>OW964553.2:11865877-13324555 GCA_943138885.2 Tholera decimalis | reverse complement strand
GATTCGTATAGAGGAGGCTCGGTAAAGTAAAAAACCATTTTTCAAAGTCCCCCCCCCTCGCCCCCCTTCTCCCCCCTTTAGGCGGATCTCGGAATCTAAGAGACTTGGAACATTTTTTTTTTCAGATTCGTTTAGAGGGGCAATGCTTTAGTCGAAATACTTGTGCAACCCCCCCCCCATCACCCCCCCCTCTTTTTTTTTTTTTTTTTTTTTTTTCACAAGCTCGCGAGGTGCTTGCACCTCGCGCAACACGCAAATACTAAACCCCCCCATCTCCCCCCCACTTTTTTTTTCACAAGCACGCGAGGTGCTTGCACCTCGCGCAACACGCAAATACTAGTTATTATCTATACTAATATTATAAAGCGGAAAAGTTTGTTAGTTTGTTTGTTTGTTTGTTTGCTTGAACGCGCTAATCTTCGAAATTACTGGGTGGATTTGGATGCAATTTGGTATGGAAGTAGCCTGAAGCTTGAGGAAGGTTATAGGCTACTTTTTACCCGACTGCAAAAAAGGAGACTTATGTTTTTACCGTGATAGAATCCACGGGAGCGAAGCCCCGCGTGAGTACTAGTCTTACTTGTTACTAATATTATAAATGTGAAGGTTTGTGAGGATGGATGGATGTTTGTTACTCTTTCACGCAAAAACTACTGAACAGATTTGAATGACATTAGGCATATAGATAGTTTACATCCTGGAATAACACATAGGCTACTTTTTATCCTGAAATTCCCACGGGATCAGGATTTTACGCGGGAAAACCCTCCTACGCGAAGTCGCGGGCAAAAGCTAGTACTATATAAAGCTAAATTACCACTCACTGACTGACTCATTGACAAATTATTCTCCCAGATGGTGGATGGGGAGGTGGGTATATTTTGACAGATTCGTAAACAAGTAACTCTGAAACCTACGGGAAAAGTGCCAAACCTCCCCTTTTCCCCCCCCTTCTCCCCCCTCCCTATCGTATCTCGGAAACTACGAGACCCGTTTTTTTTTTTACGGATTCGTGTAGAGGAGGCTCGGTAAAGTAAAAACCATTTATCAAAGTCGCCCCCCCACCCCCCTTCTCACCCCCTTTAGCCGGATCTCGGAAATTAAGAGACTTGGAACGTTTTTTTTTTCAGATTCATTTAGAGGGGCAATGGTTTAGTCAAAATACTTCTGCAACCCCCCCCCCCCATCACCCCTCACCCCTTTTTTTTATTTTTCACAAGCACGCGAGTTGCTTGCACCTCGCGCAACACGCAAATACTAAACCCCCCCATCTCCCCCCATCACCCCCCCTTTTTTATTTTTCACAAGCACGCGAGTTGCTTGCACCTCGCGCAACACGCAAATACTAAACCCCCCCATCTCCCCCCATCACCACCCCCATTTTTTTTTTTCACAAGCACGCGAGGTGCTTGCACCTCGCGCAACACGCAAATACTAGTTCTTATTATAATATTAAAATGGGTGACAAAAAAAGACGCAAGAAGCGTAATTTGAAAATAGCATACAAGAGGAAATTCCAAAGAATAAAACTGTAGTGTGGGGGGGGCACATTTTACCACTTTGGAATTGTATATCTTTTAAACGATTAACTTTATGAGAAAGTGGTCTTAGAAACCTCAATGTCATTTTTAAAGACCTGTCTATAAATACCACACACGCATAGGTTTCATGAAAAAAAATATTTCAGTTTTAGTTTCATGTATGGGGAGCCCCCTTAATTTTAATTTTTTATTTAATTTTTTTCTTAAATTCGGAAAGCGGTTCACAGAATACATCTACCTACCAAGTTTTACATGTATAGTCCTAAGAGTTTCGGAGTAAAATGGCTGTGACATACGGACGGACAGACAGACAGACGGACAGACATGACGAAACTATAAGGGTTCCGTTTTCGCCATTCGGCTACGGAACCCTAAAAATGCACTATCTTTCAAAACTTAGTTGATACCATACTTATATAATTGCAATAACTTTTAAGGCGATACCAAAATAAATTAGGGGTTTTTTCGTCACCATTTATTTCACTATTCCAGCAAGTATGGATTTAATTTTTGGTAATATGTTTATTGACTATTTCATTAATACTTTGACTGAAGGAAAACGCAATTGGGTTAAATTTGCTCCATCGAATTTGATTCCGAAAAGACCTCTATTTTTTTTTATTTTTTCCTGTAATTCTAAAATCCTAAGGAATTTCATTTCAAAATTGCATTCAAAATGTGCATAATAGGTAATTGAAAACTCTGACTGAAAATATTTTTGATACATAGCTTAATTTATTTTTAAACAATTTTTAGTTGGTTTGGCGCTTACGTTGTTTTCTTTTGGTTCCAGCGCATTGTTGCGCTCTCTTTTTTTCGCACGTGGAAGTAATAGACTCTGTCTCTTTCTTATGCCCGCCCAGTTCGCCTGCGGCCTTTGTCAGTGATAGACCTGTGTTGGTTCCTCCCGCAACCGTGATTATATTTTTTTATCGAAATAGTTATTGTTTAGTCTTGTTTTCTGATTTTATTTATCTATATTTGACAAGTGAACAAGGTTTATAAAACATTAGTTTACCGATATGGGGAATAAGCATAAAAGACAACGAAAGGTGAAAAAATTGGCCAAGTGCGAGTTGGACTCGCCCATGAAGGGTCCCATAGTAACTATAATAAGTATAATATACTTAATATATTCATTTGAAAAAAAAAACCAAAAACCTTACAAATTTCTTAAAAGTAGCTTATTTACAATTTTTACAACTACGCCAAATAACTTTGTTTTTCATAGTGTTTGTATGAATTACAAAGTTATATTTGCGGTTTTAGAAAATATACTGTATCTCAAAAACTGTTGACTCGATCTCGTTCAAACCAATTTTGGTTGAAAGTTTACATTAAGATCTACAACATGTGGTTTTTTTAGATTTTTCACTTCATTATTATAGAAGTTAGAGGGGGGACACACACATTTTACCACTTTGGAAGCGTATATCTTTTAAACGATTAACTTTATGAAAAAGTAATTTTAGAAACCTTAATGTCATTTTTAAAGACCTGTCTATAGATACCACACACGTATAGGTTTCATGAAAAAAAAATATTTTCAGTTTCAGTTCCATGTATGAGGAGCCCCCTTTATTTTAAATATTTTTTAAATTTTCTCTTAAAATCAAAAAGCGGTTCACAGAATACATCTATCTATCAAGTTTTACATGTATAGTCTTAATAGTTTCGGAATAAAATGGCTGTGACTTACGGACGGACGGACAGACAGACAGACGGACAGACATGTCGAAACTATAAGGGTTCCGTTTTTTGCCATTCGGCTACGGAACCCTAAAAACCGACATTTGGAACGCCTGAGGGATCATGCTCGTAAAATGACGGAAAATAATTGGCCAAGTGCGAGTCAGACTCGCCCATGAAGGGTTTCGTAGTAACTATTATAATATAATATAATATGTATATTTATTTGACGAAAAACAAAACCTTACAAATTTCTTAAAACTAATTTATTTACATTTTTTACAACTACGCCAAATAACATTGTTTTTCATAGTGTTTGTATGAATTACAAAGTTATATTTGCTGTTTTAGAAAATATGTTGTATCACAAAACATGCTGACCCGATCTCGTTCAAACCAATTTTGGTTGAAAGTATACATTAAGATCTACAGACATATATTTTTTTAGATTTTCATTCCATTATTACAGAAGTTAGAGGGGGGGGGGGGGGAGGTACACATTTTACCACTTTGGGAGCGTATATCTTTTAAACGATTGACTTTATAAAAAGTAGTTTCAGAAAACCCTATGTCATTTTTATAGACCTGTCTATAGATACCACACAAGCATAGGTTTCATGAAAAAAAAAAAATCAGTTTCAGTTCCATGTATGGTAAACCCCTTTATTTTAAATATTTTTTTTTTATAAAACGTATATCTTTTAAACGATTGACTTTTTAAAAGTAGTTTCAGAAAACCCTATGTCATTTTTATAGACCTGTCTATAGATACCACACAAGCATAGGTTTCATGAAAAAAAAAAAAAATCAGTTTCAGTTCCATGTATGGTAAACCCCCTTTATTTTAAATATTTTTTTTTTATAAAATCTGAAAGCGGTTTACAGAATACATCTACTTACCAAGTTTCACATGTATAGTCCTAATAGCTTCGGAATAAAATGGCTGTGACATACGAACGGACGCACGGACAGACATGACGAACTATGAGGGTTCCATATTTTTTAATATTTACATACCAGTTTCATTTTACAGAGACAAAATCACAGCGCCGGAGCAGACCTCAGATAATACATGTGATTCGGAAACAGAAGATTAGAGTCGCCATTATAATTTTTAAATTTGGATGATCAACAGTGTCTAACTACTAACTTCTTGGAAAAAAATTAGTCAATAAACTGTTTATTTCCTATTAAGATAGAAAGAAATACATTGGCGCGGATCGTCTTGTTCACAAACTAAACTAAAGTTCAGTGCATCTTTTTCTTACTATTTCATTATAAAAAGGACAGAAAATATTAGTTTATTTCTGTCAAATTAGTCAGCGCCTGACGTAAATTGACGTATTTTTAGTAACCAATTTTTTAATCGAGTCTAAAATTGTCTATGGAATATCTTAATTTGACAGGACTAAACTAATATTTTTCTTCTGCTTTTTTCTTAATTAAATAGAAAGAAAGTGCGTTGCCAGGGCCAAAATTCGTGGTGGCAAGGCATCTGCCGGAGATTTTTCACTCTTACTTTAAAGGTGGCAGACGGGTCATATGTGGAAAAGAACACAGAAGTCGACAGAGAGTTCCAAAGCGATTCGAAGATCGGTCGAAGTCCGACCGAAGTCCGACCGACAAAGTGCGCACAATAAATGTAGAGGAGAATTACATAGTATGACAAAGTGGTATATTGACCAAGTGAGGATGGTGCCCTGTAGTACGTCTGGTATATTAATACTGAAAGCCATTACCAATGATATTGCCGTTATTCATGAAATCAGTCATCGTGTTTTTTCCTATATATTTTAAGTCTATTTATCAAAGTAATCACCCATGCAATCGATGCATCTTTTCCAACGCACTGGTAGCTTATTGATACCTTTCTTGAAGAAATCAGTTGGACGGGAGGCAACAAATTCTGCAAAGGCATTTTTACTGCCTTTATGATGTTGATTATTTTCCGAGAAGTTTAGAATTCAGGAAAAAGTAGAAGTCTGTAGGTGCAAGGTCTAGTGAGTACGGCAGATGGCGGAGAACTTCCAACACCAGCTCTTGTAACTTGTAGACCGTCTGCTGTGTAGTATGAGGACGCGCGTTGTCGTGCAAGAGCAGCGGAGCCGAGCGATTGACCAAAGCTGGTTGGAGATGTGCGAGCTTCTCCATAATTGTGTTCAGTTCTGCAGTAATGCTCATCCTGTTTGGTAGATAACTCATTACACCAGGGTTAGACCACCAAACAGGGACCATCACTTTTCTAGGGGTCAGTTTTCGTTTAGGAAAACGTTTAGATGCTAATCCAGGATCCAACCAATTTCGCTTACGATTGTCGAACAGGATCCATTTTTCACCGCAGGCAACAAAATTATTTCGTTTGTGTGCCTGTTAAGCAGTGCAAGGTACGTCTCGATGCGTCCTTCGCGGTGATGATCACTGAATTCGTGGGGCAGACGTCAAGCTTTTTTACCTTGCCAATTTGACGCAAGTAAACCAATATTGTTTTGATACTAGCGTTGAAAGCTGCTTCTAATTCAGCCGCAGATTGGGTGTCATCAGCTCCCACAATCTCCTTTAATTCGTCATCGACAACCACAGGGTTCATTTTTCAGGTCGAAATTTCCAGATCGGACACGAGCAAACTAATAACGGGTGATACGTACAATAAAGAATATATCTATCTACATTGTTTGGTATGAATTGGTTACTATCATACCTTTTAAACGAGTATTATGGATACATTATAAAAATGAATGATATTTTGAAAAGAATAACTGTGGAGTTTCTTGCCGAATCTTCTCCATAGGAATCGACCAATTTCGTGCTATTTGTTTATGGTTAGTTAGCTTCGGGGAATACCCTGAATTTATCTTTATCCCAATTTAGAATGCAATGATGTGATAAGATTAATTCTGTGTCGGAGTCTGTGCTTTCTGATAGCTATAACCATTGGCGTATGTAGAGATATTTCCCAGGGGGGGCCTGGCCCCCAGTAGTAGAAGCGATGATCGCTTATCAAAGTTGCGTCAACTCTCAACGTACGAAATGATAATTTTCACATAAATTAATTTAACATGTATCGTATAACGGAACCTTGCATGAGTGAGTCCGACTCGCACTTGGCCAGATTTTTAATTTTTTCAGACATTATTGTTTGTTAGTAAAAATTCTCGGGTGGGCACCAGACCATTCTAGGGTGGGCACGGCCCACCCGGCTCCCCCCCTTCCTACGCCTATGGCTATAACCTGGGAGTCTAAAGACTCCCAGGTTATAGCCAAGAATAAGAGTGAATAGTTACTTCTAGGCAAGCATACATCGTCTTCGTCCACATCATCACTTAACATCAGTTGAGGTTGTGGTCAAACGCAAGCTAATCAACAATAAAATAAAAAAAAAGAAGAAGTGTAAACGCAATTATCTTATTAAACTGGGTGAATAGTTCGGGCCAATTTCAGTTATTATTTATCATTTTCATTTCGCTTCGTACATAATTTGTGTCAAAGTATTTGTTTCACGAAAATTTATTGGCGCATACATTATGCGCGATTAGTGGATAATAAAATACCAGCATTTAAAGTTAGTAAAGTAGGTAATAATAAATTGATTTAAACTACATTTTTACCGATATTTTAGGCTACATAATTAGGCTACACGACATTGGCCTCCGCGTTGTTGGCAACACTGCTGGAGGAAAGAAATCAAGTGCGATGCGTACGGCGCGGCGACGGGAACGACTGCAGTGACTGCGGGCCGGCGCGGATAGATGTGCGAGGCCATTAACAAAAAGCGATGACTGCGGGGACTGCGGAGACTGCGGTGCGGCTAGGTCTGCGTTCACCATTAATACGACCGCTGCCTACATCACAAGCAGATCAAACGAATGGAAAGTTCCATTAATGTTGTTCGTGGGAATTTGTGCATTGTCGATAAAATGGTCACATTTCAATAATGACGACTACTGAGGAATTAGTAAGAATATTAGAAGGTAACGACGAAGAGGAATTATTCGAATTTACAGAAGAATTTAGAAGTAATGGAGAGGTAAATACCTCTTTCAATTTCTTCTTATGTTAGTTGCAGTTTATTCAGAAGGTATAGGTATAAATAAGACTTCCGTTGGGTTTAGGTAACTCCTTGATGAATCGAAATCAGAGAGTATATAACCTCTTGAGAGCGTATGGGCCGATTTCTTTGAAGAACACGACTCACTACTCTGGGCCGGGGGGGACAGAGAAATGCAAAGCTGCAATTGGTCAGTTCAAGGTCAAGTTGCGTAGATATGCCTGGTTAGGGATTGGTCTACTTGATTAAGGGAAAGTAGTCAATATCGATAAAATTGATTTTTACATTTTAAAAATGCTGAGTAAAAATTCCATAATAAATATATTTTCTGTAAAATCAGTTGTGTCAACAACTGTAGTTTCAGCAGGCACTCTGTAATAATTATTCTTTTGGTGGTGAGTTATTAGATGATTTATCTAATGACTCCTCCCTCCTACATACACTTAACCCGTGGAATCGACATCGAAACAAAGTAACCAGTTCTTTTTCCTAGGTGGGAAAATCATCGAATGACTTCTCCCACTCTGGGCAAAACGGAAGGGAGTGTCAGACTTCTACTGACTAAAAATTTACCCTGTTCCTTCAGCTGCCCTTAAGTTCCGGGGCCGCGGTATCTCATTAGGACATTACCGCAATCCCGGAACCAAAGTAACTTACGAGGGCGATATTGTAATGCAAAGGCCCAAGTTAATCAGTATTAGACTCCGTCATACTATTTGAAGCCTAGAAAGATTGGATATATATATCTTATATTATTTTGACTTTTCCCAACATTATATCAATAAAAACCAAACTAGAAACCAATATTCCCTAGTACCTAACCTTATCCATCCACTTTTCTTTTTAATCTGGAATCTTGGGAAATCTAAAATGAAAACATGCATGTCACACAGAAAAAAAATATTAGAACTTTCTCCTTTTTTTAAAGTCGTTTAATGTAGATAGGTATTTTATGACAATTATCTGAATTGAATTAAAAAAAACAATTGAATTAAAATAAGTTTAATTTTATAATTATTGATATCGTATTCAGCCGTTAACGGTAACAGCACAGATTTTTACGATAAAAATACAAAGGGAAAGAAAGGGATAAAAGAATTAGAATTTCTTCATGAAAGAAAGAGACTTTTCCAAAAGACATCAACGCGCGACTCAATTGTGTTGTGTACTTGATCACTCAAACCACCACTTTAAATAGACCTCTGCGATGGCTTATAATCTGATTAAATGTTAAACAATTTTCGTATTATTTCATTACTGATGAATAGTTATGTCATTCATTTGTTATCTAGATGTCTGGGAATGTTTTCCACACCACTTCAACGCGCATGAAAGCATTATTATGTGTTATAAATTGGATTCAAAAATTTAAAATTTGTAATTGTTTAGCATGCACACAGGCCTAATACTTGGTCACAACTAAAGTGGTTCGTGTATCGTAGCAAATATATAAGAGCAAAAAGACTCATAGTTTTCGTGCGTCGGGGCAACGTATGCGCGGTCAAGGTTTTATAGTCTTTGATCGAAATAGTATTTTAAATATGAATTGATAAATATCAAACTGCCATAAGTCCACCTACAACAACATTTGACTTTATGATTTAGTTGCATTCACATTCATGTTTGACAGCTTACTTCAAAAGCTGTTAAGTTGGTTAAGTCACAGGCATTGCCTTGAATAAAACGGTTAAATTTGTCAGATTTTTTCAAATTCTAGTAAGTCCACAAAGCCTTTATTTCAAATTCTCACATGTCCATTGCAACCAATCACAAAACGTCAAACTTGTCAATATGGCGTCAGTCTTGCCGAAAGTTTTGTGATTGTGGTTGCGCTCCTCGTGTTTTTTTTAGAAAATGGATGGATATTTAAATCAAATAGATATTGTTGAACCAGATAAAGCACGTAAAAGAAACAGATTGAAGAGTATAGCGAAGAAAGCAAGCAAAACGAAGTTAAAGTAAGTAAAATTCTTTTGTTTTTATACCGGTGTCCATCACGGCGTCATCGTGGCGCGGTAAATACAGGGCCGAATCCTATCGATAAGAAACAAATAAAATTCCGATTTCCGATTTAAAGAAATTCGTATCGAAACCGTTCGAATTCGAAACCGTTCGTGATTGATTTTATTGCATTTTATACTAGAAAGTTAGTTACTGAAGTTTGTCATAGATTTTGTGTATACATAGTTACTTATACTTTTCGGAAATTGCAGCACGCATCGATTTAGATCAAGATTGTTAAGAATTTATTATATAATTTTTACTGAGCCTGTTTTGAAGATATTTTTGTAAAAATAATTTTAATTATTTGGAAGTCACTGAACCTAAATGTTTTTTTTTAAATTTACCTTTTATTTAACTGTTATATCTGTCATAAATATTACAAGACGATTTTAAACCAGATCTCGTAATTGGAATAGGATCAAATTTTATAGACCCGATGACAATTCACATTGAACTGATATGATCAAAGAAACTCGGCAATGGCTTATAATAAACCTTTCTAGTTTGGGCTCATTTTACTCTTCTCCGAGTATTTTTCACTTTATGTAACCATTATATTATATTATTATACCATTATATTATATTGTATGCTATTCTATTCTTACTGCTATTCTGTACGTTATTTAACAATTCAGATTTCTGATTGGACCTGTTCTTGTTTCAGGTATTCAGCTCCTGGATTACCGAAAATGCCCTCCTGCGGTCACAATACAAAATCGCTCAAATGTCAAACACTTAAAAGCAACGAAATTTTTTTATTTCATCAAAACTTCTATAAATATAAAGTGAAAATTAATCAAGATAATATAATCCTACAACACGTTGATACTGAGGCTGTTAAACGGCGAGAACCAAGAACAGGCACGAAGTGTCGAAATTATACGACAAAATATTATATTTCAGACAGAAAAGGGAGAAAAGTGCCTGTTTGCAGCAAAACTTTTGCAGGTGTTTTAAGATTAAACGCCTCGCATATTCAAGGTGTTACAAAAAGGCACTTTCACTCTGGGTCAGTTGCAAGAGAAAATAGAAGAGGAGATAGAAAGAGATTTATGTTTGCTTCTCGCAAAGAGGCAGTACAGAACTTCATCCGTAAATTTCAGCCATTAGAATCTCATTATTCACGAGGTTTTATCAAACACCGTGTTTATTTACCATCCGATCTAAACATTAAAAAAATGCATCGGATGTACAACGACGAAGATTTACCGGATTTCGAAGTTAAAATAGGGTTTTTCTGCAAAGTTTTTAACTCATCTTTTAATATAGGTTTCGGATCCCCCCGTACAGACGTATGCTCTACATGCCTCGAATTACTTGAACGCCCTAAAATGACCGCTAACGAAAACCTGAAACAAAACCTTCGGACTCAATATCGAATCCACAAATTGAGGGCAAAAGCCTTTTTACTTTTTTACGAGACGACAACCCAGAAGTTCAAATTATTTCATTTGATTGCCAAAAGAACCTACCGCTGCCCAAGATTCCGGATCAATCGGCCTATTATTCGCGGCAATTATATATTTATAATTTTACAGTAGTGGTTGGAACTTGACACGATCCACTCACCCCAAAAAACGTACACGCATACGTATGGACTGAGGATCAATCCAGCAAAGGCTCGAACGAAATATGCACGGCTGTGTACCATTGTCTAAATTCCTTGAATCTCGAAGGAAAAAAAGTTGTTCGAATGGTTGCCGATGGCTGTGGTGGTCAGAATAAAAATTCAATGATCGTAGCAATGGCGATGAAATGGTTACAACAATCAGATCCGTCGGTATCAGAAGTACAATTAATATTTCCCGTGACAGGCCATTCATTTATACCGCCGGACCGCGTCTTTGCATTGACCGAGAAAAAAATACGGGAGAAGGAATGTATCATTCGACCAGATGAATATTGTGAAATAATATCGGAACATGCAACGGTGCACTATCTCGTCAAAGATATACAAGTACTTGATTGGAAATCGGCAACCAAAGAAAACCTTAAGGGTACTCAGACTTGGCACTTTCAACTGAGCAAATGCAAGCGAATTATTATAAAACGTTCTCCCCGCAGTATTACCGTACGAGGTGAGATATCCTATAGAAATCTATATAAAATACTCACAAGGGTGTAATGAAAAAAAACAAAACTATTTTATCTTTACAACCAGAACCAGCAAGCAACAGAGTTCAAGTAAAGAGAGAAAAACTTAAAGACGTAGAATCATTATTAAAGAAACATTATGGTGAAAGATGGAGAGATATGGATTCCTTAGACTACTATAAGAAAGTTTTATCAGAAGAAGGTGAAGTTATTGCCGAAGTGCAAGAAGACGAAAGTGACATTATAAATAATAATACCGAAGAATACATGATGGATGAGGTGTTAGATTTTGTGTAATTTGTGTATGACTTATTTTCAAATAATTATGTATGGAATAAATATTTTTTCTATTTGATGTTTATTTTGATTTATTTTATGAACATTTAAATATCCATGTACCCCTACTATGCTAAATTAAATAAGCTAACTATGCTATTCCCTGAGTTCGGCCCATAGTCTACAACAGAGGTTAGTATTTTTCAAACAACTATAAGTCCATATTATTCATATTAATATTTATCAATTTATCATAAGTCCAGTATGGGCATATCAATCGGCAATAAGTCCAAACTATTTTCATCTTTTTCAAAGTATCTATGAATGTTATTGTTAAATTGTTCATCAAAATACTTAGACACAGTCGATAGTCAACATTTTATAACATTGTTAGTACAATATTCCATAACACTAATGTGAAACTAAAAACGTCAATTTCCCAAATTTTACATGTAGTGGACTTATGGCAGTTTGAAATTTATCAACTCATATTACGATGTAATTCTGTTATTATATTACCTACTTATCTAGGTAATCAACACTTATTAGGTATTTTATAGATATTGAGGAATAAGTGTAAATTAATGTGATGTTAAGAATAAATAACTGATAAGCAAAAAAAAAAAAAATCAATTTTGATTCAAAGATTTATTATATTTTGACACAAAGACATGAGCGGTTCCGTTGTGTCGCGCCTGTTTGTAGGGGCCATAAGGCTGATTTAAAATATAAACATAAAAAAACTTTTTGACTTTTTTATCGATACAACGATTGCCCCTCCTTATTTATGGTAGGAGGTATTATTTTGTCGATTTGTAGCCGGGCGCTAGGGGCACGGCAAGTGATATTTAGCCAAGCGCTTAAAAGGTTAAGTAATCTGTGCTTTTGCTATTGAAATAGGAAAAGTATCTACCTATGGAGATTGCACATTCTACTATATGAAGAATAGTTATACAAATATCTATCCAATCGACACACACAAATCAAAAAGCATTTTGTCTTTTTTTAATCAACCAAAAGATGCATTTATGAAAAGAGAGACATCTAAATGTTTGTGAAGTACAATTTTGGCACCACTTTTATCTGACGTCAAAATCATGTCTATGCGTGACAGGTCGCCATATTGAGTGCCCAAAGTACTCTGTGGTTTTGGGGTAGTTGTGCTCAAAGTTGTGCTGTCAAACAGTTGCTTACTCAAGATATTTTTGTTGTTTTATAGAAAAATACGTATATAAGAAAGTATTTCGGTGTTCTGAGTTTAGACAATTATAAGAAAATCATCCCCTCATGTTGTATAGAACAGTTTGGCGCGAGAAAAAACAAAAATCAGCCTAATTTGACTCTGCAAAGGTTAGAAACCAGTTTTCACTAATCCAGTCGAATATTTAGAATTATTATATGTAATTTATTGTTAGTAGATGATCTTTTTGAATATTATTTCAACCGGAGTCATGTTTGTATGGCTTATAACGTCATTATTTTCTTTATTTCGTTTCATTGTTTACATACAATAATTCTTGGTATGTAAGGCTAGTGATGTGCGGTGTTTGCGCGGATAAATATCGATAATATTGATACAGTGTGTGAAATACATTGGAATGATATTTTTTTAATCCACAGGTTTCCTGGAAACGAAATATGGAAGAAGAAATGGATAGAAACTAAAAATGTAAACCCTATGCATAAAATGTGGCATGTCTGCTCCATGCACTTTGACGAATCTTGTTTTAACAGAACTCTCGATGTGATAAGGTTACATGACGGTGTAGTGCCCACATCGACTACGCTGGTATGTTTTTAAACATAAATTGCATAGCATAGTAATTTCAATATGAACATCTTGTTAAATACTTATTGTATTAGCACTTTCACATACAACTAAATCTCGTATTTTAAAGTCAAGGACTACTTAGTCAAAATAAATTGCGATTTATCTTTTTTTTTAGTAAATAGAGTGAAAAAAAAACCGGATTATGATAATTTTATTACGTTTAGTAAACATCCCAAGGGGACTCTAAACTTGTTTTATTTTTTAATGCTGTGTACATATTATTTCTTTCTCTGCCCATCTATCCAAATAAGGAGTTAAAGAATTGAAGAATAATTGTTATCTAATTACGAAAGTTCAATGGTTAAGATATTATAATTGTATATTAATTCCTATGTTTCAGATCTAGCTACCAAATGATCGCAGTGGTAGACGCCCACGGCGTCGGACGTCGGCCGACGATCTCCGGCCACCGTAGGCGCGGGCATGCGGACAGCGAGTTGCCCTTTACTCGCGAGCTGACCATGGACCATGCCCGGGTCGACGGCGCGTTGTGTTCCACGCGCGCCTCAAAGAGCGTCAGCAATATGACGAGGCCCCCCTGTAGAGGGCCGAAGCCTGCCGGGGTCGTGGGACTTATCCCATTACCGTGACCCCGGAACGTAAGGGGCTATTGAAGGAACACCGTGGATTTTAGTCAGTACAAGTCTGACAGTCCCTCCGGCCCTGCCCGGGGTGGGAGGACTTATTTGATGATTTTACCACGTAAAAAAAAGCCACCAAATGATAAAATAAGGTATTTCACAAGCAAATGTGATTTATTTAAGCAAATAGTGAGAGGTTTAAATGAAAAGGTTCGGAAACGGGATGCAAAAATTTCTCATTTTTCTAATATTATTAAAGACCTTATGAAAGGTAAATCCATAAATAATGAAGAAAATTTAAATCTGGATGAATGTGCAGGGCCAGAAGGCTTTTTTAAAAGGCAAATTGCCAAATCCAAAGCTCTTCCTTTAGAAAAAAGAAGTACCCTGAAGAATTAAGAAAATTTACTCTTAGCTTCTGTTCACGAACTAATTAAAAAAAAAAAAATATAGGTTTGCGTTTGACCACCATCTCACCTGATGGTAAGTGATGATGTGGTCGAAGATGGAGCACGCTTACCTAAAAGTATCTATAGCTATTGGGAAACACAGACTCCGGCAGGGAATTCCACTCCTTAGCCGTACGCACAATGAACGTATTCCCAAAACGTTTTGTGCGTATGGTTGGGATGTCCACCATGTAATGATAGCGCTTCACCGTTTGTCTCGTAGTGTGATGATGGAACGGGCTTGGCGGAATCAGACTGTGTAATTCCATCGCACACTCCCCGAAATGTAACCGATAGAAAACCGATAGACTTGCAACTCGTCGTCGATGTTCAAGGCTCTGGAGCTTTGACTCGACCAGTGTATCGTTGCCAATGAGTCTCTTGGCCCGCTTCTTGATAGACTCAAGCGCGACTAATCTTGTAAGTTAGGTTAAGTACTAACATAGGATTAATAAATATTTGTTACTAACCAATTGAGTTTAGTTACTTGTAATAATAATTGAATAAGTTAATTTTGTTCAGGAATGAATAAATGTCTTTTTTTACATAAAACATTGTTATTATTTTACGTCCACTGCTGGATATAGGCCTCCCCCAAGTGTGGCCGCACTGGTCGGCTCTGTGCGTCTCGCATCCACCGGACTCCCGCAGCCTTGACCAGGTTGTCGCTCCACCTTGTATGAGGCCTTCCAACGTAACGTCTTCCAGATCGCGATCACTACTCTAGCACTTCGCCATCTGCCTTACAAATTTCTGCCGCAAAGCAGCAGTGCATCCACTGTCGTCTTTCGGTTTTAAGAGAAACAGAGCCAGTGTAAGAAAAGGGACGATGAAACAAGAAAGACGTACACATACAAAAATACATACATACTGGTCGAATACAGAACCTCCTTTTTTGAAGTCGGTTAAATAATTAAATTCATGAAGGTTATCGATAAAAGCTGCGCATGTTGCTCGCAGTTACAACACTACGCAGCCATCTTATATGCCCGATTTTTGTAGGTATGCACGCTAATTTCGTAGTTAGGGCAAGTCCATAGGTATCCAAATCAGTGACTTTTTTTTTTTGTTTTGCATTGCACTATTCGTGCTTATTGCCACTGACAATATTTTATTTGATCAAAACGTAGAAATCAATTACTCGCGAAATGATAAAATAATACAACAGGAAATTTGGAATAGGAAAGGAGACTAGTTTTATTCAATAAATATAATAATAAATAATAACAACATAAATGGAAATTTAGTACAACAGAAAACTGTACATAACAATTTAACGCCACCAGGTGGCCCAACAAAGAGGCCGACTCGGTGCATAAACTAAGAAATATGCATGATAAAATAAGTACGTATAAAATATATATATACACTTGAGAGCAATAAAATCGCACACCTTGACTTTTCTTTGTTAAGGCAGTTTTTTTTATGAATCTGAATAAATATTTTAAAAAACACACACACTAATTGAAAGTCTACCTCATTACCTTTCTAATGATATCACATACAGTGTAAAAAAATACCCATAAGAGGTTTTACGGCACAAAACCCAACAAACGGGTAAAATTACCCAATTTCGATTAAGAAATAATGAAAATCAAACTCAAAATTCTTGATCAAATTGTTTATTAATAAGGTGTATTCCCTCCCCTAGCCTTAATTACAGCTCTTAATCGGTTTTTCATGGACCGTATTAATTTTACCATGAAATCTTGTGGTATAGCGTTCCACTCCTCTTCAATGGCAAGTTGAAGCTCTCGGAGGCGCGTAGGAGCAGGGCTTCTTGCTCGAACTCTTCTTTTTAGCTCATCCCAGACATGCTCAATCGGATTGAGATCAGGACTACGAGCTGGCCACTCCATCGTGGTGATTCCAACGTCTTCCATGTATTCGCAAACTGTTCTAGCGACATGCGGTCTCGCGTTATCGTGCATTAGGAGAAAATCTTCTCCCATAAGCCACGCAAGCGGCCTCACATGTCCTTCGAGCACTTCTTCGACGTATCGTGCAGCCGTCAAACCTCTCGATCTCGGGCCGGTATTCGCTCCAGTGATGAATACAAAGTCAGTTTTAGTGTCCAACATTATGCCACCCCAAAACATACACGATCCACCGCCAAAAGCCACACGTTCGCTTATGCAGCATTGTGAAAATCACTCTGATGACCTTCTGTAGACTCTAGAGCGTCCATCATGACCATGTAATGTCATTCTGCACTCATCAGAGAACATAACAGACCGCCATTGGTCATACGTCCAATTTAAATGTTCCCTGGCAAATTGTAGTCGGGCTTGTCGGTGAGCTATGGTCAATTTGGGACCATTTGCTGGGCGATGTGAAGTCAGTCCTGTTTCACCAAGTCTTCTTCTGACTGTCCACCGACTTATACTGACATTGCGAACTTCTCGAAGCTCTTGCCCCAGTTGAACCGCATTCAGTTGCCGATTTCTTAAAGACCTCGACACAAGAAAGCGGTCATCACGCTCTGATGTTCTTCGTCGCCGGCCAGATCCTGGTCGCCGAATGTAGCCACCGGTCTCTTGAAACCTCTGGTACACACGACGAACAGAGTAGCGGCTCAAATTTAGTCGTCGAGCAACTTCACTTTGATTAAGGCCTGCTTCGAGCAAGGCAACAACTTGAGCGGCTTCTGCGGGCGTGGTATCCATATTTTTCCGTATGCTTTCAGTAGAGATGTTATCACGTTGACCTTTGGTATGCAACTGATTAGAATTCCATTTTTTTTTTTTTTTTAGGTAGGGCCACTCGTAGATCAGCTCAGTAAGGCTGTGCGTCTACTTAACCGGTCTGTCCTGTGGTGACCTCTAATAAATTAAAGGCCCCCAGCCAGGGCTTACAAACTAAAATATACTTACAAGCTAATGACCGCACGCTAAGGGCACTCCCTGTGGAGTACGGGCCTCGGCATAGCGGGGTCATTTTGGGAGGGCAGCAAAGGGACAGGCTGGGTCATATTATTATTTACGGGAGTATTTATTGCTACTGGCTCAGCATCGCGGGCTGGCTCGTTTGGCAAAGGTCGGGGAGGATTTCCATTACAAGTACGCGGACGTCGCGATGGGCCTCGTCGGCGAGGCCGGAATACGGAACGCGTTTTGTATTTGTATTTTCTAAGAGTGCTGGTTTCCCTACTGCTCTCTTGTCGGATGGTGGTGGGGTCGTCAGGCTCGTCTAGGACGTTACGCGGGCGACGAACCCGAGAAATCTTGGAGGGTCTGTATCGGGCGGCCGATACGATCAGGGGGTTAGTGTGGGTATTAGCATAGGTGAAGTAACGCACTGACATGCGTTTCAACACTTGCTTTATGGTCGGGAGATCCTCATTCCTCAAGAACCAGGGCGCGCCCGTGGCCTTTCGGAGAAAACGGTTCTGAATGACTTGCATCCTATGGATCTGATTGGGACTGGCATGAGCAAACACCGGACAGGCGTACGTCATGATAGGACGTATGCATGTCGTGTAGATTCGGATTTTACATCTAAGGGAGAGCTTACTGTGTTTAATCAGCAAGGCGTGGAGCCTACCGAGAGCGAAAGCGGCTCGCGAGCGAACCGACTTTATGTGCTCACTGAAATTAAGGAACTGGTCGAGGATCACACCTAAGTATTTGGCTCGCTTCTCCCAAAGGATTGGCTTGCCAAACATAGTGATCGGGCGGGGTTAGAATTCCAAAAAAACGACCCTTTTATACCTGCGGGTAAGGGGTGCAAGTAGTGACAATGCTAACGGGTGATTTTGGGAAATTTAGGGAATTTGGTGTACGGCTGGTTTCTGTGAGTTACGTGAAGGTCAATGATTTTAATTTTGAGTTTTTTTAAAGCTAAGCTTGTATTCTTTATTTTACCTAATGATTTGTACCCAATATCTTTAGATTTAAGAAAAAAAAACAGTTATAAACCAAATTACAAGAGGTGTGCGATTTTATTGCTCTCAAGTGTATATATTAATGCTTAAATAGCTATATCGTTATTTACAAGAAAAAGAGCTATGGTTTTATAAATATCTACATTAAAATTAAACAAAATACATGAAATAGAAGTGGGAAAAGGGACTCGGATGGAAACAAGGTTTTGGAAAAGTGAGGAGTGGTCATAAAGGGGGCAGGAAAAAATAAGGTGGTTCAGATCTCCCACTTCAGCGCCACATTCACACGCAGGGTTCTGCACAATGCCAAGCCTGGCAAGATGAGAAGGAGTGCATACGTGACCCAATCGCATACGTATGAATATTGTTGTAATCTTTTTGCTTAACTTGTATTTGCTAAACCAAGGTTTCATAAAAATTGATGGCTGAATAGTACGATAAAATTTCCCTTTCACTGATTGCCCGGACCAAAGCTGACCCCAGGATTCCTGTAGATAAACCCTGGGCAGAGCTGCCAGATCTTGGGAGTTATTTTTGTACGGAAAAACGTCTCCACACAATACGGCATCATTAGCTAACTGATCAGCTCTCTCATTACCCAGAATGCCACAATGTGAGGGTATCCACGCAAAATGCACTGAATACCCCCTAGTAAAATACCTAAAAAGGAGTTCACGTGTTTCAAATATAATACAAGGATTATGAGAATAGAAAGGAAATCTGGCCAAAGATTGTAAGGCACTTCTTGCATCAGTTAAGATGAGTGAATTCCGTAAGCCCATCATAATTATATACTCGACAGCTTTGAATAGACCGTAATATTCTCCCGTAAATACAGTTGATTCGGGGGTAGCTTTATTTTTTGAATGATATTATATTGGGAGTGGTATACACCTACACCCACACATGAGTCTCTTCCATGCTTCGAAGCATCTGTAAACAAGAGCTGACAACCCTTCCAGTCTCTGTCTCTATCCATAGTAAAGTTCATAAGTATTATAGTACTCTATGGTAAAGTTAAAGTTAATGTTATGACATACGTCATCACGGTAAATATTAAGGTTATAATGTGTGTTTGGTGACATAATTAGTGAACTGTAATTACAATGAAATATAGGGGAAGAAATTGAGATTGATGACAGGGAGCTTCAATTACATTGTATTTTCTAAAACTTTTAATTAAACACTGAGTAGCTTTGTGCCTCCAGTAAGTGGATGAAATTACTTCTTCCGAGAGAATGGAAAGTTTATTTCGCAAAGGATGATAAGTAAATTGCAAACACCGAGCCATAAATCTATCAGCTAAAAATTCAC
Organism: Tholera decimalis; assembly: GCA_943138885.2. Taxonomy (NCBI): domain Eukaryota; kingdom Metazoa; phylum Arthropoda; class Insecta; order Lepidoptera; family Noctuidae; genus Tholera; species Tholera decimalis. The sequence continues at coordinate 13,304,848 of OW964553.2, read as the reverse complement.
GTCGTAAATGAAGTGGAGGGTCTCCACATTCCACCTGAAGACAATTAATAGGACTGCTTTTCATTGCACCTGAAACTACTCTGAGTGCCTTCGACTGAACACTGTCCAGTTTCTTAAGACCAGCAACATTAGCAGGTTCCAGCAAAAAAGTCCCATAGTCCAATACGCTTCTAATCAAGGTGTTGCATAGTAGTTTTAATGAAAAAGGATGTGCTCCCCACCAAACACCAGAAAGACATCTAATTATGTTGATATTTCGTTCACATTTAGCAGCTATATATTCACAGTGTGGTTAACCAGTAAGATGTGTATCCAGAATGAGGCCTAAAAATTTCACCTGATTTTTAACAGGCATTGGGATATTATTATACCTTACTGTAACTATAGGAGGCTTACGCATTCTAGTAAACAGGACAATGTTGCTTTTATCAATTGACAGGTGCAGACCATTGGTTTCTAGCCAAGTCTTCAGTAAGCTTAGAGAAGAGGTTAAGGAAGTACAAACATTCACAACAGAATGACCAGGTAAGTAAAGAAGTAAATCATCTGCATATTGAAGGACTTGTACTGACTCATTTAAAGAGGATTCCAAATCATAAGTGTAAATATTGTAGAGAATTAGACTAAGTACAGAACCTTGAGGGAGACCTTTCCATACAAGACGGGTAAAGGTATACCCATCAATATGAAGATTTATAGATCTCTCTGAAAGCATGTTAATTATGAACTTGACAGCATTGTTGGAACTTGTAATGAATTAAGTTTTTGTTCTAGGATCGATACCAGGACATTATCATAAGCTGAACTAATATCCAGGAAAGCAGCAATTACAGAGTTATTAGAAGAGAAGGCTAAGCGAATATCAGTTGTGAATACACCAAGGCTATTCATCGTACTTTTACCCTTCCTAAAACCAAACTGTGATGTAGCTAGCAGGTTTTTGCTTTCCAAATACCACTCCAAACGATTCTTAATAAGATGCTCAACAATTTTAGCAAGAACTGTAGAAAGTGCAATTGGTCGATAGGAAGTAACATTAGAAGGAGGTTTGTTTGGTTTCAGAATGGGAATAATTGTTTGAGACTTCCAACTTGATGGAATGTTTCCAGATATCAAAGCTGAATTGATGAGATTTAAATATATTAAAATAACAGAGTCAGACAGATTAGCTATAAATGAATATGGTATACCATCTTCACAAGGAGCTGAATCCTTAACATGTGAAAGGACTCCTTTCAACTCACTTAGTGTAAAGAGAGAATTCAACTCAGAATTAGGAATAGGAACATAGGGAAAATGCATTAAAGATCTCTATTCTGGGACTGAATGAGGAGCTAAATGATCCATAAACTCATTGGCTAATTCTAATGGCAGTTTTGAGGCTGTTGTGTCATGGAATGCTGATCTGAATCGCCTAATATTTTGCCATACTAGAGATGCATTAACCTCTGGCGAGATAGATGCACAGAATCTTTGCCAACCTTCAAATTTCTTTTTCTTAAGGAGCTTACGAGTTGTACGAGCAGCTTCTAAGTATATCCCAAAATTGTGACTAGTCATAGTATGACCATAATTTTTTTCTGCTTCTTTTCTTTTTTTGATGGCCTGAGTGCACTCAGCATCCCACCAAGGTAGTGAAGGAATTTTGCCTGTAGCACCATTCTTAATAGGGAAAGTATTATCTGCTACCTCTATTAAAATTCTTGTAATTTGATTAGATAATAACTGAGGGTCATGTAATTGTAAGGAATTATTTAAAGCAAGGATTAGAGTCTAGAATTTCCAATAACTTTTCCCCATAGTAATTGGAACTAGAACTACCCCAGGACTGATGTTGTGTATTAAAGTCACCCATTACCAAAAATGGTTTAGGTAAAACTGAAAGAAGATTATTTATTTCAGAAAGAATATTTACAGTGGGACGAGAATAATATATACATACTAAACAGATTTTATTTACAATAACAGCGACAGCAGATATATCGTCACTGAGACTTGGAAGAGGAAAAGATTGAAAAGACAAGTTATTTTTAATAAGTATGGCGACACCGCCATACCCATCACTTCTATCTGTTCTTAGACACGTATAGTCAGGAATTCTAAAAGAGAACCCTGGTTTAAGCCATGTCTCACAGAGAGCGACTGCAAAGGGATCATATTTGTTCAATATATAGAATAGATCAGATTTTTTATTCAAAATGCTGCGACTGTTCCACTGGACAATCTTGGATAGATTTGGTTCTTTATTAAGGTTAAATAAGTTAGACAGCGTATCAATCACAGTGGCAACGTTGGACGGTTCAATATTATTATTTTTATATAAAATATTAATTAGCATGATTATTAAATTTAAAATTTGACTCTCATTATTAGTTGTTTTATTTTGGAATGCAACACCATTCCCTGACACAGAAACTTCATTATTGATTAATGCTTGATGAGCTGCGCGGTCATAACCCTTAGTTGTTTCTGGGAGATCCCGAGCTTTAAGGAATACCGTTTTTCTATGTGAGGAGACAACTGGTGTATTACGTGATTGGGGCGAATTTTGTGAAGAAAAATAATTTTGAGTAATATGTGATGGGGCAGATGTTACCACATCTGCATATAAAATTGAGATTGGTGGATGTAGTTTTGACGCTTCAGCATACGACACGCAGCTATGGGCCATATAATGCTTAATTGATTTTTGTCTTTCAAATTCTGGACATTTTTTATTGATGGCGTAGTGAATGCCACCGCAATGACAGCATTTACTATTACTCTCGTCTTAAATACTGCAAGTGTCAGCAGAATGCTTCTCCCCACACTTGAAGCACTGAGGGTTCGACCTGCATTGTACCTTTGTATGGCCAAAACGACAACAATTGAAACATTGAATTGTTGGGAATGTATACAATTCCACTGGCATGGAATTATAACAACAAAACACACGTTTTGGTAAAATTTGTCCGTCAAAGGTGAGCACAACTGTTTGGAATGGTTTCCACACAGGGGACGGTTCGTGTACTTTATAGTTTAGACGCCTTGCTTTGATGACTTTCCCGCATCCAGCGGGAACCGATATATTTTCCACTATTTCCTCCGGAGACCATTCGGTAGGTACGCCTTTAATAATTCCAATACGGCACACATTTATCGATGGCACAAATGCTTTCAATTTCTCTTTGGCCAAACATGGGTCATTTATAAAAGAGTTAGCATCTACGTAACGAGAGAAGCTGAGCGACATTCTGTTTCGACCGATGCGTTTTAGAGAACCGTTAATGATATTGTTATATTTGCGATTTTTCAGGAAGTGCCCTAAAGTTATTAGGTGCAATGTCTGACTTGAGTTCTGTGCATCAACCATTTTTTGTATGTGCACGACGTATGGCGACAGGTCTGTGGCTTCGTACAAAGCCCTAGCAACCTGTGGCGCCTTCTGAGGAAGATCTGAATTGAGGTTTTCAGTTTGGGGACCATCGCCATCCATAGAACGTGGAGTGGCTTCTTGGTGAACTTTCATTAAATTTAACGATAGTATGTCTGATGTTACTTTTGGACTCAATGTGACTACTGAGTCATTATCACAATGACAATTTGTCTCATTATTTATTGTTGAGTGACCATTTCTCCTTCTTTTATTACAATGTTTACATATTTTGCGTTGAGCTCGAGCCCTTTTCCGCTCCGATCTGGTGATGGACGAGTCTGTGTCCATACTGGATTCATGTATGGTAATATCACAGTAATCGTAATACTGTGGTAATATTATGCCTAACCGAGGGGACTGTGCCCCCCGGATCAGGCGGTTCATTGTCCATTGTGGCCACTGGCCAGAATAGTATATATAAAAAAAAACTTACCCTAAATAAAAAGAACTTTAATTAAAAAAAAATAAACTAACTAATATAATGAATATTTACATATATCTACACAACTTATCTCCAATCGCAAAGGTTTTTTATTATTTTTATGAAAACGAAAGAAATAACACGCCCGCCAAAGTCGGAGATTCCCGCGCTTTTTTTCGTCAGTGACTTTTGCTATCTCAATGTAACAACATAACATTTTTTTAAACCATAGACTGTAAAACCTGCTGGTATTTAATAGACATAAAATTCTATTAAGCTAATATTACAACAGCAGTTGGTCTGATTATTTTTAATTTAGACATAGGCGGGCACATCTTTATTTATTTATTTGCATGTCCCTTCACCACTTTGTACACTAATCTCTAATTAGACAGATTTTTTTCTTTATAGTCTTTAGTTCTTGTTAATTGGTTAGACTTTATAAAATATTTTTGATTAGTTGAAAAATCCTTTATATCGATATCGGTCATTGAAAACAACTTTGTCACCATGGTCGTTTTTCACTGAAATCTAAATTCTTGTTTATGCTAAAGATAGAGATGGGTAACTCAGGAGAGATAGATACAAAAGATATGAATCACTCCGTTTCCATCAATCACTCTTTATATCCGTTCACATCCGAATGTATCACTGTATCAGTGTATCTTTTCAACTCATTCACTCACGGCGTCTTGATGTCTATTAATTTTATTATATTTCGGCCGGACGGCCACTCCAAGGCAAATTTAAGGAAGATTTTGGAAAGTTCAGACGTCTCTTTCGCACTTCCCTATTTAGAATGTTCTGTCGCACTTTCGCAAGACAGAGAGAGTCGTTTGACCATTATAAGCTGACATACGTCGGCACAAAAAGATAAATTGATAACTCTATTACTGGTACGTAGGGCTCAAAGTCGTTAAACGGTACGTGAACATTTAAGTATTATACTGGTTTTACCTACACGTGTACTTTACTTTGCCTTTAAAAAGTTTTAGTAAACTATGCAAACTAATTTCAGTCATAAAACCATCGCTTTAAGGATCAGGATAAGAAATAAATAAAAAGAAATTTGCGATTTACAAAAAATTAAACAAAATATCTATAGAATATATTTTTTCTACAAATAAGTAAAAACAATACCTACCATAAGTACCAATGTTATATTCGGTAATCATTAACTTAATTATTTATTATTTTAAACAAAAATTACAGTTAATTTTTCAAATACCTATTTAATACTTATCAATCAAAACAGATACCTAGAAAGAAACAGCAGCCCAATAAATTAGAAAGATACCTAATGTAACGACCAAGCAAAGTGCAAACAGATATAATTATCTATCTCTCACTGTAGGTATTCTAAGATCGCTCATAATGAGTCATTGGAGCGAGTTGAGCGAAGCAAGCCACGCTGAGCAGCGTGTTGTGTGCGCGAGTGTGAGCTACTGATACATATGGATACAAAGATATGAAAGAGTGATACATATCCCTGTGATCGAAAGATACATTTCAATCTTTTCTTTTTAGTGATACATTTTGCCCATAAAGAAAGATGGCTGAAAGTGAATGCACTCTATGGTGAATTAGGCTGTATGGGCTTAAGCTCTTCGCCTTTTCCGTTGGAAGGAAAGAAAAATACCAAAAAAAAAACTCTATGGTGAATGCCATACCTGGCCATAGTGATGTGCCAACTCAGAATAAACACAACTCGAGTTAACTCGAGTTGAAATTCGCGTAACTCGAATTCAACTCGAGTTAAGTAACTCGAGTTAACTGGGTGAAATGAAACTGAGTAAATGATTTGTTTTCGTAACAATATTTTAAAAAATTGAACAGAGTCAACATAAATATGTATGTGGACCATTATAATTAAAGTAGGTAGAATTTAAATGAGAAAAGAAATGTATTTATTTACCATTTATTTATGTTTTATGTATTTAGGATTTTATATATTTAGGATTTTTAATAATTAACAACAAAACTATAATTTTTATTTTTTATGGCAAACTGCCGAGAGCTACATGGGTATTTTAATAAATAAATATTTGCAGGGGGAATATTATGAACTTTTTTTGTGGCAATCCTTTTAGCCCTATTTGTATCTGCAACAATGCAATGTTGTGTTGTTGTGACATTGACATAATTGACATTTGTAGCGAATTAAATGAATGAATATAGTCATAAATGATCGGCAAACTTCGTGCCATTTCAGTGTCTGTCATTCGGCAGACGCGCTAGGGCGGGAGAATTCAAATCGACCAAATCGAGTTACAGAGAATTCAACTTGAGTTGACTCGAGTTAGGAACTTGAGTTGACACATCACTACCTGGCCATACCATAAACATTAATTAAACAACGATGGCGGCTGTAGCCCCGCCGGTGGAAATGTGTGTTTTTAATCGCTTTTAGCTGTGCGAGACCAATGTTTTTCCTCTATAATGTCAAAACAAGGAAAAAGAAAAATTACTGTCGAATTACCGAAGTCAAAAGATCTAGCTAATAGGCCTAGTGTTTTTGAGCGCCTTGGTACCAAGAAATCAAGCGCTAAAAAAACAACTGAACATTGTAGACAGTGGGCACAAAACGGCAGTTGCGCTTACGGTAAAAGTTGCAAATTTGCATCAACCCATACATTAATAAGTCCATCGAAACAACGAGCAGCAAACAAAGATAGTGAACATAAGCGTGCTTTGAAAGATGACCCTAAAAGTCGATTACACTCGGCCGTGGTCGTGCGCTCCGGACGTAGCCCAGATGGTGAAATCGACAACTGGGATCAAAATGACCTAGAGTACGCAGACACAGACGTCCTTGAAAAAAGGCGACAGCAACTGCAACGTGAATTAGAGTTGCAATTGAAAATGGACTCTAGCAAAGATATGCGCAAAGACAAAAAGAAAACTATGTCGAGCACATCTTCCTCGCGAAGTTCTAGTTCTTCAAGCGTCTCATCTTCTTCATCAGACAATAGCTCATCCTCTTCATCATCTGGCAGGTATGGACATTAAATTAGATATTTTCTAGACTCTTATTTTATTGTAATTATATATATGCAGTATTGTATTGGTAACAATTATCACTAATTTACTGTTCTGCTAAATATAAATGACATTAATATAAATATAATGAGTATATTATATACTGCTATATTCATGGTATTAGAACTAGATGAGCGTATCTACAAAAAATCAAAAATTGATTTTTTTTACACAAAACAGTTGACAATGTAGTCCTTTATGAAATGCCAAAACGACATTCGCAAAAAAAAAACGAAATAACATAAGAACTACTTGTGATTGAACCAGAAAACAGTATAATGAGTACAACCATTAAAATAGTTTTAATTATCATGCTATCTGTTAGGGCTATAAGAATGTATTTGCAAAAACAATATTTTTAATCATAGAATATTATTTACTGATATTTTTATTTGTATGTTGATTTTATATATTTTTTATTAATATTGAGTGTTTTCAGAAGTAATTAAAGATTATGTTGTTTGATTGATTGCTCATTTATTTTTATTTATTCATTCCATTACTTACACAAAATAAAACTTAGCTTCACAAACAATGTATTTAAGTAAGATAACAACAAAACCTAAAAAAATAAAGAGCCACACTAACATATATCAACCGAATTAAAAAACAAATATATTGTGTCTTTGTAAGCATTTATAAACAAATTGACGGTTAAAAGGAAATAGGGTATAAGCACCATTTTGGACTGGTATTGTTTTGAAAACCAACTCTTTCTTGTGTTCTATTATCTTTTATTTTGTCATATTTTCCGATTGGAAAATTAAAAACTGTTTTAGTTTTCACAATGTTCTAATGAATAAATTAATAGTTTAAAAAACCAAAAACACGCTTTTAAGACTAATGTAATGAGCAGAACTTAGAAATGTTTACTAGTAGGCAGTCCAAGGTTCCATCATACAACAATTAGAAGTACGTTTAATTCAGATTCTTAGATTTTATTGCATATTTAGTTTGTATCTAAATCTATGGATTACGCGGTAATTCAAAAAGGTTAAGAAAACCGATAACGGACTTTCTTTAGGTTTGTTTTCTTTTTTCTTTTGACACTTGATCGTGTTCAAAGTCCATTACGTGGCCTTTCTCACAAGTGCAAACACAACTATGATACGATATCCCATCATGGAATGCCAGTGCCTATCTTCCTGCTTCATCACCAGACCTTGAAACCTAATCGTGGTCAAAGTTCATTACAAGACTTTTCTAAGAAATCCAAAACAGCTATGATACGACTTTCCATCATGAAGTTCCAGTTCATATCTTCCGGCTCCATCATCAGATCAGTTCGACAGTACCATATTATTGTATTGTCATCAGTACTCTACAGCTAACCTACAGCTGCCAATTTTCATTACGCTACGACCCTTGGAAGATGATTAAATTAGTTACCTTAGATTTCATTACATAGTTAGTTACATACAGGTCGACCTAATAAAAGCGTGTTAAAAATACATCCGTTTTTCTAAAATTCTAAACTTTGAATGGTTCTCCTGAACATTTCATTTTTTGTCGCTTATACCCTATTTTCTGCTTCTTTCTGTGTTCCCTGCCACTTATGACCTTTCAACCTTTAAAGCAAGAGTAAACAGGCATCTTCTGGGCTCGCTCGTTCCATCGTAGACCTCATCTATCACTTACCATCAGGCGAGATTGAGGTCAAGAGTGAGCTCATTGTGAATAAAAAAAAAAAAAACAAAATATTTTTTAATTTTTCAAAGCTCTAATAGTAGGACAATATATCAATATATATTTTTATTTCAACAACTCTATATTATCTTTATTTATAAGCGACAATTCATTAGAAATAAGTCTTCATAAGCAATGACTCATTAGAATAAGTTCCTAATTAATGTTTAGTATCGTATTAAGAGTTATGATTAGTTTAAAGCTATATAAGTGTATAAAAGATCATTGAAAATGGCAGGAAACTGTGTATGAAGTGGATGCGGTTTTTTACCTTTAAATTTGATAATATTTATATCTTATAAAAGGATTGGATAGTTGTGTATATTTCTACTCTTATTTATTTATTATTGTTAGTGTGTAATTTGCTGTATATACTTACTGGTAAGTCTTAAATATATATTTTTAAAATAGGCGACCCGCTTGATGACCCAGGGGGTGGAACTTCGCTTGTAGTATCGCAAAATGGTCAGAGAAATAATAATTCAGTTCAAACACCAATATAAGTGCTGATTAATGTCCTAGAGTCTTCCATGGATACAGACTGTTCGCTTATTCGCTATAGCAAATTAAAGCGTAAACGTATTTCCCGCGCTGTTGTTTGTACCGATTGTAACAAAAAGAAGCGACATAATGGTTCCAAAAGATAAATTTAATACTTCCAATTGTCAATGTTTATTAAATAAAGATGATGAAATTGTTACAACAAATAAACCTATTAACACAACAAACACTCCAATGACTCCAACTCATGACAGTAATTCTGAGGCCAATCGTACACCTGTTGGTCAATTAAACTATCAGGCAACTGAAGTTGCACCTTTTATAGTACATGTTCAAAGGGAAACCCAGATGGCCAACAGTGACACTACTCTTCACCTGGTAAATTTTGGTTATTTTCTTAAGAGAAGGTGTATTCAAGGTATTGTCAAAGGCAGTCTTAAGTGTATCAGTCGTAATCGCATAACATTATCTTTTATAAGTTACCTAGAAACTAATGCCTTTTTAAGCAATAAATATCTAGAGTATGAAAGATATAAGGCTTTCATACCCACATTCAGTGTCACACAAATGGGGGTGGTAAGAGGAGTACCATTGGACTGGACAGATGAAGAGATAATGTCAAATATCAACTTACCTTTAGATTGTGGGCCAATATTAAAAGTTAGACATATTAAATGCAAATATTCCTGTGGATCTATACATTTATCCTACTGTGCAATGCTATAATCCGCGAGTTGACAACTTTGCAAAAATTGTTTGAAATGCTTCGAAACGCTTCACGTGTACTCGTAAAATAATATTTTATTCATTACTTAACCTTTAAATTAAAATATAAGTATATTTTTAATTTATTAAGGAACTATGGCCTAAATCGTGGCAATGTGGTCACATGACTACGTATGACGTCACCGTTCAAAAAACAGCTTTCCCGGCACTTGGCACATAAATGTACTTCGGGTATTTTATGATATTTTACTCTATTATGAACGTGAAAAATTAATATCAGTGCTGTGCAGTACCTTGTTATGGGAATACTACTATAAAAACGCCCACGAAACTATTTATTCATGTCCCTTTAAAAAGAGATATTCACAAGAAGTGGTTGGAACTTGCTCGAATTAATGCAAAAAATTTATCAGCCAAATCAAATTTATTTTTTTGTGAAGATCATTTCGAAGTAAGTAAAAAGTTATCGCAATACCTATTATTATTTACATAATGTTTACATAATATTATTGTACTTAATAATCCTAACCATTTTAAAGGTTATGTTATGAATTTATTGAAGAAGTAGGTACTTACTACAATAATATATAAGTAAGTATTTATGTTTCAGCTCCCCAATGACATGGAGAACTACACTAAATACCATTTGTTAGGTTCTGTTAAAAGAATATTAATGAAACCCATGTGTTTGCCATCAAAATTCGCATGTCAACCTGATCGAAAAAAACGAACCACAGCCACTCCCCGAACTGCTTTTTTAAAAAGACAAAAAAAGGAACTCATCGAACAACTATTACAGGACGATAAGACAAATTAACCAGAAGTTAGTAAGAACTTGAGAAGTTAGTTAGTTATTTATTCTTTTCTTATTTTGTCTTACGCACCAACCAAAGATACCCTATCAGCTATCAAAATATTGAACGATGACGTCAATATTTCTGATTGGTGTTTCTAATCACGTGACTCACAGATAAAAAATCTCATTTTTCTCAAGGGAAAATAAAATAAATTAATGAAAATATTTTCTTCATTTGTACTATTTTGTGCGTCACATCAATAGAATTACGTAATTAAATAGTTATTTTAAATTTTTAAACATACTGTCAACTCGCGGATTGCTGTAGGTTTGGGCATGTTAAAAATCAATGTCGTTCTACACCTAGGTGTTATAAATGTGGTCAGGATCACTCAGGTGAAAGCTGTGATGTCGATGAAGAGAACAATTGGTGCTGTCTTTGTAAGGGTCAGCATCAAGCCATTAATAAGAAATGTCTTGAATACAATAGACAAAAAGCAATTAAAGAATACATGAGTAAAAATTGTATATCATATGTGGAAGCTGTTAAACTACATCCCCCTGTTACTAAAATGTCATATGCAGATACTCTACTTAAAACCCCACCTCACTCTCTCAACATTACATCAAGTCATGAACCTGCCAGTCCTACCTCATCTAATAATTTATCCCATTCTTATAAAAAACCGTAACTGTGTTCAAGAAACCTTGGATGATTCCTAGTACTTCTAAAGGTTATGACTGCAAAGCTCATGCAGAAATTATAAAAGAACCTTGTTTAGCTACATCTAAACCTATCATAAATAATGAAAATAATAATAACAATAACATAAGTATATCTGACATTATAATTGCATTAACACAGTTGTTATCGCAATCAAACAAGGTATCACCATCCAACATTGCAGCAGTCATAAATGCTTTATGTCAATTAACTAATTCAAATCAAAATGGATCACAGAGCCACTGTGATTCAGTGGAATTGTTGCAGCCTTAAAAATAAGAAATATGAATTAACTAATTTAATTAACAAATACAACCCTTTTATTGTTTCTCTTCAAGAGACTTGGTTAAAACAGGAATATAACTTAAGAATTCCTGATTTTAATTGTTTGAGGTCTGACAGGCCTGATGAATATGGTGGAGTGGCCTTATTGATTAATGATTCTTATTCTATTAGTCCTCTCTCCCTCCACTCGATAGTAATATTTCAGCAATTGGTGTAGTTGTAAATAATATTTGTTATCTATTTATTTCGCCCGTCCCAATGATGTTATTTTTAATTATCTAAACTTGTTGTTTAATTTTCTACCAAAACCATTTTCAGTTCTCACCATACTGCTTGGGGATGCTCTTCTTCAAATTTTTATGGTGAACATTTATTGGAGTTACTTGATTGTCACAACTTAAATGTATATTGAACAATGGTTCACCTACATGTCTCAATGGTCCTATAGAAGTTTTAAGCACCCCTGATTTATCTATATGTACATCTGATCTTGCAGACTTATCCTGGTTTACCACTGATTCAACTTGTGGTAGTGACCATTATCCTCTGCTAATAGTCTTTCCATAAAGTAGGGAACTTGCCAGACACATCTAATACAAATACTGCAATGAGTTCAGATATTCTAGCTAAAATTCTAGTTGAAGCTGCAAGTGAGACTTTTCCTTTAAAGTGTTGTGGCCCTAATAAGCTCCCATCTCCTCCATGGTGGGATGATGAATGTACTAAAGCAATAAAAGAGCGGAAAAATGCAGAAAAACAGTACAACAAATTAATGTCTGAGGAGAATTTTACTAAATTTATATTAGTATCCAATGCCACCAAAAATCTTCTCAAAAAAAGGAAATTTGATGGATGGCGTAAATTTTGTGCCTCGTTATTTCCCAATGTTAATTCTTCCATTGTTTGGCAAAATATCAGAAGATTCAGATCTGCATTCAATACCCCTCAAAAAGGTAATATTCCTCCTATACTTTGCAGAACAAATAAAGAAAGAGGAGCTAAGCGGTCCATGCTTAGCTCTCCTCTTTCTGTTCCTGAACATCATATCGTTTCTTCACTTCCAATTATATCACCAGATAACAGTAAGACTACAATTAATGAAATAGATCTTAATTCTCCCTTTACTATCAACGAATTAAGGGATGTTCTCTCAGTTGTTAAAGATTCGGCGCCAGGTGAAGATGGTATTCCATATTCTTTTATCTCTAATCTAGACAATGCTGGTTTGCTTCATTATCTCTCTTTGATTAATGCTGTAATGATTACATCAATCTTTATACAGAAACCAAATAAACAGGCTTCAGATCCATCGTCATATCGACCTATAGCTTTAACTTCAGTTTTAGCAAAAATAGGTGGAACATTTAGTGAAAAACCAGCTCGAATGGTTTCTTGAACATAACAATTTGTTGTCAAATAAGCAATTTGGGTTTAGGAAAGGTAAAAGTACGTTTGACAGTTTGTCAACCCTTACCACAGATATCAGATCTGGGGGCACGGCAGTGCCCCCGCCAAGTCGAGCAAAAAAGCGGCACGGCCGTACCATTCTTTTCTCGAAGCAATTCAGGCCATTTTCGACCCCCTATAACTTCGTTGTGGATAATACTAGAGGCCTGAATTTTCAGTAACCAAACACGCATTGTATAACACGGTATATTTCAAATTTCATTCAATTCGAACCAGTAGTTTAAGAATTATAACGAGTCAAAGTTCCTTAATTTTGTTAATTTTGTCACTCACCGACTGACCGATCATCAAAAGTCTAAGGCACTTCTAGCAGACATAGAAGCTTCAAATTTAGAATACAATTAGTGTTTAGTATATGAATCAAGGAAAAACTATAATATTTTTCAATTTCGTTCCAGTTTTCTAGATACATCAACTGCATAAATAACTTTGTAATCCCATATAAATATATAGGATTACAAAGTTACATTTGCAGTTAATTAATCAGTGTACCTGTATAATATAATGAAATAATAGATGTAGATGGGTACTTTTTTTTTTTCTTGGTGAAAAATATCATCGAATGACTTCCGCTCGCGTGTATCAGAATTCTACTGACTAAAAACCCACCCTGTTCCTTCGGAAGCCCTAAAGTTCCGGGGCCGTGGTATCTCGATGGAACTTTCCCGCAAACCCCGACAGGCAATGGCCCTATGAGGCCCCGTCACTGGTATTAACAGCTTTTTGAGGCGCGCGTGGAACACAACGCGCCGCCGACCCGGGCCTGGTCCTTACCGGACGGTGAGCGACCCCTGCTCGCCATCCGCAGGCCCGCGCCTACGGTGGCCCGAAATCGACTCGCGATCCACGACGCCCGGGGCGTCTCCCCCGGCGGCTGGGGTGCGAGGAAGAGAGTTGCCTCTCCCTCGCACGTTAGGCCTCCTCCTTCGCTAGCATGACTGCTTCGCAGCAGGAGGTGACTGCATCCCATTCCCTCTCGCTTCGCACCATGGTCTAAACCAGAGCAGGGCGCGAGAAGTCGCCGCCGCCGATCGCCTCTATGAGGATACGACGGTCCTCCACCCATGCAGGGCACACCTCGACCATATGCTCCACCGTGTCTTCCAGTGTAGATAGGTACCTAGATATAATAATTATGCTCAAAGGTAACTTGTTAAATGGTCAACGGAATGAAAAAGCAAGAAGTATTAAGAGTATTGGGGAGTATTAAGCAGAGTAAATTGCCCGAAATTGCATAATTACTTACTTATAGATTAACTTTAACCGAGACGTTTGACGAGTGCGGCATTAATTATTACTAACTAATGCAAAAGACGTACGTGCGTATTCATATGTGCCTATCAAAGCCTCCGAAAAAAACCCATAGAGACAGGGAGTGGGCTTTGAAAAAAACTTTAGCTGAAGTTCAAGAAGTAGTACCGGAAAATATAAAAAGGAAGGCTACCTACAAAAATAAGAAAAGCTCATAAGACAGAGAGAGGGCTTTAAGAAAATTCATTGTTGGTATACAAGAAGTAGAAGGTACCGGAAAGGAAAAAAGTAGGACTTTCTACAAAAAGCAATGAGATCCCATAAAAAACAATACTTGTCAAAAAACCAAGTCTCGCGACTTAGTTGTTCTACCGTAAAAAGTTGTGAGATCCATGTAATACCAAGTCGGTTATTAATTTATTCAGTCCCTACTTAAGGGACCTTCTGTCTTAAGTTGTTACGTAATTATCTAACTTAACGACATCTTATAGTGACCATATCAATGTTAAAAATCTTTACCGTTTTAAATAAATAGATTGACTTGGCAATCGCAATAAACAATTCAATTTATATATTATATATTACTTGTGAGATATATTGTGTTTTCATGCGATTATTATTATTTATTTTAGGTTAACCAACAATTGTTTACACAGTACATTTCTAACTTAATTACTAGGGTAACATTAACAAGTGCAACAATTAATTAAAGGTTAACACCACATGCACAAAGAATAAAAACGGCTTTACATAACATACATAAAAGTTAATATACATACAAAAAAAATCAAAATTAAAATAATATAAAGAAAATTAACAATAAATTCAATAAACATAAAAAAAACATTGGTATCAAAATGTCTCTATAAATTATAATTAGCTTATGATTTATTTATTTAGGTTAACCAACAATTGTTTACATAGTACATTTCTAACTTTATGACTACGGTAACATTAACAAGTGCAACAATTAATTAAAGGTTAACACCACATGCACAAAGAATAAAAACGGCTTTACATAACATACATAAAAAGTTAATATACATACAAAAAGAATATTAAAATAATATAAAGAAAATTAACAATAAATTCAATAAACATAAAAAAAACATTGGTATCAAAATGTCTCTTTAAATTATAATTGGCTTATGATTGATCAATTAATTAATGAATACAATTAAAACGATTATGAATTATAAATTAGAAAATTAAATTAAAAGACTAAAAACAGATTACAATTTAAAATAATAGAAAACACGTATGAAATTAAATTAAATATACATTGGATTATTAATTACAAAAGCTCGTATAAATGTATTAATATTGTCGTGGTGTACATCTTCTATGTCACTGCGGCCATTAATGATTTTGCACAATCTAGGTATTGGAGAATTCGCACCAAGCACAGACTTTCGAAGTGGTGGACACAGGGGTGTTATTTTATTCCTTGGATATCTAGAGGGCGCATGGAACCTAATGAGCTTCACTAAACTGGGGCAGTCGGTCTTATTGTGCAACAGTTTGTAAACAAATAAAGCATCGGTTATATCTCTGCGCATAGATAACGATTGCATTTTAAAATAAGATAGGCGGACTTTGTAAGAGGGCAGACGCTTAGATTTCCCCTCACTAAAGGCTAAATGCCATACTAAACGTTTCTGTACCCTTTCCAGACGCAGCATGTGAGTGGCATAGTGAGGTCTCCACACAACACTGCAATACTCCATAACACTGCGCACGAGGCTGTAATATAACATTATTTTGGTGCTACTTTTACGAAAGCCTTTAGTGTTACGAAGTAGGAACCCTAACATTTTTGATGACTTTTTAATAATGTATTCAATATGGGGTATAAAAGTGATCTTTTTGATCAATTAATTAATGAATACAATTAAAATGATTATAAATTAGAAAATTAAATTAAAAGACTAACACAGATTACAATTTAAAATAATAGGAAACACGTATGAAATTAAATTAAATCTACATTGGATTATTAATTACAAAAGCTCGTATAAATGTATTTATATTGTCGTGGTGTACATCTACTATGTCACTGCGGCCATTAATGATTTTGCACAATCTAGGTATTGGAGAATTCGCACCAAGCACAGACTTTCGAAGTGGTGGACACAGGGGTGTTATTTTATTCCTAGGATATCTAGAGGGCGCATGGAACCTAATGAGCTTCACTAAACTGGGGCAGTCGATCTTATTGTGCAACAGTTTGTAAACAAATAAAGCATCGGTTATATCTCTGCGCATAGATAACGATTGCATTTTAAAATAAGATAGGCGGACTTTGTAAGAGGGCAGACGCTTAGATTTCCCCTCACTGAAGGCTAAATGCCATACAAAACGTTTCTGTACCCTTTCCAGACGCAGCATGTGAGTGGCATAGTGAGGTCTCCACACAACACTGCAATACTCCATAACACTGCGCACGAGGCTGTAATATAACATTATTTTGGTGCTACTTTTACGAAAGCCTTTGGTGTTACGAAGTAGGAACCCTAACATTTTTGATGACTTTTTAATAATGTATTCAATATGGGGCATAAAAGTGATCTTTTTATCAAAAAGTACTCCTAGATCCTTTATTGTTTCGACTTCTTGGACTCGCTCCTGGTCTATGAAGTACTCTGCGTCAATACAGTTAATTTTTCGCGTATATTTGACATGATAACATTTCTTTGGATTAAGTTGCATTTTATTATTGTGGCACCATTTTATGACTTGGTTAAGATCGTGTTGCAGAAGTTCGCAGTATCTTTTTGACTCGATCACTCGTGCGAATTTTAGGTCATCAGCATACAGAAAAGGTTGGGAAAAACGAAAGCACTCCGGAAGGTCATTAATGAACATAATAAATAGTATTGGAGCTAAGTGAGATCCCTGGGGAGCGCCCGATGTTATTTTGTGTGCAGCTGATCGAAAACCGTTGACAACGACAAAGTATTCGCGTTCAGTAAGATAGGACTTGAACCATCTTAATAGAGGCCCTGTTATACCATAGGCTACTAGTTTATAAATCAGTATAGAATGTGACATTTTATCAAATGCCTTACTGAAGTCGGTGTATACTACGTCAAATTGTTTGCCTGCATCTACGGCCTGTATTAGGGACTCCGCAAACGACACCAAATTGTAGCTGTAGATCTAAATGCTACAAAACCGTGTTGATTTTCATTAAGGTACAGTCCTAAAAGTTGCTGAATGTGCGGACATATAATAGATTCAAAGATCTTTGCGAATGTGGATAAAATTGAAATTGGCCTGTAGTTGCTTACGGTATCTTTTTTATCTGACTTATGCACTGGGACTACCTTGGCTTTTTTCCATTCTGACGGAAAAGTTCCAGTAGCCAACGATGCCTTATATATTATTAGCAAAGGAGATACCAGAGCTGTGGCGCAGTTAGAAATAAAAACAGATGGGATGCCATCCGGGCCAGGTCCTTTACTAATGTTTACTGTTTTTGGTTTCTTTAGTAAACAGTCGCGGTCAAGTACAGGAATACTCAAGCCCTGACTATTGTTACGCAGTGCTTGGAGGTGTGTTGTATGGCAGTTAATTTCTGTATCTTTGTCAGTAGTATACATGGTTGCGAAATATTTTGCGAAAAGGTCGCAAATTTCAGATCCGTTAGATGTAACAACCTGTCCATCAGTCATTGCCAAAGGGTAGCCACTAGTGCCACCGCGTTTCGCTTTTATGTAATTCCAGAGAAGTTTGGGATTGTCAATCTATTTATTTAAAACGGTAAAGATTTTTAATATTGATATGGTCACTATAAGATGTCGTTAGGTTAGATAATTACGTAACAACTTAGACAGAAGGTCCCTTAAGTAGGGACTGAATAAATTAATAACCGACTTGGTATTACATGGATCTCACAACTTTTTACGGTAGAACAACTAAGTTGCGAGACTTGGTTTTTTGACAAGTATTGTTTTTTATGGGATTAGCTTTTTCTAGAAATGACTCGCTTATTGCTGGTTTTTTTAGACATAAGCGCTGCATATGATAATGTGAACATTAATATATTGATAAATTAAAGCAATTGAAAGTTCCAATTCTACTCGTCAATTTTATTTATAACATGTTGGTAGAGAGATTTTTACATTATCACTATGATGCTGCATAACCACAACAGCACCATTAAGAGAACAGTCTGAAAAGGTTTGCCTCAAGGCTCTGTTCCGAGTCCGATTTTGTATAATGTTTATTGCAATGATTTAGATTATACTCTTAGTAAAAAATGTAATATTCTCCAGTATGCCGATGATTTACTCGTATATGCTGTTGGACACTATTGAGGAGATAAGTAAATCTTTATCCGAAGCATTAACAGATTTAAAGAAATGGCTTGACAATAATGGGCTTCAGTTATCTCCATCTAAAAGTAACGTTCTCTTTACGAGAAAAAGGATACCCCCTGTAGTAAATGTTACGTATCATGATACCATCACTTCCACTGAGAAATCAGGCAAAATTTTTAGGATTAATATTAGACTCAAAGCTTTCAGGTATTCCTCACTGTCAACATATTATATCAAAATGTGAACGCAATCTTAATATCTTAAGATGTCTTTCTGGTGTGTGGTGGGGTTAGGGTTGCCAGGCCATAAAATGCAAAGGCCGGACTGCGCACTATATAAGGCCGGACATTTTAGCCTAAAAGCCGGACATGTTTTTTTTATTGCCAAACATAATGTTTTTACAGCTGGGCTGTTGAAAAAAGTATTTATACGTGGTGAAAAGTGAGGATATTCGATATTTATTAAAAGATGGACATAATATTTATAATAAAAAAACTCGTTTACGAATTTGAAATGTTTATTAAGTTACACTATTACAGTTTTACTTACAAATGGATCATCAGTCTTTTGTAGATAATTAAATATTATTAAAACTAAAAAACAAATGAATATAGCTCTCTTTTGGCATTCTTAATACTATAAACTAAAAAATATAATAAAACAAATAAAAATAATCATTCTTCTGGAAAGTAACAAAAAGATAATATTAATTTTACGGCTAGGTAAGAATTTACTTTATAGTAGGTATTTATAGAACAATTTAAAATCTTTAAAAAATAACAAAATCTAGTTATATTTGGCACTTGCACCTACTTTGTCAAGAATTTCGTTTTCCTTAGAAATCATATCGTAAAATTCTTTACATGTTAATTTTAAATTGCATAACAAGAACATCATCTTAGCAATTGTATCTGTTTGTAGTCTACTGCGTTCCTTTGTCCACTGGGCGTTTATTAAAGAGAAAACTCTTTCAACGTTGGCATTGTGGCCTGGTATTGCAAAATAATATTCTGCCAACTTAAGCAGTTCCGAATAAAATTCTTCATTATTAAATGATTTAAAATACGAGGTCCACTTCTGATGTGCCAACAGCTTTTTAAAGTCAGAGTCATCTTCGTGTTGCTTTAAAAATTTTATGAAGTTTTGCCACTGATCAAAAAATTTATTGTCATTTAACTGTACATTTTTTCTAGACAAAGTGTCTATCGTTTTTGCCCCTTGTTCCCAGCTTGGAATATTAGCTAAAGTCATCCACTGAAAGTGTTTTAGGTCAGTACAATATTCACTGGTCCAGGAATTCAGGTAATCTTTGGCAATATTGTACATTCTTCTCATGTTTTGTTTAAAATCTTCTACCTCATCCCGACGAGCCTCCGATAAACGCCGTAAAATTTCGGTCACTTTCATTGGGCAAAAATTTTGTTCCAATCTTTCGTTTATATTTTCCACTACTTGCGAACACTGATCAATTACTTCATTGACAGAAATATCAGCAGTTTCAGTGTGTTTGATTCGGCTTTGGTATATAGACATGAAAGAATGTAAGAGCCATAAATAACACTCAGAGAAGTCATTTTCGAAAAACATTTGCAATGTTCTGGCCGGATAACTCAGTGAAAGAAAGTATGACTTTAATGGCTCGTACATTTGCAAGATTCTCTCTATGGCGGGATAAAGAGATAGCCAGCGGGTTTTTGAATGGCTAAGCATACGTTTAAAATCAATTTCCAATTCTGAACAAACTTTTTTTAAAGCTTCAGTACGAACTGTGAAGCTGGCAAAATGGTTGTGCATTTGCATCACTATGCTGTCTACACAGATTGGTAAAGATTCGATTGCGTGATGTACGGAATTGCTGAAGATATGTGCAATACATCCAACACCGACCATATCATCGTTTTGAGTAGCTGATTTGAGTCTACTGTAGACGCTGTTGGTCCCACTTCTCTCTCTACCGCCAAAGTTAGTATTGGTGTTGTCCGCTGAAAAAGCTATTAATTTATCCAATAAGTTTTTGTCCGTCAAAATGGTGTGTATGTAAGTGGATATTGTTTCAGCAGTCTCGTTCGGTAAGGCCTGTAGCTCCAGTAATTTAACTTGAATTCCTCCCTTTTCAGGGTTGAAATATTGTATAAGCACAGGAAATAGCTTAATAGCACCATGGTTGCTACTATCTGTGGAGACGCTCAAGTATCTGATTTTTGACACTTCTTTTAACATATTTTCTTGGGCAAATGGGCCTAAAACATTTTTTAGGATAGCTTCAGCTTTTGAGCGGGAACAGGTTACATCTTTTGCGATTTTCGAATCTGGATATATACTCTTGCAAAGTGGAGCTGTGCAATCTAGTGAGTTAAATGATTCGTGATGTTTAACGGTATGATAAACCAGAGTAGCTTCTGTGGCCCGAACGCTCCGTTGAAGATTTAAGTTCGCATTGGATTCCATGAAAATATCAATTCTTGATGTAGATGCCGTACTACGAATCTTCATTTTGTGTTTTTCGGTATTTAAATGCTTTTCTAAGTCAGCTTTGCCCTTATTAGCAATGGAAATTATTTGATCACAAATTACACATTTTGCGTCCCATGGCTCTTTGCCAGATTTGAACATCTTGTATTGACTTTTTAAACTGTCAGAAAATATACATTTTCTTTTCGACATGACTAATAGAGAGATCTGAAACAAAGATGTTGTACTTGTATTTGAGGTTTGTCAATAACACATTAATGCTACAAATAGGAAAATATAAAACTAACTCACCAAAAATACGGTCGCCGCTAACTGAAATACTTAATTGTACGTGAACACACGCCAAGCACGCGCAAACGCCACGCGTTCCTAGGGCAGACTAACGGGCGTGAACCTGTCTGCGGACGGTGCGAGCAGCGGGGCGGGGTAACCACGCTCACGCACGCCACGCGCGGCGCGGCGCGAATCGCGGGCCGGAAGATAGTTTGCTCTCCGCTCGCCCTTGTCCGTTCGGGTCGGGCGCTCGTCCGCCCATCGTCGTACGAATCGCCACTCTGACAAAAAGCCTGACCAAAGCCGGACAGGCCAAACACGTACATATTTGGCCGGACGCGACTGCAAAAAGCCTAACATGTCCGGCTAAAGCCGGACACCTGGCAAGCCTAGGTGGGGTGCACACCCTGTCACTATGAGACTTCTTTATAATGCCCTTATTAGAAGTGTTCTGGATTATGGAACATTTCTTTTTCACCCTGGCAGTGTTGCTGCTTTTAAAAAACTAGATAATATACAATCAAAGGCCTTAAGATTAGTCATAGGTGCAAGAAAATCTAGTCCAATCAACTGCTTACAGGTGGAATGCAGTGACCCACCCCTATCGTTAAGAAGACAGTATCTTAGCGATAGATTCTTTTACCGCTCTCTTCAACTGAAAAAACACACAATTTGTTACTTTCTAAAGTAGACCAGCTTGACTTGGAAACTAATTCCTCTAAATTTTGGACTCATAAATATATTCCTTGCTTAGTAAAAAGCCACTGTATTTTTAAAAACATCAAAGCATTTACTCACCAAAGTTCCCGGCTTCCTCTTTATGAATATATGTAGTTATAGTTCTCTTCATGTCAATTTAAAAGTAGAATTCAATTTAGGTATACAAAAAATAAAAAAATCAATACTCGGAATTTAATTTTATTCTTGATAGTAAATGGACAGATTGGCATCACATATATACAGACGCTTCCAAGCACTCTACTTATGATTGTGTAGGTGTAGGGGTATACCATCAGCAATATAAAGTAGTACAAAAAATTAAATTAGCTCCTGAAGCCACCGT
Source organism: Tholera decimalis (assembly GCA_943138885.2). Lineage (NCBI taxonomy): Eukaryota > Metazoa > Arthropoda > Insecta > Lepidoptera > Noctuidae > Tholera > Tholera decimalis. The sequence goes on along the minus strand of OW964553.2, from coordinate 13,282,407 downwards.
CTATATGGGGAATGCTATGGCCTTTTTAAGGCGATAGATTACATTATTCTCGCAAAACTTAAGGCTGCGCCGAGTAAAATAACTCAAAACGGTCTTCACTACTAAAGGAATATAACCTATAATAGTACTTTAATTACCATACAAAAATATGTAATGAACACTAGAATAAATGTGTTAGCAAACATAGTTGGCAAAATTTAAAAATATTTTATAGTTTATTAAACAAAAATACATAAAGTTGGACAAAAATCCTTACAAAACATGCTCGTGCGTCGCTGAATTTTGATAGTAAACTGTTGAATTTTTTCATAAACTTCAATTCATATTATTCTCTAATTATCATACTATCATTTACAGCTTTAACATTTCAAAAATGTCGCTTGGTTGTTTTAATTTTAATTTTTTCTTCTAATTTGCGCGCTATTTTGAACCATACGCAACGTACACCGGTCGAAAATTCAGTCGTCCACGGGAGCTCAAAGAGGGGTCACGTCTCATCGTGGAGCGTTTCGCCGGTAACGATAATTCGCGATCTATTGTGTACGTATGTATTGCAGCAATCCGTTGAATAACATAAGTCTATTTTTTTGTTTTTTGAGTACGATTTATTATGCATACCCAACAATTACTTTTTATTGTTCAATATATATTTCTTTAACATTTTTTTTTTCAATATTTGTTTTATTATGGGAAAATGTAAAAAAAATATTATTAGAAGAAAGTTGGCGCAAATTTTCGAAAAAAACGCCATTCTCATAAAAAGTACGTATTTCTATTTTGTGATGTTATTATTGCTTTTTCAAAAAAAAGGAGAAGGTTCTCAGTTCGTCTTAAACTTTTTTTTATGTATGTAACCTCAAACTCGAAGACGGCTGGACCGATTTGGAATTTTTTTTCGTTTGAAAGGGTATACTTTCTAGTTGGTTCCATTGTTATGAAATCAGGATCTGATGATGGGATCCTGGAGAAAGCGAGGGAACTCTTTAAATATTATAGGCACACCTATAGCGTTTTGGGTATTTCTAATAGAACCCTTGTGCAGTTGCTCCCGAAAAGCACCATTTGAGGAAGTGAAAGTGATGATGAAGACTTTTTTCAAACATTCGATATGGGTATCGTGTAATGGGTTTTTGGGGGTGGTAATTGCAAATCTGGCATTCATTTTAAAATCCAAGATGGCGGATGCAACTTTTTCTCAAACATTCGATATAAGTATCGTGTAATGGGTTTTTGGGGGTGGTGATTGCAAATCTGGCATTCATTTTAAAATCCAAGATGGCGGATGCAACTTTTTCTCAAACATTCGATATGGGTACCGTGTAATGGGTTTTTGGGGGTGATGATTGCAAATCTGACATTCATTTTAAAATCCAAGATGGCGGATGCAACTTTTTCTCAAACATTCGATATGGGTATTGTATAATGGGTTTTTGGGGGTGGTAATTGCAAAACTGGCATTCATTTTAAAATCCAAGATGGCGGATGCAACTTTTTCTCAAACATTCGATATAGGTATCGTGTAATGGGTTTTTGGGGGTGGTGATTGCAAATCTGGCATTCATTTTAAAATCCAAGATGGCGGATGCAACTTTTTCTCAAACATTCGATATAGGTATCGTGTAATGGGTTTTTGGGGGTGGTGATTGCAAATCTGGCATTCATTTTAAAATCCAAGATGGCGGATGCAACTTTTTCTCAAACATTTGATATGGGTACCGTGTAATGGGTTTTTGGGGGTGGTGATTGCAAATCTGGCATTCATTTTAAAATCCAAGATGGCGGATGCAACTTTTTCTCGAACATTCGATATAGGTATCGTGTAATGGGTTTTTGGGGGTGGTGATTGCAAATCTGGCATTCATTTTAAAATCCAAGATGGCGGATGCAACTTTTTCTCAAACATTCGATATGGGTATCGTGTAATGGGTTTTTGGGGGTGGTGATTGCAAATCTGGCATTCATATTAAAATCCAAGATGGCGGATGCAACTTTTTCTCAAACATTTGATATGGGTACCGTGTAATGGGTTTTTGGGGGTGGTAATTGCAAATCTGGCATTCATTTTAAAATCCAAGATGGCGGATGCAACTTTTTCTCAAACATTCGATATAGGTATCGTGTAATGGGTTTTTGGGGGTGGTGATTGCAAATCTGGCATTCATTTTAAAATCCAAGATGGCGGATGCAACTTTTTCTCACACATTCGATATGGGTATCGTGTAATGGGTTTTTGGGGGTGGTGATTGCAAATCTGGCTTTCATTTTGAAATACAATTTAAAACACATACGATATCCATATTGAATGTTGGAGAAAAAGTTGCATCCTTGGTGGATGCAACTTTTTCTCCAACATTCAATATGGATATCGTGTGTGTCTACTAAGTTAAATACACTGATAACCTTCAAGGATTTATTGCTAAGTATAATTAACAAAGTAACGTAAGGGCTAAAATTATCGCTAAATGATGAAAATGAGTGCACCCGGTTGCTGTTCGAAATACACTAAGCTCGCGGCGAACTTAGTGCGACCGCATTATATCGCTTGCTCAGCAAACGTGGTCGATTGCAAAATATTGCATCAAACATCGTGTAATAGGTTTTTGGGCATACCGATTGCAATCCTTACATTCATTTTAGAATTTACGACGAAAGTTCATTGGCTACTTTGTTAGCTTACAATTTACACTGGGTTATTGACAATTTAACTGATCCTAGGTTAAGTGACTATTCAGTATTATCTAGGGTATCTAATAATACTGAAATTAATTGTTTAAACCCTTAGATGTGACAAAGGAGAGTTATAATAACAAAATTTTACTATATCATCAGAATATAAATCGTTTCTCCGGCAAAATATTAGATGAGGAAATGTTAATAGATAAATATGATATAGATATCTTATGTTTTTGTGAAACCTGGCTAAAACCAGATAGAATGTTGTTTAAAATTAATATTTTTCTGTTACTAGTGCATACAACAGGTCCTCAGTAGGAGGTGGTACTTTAATATTACGTAATAATTCTCTTAGATATAAGGAACAAAAATATATCACCGCTTGCTCTGTTGATTGCTTGTGTGAGGTAGCATGTACAGAAGTTGAAGGCCAAACTTTCTTAAGTGTTTATAGACCACCAGCATCAAACTTGTCATCATTCTTAATGATAATGGGAGAAATTTTAAGTACCTAAGCTTATAAGAGATAATAAATTAGTTTTCATTTGTGGTCACCTAAATATTGATTTGTTAGTAAATTCACCTGAACACTGCAAGCTTACTCCATTGTTTGGTTCATTTAACTTAAAATGCACATACAAGGAAGCCACAAGAATAACAGCAACATCAGCTCAATGCATAGATAATATTTATACTAATTGTGCCATAAAATACTCGTCTCAAATTAGTGGAGTTAGGTCTGACCATACAGGTCAACTAGTATCCTTTGAGTTGGTTAAAAAGCGGCAATTAAATAAGACTATTAAGTTTAGGCCACTAACTAAAAAGAAATTAATGTTTTTAATGATAACATGTTAAGTAATCTTTCAATGGCCAATTTTGACTCCCATGACCCCAATGAAAATTACAGGATATTTTTTCTTCACCATGCCACGAATTTAGTAAGGCATGTCCAGTTAAATTGACTTCCGATGAAGCCTACTTCCGATGAAGCCTTCCATAATTATGTAAGAAACTACTCAAAGATATTTAAAAGAGTATGCGCCCTAAGCTAAATCTAAATCAGAAAGTAATAAAATTAGCATTTCTAACAATAAAATAAAAACTGTGTTGAAGGTGATAAACAAAGAAACTGGAAACACAAACCAACAGGGTTAGAATGATTTGACTTTGAACATCGATGATCAGGTCATCTCAGATAAGTCAAAAGTGGCTGAGAAGTTGGAAAATTACTTTACCAATATTCCAGTAGAGGTTACTAAATCTCTACATTCTTCGCCATTATCAGCAGAATCTTTTTTAAAGGAAAACTTCAATAAGGATATACCAACATTTTCATTTAAGCCCATTTCTATTGATGTAATTAAAAAGCATTCCAAAGTCTTAACATAACAAACACTGATGACTTATGGAGTGCATCTGTTAGGGTTCTTGGTAATATTATTGACTCAATTGCTGCTATCCTAACAGGCACATTTAATTAATGTATAGACAGCGGTAATTTTCCCGATTTAATGAAACATAGTAAAGTAGTACTAATTTTTAAGTCGGGTTGTAAGAGTGATCCCTCTAACTATAGACCGATATATGTGCTTCCAGCATTAAGCAAAATATACGAAAAAATCATGCTGGACCAGATGCTATCATATTTTAACTCAAATGGAATTCTGCATAGTCGGCAGTTTGGTTTCACGAAAGGTAGGTCAACAACAGACGCAGGAGTAGCGCTCATCCGTCACATTCTGGAATCTTGGGAGAAATCTCAGGATGCAATTGGTATATTTTGTGACCTCTCCAAAGCTTTTGATTGCGTTGACCACAAAACACTGATCTGTAAATTACACCATTACGGAGTTCGTGGATTCGTGTTCTGCTGACCTTGTTCTTTCATATTTATCAAACATGCAACAAAAAGTTATTGTTAATGGAGCGACATCTGCAGGATCCCTAGCCAAGATGAGTGCTCCGCAAGGTTCAATTCTTGGCCCTTTCCTTTTTATAGTGTATATCAATGACATACATGATGACCAACTTATCGGATATTTTTTATTTGTAATTCCATTGTGCTGTATTAATTTTTAAAACTTTGGTCTATACTGTCGTATAGACCAAAGTTTTAAATATAATTAAGCATATCTTAGAACCGGAAACATATCTTACAACTATATAATAATATAGGTTATCCATCAGAATTCAGACAGGCTTTAATTTATAATCATATTGTGGGAAGTACTAATTTCACACGGGTTCCCGTTAGTATATGCTTAAACTAGACTTATGGTCTCATGGTGCGTGGTGCCCTGGTTGCACGCTACTGGCATGATTGCTCTATGTTATCTCTTAAAAAGACTATTTTTTAAGAGATAACATAGAGCAATCATGCCAGTTTAAAAATTAATTTCAAATTGAAATTTAATTATTTAATTGAATTAATTTGAAATGAATTAATTTTCTTCTTAAAATTCAAACGCAAGCCAAAAATAAAAAAAAAAATCACAAGAAACAGTAGTAGGTATCTCTACTTAGTAGTAGAGATACCTACTACTGTTTCTTGTGATTTTTTCAAACTCAAAATGTTTTATTTCACATAGGCCTACATGGGCACTTATAAAACGTCAGCAGTTTGGCGCAGGGCACGGTTCGAAATTGGTCATTTTTTATGGAGAAGATCCGGCAAGAAACTCCACAGTTACTCTTTTAAAATATCATTCTTACAATGTATCTATAATACAGGTTAATTACCTAATTAACCTGTATTATACCTATGAGAGGACATTAAAGCCTGTCTGAATTCTGATGGATAACCTATATTATTGTATAGTTGTAAGATATGTTTCCAGTTTTAAGATATACTTAATTATATTTAAAACTTTGGTCATTACAAGATATTTTCTAAATTTAAACCCACGACCTACGTCATTTAAATTTAAAAGTCAATTATCTGAAATTAAGTATTTCAAATGGCGGGAGACTTTGTTAAACATAAAAAACACAGTGATACGACGTCAATGTGGAGCTATTTTTTAGTTGCGAAGGATTGGAATAGTGCCAAATGTAACCGATGCTCAGCCATTCTCAAGACTTTGGATGGATCGACTAAGGGATTACATACACATTTGTCATCAAAACATAACATAAAGCTTATATCAGCTTCAACAAGTCTAGATTCTGATAATCTGAACACAGCACCGCCGCCAGCCAAGCGAAAGTTAAATGATTATTTTACTAAAAGTGCCGACGATAGCCTCGATGATGTTTTGGCAAGAATGATTGCATTAGATGGATTTCCATTCAGTATATTCATAACTTCAGATGATTCGAGAAAATTTGTCTTTGCAAAATACACGGATTTACCAAAGTCAGCCGTCACCATTCAAAAACGTGTCATGAATTACAGTGAAAAAATCAGAAAGCAAGTAACTGCAGAATTGAAACATTTGAAAAGTGCAGGTGAAAGATTTAGTCTTTCTTTCTACAAGTGGACTTCAACATCCAATAAACCATATAGTGTCGCCCAAACGAGAGTCTCGCAAGAGTCTTGCAATTAGCGATTATCCTATTGCTATTTATTAAACGGTAGTTGAGATCTCAGAACAATGTAACAGAGTCTGTTACATTATTGTTAAAAAGTATATTGTTAAAAAACTTAAAAGTCGAGATGACACGGAAGAAGAAGAAGGAAGGTCAGGATCACAAACAGATGATGAGTTAATGCCACAAACCTCCCAATCCCAACCCCAATTGACACTAAAGGAAAAGTTATAGCTGGAAATTGATAAGAGTATGAAATTCCCAGATCGTGAAGTACAAATACAAAATTAATCGGGGTTGGCAAAATAGACGTGAAATAAGCCTGTTTGAAAATGGAGGAATTAGTGGATATCACTTAGAAACAGCATATAAGTATCTATTGTCTATTCCTCCAACCAGTGTAAAACCTAAACGAGCGTTTTCAGCTGCTGCTTATGTTGGTAATAAACAAAGCAGGCTTGGAAGTCAAGCCTTGGATGCATTGATATTTCTACGATTGTATTTTCAAAATTCGAAATAAGTTTTATTGTCTTTTTATTTCTTACAAAGTATTCACATCTTTTTGTCATTTTTTCTTTTCTTACTATACTGTGATATGTGTAGTGTACCAAAATTAAAAATATATATTTAAAGAAATTACTCGTTTTTTAGAGTTCAGTTGCCGAATGGCAAAAAACGGAACCCTTATAGTTTCGTCATGTCTGTCCGTCTGTCTGTCTGTCTGTCTGTCTGTCCGTCCGTCCGTATGTCACAGCTATTTTATTCCAAAACTATTAAGACTATACATGTAAAACTTGGTAAGTAGATGTATTCTATGAAACGCTTTCCGATATTGAGAAAAAAATTAAAAATCATTTAAAATAAAGGAACATACTACTACCCCATACATGGAACTAAAACTGAAAATATTTTTTTTTTCATGAAACTTATGCGTGTGTGGTATTTATAGACAGGTCTTTAAAAATGACATGGGGGTTTCTGAAACCACTTTTTCATAAAGTCAATCGTTTAAAAGATATAAGCTTCCAAAGTGGTCAAATGTGTATCCCTCCCTCTAACTTCTATAATAGTGGAGTGAAAAATATAAATATATATTTACAACGTGTAACGGAAACCCCATATCTAACCAAAAGGGCTGAAGACAACATTTGGTATGGAGTCTCTATGCACAGTTTCAGCACAAAATAACTGACTTAAATAATTGATACCAAATTATTGGTTTCACATATTTTTTGAATACCAATCATAACAAACGTGTCACAGCACTACGAGGGTCAATAACTTTCCACGTCACTTGCCAATAACACGATAATTCTTTTCATCCTTCTTAATTTGAAAAATTCGGTCTCTGGTATCAGTGTACTGGAATTTGTAATAAGTTCTACACATGTAGACTTAGGATTACAAAACCCTTGCCATATCGTTTGTTATCATCCAAAGAAGCCATGCACTTGGTATGTATATACCCTTTATATTACACGTTGCATATATATATATATCTATAGATCTTAATGTAAACTTTCTTTTTGTTTTAAAACTTTTGGTTTTAAAGAGATCGAGTCAGCAGTTTTTGAGATACAGCATATTTTCTAAAACCGCAAATATAACTTTGTAATTCATACAAATGCTATGAAAAACAAAGTTATTTGGCGTAGTTGCAAAAAATGTAAATAAGCTAGTTTTAAGAAATTTGTAAGTTTTAGTTTTTTGTCAAGTAAATATACATATTATATTATATTATTATAGTTACTACGGAACCCTTCATGGGCGAGTCTGACTCGCACTTGGCCAATTTTTGTAAAATGTTATAATAAGCAATATAACATTAGATTTATAGATTTCTTTTATTTTTTTTTTCTTTTAAATTAAGTTACACTTGATACATATATTGTTATAAAATAAATTACGCTTATATTTTCTGCGAAGTAAGTTCGCTAGGCAGCATTAATGAAAAAATGTTTTTTTGGTATGGCCCCACGTATATATAATACAGTACCGAATGTTATTAAAAATATGACAGTACATCAGAATTTAAACGAGCACTAAATGAAATTTTAATAAGCAAAACTTATTTCAGTCTGGTTTTATTATGACATTACATAATATTCTTTTTTATTTCATACTGGTTTTATTATTCAAATAAGTACTGCATACCCATCTACCCTAACTTGCTACTTACCCAGTTTCGAAGCGTCAATAGCCTAATGGATAAGGTGTCGGACTTGTGATCGAGAGGTCGCAGGTTCGAACCCCACCCATTACACTATTGACGTGAACCCACTCCAGACACAAGCATATTTAGCTTAGTTGGAGGGGTTAACAAGATTGCTAGTAATGTGAAATGTACCCACATTGCTAGTATTCTTTAAAAAAAAAATCTGAGGAGTTTAATACCTATATAAAATCAAAGTTTTATTGCAATAGGATGAATAGTGAGGGAACGGATAATGTATTACTACAGTAAAAACAAACGTTAATTTTTATATAATAGTATAATTTATTAAATTTATTTTTGTGATTTATTTACGTACCTACTTGCTTCATTTAGATCCATCCAGCCGTTTGAGCGTGAAGAAGTAACAAACATGCAAACAGACACATTCATTCACAAACTTTCGCCTTTATAATATTAGTGTGATAAATAAAACCATCTAAATAATTAATATTCGTTTTTCAAGTTTATTCAACATAACGACAAAAAATTAAAAAATGCAAAGTTAGCAAACTTCGTCGTGCAACGGCAAGCGGGCCTCGAGCGAACTTGTCATTGTGTGTGTGACAACGCACACGACTAGCCCGCTGCAGTAAATACCTATTTTCCGCGCGTCTCGTAGGCTCGACACCCTCTTAAAAAGACTGTAATTTTTTGGGATTCCATAAGTTCAATACAGGCATTATCTCGGTTTCCCTTTAAATGTCACAAACAATCACTAACAAATATTTAATACTAGCTTTTGCCCGCGACTTCGTCCGCGTGGAATAGTTACTTTCATTGGCGCTCCGCTCCTATTGGCCTTAGCGTAATGATATATCGCCACGCCCTATCAATAATGTAGGATCTGAAAATATGCAACTTTCCAGCAGAGCAGTTTAAAGTTTAAAAGCACGATAAAAATGTTATTTTATGGATTACGATTTTGAATTTTGGAATGAGTGTCATATATCCGATTGTCCGTTAAGCTAATGTAATGTTTTCATGAAATTGATTGATAAAGTGGTAAAATTTGCACATGAAGCCATTTTACACGTACTAATTTTATTAGCTTACATCGGATGTGGTACTTCCTACAATTTTGATCGGATCAACATCTATCATAAAAGTCGGAAGTGGCACATACGCCCTTTTTGACGGGATTTTTTTTTAAATATTATTTGTTACGTGTGTTATCTACTTAGTTTTAGATACAAAAATATAAAAAATAATTACTAGTATTACATTAATACATATCATTATACATTATCAAGTTATAATAATATTAAAATTACGAGGAGGATAATAAATTAAAGTTTAATTAATTATCGCCAGTCTAATATTCATTAATTAGGAACAGTGGAACTTATTTATAAGAATCACAAAAAATGAAATAAAAATATTCATAAACTAAATTAAAATAAGCCTGTAATTATTAATTACAATAAAATTAATCATAAATTCATAATAAAATCAGTCGTTACGGGAAGTCATAAGCCAGTAAATCTGACACTGGCTTGGCTAGACCAGTGTGAGTATCGTGTTACCCAGCTACTGGGTTGTAGAGGTCAGATAGGCAGTCGTTCCACTAATTGTCAGCTGCATCCGATTAGACTGTGAAGCGGACCCCATCGTAGTTGGGGAAAGGCTAAGCAGATGATGACGATGGTTGTATTTCCCTCGTCTATCAATAGAAGTAGACCCATCGTATTTCTCCCATGCTGTTTTAAAAATGTTCTCCTACATTTAAAGTATTTAAGAACATGGTTTGACATACTTTTAAAATTAAATAACTGTCAAGCCATAAAAATAAAAGTCCATACTCGAAATAACTCACTGCGCCACCTTACATCCATCAAATGGGGAGCGTCTCCTCAAGTCCTGCGAAAAACTTGTATGGCACTCTGTCTCTCTGCTGGTGAATATACCTGTCCAGTATGTGACCGTTCCGCTCATGCCTACCTTGTCGATATAGCTTTGAATGAGACGTGCCAGATCATTAGTGATTGCCTTATACCGACCCCGGTACGAAAGCTATATCTACTAACTAGGATTGCGCTTCCAAGTGTCCGCAGGATTATAGAAAGCGCATCGAGAGGACCAAGCTACAAGCTGACTCACGCCACCCAATGCACGGACACGTCCCAGTGCCCCAGAGGCTGAAAAGCTGCAAAAACTTTCTCGGGTGCGTTAGTCCAGCTTGTTCAGCGAATAGCAACGCCTGCACAGCAAGGTGCGACGTTTGATGGGAAGTCCTCAATCCACCTTATGGCTTCATCGAACCGTCTGAGCGCGTGTTACCATGACCAACTTGGAAATACCTTAACAGACTGCGAACCCAAGTCAGCCGAAGCAAAAATAACCTGTATAGATGAGGGCTTTACAGATGGCCCAGATCTCAAATGTATATGCGGCATGACTCCTCAGACCAGGGACCGTACAACCCCGATTAAGAGTTAAGTCTTTGAAAGGGTAAGCCATTTATAAGGTTACCTTTATCGTAATGTAACTCTATGAATGGGTTTTAGGCTTGAACCCATTAAAAGGGTTATCTCTTCAATATGGATAACCCATTGAATGGGTTTTATACAAGAACCCCAGTGAAAGGGTTACACCTACATTATGATAACCCATTGAATGGGTTCTATACCTAAAACCCTACATTAAGATAACCTATAAAGTATAGGTAAGGGTTTTCTTCGGGTTACCATATTATTATGGTTATTCAATAGACTTGTGCTAAGTAGGTGCTGGATGGAGCACCACACACACCATCGCTAGCGCACTGACTTTATTACACTAGACATTGCAGACATGTAGCCGAAACACGTGTTACCTATAATATTTAGATTTTAGATACTCTCATATTAAGGCGTGTGTCCTGAACTCCCGCATTTGCGACAAGTGTTGTCTTGTATGAGTCATACAAGACAACAATTACCTACATATAGATGTAGACTGATGTCCTGTAAAGTAACGCAAATAATGTTTTTTAACGCGTTGTAAATACCTACGTACAGTAAACATTCGAGTAAAAAATTAACAAAAAAAATACGAACGAACGATAACTACGTTAAACTTAAAAGATAACTAGAGAACTAAAATTACGGAAACTCGGAACCCAAAAAATAAAAATTAATTTGAACGCCCTAAATGTTACGGAGTCTATGCGAAACAAAAGAAAGTGATAGTATTAGTCGTTTTTTTTTTTGCTTCGACTTTGTAACATTTAGGGCGTTCTATTTAAATATTTTTATTTTTTGTATGAAAGTCTGGTGAACTAAAATTTGACGAATTTTTAAAAGTCATAGAACAAAAGTTGTTGATTATGATGTTAGTAACATAGTCCCGAGAGGTTTTCGGTGTTTTACAATTAACCCTGTATATAAAGGGTGGGCAAAAAATCGTGGATCAAACGAAACAGGGCGATAGTTGGGGTTATTTGCAATAAAAATATCTCTGTGTGGCTGAGTACTCACTTGATCACCTTAGAAGTTATGAATATTTGAGAATTTAATGAAAAAAAAAAAACATTTGTGATAAATAGGCAATTAAAGTAAAATGGGTACCTGTTTTAAAACAATAAATGGTTTTTAGTAGCTTCTAGGAAATGTATCATCACTACAAAAGTGCTTTTACGATATTAGGTACCATGATTTATGAGCATTGGTACTTTTTTCAATATCTTTTAAATCTCACGTAAAATTACTTGTAACTTTAAAACCCTATTTTGAAAAAAAAAGTACTAGTTACGACAAAATGACCCTGTATTTAAAAAAAAATCTTGCCTATTTAATGACGATTAAAACGAGGTGTAACACATAGCTGTTTGTAGCTTCATTATTTTTTTATGTTAACTTTTTCATAGCAAGGTCTAAATTAAAGTACTGTTTTAAACTTTCACGGTTTTTCAATACACTCAAAGTATTTACGGGATAATATCCGTGATTTTCTTTTCTATTTATGAGCTCCCAAAAAAAGCCAGCTCATAAACACAAAAGAAAATTACGGATATTATCCCGTAAGTACTTTGAGTGTAAATTAAAGTGAATCAGAGGATAGTCAAAAACAGCTATTAGAATTAATAATTTTTTATTTAATAACAACATAATAAATCTAGTTACAGTAATTGTTCGAAATACCTTCCTCTAGCGACAATACACATACGACGTCGTCTAATAAAATTACGTCGCAACCTACGAAATGCGTTTCTGTTGCGTTTAACGCTTTCTTTCGCTACCTCGATTTTATTTCTTAATTCTTGTAGTGTCTGGTTTTCTGTTTCGTACAACATCTCTTTAAAGTATCCCCACAAAAAAAAACTATTGGATTTAGATCCGAAGATCTCGCTGGCCATTGGACTGTTCCACCTCGACCAATCCAACGGTTTGGGTACTGGGCGTTTAAATATTCTCGGACCACCCGAGCGTAGTGTGGTTGAGCGCCATCGTGTTGTCGCGAAGGGTCGCGATTATTAAATAAACCCAACAATATTGTATAGAGCAACACTTGTTACCAACCACAAACAAATTTGGTAAGTGGCAACACTCTTTTTGCCCGGCACGTTTTGCAACCGACATACTGTTCTTAAAGTTTCAATCAAAGTGTAAAATTGCAATGTGTGTGATCTTCGCCTGCCAGCCAGCAATAACACGACAGCTAAGTATCTAGATTATAAGCCAATATTATTCCGCATTGAACTCGCGTATTGAGTTATGGATTGAGTAAATTAAAAGCGATGGGAAATGGTGGATGCCGCGAAACTCTTATGAGCTGATGAGCAAACATGATTTCCATCGTATAGACGTAATGTGCCGATAGTTTCGATTGTTTGTATCATAATGTGTGCAATCTAATATAATGCAATCAACAGAGTCCTTGGTTTGGGTAATAAAATACAAGTACCTACCTATATCAATATCAATAGGGTGACCGAAGGGTGCTCCCTATTCTCACGACTCCCAATATCGTAAGCATACAATCCTAAGAGCTCTTTAGGGGCTCACCTGTGTGTGGTGGGTTGGCCAATCTTCTCACAAGGTATCAAGTATGTTTGGGTAGACAGTAAATCATGTTCGTGGAGCATGATAGTTACGTCCATAGGACAAGAGGCGACAGCCTGTCAAGATTGTTCAAGTGAACAAACTCACTAAGGTTCACATTGTATATCTGTTGAGATAAACATAATAATACACCTAGCAATAAGTATGTGATTGCACTCATAGTGATTTAATAGAGTCCGTATTGATATACAAAAATTCATGTTAATAATATAATTATGTACCTTCATACCATTCGGTGGTACTTAGTAGTCCAACAGTGTAATCATGGACTTTCTTTCCACAACAGGAGTGACCTATTCGTGGAGGGAGGTGATGAGTTCTGTGTGGCTGAGCAAAGACATCTACATCATTCAGGTGAGACAGTTGACCAACAGTTGACTAACAGTTGACCAGTAGTTGACAAACAGATTACATTAGAATAAAACTACAAGGGAACCGTTACTATGCATTTATCTCTTTCATATCAGATACTCTCCCCATAGAATTAAAGCGAAGCAGATTATTCATAATTAGTATAACTATTACATTTCCAATTTGTGTCAAAGAATCTAGGCAATGCTAGCCTCCCTTTGTAGGGAGTCATACAGATACCATAATCTTACTTGTCGGAAGGTCATGAGTAGAAGCGACGCGACAAAGATGGTGGAGATGCTGGGATATTCATCAAAGTTGGTGGAAATGCCCTGGGATCTTCATCAAAGTTTGGTGAAGATAAGATGAGACCTTTACATATCCATAGTTATACAAAAAAAATTTTTAGTACAAAATCAAATAAGACAAAGTTTAGTGTAGATTGATTAACCTTAACTAACCGACTAAACTGAACTTAATGAACAAAACTTATCTGATATACCTATGGCTAAAGAGAGTGTATTGGGAACCTACTTTAGATTAAAATATGCAATTGTCAACTGTCTTACTGAATGGTAAGGATGTCTTTAAAATTAAATATACAAAAAAAAAAATGAACACAGTTCACTTTATTTACTTGTTTGTGTGACCCTGTGACCTTAACTATAAGTTATAACTCTAGTGTGTAAAACATGATTTTAACTAGATCTTGGGCAGTGAACATTAATCCAACAAAGTTACTACTGTTAAGTCAGTGATAACGGATAAAATCAAGACAATTTAAAAATTCCGCGCCAAGACAATTTAAAATTCCGCGCCTAAATGTAATGTGGACGATGCGCGCATGCGCTATAACAGCGACGCGACGCCATAATGACGCTAGTGTGTTTGAATTTGCAATTTCTTGCATCATTCAGATGGTCCTGGTTAGCAGATACTGCAAAACTCTGTGAATTGGATAAACAGTGGAAATAATTATAATTCCGTACAAAATTACATTAATAAAAGGTGAAATTAACTCATATCATCAGGTAAGAATGACGATATGTTGTTCAAAACTATCTAACTAATCTTTTCGACAAAGTTATTTGCCGGTAACCTATAATTTACATCTTGACAAACCATTGTAAAAACCTAAAACGAACAAAATGTACTTATTGTCGAAATGATACATATATGCAATACGTGTTTCAATTAACCAAGTTAGCATTGCAGCGCTTGTTGTTCCATAATTAATCTCCCTATCGTTTAATAGGAACACAAACATTCAATACAGGAAACACTTGGGTACTTACGACATCTTAAAGAGTGTACAAATACAAGGAGATACACAACACACCTACCAACTGATAGTTGAGTCCAAAGTTCAGGTATGTAAAAGTGTGATTAAATACCACGTTATTTCAAATACATGAACGACGAGTCACTTAAGAAAACCCAAAATACCAACATTGAGTTGTAATGTACTATACATACTACATTTTAACTCAATGAATATCAATTGGAATCTAGTAGTGAAGATTTGTTATAATTACCTTTTAATTTACCAGAGACCCTGTCACTATCACCATATTAAATCAGAATAAATCACAACACATGAGTACATAGTTATAGTATATAATAATATTACCATTCCTAGTCACAAGTTTCATATGGTGACAATATCTAGTGAGTCGAATATTTACATTGCTTGTCAAAATAGGTACATTTAAAACAATGATTATCAAATTATGAGTGTCCTACAATAATAGTTTCTCACTTGTTAACCAGTATTAATTGTGATTATCACAACAAAATACAACTTTAATCCACTAATTTTTAAAGGTAAATATATAATGAGAATAATACCTATATCAACTCTGATGGCTTAAAACCTAATAACTTAACGGTGAATAATTGCTTAATGTTGTGATGACATGAAAATAAAATAGATAAACAATTACTAGAAACTCTATCTATCACAAACTTTACATGCATTGGTGTAAAATTCAAATGTTACATACACTGTGATTATGTGATACCTATGCAAAAGAGTGCATGGAGATATACCAATAAGCTAATTAGTGTACATGTTCAGCGTTTGCACACTATGTTATGATGGATAACCTATGGTCCAAAGAGAAAGTTATTTGTGAATAATGTAGAATAAATATGCGGACATACTATAAAGATAATACATTAGCTAGTAATGCTTTACTTAATGAACATTAATTGATTTAACTCAGTGCTATACGCCGTGTGATGATAAAAGTGTGGTCTAGTGAACTTTCTTGTGTTCTCACATAATTGAATAATAAGATACAATAGTGCCATAGCCAAGGCTGGGTGAGTCAAAATGTTTTAAAGGAAACAACAACTGGCTTAACTAGTGCTATGATTATAGACTAAGTTGGGCAGTGTGACATACTTACTCCAGATATTTTTACAAAATCAATTGTGAGATCAAGAAGATCACTAAGAAATTAATAGTTAATATTTAATAAAATTAAATAAACAGTGGAGCTCCGGTAAATGTCAGTCATTATTGCAAGCTAATAAGAGTAATAATGATTAAATGCTAATTCTTAAACAATACACATTAAATGTATAATAAATTCAAAATCTAAATAAATAAAACTGACTATAATTGATGTAAATTTTAATTGTCGTTGTGGGCAAACGTTTTATCCATATTATCATAAGGTAATACTTATGATGATTTCAGATTCACCACAGTCAGTGTACAATAATACCATGGAGGAAATATATTTAAGTAGACTAGCTACGTTTGTGTCGAGTATCAAAAGTTTGACTAAAACCTCACATACTCTTTGTGCGTTGAGGTCGTGGTCTGATGATGATATGGAACAAGCATGCATTGTGTCTTCAAAATTACAAGCGGTCATTCATCGATTCAATAATGAGTTGTATCAATATTTTAATACTTCTACAAACCCAAATGCTGATGATATATCAAATATGACAAATGAACAGCTAGAAGGTGATGAAGCCTTAGCCGAGATGAAAGCAAGAATACAAGTCAGGAAGGACAAGGTTGTTTCTTCGAACTCAAGTCAATCAATCAATAGAGGCAAACTACCTGAGTTGAACTTACCTACCTTCTCAGGAGATGTTCTCCAATGGACACAATTTTGGGATCAATTCTCTTCCAATATTGATCAAAGAACACTAAGAGACGTCGACAAGTTACTGTACCTAAAAGCTTCTTTGAAAGGCGAACCTAAGACAATCTTGGATGGTCTTGAGACTACTAACGATAATTATAAAATTGCTGTGACTACTTTGACAGACAGATATGGGAAGAAAACACAAATAATTGATGCCCATTACTCAGCTCTTCACAAACTTAAAGGAGCAGACAAACAAGATGATTGTAGAAAAGTTTTGGATGAAATCGAAAGACACCTTCGTGTATTGAGTTCTCTGGGAGAGAATACAGAACATAACCACCTAAGATTTTTGATCTTGGAAAAGTTCCCTGAAGACATAGTATACGAACTGAAATTAAAATTAAGTAGCGACACCATCGAAGAAATAAGGAAACAACTCCATCTTGTACTCTCAGCTAGAGAGGATGCTAAGCGTACTTCTGAGAAATTTAAGATAGAAGATGCTAGTTACACAACAGAAACACTTCATGTACTAGAACATAGAACTGAAAAGGGATCTAAGATACATAAACGAAATAATTTAAAGGATACGAATAAAAAATTCAAACCTAATGTAACTGCTTTCAATAAAACCTTTGACACGAAGAGGAAATTTCAGTCAGCTGGAGAAAAGAGTGGACAGGGACCCAAGCAGAAAAGAAGAAAGCTCAATTGTATATTTTGTAAAGGAGATCATTTTAATGATGAGTGCACGGATAGTAAAACTCTACAACAAAGGAAATCAAGGTTAAGGAACCGTTGTTTCAATTGCCTCCGTTTAGGCCATAACATAAATACCTGTAGATCCAAACACATAGCCTGCAAACACTGTGGTAAGAAGGGCCTCCATAATAGGGCACTTTGTCCTAGCAAAGAGTCACCAAGGAACGTGATAACAAAAACCGAGTTACAGAAGAAAGAATCTACTAGTGCGATGCATATCTATGAAAGAGGATCAACAATACTACAAACCGCTGTTGTTAATATCAGAGGACCGGAGAATACCTCAATGAAATGTCGCGTACTGCTAGATTCAGGTAGCATGAGAAGCTACGTTACACAAGATGTCGCGCAGAATCTTGATTTGAAGACTGAAGAAGTCAACCATCTCACAGTATTCACTTTTGGTTTGAATAAACCCCAAGAGTTGGATAGCCCATTAGTGAAACTTCACATTCAATCAAGAACTGATATACAAAGGATAGTATATGCGAACGTCGTACCTTCTATTACACATGGTATTTCATCTTGTGGTGAAGAATTATCCAAATGGAAATATGAAAAGGATTACTTACTAGCGGATGATGGATCTTTGTCAGACAAGGTGGATATCCTTATTGGAAATGATTACTATCATTCACTTATGTCTACTGAAAAGGTGAAAATACGAGAAAATTTATACTTGGTAAATTCCGACCTAGGATGGATATTATCAGGCAAAATGCCGAATAAGCACGAGGATGAATTATCAATGCTCACATACTTTCAAGCGTCCTATGAAACCAGATTGAACGAACCCGATCTGCCATTAGATAACACATCAATGAAAGCTTTATGGGACCTAGAATCCCTTGGAATTACTGATTCTCCAAATGCCAACCGGGAAGAAGAAGCTATTAAGCATTTTAATGAAACTACCGTATTCATAGAAGAAAGATATTATGTTAGCTGGCCTTGGAAGGAATACCCACCTGAATTGCCAACTAACTACGGTCTAGCATACGGACGACTAATTGGATTGATGAAACGCCTAGATGCTGAAACTTTGTCAGCATACAACCAGACACTAAGTGACCAAATGCAAAGAGGTATCATCGAACTAGTACCTGAAAAGGAGATAAGTGATCATCCTATTCACTACCTTCCTCATCATGGAATATTGGCGCCGGGTAAAGCCCTAAGAATAGTCTATGATGCTTCGGCAAAGACAAAAAATACAAAATGTCTGAATGAATGCTTATACTGCGGACCAATGATGCTAGAGGATTTGACGGGACTTCTATTGAAATTCCGTAGTCACGCTGTAGGATTGACAGCGGATGTAGAAAAGGCATTTTTACAAATTGGTTTGAAGGAAGGTGACAGAGACGTCACTAGGTTCTTATGGTTGAAAGATACCAACAAACCAGCCACTGAAGACAATCTACTACACTATAGATTTACTCGTGTTCCCTTTGGGATCATATCCAGTCCATTTCTTTTAAACGCTACGGTCAGACACCATCTTCTAAAGTCGAATGGGAATTATGCCAAACAGTTAGCTAATGACATATACGTAGACAATGTAGTTACTGGCGTAGAAACAGTGACAGACGCTTTAAACCTTTATAAGGAAGCACAAATACACTGTTTCACAGACGCATCTACAGTAGCTTACTCCGCAGTGGTTTACCTTGTACAGAAAGACACAGTCAACTTCGTAATAGGTAAATCGCGCCTGGTTCCTACCAAAGATCAACAGAACTTAAAGATTCCACGCTTAGAGTTATTAGGCGTACTCATTGGAAGTAGACTTATAAAATACGTACTCAGATTCTTACCATTGAACATAACCCAATTAACACTATGGACAGATAGTCAAATAGTGATTGATTGGTATCATTCTGATAAGTTACTTGAACCATTTGTATCCAAAAGGCTGGAAGAAATAAAACGCAACAAAAGTTTGATAGTGAGATACGTACCGTCTAGTCTCAATCCTGCAGACGTAGCAACACGTCCTATCACGTCAGAGGAGGAGAGGAACAAATGGCTATCTGGACCAGAATTTCTAGGGCAGGACCCTAGAGACTGGCCTAGTGGGCCACCGAGGAACACTTCTCTTCTGATGGGGGAGGGTCTGTTGAACACAGAAAACCAACCAAAGGTAACACCTTCAGAGGATAAAGTAACAGCAAACGAACCTTTGGATTCACAATTACAAAAAATAAAAGAACTACAAAAAGAAACATTCTCAGAGGAGTATGGAGGAAAGAAAACAAACCTAGCTAAGAATTTGGGATTATTCATCGATACCGATGGAATTTTAAGATGTGATGGAAGACTCACATATTCAGATTTATCCTATAATGCAAAACATCCCATATTCCTACCTAAAAACAGTGAACTTACCGAAAAAATTATTAAGGAAACTCATGAGAAAAACCTTCATGTTGGAGTACCTCATACACTAAGCCTCATAAGACAAAAATTTTGGATACCACAAGGAAGAGCGAAAGTTCAAAAAACACTAAGCAAATGTACGAGGTGCGTGAAACATGGAGGAGGTCCATACGAGCTACCTAAAACTCCAGCATTACCAGCCGAAAGAGTAAGGTTTAATATGCCGTTCGCTTACGTCGGTGTGGACTACTTCGGACCGATGGTCATAGAGACAGAAAATGGTGTAAAAAAGAGATGGATTTCTCTTTTCACATGCCTTGTGATACGAGCAATACACTTAGAGGTAGTTAAAGATCTAACCACAGATGAATGTCTCATGGCATTCAGACGTTTCATCGCTACTAGAGGAACACCATCACTTATAATAACTGACAACGCACCTCAGTTCAGATTGCTGGCCGAGGTAATGTCTGAAGGAACACTGGCAGACAACTTAAGATGGAAATTCATCCCTCAACTAGCACCCTGGCACGGGGGCGCGTATGAAAGACTCGTAGCAGTAGTAAAGCATTGTCTAAAACGAACTCTTCAAAAACACATGCTCGGGGAAAATCAACTCTCGACGATCATCAAAGAAGTCGAAGCCGTAGTCAATACCAGACCACTTACATATGTGGGAACCGAGATGGACCACATCCTAAAACCAACTGATTTCCTAACGCCAGGAAAGTGTTTGAACATTCAATTACTCATGAATAGCTTACCACTCTCTGGTTCTATCATTAGACAACAACTCATCGAAGGATGGAAACGTGGAAATATGATAATGAACGAGTACAAAGAAATGTTCATCAACCGATACCTTTTGAGTCTCAGAGAAAGGTATGGGAATTCACCCAAACAAGCAAGAGTGAGAACTCGTGAAGTTCCTCAGGTCGGAGATGTGGTACAAATTAAAGGTGAAAGAAGTAACCGCGAAAGTTGGAAAGTAGGAAAGATAGTAGAGACACTAAAGGGAAAGGACGGTTTATGCCGTGTCGCTAGAGTAAAAGTGGACAACCATGTGTTCACACGATCGATTGCTCATTTATATCCTCTAGAAATAGAAGAGGAAGAGACTCCACTAAATCCCACTGACAAAGTCCTAGATCAAAGGGATGCAGTCGTTGATAATAATGACCCGATACAAACGCCGTCTATGAAGTTTGAAAGTGTCGACACTAATCCCACAGCTGAAATAAGTTATAAACTAGATAATGATGAGAACACGAATGCGAATGTAAGACATAACTCAACGCAGGATACGAAAGAAGAGCTAGAGAACGTCAGCACAATAAACGACATTGAACTTGCACAAGATCATAATGAACGTGATCTAGAAGACGAAGTAAACAATAGCCAGAAATTAATCAACCAAACAAGCGATGAGAAATCGCGTCGAGCAGCTGCAGTCCAAGCACTGGAGAAGATCCACAAATGGACTCGCGACTTGATGACCACCATAGTTTAAAACTCGCGAGGCGGGTGTGTCGCGAAGGGTCGCGATTATTAAATAAACCCAACAATATTGTATAGAGCAACACTTGTTACCAACCACAAACAAATTTGGTAAGTGGCAACACTCTTTTTGCCCGGCACGTTTTGCAACCGACATACTGTTCTTAAAGTTTCAATCAAAGTGTAAAATTGCAATGTGTGTGATCTTCGCCTGCCAGCCAGCAATAACACGACAGCTAAGTATCTAGATTATAAGCCAATATTATTCCGCATTGAACTCGCGTATTGAGTTATGGATTGAGTAAATTAAAAGCGATGGGAAATGGTGGATGCCGCGAAACTCTTATGAGCTGATGAGCAAACATGATTTCCATCGTATAGACGTAATGTGCCGATAGTTTCGATTGTTTGTATCATAATGTGTGCAATCTAATATAATGCAATCAACAGAGTCCTTGGTTTGGGTAATAAAATACAAGTACCTACCTATATCAATATCAATAGGGTGACCGAAGGGTGCTCCCTATTCTCACGACTCCCAATATCGTAAGCATACAATCCTAAGAGCTCTTTAGGGGCTCACCTGTGTGTGGTGGGTTGGCCAATCTTCTCACAAGGTATCAAGTATGTTTGGGTAGACAGTAAATCATGTTCGTGGAGCATGATAGTTACGTCCATAGGACAAGAGGCGACAGCCTGTCAAGATTGTTCAAGTGAACAAACTCACTAAGGTTCACATTGTATATCTGTTGAGATAAACATAATAATACACCTAGCAATAAGTATGTGATTGCACTCATAGTGATTTAATAGAGTCCGTATTGATATACAAAAATTCATGTTAATAATATAATTATGTACCTTCATACCATTCGGTGGTACTTAGTAGTCCAACAGTGTAATCATGGACTTTCTTTCCACAACAGGAGTGACCTATTCGTGGAGGGAGGTGATGAGTTCTGTGTGGCTGAGCAAAGACATCTACATCATTCAGGTGAGACAGTTGACCAACAGTTGACTAACAGTTGACCAGTAGTTGACAAACAGATTACATTAGAATAAAACTACAAGGGAACCGTTACTATGCATTTATCTCTTTCATATCAGATACTCTCCCCATAGAATTAAAGCGAAGCAGATTATTCATAATTAGTATAACTATTACATTTCCAATTTGTGTCAAAGAATCTAGGCAATGCTAGCCTCCCTTTGTAGGGAGTCATACAGATACCATAATCTTACTTGTCGGAAGGTCATGAGTAGAAGCGACGCGACACGTGTTGCAGCCACATGTTTTCAACAACTTCATCTGGAATTTCAGTCTGGCGCAAGATTTCATGTAAATTATTTTGTAAAAAGTGTAAATACTGAGAGCCGTTCAATCTTGGTAGCATTTCATAAGTTACCAGCTGTTCTTCAATAATCCCAGCCCACACGATGACGCTGTACTGATGTTGGAAGCGATCATTTCTAACTATGTGTGACAAGCGCGTGAGCTATGATCCTAAGTGTGAAAAGGACACAACTAGTCTCTCTCTCTCTCTCTTTCTTTTCGAAGTCCGAACAATGTTTTACAAAGAGCAGTACCTGTATCATGAATATGCATAAAGCAGGATTGTTGCCGCTGTGGAAGCGAGACGGCGCAAATTCTAACAATTGCGCTTCAAATGTGTCCTTGTGCCATAGGATAACATTTTTATAGCCGTAGAGTGGACACTCGATGGAAGAGTAAGTACATAGGTAACAAATTAAACATCATAAAAACGACATATTTTAGATACCTTCAAAAAGATTTAATTTGTCTCTTTGAGAGTTTTTGTATTTCAGGGTTATTTTTTTGTGCGAAATGGAGACGGATGGTTGTTTATTAAATTTATGAATTATGGTTTTAATCAAATGTATGAAATTCTTTTGAAATGTAATATTTTGTCATTTGATATTACTGCAACGCTGGCAATCATTTTCTTTAATCTTTTATTTTGTTGTGTAAGTTTTTTATTGCTTTTTTGTAACCGGTTTTTTTAATATTAATTCACGCACGTTTTCTAAGCGCAGACTTTCTTGGTGTTTCTAATATTTCTTCCATCTCCGGCAAACTAACATTATCTAGACTCGACGAAGAATTTTTAACATATTGAATTGATTGTTCCTGAAAAAAATATGCCTATATTAGTATGTACGTATGGTACGGTTAATCACGGATCAAGTATTACCACTGATGTGTGTATTCAGCTTAGCCTTATATTCTAAACTAAAATAGAAATGAATAGTCATAAAGTTTTTTTTTTAGGTAGGGCCACTCGTAGTTCAGCACACTAAGGCTAGTTACTACTTAACCGGATGATCCTGTGGTGACCTCTAAATTTAAAGGCCCCCAGCCAGGGGGTCATTATGTTAATAAAATAATTTATGATCAGTCCGAAAACTTTTCGTCAAATCAGAACTTCATGCTGGAAGAAGCAGGTGGAAAGCTAGTAAACAATAAATAATCAATTTCATGTCACAACTATAGGTTTCATAATGAAATGCCATGTAGCGGTTTCTCCTACCTATATTGACCAAACAAATTCAACGTGGGCGAAAACGCAAGCAACGGTCAGATGTCAGCTTAAAAACTTAGATTGCTACATATTCTGCTGTTTTTTTTATGGTATCCAGTCTGATTCGCTTCTTTGTTTCATGAAAAAAAAATATTTTCAGTTCTAGTTCCATGTATGGGGACCCCTCTTTATATTAAATTTTTTTTTTTTTCTTAAAATCGGAAAGCGGTTCACAGAATACATCTACCTACTAAGTTGTATAGTCTTAATAGTTTCGGAATAAAATGGCTGTGACATACGGACGGACGGACAGACAGACAGATAGACAGACAGACGGACAGACATATCGAAACTATAAGGGTTCCGTTTTTTGCCATTCGGCTTCGGAACCCTAATAAAAGCAGTTATAATCCTCAATAATCAGTCAAATGAACTTTGGTAAAAAAAAAAATGTAAGACAAAAACAAATTAAAACAAGTCAATCAATATCGCTTCTACACTTGTAAACTTTTTACTAATCTATGTCCGCAGCGCACGCGTCCTTATCGCTCTCGCGACAAAACAAGTTTGCTCTCATTGTCTTCACTTACATATCGCACACTTAGGTCTAAAGAGAGCTAACTCAAAAATCTCAATTTTTGAGTTATACATACCATCGAATTCCTTATACGTAAGGAATTCGACGGTATGTATAACTCAAAAATTAGGATTTTTGAGTTAGCTTTCTTTAGATCTAGGTGTGC
This sequence comes from Tholera decimalis, assembly GCA_943138885.2. Taxonomy (NCBI): domain Eukaryota; kingdom Metazoa; phylum Arthropoda; class Insecta; order Lepidoptera; family Noctuidae; genus Tholera; species Tholera decimalis. Next base: position 13,257,567 of record OW964553.2, on the reverse strand, counting down.
GATATGGCTCCTAAGCATAATTTATTGGCAAGTTTGGAAAAATAATTGAATATAAAAAATAATCTTAATATCTTTGCATAATCATCACATGTGGTATGAGATCCTTTGTATTTTGTTTACTTTGGAGGTATAATTCGTACACTTCCGAAACACACACGATCGCATTTTTAGGATTCCGTAGCCGAATGGCAAAAAACGGAACCCTTATAGTTTCGATATATCTGTCCGTCTGTCTGTCTGTCTGTCTGTCTGTCTGTCCGTCCGTCCGTCCGCATGTCACAGCCACTTTATTCCGAAAATATTAAGACTATACATGTGAAACTTAGTAGATAGATGTATTATATGAACCGCTTTCCGATTTTAAGAAAAAAAAAAAATAATATTTAAAATAAAGGGGGGGGGGGGGTCCCCATACATGGAACTAGAACTGAAAATATTTTTTATTTTTTTTATGAAACCTATGCGTGTGTGGTATCTATAGATAGGTCTTTAAAAATGATATAAGGGTTTCTAAAACCACTTTTCCATAAATTCAATCGTTTAAAAGTATATCTTTTAAATATTTAAAATAAAGGGGGGGGTCCCCATACATGGAACTAGAACTGAAATATTTTTTATTTTTTTTATGAAACCTATGCGTGTGTGGTATCTATAGATAGGTCTTTAAAAATGATATAAGGGTTTCTAAAACCACTTTTCCATAAATTCAATCGTTTAAAAGATATAAGCTTCCAAAGTGGTAAAATGTATGTTATAATACCTGGTTTTAATCGTCATTAAATAGGCAAGTTTTTTTTAATACAGGGTCATTTTGTGGTAGTACTTTTTTTTTCAAAGTACCTAGGGTTATAAGTTACAAGTAATTTTACGTGAGATTTAAAAGATATTGAAAAAAGTGTCAATACTCATAAATCATGGTACCTAATATTTGTACTTTTGTAGTGATTATACATTTCCTAGAAGCTACTAAACACCATTTATAGTTATAAAATAGGTACCCATTTTACTTTAATTGCCTATTTAATACAAATTTTGGTATTTTTTTTCAAAAAACACTCAAATATTCATAACTTCTAAGGAGATCAAGTGAGTACTCTGCCATAGAGATATTTTTTACTGCAAATAACCCCAACTATCGCCCTGTTTCGTTTGATCCACGATTTTTTGCCCATCCTGTATATATAGCGGGAGACTGCGCGTAACTATAGCAACGACGGCCATTTTGGTTCAACTTATTTGCCGCGTAGGTTCTTGCCGGTGCGTTTACTGTACGAAAAGAAATGTTATTACTTTACTTTTTCTTTTTTTTTGTCGAGAATTAGCGATTCTCTACTTCAATTTTGCAATATTTTTAAACAATTAAAAGGGATTTTATTAAACTAAAACAATAATATTAAAATTTTTGCAAATTTTACGTTTAGTGACCAATATTCTATCTGTGACACAAATCACAAATTAATGATCAATCAATCAATAATCAAGTGATAGGTTTATACCTACTTACATCGTTGCCCATTGTACGGTGTAACTATAACCCACATTCATGCCAATTTACTAAACTACTAATAGGTAGGTACCTACTAAAAACCATTATCTGAATGTTCGTTTCGAATTTCGAGTTTATATCTACATTATATTGCCTTTCTTATTGATAAGTCTACCATATATTGCTCTTTTGAATTTAGATTGATGAATTACGTAACATAAGTACCTACCTATTGTAAGGTTTTACATTTAAATAAGTAAGTAGTCAGGATAACTAAATATTAGAATGTAACCTCACCTTTAAGAAATTTCCACATAAAGTACCTTTACCTACTTGTATTATTTGATGCATCATATACCTAAATAATAGCGATATACAGCGTCTCGTTTCGTTTTTAGCATTTTTTCAATATTAATTGTTCAAAATAATAAAAATAATATCGCAAAAGACGTCCGGCTTCAAAAACTCAAACAACAAAAATGACAATAAAGTAGTAAACAAGTACAGACATGAAAAAATCATAATAATAAGTCATTTCGATATCCGCCTAGCAAAGCTAAAAAGAACTATACCTACTAGGGCTTCCAATCCTGGAATACCAAGATCTCGGTATTGCGGGATCCCGCGTCATTTTCCAATCCCGCGTGATGCGGGATTACGGGCGCGAGATCCGCGGGATTTGCGGGACTGAAAAAAGCATGCATGCGACCTCTCGCGAGCGCTCGGTGCATAGATTATACATATAAATACTGAAGCTCGGGACTGACAAACAACGCGGGGCCGATGTCGCCTGTTTTTCACAGCTTCAGTAGCCTAATATAGCCGAATTTTAGTCAGTGGTAGCCTAAGAATGTAGCCTAAAATATCAGTAAAGTTTTTTATTCAGTATTTGTTACTGTTTTTTGTGAAGAAAAAACGGTGTAATTTGATTGATCTCATACTAATAGTAATACGTAAATAAATGTGGCGTTAGTTGATTAATTAATTACTTTATTTGCTTTATATTCTGTTACATTGTTCTGAGATCTCAACTACTGTTTAATAAATAGCAATAGGATAATCGCTAATTGCAAGACTTTTGCGAGACTCTCGTTTGGGCAACACTAATATAAATGTGAATATTTTCAATATGCGAGATCCCGCAAATACCGAGATCCCGCGGGATTGAAAATTCGTAGACCTGCAAATACCGAGATTGAATTCAGGCTGCGGGATTGGAAGCCCTAATACCTACTACATGCAATAATGATCATATCATAGATCCCTATTTGCAAGGCTCTCGGTAAGTAACCCCAAAGGAGCCCCGCCACCGCTGACGCTTAACGCGTGCTATGCCATTTTAAAGCGTATGCCTACCATCGAGATATCATATTACATTGCTCCGAGTTGAAATGTTACGCTGTTATCGTTTTCAAAAGAGTTGAAAGTGTAAGGAACCCTTTTGAACGACTTAATTTAGCTGTTCAAAAGTGTTACCCACGTCGTATGGGTTTTTGAATAACCAAAATGGTCCATTAAGCCATTTAAAAGGTTACCTACATCATATGGGTTTTAGATTAACTGCTTAAAAAAACCCTATCGAAAACCCTTCCTATAAATAACCAAAATGGTCCTTTAAGCCATTCAAAAGGGTTACCTATATCTTATGGGTTTTTGATTAACCGCTTAGAAAAACCCTGTCGAAAACCCTTTCAATGGGTAACCAAAATGGTCCCTGCCTCAGACAATGGGCCACCATCTATCTTGCTTCACCTGCCCTGTTATCTACACTCTTGATGATCTTATCCATGATATTCTGCATCAGCTAGCGGAGTTTGCGTAGCGAAAACTACAAGGTCCTTTAATGACCTGCAGGCTTTTCCCTGATTCTTGAACGATTTGCTTTTAACTACTATCCAGTTTTCTTTATGTACAAATATTTTTTCCCCTTTATCAGTTTTATATGTTGTCATTTTACCTTACGTGGATGTTGGTGTAGCACTATTTGCAATAGATGTTACAGAGGGTGTCGGTAGATTCTCGTAATGATAATCAGGTGCTATTAAAACGATATCTTCAGTACAATGGACACAAAAGTTACTATAACAAGGTTCGTGAATCTGAGCTGGTGATGAGGCAGGACGTGCTGCTTCACGACCTTGTACAGGTGATAGAGCAGGAGTAACAGGTTTAAGATTTAAGTTAATATAATTATATTTGGGTCTAAATTTTCATCAATTTTGTCATCACTCATTTTATCCATTTCCTAATATTCAACATTTCATGAAAAACCAAAAACATCCTTTAATAGTATCGATAAATTCTCTAAATCATGTTTCCCGTCATCGAGTACAGACGACTCTCGAAACAATCCTATGAAAAACAAACGTAATTACTTTCTATTGAAAGTAATTACGTTTGTTTATATACAAACATAGTAGTAATTTTTTTGTTTTTTTTTTGTTAGGTATACTTTTGTAAATATTTTTAAGATCTATGTAAAATGAAAATCAATGAACGTGTTAAAATTTTGATTGTAGTCAGTATAAAGAAAATAAAATAAATTAGCGATTATAGTCTGTTATTGTAGATCCAACAGAATTTACTTTATCGTTTACAATAAATAACGTCAGAAAGGGAAGATCCGTCATCAGCGATTTAATTACTTACGACTATTAACATCGAATGTGGTAGATCCTACATAATACGTTTTTAAATTTTCGAGCAAAAACGGCGGATAAGGCAGATCCAACAAAATACTCCAAAAAGGGTACAGTCAAAAACGTTAGATCCCACAATATTGAATCCATAATTTACGTTCATTAATGTCGGATGTGACCGATACGTACTTTATAAATGGACCAATAAGTATTTGCTATCAATCAAAAATATAAATTATCTTATTAAAATACTGACTAAAACTAAAACTAGATAGTATATACTTTTTACAACTTCAAGTCACTTGATAATAGCTAAAAATAATGTTTAATAATATTACATTCTTACCCGTTCAGTGTTTGAGGCACTTACAATAATATCTTTATTTTCAATTATAATACTAGATTGTCGTTTTAATCCTATTATTTTAGAAGATTTGCTCCGTTTGTTCCTTCAAGACATCGCAGTTATAAAAAAGATTAACTGCCACAGTGAAAATAAACCTGCATGCAATTTTCCGCTCATGAACTCAGGAACTGGCAGATCGCTGCTCTAGCTCACTCAATCCATCCGATCAACAACGACGCTTAGTAAGTACCTACGTTTTTAAACGGACACAAACGTTACTACCGACGATGTTGACGTAATTAACTTCTTAAATTCGTGTAAAATATTTTTATTTTTAATATGAAATATATTATCATACTTTTTCAAGTACTTTTATGTAATAAAAATAAAATCGGCAAAATGCAGATCCTGCGTTGTTGATAGGGCGTGTCGATATAGCCTATAGCCTTTCTCTATAAATTTAATATTTAATAAAAAAAATATTTTTCAATTGGAACCAGTAGTTCCTGAGATTATCGCGTTCAAACAAACAAACTCTTCAGCCTTATATTATTAGTATAGATAGCTGTTGCCCGCGACTTCGTCCACGTTTCCGTCGTTTTTCGTAAAAAAAAGTAGCGTATGTCCTTCCTCACGGTTCAGTGATTTTGATGTAACAGACAGATTAACTTTCGTAATTTAGTAGGGAAATATAATATGTCAATCTATAATACTGTTGAAAAATATCGCAATACGGAATCCTAAAGAACCCTGAACGCCGCACTAGGCAGACGCACAGATCTCTCCAGGATATTCGGAGATCCTAACACAACTAGGTACGTAGCGAAAGCAAAAGGATCGAGCGCGGTTTTTTTTTGTGACAGGTTCACTCGTAGTTCAGCACACTAAGGCTTGTTCTAACTTAACCGGTTCCGGCAATACGGAACCGCACAATATTATTGTTAATAGCTGTGCCCGCGACTCCGTCAGCGTGTAACTCCTTGTGTGTTATTAAGTTAATGTATTCGTAATATTGTTTAGATCACGTTCACATGAGGCTTAAGTACCTATAGAACGAAATTTTATACCTTCGGCCGCGAGACGCGTCGAGCGCGGCGACCGATTCTCAAAAATAATCCTTATAGCATGATTCAGTATTCACGCGCGATGGCTTATTATTAGCGTATTTCATGTATAACTTTGGTGTTTCTATACCGATTTATATGGTTCTTTTTTATGGAATAGTTAATAATGTTAACTTTTTCAATTAGGGGTGACTGAGAGTGTTATAAACGTAAGAGTAGACAAATATTATAATCAGAAAGCTTCGAACTGCTAAGCTATCGGGAGTTACACGTGTTATTGTGAGTCAACCATAAAAGATAGGCATATACTGTCGTGGGATATTTTTTATATAATTTTAAGGAGAACATTTCCGTCATGAAATGATTTCTGTGTAGCTTTAACCATTAAGGTTGCACACGCGACGGAAGCTTAAAAAATGGAGTAACTTCTCCCGCTTCACTGCTCTGCTCCTATTGATTGTAGCGTGATGAAAAATATACTATAACCAGCTCAGAAGTATGAAAAATAATTGTACCAAGTTTCGTTAAAATCCGTCGAGTAGTTTTTGTTTCTATAACGGTTAAGCTTTGTTTTCCTAGGAAAGCGGTGCCGACATATAGCGGCCGTAATATTACGGACGCAAAAAGGCGGCCGTCTTTACGGTGACGACGTGTGGAAAGTTCCACGGCCGTTTTAACACACTGTCTGCTTCATCGCTATCTAGTGTATTACATTCTCTTTGGAAACGTTCACGAAACCATCTGACACCGACAAGACGGCCGTCATGCAAATGGCGGCACTGCTTTTTGACGTTACGGTGTCAGTTACCGCTCTCTAGGAAACCGCGCCATTTTGTTTACATAGACAACGTTCTAGTGACGTTATTCACCGCTGTATTACGGCCGCTATTTGACGGCACCGCTATCCTAGGAAACCAAAGCTTTAGCGGCCGTGGAACTTTCCACATGTCGTCACCGTAAAGACGGCACCGCTTTCCTAGGAAACCAAAGCTTTATACAGACAGACAGATAGAAAGACAGACAAAAATTTTACTGATTGCATTTTTGGCATCAGTATATATTTAATGTACAGAATTGACCTCTCTACCGATTTATTATAAGTATAGATAAGAGAGTTTTTATTTCAATGTTCTAGAAAAGGGTATGACGTGACCATTGCTTGGATTCCCAGTGATGTGGGTATTTATGGTAATGAAAAGGCAGACGAACTCGCAAAATCCGCTGCTGTCGATGGTGATGTCTTTCCTTATATAAATTACTGTCATGACTTGGTAACATTGCCTAGACCACACATTTATGATGCATGGAATAAAAAGTGGGTTAATGAGTCAAAAAGAAAACACTATCGAATGATCCAAGATAGCATCCTCCCCAAGCCATGGTTCAGCAAACTAAATCTGACTAAAAGAAGTACAGTCGTAATATGCCGTCTTTGACTTGGCCATGCTAATTTATTTATAAATTCCCGCGAGCAACTATTTAAATTTAATTTGATTTCTGATCCTTTGTGTCCTTGTGGAGAGTATGAGATTTAAACCATATTTTTTTCTCCTGCCCTCTCCTTGATCACTGAATTCATATTGTCACAACTTTTATCAATCCCCATCCCATTACCTACCTCTTTAATTTGTTTATTATATTATTTTAATTACATAATTTACAATATATTAGCTGATTATATAGAAAAGAATGATATTAAATTGTAATTAAGATTTTTGCATTCACATAATATATTATTTATTTATAAAAACAATCCTTTTCTATCCTTTTTCCAAATTTCCTTTCCATTTATTTTTTAAATCCTCGTTTCCCAAACTTTGACATTGGCTTAATGCTAATGCTAAGTTATCGTAGGATTTGCATATAAATGTAAAATAAGATGTATGTATGTAAGTGTCAAATGGTACCCTAAATGAAACTTTACCTTAACGACGAAGTGGCTTTATTCTAGTAGTTTATGTGCCAAATTGGGTCCTGAGTAAAACTTTACCTCAACGAGGACCCTTTGCGAATTTTGTAATTTTTAAGGTGTAAATATGGTTTTATTACCCGACTGCGCCAGAAGGAGGGTTATGTTTTTCGAGAGTATGTATGTATGTATAATTGTTTGGCACGCTCTGTGGCCTGAACGGCTCAACGGATTTTAGCTTGTGAGGTATCGTTAGATTCGTATTGACTGTGAAAGTGACACTGGGTATATCAAAATAAAAAAAAAAAACAAAATGGCGGATTTTTGGCGCCATATTATGCCTTCAAAAAAGTTTTTTTTTTCAAAACCTATCGAGTGGGGTATCAAAATAAAGGGTTTTAAAAGGTGATTACATATATACAACTTATATGGTTAAAAGTAATTCAAAGTGACAAATCGTAAAAAACACGTATCAAGAACTAAATCGTCTGCGAAATCTTTCACATTTGTAAACTAAAAATCTGGAAATAAAAAAAAAGTAATTAAAAAAATTAAAAAACCCGACTGCAACCTTATGCTAAAACTAACTGAAAAGCTAATAAAAACAAGCCCATTTTAAATTAAATAAAAGTTGGAAGCAGGCGGGACCCATTTGAGTTTGAAACTATAATAATGGTATGGGCCCCGCCTGCTTCCAACTTTTCAGTTAGTTTTAGCATAAGGTTGCAGTCGGGTTTTTTAATTTTTTTAATTACTTTAATTTGATAATTTTTTTTGTATGATGGTAAAGAAAGCTAAGATATATCGTATAGAATAAGTTTTAACCCATTAGCGCCCTCTGTACTAAATAAACGACACCATTTGCAACCCTATTTAAACAGCTACTGCATAATTATATTTAATTAATTAATTTCGCAAATAGTGGATAGATGTCATTAATAGCTGATACAAAAACAAAAAAGAAGTTGTCAGTGAAATTGGCGCCATGTTTTGACATTTCTGTTTGGGAATTTTTCACGTTTGGAGGTAAGTGCATTTGTGTTGCATTATTTCATGTATTTTATATATATTTACTAATAAATCTCGATGAAATGGCTAGATAACATGTAAACGTAACCTAAATAACGAAATACTATGCAATATTTTATAATCTGTAAAACTTTTAAGTTGATTTATTTGACTGTCGTTTTTTTAGTACAATGGGCACAAGTAATGTATTTTTTTACTTTATGCAGGCTTACAAACAATGGCATGTTTTAGAGCTGTAAACAACTTCGTTGGCCTTGAAGTAGCTGTCAATGCTATAGTGGAAGAGGATAGTGACCATACCACCTGATCCAGCCGTTGTTACTGATGAAGAAGACGGTGAAGATAATTTGCAATCTTCACAATTACCGCGAGATGTACCAGGGACGTTAGAGGTCATTCGTCATGAAAATCAACATCCGAATGGGAAGACAGTGATGAGGAACCTTTGTCTAACAAAAGACAATGCCAAGACCCACAGGACACAATCCCGAAATGAAGGCAATGTGCACCAACTTACTCTTTTTCTTCAGAGTTACCAAATGATTCATGTTTGTCAAGGAAAAGCAGCGTCATATAGCAACTTCAAAACCTTTCACCTGTAGAGATCTTCGAAAAAATGTTTGATGATGAAGTTCACGAACTGATTCTACGGAATACTTTACTATATGCAGGACAGAATAATAGCCACAACTTTGATATGGACATAGATGATTTACGTAACTCGAGTTGTGAAATTGTTGTTAGCAAAAATTCCAACAGTACCACAAGAGCACACGGTATACTTTGAAAACTTATTCACCAGTTGTGATTTACTGAAAGATTTGAAGCAGTCTGGGTAGGTACAAGGCAACTGGGACAATAGAACTAAAATTGTCCGCTACGTTCTGTAAAAGACATGAAAAAGTCAGCACATATGTACTATGGCAACTAACTTTGATACAATCGAGCCTATTGGTAAAGTAATACGCTGGTGCTCGCAAAGGAAACAGAAGGTAGACGTGAGCATTCCACACTTATGCCAGAGCTATAATAAAAGCATAGGTGGTGTAGATGAGACGGATGGTTCTATACCATTATACCGCGAGAGTATTCAAGGTTAAAAATTGTGGTGGTCCTTTTTCACCTACATGTTTGATATGTGTATATCTAATGCTTGGCGACTACATGTGTTGACTAACAATGAGCGCTTCGATCAATTGGATTTTAGAAGACATATAGCACGCCAGTACCTCCGCAATAGCAAGAGCAAAAGCCGCCCATCTAGTTCTGTAGTAGCAGGCCCAAGTCCCAGCAATAACAGCCACAATCCAGGGAAGCTACACAAACAGTTGAGATGTGTGTTGTACCATACTCGCATAAAATGGCAGTGCGTAAAGTGCCAAAAAACTCTGTGCAACGACAAAGGTTGTTCTTCGATTTTTCACGCATAAGTGCCCAGTGTACTATAAAAAGTACAGCGTAAAAACTTAACTTCAAAATTTTTTTATTTCATTTTTATTTATTAATGCCTTTATTATAGACCTAAGTAATCCTTTAATAAAGAAATACCTAAATAAATACTATTCGTTTAAATTTGGGCGTAAATGGGTTAACCATGTAAAGTCTGCCTATTTTTGGAAAACTGTTAAAATAAGATCCCATACATTTAGCGTGGGAAAGTCAGACAGGATGCGACCAATCAAATTTTGTCTCTAAAAATCTGATTGGTAACGTTAGTGCCGTGTGCAAACTTACTGGAATTTGATTGGTTAGGGATTCTTATAAAAGAGGAGTAGTTTCTCGGGATCGGCAGTTCAGTTCCAGCAGTATTACTATTAAGAAGTAAGAAAAATAAAAGTGAAGTAACCTTCAGAAGTAAATAAGTGTTTTATTTAAGTCGCCGACTTGTTTCCTTGTGTTGTACGTCACACTAATTTCCACCAGCAAGAATTTATTCAAGAATTACACTACATACAGTCCACACTTAACACTATTAATGAGCTGGTAAAGTTTGAAGTGGCGAATTTTCACAGTATTTTTGTTCTCCTGTAAAATTGACAAAATGTAGATATGTTCATCTGACTCTTACACCGCAATATATAAATCAACTCAGTACATTTAAATTAATCATTATATGTATGTATGTTTTAGAGAAGCAAGACGAAAAGGGAAAAAGGGAAAGCTTAAAAGAAATTCTAGTTCATCCTCTGATGGGGATGCCCCATCTAAAAAGAAATTTGTTAAAACTGATACACTGAAAAGGGATAAAAGTGAACCTAAGAAAATAGTTGCAAAAAAAGATGATAGGCTTTTAAAAAAACAAGACACTATTAAAAAGAAACCAGTTACTAAAACGACTATTGGAAAAAAGTCATTGTCACCAGGTAAAAAATCAGGTGGAACACCCCCTATCACTACAAAAAGTCTTGCTAAAAGTGCAGTTAAACAAGGGAAATCTCCACCAAGAAGAGATAGAAACAGAAGTGCTTCTCCTCATAGCATTAGGGAGAGAGACAAAGAAAGAGATCGCACAAAAGAGAAGGAGAGAGAGAAAGAAAGAGAAAAAGAACGTGAAAAAGAAAGGGAAAGGACCAGACTCCGAAGTAGATCTCCAAGGAAAGCAAGGTCAAGATCTCCACGTCAGCGTGCATCTCACTCGAAAGATATACGAAAGAAAGAAAGCTCAGAGCGTAGCAGACCTGTTTCACCAAAGAAACAAACCCGTCGAGATGGAAGTGCAGAGAGACATAGAAAAAGATCACTAAGTAGAGACCGGGACAGGGGTCGTGATCACAAAGACAGATCTTTGGAGAGACGCAAAGACAAACATGATGACAAAGACAGACATGATAGGAAGGAGAGAGGTGGGCGTGATAGGAATAAAGATAATAAAAGAGATGACAGTAAAAGAAGAGGTCGAGACAGGGGCTTAGGTGGTAGAGGAGGAGCTGATAAAGGACTAGAAAAACCGAATAAGCCAATGGAAAGATTACTTCCTAGACCAGAAGAACGTTTAGCAGCTCTTGCTGCTATTTCAAATAGAGCACTGGACATAGATAAAAATTCCTCAACATCAAAAGACCGACAAGATTCACATTCTGAAAGAGGCGGTCGTAAGCAGGACAGACTTGAGAGGGACCGTTCTACTAAAAGAGACAGATTGGATAGTATGGACAGAGATCAAGGTGACTATGAAATGGGTATGGACCGTCAGTATGACAATGAACGTAACATGGATCATTATGATAGAGTGGATGATCGTTATGAGGATGGTCCTAGAGAAAATGAGAGGTCTCCGGGTTACAACATACAGGGAAGGGATAGACACTATGAAACAGGTTATGATATCTCAGGACCCCCAAGGGGATATCCTGAAGATGATGATAGGTTATATGGTGAACATATGGGTGAACGGCGGGGTGTTGACATGGGTAAGACGAGTTTGATTAATAAATCATTCAAACAGGAGCTTCTATCCTAAGTGTTCTTGTGTGTTCAAGGCTATGATGACCGACGACCCCATCGCGATCGTTCCTGGGAAGGGCGGTCTGGTTCAATGGACCGTGAGCGTGGCTATATGCACCCTCATAAAGAGTGGGATAATGACGACTATCGCCCTGGAGACTGGGGCCGAGAGCGACATTGGCCCATGCATGACCCACAGGTTATTTAATTAATATCAGTCTAACATCACACTTAATTTAATTGAATGACTTATGAATTAAATTGTTCCTTGTTCCTAATCCTTCTCTCCTTTCTTGCCATAGGTGAGTTTATTCTACTATAAGACTTGGTATCGGAATGAGCCAATTGATTATCGTAAAGACAATAAAAACCCTTGCCTAATTCTATCCCATATATTCCTGGGCTGTCCTTATTCTCACTTTGGTATGTTGATGTGTTTATTTTTTTCAATAATTTGCCATTTAAACTGGTTTTATATGTAGTTAATTATGTGATTTCAGATGAACGAGTGGGGTGATAAAGAACCTGAAGTGGATGCTTGGCATCATAGGGGCCATCCCCCAGGACCTCATCGTGGACGAATGCATGGTGAGATTAGACTTATTACTAGGGCTTTTATACAGCCTGATTTTTTAGTCACCGTCCAAATTTTGATATATTAATCTTTGGCGAAAATCTTTGAATACGTGTTTTTTTTAGTATGAGATATCACATCACAATGTTAGCTATAAAAAGTTGATGTTTCTGGATACCGCTGCCGCACATAGACTTTTTGGATTTTAATTTGCAGGTTTTTGGCCGATTTTTTGTCGGATATCACTTCTATTAGTTATAACTATATACAAAAAAACTTTTTACCAAAAAATTACGCCGATTTCACTCTTTTTAGTTGGTTGATTTTTAATTTACCTAGTTACAAGAGCCTAAATGTCAACTACTTATAACATTTTACAAAATTTTGATTTTCCCAATGCTGGGCCGTTAATTTTTGAGGAGTTCTCCTGGTACTTCACCATCAGCTATACATCACCATATGCATTGTGACGAGCATAAAGTGCTTAACATCCATATTCAAGTAATCGAATCGCTTTCCACGAAATACTTATTATTGAGTAGTTTCGGCGGCCATCTGTGGTCTTCATCATCAGTTCCACTTCCCCAAATGGTACTTTTTGAGAGCAACTGCACAAGTTACTATAAGAAATACCGAAAACGCCATAGGTGTGCCTATAATATTTGAAGAGTTCCCTCGATTTCTCCAGGATCCCATCATCAGATCCTGACTTGGTGACAAATGGTACCAATTTCGAAGTATACCCTATCAAACAAAAAAAGAATTTTCCAAATCGGTTCAGCCGTCTCTGAGTAATCGGTGATCATACATTAAAAAAATAAAAAAAAAATTATACGCGTCGAATTGATAACCTCCTCCTTTTTTTGTCGTCGGTTGAAAAAAGACGGTGTGGTGACCTAATGGACCGTAATTCGACGGAACTTATTTATGCAGCTGTATCCAAATTGAAAGAAGATGGTCAAAACCGTTTTGAATCTATTATGGAATATTTAACAAAACACCCAGAAACAGTCGACCAATTTTAAGACATGATAATGAAACCACCTCACAGAGAAATCAAAATGGCAATACATTACATTGAGAGAGTCAGCGAGAGGGTCTTAATAATTTGTACCCTCTTACTACAGAGTGCAGCAAGAAAAGAAAGAGTGCTATCCAGCTCAATGTGACTCCATTACAGTAACAGATTCTTCAGCAAAAATTACGCTGCAGGCTTTGTTGGATTTAACAGTGAAAAGAATCATGAAATGTTTACCGTAAGATCTTCATGAAAAAAAAACTAAACTAAGTGGGGTTTTGATGGAGCATCCAGCCAAAGTCGATACAAGCAGAAGATGGAATCAACGCAAAACACTGACGATGATGACTCGAGTATCTTCATGACCTCATTCGTACCACTGAAAACGACATGTGAAGAAGAGACAGTATGGAAGAACCCAAAGCCTTGCTCAGTTTCATTATGTCGGCCAGTGCAATTCTTATTTGTTAAGGAGAGCGAAGCAGTAGTGAAAGAAGAAAAAAGAAAAAACCGGTCAAGTGCGTGTCGGGCCACGCGCAGTGTAGCGTTCCGTAGTTTTTATAACAGCCAAGTGCGTGTCGTATTCGCTGACTGATCGTTTCTTACCATGCTCTAACTAAAAGCCAAACATGACTACCTAACTAATTTGACTTCCTATACAAATCCTCACCTGATCCGACAATTTTGCACGGAAAGTTTCAATTTTTTTAGAGATTTGTATAAAACTTGTCATAGCCGGTGTTTTGAATTTAAATACGGACACAGAGCTACACGAGCTGACCACTCTGCTGTGGAAGTCGCTGTCTATCGCAGATTTGGCGCCGGTCTATCGTTGTCGAGGCATGGTTTTCTTAGCCTGGATATCATACGTGTAATAAAATAGAATGGTTGATGTAATGTAAATACCTACTTGTAGAATGCATAATTACGTCATGTAAACATAAATGTGAGTAGTAAGTAAGTAGTTAGTAAGTTTATTGCTATTTTGTTTAATGTACCTAAGTAACGAGCGATTCTCGCCAACAAACTGCGAAGTTTGGCGAGTAAAATATAATTATAAGCCTATTTTAATAATGCAGAAAAATTTAATAAAAAAAAAAAAAAAAAAAAACTACTCAATCGTCACAAGAAGCTAGCACGATACAACTGGCGCTTAGCGCCATCTATCGACATTTCTAAAGAGTTGTTCGAAATTTTCGAGTCAAATACAATTGGTCGACTATTACTCGTAAACTTGTAAAGCCCACTTATGTGTGATAGTTTTCCTATAAATTTCGTTATATATAGGTACTACTGCCGTGACATTTGAATTTCTAACTATAACCGTTTAGTTGATAGAGGGGGAGGACACTTGACTCTAACGAAAATTGGTACTTTAAAGCTTGATAAGTCACGAACGGTTTACTTAATCAAAAAACGGTCTTACCAAACCTCTAATATTTTTGAAAGCCCTATCCAACGATATCCCACACTATGCGAAGAACGAAAATAAAAATTATCATCCCATTTTACATGTATGGGAGGTACCCTAAATAATTGTTTTATTCAAAATTTTATTTTACCACTTTTTCGGCGTCATTAACGTGTATATTCATGCCAAAGTACAACTTTCTAGTACCAATAGTTTTTGAGCTAAACCGCGGACAGACGGACAGACAGACGGACATGGCGAAACTATAAGGGTTCCTTGTTGACTACGGAACCCTAAAAAATGGACGCTGAAATATCAGCACTTCGACCTACTGAATGTGGCAACAATACTGTTCGACACAAACTTATGCTGACCATGATTGATGCTAAGGTATGCACATATATTTCATATGCAAAGTCAAATGCGTCTTAGCTACGTTTGTTTAGCGAAGCCGTCTGAATTGAACAATTTGAAGGCAATTGAAAAACGAGGGACATCAGATTCCATGATGGATCTTGGAATTTCTTCTCTACATGCACGCATCAACACGATGGAATGTCTCTTGCATATTGCCTGCAGACTGGATGTTAGTTTGGTCTTGTAAAACCAAAGCTCAATAGGATTCAAGAGATGCAAGAAAGAAGATTATCCAAAATCGATTTAAGAAAGAAATCAATCTCTTCACCGATATGGTTAAGCAAGGTCACGGCACTACCAATGACGGCAACACTGCAAGAAGATTCTTTGAGTTTCCAGAAAAAACTGCTGCCATCACTGGACTAGACGAAGAACTGATCCGCAGATTTGCAATAATTTTACAGGCTATTACATCTGGTGAACATTATTAGTGTTGAGAAATTCAAAGTAGATACGTACAAGACTGCTGAAAGATATGTGGCATTATATAATTGGTACTATATGTCGTCAACAGTACACAAAGTACTGCTTCATGGATCTGACATTATCAACCAGAATAAAATTGTACCAATCGGAAAGCTTTCTGAAGAGGCATCGGAAGCTCGTAACAAAGATTTCAGGTGGTTCTGAGAGCACCACGCTCGGAAGAAAAGCAGAGTGAATTCCAACGAGGATATTTTAAATTTTCTTCTTTCATCCGATCCACTTATTTCATCAGTAAGACTTACGATGGATGCAAAAAATAAGTTTATTTTTTCGAAGAAACATTAACTATGCTGGAGCTACCTGAATGTGATTCTTCTGACTTAGATGTTGTAAACGTTGCTACTAAATATTAATTAGGAACTTATTGTAGTGATTCATTAATTATGAAGACATATTTCCTAATGAATCGTCGCTTACACATGGTTTAATAATGCTTTCGGGTTTCAAATGCAACTAGCCGTGCATAACGCTTATCTGTCAGATTCTCTGGCTCTTTTGTTATAACAAAGGATATTTATGACTCGAAGAATACAAGCAATTTTAGAATTTAATTTAAAGTAGAGAAATCTATTTTTGACCGCCTAAAGTGGTCATTTTGCCGTATGTGCGCCGGCGGGATGCGCGGGACGTAAAGGCTTGTCCAGAAAGGGTGAATTCGTCGCAATTCTCTCGTGCGAATCACGCGCGATCGTTGCGTCCAGAAAGAGCGTACCAACGCGCGAGCATTTGGGGACGAATTCAGTGATCAGTCAGTAGGAAGCATGGAGTTGAACGAAGCGGTCGCGTTGTGGTTAGCTTACCGTCGCTGGAAGAGACAAAAACGGAGGGAAAATAGAACATATTTCGTCTATAAACAATTCCGTATCAAAATTTTGGCGCTCTATTTTTCCCGATACGTCCACTCGGCCGGAGTTCGCGCGTTTAACTGGACGCAACAAGGGGTCCCTAGTATCTCGACTCGCGCGCAATACGCGCGAATCGAGGGTCTGGCGTTGTGCACGTGATTTACGCACGTATTTTGAATTCGCGCGATGCTTGTGGACGCGATGTATTGGTGCCTAATATCTCACTAGCGCGCGAAACGTTTCGCGACGAATTCGCTTCTTCTGGACAAGGTCTAAGTGCTTGCGTCGCGTGCGGGTGCGCGTGGCCGACTAACGATAGATGTGTAGCGGGGCGAGGGTAAGCGGGGTGCGCGCTGCCCTTTTCATTGAATGTTTGCGCGGCAAGTGTAATATTATTAACGTTTAACTTAGTAACCTTCCAGAGCGAATAATTCTTTCGAGAAAATTATTTAATACGAAACGTATCATTTTTTTTCAAAAAAATGGTTCTAGTGAATGATACCTAATGCCTAGAAAAATAATCAGGCTGTATTAGTGCAGAGGTAGGCTACTTTAATAGTTTGTGCTAACAGCATGTGTGAATTTATAACTTATCTTTCTAAATTTATTATTTAAGATGATTATGGACGCGGTATGAGAATGGATCTAGCCCGTGGGGACGCTAATAAGCGCCGTGCACCCAGAAATGAACCAGAACAACCTGCTAAAGAAACTCCGCCTGTTACACAAATAGCAACCACTCCAGCTCTGCGTCAGGAGACCGAAATCGACGATAAACCGATACCCGATGATCTCAGTGAAATAAGTGATGACCCTGATGATATACTCAATAGGGAAGATGTAAGTGAACCCAAAGTGAAAAGCATTAATTTTTTATTTCATTTTTTAACTGGTTATTCATTCATTAATCTTTTATTAGATGGTTGATCAGATTATGGATGAAGACAGTCAGACTGCTTTACCTAATGATGAAAGTGCATCCAAGCCAGAAGGTTCTGAAAAGGAGTCAACACAGGTATATTCATTAAATAATAACTGATTTTCTTTTAACTTACGTAACCTATTTTCAATAGGTTGATACAAAAATTTAAAAAGTTGAGTAATACTATTTACTCTCATCTATATAACTTATGAACCTAGGTTTACGTAGGTTAGAAGATGCATCTCGAAAATTCTGAGACTAAAAAGGATGTAACCAAATGGCTTAAGAGTAAAGACCAAAAGTTATGACGAAGTTGAGACTGATAATGAAGTGAGGTTATTTGAAGCTTCTTCGACCAAACTATAAGTTTCCGACCTTAAGACGCTGTCGTAGGGCTAACCATTCACTAAACTTTAACACCACCAATCATACTACACTCACCTTTACCAATCCTCGTACATCACACCAAAGTGCTTTTTATTACTCCTATGGTCCACCCAACTCCACGACCAAGCGCGTATTTTGCGTGTTTTTTATTGCTCCTAATAGTGTCTCCATATATTTATCTTTGTATAGGATACTAGCAGCCGCGCGCGGCTTCACCCTTTTGGAGTCGGATAAAAAGTAGCCAAGCTACTTCCAAACCAAATTTCAACCATTCGAAAATTAGCGCATTTAAACAAACTTTTCCGCATAATATAAATAAAAATAGTCTAAATCTGTACACTAGTACAGATTTAGACAACTTGAAGTCTCAGTATTACTTTATGTTCGTGTTTAATTTGCCTTCTTCAAAGGTCTATATATTTTATGTTGCTTTATTTGTTTTCCCACACAGTTACATTGTAGTGCTTAAAGTAATGTGATGAAAGAGCAGTAAGTAGTTACAAGTAAGGAGTTGGATCTCCAAGTTCAAATGGCTAAAGTGCAACTGAAAATAAACTTTTTATATTATTTTATTAGGACACAAGTGGTGCAGGTGAAGAAAAGGAATCACAAGAGGCCAAGGATGATGAAGATGTTACTAATTTGGACTTTGAGGAAATATCTGATGGTGAACTAGAAGAGGAGCGTACAAGAGGTAAATTAAAACAGGTACCAATTTTCATAATTTCAGATAAAATTATGATCTAAAATATCATATTAATATTATTTTCCAGCTGGGTTGGGTGATGCTCTTGGAGTTGACTGGGCTAGCCTAGTGGCAGATGTCCATCGACGAGAACAGACTAGTGTTTCTTCTGGCGGCGCCCGAGATCGCTGGAGACCCGAGCGAGTTCTTGCACGTCTTGGTCTCTCTCTACATATGGCGGGGAAGGATATTGTACGAGATGTATTACAGAAAAATGCGGAAAGCTTGCAGTCTGATAAGAAAAAACAAGTGAATGTCCTAGATAATACTGACCAGAAAGAAAAGGTTGAACAAAATGGTACACATGAAAATGATGCTATAAATGAATCTGTGGTTGATGTTTCGACATTACATCCAGTTGCTGCCATTCAGGTGTGTATTTTTTAAATTAAGTAAACGGTTCTAGTTTTTTTGTTTTGTTTATTAATAACTAGCTGATACGGCGAACTGCGTACCGCCATTAAAACAAAAATTATTTCATACTAACTCTTGAGAAAAAAACAGTTTGGTGTAGTCGTTCGTAAGTTCTGCGCGTAAAATAAATCGCCGAAATGTATATTTTCGGAGATTTTCGGCGAGTGTGATATGTGATTTCGAAAAGTGAAACACCGAAAAACACGTCCCCGTAAGTTCACAAATACGAAACACTTAACAACGAATGCACGCTACTACGAAAAACCTGACGCCGTAGCCATGGGATCTCGAATAACTAAATCTCTAATTTCATCTATTCTTTATTAATGTAACAATCAAACATTGCTTTTGCTATTTTAAACGATAAAAGAACTCATATTGCCCATATGTCATATTTCCGATAAGGAAATAAATAATTATTTGGTTGATTGAAACAATCATAATATTACACGAATAGTAGATTATTAACCAAGGGGATAAAGCAGTGTCTTCTGACGCTGGTGACGATTTAAAGCGCGAGCGTAACGAAGGACTCGAGGTTTACTCCCGAGCGTAGCGAGGGTGTTAAAAACTTAAATCACGAGCTTAGAACAACAACGCATAGAAGAGGCGTCTAGAACAAAACACGAGCGATTTCGTGTATCCACTTTATTTTTTTGGTGTGCGTGAGCCGAATGTGTCTACGTTCTTCAAACGCACACAAATATAGCTTTCAGTGATACCATTACCAGACCATTACCCACAAAAATGGAAAAACGCACTATTATGTTGCTGGATCAAATCAAGTATTTTATGTTATGAAACTAGATAAGATGATGTTTTTTCATGTAATATGACTTATATGACATATATTTACAGAAGGTAAACGAAATGAGATATCGTTTATTGCGTTTAGAATGTTTGATGTGTAATGTGTTATAATGATATTATAGAAATGTATTAATTGCTTGAAAAATCTCGTTTGATATCAATTAAAAGTATGTGTTGTATTTATGAAATAGAAAAATATTATTGAGAACATTATTTAAATGAAAAAAATCTTAATCAATAAAATTGTCATCTTTATGATGCCACTCTTCGAACTAACAGTAACTTTTAGTTATAAAAAATTGAGGTAGTAGTTGTAAATAAATATAGTTTAGTTTGACGCATACATAATTGCCGCCAAAACTATATTTTTTTTTAAACAAAAATAAGCACAAAAGAAATCAATATGGGTATTTTTTTCCTCACGGATAGCAACATTGAATTGTGATAAGTTAGGTTATTAGAATTTTTGTTTGATGGTCGATTTACTTAAATATAATGTATAAAATGTAAGTATTTACTTGTGAAATGTAATTTGATTACACGTTTTTTGTTTTCCTGAAGGACTATGACATCCCTTTACGCTAGAAACGGTCGTTTTAAATTATTTACTCGCGAGCTCTGTTCGGCAGAATGTGACCTTGACTGACGGCTCGTCGAGCAAAGTTAGCCAAAATGGCTAAGTTTTAGTTGCCTCACTTTTTGCACTCGTACTATCCTTCTATGCGTTGTTGTTCTAAGATCACGAGCGAAGCGAGGGATTTAAGCGAGTCCTGAGTGTAGCGAGGGATTCAAGTTCACCCAAAACTAAGACAGCTTTATCACCGAGGAAAATACTCTACTTTTCGTACCATTTGCGAAAAAATTGAAAATGAAACAAAAACGCGGCCAATTCCTAGACTAATATTTTTTTTGTCGGAAAAGCAAAGGCATCAAGCTCATACGGCCTCGTCGGTTTTCGTAATTTTATTTAATAATCATAACTGCATAATAAATGCGTATTCCTTTTTCAAAAAGATGTATAATGCTTTAATTCCTACGTTTTGATCAAATAAAATATTGTCAGTGGCAATAAGCACGAACAGTGCAATTCCAAAATAAAAAAAATAAAAAAAAAACTCAATGGTGTAAACACAGATGTAGTTCAGTATAAATTTCGGTAAGTATTCCAAATTTAAATCACATTCTCCCCCTAGAGGATGAATGAAATTCAGTACAATTTTCTTTCCCTGTTTTTAACATTAAAAATGACTATTGTTATGTTAGCTTTTTGTGGCATAGAATGTCACTTTTTTGAGCAAGTGGTACGAAAATGTTTTATTTTTCTCAAAAATTAATGTTTGAATAAAGAATATCGTTTCAAATTGCAAAAGCAATGTTTGATTGTTAAATTAATAAAGACATTTTATGAAGACTTCGAGGTTTAGTTATTCATGATCGCATGGCAACATTGTTCAGTTTTTCTTGTTAGTGTGCATTCTTTGTAGTGATTCGAATAGGTGAAATTAGAGATTTAGTTATTCGAGATCCCATGGCTACGGCGTTAGGTTTTTCGTGGTAGCGTGCATTCATTGTTAAGTGTTTCGTATTCGTGAACTTACGGGGTTGTGTTCTTCGGTGTTTCACTTTTCGAAATGACGAATCACACCCGTTTTCGGCGATTTATTTTTATTTATACAGATAATTAATTAAATGTTATTTTTTTTAGGTGGCTGTACAAAAAAGAAAGCAACAACGTGCCGTGTTGTTCGGATCTGGTTGTGAAATAACTCGTGGTTTGAGTGCACGACGAGATCTAGCTTTAAGGCGATATCTTTGTCATTTACCTACAGCAGAAAGAACCGGCCAGTCCCGTGTGACGCCACAAGCCTCTTTGTTCCATGCAGCTCGATCTCTATTACTGCATGCTCCGGTCACTGGCTGACATTAACTGTAAATCTGGCTAGCCAGTGTTTACTCTAGACAAGGAAGAACTTAAGTGCAATACTCAGACACAATTTTTTTTTATTAAGTGGTCATTTAATATCCGTAGTAAAAAACTGGTGGATTGATGTTCAGCTCTTGATAAAAGCTGGTAGTGAAAATTGTGAATTTTTAAGTGGTTCCGTGGTATACCTATTTGAAACAGCCAATACAGTGAAACAGTTATATATTTTATGAACTACTCCAATTAGGACCTGACTTTGGATAATATAGGATAAGTGCATAGTGTTTCAAGGCATTGATATATTGATTATTCTTTTTGGTGTATGAACTTCAAATATATTTCTTTTATCTAAAATATGTTATTATTATTTAATGATTGGTGGTTAAACACAATATTTTTATTAATATACCAAACAAGTAATACAAGTTATTTGTTCTTCACACTTTGCTTTACAGAATAGTACTCTCTAAACTTCTTGGTCTTGTGCACACAAAAATGATACATCCGAACCTGATGCATAATATTCTGGTACTGTGTTATTCCTGAAAACAAATCAGATACCTATTGTTAAACTCCAATAAAGTATTTTGGGAATCTTAGAATATCTAAATTTTAATCCACACTAACTAGTCTTCAAAGTTTCCTTATGTGTTCTCAAATCAGTAGAGGGAATGACATTAATGAATTAATACAATCATACACGATTAATTTTACATCGTTCTGGAACCGAAACACAGTAACTCCAAATGAGTAATAGGTACTATTGGCATTGTTATTGTTTTTTTAGGACATCTCATAAAGAAGTTAGAAATTTATCACTTTTATTCTGTCATTCGAGTTAAATTTTAGTAGCACTGCCACTATTTCATTCATAAACGCAAGATCGTACGCGATCCGCTCGTTGATGACGTAGCGCGGCACAGCTGTTCGTGTGCAAATCAGTTGATAGCGCACTCGCGGTGGGTCAACAGACGTCGGACGAATAACCGGCTGCAAGTAAGTACCTACAAGTAGGTATTTCATTTCAGGTATGATTTAGGTTGGTGTAAGTCCATTTATCTTCATTATTTCTCGTTGTATCGTAAGCACGGCACGATGTTTACCACTAGCACATCTCCCCATAAACGAGAGAAATTAATTGACATTTAATTCACCACTCTCGCATCACGAAATCACCTACTAATCGTACTATTCAACTAGACACAAATAAAGTCTGAATTCGCTTTTCGTATTTTTATTTATGTACCTATTTATCTACAGCATGTAACAAAAACCTTGTCCGATCCGTAAGGGTATTATTCGGCATTACGTAACCATTTAATGGATTTGAGATAATAATTTTTCCCCAGTAAAAACGACAAAGTTCACGTGTTTAGTACTTACCTAAAGTTTTGAGTCAAAGAAGCCGCTTGAAAGAGAAGGTTTTTACGATTCTTTTTCGCGCGCCGCCAAACAAACGTACCTACCTATAACGAAAGATACCTACGCTACGTCATACCTTAGAGGACGCGTAGGTATCAGCTGACATTGCTTGTAGGCATAGTGATCCGGATTTCAGACCTAATTCTGTGTGTTTATCAAGAAACAATTAAGTTATTAAATTAAACGTAACCCTGATAAGGGTTTTTTTACGTGATGTGCTTTTAGCAATGTACTTACCTACTGTAGGTATCAAGTTCATTAAAACATTGACTTGTTGGTCAGTGGGTAGTCTTAGGAGGTTGTTGCATACTTCGGCGTTCGTGCTTCACATGTCCACATCACATTCGACACCTTTTCACACACGTGGGGTCCGCGGCAAACATATCCAGCACTTGTTCCTTGATTGCCACATTGCGCTACCAGGTCCACGAGGACGGGTAGACCACAAGGAATTCCAGCATCAGTGGTCTGCACTCGTGCCCATGAACACTGTCTGTGGTGTACACACATTACACACGGTTATGCAGGCGTTGGAATGCACGCTCCGAGGTACTGTCACACCTGGCTTATTTGCAAAACGCACCTCATACGTTCTACGCGCAGCTGCATAATTACAGTCGGTCTTGCCTAAGCATATCAACAAAATTTTCCTGATTGGAATACGACATTGTTCGCGAAATGATAGCGGCACGTGATACGCACAGACGTCCGATCAAAAGCAACCCCCACGAAAGACTGGCGAAGCAACAAGTAGAGCTACTAGACTCTAGAGAGCGTACCGGCACGGGTACCGGTAGGTAGCTAGTCGGCGACATCAAAGAGTCGGCGACTAGTTAAAAGAGTGCCTACAACTCGGTCCTGTAGGGCGGTGTTCTTTGAAATAAAAATAGATTTTTCAATGGGTACCGTTCGCATGTGTTGCCGTTTGGCGATACGTTTTACACGCACATAAACATTGATCGCAAGGAAGCGTTACTTCGGGTTCTCATTATTTCACAAAAATAACAATTAATTTAATATTTCGTAAATTTTTTTATTGTTATTTATTGAAAATAATAGACTCAATCGATTCGAGTTCGATGATCGAGTTCAGAACTTTCGGTTCCAGAACGACCTAAAATTAACCGTGTAGAAAAAATTCATAACTCATCCAAAAAACTACTTTGATTCAGTTTTTGTTTAGACAAGAATTAAAAAATAGTATGAAAAATTTAATAGTCAAGAGGGGATGCTTGTGCCAGATTTATTTACAGATAGTTTTAATAATGCAAGTATTGAAAGTACTTACTTCTTGAACAGAACAGCACCAGAGATGCCTTTAATTGTTAACTGATAACCATTAACATGGAGCATTGAGCCTTCCTGAAGTCCCAGCACAGGTGAAGCATGATCCATTGCTAAATATTCATATATTCTCTGGCTCCTTGTTTCACCTTTGTGTGTCTCACTTATTATGTCAATATAATGTGGGTTAATGTTAAATGGAACAATACCAATTGCTTCGAAACTTGGAGGATATGTTATAGGCATGTCATTAGTAGTATGAATGCTTTTTGTTGCAACATTAGTTCCAGCACTGCTACCAATGTATACCAGGCTCCCGTCATCAACTTTCTTTTTGATCAAATGGACTAGGTTTTTTTCATACAGTGTTTTTAAAAGGAGAAATGTATTTCCACCTCCAACGAAAATAGCTTTTGTGTTATTAATAGTTTCAATAACATTAGCATAGCTATGTAAGCCTGTTACTGTAATTCCCCATGGTTCAAGTACTTCTTTCATTTTGGCTGTGTAGTTATCATAATCCATTTGAGCATAAGGAATGAAAACTAAATCAGATATGGCATTCCTGAAATCATTAGATAATAAATTTACAAACTGTTGTAAGTAATTAAACCAACATAATAAAGAACTAGGTAGGCACTCACTTATTGAGGAGATTGCATATTTCATCTTTAGCAAACTCCAGCAGGGAATAACCATGACAATTGGATGAAGATAGTAGCAATGCTTGACGATGGGGCGGCATTTTGTATGTAGTAGTGACGTTTCTTTGCTTGACTGTATTCAAATGTGCACTTAGACTGTTAATACCAAGTTGATACTGTTATAAAAGGAGATAAAATACTGAATAGGACATTATCTTAGTAAATTTATTTTTGTTATCAATAAAATTTATTGGCTTCTTATCAGTTAATAGAATTGCAAACAATAGTAACAAAACATTTACTTAATTAAAACAGAATCAGCTGTTCCAGTAAAGTTAATAGCTTACAAAATTACAATAAAACTAACCCCTTTGTGTGCAAGAGAACTATACTTTGTTATTAAATTATTTGAAAGCAACAGCAGACGGACTGGAAAACCAGGTAAATAACACAAAGAAGCACGGAAAACCATTTGTAAATAAATCTCAAGTCACATATTGTCACTGTCAGGCAGTGACGGCTGCTGTTTGACTTTGACGGTTGTTAGACAGTGACATATTTGATGGATACAATAGTAAAAAAATAATTTAATGGCAACAAATTCCAGGATCGTCGGCTACTTGTAGCTATGTCGAAATGTCGCATATGAATAATTGCTTAATCAGCTCAATCAGCTGCATTGCAAACCGCTTCACTCACTAGAAACAAGTAGTTAATAACGTTATAAATAATTGGTAATTGTAGTTTACAAGACCTAAATCTACAAGTTTTTGAATAATAAAGAAAACAATTTACAATTTTACCATGGTGGGAAACTGACAAAATTGAAAAATTTATCTGCAATTTTACATAATTCTGTTTAATAAACAATTTCTCTTGTGTCAATTTTCTTATCTGTAAGGAAGACTGTTTTAATAAACGCATTTTTTTATTATTCTCTCTTCCTGTGGTAAAATCTTCATGATTGAAGATCGCAATGGTCTGCCAGGATTTCCATTTTTTTTTGGCGATCAGTAGCTATTCGGACCACTTCGAAACTACGGGAGCTGCTCTGCTTCAGTTGGTCCGTCCATCAATCAATTTTTTATTTATTTATTCATTTATTTTCAGGTTACGAAGACCCATAGATATATACCTTAACCTAAAGTATACATAATATAATAACAATAGTGTTAGTAAATAAAACTTAATACTATGTTAGTATCACTAAATTGCACTAGGTCTTTGTGCGTTCCGGTGGCACTTGTCCGCGAAACCGGCGAAATACCACATCCTGCGGCCAAAAGCTTTCTTCCATCACCTGAGGCAGGAAACATGTTGGTATGCGTACCACAAATGCCTTGAAGTTGACATTGCGATGCGATTCCAGCAGCTGCACTCTCGGCGCGTATTTCAGCCTTTGGCGCACGTACGTAACGATGTCTTCCGCGTCAGTGGTGTAGTGAAGACGGGAAATGTACACCAGAGTATTCGGCTTCGCGGCACGCAGTTTCTCGTTTCTTTTTTTCGCGGTTCTTACAGCTAATCTGACGGCGCTTCCTTCTCTGCACCGTCACGAAGCCATCATCAGCCCGATCAACTTCCTTTATAGGCTTGGGCTTTGCGGGGGGAGCAGATGGGTTGCTCATAGTAACCAACGGGTCAGATTTTGTAGTCGGTCGGGCAGCGCTTCGGGGAGGAGCTGCGGGGACAGGAACGGGGCCACGAGGCACGCTTGCGGCGCGCACCGCAGACTCAGCAATCGGCGCCGGCGACAAAACTGCTGAAGCGAAACTCGTGACCGATGTGTCTAGGCAGCCGACACCTCGGCGCGTATTTACATTTCTTACACGCAGGGCCGGATTAACCATTAGGCAGAGTAGGCAACTGCCTAGGGGCCCCGCGTCCACAAGGGGCCCACTGCACGCACCAAGAAAAAAAAATTACTCATCGAACGAGAATTTAGAATTGCGTGTGAACTGAGGGACCACACTGTTATCTCTCAAAATACAAATCCATAGATTTAGTAGTAGAATTAAATGCGAGGTTCTTAAGTCCTTACCCCGGTAACCGGACCGCACTTAAGGGCCTATACTACCTCAGCGCTTCTCACTATCTCGCTCGCACACTACTGGCCGCGGTCACGTGAGCAAGCGAGACAGGATGGCAGGGAAAAGACTCAAAGACACCGATAATTTAGTTTATTTCTTTTTACGGTGAAAATAATGGTAATTAAAAAAAGTAAATAACATAAGACTTGCTTTATAGTTAGTTCAATTGATATGCAAAGTTTAATTATCTAATTTGAAGTTATTTTTGAATACCAGTGGTTTATTGTTCGGTTTGGAGGTAATTTTGGATTTTTTTTCTATCAAGAAAATTTTATGGAATTGTGTTTTCGTCAAACATAGTAATCCTCAACTTTACTATGTACCTATTTATTTCAAAATTATTGCTGGAGTATTTTCGACATAACGGACGATCATGCTAAGCCATTTGAGGTAGGATCGGCTCTTAAGTGCGAGGTTACGATACGTACGTAGTCTACGATTGTTTTATGTCTGCTAGTAAATCTTACAATTTTCTCCTCAATTTTCCTTTCTCAATAACAAGAATTATTATTTTTTTTTGACGCACGCAATACTTCATACTATTTAGTATCGAGTTTTAAAACTAATATAATAAATAAATCTGAACGCAGCCGTAGGGCGGCCGGAGGGTACTCCATGCACGTTGGTGGAATCCCCGATTCGTTAAATTACTTTTAAGTAATCAAATCGCAAACCATGCAATACTTAGTAGTTCCGGTAGCTATCTGTGGTCTTCATCATTAGTTCCACTTCACCAACCGGTGCTTATATTTGTAGTTTTCCCTCGAATTTCCAGGATTCCATCATCAGATCCTGACTTGATGACAATGGGACCAACCTTGAAGTATACCCTTTCAAACAAAAAAGAATTTTCCAAATCAGTTTAGCTGTTATGAGTTAACACAAATAAAAATATTACAGCAGAATTGGGAACCTCTTCCTTTTTTGAAGTCGGTATAAGAGGGCCCCGAGGATTCCATTGCCTATAGGCCCCTGATGGGTTAATCCGGCTCTGCTTACACGCGCCGGTGACCCAATTATCGCTACAGTGTTGCGCAACTCGTCGAGCTCTGTGCGCAGATCTGCGACGGTTTTCTGGGACGTCTCTAACTTCCTCTGCACATCATATAGACTAGCCTTCAACGACACAATGTCCTTCAATAGTCTTGTAACATCGACATGGTCGAAAGTGACTGGCGGTAACTTGTACAGATCCCTTGCCACAAACGTCGGCACGTCGTCAGGGTCGGTAGCCTTCAGAAGCGTGATGATATCGTGCACACTTTTCTTTGTCCCGTCACGCCGACGTGACACCATCTGGTCGATTTTATCGAGCGACCTGAACAGCAGCAACTTTGCAGCAGCAATGTCGTCTTGCTGAAGTTCGTGACACAGATCTGGATGGCGGACACCTCGTCCATCACGTCCAGTTTCTGCTGCAGGAACGCCAGCAGTTCATTTGGCACAAGTTTATCACTCATGGCAACAAAGTTACGAGCGTTGGCTTGCGCCGCGCTGTACAATAATAATTATAATACTACGACCTGTGTCGCAACGTCTGCCTCTAAACACGATACACACAAGACAATGGAGATCTCCCTCTGGACTTCTTGCCCTCCACGTAGGCACTGGAGATCAATTTTTTCCAAGTTTTCCTCTTGACGGCAGATTATGTGACCGAAGTAACAGGATTCTGCGTATAATCATATAATCTAATGGTACTGTGGACTAGATAGCAGCAGTTTACTAGGGCTTTCATCCCGGGAATCACGGTTTCGAAAATTTCGACAGTCTCGATGATTTTTTATTATTTTCGAGACTCGAGACTAACATCTTCGGTCACGGGAATAACGAGACTTTTGAGACTTCAGTAACATAAAAACTGTATTAAATTATTAGTGTTATTATGGATATGGCAATGACAGCACGGTCGAGCATAAAGTAAAGCTTAGTATTATCTGTTAAGGCTGAATAACCTTATTGACAAATAACACAGATTTGTCTCCATATTATAAATGTAAATTGCTGTGCCCGAAAGGGACCATGTGAGCTACAACTTATATTAAGATCTTGTTAACACATAATTATGATTGCAATAAAGATTGAATTATGGAACTATTCTGATTAAATTGAAAGGGGTTCGAACTTTTTTGTGTGAAGACTGGCATGTTGACCCACCGCCATTTTGTTTTTTTTCTTTAGAAATCGTGGTGCATACTGAAAGTGGCATGTATGTAGCAAAAAATATCAGTAAACAAAATCCCCAAAATGTCACATTACCGAGATATTTGAAGGTAAACATCGACATATGACTACAACGACAAAACTGTTTGTTCAGTTTTGTGTGACATTGGTGTAAATTATAAAAATACCTTGTACCTTGTAAACAATAATATACATAAACAGCTTGGATGACTGTGCTAGGCTGCAGGCTGATATAGACAGAGTGGTCACCTGGAGCAAGGAGAACCTCTTGCAATTTAACGTCTCTAAGTGCGTAACCATCACTTTCTCTCGCGCGCATACTCCTATCCTTTATAAGTATAGTGTCGACGGGTCGGTGATGGCTAGGGTAACGGATGTTAGGGACTTAGGGGTAAAATTCAACACAGAGCTAACGTTTCGCGATCACATCATGAGCTGTTGCAAAAAAGCTTACCGTAATTTGGGTTTCGTGTTGCGTATGGTGCGTGATTTTACAAATATTAAAGCGGTTATAGCTCTATACAATGCATTGGTGAGAAGTCAATTAGAAAGTAACGCAGTCATTTGGGCTCCGCATGAATCTAAATATAGGCTCATGTTGGAGCGAGTACAAAATAAATTTGTAAGGAATTTATATTTACGCTTGTATGGAGTATATCCCTTTTACCCATTAATGTACCCAACTTTATTTATTTTGGGTATGGTAGGATATAACGAGCTGAGCGTCAGGAGGGAACTCGCACTCATCTCGTACATATTCAAAATATTTAGAGGGAAGGTGCATAATGCGGACGTATTAGGGCAGATTAGTTTGTGTGTTCCGGACAAGTACGTGTGGCGACGTCGGCAGCCACGGCTGCTGGTGGAGCCGCGCGGGCGTACCAATCTGTTGGGGGAGGCGCCACTGACGCGTGCACTCCGCACTCTCAACATCATTGCGACCGAGTTAGACTTATTCTGTTGTTCACTGGGTGAATTCACTAGGAGTGCTTTATTTGTAATTTGTTATAAAAAAAATTAAATAGTTGAAATATTAGAATAGGTACACTATCGCATTAGGTTACCCTGTAATGATAGATGTAAAGTGGATAATAAATAAATAAATAAAAAATAAAAAATAAGAATAAAAAAGTAGACTTATTACGTGTCTATAAGCATCAGATTCTATCTAAAAATAAGAAATGAGGCACACCTCTATTTGTTTCATGACATCATTCTTTGACTTCATTTCAAGTCCTTGGCGCTCAGAGCTCGTTAAATTCAATTCTGATTAGGGATGTGGTCTATGGTCTTTCTTCTATTTTTGTCTACTCCCGTGTTTTTTACGTTTATTACCGTAGGTATCTAAACGGCAGAACTTTTTATTATATTTATAGTGTTCTTCGTAATGGAAAGTAAGTATGGATTTAAAAAATATAACACACTTGTAGCAGTTTACCTACCCGTCAGGCCGGGTATTCTAATGCTGTGGTAACACTACCCGTTTTCTCACAGGCTAGATCGCTTCATGCCAGGCCGACAGGCCGTGGGAACAGTCGCATCTAATGAGCCCTGCGATGGCCCGTCGTCGCCCGTCCGATCGAATGTATGAGACGAGGAGTAGGAAAAATAGACCGTTATCGTGCTGTGGGTCCGCGGTTTAATGAAATATAATAATACCTATTGTTACAAACAATAGTCTAAAGCCCGATTTACACTTCAACAAGTACAGTAGCCAGTTAAGAACTCAGACAGTTAAGTAATAAGTTGTAAGTAGCGTCCAAACGTAGGCGAGTGAGTAGTCATAAGTTGCCCGAGAAGAAAAAAAGAAAATAACACGTGTTCGCGGCCGCAACCTACAAATTTATGGACTGTACTAAACTCGCCCATCTACATGCCAGCCAGTTAAGTTGGAGGGGTGCGGGAGACGCGAGAGAGGGGGCTACTTCGCACTGGACTCGCCGAAAAATAGGATCGCGATCTATTTAACTCAACTTAATCAACAATTTACTACTTAACTCGCTTTTGCCGTTCAAACTACAATAACAACTTAACTCGCCGATGACGCAAGTTAACTCGCTACTGTACTTATTGAAGTGTAAATCGGGCTTAAGGCATAGTGTGGACTGCACTATGCCAAAGGAGTGTTACTACGCCAGCTCGACAAATGGATGTGCGCTTAACGCTTATGCGACAAAACTGTACAGCGGCTCACCATAGTTCGAATGCACGCTTGTGCGACACATTGAATATCGACATCACGCTAGTGTGACAAACGATTACGCGACAGTAGTTCGACACTACGGTAGTGCGACAGTAAATAAATGAATTTGAATTTGAATTTGTAATTCGACAGTACGTTGGTGTAGTATTACAGTAGTTTGACACTACCCAAGTGTGACAAACGATTATGCGAAATGATTAACTTCAACTTCATAAATAAAAATGAATCACCGAAATGTATAGTTGTAGTAGTTGTTGTTATAGTAGTTGTAGTAGCAGTTTCAATTGCAGTTGCAGTTGCAATAGCAGTTGCAGTTGTACTTGTTATTGATTCTGAGGTGGTACGAAGTTCGCAAGGGCGGATCCAGGGGGGGTCATGACCCCCCCCCCCCTGGGCTGGGTCCAGGACCTAGGTGGACCACTAATTAAAATTTTTAAACATTGTTACTAGATAATACTCCAGTTTCTGTCGTTGTAAACGAATGTCGGCAGTGGATGGCTAAGTGGCAGCGGAGTCAGGAAATACAAATTATAACTTCTTGTGACTTGACCACGATTATGTGACCCCTCCCTGGCACCAAAGCTGGATCCGCCCTTGGAAGTTCGCCGAAAGAGCTAGTGTATAAATAAAACAAACTACATTTGCAAAATAATCAAAACTATTTATGATATGAAGAAAAAATATATTACACAAAAACAATTCGATATAATTTAAAAATTATTACTTCTTTTTTGAATAACAAATATAGGACAGGCCACGCAAGAATAAATTGGACTTAATTGAATTTAATTCCATATTAAATTGAACTTTTAATTATAGGCGTGATAGCTCTGAACTAACCGTGATGTGCACTAAGTGGTTAAATGCTCTCTAAGGCACTAAGCTATTCAGTTTTTTTACATCATCTTTGTAAGAAATAATAAATTAATTATTTTATATCAATATAGTAACTCCAGCCGAAGCATGTGTTTTAAATCTTCTTTGACGATATTTGCAGCAGGCATTCTGTCATGTTATTTCAAAATGTGTCTTGATGTCGTACTAGCGTGATGTCGATCTTCAGTGTGTCGCACAAGCGTGCATTCGAACTATGGTGAGTCGCAGTACAGTTTTGTCGCATAAGCGTTAAGCGCACATCCATTTGTCGAGCTGGCGTAGTACACTCATGCCAAAGTGACCTTGACAGTCGTACGCATATGACGTCAAGAACGACTTCCATAATAGGCCGTGGCGCCCGCCCGGGGCATTGACGATCATAGACTTATAGCTTGTTTTGTAGAGATGGAATATAATTATCGACAAGGTTTGCTAACAACTATTTAAACGTCGAAATTTGTCTATTTTCCCTTATTATAAAGTAATTAACTAAGTTCATATTTAACTGACCTCAAATTGTTTTCGTTAAAAATATTTATAAACATTTCAACGGGTGAAATCAAACAATGATAACTTTCGCGTCACATCACTGGCCGACTATATATGAAGTCCTTGGCATTCTGGGGACATCAAAAATATTCTTAGTTTTTATTTTTGCCGATTTTAAGACAATTAAGGGCTCCTTTTGTGTAGAAAAATAGAAAACAAGAGTATACAATACTATATTATATAACAAAATGAAACAAAGCTTTTAAATACAGTAAATGTATTTTTATAACTTTTCTTTTCTAATCTATTTTTATTTTATATTCTGTCAACGAACTAAATAAATAAAATAAAATAAAAATAACATAGTTAAAATGAAGAGCTGATAATGAAGTCGTGGCGCTGGTGGCACGAAAATCTGGTACTTCTATTGAAGTCCGTGGCGGCGAAAAGGTTAATTTCGGAAGGCGGTGTTTGAAAAAAAAAAAGAAAATACAACACCGATAACACCGACTACCGAAATTAACCCTTAAGCAGGCCGCTGACCCTTCCCACATAGACTTTTCGATGCCGTAGCAAGGTTTTGGTAATGGAAAGCCCACAATCTGTCAAAATTTAATCATAAATATATACTCTGTGGTTCCAAATGTGCAAACTCCGAGTTTCCGAACGTATGTGACACTGACAGCCATTTGAATTTCGACTGTCCGGTAAAGCTGTGTTTTTGTGTGACTGTGCAAGTTTTATTTAGATTATGGCGAAACGAAAAAAGGTAAGTCGTGCAATTTTTTGATATGTTAGAGACTTTGAGTTTTTCTATCAATATTTACATTATTTCTAGTTGATTTCTTGCTAAATTGTCTAAAATAAGGCAAATAATAATGTGGGGAACATGTGACCAAAGCCTGTTGAGTCGAACTAATTTGTGGGAGCTATATATCCTTTGCCTGTTCAAATTACCTTCTTTTTTATACTAGGCTTTTCACCCGACGTTGTTTGTGATTTTTAATCTATTAAATTTTTTACTGAAAAATACGCATGATTTAGATTTATTTTACACAAATTGTACTAAAATCGGGAATCTATTTCAAAATCTATTCTAATATAATCTAGAAATGAGCATCTTTATTTTTGTTTTCAACAGGTACTGCTAACGCTTAGAGATAAACAAATAAAAGATTTGCTGGAAGATTGGGAATCATCATCAGAAGATAGAAACACAAGAATGAAACCCGACAAAATATACACAGGGATTTTAGATTGCGTTTGGCGAGAAGTCTGAAATCTACACATCTCTCACTAAAAAAACAAGATCCAGTAATGTTCAAAAATAAAAAAGGGAGAGTTTTTGGAGTGCCTGACGAGATAAGGTTGAGTCGGCCAGGACAACATTTTTTAAAATTGTCGACGTTCAAACGTTGCAGATTCTGCAGTACACGCAACCAAGAAACACGTTCAAAATACGTATGCGAAATTTGTAATGTTGCATTATGCGTTGATCCATGCATGAAATCGTTCCACCAAGCTCATTCTGGAGCTTAAAAATGTTTCAATAAAACATTAATAATAAATAAATAATTCATTATCACAATATTTTTTTTTACTTCAAGCAAATTACCTATACATAAATAAAAAAAAATATATAAATATTTTGCTAAAATTATTTATATTTATTAATTTAAAAAATATATAAATAATAGGATTATAATTTTAATTAAAAAAATATATAGTAATCAGACACTAGAATGATGAACACACAAAAATTCGACATTTATTTATAGTTATCACATAAAGGGTAGTCTCTACCCAGGCAATGGGATTATGTTTTCCCACATTTTTTTTCAGGCATTTCAGTGTTTTTGTAAGAATTTGTTGATAGGGAATCATACAGGGCGCTATTCAAAGCCTACATCCATGTATAACACTTTATTTCTTGCAGCAGTTCTGCGGGGCCTGTTTAAGGGTTAAAGTTATTTTTGGCTTTGTAGTACTTATATGGAAGTCGGTTTTATTTTTTGTTAAAAAGTTTTTTTTATGGTATTGTTTGTGATGGTTTTGCTTGTAAATTTCTTACGTAATTGTAAGCCAGTGCCGGATTAAGACTACTTGACGTCCTAAGCTATCCACGCTTGTGAGCCCCCTATCCGAATTTCCGAATACTGACGACGAAAGCGGGCAATCAGGAGCGGGATTATGACCCCAAACCTCTACGCTACAGGCAATTTAAATTGCGCAGATTTTCAAACAACCTTTGTGCTAGCAAATTATTTTTTGGTGCTGTTTCTGGTGCCCCCCAAGATGATGTGATTCATGCTGGCTGGACAAGTCTTCAAAATAGCTCGCATTTAACTAGGTCAATAGGGCACTTTATGTGACGGCTAAACACCCTTATTTCAGAGTTTTTGACGCTACAGAATCTTAGATAATCGATCGAAAACGAGTCCAGCCAGCTTGAAAAACCACTTTTCGCTGGTCTCTCTCAGTAACGAAAGTGATTTTCACGACTTTTTGCATATCAACGGGCGTCACATAAGTTTGTGACAGGCATTGAGCTAAAAGTTTTGTGATACGTACAGCGGTTTAGTAGAAAAATGCAAAAATCTGTGTCCAGCCATCTTGAATTTACCATAAAACTTCTGGCTGGCACTTCCGAATCTCAATAACGGGAGCGTTTTCGAATATGGTTCCTTTATTAAAACTTAGTGACGCAGTGTGTGACAGTAATAACATTTGATTTATGGCGTCACATGTAAGGGTTTACGAGTAATCAATAAAAACTTAATATCCGGCCAGCATGAGTTCAAGCTGGCTGGACACATGAATGTCCGCTGCCTGATGACCTACAGCCTTCGAAATGTTGAGACGGGGACGATAATCATAACCTGAATTTGTGACGGAGAAACTTTGCGTAGTTTAAAAGATATTTATTTAGCCCTCCCCACTTTAATTAAAGTTTTTAAAGTCCTTCCAAAGGTTGTCTGGAAGATATCGCTTTCAGCGATATGACCGCCATTGTTACCATTGAGTAAGCAATATTGTTAAATAGGTGTGTTTAAATTTTGGTGTACAATAAAGCATATCTATCTATATTGATCATTTAATTTTTCCCATACAAACACTGCAGTAGGGTTACCAATATTGTAGGTTTTATGACTAAGTATATTTTAAGGTGTTTTCTTTAATGGACGAAAAACCGTGGTTACACATACGAACAACTGTGTTAATTTGATTTTATTTGTAACATCAGGAATGAATTTCTCATCATATCGAAATAACTTACAATTGAACTGAATTAATTTATCTGTTAGTTCAGAAGATTCTAATACTAATTTGGCTTTGTACTGTGGTGGACAAATGCCTACAATGCTAATAATTTTATTTTTATCTAATTTATAATTTTTAAAAACCAGATGACAGAATTTTTTTTAATATATTTTTTGGCGCATAAGATATGTCCATTTGTATTTAGGTAGCCTCCAAACTTTTCTATAAACTGAATCAACTCTGTTTTTTTTTCCTATATGATAATATGGGTTGAATTTTTAACCAAGTGTGTATGTCTACTTAAAGAGAAAATTTTTCGTAATGTTCTTCAATTTCTAAATTGTATTCTGATTCTGAGGAAGTGGTATTTAAGCTAGGGGATTTACTATGAAGGTTTTCTGGGCTATAAAATTGGATTCCGTGTCGTTTTCTACATTGTACTTGATAGTAATAGTTTTTTACATGGCACAATTCTTGAAAATTTTGCAAAAAAGAAAGATGTAATGCTTTTGGTGATATTTTGTTATTTAACTCTTTTGCAATATCTGTAAAATATGTGTCTGGCGAGACGGCCTCGGTGACGAAAATGTTTCTTCCGGATGCCATAGCTGCCTTCCGTATTGTACAACGGGTGAAGCCAGTAGGAGTGCTCACGCAGGTCTTGACGGGGCACGGTGGGTTCTCTGAATACTTGAACCGTTTCAAGTGTAAGGAGAGCCCATCGCGCATCTGTGACCCGATCGCTGCGGAAACAGTCCCGCATATCCTGCTGGAAAGTCCCGTAAACGCAAGAGAGCGATACGACCTGGAACAGGAAATTGGTACTAGGTTAACAAAAGAAAATTTAGCTAAAATATTTGCAAGCAGAAACAGAAACAAATTGATGACCTACTGTGAGAGTATCGCACAAAAATGCATCATGAGAAATAAAACTTAGCAAATAAAATATGCTTTATTGTATATATATTAATATAAGCATATAATTGTAAGCACTTGTATAAAAATAGTAGTAGGTTAAAGCAGATTTAAGTAAAAATGTAATAGTAGTAACATAAGTATTGTATAATTTAGTAAGAAAGTATGTGTATATTGTAATATTAGTATAAATTTAAGTATGTACAATAATTATAAGTAATAATGTAAATGAAATAAAAGAAAGCCCAAGAGTTATTGTCCCTGAAAAGAGAAAAATAAACAAGTAAAACATAGCTAGAAATACTAGACAATATAGAAAATAAAAAAGTGGGAGTCCCACCCACAGAATGCATGATGATGAATAAAAGAAAGAAATAGTATGCGGAATAAAAGTACGAGAGGCATGAAATGCGAGAACTGGTATGAATGAGTTAAATAGAAATAGAATAGGCGCCAATCACGTTGGCGGAGCTAGCATAAATAAAATAAAAATATATATCTGTAAAAAATATCGTATTTCGAAGACAGTTGAGAAATCCTAAACTTCTCTTTGTTCTTGTAATGTAAGATTTAATTTACGTTCTTTTTGCGAATGTAAATAAATAAAGTAACCAAAGCAAATATTTCGAAATAGTTGCCATTGCAGAACGATTTTTACCTCCAAGTTTAACGTAAACTATTCACCCGGTTAAACTGTATTATGGTAGGTACGACAGAGTGGAGCAGAGTGACGGGCAGCGACGTCTTCGGCGCGAGCAGTGGCGTAATCAAATGGGGTCTCAATGGAGTTGGTTTGTATGGAGTTGGTTGGCGCAGCATTAAGGACCGGCCCAGAGGCGTTCCGAGTCAGCGTCTTCAGCTGTCACGCCTGAAATTATTATTAATTTTAGGGGAAAAGCGGAATTAGCCTACGATTTTCATTTAATTATTTAAGTACTGATCCATAAATGATTTAACTATCAACCTAATTTTATTTAAATCTGCATTGATCAAGACCGGGATGTCGCTCCGCGTATGAAAGTGTGGAGCTCCCATTACGTTCAGTGACAGTTTCATACAGTCCACCGATCCCCAGTCAGTGGCGTCAAAGCGGCGAAGCCACGGAGAAGTATCATCAGATTCCCTTAAAAGTAAAAAAACACTGTCGTCAGGACAAAAGCTAATCTATGCACTTATGTTTTATCGACCGACTCCAGTATTGTGTCACCTTAAAAATGGAATACATGTCTTTACTCATTAGAATAAGTTTTTAATCAACGTTCGATATACTCGTTCTGCCGGTGTACCTAATAAATAAATATAACAGGGCGACTACCTACTAACTGACTGAATTTTTAAAAACATCGATGTATCGTTCATAAACATCGATGAAACATTGTTCTTAAGAGCGATGTATTCTCAGCATCTATGTATTGTTTCGTTTAAAATACATTTATATCCAATTAATTGATTTCAAATGTTGAAACAGGTATTGTTTATTTAATTATCAGAATAATAATTAAATAAACAATATTTATTTCAAAATTTGAAATCAATAAATTGCGTAAAAAATGTATTTAAAGTTTAACGTCGGAGGACAAAATAACTGTGAATGGAATGTAATACTTCCATGATAGCCGATGTTGGTGTCGCCATCTATTACTTAAAGTGGAATCTAAACTCTTATTGAGGTTGTCTTACCACTGATTAATTAATAGTTGTCTTACTCTGATTAGTGATTACACTTCGAAAAGTACATACAATGCCGACTGTCGAGTTTAGTTCTCATTTACAGTTACCTAAGATAATGAACTAAACGCGAAATATAAGTGGGCTCTCTTTTACAATGCTGATAGTCAATTATTATTTTGAATTAACACATACGCTTTTTACTGCGGGAACACCTTTTATTCCTACGGGATAAAAGGTTTTCCCGCAGTAAAACAAATACAAAGCAGGCGTGGCTGCTACCGACCGATTAGTCGATTAAAAAGAAATCCTTTATTGTAAAAAATTATGGTCACCTTACATTATAATGGATGTTTGTATGGGACAAATTAAATGATCTATATCTTTGAAAGTACGCAAAGTTTCTCCGTCACAAATTCAGGTTATCATTATCGTCCCCGTCACATCATTTTGAATACATTTCGAAGGCTGTAGATCATCAGGCAGCGGATATTCATGTTTCCAGCCAGCTTGAACTCATGCTGACTAGACATTAAGTTTTTATTGATTACTCGTAAACCCTTACATATGACGCCATAAATCAAGCGTTATTACTGTCACACATTGCGTCACTAAGTTTTAGTAAAGGAACCATATTGGGAAACGCTCCTGTTATTGAGATTTGGAAGTGCCAGCCAGAAGTTTTATACGTAAATTCAAGATGGCTTGACACAGATTTTTGCATTTTTCTACTAAACCACTGTACGTATCGCAAAAATTTTAGCTCGATGCCTGTCACAAACTTATGTGACGCCCGTTGATATGCAAAAAGTCGTGAAAATCACTTTCGTTACCGAGATTGAGAGACCAGCGAAAAGTGGTTTTTCAAGCTGGCTGGACACGTTTACGATCGATTATCTAAGATTCTGTAGCGTCACAAACTCTGAAATAAGGGTGTTTAGCTTTCACATAAAGTGCCCTATTGACCTAGTTAAATGCGAGCTACTTTGAAGATTTGTCCAGCCAGCCTGAGTCACATCAATTGCTAATTTGCGTATGGGCTAATCCGGCACTGTAAATAGCACTTGTATATAGCTTCCTTAACACACACACACACAGAAATTTTGGATTGTACCGTTTATTAAACAGGACCCTGATAGGCACAATTTTCGTCTCCCTTAGCTGACAAGCTTTCGGTTTAAAGAAATTTATTTCTCAAAAAGAACATACAAAGTTTACTTAATTATGAGAAACATAACATAAAACCATCTAAAATATAAAGTATAAACATTGTCATTCGAACCATCGAGTACATTATGGAAGTAGGTTATTACTGCAGGTTGGCCAAATTCAACTTTAATCTATTTTTAAACATATTTATTAATGTGGTGATTTACAGAAACCATATCTTTTACTCATTTTCTGAGGATTCAATACAAATTTTCGGTAGAAGAGCTAGATTAATCTGCGTAAACGGGCAAAATTAGCAAAATTAACAGCTTACGGCGAAAGTGAGGAAGACAGCCAAGGTGTGGAACTCTCTGCCGGCTTCTGTGTTCCCTGCCACATATGACCCGTCAGCCTTTAAAGCAGGAGTGAATAGGCATTTTCTGGGCTCGTTCGTTCGATCGTAGACCTCATCTTACACTTACCATCAGGTGTGATCGAGGTCAAGAGCGGGCTCATTCGTAATAAAAAAAAAAGTTGCATCAGCAACAATGCCTGAAGTGGCCCAATGTGGAATAGCATGACCGCGAACTCTGAAAGAATATGGGTGATGTCTAAGCTAAAGAAGTGTTCTGAACTGAAACTGATGTAATTTTTTTTTTTTTTTTTTTTTTTTTAGGTAGGGCCACTCGTAGATCAGCTCAGTAAGGCTGTGCGTCTACTTAACCGGTCTGTAGAAACTGATGTAAGCATTCTTGTCAACTTATATAGGTACTTGTCGCTTCTGTCTTCGTAGAAAGCTGTGGCGAGAGAAATTAATGCACAAGCTTGTTTCCCCCTTGCCAAAGCTTCCTTACACCTTGTAAGCTAGGCGTAGAGGTAACCAGTAACCTGACCTTTAAAAAGATGATAAGTAAGTATTCTTTTATTTTGTGTCTAGTGAATGTGTGAAGGTGGACGGGTGGTTACGCAGTGGCAGTGTGATGAATTCTTTGGTCGAAGTGTTGGTTTTTGTAAGCTAAGCATGCTGTGTTCGTGAGGAGCAAACAGTAGGAGCAGGTAAAATAAAGCGGTAATGTGGTTAAATTTAAGTAGGACGTGATTTCTTTCAGTATTTTTTTACTATTTTGTTACAATAAATAGTAAGAATAATCGTGATTATAATAATAAATATCTCTGTATTCATTGTTCCATAATTCGCTAGTTTATAACATCTCTTAAACTATCATATTTAGGTTCTAAAATAAAATATGTACGAGGTACCTAAATAACGAATAAAATAAATGGATCTATCACATAATCAGCACTTATTAAGCATCGAGGATGAAGAATCGTTCTTCTTGGGGTTTATCACAGCCTGGGCCAAGGTAACGGCGTCTCAGCTCAAGGTCCGGTGGAGCGGATATATCGCCTTGGAGAATAACGTAGGCTTGTTCTATGGTGCTCTCGATTTCAGATTTTATTTCCTGTAACAAATGTTTAAGCATTTAGACAAGCGAGAACCTGAAATAACTTAGGTAATTCAGTCAATGATGATTGTTAAGTCAGTAAAGATTTTAAAGTTCAAAATTGTGGAAGGTAACTAGATTACAATTTTAATTCCTGACCGAGTTTCAGCCATGGCGACCAATCTAAGAGGAGTCTACTAGCGCAGGAGATTTTTCCTACTTAAGACCACAAGTGTATGTATCTACTGAGTTTCATGATTTGTAAATACACATTATTTGTTTTACGTGTTAAATTTTTAAAGATTACGCAATTATTGATTTTTTGCACTAGGAAATTCTCAGTGGCCAGTCCTTCGTACTTCTGCGATTGAAAGTTTAAAGTGGTTTCGAATATGTCCAACAGACTAGAATTAGAGTACGCCGTTGTAAGTAAGTATAAGGGTGCGTTTGTGTCGTGCGAGGATGTCTAGCTGTGCTGTGAAAATTTGTGGGCGTTTCCACCAAAGCTGTGCGATGAAAATGTGCCTACGAGGATGTGTAACGGAGCTGTGAAAATGCGCATTAATGTGTGGTGCGAGGATGCGCAAACCTCGCAACACATCCTTCTCAACACACATTCCTCGCAACACATCCCTCGCAACACATCTCTCGCACACATCTCTCGCACACATCCCTCGCACACATCCCTCGCTTGTTTTGTATGCGCAAAAATCTAGCTCCGCTGAGCCGTTTCCACCAGAGCTGTGCTGACCGAGGCGAGGTAAATGAAGCGATTCTATTGGTTCTTTACAAACACATCCCTCGCTACGCATCCTCGCACATCTCTGGTGGAAACGCAGCCTAAGGAGTGTTTTTGCGTGCACTTATAAAATTCTAGCTTTTGCCCACGACTTCGTACGCGTGGCATTTCTGTGATAAAAAGTAGCCTGTGTTAATCCAGGATGTACTTACTAAAATATCCATACATCAATCTTACTAATATTATATTAGTATGGATGTTTGTTACTCTTTCACGCAAAAACTTATAAAAAAAAAAAAAAAAATAGTAAGTACATCCTGGAATACCACATAGGCTACTATTTATCACGGAATTCCCACGAACGTCGAAAGTCGCTGGCAGAAGCTAGTTCATCTATACATGCATCCTCACAAACTTTCGCATTTAGAATTTTAGTAGGATGTAAGACTTATATCGTGTTACCTCATACAGGTCTGGCGAGCGGCGCGCGCGCTCTGCCAACGCGGCGTGCAGGTGGTACAGCAGCAGGCCTCGCAGGTGCGCGTCGCCCACGCCCAGCGCCGCCACCGTGCGCAAAGTGCCGCGGCACAGGCTCTCTTTCAGCGCCAGCTGAGACTCCGACAGCTCTGAAACGTTCCGCCATTACATGCAATTCCTGTTTCACGACAAGCGATGGAATTTGAACCGCCAATAACATAATGGCTAAAGTGTTGGATTTGTGATCAAAAGGTCGCGGGTTCGAACCGCACCAATTACACCAATGGCGTGAACCCACTCCAGATAGAGATAAAATATATTTAGCCTAGTGGGACTCAGTAGGAGGGGTTCACAAGATTGCTAGTAATGTGAGTTCTTACCAAAAAAAATAATTATTATGGAATCCTCAACGGAAAAGAAAGTGTGGTTACATCCTCGTTAAACAAGGCGTTGCATTGTGTTAGTAGAAGCGGCGGGCATGGGTATAACTAATTGTAGTAGGTTGAACATTGCCATTCGCGCTTTAAGACTATTAGTCAAATCCTATGAAGTATACAACGCATAGGCTGCTGATATATCAGCAACAGAATGTATGGCGGTACCAGGGAACCGAAATAGAACCTCGCGAGCTGGTCGGCAGTTGGCATTGGCATTAGAAGAAGGGTAAGGTTTTAGAAAGGCTGCTGTCTTTTAGTAGCATCCTTCGCGGAGGCAATTTTGTGTCTGTGGTAGGGTACGTTTTTATTTACGCATTGGGAATATCCTGGACAAATATTCCTGAGGATATTTGTTTGTTCTGAGTTAGGGTTGTTTGTTCTCGCGATTTGTATGTATTTGATATGTGACCCACAACACAGGCTTACGTTAAAACCATCACTCTTATGATCTCTAGGGGGCAACGCAGAGGTTTATATCAACAACATGGTAATTTTATTGGAACTTTAGACATCGTATTAAGGGCTTAAAGATTTTATACAGGCGGTTTCTAGGTCAACATATTGCATTGGTAACCGATGATATATAAGCTATAGATGCGATGGTCACACTAAGAAATATGAAAAAGGTAGCTACCGCGAGCGATATATTTGATTGATTGATCCAGCATCACGCGCTTCTGTACCTAGCTATCTCGCTACTTTAAAAAATATTAGTAGGTATCACAGTGCTTGCGCTGATGTTTACAGCAGAGATGTTAAATTTCGTTTTGCGTCTATAAATGTATGTATAATACGTAATTTAGTACTGGTGACAGAACTTTCTGGATTTCGTAGCTGTTTACCGGCCGTTAGTAATGTTGACTAATATTGCAAATGAACTCAAAGCCAGCACCCTGTCAATCTATACTAATATTATAAAGCGGAAAAGTTAGTTTGTTTGTTTGTTTGCTTGAACGCGCTAATCTTCGAAAGTACCTACCGGGTGGATTTGGGTGCAATTTGGTATGGAAGTAGCTTAAAGCTTGAGGAAGGTTATAGGCTACTTTTTACGCGACTGCAAAAAAGGAGAGTTATGTTTTTACCGTGATAGAATCCACGGGAGCGAAGCCCCGCGAGGGTACTAGTTGTTTTATAAATTATCTAATGAATTGACCAATAATATGTCTTCACTATTAGCTAATTAAAGTATTTTAACAATTGGTCTAAAACTAACTAACAAATTGATTCTCAAT
This sequence comes from Tholera decimalis, assembly GCA_943138885.2. Taxonomy (NCBI): domain Eukaryota; kingdom Metazoa; phylum Arthropoda; class Insecta; order Lepidoptera; family Noctuidae; genus Tholera; species Tholera decimalis. Next base: position 13,213,182 of record OW964553.2, on the reverse strand, counting down.
ACATCAAAACTTGGCGAAGAAATACAAATAGTTGGCAGAAGAGAAATTGCAGACCTTCATAGATATCGGTGTGACGGCACATCGCCAAGTCCGACGCACGGAGCGAATGCTGAGTAGCAGTTTTAAGGGCACTCATATTTGTCAGGTCTCGTTTAATACCACATAAATAAAATAATCTGTTCAAATACACAGCACAATGAAGTCATCTCCACTGCCACCGAGGCGTTCCGATGCAGTTCATTGTCAATGCCAGAGCATTTAAATAATTTTTCCCACATGTTTGGCAATGATTAGCGGATAAAATAAATTGGGCGTCACAATTATGAATGATAGGTGTGTACTAACGGTACAGGTAGACAGATCCACCTGGTCACGACGTGAGGACGAGCGTTCCTGGCCGCGGCGCCCATGTCAATCGGCGGTCAATCGTACAACTGTTCCTCGCGATAATATCGTACCCGATTATATTCACTTGTTGCGTAGTACTCGTCGCATGCCGCACACCACACGTTACTCTGAACTCACGATGCAATACTAACTACATTCGACACCAGCCTTTAAAGTTTTACGTATTTGCTTTTGCGGAATGACGCAGTTACAACTGCGCGAATAAAATAAGGAACGTTATTATGTATAATAATTCTTCTGGTGCTCTTAAAATAACTGCCATTCCTTAAATATTCCTGTACCTACTAATTGCGTATGGCAGTATGGACGTCTTGACGCATTTCCACTTACGACAAGAGAGGAATTTAAATATCCACGTAATTTAAATGCCGAACAAAGAGTATATGTGATTGTAAACTTCCATTCGGACATTGTTTTTTCAGTCCTTCAATAATGCGCGGGTTTTTCCATTTCCTATGTACCTAATATGTTCATTTGTAGTTGTGCTTATCTAATATTTTGCCAAGCATGCAACACCGTGCAGGAGAACCAGTGCTATCTGCTCTAAATGTGCATCATCCGTGACGTATTTGCTCGATCGCGATATTACGACTGCGTTCAGCAGGTAGGTATCTAATTGCGTTCGTCATTTTGGAACTGCGTTTTCATTGCTGTAGGTAGGTAGGTAGGTACTACATTCCTTGTTCAATTTGCAGGCGCTAATTAAAATAGCACGAATACAATTACGTTATTTTTTCTACTTTTTGCTCTACTTCCCCTAGCACTTTCGCATAATGTACCTATCCTCATATTTTAGAAATACTAAGAGTTACGTACCTCCTTAGTCTATGTATTGGGATCCTGGATTATTATGTTCAATTATAAAAATAAGTAGGTCCCACTACTGCAGTACCTACGTGTTACGTAAAACACTCTCTGAACCACAGTTTCAACTTTAACTCATTGAAATTCCTATTGTAAAATAAGTTTCAAAATTGCATCTGCTGCTCGACAACGTTAAACACGCAATCAACACTGTCGATTAGACAAAGGTAAGAGATTGGAATCTGTTGTGTGTATTACCTACATAATTATCTACACCGCTATTGATCTCCTAGAAAAAATAATATAAATAAGTAATTTATTACTAGTTACTAAGTAAAAGGCTCAAAATAAATTCAAGCAACTTTTCTGCGTAATGAAAATATCTCAAATAACGTATTTACGACATAACAATTGTCTGAGCACTTTTAAATTCACGTAAGCATTAATTAGCGCTTTTTTTTGTTTATTTTAAGTTTTAAAGGAGTTTAAATAGAGACAAAAATAATTGAATTAAATGAATATTTATGCGCATGTTTTGTATTTTAGTGGCCTGAGTTTGAACATGATTACATATTTTGACTGTACCAGTTAAAAGGATGATTGGTATCTATGGCTTTTTGTTATATTTTGTAACTAGCTTCCGCCCGCAGCTGCACCCGCGTGGGTTTCGATAACTGTGATCCTTTTTGTCAATATTAAAAAGTGAGTTACAAACGGTATTTAAAACTATATTAGTTATTTACAGTTTATGTAGCATGAACAGGTGGGCCGGTGGGAAAGGCGCGCTGCCGGCAGGTCAGGATTGTCAGGAAAAGAGAGCTGGTTCGCTTAGTTAATATACCTACATATAAATATTTTTTTGCTGGTATAAAACTATGAATCTGTCATATGTTCTATGCTTGGATACTTTTAATCAGCATTAAATTACTTAGATAAGGATTAGTACTGAAAAGAAAAGAACAGCTTCGAAAGTAACGTAGGTAATATTTTTAAAATATTTTGAACATTACGTACGTTATTGCGAGTCAACCGTAGGAGATAGAGATATGCTATTGCGAAATTTTTTGTAGCATTATTGCAGATCTACATTACTTTTATGTATTTCTCCTAGTTTACGTGGCGTCTGCGGGTAAAGTTCTCAGTAGGCAAGATTTTTTGCGAGCTCTTCAAAAATAATCGTTATAGGTACTTTAGTCAAGTTGTATAAAACCATAATAAATAACACACCTAAATCTTCCTCAGAATCACACTATCTATAGGTGAAAACTGTACAAAAATCCGATTCGTAGTTTTGGAGTTTACTGCGATCATACAGACAGACAGACAGACGAAGCCGGGGGACTTAATTTTATAGGTACCTAATATTTAAGGATAAGGATGTGTAAATAGAGGAGCAGTGGTGGTCTAGTGGATACGGGGCCGACTTACGAGTCGTAGATTGTGAGTTCGAACCCAGTTTGGTGGATATTACTTTGGGTAACTTACATTATCATCACTCTCAAAGCCGTAAAGGAAAACATCGTGAGGATACCGGCGGCCTAGGACTAAAAATTCGAAGACATGTGACATTCGTCAACTTTCATTGGGCTCACGTAATTACGTAATGACGCGGGCCCAGAGCAAATCCCGTGATCCCGAGTTTCGTGTTGAATTTCTCAAAAACTGTTTAAAACGAAAAGGCTAACAAATAGCAACGATTACTTTGGCCTGTTACGTTGGATTAGAAAAATGTTAATAAATCTTTCATTTTCTTCTAAAATTGCCAACTGCTAAAATATACAGAAAACAATAGGCAATTGGAGATACGATAATTGGTACGTCGTAATAAACGATCCAAGTGTTTTTTTATGTATTTCACTTAGACCATCTGAATCGATTTACAATATTGGCCTAGTTCCAAAGATTAAAATATAGACAGTTGTTCAAAAAAGTGGGCCATTCGTTTCTATCTGATGAAAGAAAGAACAATTTACCGTCAACACTGAACACCCACCTACTATACCACAACAACTAAATAGATATTCCTACAGATGGCAATCATGTGCCAACATGTCGGAAAAAACGTTCGTTAAAACGGTTTTATTCAAATAGTACCCGTAGGTTGCACAGAAATGCAGAGAAGTCATGATTCTTATTTTTTGTTTCTGTAAAATTTAATCATTGATATCTCTAAGTATCATTTAGTTATTTTGATTTTTAATCCATAATTGTTTTACTAGCTTCAAAAGTGCATAATATGTTAGAAGTACAACATAATACTTGCACATAATTTAATAACCGGTTGTTCCAAAATATTTACAACAGATCCATATTGTTAAAATGAACCTTGACATAGTAGATACCGCAGGATGTCCTAGAAACATAATACGGACGCAGTTGGTTTGCCTCATAATATTTGTACCTATTTATTACCTACTGGGTTAAAGCTTTAGGTATAATCTTGTCTGTTGCAAAGACTAAGTCCCAAACTAGCTGCGAGAACCATTTCACCTGCGTGTAAAAAGAGTAGGTATATTTTATAAGAGCAAAGTAGGTATATAGTTTACTTATAACACTCGGATACCCATTCCAGATAACATTGCAAAAAAATCTCCTATATTACTAAATACTAAATTTTAGTATACACTATGCTATAAATTAAGAACCTTGTCATTTACATAAATAGTAATAATGGGCGAGGCGCTCGTAATTCGCGGGAAAACATTTGCCTAAGTCTGTGAACTACCAGAAACTATGATAAAAATATTATTACTTTAGTCAAAAATATTCGACAGCCACAATAATATGTAGGTATGTATTATATCCTGTTCTGTCACATCCATCCAAAGGTTGTCTGTAAAAGATCGCTTTTGGCGACAAGATCGACCATTGTAACACCCTTGTTAGTTGTTATGTCCGTGTTTAATTTATTCTAGTATGGTGTAAAATTAAGAGTATAATATCTAAGTATATTATAATGTTGTACAATTTTTATTGCACACATTATAAAAAAAATGGAAGTCTTCTATTTTTATTGACATATCGGGTGATGATAATATTTGGAAAGTCTTATTTTGCAAAATTATAGAAGATTTTCTATTTGGGTGTGTGATTTGGGTTCATGTCCCCTGTGACCCCTACTTCGGACCGCGCCTGGATGAACCTAAGTTTCAAGTTTGATGGTATAATATATGTTACCTGTAGCTAGCATAATAATTTTTAGAGCAAGTGGTGTTTATTACCTATAAGTATATATGTGTTTTATTGTAGAAATTGGTGTAAACAATTGTTAGTAGACCAAATTAAAAAATATATAAAATATAGCTTTTGCCCGCGGCTTCGCTCGCGTTAATTTACACTTTGTCAATAATTATTGTTGCCAAAAGGTGTACTGCACCTTTTTGGGTGGTTAAAAAACGCATATAATATTTCAAAAACAATCACCAGGGTCCATCTATCCCCAAAAAGAGACAGACAGTTAATATTTAAAATTTATCTTTTTAAAACCAAAAACGTAGTTTACAATAAATTTTTGTAAACTACGTTTCTGGTTTTCCCGTCCTTGGCTAAAACGTGTCGATTTTGTGAGCTTGATACTCGTGAGCACACCACATTTTTGTTTCCCATGAGAAAAGCAGTCTTTTTCTAAATGTATACCTGCGAGTTTCAGTGTCTGTCCTTGAACTTTGTTTATGGTCATTGCAAATGCTGCTATTAGGGGAAATTTGAGTTTTTTGAACTGGAATGGCAAATCGGTCGGAATTATTGGAATGCGAGGAATAAATACGTTTTCACCGCGTGCTGTTCCTGTCATAATTATTGCTTGAACAACATTGCATCCAAGGTGTGTAATTTGTAGTTGCGTGCCATTACAAAGCCTTGGTGCATCCAGATTACGCATCAACAGAACTGGGACACCAAGTTTAAGCCTCAAATAATGTGATGGGGTACCCTGACAATTCCATAGAGTTGATGAACTCTACAGGGTACGACGTCACTTGTTCATGATTGCTTATATTTGCCTTTGCATTTGCATTACTTGCTTATCTGTTGCCACACGATTTTCTCCTATTTTCAAAAGGGCAGTCGCATATTAACCCAATTTTAAAATAGAAATGATTCGTATATTAACTATATTGGTTAAAATTTTCAAATTTCATCTAAATCGGTTCTGCGGTCTAAGTGTATTATGTGTGTGGGGAGGGCGGGGACATTATTGATTCCCTATACCGGGATAAAACTATTCTATGTCTTTCCCAGATAGGGTTGCCATCACCATATTTGCCGGCCCCAGACAAAGACTATAAACCCCGGATATTTGGATAAAATCAGAGTTTTTCCCCGGACACCGTAGAAAAATACATTTTTGAACTTGAAACTAAAAACAACGATGTTTAATTATGGTTTTTATTTACTGATAAAGTGATAATATTGTAGAGCTTTAGAACTTTTTTAACAGTATGTTCCTTTTCATTTAATCAATGTAACATAAACAATGCGATGAAATACCATAGGAAGATAATAATAGAGATCGTGCTTTTTGGTACCCGTAAGACCAATGTGTGTCCGGGTTTTACCTGGACGCTTATTGGGAAAATCCCCCCGAACGCCCCCGGACGCTCTCCAAACTAGGATAAATCCGGGAAAACCCGGACGGATGGCAACCCTATTCCCAGGGTTCTAAACTATTCCCATACCAATTTTAAAATCACATTTAATTAATTTGATTTGGCTTTTGCCAGCGGTTGCGTCCGCGTGCATTTCGAAAACTATCCCACGGGAAACTTATATCGGGATAAAAACTATTCTATGTCCTTCCCAGGGTCCTAAATTATTCTCATTCCAAATTTCATCTAAATCGGTTCAGCGGCTTAGGCGTGAAAAGGTAATAGACAGACAGACAGAGTTACTTTCGCATTTATAATATTAGTATAGTATGTTATTGATTCCCTATACGAAATTACAACACCCTTTTTACATCCTTTAGGGATGATTCCCGGGATAAAACTGTCCTATGTCTTCTCCAGGGTCCTAAACTATTCCGATAGGTACCAATTTAAAAAATCAAATTTAATTAATTTAATTTAGCTTTTGCCAGCGACTGCGTCCGCGCGCAATTTGAAATCTATCCCACGGGAGCCTTACATCGGGATAAAACCTATCCTATGTCCTTCCCAGGGTCCTGAACTATTCCCATGACAAACATGTAAATCGGTTCAGTAGTTTAGGCGTGAAAAGGTAACAGACCTCCAGACAGACAGACAGAAAGACAGACAGACAGACAGAGTTACTTTCGCATTTATAATATTAGTATGGAGTATGGATATGGATAGTTAATAGTAAGGTTTTAGTGAATTTTGTATACAAACGTTTGGATGAACCTTTCATTTTTTTAATCTTTTTGGAATTATCACTCACTACAGACGGCAATGCGACTGTGACGATGCTCTTCACTTAGGTGCGTGTGACAAGTCTGTGGCAGACAAAGACCTTGGCTAAGTTTCTTTAAGCTTAGCTCGAATTGCTGCGGTTTTCTTCCTTATTTATGCAGACCGCAAAACTATGTAAACATAAGATACACCAGCTTAGAAAGAAACTACCACCTTCTCACTAATTTAAAACCAGACGAGATTTGCGACAGGCTGCTGATTTATATAAATTCATTAAATTAATGCGAGCGCGTTTGAAATTGTGCCACAATTTTTGCGATAGTAGGTAATTGTTGCAGAATCTTGGCCTTTAAATTTTACTGAAAGCTCCTATTGTCTATAGATCTTTATTATAGTTTGAAAATAAAATAAATTGATTGAAACCATTACAGCTATTACGTTAAAACGATTCTGACATGAGATGAAAATAAACGATTCAATAATTCTGCTTAGCTTGTTTGTATTGATTTAAAAATAACTTGCGGTTGAAAAAAGATAGAAATGTTTTCTTTTTTATGTAAAAAAAATCTCTTATAATTTATAATTTGGTAAGTAGACGCTTGGATAGAATACTCCAGGGGTTCTCTATCAAGTCATATGGATATTAAGCGAGATTGTGAGGTGTGAGTTTTTCGAAAAATATCATCTCGCGTGCCCTGTGCCCTTGTTCTACCTACTGGGTGCGCTCTTTACATTGAATAATTACCTATTTCTTGGCCTCTCCAGGCGGCTCGTCAATGAGCGAACAATCGAATTAAATACTATACCATCACGCAGTTTCGCACTTTTCCAAGACAGCGTGTGCACTTAGCGATAGGGTAACGTTCTCTTAGTGACAGAATTTCCTAAATCAATCAGTATCTACGCTCAGAGAATATTCCTAATATTAGATTATGTGAACTACTAACACACAGGTACGTGCCAAGCATGCTGGTTGTACTGACATTAGATTGGAGAACCCCGTTTCTCACGGGATAGTTAATGGCAGTGGACTTCTAGTACGATACATGTTTTCAGCTGTAGTTCATTAGGTTAATTACTAATCATTTCGTTACTAAATTTACGATTTTAATTTTTCTATGAAGCACATTTTTGTATGCCAGACATTCTTAGGAGTGATTTGTGTTTATTAAGTTTAAATCGAATTGATTACCTACGTATTTTCAGCCTCAATATTTGGAACAATATACTCGTTCCTACCACGAACTCCGTCAAAGTTCTGATATGTGGTGGACTGTTCTACAAGGGTTATGGCTCATTTAAAGTTTTTGTATAAAAGCTGAATGCAAGTGATTTTAGTGACAGATAGCTAGCGATAAGACCTGTGTAATTTTTAGACACCATTTACGTTTCAGCTGGGCTTGTGTGTTAAGTGTTGAACATAAAAGTTTACGAAAATAGACCATTGCAAGCGTTATTTTCTAAATTATACATTTTCTGTGCTGGTTGTTAACTCAGCGTCTACTGTTATATCTCAAGTTGTTAGATTAATTGAGAATACTTTAACAATATGGAAAGCAAATTGAGTTCACATTCAAATACCGTGAAGTTTCAGTCCTTCCGTAAATCCGATTTTCAATGCTAATCTGAGCCGCAAATCGATGAAGATGTGATTAGAATAAGGAATAAAATTAGCTAATCTTGCTAGAATCGGCGCTTCTAAGCGGAACTGGTCATCTAGGCTAAGGGACCCAACCAAGCTTCCTAAAATACTCTGTATCGTACATATTTCGTCAGGAGTCGTCCTCGAAGCACAATTGTCACAAAGCCACTCCACCCTTGGGACCAAAGGCGACGTCGGTAGCAGAATTCCCACACATTCCTTGTTAAAACATTTAAGCGCAGACAGTTTAGTTCCCATCTCTGTAGCATCTCTACACCGTTCACACTTGCACCAGAAATGTTTGGCTTGATAAAGTTGGCACCTTCGTGCTGGAGTGCACAGTAGTAGTCCTGTGTAGCACGTCAGGATTTCTTCTCCAATTTCAATGTCCCTTGTTGCGTACACAGCCATTGTGTAATCTGTGTTAAACACGTTTCTAGTATTTGGCACACAACTATGATTTAGGAATGCTGACAATGGGAACAGTCCTCGTAAAGGTATTTTTTCTGTCAAATGGGTTGTTGGCAATTCTGAAGGAGTTAAGTTTAAATATAGAGTGAATCAATTTTATAAATGAGATCTGATCCTCTGGTATGTCATATTTCGTACACAGTAACTCAAGTTCTTCAATTTTTGCACCTGTATTGCAGCTTTGTAACATAGATAACAGCAATTTGTGATCATTGGATAAAAGTAAGGACCGTAAATAGATCTGCATTCGCGCTACAATTCTTGAATGTCCTTCGCATTCCGGCTTCAACTTCCAGTTATTTGTTATGAAATTGCATTCTACGTCGTGATCTTGACTTATTTTGCAGTCTTCAGAGCAGACCATTAGGGAGCATCGGTCACAAACATAGCAAGAATCACTGACTTGGTAACAAACGGAACAGTACGTGACAGCGGCTCGGTCAACGCGGGGTCCTACCACCAGCGGCTTGTTCTTGAAGATGAGTGTCCCTTTCTTTATTGTTTGAGATGCAAATAGCCCTCTTCCGCTGAGTTCGGATTGTTTTATGGTCCAGATTGGCTGTGTAGGGTCTCCAAGGTACGCTTTCAACATTAGTGTTTCGTCTTCGATTGACTGCGCCATGTCGGGGTTGCCGCTGAATTGGTAGTGCGCTGGTGGGCATGGTGCGGAGCTGCGTGCCGCGGCTGACTGACGCCGCCACTCTACCGACTTCGATGTACATGACCCGCTATGAAAATAGCAACTGGAAATAATAAATCTCAACTGTTCCATGGTGCCAGCTCACGTGTCGAATCTGACGTAATATACGTTGGTTTAGCGATTTATGTTTGGTTTACAGTTGCGACTTAAAAGCCGAGTTAGTTTGTTTAACTGTCAATAAAACCGCTCGGATAGGTAGGTAGAGAATAACCACGAGTTTGAGTATTGAAAAGCTTTCAGCGTTCTGTTTGGTTAATACCCAAGTTATAGTTTGATTTTGAGAGACATTATTTGCAGAAAAATAAGGGTGCTTGCTATCAACGGTAACCTTTGCGTTTTTTAACCTTTTCTTGGAACACGTCGTATTCTTTTATTTATCCTTTGTTTACCTACTATCGATGTAGTAGCAAATCATTTCCTGACTTGACAGGTTGCGTGATAGCGTGAGCTGATTGACTAATGGGCGCGTCAGCTTTGTCTTTTCAATTTCTTGTCAGCGAAAAAAATTGTTACAATATAAATTTTCTGTAGCTTGCCTTGCTAATTTCGCAAACCTTCACTGAAGTGGGTCGATGTACTGTCTATACTTAGATACGTATAATTACCTACACTGTTTTACGTCAACAGTAAGATATTCAAGACCAGGATGTTTACATATTGGGTAGCAGCGACCGATTAATACTGACTGAGGTATTTATTAATCAGGTATTCAGGGTTACAATTAGTAGTGTTTGCAATTGATCGGAAATCTTGTTACAACTCACAATGGGTGTTGGTTTTCGATGCTGGTGTATTGTGGCATTACATCTTGGAAGTTAAAATGAATTATGTTTATTATAAACTAGCTCTTACCCGCGACTTCGTTCGCGAAGAAATAGTACGTAGTTGATATGGACTATATCGCCTATGCACTTTTCCCGCGTAAATCCTGATCCCGTGAGTAATTTTGGATAGAAAGTAGTATGTTGCCCTATAACCTCCTCTACCATCCATTGAAAGTTCCATTAAAATCGGTTCAGCTATTCCAGAGGGTAGCCCGGTCATCCATAAAAACAGACAGACAATTTTTTAAATGTTTCTTTGTTTTTTAGTATCCCTATAAAACCGAGTTATTCTGAAATCACAGACCTACGATTAAATTTTATTTATACACATATGTATTTACTAGCTTTTGCCCGCAACTTCGTTCGCGTGGGAGGTTTTTCCCACGTAAATCTCGATATCATGGGAATTCCGGGATAAAAATATCCTATGTCCGTCTCCTGATTCTAAGCTACCTCCCTACCAATTTTCAGCTAAATCGGTTCAGCTGTTCTTGAGTTATAAATAGTGTAACTAACACGACTTTCTTTTATATATATAGATTTGTGTGTTTATTTTTTGTTTATGTGTAAATGTATCTCTATATGGACTTTGGTCTGAAAATAAAGTATTTTATATATGGTGATCGGACGGGGTAGCTGAAGAAGCTCGCGCTCGGATGCCCCGCCTTTTTATACCTTCGGCCGTGAGACGCGTCGAGCGCGGCGACCGATTCTCAAAAATAATCCTTATAGCATGATTGAGTATTCACGCGCGATGGCTTATTATTAGCGTATTTCATGTATAACTTTGGTGTTTCTATACCGATTTATGTGATTCTTTTTTATGGAATAGTTAATAATGTTAACTTTTTCAATTACGGGTGACTGAGAGTGTTATAAACGTAAGAGTAAGCAAATATTATAATCAGAAAGCTTCGAACTGCTAAGCTATCGGGAGTTACGCGTGTTATTGTGAGTCAACCATAAAAGATAGACATATGCTGTCGTGGGATATTTTTTATATAATTTTAAGGAGAACATTTCCGACATGAAATGATTTCTGTGTAGCTTTAACCATTAAGGTTACTCGCGACGGAAGCTTAAAAAATGGAGTAACTTCTCCCGTTTTCCCAACATTTCCCTTCACTGCTCTGCTCCTATTGATTGTAGCGTGATGAAAAGTATACTATAACCAGCTCAGGAGTATGAAAAATAATTGTACCAAGTTTCGTTAAAATCCGTCGAGTAGTTTTTGTTTCTATAACGGTTATACAGACAGACAGACAGACAGACAGACAAAAATTTTACTGATTGCATTTTTGGCATCAGTATCGATCCCTAATCACCCCCTGATAGTTATTTTGGAAATATATTTCATGTACAGAATTGACCTCTCTACAGATTTATTATAAGTATAGATATCTGCCGTAATGTAGTAACCTTAATAATTTTGTTGATCCTATAATGAAGCGTAGGTATTCTTATATCCAATCTAAGGTAGTGATATTCTGAAGGCATGAGATTGGATTATAGACAATAGCCTAATGGATAAGGTGTCGGACTTGTGATCGAGAGGTCACGAGTTCGAACCCCACCCATTACACTATTACCGTGAACCCACTCCAGACACAAGCATATGTAGCTTAGTTGGAGGGGTTGACAAGATTGCTAGAAATGTGAATTCGACCCACATCTTTAAAAAAAAAAACACTTCTCTATCGCCGCGGCGGCATAATTTATCGCCGCTCATGTTTTTCAAATAATATATACGTAACGTTTTCCTCATGTATAATAAAAATGTGCAGCTTTGTAATACAGCTAAGAATGTGTAAATTGATGCAGTTACATGGAATAGGTAGGTAGGTAGTAGGCAGTGGTAGCTTACGTGTAGATTATTCTTTTGAGTCTACAATTCTACATAATTATGTCAATGCTGCATTGCTGCTGGTTTCATAATAATCCTAATGGTGCAATGACAACTATTAGGATTATTATGAAACATAGTTTTGGGAGTCGGTTTTATTGTTAAAAAGTTTTTTGTCCTCGCTGTTTAGTGGGTCGGTTTGTAATTTATCTAGTTACAAAAGCCTAAATGTCAACTTCTTATCATCTTTTGCAAAATCTTTCTTTTCCTGAGACCGGGTGGTTAATTGTTGAGGAGTTCTCCTGGTACCACCACTTCACCACATGCGTTGCGACGAGCATAAAGTGCTTAACAACCATGTTCAAGTAATCGAATCCCAACCAATGAAATACTTATTATTTAGTAGTTCCGGTAGCCATCTGTGGTCTTCATCATCAGTTCCACTTCACCAAATGGTGCTCTTCGAAAGCAACTGCACAATTTACTATAAAAAATACTTGAATCGCAATAGGTGCGCCTATAATATTTGAAGAGTTCTCCAGGATTTCATCATCAGATCCGGACTTGATGACAATTGGACCAACCTTGAAACCAACTTAGTTATAGGTGCTGTTAAGTAAAATGTAAATTTTGGTTTTGTTTATTTTTATTTTATTTTTTTATTTAGCAATAAGATTATTACAAATAATGTATAAGTTTCTAGGTACATACGTAGATGTATGAATCGGATGTTTGTTAATCTTTCACGCAAAAACTAAGGAACGGATTTCGATGAAATGTGGCACACATGTAGATATCCTTGATGAATACTCTTTTTACACCGCAACCGGTCTTTTTTTTTTTTTTTTTTTTTTTTTTTTTTTTTTTTTTTTGAATATTGAATTTCACACGCGCGGAGTCGCGGGCGGGAGCTGGTGTAACTAATTAACTTTGTCTCTACCGTCATCCAAAGTTCGACTTGCAATAAAATCCGACTCTTCACAATTTATGCCCCTACATAATTATTATTAATCATTTAAATGAGGAGCAGATAGCGTCCGTTTCAAAAGGTGTCAGTGCAAATGCACTCTGGAGCTCTACCCACTTAAATAAATCTAGAAGTGACCCAGGTATTCAAGAGCTCTCGGAACGTATGTAGTTATCACGTAATTGGTTAAATCCTTGTTATCCTACGGCTCCATTCTTATGTAACTGTTCATGGGAACCAGTTTGCTGCGTATCTGTGATATTAAGCTTTCAATGACAGTCGCAAAAAAAAAAAACGGATTGAAAGAGGAAGACAGACATATATTTAATTCCGTAACCCAAATGGAAAAAAACGAATCCCTAATATCATCACCTTGTTGTCCGTCTGTCTGTCAAGACCCTTTTGCCGGGAACGGTTGGGGAATTGATACTTCTCATTGATCTAGAACTATGTTTGGCAAGTAAAATCGATTTATATGAAATTTCAAGAAAATTTCTGAATTTTATACTTAAATCATTAAAAATATCGTTCAAGTGGGGTATTATGTGAAAGGGCCTGATGCGCTCGTTCCACCATTTTTTTCTTTTTTTTTCGATGCATTAATACTGTTTTTTTTTTTTTAATTTTAAAGAAGTCTAATTACATAAATGATTTAAAAAAATGATACTAAAAATTGCTAATAACAAGCCTCCACATGTATATATGTTGTTATAATATATAACGTAACGACTCACACTGGTCCGGTTATTTATGTAGTAAAACCGGTCAAGTGCGTGTCAGGCCACGCGCAGTGTAGGGTTCCGTAGTTTTTATAACAGTCAAATGCGTGTCGTATTCGCTGACTGATCGTTTCGTACCATGCTCTAACTAAAAGCCAAACATGACTACCTAACTAATTTGACTTCCTATACAAATCCTCACCTGATCCGACAATTTTGCACGAAAAGTTTTAATTTTTTGTAGAGATTTGTATAAAACTTGTCATAGCCGGTGTTTTGAATTTAAATACGGACACAGAGCTACACTACTCAATCTTCACAAGAAGCTAGCATGATACAACTGGCGCTTAGCGCCATCTATCGACATTTCTGTAGAGTTGTTCGAAATTTTCGAGTCAAATACAATTGGTCGACTATTACTCGTAAACTTGTAAAGCCCACTTATGTGTGATAGTTTTCCTTTAAATTTCGTTATATATAGGTACTACTGCCGTGACATTTGAATTTCTAACTATAACCGTTTAGTTGATAGAGGGGGAGGACACTTTACTCTAACGAAAATTGGTACTTTAAAGCTTGATAAGTCACGATGGGTTTACTTAATCAAAAAACGATCTTACCAAACCCCTAATATTTTTGAAAGACCTATCCAACAATATCCCACACTATGGGAAAAATGAAAAAAAAATAATTATCATCCCACTTTACATGTATGGGAGGTACCCTAAATAATTGTTTTTTTCAAAATTTTATTTTACCACTTTTTTGGCGTCATTATCGTGTATACTCATGCCAAAGTACAACTTTCTAGTACCAATAGTTTTTGAGCTAAACCGCGGACAGACGGACAGACAGACGGACATGGCGAAACTATAAGGGTTCCTTGTTGACTACGGAACCCTAAAAAAGAAACATTTAAATGTCAGTTATTTAATCGATAGCAAAACACATAAATGTGGTTATTACTTATTAATAAGGTTAACACAAAAACCTTTTTAAATTTTTGTCTGTGTCTGGAACAGCTGAACTGATATCAGTGGAACTTGCACTGGAAGATAGAGGAGGTTATAAGGCAACATATGGGCTACTTTTTTCCATGGATTTATGTAGATTCCTACGGACTTACGCGGCAAACCACGCACGTATACTGATTCTCACGCAAACGAAGTCGCGGGCACTGCTAGTTAAGTATAATCACATGCTATGGTATGATACGAAAGCATGTTCAGGCTATAACCAAAAACTGCAACCACTACGTTTTAGATTTAATTTTCGAATTGGCTATATAGAGCTTTAGATTTATCACATTCTTGGGGAAATTTGTCGCACCATTTTTTGACAGACAAAATTCTTGAACCGTCAAGATGTCTGTCTACTTAAGAATTTTACATCGCATTTTCATATTGCACCTATTAGATAATCGTTCGTTTATCGTTCAGCTTCCCATTTCAAGGTACCTGCCTAACTGACAGGTAGGCGCGCGACGCTGGCGTCCAGTAATAGCATTCAACATACAATTTCTGACGTGTGAAAGGAAGTGACGCGTTCTAAACGAGATTGCAATTTTACCTGTACTTGAGTTGAATATAATTATTGCAAAACTATGTACCGCTAGGCTTAAAGCCGGTTGCAGACCGAAAACTAAGCTATGCCAAAGCTAAACTAGGCTATGAAGCTAGGCTAAGCTAAGCTAAGCTGAGCTAGAAATAAATGGCGTGCACACCAAGAGCTAAGCCAAAGCTCAGTCAGTATTACGAAGTTCAATTAGACAGACGACGCTCGCCATGAATATAATCGATGAAGAAAGTTCTGATGATGAATACGTTACACATAGAAGCAGAAGATTAATACTGACACATTATTGTTTAAGAAAAAGACATTCCAGATCTTGGATATGTCAACACATTCAATCTCGGCACACAAGTGGAGAGTTTAGAACTTTATTTTACGAGTTAGATGATGAACATTTTCAGTTGTACTATCGTGTTACAAGAGTTCAGTTTTATGATTTAGTTTCAGTTTAACAATTTCAATAAATTGCTCCATATTCGCTACAAAACGACCGTGCGTACGACAAAGGACACTGGACAGCACTGGCGAAGGATGTGCGAAGGGCGTGCAGGGAAGGCGGGAGGGGCTTAGTTTAGCTCGTGTAGCTACGCATCGGCATACACAACTAACTTAGCTTCGCATATTTTAGTTAGCTCACATAGCTTAGTTCGCATAGTTTGCAGTCTGCACACAAGTATGAAAAACTACGTCAGCTATGCGAGCTAAGCTAAACTAACTTAACTTAGCTCTTGGTCTGCAACCCGTATTATCAACTCAGTCGAAAGAACAATCGAGGGCTTGACGTCAGTCGTTCCCAATCAATGATTAGTAGCAAATCCTTACATTTTATAAAACAAAGTCTCCCGACGCGTCTGTTTGTCTGTTCGCAATAAACTCAAAAACTACAGAACAGATTGTGAGCGGTTTTCACCAATGGCTAGAGTGATAATGAGGAAAGTTTTAGACATTAATTTAATAAGGTTTTGTGTGAATTAGTAAATTGAGACGGTGGTGAAGCCGGGACGCGTCGCTACTTATTAATAAAGCTTCTATCTAAAGGTTCTGCTCACAAAATATTATCCAGTTTTGTTTTCATGGAAGTAAACACTTCAATGCCAAAACACATTGAGTTTTAAAACAGACGAGATAACGATAAACTATCTTTGTGTCTGATTATTTGGATTGATCTTAACCTAAAAATGAAATATCTGCTCTTTCACTATTCCATAAATCGAATGTTATTGGAAAAATATTAAGGGAGCACAACCTAATTAGAACACAACCTATCTATCGTTAGCAAGAAATAATTTTGATGGTTGAACTTACCGTGCCAGCGGTATCCTTCAACTTCTCCAAACGCCCAAATCAAACGACACTGAAGGTCAATCACGATTTGATTTGTTTTGGGGATATATTTTGTTATTCTATTATCTAAAAAACTTTCTAAATCATGAACACTGTCAAAGTTCAATGTGCCCATGAGACTTCCGAGGGCCCTCTGTATAGCACGGACGTTTTCGTCAGGAACTCGCATGTCACACTGCAAACAGCGCCATGCACTTGTGGACCGTAATGGGTCAACAGGAAGTAAATATCCTGAACACTCAATCGAGAAGCATTTCAAAGCACCTAGAAGGGTTCCTCGTTCAGTGGGATCTGAACATCTATCACATTTACAGAGGAAGTGTTTTGTTTTATACAGGTGTGTCCGACGAGCCGGTGTTCCCCATAATATTCCAGTGTAACAAGAATATATCTCCGTCCCAGCTCGTATAGGTTTCACTGCTTTAACTGTCATTTGTAGGTCACTGTTGAAGTAAATTCTCGTGTTCGGTACACAGTTGTGATTCATCAATCCCGACACAGGATATAATCCTCGTAGGCTCATTTGTTTTTTACCGTACGGAGTAGCGATTTGATATGCATTAGTGTCTAGAGCATAACATGCCAACAACATCAGCTGCTCTTCGTCTTCTGGTATTTCGAAATATTGCTTCAAGGTTCGAACTTCAGTTCCATGTTGCGGTAATGTGTGCGCCTGCAGGGAAGCCAGGAATGCCCTTTGGTCATTATTTAAAAGCAGCGCCCTTATCGGTGTTAATGCCCGAGACATTACATTTCCATCGATGTCTTCGATGGGTGTGGTGATGTTCCAGCGAGAAATAATATCACAGTCGTTAAAGTGTACGTTTGTATTCTGACACTGTCCTGAGCACAACAACAATGAGCACTTATCACACTTATAAAAAGTATCACTATCTAGGTTGCCGCATACCGTACATCCTTGTTCTACGGTGGTGCCAGCTCGAGGACCATAAATGAGAGGTCGGTCAATGAACAGAACTTCTCCGGCCGTAATGTCATCGGTGGCGATTAGGCCCCGGCCACCCAAAGGCGATTCTTTGATAGTCCATTTACACGTATATTGTATGCCGTCAATACAGTTGCTCAACCCGAGGTGTTCCTTCACCATTGGCGCCAATTGCTCCAACGACAACATCCTGCCGCGACCCGTGCGATGACGGCACTGCACTGAGCGCTCAATGCGAATATACAAATACGCGAGTTTGATAACAGCTAGGCAATGATCGCTTATATGTATAACATCGCCAAAAACGTACGCGATCTTCTCCGCAATTAACTGAGTCCGATAGAAGAGTGCCGGCGCGTGGAGTACGTATACGGACCTGACGTAGTCCTCACGGGCGGTGCCAATAACGTATAGATTATCAGGTAATTTACGTACGAGTTGTGTGCGTCGCTCGACGCTCTCGTAGCACTCGATTCACCTGATTTCGCGGTTACCTGAGCCCGTCCTACGAACGTGTGGAAAACGAAGACGTGACAACTGGCAAAATTCATATGTCTGTGATATAAATATAGGCCAGCTTGATTACTATTTTTAAATCAGTGTAAAATGAAATATATTGGAAGCTCAGTGCTCAGTTTAAATATAAAAAATACATCTGCGCAGGCGTTTCATTAGTTACTGGGAGATTTATTTACGGGATTTATTGGTTTGTTTACTGAATGTCATTTAGGTAATAGTGATTTTAAATACTTCAAATTGTAGTACTCATTTGTTTTTATAAATAAGCTTTAAACCAAAGTTGCTCTCATTTTATACTTACTGTATTTAGATTTACTGAGATTTACTGTCTTTGGTGTCTATTGATCTTATAATATTTGTAAATCTTGGAAACATAAAGTGATAGTTCGGTGATAAGTGGTATACAGAGTATTTTAAGAGTACGTGGTTATATTTTAGTTTCACTATCTGTATCAGATATATGTATATTACTGCCATATACTGAACCAGTAGTGACATCTGAAACACCTTGTATATTTTGAAACATTATATAATAAAAATATATAATACAAAAAAGTAGCCTTGAATATTTTTATAGGTATCTGTGATAGTTGTCGATGGCGATGACAACATTTTTCAGGATGTTGAGCAGCACACTGCGGTTTTCAACCCCAGCTCTAAATTATACCTACATGACCTAGTTAATATTCTGTAGCTGTTTAAAGCTAAATATGTAGACTAGGTAACAAATTATCAATAATACGGAAAAGTATCTTATTAGAAACATAAACAGGTAAGCGTTATTTCCATGATTCGTAAAGTTGTTGAGCTTGTTCACCGTAGCAGGACGTTTGGCACGTTCACGCCCTCGATGGCGCGCACAAAGTGGCCACCGGGAACGTAACTAGATCCACTAGCATTGTTGTGGCGAGTACCTTCGCGGTGGTTCGACAACCTGACCAGTCTCTGTAACCACTTGAACTACGTGGACGTTCATGTGTTTATGAAAAAAAAAATCTAAATGCCCAATAAACATCAGTATCACCTTCCGAACATCTTCCACGGTGCCTGACGCGCAGTGATCATAATCAGTGGGTGTTACTCAGATATGCAAACCTTGTTTGAGGATCTCGAAGATGAGTGTCCGTGGTATTATTTCGATGGTTCTTACAAATTGCTGCTGGGAGCTTGCCTTTTTATATTCGGTTAGTTTATAATTACCGTTTAAATCATAACTCTGAACGTTAAACAAGTCGCGGTTGCATAAATTTCGTAGAGTGTCGGCGAATTTGCATTATATTATTTTAATGTGGGTCATAATTCAATAGGTGTGTTCGGGGTGCTGCTCAATGGTTGGCTTTTTGCCACATTCGTCCACAGTCACCTGCTCGTTTTTAGGAGTCATATTCTGGTACTTAATCTGTGCACTGCATCACTTGGTCGAAATCTCGTCGGATTTCCATTTGCGGGATCATCGGCTATAGCAAAAAGGTAAAATAGCGGTGTTAAACACCAGTATATAATTATAGTAGTTACTATTTTTAAAGGATAATTTAAAATCATTACTAAAATTAATATTGTTTTAGATGGCTCTTTGGTTCTTCGTGCTGTCAACTATTTGCATTTCTGAATCAATTCTTTGGTGTCTTTCAAATGACTGCTTTATTTGTGGCAGTTTTGGAGCGATATTTATTAGCAAAGTATTACAGACGTGGTACGTATGTAAATTAAATAAGATGTAATGCTTTCGTAAAACATTTTTATTTATTTACGATAGTTCATATTTCAGAAAGAACACTTTACACGAGATTCTATTGGTCACTTGTCGGCCTCAGTTGGTTTAATTCAGTTATATTCGCAACTCCTCCACTGTTTGGATATGGGAAATACTCTTGTGACTCCACCGGGACCACTTGTACGTTCCTCTGGCCATCGACATCCTCTGGAGCCAAAAACATAGGATTCAGCGTTCCTTACATTTTTGTATGTGGGGTGATACCGGTCATTGCAGTGTAAGTCGATATTATTAATATAACATTAAAATACACATATTAATTGAAGACGAATAATGATGAATTAAGCGTCTCATATTATTGGCAGATTCTACTATATGGGAAAAGCGGTTCGATTGGAAAGAATATTTTACAAAGGAGAAGTACAAAAAGAACAAACTCGGCTCACACAGGTGAGCATTAAATACTTCAGTTTCTTCAAGTTTTCGCTTAGCTAAAAATATAATTCAAAATTAAATACATATCCTATGGTATAGAAACTATCATAAACATAACTTTAACTTTAGTTACTGTTAGTATAGACTTAATATTTCAATCAATGAGAGTTCTGCAAAAATGTTTTTTTTTTATAATATATGCATAATCTTGTAACATAAAAAATAGTCATCCAAATTGATTTATTATATTCCAGACTATTCACGCCGTGTGTGTAACTACGTTAGCATTTTGGATCCCTGCTGCCATTTTGATTGGTTGGCAATGGCTGCCATTACTTATATACGGATTCAGACCACATGTGCCACCTGCTTTGGCAGTGATTGCACCTATTACATCAGAGGTAAGGTTTCTTTTTTATATAATATATGTAAATAACTTTTAAGGAAACCAGGCTAGTTGATTTGAGATTATCTGTTTACAGGCAGCGACGAGTGTCCCGGTACTATGCTTCATTGCCGGCGATGAGAGGCTTCGTGCTGCACTCCTTGGGCGCATGCGTAAACATTATGCCCTGCTTCAACCAGAACGCGCCAAGCGGTACAACAGAGATTAGCAAGATGAAGGAAAACCCTACCATACTTCATACCCTTGGGGTACAAGAGATATTTCAAGTGACGTCCTCCCGTGAAAAGATCAGCGGCAGTTCATGATGCTACTCGTATAAAAGAATTGTGTACACATTTGAAATGTATATCCCTACGCTTATAATAAAGTTTAAGTTCCACAAAGACTACTTGTTTTGAAAACTGCAACATCTAATTGCGTTTGTGACTAACCCAGAAGGTACAATTAAGCACAATCCCTCCAAGTACTTCAGGTTAAACAATAGGATTGGCAGAGCATGACTTAACTGGTGTTTTAGTTAAAGACCCAAGATACAACTTGAGATTCAGGTTTCACAATCGTAAGGATCTTAACGAGTCTTGTCATACGTCTTTTAGACTCATTTACCGCGTAACATTGACCATTTTACCGTCGTTGTAGGTCTAGTTTCACAAAATATCCATATATTTACAATGGAAAGAATTTTATTGAGAATATTTACGCAAATGATTGTGTTTGGAAAGAAGTGTTTGGCAATTACGAGAAAATGATTTTACAACAAGGCTTTTTTGTCACAGGTAATGACAAAAACTACAAATGTAACCTACTCATTATTTTATTGATTGAACATTTAAGTGCTTTCCAAAACTTAAAAATAATAATTACTTAACGTACCTAAAGAGATATTTTTATTAGAAATTTATTTATTTTTCAGGCTTTTTGTCAGTCATATTCAGTTTTTCGTTAATCGTTTATCGTTTTTGTTTACAAATCTGAAATTTGATGAAAGTTATCGTTACATGGCTAATTTTATCGTAGTAGCCTGTATCAGACGTATTGTACCGACATTTTTGCACCTGCCGCTTGTCAAATACATAGAAACGTGAGTTGGAAGGGAACATTTTATTTGCATTGAAAATACCTTTTGTTTATTCATGTAGTCCTTGTGATACATTTAGATCATGAAGGTCCCGTAGATGTCTGTGCAATAAAAATGGTAATTAGTTCGCAACTGATTAATTAGGCTTTACATTACCTACTCGTATGACGTACAGATCTTGGTTAATTTATAACGCAATATACTCATGTATGTAGCTGTCATAATTTTTTTTTATCCATGTTTTAATGTTCTTATGCACACAGTTTTTTAATGTGTCATCGTGAAATCTGGACTCTTTGTTAATCTTAATCTTAATGGATCTAAGTGTACTGACCTTTCAGTTCGTACGGATTTAAAACATTCTCTTGCGAACTTTTTGTTTTCTTGGAGACGTTTTTGGCAGTGTTCGAGGTCGAATGCCTAACTCACGTTTGTATTGAAAGATATGTTGTTACAAAATACATTTGTAATGGTAAGTGAATCTGTATTTAATGCCGTTCTACGTTTTATTATCATACTAAATTATATTTGCTTCATTCTTTTCAAGGTTGGCAGTTACAAAAGAACCACTACTACTTGTATGTTGGTCTATGTGTGTTTTTTTCTTGCCTTTATTCTATTCCTCCTCTGTTCGGAGTTGGAAAATAAATAAATAAAAATAAAATAAAATAAATAAAACTTCATAGTAGCTATTTTTTTTTCTTCGAAGCGTTAAACCCACATTCTTCATGTAAATATATTAAATATGTATTTATAAAAAGCCTGCATTATGATCAAATTTATACTTACTTATATTAAGCCAAGCAGAACTATCTCTCGGTATTAATACATTAAACTAATTTGCGTTTGCATGAAGTAGACTTGGGAAAACTAAATCAGAGAGGCTTAACTCGTTGACAATGCAAATTAGTCATGTCAATTAAATAGTAATTCGTATTGGGCGTAGACAGTTTCGATTTATAATGGCAGGTGCAGTATATCTAGTTGACACTGAAATGAGTTATTGGAACAACAATACCATTTTATGTAACCTTTTGATTAAACATGGTATGAAATAATATTGCCGTAAAATGTTTCAGGACAATGATGCTTATGTGGGCTCGTATGCTGGAGAGAAAATTGTCTTTCTCAGTGCGGAACCGCTATTTTACTAGGGTGAGTTTATATAAATTTTAACCACCGGATTCAGATGGGTTTCGAATTCAGTTTCTTGGAAAAATCTAAGCTAGTACAGATAGCAGGTACTAGTTACCTGCTATCTGTACTCGCGACTTCGTTTGAATAGGAGTCGTTAAATCCTATGCGGATTTTCTCGCGTTAATCCCGATCAGGTAGGAAAAAGCTAGCCTATATGTGGCCCTATAACCTCCTCTATCTTCCAGAGCTCTATCTCATAAAAATCGTTCAGCTGTTCCAGAGTTAACACAAAACAACAAAAAAGAAGCGTGAAAAAAATTTGTTTTGCAAAAAATAGAACCGACTTCCATATCAAACACTACAAAGCCAAAAATAACTTTAATTTCGGAAGGCGGTGTGAAAATAAAAAAGAAAATCCAAAACCAATAACACCGCCTTTGGCTTTGTAGTGTTTTGATATGGAAGTCGGTTCTATTTTTGTGCTAAATTTTTTATTTTTATTTTAAAAAGTGACAAGCAGGCAGGACCCAATTAACCTAATATAATTTTAATTTAAAAAAATGGGATGGGTCCCGCCTGCTTGTCACTTTTTAAAATAAAAATGTGCTTGTTTCTTCCATTTCAGTTGAGCAGTCGGGTTTAATAGATATTTTTAATATTTTTTTTCAGCTTTATAGTATTTAATTCCGGTTTCAAACGTTATATTTCCTAAACGGTTACTAAAAATAAAAAATGGTAAAAGAAACCTCAAAATCATTTAATGATACCTCACTAGGCATAGGTTTTCGATTATTTTTTGACAATATTTCACCTGGTTGTCGTTGTGGTGATTTGTTTTTATTTTAATCTATCCTATAACACTCGCGCCATCAAGACAAATCCAACGACGTATCATTTATCAAAATCCGTTCATGGGTTTAATAGTTACGAGGGAACAAAGGAACAGACATAGATACATTCATACTTACATACATACATGTATACAAGGAGGAGTCTCCTTGCTTCGCCGCAGTCGGGTAAAAAGGTTTTTGTCTTTTTGTATCGTGTAAAACTAAAATAAAATAACTGTGTTTCAAAAGTCATTTTGAATTCACAGACAGATACTTCAATTTTATTTATATGTATGTATAGATTTCTTAGTATTTAAATTATTATTCAAGTACTTTTAGTACTTGAATCTTGTTCAGTATTCGATTATTACCACAATACAAGTACGAATAACACAATGAAACAAATTATACTATATCTAATCTTTTATAACGTTATTCCAGAGCGTTATAGTCATAACAGTAGTGAACTTACTATGCTGGACACCCGCTGATCAGAGGAAGCATCGTGATGGCACAACTGATGTACATGGACTTTCCACCGTTGCCTTCAGGAACTTACATAATGTGGGCCATGTGGATTCATTGGGTGAGTTGACCTGAGAGCAGAACCGGCTTTTACCAATTGAGGCACGTTAGGATAAGGAGGCCTTGGCCCCAAGTCTGCTATTTTTATAAATTTGTCATTCCATCACGATCCCATTGTCATTTTGCTAATAGTTCGTAATCTACTAAATTCATAATGGTTGGTCAGTAGTCTCGTATTAGAATGACATTGCTGTATTGCCATTATTATAAAACCCGTTAATAGTAATGATTTTCGAAAAACTACCCCTAAATTTGAACATTTATTCATGCCAGATTTTATTTCTATTTAATTTTACATATTATTTCGTTCAATGAAGTGTCAGTGGTTGACCATTGGAAAGCCATTATATTAGTAGATTACCAAACTTGTCAAAATCAACAATTTTGAAATCAATGATAGACTATTTTGACACTATTGTAATAGCAGACTTGAGGCCCTGTTGAAAAAATTATGGTCTTCTGTCAAGCTTGCCATACCTTGACAGAGCGCTATTTTGAAAGAATGTACAAAGATTACTCATAGAAAAATATGCTGAAATGATAAAGCCTGATTTTTGGGTGAAACTAGAGCAGTTTCATGAATCCATACTTCCATACTCCATACTAATAATGCGAAAGTAACTCTGTCTGTCTGTCTGTTACCTGTTCACGCCTAAACCGCTTAACCAATTTAGATGAAATTTGGCATGGGAATAGTTTAGGACCCTGGGAAGGACATAGGATAGTTTTTATCCCGATATAAGGTTTCCGTGGGATAGATTTCGAATTGCACGCGGACGCAGTCGTTGGAAAAATCTAAATTAAATTAATTAAATTTGATTTTTAAAATGGGTACCTATGGGAATAGTTTAGGACCCTGGGGAAGACAGGATAGTTTTTTTCCCGGAAATTGTCCCAAAAGGATGTCAAATAGGGTGTTCGAATTTCGTTTAGAGAATCAATAATATACTATACTAATATCCATACTTCCATACTAATATTATAAATGCGAAAGTAACTCTGTCTTTAACCTTTCACGCCTAAACCGCTGAACCGATTTAGATGAAATTTGGCATGAGAATAGTTTAGGACCCTGGGAAGGTCATAGAATAGTTTTTATTCCGATATAAGGTTCCCGTGGGAATGTTTTCGAATTGCACGTGGACGCAGTCGTTGGCAAAAGCTAAATTAAATTAATAAAATTTGATTTTTAAAATTCGTAAAGGGAATCAATAATGTCCCCGCCCTCCCCACACACATAATACACTTAGACCGCTGATCCGATTTAGATGAAAATTGGTATGGAGATAGTTTTAGATCCTGGAAAAGATATAGAATGGTTTTTATCCTGGAAATCATCCCTTAAGGATGTAATACCCCTTGGTATTGTAGCTTTGTATTCCCCCTCCCAATTCATTCAAATCACGTATTCAAGAACCAGCCGAAACATTTTTTTAACCTACACAACTACATGTAGGCTATACAAATCTTTGTTTAGAGTTAGGGTCGAACCCATGCCATGTACCAGTCAACCGTTACGCCAACCGTGTCGTTTAAATTTTAACCAATCAAGTTAATATAGGAATCATTTCTATTTTAAAATCGGGGCAATACGCGGCTGCCCTTTTGAAAATAGGACAAGATCGTGTGGCAACAGATATCAACGGGATGGTTTATTTATGCTCTGAATTCTGTAACATAGTCCAAGATATAGATAATTTAATAAACCACGTTTATTTGGATTTGAAAACAAATATGAGGGATAGAGTATAGTTGCGTGAAAGAGCAATTTTGGCACTGGCTAACGAAATTGTAGGGCAGATCAATGAAACTGTCCGTCGACAATGTCATGGATATTGAGCAAGTGACGTCGTACTCTGTAGAGTTTATCAACTCTCAGAAATTGTCAGGGTACCCCATTACATTATTTGAGGCTTGAGGAACTTGGTGTCCCAGTCCTGTTGATGCGTAATCTGGAAGCACCAAGGCTCTGTAATGGCACGCGACTACAAATTTCACATCTTGGAGAAAACGTACTTATTATTCGCATTCCAATAATCCCGACCGATTTGCCATTCCAGTTTCAAAAACTCAAATTTCCCCTAAAAGCAGCATTCGCAATGACCATAAACAAAGTTCAAGGACAGACACTGAAACTCGCAGGTATACATTTAGAAAAAGACTGCTTTTCTCATGGGAAACAAAAATGTGGCGTGCTCACGAGTCGATCAAGCTCACAAAATCGACACGTTTTAGCCAAGGACGGGAAAACCAGAAACGTAGTTTACAAAAATTTATTGTAAACTACGTATTTGGTTTTAAAAAGTTAAATTTTAAATACTGTCTGTCTCTTTTTGGGGATGGATGGACCCTGGTGATGGTTTTTAAATATTATATGCGTTTTTAAACCACTCGAAAAAGGTGCGGTACACCTTTTTGGCAACAAGAATTATTGACATAGTGTAAATTAACGCGGGCGAAGCCGCGGGCAAAAGCTAGTATAAAATACAAATAAGTAACCGTAAGACATTATTTTTCGTAATTAAATATGTTTTTATATATACTATCGGTTATCTTCGGTGATATGGTCAAAATAAGGGGCGTTTATTGATCGCGGGGCCCTGGACACGAGCCCAGAGTGGGAAAAATAGGTCTGCTTGAGAGTAGAGTAGTAGAGTTCTGTACTTCGTGCGACGGCACTGAATGACAACCGAAGTTCTTTTCTATGGTTGGGAAATTACCCAATGTCTGCCTCTCGATCTGGGCGAAACGAGACGGTGTATCAGATTTTTGTCTGACTAAAACACATTCGTATTCCGTCATTTGCCCTTCGTGTTCCGAGGCTACGTTAACTCGTTCGAACAATTCCGCAACCCCGGCAGGAGATCTACCGTTTTAGATGTGAAACAGTATCCATTATAAACTCATATAACGACAAAAAAAAAAAACGATATTTATTTTCTAATAATTCATTATTGTCACAGAGTATTATATTATTGTTTATTTTGCCGAAAAACTATTCACTATTCAAAGATCTATTACACACTTTTGTGTGCAACTCCTTATAGCGAATAATGTGATCTGCCGGTTTTTGGAAGTAAATGTTACTCATATCCTACATTGGTGAACCAAGAGAAGTATGAGAAGCTGACTGATATCCCAGTATTCCTGCTGCAAAGAAACCGAAACTAGATCCGCTAAAGGAAAGTAGCGACCATTCATTATCACCCAAGCATAAGAACAAGAGACAAAAACATTCAAAGACTTCTGAAAATACTAAGGATAGTACGTTTAAATCTATCAGGATATCCAAAAAATCTATTTCAAGCCAAACTAGTGCAACATAGTGCGAACTTTTTTGTGTGTGTGAACTTTTCTGTTTTACATTCTATAGTTTTCTTAGTTTATTTAATTTTTAAGTTATTTTTAATGTATTATAGTTTTAATATAGTTTCATAAATTTTATTTATTTTAGTTCTTGATGTTCAGTAGCAACAGCGATGTGGTTGTTGGTGGTGCTAGTCAACCTTCAACATCGCTGAACACCCTGGAGAGTTGCCCGCTCTGTACCCAGGCACGCTTTTTCAAAGGTAAGCGGGGTCTGAATGTGCATATTGGGAAAATACATAAGTCGCAAAATGCACCTTCAGACTCTGCTTCCATACCTATTTCCACACCTTCTAATACTACTTCCGACCCTTCTTGGAAAACACTTTCAAATTTAAAAAATTCCGTTCCGGTTCTGAAGCGAGTTCCCCGCGGCGCCAAACCTCTAGTTGCTCAACACCTGGCTAGTTGCGTTCGCCAAGCTGTCCGGGAGAACTCACAAAGCGCTTGGGAACAACTGCTTACCTTCCCCTACAAAGTTCTTCACGTGAATAAGAATCCGGCCACAAAAAAAAACTTTAACAGCTCAAATTAAAGAAAATTGTAATGTTTCGGCTCCAAATTTTGATTTCGATTCTCCCTCTCTTAGAATTACCTCTTCACAAGGTATATCCCATTTGGTAGAAACGAAGTTAGGGGACGGTGATATTAGCGGAGCTGCCAGGATTCTCTTCAGCAGCGATGTGGTGGCACCATGTTCTTCAGAGACTCTCGAAGCTCTGAAGACCAAACACCCTGCCCCAGTGTATGATCTTGCTATTCCCGACCCTCCTGATCCTGATATTCACTCCCTCACCATTTCAGGTCGAGAGGTAATCACAGCCGTTAGCTCGTTCCGGAGCGGCTCCTCTGGCGGTCTCGACGGCCTGAGTCCGCAGCACCTGAAGGACCTCATTTGTTCAGGCGCCGGGGTAGCTGGTGAGTCGCTCTTGAGGGAGCTGACGGCTCTAGTTAACCTTATGCTCTCCGGCAAGGTAAACGAATCTGTCATCGATATTCTGTATGGCGCCAATTTATGTGCGCTACACAAGAAAGATGGCGGCATTCGTCCCATTGCCGTGGGAACCACCTACCGCTGTATGGCAGCCAAAATTTGCTGTAAATTTTATGGTGAGGCTGTTTCGGAAAAATTTCAGCCCCTGCAACTTGGTTACGGTTCCAAAGGGGGCTGTGAGGCTGCCGTACACGCTTTGTCGACATACCTAAATTCTGGGAAAAGCGAGGCCATTCTGAAGGTTGACATAAAGAACGCCTTCAATTCAGTTAACAGGGACACTTTGTTGGCTGAGACTAAAAAAGAATTACCCCAAATTTATAGTTTCCTTTGGCAATGCTATAGAAATCCATCCAAATTATTGTTTCGAGACAATCTATTAGAATCAGCTGTTGGCTGTCAACAAGGTGACCCTCTCGGGCCAGTGATTTTCAGTTTAGCTATTCACCCAATAATTCGAAAGCTAAATTCTAAATTCAATGTTTGATATCTTGACGACGGAACCTTGGGAGGTGATGTAGAAAATATTTTAGCAGACCTAAATTTCTTAAAAAATTAACTACATTCTATTGGCCTTGACCTCAACCTTTCAAAATGTGAATTATTTTTAACAGATAACACTGACAGACTACTAACTCTCTCTAAATTTAACGAAATAGCACCTGGAATTCAAAATATTGAGAAAAGTTCTCTTCGTCTCCTTGGTTCTCCAATCTTTGATACTTCCTTTCCCGACTTTATTGCAGAACAAATTAATAAATTCAATGACGTTTCGGAAAGATTGCTCCAAATCAATATGCACTCGGCCATCACTATAATTCGTTTCTGCTGTTTCGGCCCTAAATTAACATACTCTCTTCGTGCTTCCCATTTGTGGAAGCACCATCAACTTTTAGTTCAAATGGATCAAATTATCAGACGAACTTTGTCCTTAATTCTGAATGTGGCTTTGGATGACCGAGCTTGGGCCCAAGCCTCTCTTCCCATCCGCATGGGAGGGCTCGGAATCCGCGAAATTTCTAGTATTAGTTTACCGGCTTTCATTGCCTCGGTCCACAGCACTGAGAAATTAATCAAGAATATCCTGGCTTCCACACTGATTGATTTTAATGTGCCGTGCTTCACTGAGGCTATTGATGCCTGGAATCTCGCTTGTCCGAATTCTGACCTACCTGTTATACCATCTTCCCAGAGGCGGTGGTACGAGCCGCTCTGCAGAGTAGTTTTGAATAATTTACTAACCACGTCTGCTACTTCTGCTGAGTGTGCTCGTCTGCTGGCTGTGGGAAAGTGGAAATTAGGTCTTTGGTTACATGCTCTACCATCCTCAAATCTAGGCACTTTGCCGCCAGTATCTTGGGTACGTTGCCAGCCGACAGCGTTGAGGATGAATTTTTTGATGCCTTATTGGAGTTTGTATTTTAGTATATAATTTTGTATATTTGTTGTAATTAATTGTTTAGAACACAAATAAATGAATCCCCTGTATGCTTCAAATTACGTTATGTTTTGACCGTGAATATAAATATTTGTTTATGTAACGACTAAGTAGTTAATGATGCATCAAATAGTGCGTACGCCTTGAATGTTGTGTAAGATATTATGAAGAGTGACGTTAAATTGCGCAATGGTGCAGCGGCCACAATTCTCGAGACGCCGATTCAGCTGTGACTCACGCCGCACAATGGTTCGGAATCGACGCTCCGTGGACATTGAAATCAAAATTTCTTTAGGCGAGAAATAAAAATCGGAACAGCTTTATTTCAGTATTATTAACAATATTTGGTAATATGACACCATCTCCGAAAAAAAATATTTAATATTTTTTTGTATGAAGAAAAACACAAAAGTCGATTTTTGTCACAACTTAATCTGGGGTCTTAGATTTTATGTGACTTGGCCGTTGACTTCGATGTATTAACTAGTAAAAGAGCATAGAGTATGTTCAACGGCCGGTTACATAAAATCTAACTATATTAATAAAGAAATCGCAGTAAAGATCCTTAGACTTGGCTTCGCTTTGCTTAGGGATTTCATTACTTTTTATAGAGAAACAAGCAGCTTAGGCGAGACTTGGCTAATTTTTTACAGGATGTTTTTGGTGGGTAAAACTTAAAGTCTGCGGCTTACATGATTTAATAAAATATATTACCGAGCATCCTGAAATAGCAGCAGCGATCAAGAATTTCTGAAAGGCAAGACAACTACTAACAAGTATTCAGCAGAGAAAGCGTTGGGTATATTGATTTCTTTGAAATTCTCGAAGTGGCAATATATAACTTTAAGGGAAACTGCGAAAGAAAGTGGAGAAGATTTGTACCCAACATATTATTCAGTTTTAAATGCCAATAAAGCAGGCTGTCCTCCTGAAAGCGATATTGAAGTGACTGAACGAGGAGTTAAAGTAAAACTTCAAGCTGTTTTGGACATCACTGTCACTCGACTTGCCAAAATATTAAACTTGGACCATTTGCAAGACAAAGAATTCATCTTAATCTGCAAATGAGGCTTCGACGGTGCGTCAAATCAAAGCAACTACAAGTAATGGATGAATGCAGATGAAGACGACTCTAGTGTTTTTATGTGCTCTTTTGTGCCTTTGCAATTGATGTGTGGTAACGATTTGGTCTGGGAAAACCCAAAATCTTTTCTACAATGCTTTGCAGACCAATTTATTTCAAGTTTGTCAGCGAAAATAAGTTGTACATGAAGGAGGAAATGGGTTTGATCGATGCTGAAATTAAAGCATTGAAGCCATCTATCATTGAAAATAATATACAAGTTAAACATTCAATGTTAATGACCACGACAGATGGCAAAATAACGTCTCACCTGTCACAAACCTCTGTGCAGACATGTGACATCTGTAAAGCTGTACCAAGTGAAATGGATGATTTGGAGAAGATTCACATGTTAGTTGAATATTGGAAATCTATGTTAAAATATGTATCATTTTTTTATTTATTTGATAAACACTTTTAACCTTTTTAATCATATTTTAGGAAATCTGTATCATCAGATATTTACAAGTACGGTTTGTCGACTTTGTATGCATGGTTAAGATCTATGGAATGCCTTACTGATTAGATTTAAAAAAATGGCAAACCAGAGATAAAGCTAGTAAAGCAGCTTTGAGAAGTCGCAAACAGACGATACAGCTAAAATTTCGAGAGGAAATGGGACTACTAGTAGATAATTATCGTAAAACAAGGTTAGTTGATTTATTTATTTTGTATAATATTAAAGGGTCTTTTAGTTAGTGTAATATTATAAAACTTGTCTAATAATGTTCTCATATGAGTATTTTTATATAAAGGTGCTGGAACCACGAATGATGGCAACACGGCTAGAAAATTTTTCCAGTGTCCTGAGAAGACTGCAAATATCACTGGATTGAGTCAGGAGGTCATCCAAAAATTCGCAACTATTCTTCGTGTTGTATCATCAGGACAGTCTATTAATATTAATTTGTTTGCCAATTATCTCGACGAAACTGCGCAGCTGTATGTGGAACTGTATGGCTGGTATTTCATGTCTTCCAGTATCCACAAATTTCTGCTGCATGGAGCCGAAATAATAAAACATTTCAACATTTTGCCTATAGGAAAGCTATCAGAAGAGGCATCTGAGGCCCGAAACAAAGATTTTAGAAAACTCAGGGAACATCATACGCGGAAATTTTGTCGCAGAGCGACAAACCAAGACATCTTTAATGGTTTTATCGTATCTTCAGACCCATATTTGTCAAGCATTCGACCTAAACTGACAAATAAGAGTAGAAATGATTTAACTGAAGAAATGAAGTCTCTTCTTTTAATTGACCCGGATACCATGGATAAGGAAAACATAGAATTTGTTAAGGTGCTAAGTATGATGGATTCTGATTTTGAATTCTTTGATAGCGATGACGAAACTCAGTAGACTAGATTTTGATGTAAGATGTTTTGGTGTAAATTTTATATATTTCTCAATTATACAATTGCCTATTCTTAATATTTGTGTGTATTAGTTATAAGTGTTTGTACTAAAAATATATATTTTTTTAATGTTAATTATAAAGTCAAACTTTGTGTCTACTAACATAATCTACTAACAACGAATTAAATTATCATAAGAAATATTGCAAAATCTATTTATATTGTAAATGAGTCTCTATTTTGAGTATTCTTTTTAGTATTTTTATATTGTATATTCCATTATTTCTCATTATAATTAATAAAATTAGCATACTAAAGTCAATTACCTTGTATATTTTCAAGATCACACCTAAATCAACGTAAAAGTCTCTAACTGAATTTCTCGAAATTCTACACTCTGCTGTGAGTGAAGCGGCGCGTATGGGTGTGCGTGTTATAGCATTTCGGAATCGCCTCATGTGGGAAAACACCCCATGTAAACCTCAGGCTTTAAGTTTTATTAAGTTGTGAGAAAAATCGACTTTTGTGTTTTTCTTCATACAAAAAAACATTAAATATATTTTTTTCGGAGATGGTGTCATATTACCAAATATTATAAATAATACTGAAATAAAGCCGTTTCGATTTTTATTTCTCGTCTAAAGAAATTTTGATCTCAATGTCCACGGAGCGTCGATTTCGAACCACTGTGCGCCGCCGCGAACATGATGGTGTCTGCCAAATAAATACCTACAATTCTATTAAACGCTTTGATCGTAATAAATGATAAATCTATACGTGTACATGCCGCATTCATTCTTAAATCTGACAGCAATGAGTATCTATTATTGGAGGTGCGTTGTTAGCAATGTACACGTAGTGTGTTTAGTTTTAATATTTTTATAGGCGTTTCTGGCCTTTACAAAGTTGCTGACTGTAGTGCCCAATTTTTTTTACTAAAATATTTGTAGTACCATAGAAATGTAGACTTTTAATAATGTTGATCTATCAACTATTTAGTTAATTTATAAGATCCCGTTATGAATACGGAAAATATCAACCTTCTCAAAGCTGTATGTTTGCATGATCAGCTAAAACAGTTTTTCTGCTATGACATTTTAAAGTTTTAATTTTAAAGCTGATTTTGTTAAACCGTTTTATGTAAATATTCTCATTAACGAATCGCTGGGGTTTCACACAAATCCATTTATTTTCGTGTTTACCTTTTTTTATTCTTACCTTGTTATGTCAATCACGAAAACAACAAAAATATAATTATAATTCTCATTACTTACTTCTTCCCAGGTTGCGCCTGCGCTGACAGCTATAGCACCGACCTTTGTCGACGATCGCATGCGCAGAAAAATGTTCAATTGGGGCGCTCGCGCTGTGACGGGACATGACGCCGACACTGATGCCAAGAAAGACTAACTAACTAACTTTACCATTTTATTGTGTAAATTTATGATTTGGTAAAGGGGAAAATTTAGTCTAGATGACTTAATTTAAGCTCGATTTTATCCCATCGAATAAATATATAATTGTTTTGGAAGACATCTATTTTATTTATATCTCTATTTTGTCACTATTTCCCTTAATAATACTCAGTAAGACAAGTTTCTACAGTGAGTAATCGAAGAAGATTATTGTGATTGCTAATACCAAAATACAGGCACCGTATGAGGGTCTTTGAAATTCCTCATCAATCTAGTTTCTGGTTTGAGCTAGAATTTAGTCAACTAGTCTACGTACTGTGAATAGGATGACCTGAAGATGTGTTTTTTTCTTATGTTATAGTCCAAAAAGCAATAAGTTGAAGAATGCAAGTCTTTATTCTTAGTCAGCAATAAGACAATTATACTCGTACTGTCACACCAGGAAATTACGTTGAGTGTACCCCAATGTTCTTTTGACTCGTCACAAAGAACTCACTGTGAGTTATGATAAAGTATTCATTATAGTTTCTAATCCGATGTACGATACGATATGATGTACGATACGATGTAGCTATAGTACAATTCTGAGCTCTTCATTAAAACATTTTCATAGCTTATCAAATTCAAAAACCGTTCTATCTTTCAATGACTCAATTATAAAGTGCATTCAAATTATTTCATGCCAGAAATCCATGAAGGTTGCATGTATGACACTATGGTACATAAGTTTACTGTGTGTGTGTGTGTGTCTGTGTGTGTGGTCTCATTGCATATGCGACTGTTGTGTAGCTATAATATGCCTTTGAATTTACAATCTAATATATATAACTGATATTTATAGCCTATGTGCCTATTGCAATAGCTTTATAAATAATTCACCAGTGGGAAGTACCAGATTCCAATATAAAAACACAGACAGTTTAAATATATTATAATTTTAGATATTTATGTATAGTATACATAATAGTAACATTAAATAATGTATGAAACCGTATTAAATACGATTACAAGATTGCCAACAATATAATACAAAGAGAAAAAGATTTGTACGAAGAATATCAGCGCAGTCCAGTTACATAGTATGATACATTGTATGGTTACCTAATTCAGTCGAAATTTACATTACATGTATATTTTAGTGAAGGAAGAAACTGAATTCAACCTAGTTTTAATCAACAAATTATACTACTGAACACAACGTGGAAAATATTCCTACTTAAAGAAAATAGCAGTAGCCTACCAAGAAATGAAAGAGCTGCCGTATTATGTAAATAATCCAATAATTATATATAATTTTACAAAAAGCACAATATGCCTTTACTAGGTAGTTTAGATGACATCACATTCTACCCACGATTGGTCCACAGTAAGGCCATATATTATGGAGTAACACGCGCACAATACAGCACGACTGGCAAACACTTCTCAACATATTTATTTATAACAATGTCCAGTGCCAAATAACAGCCTAGTTAAACTTACAGAACGCTCTTCTTTCTCTTCCTTGAAGATTAGGTATATAGGTATGTACTTTTATACAGTAACCCTATTAATATAATAAGTATTCATATTATACATATTTATGGTACACCTTATTACTTAAAACTACTTAAATCGATCGGTTGCAGTTCATAGGAAACGTAGATATTATGGCGGCACTTCATATATTCTCAAGTTTTAAATAAATCAAATGGAAATTAAGTTGAAAGTTTAGATTTACATTGCACCTTTTGTCTTATTTCTAGTCTACTGACACATCTCGCACGCACACACAACTCGTCCTCTGGAATGGGTTCGATGGTCTTCATCGAATCGTTCGTCGCATTCATCCATCGTATCGATATTTACAAAGTCACAATCTTCTTCTTCATTTACATAATAATTATTTTCCTCATCTATTATTGTAGTTTTGTATACCCTGTTGCTGTATGTGTCGGAGGAGGCACTCCGCGTGGAGGGGCTGCACAGCACGATGAGCGGCAGGCCGGCACCGGCGCCCTGCTATATCTGTTCCAGCGCCGTGCTCTGCTCCCACCGCCTCTGCTGGCGCCTCTCAATCACGGGGATGAGGAACAGAATCAACCCACTCAGCGATATCGTACCGCCGGCTACGTAAAACCCTGGTGAATACGAATGGTACGCATCGTACAACCACCCTGCAGAACAAAACATAATTATAAATAATTAATTATTATGTCAAATCAATGAGTATAAGCTTAGTAGCTTGGTCAACGTATTTCTTCGATACTTTACCTGCAAATGGCGGTCCTATTAGTGAAGCAATTCCTTGGAAAAGTAATAGGAGGCCAAATGCGTTTGTCAGCTTTTCGATACCTAGTAAATCCACAAGGACGACTGAAGTCAGTCCTACGTAGGCGCCAATGCAAAAACCAAATGTGGTTGCATATAAAGCAAGACCCCAAAACTCCCAGCAGACCATGGCTAGTGCAGTAGCTAGAAAAGAATTGCTAATTACTTACTGATCAATTGGACATTATAATTCTATGGTTATTTAAGAATATTACATACATAATACATTCTTTATACATACCAATGCCAGCGATCGTAAGGCACACATTATAAGCCAGCAAGCGGTTTACCCACGGCTTATCACTTATGTAACCAAGAATAATCCTTCCTACCAAGTTGGCTCCCCCAATTATGGAAATAAGGTAAGGTGCATTCTCAATTCCTAGCGATTCGCTCATCGATACAGTGTAAACGTACGGTATATAGAAACCAATACTCGTTAAAAAGTTCGATACAGCGAACAAAATAAAAATAGGGTCAACGAGAAGAGACATATCGAGCATTTCTCCAAGCGCTGCTTTGAATTCTGTTGAGCAAGGCAACCAGCCACATTTCACTTCTGGTTCTTCTTTCGTGGTGACTGAGGTGAATACTCTTTCAGGTGACGTTGACCTGAATCTGGCTAGACTTGTCATACTGCCTTGATACAAAACGTCTGGCCTCTGCATGATTCCACTGCCATGCCGTGATGGCGGTGGCTTTTGTTCATGAGGTTTGTTTAAGGCAGGCTGGGACAGAGTCAGTCTTGCAATATCATTGTCATCAAACTTCCCATTGGCTCTGAGGACGTGTTCTGTACTTTGAGATCTTTTTAGTGGCGACTTGTTTTGTTTGGGTAGCATGGGTTCTGTTGCTGGTGTTTGCGGGGTTTCGGGAACGGGCTTAAATATAAGACCTAATGGCACACAGTTCAGTATTAAGGCACCAATGATAGCCATAGCACCGCGCCAACCGTAGTTCTCAATTAAAGCTGATGTCATTGGTGCAAACAAAAATGTTCCAAGTCCTGACCCACATACTGCGATACCTGAAACCGAAACGTACAAAATATAACTGTTATTTTTGAAGGTTTGGCGAAACATTCGAGAATGTTAGTTTAGCAAGATTGTTTACCAGTGGCAAGACTTCTGTAGCGTTCGAACCATACAGTGACGCTGACTATGGCGGGAAGGTAAATGAGGCCGAAGCCGAAGCCAGCCCCGACGCCGATGGTGAAGATGAGCGAGAGCACATTGTTGGCAAAGGCCGAGAGCACCACGCAGACAGCCGCGAGCAGCGCGCCCGCCACCGTCACTGCACGGCAGCCCCAGCGGTTCACGAACGAACTCGATATAGGACCTGAAACCATTACAGATTATTGACATTAAATCGGCTGTATTGAATACATACATATTTATTAATTAATTAAAACTAGTACAAAGGCGGACTTAATGACTTCGGAATTCTCTGCCAGTCAACCGTGCATATGGGTACATAACATTACATCAGTTTCATACCAGCACAATATTAAGTTGTGGTTAGGGATTAGGGAGCGAAAATAATTGCTTTGGTATGAATAATTCAGAAGGTCAATTTCCTTTTATTACTCATATTAGCCCAGATTGTTGCTTTTGAATAAACGCACTGTTTATGCCGTTTTTGTTATCTTGCACATGCTGCAAAGGATCAGAGTCCGAAACATATCAGTTAGATGAACAATTGCAGAATGATTCATCTGTTTTAAAATGATAATATTCGTTTTGAACGCTAATGTAGGGTACATTAGGGTTTTAAACGAATAGTGGAGACAGTTTATTGAATGAAACAGCATGGAGACGCATAGTTACAAAATTTGAGTGTGTACCTACAATTATTCACTTGGTTCGGGTGCGGTTGGGTTCCGGCACATAAGCGATTTGTTGATGGGGTCGTTATTTCGGTCGTGTTGAATGTTCAAAGTCAGAATGACGTTGTATTAAATTGATTACTTACCCGAACTAAGTGTGACCCCTACGAGAAGAGACACGATCCACGCGGTCTTGCCTTTGCCCTCATCGAAATAGGTCAGGAACTCTGCATAGAACACGCCGAACGAATAGGTCATGCCATCGGCTGAAACGGAAAACATTTGCATCGTTATTGACTTATACTATAAAGAAAAATCGTCCAAATGGAAAAATTACAATAACCTAAGGGTATTTAAGTCAAGAGTGAATAGGTTACTGTTAGATAAGCGTGCTCCATCTTCGACCACATCATCACTTACCATCATGTGAGATGGTGGTCAAACGCGAACCTATTATCAATCATTTCTATGTATTCTACCGAAAACCACATACCTACCTAAAATCGACATGACATGCACTTTGCAATCCGGCGATAACTTTGTTATCACACTTCATAAGTGCTCAAAGCTCATAAATATAAACTTCATAGTCCATAGCCACCCACTCTGTCAACAACCACCTATCGTTCGAGTGTGTACAATAACGTCACACTTTATGGCAAAGTAGGTTAACATGATAGGCATATGCAGGTACAATATCGATGGAGTATGGAAGTAGGAGAAACGACCAGTGCTAAACAAAGGCATGTGCTGACAATGGGACCAGAGTCGACGTCAAAGAGGCTTCCTTTCGTATTCAATGAGACGAGAGAAAAATCTCCACGACGATAAGAGAAATTAAATAAGTGCTCTCTTCAGAAAAAGCTAGGTAGGTAGTTGCTAAGATAAAAAATGTATACGTAAGCTGTTAGTACTGGTACTGCCATTCCACTTTGTCAGAGAGAAAACTGTTTTCTCTGTCCGTACGCTGGCATACATTATAAATATATACAGCACTCTCAAAAAGATGAACAAAGAAACAAGATTTAAGCAGCAACAGTTTACAGCGAATGTTCCGATAAAACTTATTATTTTCAGAAGAATGAAAAAGAAATGCTGTTTTTGTCTTCTCTGGTTAAACTAAAAAATCATCCGATGTTAGATGTTAGCTATTGATTTTAGCCCTGTTTATGAAAATATTTTAACCATAATTATGTATGATAATTTTCAAATTTTTTTATGAATGGGACTACATACCTCATAAATGTTTACTTGAAATAAATACCAAATAGCTTTTCTTTATTCTAAATTTTTAAGACCTTTTTATTTAGAATCTGCATATCACTATTTAAACGAATAATATCATTTGTAATTTGTGATTTAAAATCATCAGGAGGTTTAATACCCTCATGTGATTTTAAATCTAAGAGATAAAAGGACATATCTATAGACATTTTTTAAATAAATAAATTGTTTATTGTTCCAAAATCTTTACATGATTGTTTTATGAGGCTGCCCCATTAAGTAATTAACAATATATTTTTATACCTACTAAACTGCTAATCAGTATTTAAGATAGTGCTTAAGGCGTAATCATGATGTGAAATAAACCACAGAAATTCTACACAAGATCAAAGTACTGAAAATTGAGATGGCTGGCTCCTTTTGTGTGCGGAAAACCATTGAGAAAATAGCTTACGATATTTATTCATCACTGAGTTAACTTCATAAAGACCTTAAGCAAATGTCTTCTTTACATTCTATGGTTTAATAATGATTATGTTATAACAGAGATTGTTTCGAATGGTAGGCAAAGAAACGAGTGTGTCGAAATCGAGAGATGGATTTATTTGAGTTACGAACCGGGTTCTTTTGACTCGGATAATATCCAATTTTTGGTACTAATTATGGTAGGGATTAAAGATATACAAACGTTTTTACGAACATATTATGTTACTATGAGTTTAAGAGAGAATATTATCAAAGCGCTATGCAAAATACGACGCGACGTCGCGTGTTGTCGTCGGAATTTAGCGGTTTATAAATAGAAGCGGATCACGCGAAGCATTTTATTTGTATGCTAAAATTAATGCGTAAGTTTCAGCTGTTTGTGTTTTTTTTTTTAATGCAAGAGGAGGTCAACGAAAATGAGTTTCCATATTCTTCATTATACTGATCAACTTTTGCAGTCCCAATTTCAACCCAAATTATTAAAAGTGAGGAAAATCCTTACTCAGTGTTTTTGACTAAGTATTGAATGAATGAGGAAGAGCCATTTCATATTTATTGTGATTACATGTGTTAATGTAAAAATTAAACTCATATACCATAATCTGTATTCTAGGACTTTCAGCCTACAAGTTGTAATTGGGTATCAAGAAAAAAAAAAACAGAAGCAGAAGGGACGATACATTTTTTATCAATCAATATGTTTTCATATTTAGGAAAAAGTATTGCACACAATCGAAGATAACGAATGATAGTGTCAACAATGTAAAAAACTTGATGAATTTTTTATCATATTTTGCTCGGCCTACTGTTGTTGTGTTGTTTACCTATGTAAATGTTGAGTTGCACGAGCTCCTAATATTTATATGTCTTGGAAACGTAATACGATTGCTTGTAGGTACATTTTGCAAAGCAGCTGCACAAAATTAAAAGAAAAGCAAGGACGTGGTGTTGTTCCTAAAGGAATATAAGAGACGCATCATGCATCCGTATAAATATACTTCTTTTTTTTTCTGATTCGGAAATTCATCGAATGACTTTTCTCGCTTTGGGTGGAACGGAAGGGAGTGTCAGACTTGTACTGACTAAAAACCCACCCTGTTCATTCAGCTGCCCTTAAGCCCGGGGCCGCGGTATCTCGTTAGAACATTCCCGCAACCCCGGCAGGCAGCTTTAAATATACTAGTGCTAGTACTATTACGTACAGTACTAGCACTTCTCCCGCGAAACTAATTTTACCTTTGTATAATACTTTGTATAGGGTACTCAACAACAAGTTGCTGGCATACCTTGAAGACAATGAGCTCCTCAGTGACCACCAGTATGGCTTTCGCCGTGGTCGGTCCATCGGAGATCTTCTTGTGTATGTCACGCATTGTTGGGGCGAGGGCATTGAGAAACACGGTGAAGCCCTTGCGGTGTCCCTCGATATCTCAAAGGCTTTTGACAGGGTTTGGCACGCTAGTCTGCTGAGCAAGCTTCCTGCATTCGGTGTTCCTGCTAGCTTGTGCAACTGGATTTCTGACTTCTTTAGTGAGCGATTGATCCGAGTGATCATCGATGGCTGTTCGTCGGATCTTATGGCAATTAATGCCGGTGTTCCTCAAGGGTCTGTTCTTTCTGCGACTCTTTTTCTGCTGCATATCAATGACCAACTTCAGCTGGGAGCAGTTGGGTACGCGGATGACAGCACAGTCTCAGAGACATACTTATCCAGTGCTAGAGCTGGCAGGGACGAAATTGCCACTCTCAGAAAGGCCATGGTAGAGCGCATGAATTCGACTTTAAATCTTGTTTCCCAATGGGGCGACGACAATATGGCCGAATTCAACGCTTTGAAAACGAATCAAATCGAATTCAAGGCTTGTCTTTTCAGCGCTAAAAGGAGCCCATATCAATTATCCCCTACTTTCCGAAGTGCATCTGTGTCAGTTACCAACCGCCTGGAGCTTTTGGGCATGGAGTTGACGTCAGACCTCCACTTTGGCTCAACCATCGAGTCCAGAGCTCAGACTGCAGCAAAAAACTAGGAATCCTACACAGGGTGAGGCGGTACTTCACGCCTGGACAGCTTCTGAATCTATATAAAGCACAGGTCCGTTCCTGCATGGAGTACTGCAGCCACTTGTGGGATGGCTCTGCAAAATACCAACTTGCTGCACTGCTGTATTATTCTCTAAGACCTCATTCTAAACTTCGAATCTGAATCCGTTGTGAGTTTATTGATTGGCATTCTAAAAACTCGGTTGTTAATTCGAATTTCGAATTTACACTAGCGCTACCCTTGCGAGCGTGTCAGCGAGTTGAACTAAAGATTTTGACAGATAAAGTATGAGATGACGTGAGAAGTGGCATTCGGTAAGATAATTCCTCCGTCACTTCGACGCTGTTTACAGAATACAAAATCAAGGTCACTTTGAACCATAAGCGAAGTGACAGTGAATAGCTATGTGAGATGCGAGTTGTTGTTCGAATTTTACAGAATCGACGTACTGGACTCGATCCAGCGCAGGGCTAAAAGGCTTATAGGCGACGCTATCGGGCAAGCTTCATAGCCTGGCTCATCGGCGAACCGTTGCTTGCCTGTCGGTTTTCTACAGGTTGTACTTCGGGGAGTGTGCGCAGGAGCTCCATGACCTGATTCCTCCATCTCCCTTTCACTACCGGTCTACCAGACGCACGGCTGGGTACCACCCACACTTGGTTGATATACCGTCTTGTCGTACCAAGCGCTTCTCCTCCACATTTATTGTGCGCACTTCCAAGCCGTGGAATTCTCTGCCGGCTTCTGTGTTCCCTGCCACTTATGACGTTTCAACCTTTAAAGCAAGAGTAAACAGGCATCTTTTGGGCTCGCTCGTTCCATCGTAGACCTCATCTATCGCTTACCATCAGGCGAGATTGAGGTCAAGAGTGAGCTCATTGAGAATAAAAAAAAGATTGGGTATATTTTTTTTATGGGCCGTTTTAGAGTGGACAACATGTCTGTAATTTGTATATCATTGGCTTAAAGCAGCTAAACTTAGTGTATGAATTTAAATAAGCTATCATCATCATCATCTGCTGAGCTTTTTCCCATAGGGCCATTGCCTGTCGGGGTTGCGGGAATGTTGTAACAAGATACCGCGGCCCCAGAACGCAAGGGCAGCTGAACAAACAGGGTGGGTTTTTAATCAGTAGAAGACACACTCCCTTCCGCTTAACCCAGTGCGGAAGAAGACATTCGATGACTTTCCCACCCAGAAAACAAAAAAAAAAGAGTAGGTAGGCTTCTAGTTTTACTGAACGCAGCTGAGTTCTAGTGTTTCTCCACAACCCAGTGCTGGGTAACACGGTACGCCTTGGTAAGACTGGTGTCATACTTTCTGACTTCTGACTACCCATAACGACTGTCAAAGATGTACAAACGACAGCCGGTACCAACAGCTTCACTACAACATGGTATAAAACAAAGTCGCTTCCCGCTGTCTGTCCCTATGTATGCTTAGAACTTTAAAACTGCGTGACAGATTTTGATGCGGTTTTTTTTAATAGATAGAATGATTCAAGAGGAAGGTTTAGGTTATAATTTACTAGCTTCCGCCCGCGACTTCATCCGCGTGGAAAAAATTCCCCCGATTTTGAAACATTATTCATTAGTGCTCCGCTCCTATTGGTCTTAGCGTGATGATATATAGCCTATAGCCTTCCTCGATAAATGGGCTATCTAACACTGAAAGAAT
The DNA here is from genome assembly GCA_943138885.2 of Tholera decimalis. Classification (NCBI taxonomy): domain Eukaryota; kingdom Metazoa; phylum Arthropoda; class Insecta; order Lepidoptera; family Noctuidae; genus Tholera; species Tholera decimalis. The sequence continues at coordinate 13,169,613 of OW964553.2, read as the reverse complement.
TTTTAATCAGAACCGTAGTTCCTGAGATTAGCGCGTTCAAGCAAACAAACAAACAAACTCTTCCGCTTTATAATATTAGTATAGATTAAGGTTTGCGGACGAAGTCGCGGGCAGGAAGCTAGTAACGTATATTTCGAGGTTGGGAAGAATCTTAATATGTTAAGATGGGTAATCATCCACGGATCGACCTCGGCAAGGGTTGCTTAACCACGACTATTATATTAGCTAAGTAATATACAACGTGTAATTATGATAACAAACGATATAGCAAGGGTTTTGTAATCCTATGTCTACATGTGTGGAACTTATTAGAAATTTCAATACATTGATACTAGAGACCGAATTTTTCAAATTAAGAACGAAGAGAATTATCGTTTTATTGGCAAGTGACGTGGAAAGTGATGACCCTCATAGTGCTGTGACACGTTTGTTATTATTGGTATTCAAGAAACATATGAAACCAATAATTTGGGGTCAATTCTGTGAGTCACTTATATTGAGCTGAAACTTTGCACAGAAACTCCATACCAGATGTTGTCTTCAGTCCTTTTGGATAGATACGGGGTTTCCGTTACATGTTGTATACAAAGTGGAGAAGACAATACGACCTTAAATTTACCACAGCCTGATGATCCCCTTAGTCTGTACAAAAACTCAGGATATTTTTTCTTATTTTTCCACAGGCTCTATTTAGCCACTGTGCTTCATCGCAGGGTCAAATCCTGCGTTTAAGCAAAAAAAATCTCACACCATGAAGGTTTTAAGTCAATTATTAAACGGCAATTTAATAGTTTTACCCTTATTATTTAAAAATAACATCTTTTTATTACTTTGAAATCACATTTCATTTTATCCTCACTATGGATTCCTTGGGATTAGTGTACTCGGTATTTTCATTTATAGTCGTATCATCTTCCCCACCTTGTACATAAAAGGGGAATATTGGAAAAGTTTAGATAAATTGCCAATAATCGCATTAATACCCGGTAAGACGTTGTTAACTTTGTTATTACTTCAATTAAATTGCGTAAGCTAATCCCGGCTCATTCTTTCATAAGCCTCACGTATTCGAGTTTATCTTCAAGCATTCATATTGAATCATTTATTTAATTATTTATAACAAAATCCACAGCTCTTAGAACAATGTTTTGTAGTAACTTATATCTAATCTTACAGCCAATTACGGATTTACAATTTATTCATTAGTGACAAACATGTAGAAAGTATTTTTTTTTAATGAAAATTATTATACAGTATTAAGAAGTGTGCATGGGGAGTATTAAATGAATGTGTCTTTGTCACGTATGTGTATGTGGTGTATCATGAAATAGAACTTCAGTAACAACTTTTGACTTGACTGTTAGAAGGTAGGTGTTCATTTACAAAATTTCTCAGGTAACTTGGTTTACGGATAAAATTAGTTTGACACCATCTGAAAACATTTTCTTAGGAGAATTAGGAGAAGTCATGTTTGTTTATTTATGAAAAAGAAAACAATTTGCTTAGTCAAGTTTAAGTCAAGAGTGAATAGGTTACTTTTAGGTAAGCGTGCTCCATCTTCGACCACATCATCACTTACCATCAGGTGAGATGGTGGTCAAACGCGAACCTATTCTAAATAAAAATAAAAATAGTTTAAGTACTGATAAGCAGATTTCTTTAGAATTTGAATGTAAAATCGGCTAATCAAAATTAAATAAATAGTTAACTAATTTGAATAGGTACCAGGGGTATATGTCGGTCACCCATATTGACACTGACATTATGGTGTTTCTTCTTTATTTTCAAAAGTTTCTTGAGAATTGGTACCTAAACTTTCATCCGACTGCCACAGAAGGTATTGTTTTCACTGTTTTAGTTAAATACTTAAATTATGATACACATACATATATCACCCATCCCACATAGATGTTTTATTTTTAGTCTCAAAGCAGGTGATCTTATTTTTAAAAACTTGTCTTAAGTATAACGAGTAGATAATATTTCTTTTTGATCTGCACTTTAGTTTAAGAATAGAATATGACTAGTATTTGCGTGTTGCGCGAGGTGCAAGCACCTCGCGTGCTTGTGAAAAAAAAAAAGGGTGGGGGGTGATGGGAGGGGTTTAGTATTTGCGTGTTGCGCGAGGTGCAAGCACCTCGCGTGCTTGTGAAAAAAAAAAAAATGGGGGGGGTGATGGGGGGGGGGGTTGCACAATTATTTCGACTAAAGCATTGCCCCTCTAAATGAATCTGAAAAAAAAAAATGTTCCAAGTCTCTTAGATTCCGAGATCCGCCTAAAGGGGGGAGAAGGGGGGCGGGGGGGGGGGACTTTGAAAAATGGTTTTTGCTTTACCGAGCCTCCTCTATACGAATCCGTAAAAAGAAAAAAATACGGGTCTCGTAGTTTCCGAGATACGATAGGGGGGGGGGTGAGAAGGGGGGGGAAAAGGGGATGTTTGGCACTTTTCCCGTAGGTTTGAGAGTTACTTGTTTATGAATCTGTCAAAATATACCCACCTCCCCATCCACCATCTGGGAGAACAATTATGTCAGTGAGTCAGTGAGTGAGTGAGTGGTAATTTAGCTTTATATAGTATAACTAGTATTTGCGTGTTGCGCGAGGTGCAAGCACCTCGCGTGCTTGTGAAAAAAAAAGTGGGAGGGGTGATGGGGGGGGTTTAGTATTTGCGTGTTGCGCGAGGTGCAAGCACCTCGCGTGCTTGTGAATAAAAAAAAAAAAAAGGGGGGGGGCGGTGATGGGGGGGAGATGGGGGGGGGGGGTTGCACAAGTATTTCGACTAAAGCATTGCCCCTCCAAATGAATCTGAAAAAAAAAATGTTCCAAGTCTCTTAGATTCCGAGATCCGCCTACAGGGGAGAAGAAGGGGGGCGGGGGGGGACTTTGAAAACTGGTTTTTACTTTACCGAGCCTCCTCTATACGAATCCGTAAAAAGAAAAAAATACGGGTCTCGTAGTTTCCGAGATACGATAGGGGGGGGGGAGAAGGGGGGGGAAAAGGGGGGTTTGGCACTTTTCCCGTAGGTTCGAGAGTTACTTGTTTACGAATCTGTCAAAATATACCCACCTCCCCATCCACCATCTGGGAGAACAATTATGTCAATGAGTCAGTCAGTGAGTGAGTGAGTGAGTGAGTGGTAATTTAGCTTTATATAAAATAACTAGTATTTGCGTGTTGCGCGAGGTGCAAGCACCTCGCGTGCTTGTGAAAAAAAAAGGGGGGGGGGGGTGATGGGGGGGGTTTAGTATTTGCGTGTTGCGCGAGGTGCAAGCACCTCGCGTGCTTGTGAAAAAAAAAAAAAGGGGGGGGGGGTTAGTATTTGCGTGATGCGCGAGGTGCAAGCACCTCGCGTGCTTGTGAAAAAAACTAAAGCATTGCCCCTCTAAATCAAGTATTTGCGTGTTGCGCGAGGTGCAAGCACCTCGCGTGCTTGTGAAAAAAAAAAAACAAAAGGCGGGGGTTGATGGAGGGGTTTAGTATTTGCGTGTTGCGCGAGGTGCAAGCACCTCGCGAGCTTGTGAAAAAAAAATTAAAAAAAAAAGAGGGGGGGGGGTGATGGGGGGGGGGGTTGCACAAGTATTTCGACTTAAGCATTGCCCCTCTAAATGAATCTGAAAAAAAAAAATGTTCCAAGTCTCTTAGATTCCGAGATCCGCCTAAAGGGGGGGAGAAGGGGGGCGGGGAGGGGGGACTTTGAAAAATGGTTTTTACTTTACCGAGCCTCCTCTATACGAATCCGTAAAAAGAAAAAATACGGGTCTCGTAGTTTCCGAGATACGATAGGGGGGGGGGAGAAGGGGGGGGAAAAGGGGGGGTTTGGCACTTTTCCCGTAGGTTTGAGAGTTACTTGTTTACGAATCTGTCAAAATATACCCACCTCCCCATCCACCATCTGGGAGAACAATTCTGTCAGTGAGTCAGTGAGTGGTAATTTAGCTTTATATAGTATAACTAGTATTTGCGTGTTGCGCGAGGTGCAAGCACCTCGCGTGCTTGTGAAAAAAAACTAAAGCATTGCCCCTCTAAATCAAGTATTTGCGTGTTGCGCGAGGTGCAAGCACCTCGCGTGCTTGTGAAAAAAACTAAAGCATTGCCCCTCTAAATCAAGTATTTGCGTGTTGCGCGAGGTGCAAGCACCTCGCGTGCTTGTGAAAAAAAAAAAATAAAAAAAAGGGGGGGGGGAATGGGGGGGGGTTTGCACAATTATTTCGACTAAAGCATTGCCCCTCTAAATGAATCTGAAAAAAAAAATGTTCCAAGTCTCTTAGATTCCGAGATCCGCCTAAAGGGGGGAGAAGGGGGGCGGGGGGGGGGGACTTTGAAAAATGGTTTTTGCTTTACCGAGCCTCCTCTATACGAATCCGTAAAAAGAAAAAAATACGGGTCTCGTAGTTTCCGAGATACGATAGGGGGGGGGGTGAGAAGGGGGGGGAAAAGGGGATGTTTGGCACTTTTCCCGTAGGTTTGAGAGTTACTTGTTTATGAATCTGTCAAAATATACCCACCTCCCCATCCACCATCTGGGAGAACAATTATGTCAGTGAGTCAGTGAGTGAGTGAGTGGTAATTTAGCTTTATATAGTATAACTAGTATTTGCGTGTTGCGCGAGGTGCAAGCACCTCGCGTGCTTGTGAAAAAAAAAGTGGGAGGGGTGATGGGGGGGGTTTAGTATTTGCGTGTTGCGCGAGGTGCAAGCACCTCGCGTGCTTGTGAATAAAAATAAAAAAAAAGGGGGGGGGGCGGTGATGGGGGGGAGATGGGGGGGGGGGGTTGCACAAGTATTTCGACTAAAGCATTGCCCCTCCAAATGAATCTGAAAAAAAAAATGTTCCAAGTCTCTTAGATTCCGAGATCCGCCTACAGGGGAGAAGAAGGGGGGCGGGGGGGGGACTTTGAAAAATGGTTTTTACTTTACCGAGCCTCCTCTATACGAATCCGTAAAAAGAAAAAAATACGGGTCTCGTAGTTTCCGAGATACGATAGGGGGGGGGGAGAAGGGGGGGGAAAAGGGGGGTTTGGCACTTTTCCCGTAGGTTCGAGAGTTACTTGTTTACGAATCTGTCAAAATATACCCACCTCCCCATCCACCATCTGGGAGAACAATTATGTCAATGAGTCAGTCAGTGAGTGAGTGGTAATTTAGCTTTATATAATATAACTAGTATTTGCGTGTTGCGCGAGGTGCAAGCACCTCGCGTGCTTGTGAAAAAAAAAGGGGGGGGGGGGGTGATGGGGGGGGTTTAGTATTTGCGTGTTGCGCGAGGTGCAAGCACCTCGCGTGCTTGTGAAAAAAAAAAAAAGGGGGGGGGGGGTTAGTATTTGCGTGATGCGCGAGGTGCAAGCACCTCGCGTGCTTGTGAAAAAAACTAAAGCATTGCCCCTCTAAATCAAGTATTTGCGTGTTGCGCGAGGTGCAAGCACCTCGCGTGCTTGTGAAAAAAAAAAAACAAAAGGCGGGGGTTGATGGAGGGGTTTAGTATTTGCGTGTTGCGCGAGGTGCAAGCACCTCGCGAGCTTGTGAAAAAAAAATTAAAAAAAAAAGAGGGGGGGGGGGGTGATGGGGGGGGGGGGTTGCACAAGTATTTCGACTTAAGCATTGCCCCTCTAAATGAATCTGAAAAAAAAAATGTTCCAAGTCTCTTAGATTCCGAGATCCGCCTAAAGGGGGGGAGAAGGGGGGCGGGGAGGGGGGACTTTGAAAAATGGTTTTTACTTTACCGAGCCTCCTCTATACGAATCCGTAAAAAGAAAAAATACGGGTCTCGTAGTTTCCGAGATACGATAGGGGGGGGGGAGAAGGGGGGGGAAAAGGGGGGGTTTGGCACTTTTCCCGTAGGTTTGAGAGTTACTTGTTTACGAATCTGTCAAAATATACCCACCTCCCCATCCACCATCTGGGAGAACAATTCTGTCAGTGAGTCAGTGAGTGGTAATTTAGCTTTATATAGTATAACTAGTATTTGCGTGTTGCGCGAGGTGCAAGCACCTCGCGTGCTTGTGAAAAAAAACTAAAGCATTGCCCCTCTAAATCAAGTATTTGCGTGTTGCGCGAGGTGCAAGCACCTCGCGTGCTTGTGAAAAAAACTAAAGCATTGCCCCTCTAAATCAAGTATTTTTTTTATTTTTTTATTTATTTATTTGTCTCAGACCATTGATCCATAGAGTGTTAGTAAAAAACTTAACCTATTGTTAGTAAAATAAATTAAAACATAAAATCAATTTAATTGGCGACATGCACGCCTGTGCGCACATGCCTACCAGCCCAGTGCCTGACAAATGGCCCATCTATTTTGTCCGCCAGTGTAACTAGAATGTTGTTGGGGCTACCCCTGAATCGCTGCAGCGCAGATGCACATCGCTTGCGCATAACAGCATAAAAGTCATCTACTCTCGCTTCAGCAAACATACCCGATGCGCTGCAAAACCGAGGTAGCCCCAACAAAACCCTCAGCGTATTATTATATTGAACGCGCAGAGCGCTGTAGGCTTTTTGCGTATACCTGATCCACAGGCTGCACGAGTAAAACGATTGACAATAGGCTCGGAATAGAGTCAGTTTTACCTCTTTAGTACACCGTGCAAACCTGCGCGCAAGCATATTGCATCTGGCCGCCAACGCTCTGCGCTCCCTATCTATGTCTTGGTCGTCTATGAGGCAATCCGTGACCACATGACCGAGGTATTTTATCTGAGTGACGAGCTCCAACGGAGTTCCTCGTAACCTTACGGGTGGAATACTTGATGGAGTATTATTGCGCACTTTAAAAACGATTACTTTGCTTTTAGTTTCATTATACCTCAAGCCATGAGCCTCCGCATAACTCTCACAGACGGCCAATAATTTCCTTAAGCCACAGATTGATGGACTGAGCAACACCATGTCATCAGCATAACTTATGTTGTTGATCATTCTTCCATCAATAGAGCATCCGACCATGGTGCCGCTCAACTCACCAACCAGCCGATCCATATATAGGTTAAAAATACTGGGTGAAGTTAACCCTCCTTGCCTTACGCCACAATCTAGCCTGTAAAACTCAGAATGAGCATCAGCCCATCTGACATAATTCTTTTGATTCTTATACCAATATTGAAATATCTTAATAAACTCTGCAGGTAGCTCGGTATCATCCGATATTTTCTGCCACAAAATGTCATAGTTTACCAGGTCAAAAGCTTTTGACAGGTCCAGAAAGCAGCCATACACTGGTGTCTTCCGGTCAGTGTAGTACTGCACAGTCTGCTTGAGGCACAGGATTGCACTTTCAGTAGACAAACCGGCTCTAAATCCAAACTGCGCGTCATGTAATTGAACGTGTTTTTTCAACTGTTTCTCGAGCAGACTGTCCAGCACTTTGCCAATGACTGTTCCTAGTGAGATAGGTCTATAATTATTTTTTTCTGATGGATCACCTGTCTTGTTTTTAATTATGGGAACTACTACAGTTTTCAAAAGATTTTCAGGCAGGTAAGAGTGATTAATACAGAAATTGAATAACATAGTGAGCAGTCTGGTCAAATGTACACCGGCGAATTTTAAATGCTCAACACTCAGACCATCATGCCCCGGTGACTTACCTCGCTTCATACATTTTAATGCAACTTTTATTTCCTTAGCCACGAAACGTGCATGTAAATCACCTTCACACAGGGTCCTAGTGCCTCGCACAGATGTATCTGACCCAAGCGGAGCCACCTTAAAATGATTCATAAACATGGTCGCTATGTCACTGCTCTGAGATAGACCATCAACGTTTGTGGGAAGGCTCGGCTGGGGATTCAAAGAGTTAGTTTGCTTCCAAAAAGAACTAAATTTTTTTTCATTATGTAGTGTTGCAATCTTATCCATTTTAATCTGCGTTTTATTGTTTTGACACCACTTCAATTTACTTTTAAATCTTTGTTTCAATAACTTCATGTCATTATAAACCTCCCCAAATTTAGGTTTTCCATGCAAAATCCACTTTTGATACCCAAGTCGAGCCTTTGTATGGGCCTCTTTAACATGTCTGTTCCACCCCGTTTGATACCTATGTTTTATTTTTACAAATGATTTATGACTTGAAATAGCAGCCGTTTGTAAAACAGACACAATCTGTTCATACATATAATTAATAAAATATCTATGATGAGCATTTTTACATATCCTATCACTACATTTAATAAACTGTAATGTGCCAGTGTAATGTTGTACTTGTTCGGGACTTCTAATTCCCCAAATTACTTTATTTTGCACTACTCTTTTATTGATATGTTTTGGCACTAAAACCTTAAAATTACAAATAATTTGTAAGGGATAATGGTCAGACCACGAAACATCATTAAGTACATTCACCCTTACAATAGTATTTCTAGTAACGCTTGTTACCAAACAGTGATCTAACCATCTAACGCACCCGTGCGAGTCACTCAAGTACGTATAAGTGCTAGAGTTTATACCAAGTATGTCTATATCAGCACAAATAAAATTAAAATCTAAACAAAACTGTAATAATTCGTTACAGAATAACTCACCAGGGTGCGCGTTGAAATCTCCCATCACTATTTGCGTGTTGCGCGAGGTGCAAGCACCTCGCGTGCTTGTGAAAAAAAAAAAAAAAAAAAAAAGGGGGGGGGGGAATGGGGGGGGTTTGCACAATTATTTCGACTAAAGCATTGCCCCTCTAAATGAATCTGAAAAAAAAAATGTTCCAAGTCTCTTAGATTCCGAGATCCGCCTAAAGGGGGGAAAAGGGGGGCGGAGGGGGGACTTTGAAAAATGGTTTTTACTTTACCGAGCCTCCTCTATACGAATCCGTAAAAAGAAAAAAATACGGGTCTCGTAGTTTCCGAGATACGATAGGGGGGGGGGGGGGGGGGAAGGGGGGGGAAAAGGGGAGGTTTGGCACTTTTCCCGTAGGTTTGAGAGTTACTTGTTTACGAATCTGTCAAAATATATCCACCTCCCCATCCACCATCTGGGAGAACAATTATGTCAATGAGTGAGTCAGTGAGTGGTAATCTAGCTTTATATAGTATAATTATTCATGTTTTACTTATCTTGTTATCATTTCGTGTCTTTTTACTAAACTTGGGATACATGGGAACGTGCAACGGCGTGTCTGACCTTGACCTGACCTGACCTTGCTACTCGGTACAACGATGTCACGGATTCACCATTAATGATTTTCAATTACGGCATTTACATTCCGAAAGGTTTCATGTCATGGCGGCCTTTGGCATACCTACTGAGGACGCATTTATGCATGCATGGATTATTCTCTTCTCATCGCGATAGTTTATACTAAGCATGTAGTTATTTATTTGTCTGTAATCTAAAGTGAAATTTACAATTATTGAAAAAATAGTACAATAAACGGTATATACAATAAAATTGTCTTTATGATTATCCGTACCTATGTGAAGAGTAACCGTGGATTCGAATACGAAAATTGTTTTACTGAGCTACCTTTTCTGTAAAAAACCGGTCAAGTGCGTGTCGGGCCACGCGCAGTGTAGGGTTCCGTAGTTTTTATAACAGCCAAGTGCGTGTCGTATTCGCTGATTGACCGTTTCGTACCATGCTCTAACTAAAAGCCAAACATGACTACCTAACTAATTTGACTTCCTATACAAATCCTCACCTGATCCGACAATTTTGCACGGAAAGTTTTAATTTTTTAATTGACTATAAGTCGGTAGCAAAAAGATCTTTTTGCTATATTGATTAGGATTCTCCTTTAAATTGAATTAAGAAAACATTGTTTTGTAGAAGCACGTGTACGGCATATGGGGTTGGCGTATCCATTGGGATAAAACCCCAATTTAATTTCATACAGATTTTAAAAATAAGTCGGTACATCAAAATGCGTGAATTAAAAATAATATAAAAGTTTATTTAAGAGTACATAATATTGTCATTTTCAGTTCTCTCTCCCAAAAGCATATTGTACCTACATTTCAAAATTAGAGCATGTACCTATTACGTTACGCGCCCTGTTCGAATTACAAAAGTTCAGAGTTCATTGTCTCCGACATCGGTGGAGTGTAGACACTAACTTGTGATCCTACAAGGATTCCGTTTTCAAAAGGGCGTTCGGAATCCTTAAAATATTCTATGAGATAGGGCACGAGAGCGTAGCCGCGAAAGTCAGTTTCTAATACCAGAAATTATTAACTGGCAATCGCATGTTGTGTAAATAGCGATGTTAATATGAACTAGCAGACTTGTGTAATTAATTACAGACGACGAGGTCATCGGCCTTCGACATGTAAATAATGTCAATTGGTACCGATTGTTCCGTTACAAATAAGTTTATTAAATTCCTGCGCATTGCTTACGCATGCAATTACGACCGTGTCTGTCTGTGAAGTGAAAAATGTATTTTTAAAAGAATGCGATGGGTAGGTTGATGATGGATGGGCAAATGACACTGAAATTGGTTTGAGACGATGATGGGATCATACTAGTACCGTCAACGTGTAATTTAAAGGGTATATACATACCAAGTGCACGGCTTCTTTGGATGATAACAAACGATATGGCAAGGGTTTTGTAATCCTATGTCTATATGTATGGAGCTTATTAGAAATTTCAATACATTGATACCAGAGACCGAATTTTTCAAATTAAGAATAATGAAGAGAATTATCATTTTATTGGCAAGTGACGTGGAAAGTGATGACCATCATAGTGCTGTGACACGTTTGTTATTACTGGTATTCAAGAAACATATGAAACCAATAATTTAGGGTCAATTCTGTAAGTCAGTTATTTTGAGCTAAAACTGCATAGAGACTCCATACCGGATGTTGTCTTCAGTCCTTTTGGATAGGTATGGGTTGTCCGTTACATGTTGTATACCACGTATACCACGGACCACGTATTTTAAATTGCATTCTTCACGTTGTTTTCAATATTCATGTACGATACTTAAATGATCCAAATACATTTGTTTAAACACACGGGAATTTTATCCAATATTGTAGCTGATGAACCGTAAATCAAAGAAATAATTAAAATACTTTTATCCTTTGTATAGTATAGATTGAGGATTACTTAATAGGCACTGATATCTAAGATCTACAAATTGATACGAAGAATGTCATTATTTTATTTTAGGGATCTAAGTGCCGAAAGTATAAAAAAGCTCGCAAACTAATGAGGAAGAAAGCAGGATAGAATCGACGACGACTGTAAGGCTTTCTACCCCTGATTTTAAAAGTCGCAAACGGTTCATTTTGTTTTCAACATAAATATTGTTCCTTGCAATTTTGTTTTCACCATAAATATTGTGCCTTGCCTTAACTCCAAAATATTACATTGTTCTTCATTGCATTTTGTTTGCATTGCAGTGAAATATCCGCAGTGATACGGAAGAAACTTACACATACCTGTATAGTTCTGCAGACATTTAAAAAAACATAGGAGCGCCATACCGTGACCTTGACTTCTGATATATCGGCAGTTCCGAATTAGAACGGAACGCTGGGGTTCTTTGAACTGATAGTTTTTACTGAAATTGCGTAAGGTCATGGTCAGTCCGACGCATATACACAGGAATAACGCATCTACACCCTTTCTCTCTATGTAGTACCTCAAGCAGGAATTTTGGCCGAAGGGTTTCGTGTATAGTGGATTTCGCGGAAGGTTACGCGATACCACGCAGAACAACACAACGTCGCCCTGTCTCTTCATGTGAAGTAATTTTTGTAAAATGTATTTGTAAGTATTCGTTTATTTATAAGATTTTATATTTGTATATTCCTTTACTATTATAACTTATCACTAAACTTACACTTACCATCAGGTGTGATCGGTGTCAAGAGCGGGCACATTGGTAATATATATATATATATATATATACAACGTGTAACGGAAACCCCATATCTATCCAAAAGGGCTGAAGACAACATCTGGTATGGAAACTTTATGCACAGTTTCAGCACAAAATAACTGACTCAAAGAATTGATACCAAATTATTGGTTTCATATATTTCTTCAATACCAATCATAGCAAACGTGTCACAGCACTACGAGGGTCAATAACTTTCCACGTCACTTGCCAATAACACGATAATTATTTTCGTTCTTCTTAATTTAAAAAATTCGGTCTTTGGTATCAGTGTATTGGAATTTATAATAAGTTCTACACACGTAGACTTAGGATTACAAAACCCTAGCCATATCGTTTGTTATCATCCAAAGAAGCCATGCACTTGGTATGTATATACCCTTTAAATTACACGTTGTATAACACGAAATATTAAGACTTAACGTTCCTACAGATGGGTATCGGGCCTTATCAATGTATATGAGAGGCAATGGGCCGTAATTTACCAACTGGGCCTAGTGTGGGTCGGTAGATCTAGCATGTTTTCGGATTTTCGGTCCTAGGACATGGCGATTTCCACACAATATTTTTCTTCATCGTACATACCTACGTGAAATTTATTTCATTCGACTCAGGTTATCGAATAATTCCAAATACTTTGATGAGTTAAGTTGGAGAATATCTGACTCCAATCCAAGTCGTATTGGTTGGTGCGTAAAATTGGATAAGAATTTCTTATAAAGTCTATCTAATCTTATGAAAGCTTACTAAATAATATGAAAAATATACACATATTCTACAAAAAAAAAGTTATTTAAAAATCTAAAAAACCCGACTGCTCAACTGAAATGCAAGAAACAAGCACATTTTTATTTTAAAAAGTGACAAGCAGGCGGGACCCAATTGAACGTATTTTTTTTTTAAATTTGACGGGTCCGCCTGCTTGTCACTTTTTAAAATAAAAATGTGCTTGTTTCTTGCATTTCAGTTGAGCAGTCGGGTTTTTTAGATTTTTAAATAACTTTTTTTTCAATTAAAATATTAATTAACAATTTTTTAATTTTCCCGGTCGTGTCACATTGGCACCCCACCGGATTCAGAAACTGAAAACTTTATCTTTGTATTATTTTTGCTAGTATTACACTAATGATAAATATGATATACCTTTTTGAAATCCTTGTGATAAGCCTTTTAATTTGATATCCATATTGTGGTATTCGGAAAAATATTTTTTTTTACTATGTATAATGACTTCGCACAGCCGCCATGTTTGATTTTTTCAAATATCACCTATTTAAGAACACTTGGGCTGCTAAAACAAATCTAACGATACCTCAAATACCTCACTCCGTTCAGTGGTTCTGAAGATATGAGGTAATAAAGAATATTACAAACATACATACATACATACAAGATACGCGCGAAAAACATAACCCTTCCTTTGCAGTCGGGTAAAAAGGAGTAAAATCCCATTTAATAATGTAGGTACCATGAATCACGACATTCCGGTAGTGTATCTGAAGATTACGTTATCTTGCCACAGAAGTCACGGCAACGATAATCGTGTTATCTATTTACGACAAACTGTTAAACTATTATTTTAATCACTGTGAGATCCTATCACATTGTTAAATACCATTAAGGTAATCACTTAATAGATGTACGGATTTATAATCACTTTTATCGCTACTAGAGATCGATAAATTGATTATCTATTATTGTAACTTAAACTAATGAATCAGCAAAAAAATCTCAAAAAATAACGTGGTACCTATGTGTTTTATAAGTATGAACGCCTTTATTTGTTTTTCGGTGCGAAGATATTCAAATGACTGTTCGCGTTCTGGGGAAGTGTTACACAAAAAACCCATTATGTTCCTTCAATTGCCCTTGCGTTCTGGGGCCGTGATATAACGTTAGAAAATACACGCTACCTTGGATATTCACGTATCCCCGGTTTATATGAAGTCCTCATGTTCCAGTAACCTTTTTATTAAGGTTACCTTATACGGGGTCACGTGATTGTCACGTGTTAGTAAATGTCAAATCCATACAATTTAATTTTTCCGTTGGCGTTAACGCTTACAGAAAATGGATTTTGTCTAGGCCCGCTGGTCTGCAGATGCGTCCGCGGACGCCCGCAGATGCATCCGCAGATGGATCACCACGAGCTGTCCACACGTCTGCAGGTCGATCAGTCTAGCTTCATTCTCGACAGACGCAACACGCACGTTTAAAAATGGATATTGAGACCGTAGCTGCCGCAGCTATTTATTTATTTAGTACTTTTAACTACTACGTGAGTGTGCATCGCAGTAGTTATTAAAAAATTAGGAATTTTGAATTAATTTGAATTAGGTGTAAGTATTAAAATAGTAGTTACACTTACGACATTTTTATTTTAATGGTATTTATTTTTGGGGTTCCACAGTTTTCAGCTTGATAAAGCTTAATAAACCTAAAAGTTTCCTCGGTGCTCATATTATTAGCCATTTCAACAAGAATTGAACCGCAAGAAGCACGCGTGCACTCTCAACCGCAACTCCGATTAAACTGATGCCTCGCCAGACGTGTGGACAGACACCGGACGTCCGCGCCGAAACCCTTTGATCTGTGCCACAAAAACCGACAACAATCAGATTCGAGGCGGACGCGTCTGCGTGCGTCTGCGGACGTTAAATACCTACAAGAGATGCACAAATTACCCCCTCTATACATATTCTGCGGACGCATCCGCAGATGACGTCCGCGGACGCATCTGCAGACGTGTAGAGGAAGCTTAAGACACGGCGACGGAAAAGTTCTCAACAGGCGGACGTGGGAGCAGGCGAGGACCGAAGAGGGGGGGGGGGGGGGGTTTCAGGGGACATGACCGTACACCGTACAAAGTCTTACACCCCAAATAGAAAATCTAAAATTTTGCAAAATTAGACGTTCCAAATATTATCATCACCCGATTTGTCAATAAAAATAGAAGACTTCAATTTGTTTTATAATGTGTGCGCTAAAATTTGTATTGTGCAATAAAGAAAACTAATTTACTCGACATATTGTATTGTTAGTGACCCCCCAAAATTCCAGGCGTCTACATCCTTGGGAGTAAGAGACGCAGAAACTATTACACACTAATTTCTACGGAAAAAATATGTGAGTTGCTCATGTTTTATATGAGATGGATAAATAGATATCCTCTTTATTGTAAGACAAACCAATCCTGGTTTGATGGTACTTTAATTATAAATCTGTATTCTTTGTAATAAAGAAAGAATAAAAATATATGTTAATTTTATCGTAGTTTTATAGTTTGCAATCTTAAAGACAAATACTGCATAAAAAAATAAACTCAGGATAGGTACATTTAACTTCAATATGCAATTATCTGTATTCAAAGGTCGAGAATAAACTGCAATCAATTCAATGATTGCACTCTTTCCATAATATCTTTGCGAATAATTAATAAAACGATTGCATTGTTTTCCAGTTATAATGTGACGAGTTATATGTACAGTTGTGATTTAATAATTATGGGTACTTAATCTCTGTATTTTATGCTTTTGAATGTTTTTCAAAGTCATGAAATAACAAGTCGTTGCGTTATTTTTAATGTCAAATGTTATAATAGATTGTTAATTTGTGATATTGATTTAGTTTAGGTAATTTCGATTCGATTACTGACAGATGATTATACCTACTAATTTATCTGTTAATTGACTTGTGATGGATTATGATAATAAATAATATAAGCTCGAAAATTAGAAGAGGTTACTAGGTTACCTGTACAGCGTGTAACATAAAGGGTATATACATAATAATCGCACACCTTCTTTGGACCATAGCAAATAATATGGCAAAGTTTTTGTAATCCTATGTCTACATGTGTGGAACTTATTAGAAATTTCAATAGATTGATACCATAGGCCGATTTTTTCAAATGAAGAAGAACGAAGAGAATTATCGTGTTATTGGCAAGTGACGTGGAAAGTTATTGACCCTCGTAGTGTTGTGACACGTTTGTTATGTATGGTATTGAAGAAACATGTGAAACCGATAATTTAGTATCAATTCTTTGAGTCACTCATTTTTACCTGAAACTGTGCATAGAGACTCCATACCAGATGTTGTCTTCAGTCTGGGGTGGGGGTATGGGGTTTCCGTTACACGTTGTATATTATCTCTAAATATCGATATCTATGATAAAGTAGCACTTTACTCGCCACTTAGTCCAAGTGGATTTTTTTTTAGTTGAAAATAGGTTCGCGTTTGACCTCCATCTCACCTGATGGTAAGTGATGATGTGGTCGAAGATAGAGCACGCTTATCTAAAAGTAACCTATTCACTCTTGACTTAAAGACTCCTAGGTTATAGCTGTCGGGAAACACAGACTCCGACTAATTATTTGCCGAGATAACTATTAGTTTGAGGGTTCAGGTTTATATATGAAAGGGATGACGTGCTCCATCTTCGACCACATCATGACTTACCATCAGGTGAGATGGTGGCCCAACGCGAACCTATTATCAATAAAAAAAAAATTACCGGTTCGCGTTTGACCACTATCTCACCTGACGGTAAGCGATGAGTAGGTTGAAAATGAAGTACGCTTAACTAGTAACCTATTCACTCTTGACTCTGGCTGCTTTTTTCCGGTTGTGTAAATTATCGAATGACTTCTCCCGCTCTGGGTGGAGCGGAAGTGAGTGTCAGACTTCTACTGACTAAAACCCACCCTGTTTCTTCAGGTGCCCTTAAGTTCCGGGGCCGCGTTATCTCGTTAGAACATTCCCGCAACCCCGGAAGGACTTAAAGACCGAAGAAGTTTATAGCTATGAGGAAATACAGACTCCGGGAGGGAATTTCACTTCTTAGCTGTACAAACTTTTCACCACCACACCTCGAAAAACACGTAATTTTTAAGAAGTCTAATTAGGTGCTTGATGAAGCGCGGAGGAGTGCTACACGCACTGCTTAAACTTCAAGATCGCACCAAGCACCAACTGACTGTAATTATTTTGTAGCAAAATGATTGAATAGATCGTTAGGTGCAAATGCAGATATTTTTGTTATTATTCCTGATAACCCTCATATCTAAGATAGACCTTGAAATCTCTGCCGTTTCCGGTACTTTATCGTTAAAGAGCAATGTTGCAAACTTTGACCCAGCAACCCTGCAGAAGGAACTTTGGACGAATGATTCCTTGCCACGCCATTCTGATGCATGTTTTTATATCATTTCATGTATTCAATATTTACAGTTGTTTTCAAATAAATTGGAGCTCGTGGCTAAATAATAACAGGTTAAGCAATGCTTGCAGAGGTCGATCCGTGGTTGGATAACCATCTCAATATATCGAAATTCCACCGTGCCTTAGAAGCACGTCTAATAAATTGCATTGCGTGTAATAAAACAACGGTATTCTCCATGATCTTCCGTACCGCAGGATACCATCCACACTTGGTCGATATTAGGGCGTCCAATCCCGCAGCCCGAATTCAATCTCGGTATTTGCGGGACTACGAATTTTCAATCCCGCGGGATCTCGGTATTTGCGGGATCCCGCATATTGAAAATATTCACATTTATATAAGGCAAATAAAACAATGAAATAATCAACTAACTCCACATATATTTACGTATTACTATTAGTATGAGATCAATCAAATTACACCGTTTTTCTTCACAAGAAACAGTAACAAATACTGAATAAAATACTTGACTGATATTTTAGGCTACATACTTAGGCTACCACCGACTGAAATCTATACTAATATTATAAAGCGGAAAAGTTTGTTAGTTTGTTTGTTTGTTTGTTTGTTTGCTTGAACGCGCTAATCTTCGAAAGTACTGGGTGGATTTGGATGAAATTTGATATGGAAGTAGCTTGAAGCTTGAGGAAGGTTATAGGCTACTTTTTACCCGACTGCAAAAAAGGAGAGTTATGTTTTTACCGTGATAGAATCCACGGGAGCGAAGCCCCGCGTGAGTACTAGTTGGGCTATATTAGGCTACAAAGCTGTGAAAAACGGGTGACATCGGCCCCCGCGTTGTTTGCAACACTACCGGCTACCAGTCACCGATCGATCGCGCTTGCGAGAGAATGTATGCATGCTTTTTTCCAGTCCCGCAAATCCCGCGGATCCCGCGGCCGTAATCCCGCATCACACGGGATTGGAAAAAGACGCGGGATTCCGCAATACCGAGATCTCGGTATTCCGGGATTGGACGCCCTAGTCGATATACCGTCTTGTCGTACTAAGCGCTTTTATTCAACATTTATTGTGTGCAAAGCCAAGGTGTGGAGCTCTGCCGGCTTCTGTGTTCCCTGTCACACATGACCCGTCAGCCTTTAAAGCAAGAGTGAATAGGCATTTTCTGAGCTCGTTCGTTCGATCGTAGACCTCATCTTACACTTACCATCAGGTGTGATTGAGGTGAAGAGCAGGCACATTCGTAATTTAAAAAAACAATGTGGATTGAAAAAAAAGGATCAATTTAGTTTTTTTTTCTGTATATCACAACAAAAATATGAAACACATACACGCAAATCTTTTGATGAAAATAAATTGTGTAGGTAAGTCTGTATTCGAAATTGTCTTCACGTGCTAATAATCTTCGCACCATGCATTATAGATGCTTTCGGAAAAAAGTATCTAGTGATTCTTTACTGCAAAAGTATAATCTTCTCACACTAAAATCTAGACGTACTCTACTGGAAATGATGACTCTTTTTAGTATATGTCGCAACAAGTTTGACTGCATCGAACTTGTGAACAATTTGTGCTTTCTGGTCCCTCGCACTGTACACGGTCGAGAAACACGTGCGAGACATTTGTTCGCAACCAACCTCCGTCGTACCAACTCTGGGGCACGCTCCCCATTACACCGTCTAGTTGATACTTATAATAAAAACTTCAGTTCCATAGATATTTTGTTTCTTGGTAAAAATGTATTTAAAAAAGATATTACATCTGCTTTAAAAGATAGCAGTTTATAATTAAATTTATAGTCATTAAATAAGTAATTGTAGTCGTAAGCTCTAAGTTAACAATGTAATTTTATTAATCAACAGCTAGCTAAACTCTATTATAATTTGTGAATAACGCAGTGAGTAGTATATTTGTAACTATGATTAGATCCTGTACTATTTATAATCTTTAATATACTACTGTTTGTTATTCCTATGAAATAAAATAAAATAAAATAAAATAATAAAAAGTTTGAAAGGTCATCAATTCGTTAAATATATACCACCTTACAGGTACTGTAGATAACCTAAAGAAATATAAAATGACGAGTACCTATGTATAGTCGCGGTAAAGAAGCGGCAAAGTCATGACTATGTTATTGTTTTGATAAATATTATAGCGCGAGGTCGTCGGCCAATGTCTCCTGTGATAACAACAATATACCAACAAAGAGGTCACTTTGTCCGCATACGAAGCTTAATAAAACAGATACACTTGTGTAATATTGTCATTTATAATAATCGTTTTGAAAACTCGGTTAATGGCACACATTTAAGTGCATGTTCTCAATTAGTCGATTATGTGATTGGACAGATTGTATAATGGTCACTATTTTTATATGAAAGAAACAGTGAGGGACGGAAAATGCAAAAAAGTTATAAACAGAAAAATAATGTTTAAAAAAAATTCAAACGTCACTGCCCTTTCAAAGGAGCTTGAATCAGCAAGAGTTCAAATCGCAAAAGCTAGTAGCATCATAAGGTATATACCTTATGATGGTAAGGTATATGATGCTACTAGCTTTTGCGATTTGATTATTATATATACAATGCAATAATCGCTACCTGATTTCTATACATACATACAGGCATTCCCGCGTCACCCTAACACCAAGCGATAATCACGCGAATACGCGACGGTCTTGATAAAGTTTGGCAAAACTGGAACATTCCCAAAAGTTCCAGTTACATTAAAAAAAACTTAATTGTTAAAATTTTGTTATTTGTGCATAATATAAGTAAAAGATTTACAGGCTTCAGGCTGAAGTTTTTCATGTATCTGTAAAATAAATTTGTTGGTTAGCTATATTTGTACATGAAAACTGTTAAGAATTCAATAATTACAACTTCTTTGGATAATTGAAAAGATAATCCAACATGGCCAAGGTTATTTAACTAAGGTTCCTTTAACAAAGAAACTTAACGGCTCTTCCATTCATTAAATGGCTGTTAATTTTCTGCGTGATTAATTACTCACCAACAATAGTTAATCTAGATAAAAGATACGGCAACGAGAAAAAGGAATGGATAGGTACCTTGATACTAATGAAAAAAGTACCATTGAAACGTCGAGTTTATTTTGAGAAATCCTGACGCGTGGCATATTATAAAGATTAATTGATTTTCTTCACAATGGACCTTATTTTTGTAAACGTCCGAAGCTCAGTAAATAAATACGGTTTTCCTGTTTACCTAAGTCTCAAATAAATAAATAAACTTCCGTGTCTGACAGATTTCAGGAGATGGGCAGTATAAACAAGAAGGAATTATTTTATTTTTACTATTTATTTATGATTTCAATTGTTTAATTTAAGTTTTAATATTGATTCTGATTTTAATTTTTATTATGGTTTGTATTTTAATTTTTAATATTGGTCAAAAAACTTAATGATGAGATGGGCAGTATAAACAAGAAGGAATTATTTTATTTTTACTATTTAATTATGATTTCAATTGTTTAATTTAAGTTTTAATATTGATTATGATTTTAATTTTTAATATTGGTCGAAAAACTTAATCGTGTCTGATAAGTAATTAAGAACTCATCTAATTGGAAGTAGGAACTCAAACAACCAATATTATATGTTATGCATGATGTGCTTGCCAGTAAGAAATTAATACATTAGTCCTCTAATCTATTGAATGTATTCTCATTTATTTGTATCTGTGTATTTAATTGTTAGTGAGCCAAATAAATGAAAAAACATTCAATAGATTATAGGACTAGTGTATTAATTTCTTACTGAAAGACGGTGCATCACAGGAGAGACGTGGACTGTGGAGGCACTAACACCCCTATCCGCCACATTTTATCATCCCGGAAGAACACCTGCCGCACGGACACGAACTGCAGTGGCCAATCTGGAAGTCACGCGGGCTCAGGTTGTAAATATAACCTGTATGTACCCAATATAACCAAATGGGGTATCCTTGACCCATCGCGGACGCAATGCCAGTGCCTCTGTACAAAATATGGCCCACCTCTTGTCATGTCCATCGTGCACGGCCACCTGCAACTTGCAGGATCTTAACGAGGCCAATACCGGAGCTGATTAGGACGATTAGGTAGCTACATACTGGTACAAAGACGTTTGAGCATCGGCTTGAAAAGAAGAAGCGAGCCAAATAAATGAAATAAAGGGATGCTCTAAAAATCCAGTCATCATTATGACTAACTTTATTGAAGTATTAACTTCGTGGCAGTTTTTATTTAATTATTAAAAAAAAAATGCATTTATTAAATCTGTATTACTGTTTACAGTGGCTAATACGTGTACACAACTGAATTCCGAACATTTAATAGTGTTAATATTGACAATTTTGAGAGCCCTGATACCCGTAACACAAGTTTAATCTTAGCTTTGGTGTCAGTGGTCTTTAAATCTGTGTAAAGCTACAATTTATAAGATGAAATGTTTTGTTATAAGTGAATAATGACTAAATATATGTAAATTTTAAACTGGAAATAAAGTTTATCACTGTTTTCTATGCCCCATGTATGAATTCACGAACATACTGTATCTACCCACACACCTTATAACTCAATCACTAGATAATGAATGGTTAATAAAGTACTTTAGTCAATGAACCAATGTATTGCTGTTTATCTGCTATTCTAAGCCTAATAAGCCACCTAAGTTCACATTGTGGAATGCAATAAATAATGGAGTATTGAGTATAATAGCGTGTATCGACGTGTTCATGCGCATGTGTATTTGTGTAAGCCGGTGAAGCACGTGCTATAGGGATTTACTGTTCGCGTTTAGCGGATCATAGGCTTCACGGTACAGAGCACGGAGCCGTCGCGCGAGCTTCTCTAGTTACTACTAGAGAAGCCATCAATAAAATGGGATAAGCGAAAGGATATTATTATAAGACAAGTTCTCCCGCCACCTTTGACTCTCTTTTATACATAAAATATTGTGTTGATCGTATTGAAACGTCTGATTCAAGTCATATCCCAGAGTTCATACTGGTTTATTTTAAACTAGTACTCACGCGGGGCTTCGCTCCCGTCGATTCTATCACGGTAAAAACATAACTCTCCTTTTTTGCAGTCGCGTTAAAGGTCTATAACCTTCCTCAAGCTTCAAGCTACTTCCATACCAAATTGCATCCAAATCCACCCAGTACTTTCGAAGATTAGCGCGTTCAAGCAAACAAACAAATAAACAAACAAACAAACTTTTCCGCTTTATAATATTAAGTAGGTATAGATAATATTTGTTATTATACTTTAAGCTTACATATTATAAAACAGTGTCCCTCCGCGTCTGTCTGTTCGCGATAAAATCGAAAACTACTGGTCAGATTATCATGCAGTCAATAGCATTTCACCAGTGGATAGAGTAATTCATGAAGAAGGTTTTAGTGTATAATTTATTAAGGTTTTAAATTAATTGGCAGAATAAGACCGTGCGAAAGCGATCACGAGAGTACCTACCTACGTTTAAAACTTACACCAAGACTTCCGTAGAAATAATATTCCTGTGCTATGTGCACTAAGCACTACGTGTTAGCTGAAGTTGTTGCCATAAATGTTACGGGCCGTAGATTTCAACGAGTAAACGGTGACAATCATGGTACTGTCATTTTTTTAATAAAGAGAACTAGTAATGTGGGTATAATCTACATTACTAGCAATCTTGTTAAGCCCCCCCCCCCAACTAAGCTATGTATGCTTGTGTCTAGAGTGGGTTCACGGCAATAGTGTGGGGTTCGAACCTGTGACCTCTAGGTCACAAGTTCGACAACTTAGCCATTACGTAATTGACGAATTTAATTCGTATGGATGACGTCGATGCTCGCGTTTGTCCACCATCTCACTTGATGGTAAGTGATGACGTGGTCGAAGATGAAGTACGCTTACCTAGAAAAACCTATTCACTCTTGATTTAAAGACGTCCAGGATAAAGCTATCAGGAAATTCCATTCCTAGCTGAACGCTATTCCATGCTCTGTGGCAATAGGCCTCGACCATCGGTACTTACTGATATTGATGGAATGTTATCATATTGTTTAATAATCTCAGATCCGATCGACAACGTCCTTTAGTCTGATTTATGTGATTGTTGAATTGTAGATACTGTTCTATAAAGCGCAGTTTATTTGACAGATGACGATAACTAAGTATACTAGTGCTGTACGGATGTTTCTTGAATGTGTGGTTATCTATATTTATCACCTTTTAAGCAGTCGGATGTAGATTTGTCTACGACGATACGTGGACGATACGATTTGTGGACGAAAGCAATTGATTGTAACTTATATAAGTAGCAAACAAGTTTTATGAAAAATAATGACTTTACGATACGTTGCAATATGTTGGTTTTTTTAACCAAGTTATTCTAAATGCATGCATCTTCTCTTTTTTTTCACAGGATTGTTAGGTTCGGAAACTTTCGTACCCGTCTTCAGAACACCCTGCCAAAGTTTAATTACAATTTACAATCTGATCGATGCTCTAAGAGCGCATACAAGAACGCAAACATGATTTTTTATTTATATAGAATATACACACCAATAGGGAGTATTTTTACATTTAGTTTTCATTATCTTCTTATGTATATACATTTAAATAATAATATAATAATATAATAATAATATTCCACAACTTTTCACACAACGCCATCTAGTCCCAAACTAAGCAGAGCTTGTGATAAATAACTATTTATTGTATTATTTATGTATGTTTTCTATTTTATGGTACTAGTTTTTGTATTATTTTTTTATAATTTCGCTTTTCAAGTACCTATTGCACCTTTCACACTATCTCTTCACCGCTCATGGTAGAGTAGTAAGTCCATCTTTGTAGATACCTATTGTATCTATATTGTATATTATTGTATTGTATATTTATTTATTTATAAATAAATAAATAAATGAATATCAGATATATCTAGATCTTTAAAGACTCCAAGCGAACGTAATTTTGCATCGCATCGCCTTGTATCACAATAAAGATTTTTAATGAAATATTAACCGTGAATTACGCCCCTAATAACTGAAATAGTAACGATCCTTTAATTTCAGCTAAAATAACTAAGCTATTGAAATGGTTCCTCCCCTTACCACCTTTTATATTTAAATATTACTTCTGTTGCGAATTTCATACGCTGGAGGAACCGTTTAAGAATGTGAAGTCTCTCACTAAATGAATAATTTTAGAATTGGCTTAATTTTAAAATCTAGTACTTACAGAGCTGAATCATTGAACATATCTGAATATTTTAGGGGATTAAATTGGCAGTTATTTTGGTTCTACACTGCAGAGAAAATTTAAGTGTTAAAAATAAGAGAAAAAAGTAAAAGAATTTACTTAGATAAATTCTCTTATATATTTTTTCTCTTCATTTCTCTTAGAGTCTGCTAATTTGCTTTTAAAAATCATTTTTTATATTATATTCTTGATTTAATAAAACTCGAAACGGGAATATGTCATCCCATAATCGCACTATTTCAAATGCAGTAAGCCCACGCAGTTCTTTAAAAACGCTGACAGTTCCTTTAATAGCAGCAGCTTTGAAAACGAGCGCCTAACTTTCCATCTCCTTTCACATCGTAAAGCAAAAAAAAAGCAAAAAATATCTAAAAATATTATCTAAAATTAATAAATATCTAGGTTAATCATTAGAAAGTTAGATTTGTTTTCATATAATAATAATAATACCGAATATAAACGTCCCCAAATATAAACTTCGAGGTTAACTTTCAATAATTATAAAAGAATATGTTAATACACAACTATTAACATTTTTTTAATTAAGGATATAATTAAGTACCAGCCGCAGCAAGTGTGAGACGCTTTGATTAATTACAGTCGTAACAATGTATCCCATTAAACGTGCGAATAATTGGTCACATAACTTGAGGATTTAATTAAAATATATCTAATTGCCTAAGGCTTGATTACTGAGGGCGTAGAAAATCTGATTAAGAAGCCCAGTCATGAAATTGAAATAATCAGAGTTTGTTTCAACTACAAATTGCCTCGAAATGAGAAACATTTAGATTTACTTAGAGAATTATCCAAATGACATTTGAAATATTGTTTAGAACAAACGTTGTTGACCCAAATTAACGCTTGTATGTTGCTGGTGGCCATTTTGTGAGAAAACATTTAGATTTTCTTTTATATATTTTTTATCCAATTGTTTTCAGTTCGACAGAATTTATCACGCATGGATTTGGCACGTGACATGCCTACCTATTTAAAAATATCGTGCTTAAACCTCTGATACAAATAAGCCAATGATATTACAGCTCTAAGCCGTTGCAATGATCGACTACGTAATAATCTACACTGTACCGACTTATAGCATAAACGACAAGTAACTCGTCTCTCTGTCTTTTGCCATATCGCTCTTACCAAACGAAATTAGGTGTGAGACCCTAGGAAAGATTTAAGATACTTTTTATCCCGAAGTTCTTTCAGTAGCGCACCACACACGCGGGCGTAGCCGCACGCGTAACATTAGTTTTTATCTATGCAATAACGATAAGTGGGCGTATACCCACGATAATGCGATGTTAGCAGGGTGACAACCAGCTAATTTTGTGACTGTACACTCTTCGTTATCAACATCGTATTATGTATTCATTCATAGATAACATATTTCAGAATGTCATGTTTACATCGCCACTGAATGTTTTAGAGTCTATGCAGTTGCTATGACAGGTTTATGGGTAGCTGACGATCTCTATGTAAATGTTTCATTGGAAATCTTCGATTGAAATGAATGGATGTAAACCAAAATTTGGTTAATTTACGGGATGTTCAGTCAGAGTTTCTTTATTCATGCTCAAGTCAATAAATTCAGTTAACTAGTCTAAACGCTTACTAGGAATCGCTTTTTAAGACATGGTTGTAATAGTGTCCGCTTTTGTCCAGAAATGATCGGAAATGTCCAGATCTACTAAGATTTGTGTCTTCTGATAAGTTAAATTATCCGTCATCTGACGGGAAGTGCCGTCACCATGCGTGTCACGTAATCATGTTCACTTGTCACGCGAAACTCATTCACGACGGAATTTATCACGCCCCATGTAGCCCTGAAGAATAGACATTCTTGAAGTATCGGGCTACACATACTACAAGTTACATACTATAAGTTGATATTTAAACTTATAGTATGTATTACATGTTCTACCAACAATTACGTTCTCTTAGACATACCTAGATAAATAGAGCTATGGCAAGTAGCGCCTAGTTTATTGCTCAAACTCAAACATTCACGTCAAAATTAATACCCCTTGATAAGTACAACATTGTGCAAATATAACTTTAGTACACACAAGAAAATGTTCTTAATTGTTTGCTACTCCAATTTGTGGTAAACAAGGCGAAAATCACGAGATGATAAAGATGGATGGCGTCTATGCGCTGCGCTGCCACGATGCATTGCGACATATTTTTATTCAGACCCAAAATGCAAATACATATATCTTAAGATTATTTTTATGTCAGCTCCCTTCGCGTGTAGGACAATGAAGAAAGCTCACAATATATTTTGAAGGTTTATATTACTTATGAAACTAAATAAACACCTTTAATTTAAAGAGACGGTAACCATTTGCAATTGAGACAGGGATACCTCACACCCCCTTGCTAAAGCCTAGAACAGTGAAAGAGCACTAGAGTTAATGAATGAGTCACATTCATCGCCACGGTCTGATTATTTATTTGCAAAGGGATAAAGTGTGAGGAAGGTGTCAGGACTATAAATATGAGCGCTGACACGTCACGCAGATATAAATCCTGGGTCGGGAAATAAAGGACGTGACTAACGGATCTGTTGTAGCTTTGTGACTCTTGTGATATGGCGTGGGCGAAACCTTTCATGTTTATTTCGGAAAATATGATGTCTGTTCTGAACATTTTAATTTGGCCAGGAGCAACTAAATTTGCGAACCAAAATTGACGTTACAGTGAGTGCCCAAGTATTAAAAAGTTATCTCATTATCTAAGTTTTTAATTGTTTTAGATAACAACTCTCTCTATGTAATCGCGCATTAAAATTACACACTCTGTTATCGTAATGTTTTGTAAGCACTTGGTGTTGTTAAGTATATTATAGTACGAAATACGACAATCTATACTTATAATAAATCTGTAGAGAGGTCAATTCTGTACATGAAATATATTTACAAAATAACTATCAGGGGTTGATTAGGGATCGATACTGATGCCAAAAATGCAATCAGTAAATTTTTTGTCTGTCTGTCTGTCTGTCTGTCTGTATAACCGTTATAGAAACAAAAACTACTTGACGGATTTTAACGAAACTTGGTACAATTATTTTTCATACTCCTGAGCTGGTTATAGTATACTTTTCATCACGCTACAATCAATAGGAGCAGAGCAGTGAAGGGAAATGTTGGGAAAACGGGAGAAGCTACTCCATTTTTTAAGCTTCCGTCGCGTGTGCAACCTTAATGGTTAAAGCTACACAGAAATTATTTATGACGGAAATGTTCCCCTTAAAATTATATAAAAAATATCCCACGACAGCATATGTCTATCTTTTATGGTTGACTCACAATAACACGTGTAACTCCCGATAGCTTAGCAGTTCGAAGCTTTCTGATTATTATTCTGCTCCGAAATTTAAAACCACCACAACTTTGCAATGGAACTCGGCTAAAAGTAACCCAGTTGTAACAAAATATAATCAAGGCTCAAATTTTAACAGGTTGCAGTGCAGGAGAAACCGTCTTTATTCCCAGAATTCCCATAATACCAAATAATTTTCCATTCCAATTTAAAAGAACGCAATTCCCAGTATCGGTGTGTTATGCAATGACAATTAATAAGGCTCAAGGGCAGACTTTTCGTGTTGTTGGAGTAGAACTCGGTGTCAGTTGTTTCTCGCATGGTCAGTTGTACGTCGCTATTTCCCGGGTTAGCAGTTCTAGAAATCTTTATGTTCACGTGCCGGACGGGTCAACTCTCAACATAGTTTACCCGGAAACTTTGCGCTGAAGTATTTTCGTTCTATAGGTACTTAAGCCTCATGTAAACGTGATCTAAACAATATTACCAATACATTAACTTAATAACACACAAGGAGTTACACGCTGACGGAGTCGCGGGCACAGATCTCACAATAAACAACTTTTGACTTTGACTTTTGACTGACAGATATTAACAATAATATTGTGCGGTTTGGTATTGCGATATTTTTCAACAGTATTATAAATTGACATATTATATTTCCATACTAAATTACGAAAGTTAATCTGTCTGTTACATCAAAATCACTGAACCGTGAGGAAAGACAGGCTACTTTTTTTTACGAAAAACGACGGAAACGTGGACGAAGTCGCGGGCAACAGCTATCTATACTAATAATATAAGGCTGAAGAGTTTGTTTGTTTGAACGCGATAATCTCAGGAACTACTGGTTCGAATTGAAAAATTATTTTTTAATTAAATAGTTAATTTATAGAGAAAGGCTATAGGCTATATATCATTACGCTAAGGCCAATAGGAGCGGAGCGCCAATGTTGAATGGTTCAAAATCGGGGTTAAATTTAACGTTAGCCCAAAGTAACTATTCCACGCGGATGGAGTCGAGGGCAAAAGCTAGTCTCTTTATAAAAGTATGCATTTGTTACAAACATGCTTAGCTCGCGCGTCATTATGCGTTCTTTTAATTAATTTTATACAGTAGGTGTGTAATTCAATCAAATTGTAGCAAGCTTTGAAAAAGATAAATTATATTTTCTATTGTTGTTTGACTATTTCTCTTTATTTAAACTATTCGAGAAGTATGTACAAACTATTTATTGTACTCTAAACGAAGAAAATAGTACAAAATATTTATCCTCCGCACTGTCGGCTGGTGATTTGTTTTAGAGATTGGCGACATTGCCTCGTTGATTGGTATTGCTTAGCTTCTTGTCAAAGTAAAAGCAAGTTCTTGAACTACGGTAAGTGTCTACCTACATTTTCGAAAGATACGTATATTTGTCATTGCTATCCGTACATCACAGCCACTTTATTCCAAAACTATTAGGACGACACAGTTAACAGAAAACTTAGTAGGTTGATGTATTTTGTGAACTACTTTACGATTTTTATAAAATAAATAAATAAAAGAAACATACATGGAATACAATTGAAACCAAAATTTTTTATTCATCAAACTAACTTTAAATTGACATTGAGGTTTCTAAAAACATTTTTGTCTCAAATTCAATCGTTTCAAAGATAGACACTTACAAATTGGTAAAAAGTATGTTCCCCCTCTACTTAACTTAGACTTTTCACTAGATCTCACTCTCTCTCTTTTAGATATCAGTGAACACTTTTAACGGAAGTTGAAAGTTTGATCGAGATACAGTCAGCGGTATTTGAGATATAGCCGAATTAAAAAGTGGGCAATTGCGAGTCCGACTCGCACTTTCCCACTTTTTAGTTGTGAAATCTTTATTCAATTCTTTTAAAAGATACAATTAAGAGTAATGATATCTATCTATATACATAAGTTTTGCAATTGCGGCGGTAAGACCCCTCTTTGAGGAGTGGCTAGATCGGCGTCACGGCGTCCTGACCTACCGCATGACGCAGGTCCTCACCGGACACGGAAGTTTCGGGAGGTACCTGTGTCTGATGGGTAAGGAAGAGACGCCTGGGTGTCACCACTGCGAGGGTCGCCCTGAGGACACAGTCGAGCACACGGTGCAGGACTGCCCAGCTTGGGCAGAGCACCGACGTGTCCTCACGGCGACAATAGGCGGAGACCTCTCGCGCCCGGCCTTGGTCGAGGCCATGCTGCGGGGCGAGAGGGAGTGGGAAGCGGTCGCCTCCTTCTGCGAAGCAGTCATGCTTTCGAAGGAGGAGGCGGGCCGCGTGAGGGAGAGGATGGCGTCCTCCCTCCAGCCCAGCCGCAGTGGTAGACGCCCACGGCGTCGGACGTCGGCCGACGATCTCCGGCCACCGTAGGCGCGGGCATGCGGACAGCGAGTAAAGGGCAACTCGCTGTCCGACCATGGACCATGCCCGGGTCGACGGCGCGTCGTGTTCCACGCGCGCCTCAAAGAGCGTCAGCAACATGACGAGGCCCCCTCTGCAGAGGGCCGAAGCCTGCCGGGGTCGTGGGACTCATCCCGTTACCGTGGCCCCGGTATGTAAAGGGTTATTGAAAAGGAACACCGTGGATTTTAGTCAGTAAAAGTCTGACAGTCCCTCCCACCCTGCCCGGGGTGGGAGGACTTATTTGATAATTTTACCACGTTAAAAAAAAAAAAAAAAAAAAAAAAAAAAAAAAAAAGCAATTTGTCAATACAAACAGACGCCCGTGTCAACGAGCCAAAGAGGCGATGCTGTTAAACCTTTCCACGTTCGATCCATTTTATAGATAAATAACCTAGAATTTATTATTTCCTCTTTGTGGATTTCAGGTGAAACCCGTGAAACAGGGTTGTTTGATCAGGATTTTTCTTGTAATTTAAGTGGACACTTAGTCGACTTGAAAGGTTTTGCTTTAACCTGAGTCACCACAAATTGGTGGTAGTAATAGAATTAATATAGTACATTTCATCTCACTGGATATTGCGATCAAGTTATTAAGTAGCTCGAACGACTTATTTATTTATTTGAAAACTTAAAGCGTTATGTGTTACGTCAGTAAACGAGAGCCTGTTAAGCAGATTTAGTGAATAGATTATGTTAGTGAATATTTAAGTAAGGCATAGAATCCTCAGCCTTGAATAAGATTAAATCGTTTTACAGATAATGGTTTTATAATACGGTTTATAGCACAAAAGGAAACCTCGCATTCTTCTCTCAAATCATAGATAATAAACGCTTAAAGGTGCATTGCCACGTCACTATTACTGACGAAACTTACTGCGGTATTAATTAACCGTTCTTCGCCTTTGGACACAAAACAAAGCCTATTTTTTTTAGGAGCCCATGACATAATTAAATATAATAAAGCTTAATAATATCTTAATAGCTGAAGATGAAAATATTGATGGAAAATGCAATAGCTTGATTAACCATGATCTAAATATCTGGAACTAGGAAGAGCTCTGTACGATGTTTATCAAAGGACAACGGTCTTTTGATAGTTACAAGGTAGAGCGTTCACTACATAATAGATTTCAATCATATATAATGTGAAAATGGTTAAATAACTTTCACAGAGGGTTGAAAATTGAAACACGGGAACACAAAATAGCGTATTTTCATCGTCAGAAAATTGACAATCTTCGGGCGTCCGGTGCTCAGCATTAAGCTAACAAGTACGCGCTCATCAACTAGGCTCGTGGAGTTTTAGGCAGAATCCGAATTCTGAGATGGCTAGACTGTTATTATTATACTGACACACACGACCCAGTCAGATTTAAAACAATTGTATACAGGCATCTTTTTGGTTTGCTCGTTCCATCGAAGACCTTATCTATCGCTTATTACCAGGTGTATTCGAGGTCAAGAGTGGGCTCATCCAAATCTTTTTTTAATAAAATACGAGAAAAGAAAGTACTCACTGACAATGTGGATCATGAAGGAAGCAAAGACGACCATCCACCCCCATCCCCCATCGGGCGGCGCCGGGCTGTCCGTGGTTTGCCCGATCGACTCTTGCGCCGCCGCGCCATTGCCGTTCTTCTCACTCTTCTGCACCACGCCATGAGACATTTTTGTACCTCTCTGTATGTCACGGTATTAAGCTAGTTCACTGTTTGCCGACCGTCGACACTATATAAGGCTTTCCTTGATATGGATTTTACTCCCTAAGTATAAATTCTCTTGTTAAAATCTACTTTTATATTAAAAATATGTTGTACGTTATTTTAGTATATTGTCGCTAAGATATGTTATTGATTTATTATGTGCTTTATTATTACTTGATTGTGATATAGATGCTACTCCGTATATATATAATTCCGAAATAAAATATTTGTATTTAAAAAAGCAGGGGAAGCGATTGAGGAAGAGATGATAGAAATTATTATAAGTATTAAATCCTACGTGTGGTCATAGACCATGTTTTTTTTACAATTATCTGCGGTTTAAGACTTCCGTGTCAAATATCGATGTGTTCCAGGATACGCAAAACATCTTCTTTTATTTTCCGATTTCTTTTCTTATCTGTAACAAAATAGTAAGTAAAATCAGCTAATAGAAAACCGAGTTCATAATACAGAGATGAGAATTTCACAACAAAGTTTAAAAGTTTACAAAAAAGCTCTATCTATAAAATCGCAGTGGATTAAAATATGAGGTAACTTGAGTAAGGATTCTTGAATAAAAATTCCATCAGAGAGCTTTAATAATACTCCGATATTGCTATACCGTATACCTACCTTTTAGCATTACTCGGATACCCTTGTGAAATATCCATAAAATAAATTACAACTTTTGCAACATCTGACCATAAACTTAAAAAACTTGTTATCAAGCCAGATTTGGATAATACCATTTAACCGGACATTTTATGATGACAAATATTTGGGAATTGATATTCTCGCGGCATCCATTATAAGTGACGTCATTCCGCAGTTCACGATCGAAAGGGTCTGTCTGGCGCCGCGGAGGTTTATATTGAAAGAGAACTGCTTATCATTATTCGTTACAACCACATAGCAAGGAAACACCCAAGTGGCCACTGAGAGATGGAATTGTTGAAACTTTCCACGCTAACCAAGCGCCTTAGTGACTGTCAGCGTCTCTGAATAGAAACTGACAACCCTTGATACCGTATTTGACGAGTTTTTTTTTTAAATTATGTTGGTTAAAACTAAGAGATAAGTTAGAATGGAGAAAAATATATGTATAATTAAGTAATTATATATAAAATTATATGTGCATTTCAACAAACTAATTGCGGTAAAAATAATGTAATACCACGTTTAATCGACTCTTACTCTTACAAGGAACAATTTAATAGTGTGGCTAAGAACGATTTCAAAAAACGAGTTTGGCAGAATCAGAATCAGAATCATTTATTCGCCTTAGTTACTAACATTTGATTTTTCAAATCTCAACAAAATTACAACATATGGCTGGTTTTCTAGTTTATATTTTAGTTTTTCATATTTTACTGATCTCTTCAAAGATTGCCAATCATTTTTAATATTGAAATGCAGCGTTACTAGCATATTTATCCACCCTGTGTATCTACCGTGGATTAGAATTATTGGCTACTCATGTAATCTTAGTTAAGTACCTAGTTAAAAGTTAGAAGCTGTTGTTATCCCCAAATATAAATAAATAATTAAGAGCTATGGGCGTTTTATAATCTCCGATAAATAGACTCAGCACTATGTAGGTAGTTTACGCGTGAAATTAGTCGAAGATCGTGCTATAGTAAATTTGCACCATCACAAAAGATGTTTTGCGTGGCAAGGATAATTATGTAAGTAAACAAATTATAACGTCATGGACGAATAATTTGAATAAAATTTTTGTTACAAAGACTATTTTAATAATATATTTCAAATAAGTTTTCAATATATACTTTATGAAGTAGTAAAATACCCTATGTAAGAGTTCGATGAACATGCGCTCAGCGAAATTACTCGGCCATAAATATTAATTAGCAATAACGTATTTATAGTCTAGTCTAGTCACTGCCAGTGCGATGTTCCAAGCTCTGTGCCCTCAAGATAATAATGTATTCAAGTAAATATTTCAGTTCTTGGAACAGATAGGCAATATAAGTAATACGTCGTCCCACGCGGGTACTTTGAAAAACATTACGGGTACTTATTTAATGAAAATGATGGTTGAAAAAACATTGAATGTTGTAATCGGGTAATGGTTACAAAAGCATACCAAATGTATAGCTTTGTCATGAGAGCTTGTTTGGTTTTAAACGTCCGACCACGTACTTGCTTCTGTTAAATTCCTTGGTTCGTCCGCAACTGGAATACAGTTTTATGTATAATATGGGACTCCTTTTGTTTATTTTTCTGTGTGAAAATTATCAAATGATTCCGCTCTGGGTGGAGCGGAAGTGAATGTCCGACTTCTACTGACTAAAAACCCTGTTCGTTCAGTTGCCCTTGTGGTCCGAAGCCGCGGTATCTCGTTAGAAATATGGGATCCCAGCTACGATAAATATGGAAATACGATTGAAAGCGTCCATCATAAAATTGACATTTAATTTGTATTTAATTTGATAATTTGACATGATTATTTTGTAAATTTATTATTATTAACTTAATTGACTTTTAATATATCTTTGAATCTTTTTGTATGTAAATTTCTCCCTTTGTATTTTAAATTAGGAAGCCAAGCAATTGTTTGAATTTGTGTATTTTGATTTTATTTTATATGGGTCTTGGACCTGAAATAAATGAATTTTATTTTATAAATATATACATTTGAGTTATACAACATAAATATTATCTCATATGCCTGTCTTACGAGGAGTCACTAAAAAGCTTTAAATTGCTCACTTTACAATCAAGACGCCCCTACTTCTTCAAACCACGAAGCTTCACGGATTGGTTTATAATAATTTTAATTGTATCGAACTCATTAATAATATTTCGTACGTGGTGCCTAGAACAGTGATAGAACTGGAGGTCCAACATTTATAATAACCACTTTTCTCATTTGTTGAAATTTTAAGAATAATAATTTTGGTGTTAGTTGCGATATTAATAAAAAAAATGTAATTAGTACCTAAGATAAATATGTAAGACATTTAGTTTTTAAGTATAATAATAGGTACTATTATTACACTTAAAAACTAAATATCTATATAATACCTATATAACTAATTAATAATGTACCTGCACAAGTATTTTTTCGTATTTCGTCATACCATTTTTTTATACAGTAAGGGTTCCATTGTTTGTTTCCCAAATAAAGAAAAATGACTGACTTATCCGTATCGTATAGGTACCTACTCATTGACCAATAACAAGTCTTCCAGCGGCTGAAAATGTGAGGCACGACGTACCAAGTTACGGCATTCTTTGCCATCACAGATGCTGGCTTTTTAAGGATGCTTACAGCATTTGTGATGTGAAACATTCGGTTCTAGCTACTTCATTTTTTGACCACCGTTCTTCGTTTGACCACCATCTCACCTGATGGTAAGTGATGATGTGGTCGAAGATGGAGCACGCTTGCCTAGAAGTAACCTATTCACTCTTGACTTAAAGACTCCCAGGTTATAGCGATCAGGAAACACAGACTCCGGCAGGGAATTCCACTCCTTAGCCGTACGCACAATGAAAGTATTCCCAGAACGTTTTGTGCGTATGGGTGGTGTTGTGGACCGACCAACCTTATTATAATATTTTAGAATTGGCAGTATATGTTTTTTATTTAATAATCTTTTTATACTTATTTGTCAACATATTAAAAAAAGAAGAAAACAAAAGATGTTTGGTAAAAATGATAGTAAAGACTAGAGCATTTATGAAAAGTCCGTATTTTATTGAGTAATTCTAGATCTAGTGGCTCCCATCCTCCGCAGGTGGGATGTCCACCATGTATCGATGGCGCATCGCCGTTTGTCTTGTAGTCCGATGATGGAACGGGCTTGGCGGAATTAGATTGTGTAATTCATCGCACACTCCCCGAAATGTAACCGATAGACTAGCAACACGTCGTCGATGTTGATTTTTTTCGGCCAGCAAGTAGACCGTAAAGCAACAATGGTGGGATTTTTCGAAATGTAGCGACAACACATGGTAAACAACCCTGTTATCGGTTCAATATCAGTGTTAAACTTGTCAATACAATGGCAAAAAGTATGATATATGTAAGTACCTAAGTGTAAAGTTAATCTTTTGCGTATCTAAATACGCAAAAGATTAACTTGGCCGGGGTTGCGGGAATGTTCTAACGAGAGACCGCGGCCCCGGAACGCAAGGACAGCTGAAGGGAGTTTTTAGTCAGTAGAAGTCTGACACTCCCTTCCGCTCCACCCCGACCGGGAGAAGTCAGTCGATGGTTATTATTATTATTATGGAGATATAAGTCTAATATAAGGTGTCGGACTTGTGATCGAGAGGTCACGAGTTCGAACCCCACCACTATTGCCGTGAATCGACTCCAGACACAAGCATATTTAGATTAGTTGGAGGGGTTAACAAGATTGCTAGTAATGTGAATTGTACCCACATTGCTAAACGTGTCTTTTTAATATTATATCGAATCAATTTTACTTGTGAAAGATAAATGATTATCACATCGATATTACGTAAAATTGAGCTCTAAAAATATAAAAAAAATTAACATGAAGTGATAAAACAATGTTTAGATAAGCCCTGAAAATATTAGATTTCAGTAATTAAGTTGGCTTGTTGATTTAATATCTTAATCTCCTTTTATTTTGCGAATGATTTGCTTTAAAAGTAACGGAAGCCGTGACTACCATGTTACATAATTTGGTGGGTAGGTATTTCAATTAGTTTCGGTTCAATAATAAATGAACCGCTACGTTACATAGACACGGCTAAAGGGCAACAGTCATGAAATTTTGCGTGTTTCTAAGTCGACATTGTTTTAAAACTGATGTAGTCAGTAACAGTACATAATAGGGACTGAAAAACGAGTTTCCTATGTAACGACTTGTGGTAAGCTAGCATGGAGAAACTTTGGAAATGTCATGTAATTAGTTCCTCAAGTGAAGAACACGAGACATGGATCATTACAACATGTATCTATACTCATCGGATCGATGATGTGCGCCTTGTCGATGAAGAGATTTGTCGATAAGATAACATCGATATGATTTCGGGTTGATTTACTGTTCTGTATGTTTTTACTGTTGGCATGTTATATTTGATGTTCAGGGTCGTGATTGTGAGCCTACATCGTGAGATTAAGGTCATGAGATTATTAATAAAACTGATATTAGTAACATGACGATAGTTATAGTACCTTTTATAGAATAATGCAATTAAGAGTTTTTGAATTTTTAAGGTTTCATTAACAAGTCCTGTGTTTCTTGCATTTACCAGACTCGTCATAGTTCTACCTGTACTATATTGGTATATGTATTGGTCACTGGACTGGCTCACAAGCCTGCCCAGTTCTCAGTGCCAGTGCACGTCTTATCTCGGCAAGCTCACTGACATGTGACTCCCATTTTTTAGCTAAGCCATAAAAGGCGAGCATGAGACTTTCTTATATACATACATATGTATACGTAGATCATTGATATAATATAAATGACGTAGATGCATATATGTACATAGAGTATGGGGAAAAACTACACTGCCAGTAAAATAAGTTAGATTTAATTAGAAATTAAGATATCTACGTCGCCACGATTTCTTCTATGGATAATATTTACTAATACTGCACCGTGTTTAGTTAGCTAGTCAGTAAATTACTCTTGTCTGTGATAATAATTTTCATTTCTCTCACCGCAAATCAATGGCCTTCTTCAATTTCTAGAAAAAATATTCCTGAACATTGTGTTAATAATTCTGTAGAACCTTTGACGTCATCCATCGGACGAAGCGAGATATCCTATTAATTTTTTGTAGATAGCAGATATTGCACGAATATCATCAAATATCTGAAAGATATGATCTGTTTATGAATTTCTAGCGATCATGCTTATCATCATAGCTATGCTTATCATTATTATCATATTTTAGTGGTATTCCGGCAAATTATAGGTACATAATACTTAAAAAAACTAAACTAACCTTTTACACTAAAACTATTCCAACTGAATAAAATATACTATAACAGAAGCGAATATTTAACCGATAAACTATAAATAAAATACACCGAATAAACACTACCTACATAATCTACACATGTAATACTAAGTCAAATTTAATTATTTTAATTGTCTACATACCTTATAATATAATTTTATTCTATTGTTTTCAACTTGTACGGTCGACATAAAAAGTGCTTAAATGTAAGTGTTTTGAAATACATATGACGAAAGTAGTTTATTTGATTTTTTTTTTCATTCTCAAATCTATGATTTTTGTAAAATAGTATCAAAAACATAAAATAAATGTTACAATATTATCAAATCATACTCAACTATTACATAAGCAGGGTTATTGGTAAAATACTAGTAGTAGATTATGGCGAAGACAACAACCGAATGTGTGTGTGACCGGCGTGCCTATAATATTTGAAGAGTTCCCTCGTTTTCTTCAGGATTCCATCATCAGTACCTGATATTATGAAAATGTGGTCCCATTTTCATAATAACAGGATTAGAAAGAATTTTCCAAATCAGTCCAGCCGTCTAAAGTAATCGGGGAATAGTTATGTATATTAAAAATAAAGATTCCGATGAACTAAAAACCTCTTCCTTTTTTAAAGTCGGTTAAAAGGGAACTATTGTGATGATAATTAAAACCTCGGATTGCTCTAGGAGACTCTATATTGCATTCTCTAATTCTAATATTTACCTTAACCAAGTAAATATTAATATAACCAAGTAAGTATTTGTCATTATCTCCTGATACTTTAAGCCAAGTATAATAATTTCAGTGAATAATACAATTTTATTTCACATATCATTTTGCTGACGTTACTTTTAAACTAAACTGTCTTTTAATTGAATTTAACAAGATGAAAATAAACCGGGGTCCTACGGGATGGGGGTCTTGGGGATCGGGGTACTCGGGGAATGACCCTACCGGGTCTACTTGTTTTGTACCTGATTTTAATAATTATTATAAGTAAATATTGTTTTTTCTTTTCTCATTTTTTTTCCTATATTCAAATAATACATTTTAAATAACGTTATCTTTCAGTTTTAAGTTCTAGTATCTTTTTTATATTATTGCTGTGCCCTAACAGGGTCTATACCTAATTCTTCCTTTTACCTTTAAGACTATAATATCTACTGTATATACATTGTGGAAAGCAAATAAATGAATATGAATACACGTGCTCGTGTAATGAGTCGCGAGCTAAAAACACATGTCTTGAAATAAATACGTCTATCAATATGTAACTTTTGATAGATAGAGATACGACTGTCTTGATAGTAAGCCCTTTATTCATGAAAACATCGTTTGTACACGGTCGATAAGGTATTTATCGATAAATCTGTCAGTGACTTTTGATAACACGAGACGCATGTTAGATATGCTGGTTTCAAAAGAATATAAATATAGTAAGCAGATAATATCTGGTATAATTCACCTGGTTTAGCACTTACAAAAATAGGAATTGTTATGCATACATGAGGCTACAGTTTCATTTGAAGTAGCATGCAGAATTTTTTTTAGGTGTTGCTGGGGTATGCTTGCATTACGTCTCTTGGAACCATATTCAACTATACCGACTACGACACGACGAGTTCCAGAGTAAATACTGAACTATCTTGGATCCCGCAATGACATTAATCAGGTAGGCTTGAGGTACAATGGAGGACAATTATTATACCTGCGCAGTGCGCATATACTATTCTATTAGAACCGTCGATCGGGACTTCTCAGCGTTGACTTCGGTCGGATATTTCCAAAGACGAGTCAGAAATGTGAAAGTCAAGAGCCTTCTTTTCTTCTGAGAAGGGACACTCATCAAAACGTTTTTCACACACTACATTTTCCGGAATAACTTCGTCTGTGAACTAGGAATAACCCATTGGGTACATATAAGACGACGTGTGCGTAAAAAACGTAATTAGCCAGACGATTAACTAGTATAACAAGTTTAGCATCTATTAGTACTAAATCATTGTAGATGCGTATTGATGAAGAGCGGGTGTACTATGGGTACACCTCTATCTAAGCCTGCAGAAAAAATACAGGCATGATGTCAAACAATAAGATAAGGTTCCTGATACCCAACTCCTAAATAAAAACTTTTTTACAAAAATTTGTGCCGACTTCAAAACCAACAAAACCACTTCTGCACTGCAAAGCAAAAAATAACCTTATATATTGTTTCATTGGATGTCTAATTCCGTTTTAAATAAGGGCTACGTATCTACTCACATGACTGAAGTCGGTGCTGTACTATCTGTCTGTCTGTTTTTGGGGATGGATGGGGTCCATCCATCCCCAAAAACAGACAGACAGATAGTATTTAAAATTTATCATTTTAAAACCAAAAACGTAGTTTACAATACATTTTTGTAAACTACGTTTTTGGTTTTCCCGTCCTTGGCTAAAATGTGTAAATTTTGTGGGCTTGATACTCGTGAGCACGCCACATACAGTTGCCCATGGGAATAGCAGTGTTTTTCTAAATGTTGTCCTTGAGCTGTGTTTATGGTCATTGCGAATGTTGCTTTTAGGGGAAATTGGAGTCTTTTGAACTGGGATCGCAAATCGGTCGGGATTATGGGAATGTGAGGAATAAATACGTTTTCCCCGCTTGCTGTTCCTGTCATAATTATTGTTTGCACAACATTGCGTTCAAGGTGTGTAATTTCTAGTCGCCTACCATGACAGAGTCTTGGTACGTCCAGATTACGCATCAAGAGGACTGGGATACCCTGTAAATTCCAGAGAGTTGAGAAACTCTACAGGGTACGACGTCACTTGCTCAATATCCATGGCATTGTCGATGGACAGATAAACGACATCATCACCATCCACATGAGACATAATCTTTTCGTTGATCTGCCCTACAATTTCGTTAGTCGGTGCCAAAATTGCTCTTTCATGTAGCCATTCTCCATCCCTCATATTTGTTTTAAAATCCGAATATACGTGGTTTTATATTAAATTATCTGTATCTTGGACTATGTTACAG
Organism: Tholera decimalis; assembly: GCA_943138885.2. NCBI lineage: Eukaryota > Metazoa > Arthropoda > Insecta > Lepidoptera > Noctuidae > Tholera > Tholera decimalis. The sequence goes on along the minus strand of OW964553.2, from coordinate 13,128,891 downwards.
AATTCAGAGCTAAAATAAATCATCTCGTTGATATCTGATGTTATATCACGCATGTTTGTAGTTAGTTTAAAAAAATGTTTCAAATGGTTCTTGAATACGCGATTTGTGAGGAGGGAATACAAAGTTCCAACACCCCTTTCACATCCTTAAGGGATGATTTCTGGGAAAAAGACTATCCTATGTCTTTTTCAGGGTCTAAAACTATCTCCATACCAAATTTCATCTAAATCAGTTCAGCGGTCTAAGTGTATTATGTGTGTGGGGAGGGTAGGGACATTATTGATTCCCTATACGAAATTCCAACACCGTTTGAATATCCTTTAGGGATTATTTTCGGGATAAAACTATCCTATGTCTTTTCCTGGGTCTAAAAATATCTCCATACCAAATTTCATCTAATTCGGTTCAGCGGTCTGTGTTCCTAAACTATTCAGATACCAAATTTAAATATCAATAACTAATTTAATTTAGCTTTTACCAGCGGCTGCATCCGCATGCAATTCGAAAACTATCCCACGGGAACTTTATATCGGGATAAAAACTATCCTATGTCCTTCTCAGAGTCCTAAACTATCCCCATGCCAAATTTAAAAATCAAATTTAATTTATTTAATTAGCTTTTCCCAGCGGCTGCGTCCTCGTGAAATTCGAAATCTATCTCACAGGAATCTTATATCGGGATAAAAACAATCCTATGTCCTTCCTAGGGTCCTAAACTATTTCCTTGCCAAATTTCATCTAAATCGGTACAGCGGTTTAGACGTGAAATGGTAACAGACAGACAGAGTTACTTTCGCTTTTATAATATTAGTATGGATACATACTGGTCGAATACAGAACCTCCTTTTTGAAGTCGGTGAAATAGTGAGACAGGGCCGTGGCAGTCCATGAAGGAGAAGGCGGGATGACTTGGATTGAAGCAAGAAGTGGAATGGAACCAGAAACAATGACGCAAATGAATGTAGGTCTTTGCTCAGCAGTGGCACAGTTCAGTCTAAAAATAATGTATCACACGATAACAACATGTCGACGGATCCGACTAGCATTCGTCTCATATAGAGTCGGTTTCGGTCTAACCGGTTGCAACTGGGTACTAGTATTTTACATGAAGCGACTGTTTATATGATCTCCAAAATCCAGTAACTGAGCAACACGATAACCTGTCAAGTCTGGTGTCAGATTTTTGACTTCTAACTACCCGTGATGACTGTTATGACTTACAAATGAGCTCCTGGATCAAAAGTATAAAGTCTTATTTGAGGTATCAACAATCTGATATTAAATCATTCAAACAATCGTTGCTCAGAAAACACATCAGAACAATTAAATTAACTACCTACGTAACACGTGTAAACTGGTGGTGTAATATATTGTGTTATGGAAATATACACACCTCAGAGGTTTCTACCGACACGAGTTTGAACCGCCTTTATTAATAATAATAATATAATAAAAATGACGAACAACTACCGGAAATTTATTGTGAAGGTTGGCACGGTTGACATGTGTCGGGCATGTCACCGTCCGGGTGAATCAATCCGCCACATTGTCTCTGGTTGTTCTCGTCTTGCTAATGGAGAATACTTGCATAGGCACAACCTTGCAGCCAAGATTATTCATCAGCAACTTGCTCTGAAATATTCTCTTATCGACTCGGAAGTGCCGTACTATAGATATGTCGGGCACAGTTCTCGATAATGGCCATATCACATTATACTGGGATCTGTCCATCATCACTGACAGGACTATTGTAGCCAATAAGCCCGATATAGTGGTGGTGGACCGAAACGAGAGGCGTGCCATGATTGTCGACATAACCATCCCGCATGCCGAGAACCTCGTGAAAGCCGAGAAAGGTAAGCAAATCAAATATCTTGACTTGGCACATGAGATAGTCAACATGGGGGATGTGAACTCGGCAGTCGTTGTACCGATAGTCGTCTCAGCCAATGGCTAAATAGCCAAGAACCTTAGGGGGCTCTCGTTAGGCGGCTGGATCAAGGGCTTGCTTCAGAAAGCGGTACTCCTGGACACGGCGCGTATCGTTAGGAGGTTCCTCTCTCTAGAGCCCTGACCACCGGTAGCTTGGACCCTGTTTCCGATACCGGTGGGCTACTATTTTTTATATTTTTAAATGTTTTTTTAGAAATATTTAAAAATGTAATTTATATACGTATAATTATAATTATAAATAAAGGATATAATAATAAAATACTTTATTTTGAGACCAAAGTCCATATAGAAACACATTTACACACAAGCAAAAAATAAACACACAAATTCAAAATAAATATATATTATTACTATGAATGATAAATTAAGTACTATTTCTATGAATATACTGATTTTTTATATCATCTATGTTTTCACTGTCATTGGATGTCTCGGTAATTAACTTTTATATTATTGTTTGAGATCTAGATAATGTTATTTGCTTAAGCTTTTCCTAACTGTGTTTGGGGTTAGCTACCAGTCTACATTAAAATTGAGCGACTGCCAATCTTTTTTGTAAGTAAGATATAATAATCCGCATTTTTAACCTCATTAACCTCATTTCATTAACTTTTTCTGGATATCTGTAATAAGTGTTATAGACAGAATGTCATCCAAGACGAAGCGGTTTCCGAGGCACGGTGCAATCATGATAATTATATTAAAATGGTGCACACTATCTCATCCACTTCCACTTCCATTCTCTTCTATAACATAGAAGAGGTAAAGCTAAGTAAATGTAACATTGACATGAAAATAAGAACTAAAATGTAAATGAGTCCTAGTACATTTATGTATATTATTTGACGCTTTTAAAAATTCAGGTCTAATATACGAGGTAAGTACAAATTTGAATAACGAAAATTCTAAACCGCGCGCTTGGAAAGTCACGTATCCGATAAATCATGAATAAATTATTCTAATATGTTCGAAGGAATCAAGTGTATTTGGAATTGACACATGTTTATTATGAACAGAAAATTCTGATCTGGGCAAACATACTTAACCGGGTTTGTGGGAATGTTCTGACGAGATAACGCGGCTCTGAAACGCGAGGACCACTGAAGTAGTGTTGCCCAAACGAGAGTCTCGCAAGAGTCTTGCAATTAGCGATTATCCTATTGCTATTTATTAAACGGTAGTTGAGATCTCAGAACAATGTAACAGACTCTGTTACATTGTTCTGAGATCTCAACTACCGTTTAATAAATAGCAATAGGATAATCGCTAATTGCAAGACTCTTGCGAGACTCTCGTTTGGGCAACACTACACTGAAGGCATAGTGTGTTTTTTGTCAGTAAGAGTCTGAAACTCCCTTCCGCTCCACCCAAGTGGGAGGAGTCATTACATGACATGCTTGCTAGTAATTTATTAGGGCGCTTGCATTCGCATTGCTTTTCCCGATATTTTGACAAGTATAGGATAATCATTGTCATCGAGATGACATCGCAATCTAAAATATAACGTTTCGGTCTGGCATTATGGTGAAGAAGTAAGGCCCAGTGAAAATGACGCACTCACGAGACGATACTTTTGTCAGTGGTGCCCCGGCCTCCTTATCAATAAGTGATAAAAGGTCGGTACCATTCCCTGCAACACCCCAAACTGAATATTGTTACATCACAATTATTATTTATAGTTACGTACACGAAACTTTAAGACGGTAAACATCAATACTTGTGTAATTGGGGATTGTCCCGAGCAAATTTTTCCCGAACAGCAGCGTCCGGTTCAGAATGAGGGTCTGTCTCATCTATCATGAGAACGGGGAAATATATTAAAAATGTTTTCGTTGGTATACAAGTCCTAATATTATAAACCAAACACAGATGTTTACAGCGTTCAATTGGGCTTTTTCCAGTTATATTTGCTTTTTTCTCTTTTCATGTTGTTCCAGGTTACTTTGAGCATGAGTCCCAGATAGATTATAGATTTCCTCAACTTCTTATTGAATGAGACGGGAATCGCGCTGAATAATACCTACATAAGTGCCACCGTGACTCCCTGCCCGCAACTCCAAGTGCGATCCTAGCACACTTGCGCTTGAGGTAGTTTTTATCATTTCATAGTGTGTGTTTCCTGATAGCTGTAACATGGGGGTCTTTAAGTCAAGAGTGACTAGGTTACTTCTAGGCAAGCGTGCTACATCTTCGACCACGTCATCGCTTACCTTCCGGTGAGATGGTGGCCAAACACAAGTCCATCAAAAATTAAAACAAAATATCATACAGACCCCTTCGCCTGCCTTAAAGCGAAGGGCATCCATGAGAACCTCCACCGCAAGAATTTGGTTGACAACCTGGAGAGGTTTAATACTTCCATAAAATAGATATTTAACATCATCAGTTGAACCCTAAGTTATTAACCGAAATATGAAACTGCAAAGTATCATCGGCAGTAAACTGTGTATAGATATTCTAGCCCGAGTATCAGCGGCTTATCACCATGTTTCGAGAGTCAACAGGGATAGTAAGGTGACATAAATATCTCCAGAGAGTCCACTCAAAAATTACATAATATAAGTCAAGTGGCTATAGTGTAAAGTGTGAAAGTGCCCTTTCATTGAAGGGCTATAGAATTAGTGATCTAATACACGGTTAATTTCTATCGTAACTCTTAGGTATCGTGATGTAAATCATGTGCTCTTCTTCAATTATTACTACATATTCATTCATATTCTTATCTTCATAAACAAAATAAATTAGGTTATATTTTGTCAAAACATTAGCTTTATCGTCATTTTGAATAATTTAGTAAGTTGAGGTCAATTTGAATAATTCTCAGGCGTGTCGTGAATGATTTGAAGCTCACCCCAAATTAGTTTAAAAAAGTGTAGGTTAATAATATATTTTCTTCAAAGAAATGGCACAGAAGCGTACCTACGTATTTTAAAGATAAACTCAAATATTACTTATTTTTGAACATTTTTGATCCCTACCAAATCCATTTGTTTTTATCGATAAAGTCGAAATGTCACTGCTACTTAGTTTGTGCGGCATGCAGATTACAAGGGCTTATGTTGTTATATGACATTTGGTAGTCAAGAGAAACAAAAATATAACACACAATTTTTCCCTACATGTTTTTCTCTGACGTTGAAGATAATATACAATGTGTAGTTTATGAACTCGATCGAGGTACATAAAACCATTAGAGTTCATATTTCCTGTGCTATTCACTATAAACTAAAGTGTTTTTAAAGTGAATTGAGACAAAGACCATAGCGCCTACTACGTATACAATCACATTTGACCCCGAAATAACCAATTAGCAACGACTACATACTTCAAATGGAGCAGCGAGCCAGTGTGTCAGCCGTAGTACTACAAAACGCGTCTAAATATTATCAATGGCCTGGTTGTGTGGCATTAGTAAGTGTCGAGTCAATTAAGTAGACTAAACAAACTTTAAACAAAGGAACTGATAGCAATTAACTAAATGAAATGGATTTGGTGCACAATGCATGTTTACGATTATTTGAGAAACGCTACTGCAATTAAATAGCTACGCTTGTTTACTTAACACACAGCTTAGTGCGCACAATATTATACAAAATGATAAGCATAATAATTATGCATGTTATTATTCTCAGAAATCATAACAAAAGGACTATTTGGTATAAGAGATCGAAGTAGGTATTCTAACTAATGCATTTTTCATTATTTAAAACATCCACAGTGACCAAACATAAAACAAAATGCAAGTGTTCCGGGTCTTTGTTTAAAAAAAAACTGCATGTCAGATGCGCGCCAAAAATAACAACTGACGCACGTGCTCCCATGTTTTTGATGCATGAAGTCCAATGAAATTAAACAAGCGTTGCTATTGAAAACCTATTTCACGGTCAAGCGTGTTGAATAAACATTCAAATTATTATCGTAACAACATTAAACAACGTTCAATGTTTCACTATCAAAACAAAACAAAAGAAAGAAAACTCACTTGCTGTCGAGAATAAAGTCTGTTAATTAAAGCCGTATAAAAATGCAGTTCGATTTGTTTGTGATATTAAAACACTTTTTATGTGAACTACTGAACGTAACAAAAACTAAGAAAACGCTCGTGGCTGACGTGACGTATCGACTGACCGGGCGTCCAATCGCGCGCGCTCCCGCCCTCTGACTGACAACGAAAATAGCAGAAATCAAGGAAACACACGCTTAGTATAATTACACTTACAGTAGTATCAAAGAAATATTTGTCAAATATTTATTTGATACTACTGTAAGTAAAGAACATTGTTTGAACTGTCATATGTCTCTTGGAAAGGACACGGAAATCATAATTTTGTAAGAGTTACAGTTGGTAGTTTGTTCGTATCTGCTTACTGAAATAGTTATCACGTCCCATGAATAATTGATTAAGTTTTATCGCGGAAAATGTCGGTAACAAATGCAATTCGCTCAGTGTTACTAATAATCACTTTCTTCATTCTTCCATTAATATTATTGTACTCAATTCTGTAGTTTGCGATACTATTCGATATAACGAGATTTAAATTAGTGATTTTGGGTTGCGGGAATGTTCTAACGAGGTACCGCGGCAACTGAGAAGCAGGGTGAGTTTTTAGTCAGTAGAAGTCTGACACTCCCTTTCGCTCCACCCACAGCGGGAGAAGTCATTTGATGATTTTCCCACCCAGAAAAAAAAAACAAAAAAAAAAGATTTTCCAAATTTTTTAATTGGATCTTCACTGTCGGGAAAAACGTTACTGAGATTTCCATTTCTAATTCTTACGTGCAACCGCAGCCCGTAACCGAACAATTAAATTAGCTTTATCGTAGCATATTTAAGACTAGGTGTGCAGGCGACTTTGTTCGCGTGCGAGTTTTTCCCACGTAAAGCCCGATCCTGTGGGAATTTCAGGATAAATAGTAGGCTATGTGTTATTCCAGGATTGCAGTTATTTACATATCAAACCTTATTCAGGTCTGTTCAGTAGTTATGACTTCACAACGGGTAACGCGGCTACGGCTAACATTCATCAAAACTATATCGCAAGTATTAGTAAGATATCTAAATATATATAACTCAAAGGTGACTGACTGACTGACTGACATAGTGATCTATCAACGCACAGCCCAAACCACTGGACGGATTGGGCTGAAAATTGGCATAGCAATAGCAATAGGTAGATGTTATGACGTAGGCATCCGCTAAGAAAGGATTTTGCGAAATTCCCACGGGATCGGGATTTACACGGGAAAAACTTCCCACGCGAGCGAAGTCGCTGGCACAAGCTAGTTTACTATAAGAAAAATACAGCGATGCTCGCAATTTTTGCTGCACCTGTCAATGACAAATCATTCGCCTATCTTCTGGTATTGAGGCCAGAAAGCTAAGATAACATTATAAAAACGACGCATGTATCAACATCAAAGGTATGTTTCGTCTGTGTTACTAGGTCAGATAAAATTATCTAAGCGATTTCTTGTAGGGCTAGAAAAACCTATTGCAGGTGGCAGTTTATAATAAAATACCTACATAGCATATATGTATACATAATTATTGTCTCACTATTTCATGGCTTTACAATGGAAAATTGTATGGTTTATGTAGGTATGTACATAAATGTAAGTGTGTAGGTTAACATTGATTTGTAAATTGCATGCAGCCCGAGTGTACCCATCGTTTCATGTTGACGGGATAATTACAAAGCATTCTTCAAAGGGTCATTTCCAAGTTGTGTAACGGTAAAAATATTTGAATACGTACTAGCTGGCAGGAAGACACTCATTTCGTATACAGGGTTAATTGTAAAAAACCGAAAACCTCTCGGGACTATGATACTAACATCATAATCAACAACTTTTGTTCTATGACTTTTAAAAAAGCGTCATATTTTAGTTCGCCAGATTTTCATACCAAAAATAAAAATATTTAAATTGAACGCCCTAAATGTTACGGAGTCTATGCGAAACAAAAGAAAGTGACGGTATAAGTCGTTTTCTTTTGCTTCGCATAGGCTTTGTAATATTTAGGGCGTTCAATTTAAATATTTTTATTTTGTATGAAAATCTGGTGAACTAAAATATGACGAATTTTTAAAAGTCATAGAACAAATTATTAGATTATGATGTTAGTAACATAGTCCCGAGAGGTTTTCGGTGTTTTACAATTAACCCTGTATAAAATAATATATGAAACAAATCCGCCATTTTGAACTTATTGTAGGTAGGTACGTAGGAATCTATCTTACTTAAATGATTAAGTAGGTTTCTTGGTTTGACGGAAAATTTTGATTTTATGACGGGATCTCATAAGTCTCTGGTTCTTAACTTGGTCGACAGCAAGCACTGTCTTTTCATTGGTTGGCATTACCTTTGTGTCCCGATATACCATGTGTAATGTGCCCGCGTGGTTCAACGTTATTCAACGGAATATTAGTGGCATGCCTCCTAGAAGAAGAAACATAAAAAAAAAAACATTTTATAAGTAGGTACGCTTATTCTTTTGGATGGCGATATAAACAATCCACTGCTGATATTATATTATGTAAATAATCTCTCTATTGCGTTTCAATCTATACTATCTATACTAATATTATAAAGCTGAAGAGTTTGTTTGTTTGTTTGTTTGTTTGTTTGTTTGTTTGTTTGCTTGAACGCGCTAATCTCAGGAACTACCGTTCTGATTTGAAAAATTCTTTCAGTGTTAGATAGCCCATTTATCGAGGAAGGCTATAGGCTATATATCATCACGCTAACACCAATAGGAGCGGAGCAGTAATGAAGAATGTTTCAAAATCGGGGGATTTTTTTTTCCACGGGGACGAAGTCGCGGGCGGAAGCTAGTATATTATAAAGCGGAAAAGTTTGTTTGTTTGTTTGCTTGAACGCGCTAATCTTCGAAAGTACTGGGTGGATTTGGATGAAATTTGGTATGGAAGTAGCTTGAAGCTTGAGGAAGGTTATAGGTTACTTTTTACCCGACTGCAAAAAAGGAGAGTTATGTTTTTACCGTGATAGAATCCACGGGAGCGAAGCCCCGCGTGAGTACTAGTTTAACGATAAACAGCAAGGAAAACTTCTAAGTCTAATACAGTTCAATTAACGATCCAATCATTTTTCTGTTCCTTACACACTTCCTTACACCTGTCATAATTAAAAAAATATTTCTCGAGTAATTAATAAAGTCAAAATTACTAAAGTCCCGAGAAATAAATGCTTAAACAACTTAAAAAAAAAATGCATTGAATGAGCGAAGTCTATTTATAAATGAGGGTATTTTGTCGTATTATTCTTATCATGTGTTAAATTTGTCTTGCCTAATTTACTTTAGCTCTGAAAAAAAAAAATGACTTAGATTAAAACATTAGGCTGTTTAGATCATTATAAATGCGAGTTTATTTTCCAGTCTGTGTTGGTTGACTTTTTTAATAGTGTGACATTTCTAAACTTTTGAGGTGATATATTGTTATTTATAACTAGCTTTTGCCCGCGACTTCGTCCGCGTGGAATAGTTACTTTGGGCTAACGTTAAATTTAACCCCGATTTTGAAGCATTCTTCATTGGCGCTCCGCTCCTATTGGCCTTAGCGTAATGATATATAGCCTAATAGCCTTTCTCTATAAATTGACTATTTAATTAAAAAATAATTTTTCAATTCGAACCAGTAGTTCCTGAGATTATCGCGTTCAAACAAACAAACAAACTCTTCAGCCTTATATTATTAGTATAGATAGCTGTTGCCCGCGACTTCGACCGCGTTTCTGTCGTGTCTTGTAAAAAAAAAGTAGTCTATGTCCTTCCTCACGGTTCAGTGATCTTGATGTAACAGACAGATTAACTTTCGCAATTTAGTAGGGAAATATAATGTGTCAATCTATAATACTATTGAAAAATATCGCAATACGGAACCGCACAATATTATTGTTAATAGCTGTGCCCGCGACTCCGTCAGCGTATAACTCCTTGTGTGTTATTAAGTTAATGTATTGGTAATATTGTTTAGATCACGCTCTGAAGTCTATTCGCATCAACAGGCAAAAATTGTATGAAGCTCGCGCTTTTTTTTTAGTGTGTGGCATCTCGCAGGTCAACCTCTGAGGTTGTCGGCTGCTTAACCGGGCTTGCCTGTGGTTGCCTTAATTAATAAATTAATTAAAGCCTCCAGCCAGGGCTCGGACGCCCCGCCTTTTTATACCTTCGGCCGCAAGACGAGTCGAGCGCGGCGACCGATTCTCAAAAATAATCCTTATAGCATGATCAGTGATGGATTAACCCTTAATCAAATTAAGCAATTGCCTAGGGCATCACGTCTGGGGGGGGGGGCACCAAAAAAAGCACGAAAATAAATACGTCCTTAGGGCATCACGTCCCACCATCACGTCACCAAAAACCACACCAAAAAAGTTTTTAGGACTAATTTGAAAATTCGCGCGTTATAAGTTGACATAGATTATTCGAATGCACCGGAATTGCTATCAGCCAATCACAACCACCTGGCGCCCCCGCAAATCTGTGTCAATCAAATGTTTTGTTTTTTGAGTAATTGTGCCGGCCGGCTTCTATGCGTACGTAATACATTTCAATAAATAAATAAATTATGCTTTGCTTTGCTTTAATACTTGTCGCACCTACTCCACTTCTAAAGTACGTTACATTTCATCATCTTATTTTACAAAAAACTAATGTTTTTAGGCGGTAAAGGTTTAAAGACCGATTCTAGTTGACATACGGATAGGGGGGCCCACAGGTATGGATTGCTTAGGGCATCAAGTAATCTGAATCCGTCACTGAGCATGATTCAGTATTCACGCGCGATGGCTTATTATTAGCGTATATCATGTATAACTTTGGTGTTTCTATACCGATTTATATGATTCTTTTTTATGGAATAGTTAATAATGTTAACTTTTTCAATTAGGGGTGACTGAGAGTGTTATAAACGTAAGAGTAGATAAATATTATAATCAGAAAGCTTCGAACTGCTAAGCTATCGGGAGTTACACGTGTTATTGTGAGTCAACCATAAAATATATATGCTATATGTAAATATATGCTATCGTGGGATATTTTTATATAATTTTAAGGAGAATATTTCCGTCATGAAATGATTTCTGTGTAGCTTTAACCATTAAGGTTGCACACGCGATGGAAGCTTAAAAAATGGAGTAACTTCTCCCGTTTTCCCAACATTTCCTCTCACTGCTCTGCTCCTATTGATTGTAGCGTGATGAAAAGTATACTATAACCAGCTCAGGAGTATGAAAAATAATTGTACCAAGTTTCGTTAAAATCCGTCGAGTAGTTTTTGTTTCTATAACGGTTATACAGACAGACAGACAGACAGACAGACAGACAGACAAAAATTTTACTGATTGCATTTTTGGCATCAGTATCGATCCCTAATCACCCCTGATAGTTATTTTGGAAATATATTTCATGTACATAATTGACCTCTCTACAGATTTATTATAAGTATAGATAATATGAATACGACGGATAAGAGCTACCGTTGAAAACGAAGCCCTGCTTAATTGTACAAACTCAGCAGTTAAGCTCGCGTAATATGTAGTCGTTATATAGAATTTTGACATTTCAAAATAAAAAATAAAATTGGAATCAAAGAGTCTAAGATAATGTCGTTTCTTATCATATATTTTGAGAGAGCCAAAGACATTTCGAAAAGGCTGGTTTACATTTCTCGTGACCGAAGGTCGGGTTATTACTTTGGCGCAAGCCTAAGTATTGCCATACAACGTGACAATGTCGCCAGTCTATTGAGTACCTACCAGTGGCGAAGGGTGAATTTTCATAAAAGGGAAGCCGGACCAAAAAATGCTTACCTTGCTCAAGTGTGATGCGTGAATTCCAGTAACTGTGGCCCTGTGGCTGACTTCCAAATCTTGTAACTTCGTAAATAATTATTTGTTTAATTGAAAATAATAGATTACTATTTATATATTCATATATAAAATAATACACTAATATTTGCCATATTTCAAAAGGGAAGCCGGTAGGAATCGAGTTGTATGGAGCCTTCGCCACTGGTACCTACGTTACTTTACCAGCACACGGAGGATATTTCATGCCAAATGTGGTCGATCATTTTATCGCTAACTTTGACAAAGGAGTCTCGCTATGCGGAGCTCCTATTTCTGTCTGCAGTGTTTAAGGGAACCTTACATGAATGGGCTGCCGGAGCTAAGTCCGCTCGCTTTGTTCGCTAACTTGACATGACACGGAAAGGTTAGGTTCGAATGGTGTGTTCGTTCCCATTTGAATCTGACTGATTCGTATCAAGATGCCTTAAGTTCCCTCAAACCCGTGGCCAATTCTAAGATACGATCACAACATAAGATTATGTATATTTGCGCTATGGCTGGGTACGTTTTCTTATGTAAGGTGTAAAATATCATCTTCTGTTTATAATTTTCCCACGATTTCGAGGTCAGCTTCTAGTCTAACTAGATGCAACTGAGTAATATTATTTTACTTGAAGATACCTCTTGGCAAGATCGTTCAGATTTTCTGGTTTCTGACTACCCGCAACGGCTGTTAAAAAAAAGTTATTTAAAAATCTAAAAAACCCGACTGCTCAACTGAAATGCAAGAAACAAGCACGTTTTTATTTTAAAAAGTGACAAGCAGGCGGACCCATCCCATTAAAAAAAAAAATGTTTCACATTGGCACCCCACCGGATTCAGAAAGTGACAGCTAAGTCCATATTTTTAACCTTTTTCTTTGTATTATTTTTGCGCTAATGATAAACATGATATACCTTTTTGAAATTCTTGTGTTAAGCCCTTTAATTTGATTCCCATATTGTCGTACTCGAAAAAAAGATTTTTTTTTCAGTTTTGGCTTCACACAGCCGCCATGTTTAATTTTTTCAAATTTCACCTATCAAAGAACACTTGGGCTGCTAAGACGAATCTAACGATACCTCAATTATGTGAATCCATTCAGTTGTTTTGGAGATATGAGGTAATAAAGAATATTACATACATATAAGATACGCGCGAAAAACATTACCCTTCCTTAGCAGTTGGGTAAAAACACTGATTAAAATACTCTCTGGGTAAAAAGTACAAATGGCAGAGGGGATCCGTTGGTTCCCTCTACCAATTGTACTTTTTTAAAAAGCACGTTGAGCCGTTACTAAACGTGATTTTTGAGGCATGAAGGATATGATAAGATACCCATCCACGGACCCACCTCGGCCAGCGTTGCTTACCCTTGAAGATCATGCGGATGTTATTATTTAGTTAACTCCTTCGACTGTCAGGAATATAAAGAAGTAAAAATAAGTTTCTACATTTTCTTTTTGTCACTTAGAATGACCGTAGTACGTGCGACATTGACACAAAATTGTCGCCGTTGGAATTTTATATGGAAAACTTGAAAATTTTATAGCCATAAGTTATAGCAGTATAGTACAAGTTATGACTTATTGAATGCATTTGTGTGCACACTGCACAGACGTAGCTGCGATTGAGCCTGCCCTCATTTTTATGCAGTTTGTCGTGGAGATTGGTGGCGTATCGGGCTGAGGTCGACTGGTCGGCAAACATACTTAGCACGAGGTTGTTTGGCTTTAATTGCTTTGAAAATAAATTGAGTCTTAAGAAAACGTTCTCAGGATTTGCTGCCAACCTAGATACCTTTTTTGTTATCGGGGGAAACCTTAAAAAGGACTTACAGGCGGTCTTTGGCGGTAATTAGCGAAGTGTGTGAGATTTAAATCACTCTAAAACTTTCCGGTGGTCACTAACAGCACATGGAGGGAAGCCTTCTTTTTTTTTTTTTTTTAACGTGGTAAAATTATCAAATAAGTCCTCCTACTCCGGGCAGGGTGGGAGGGACTGTCAGACTTTTACTGACTAAAATCCACGGTGTTCCTTCAATAACCCTTTACATACCGAGGCCACGGTAACGGGATGAGTCCCACGACCCCGGCAGGCTTCGGCCCTCTGCAGAGGGGGCCTCGTCATGTTGCTGACGCTCTTTGAGGTGCGCGTGGAATACGACGCTCCGTCGACCCGGGCATGGTCCATGGTCGGACAGCGAGTTGCCCTTTACTCGCTGTCCGCATGCCCGCGCCTACGGTGGCCGGAGATCGTCGGCCGACGTCCGACGCCGTGGGCGTCTACCACTGCGGCTGGGCTGGAGGGAGGACGCCATCCTCTCCCTCACGCGGCCCGCCTCCTCCTTCGGAAGCATAACTGCTTCGCAGAAGGAGGCGACCGCTTTCCACTCCCTCTCGCCCCGCAGCATGGCCTCGACCAAGGCCGGGCGCGAGAGGTCTCCGCCTATTGTCGCCGTGAGGACACGTCGGTGCTCTGCCCAAGCTGGGCAGTCCTGCACCGTGTGCTCGACTGTGTCCTCAGGGCGACCCTCGCAGTGGTGACACCCAGGCGTCTCTTCCTTACCCATCAGACACAGGTACCTCCCGAAACTTCCGTGTCCGGTGAGGACCTGAGTCATGCGGTAGGTCAGGACGCCGTGACGCCGATCTAGCCACTCCTCAAAGAGGGGTCTTACCGCCGCAATTGCGGCGTGCCCGATGGAGGGAAGCCTAGGGCTATATTAACAATTAAGATATCGTCTAAATATTACGATGCTAGCTGGGCAGACTTTAATAGGTTTAAGTTTTCGTCTACTCTGGTTGCTAAAGCAGTGGTCGAAACTAAGTTATGTAGATATATTTTCGCAAGATTGAGATATTTATTTAGAGAGATAGAATTTAAACACACCTATTTAATAATATTGCTTATTCTATGATTATAATGGCGGTCTTATACGATATGTTCCAGACAACCTTTGGAAGGAATTTCAAAACTTTAATTAAAGTGGGGAGGGCTAAGTTAGTGTACTACTCATAAAATAGAAAACATAATTAAATATATAAATACAATACATAAGTAATTATATACAAAACATAATAGGTAATAAAAGATATGTTATATTATTACCTCCATGGTTAATAAAAATGCTGTTGGTGTTACCTCTATTTCTACATAAGCAATGTTTTCCTGTGTTAAATCTAATTTTCGTTCTGGGAATTAAAGAAAATCAGAAAAATGTATCTTATCATTCCCAGACATGTCAGATTCAACAGAAGCGAAAAGGTTATTGAAATACGCAGTTGTCAGTGTGTCAAATATTTATCAAGCACTTGTGAATATTTTGATATTTATCTAGATACACATTTAAATCGCCTTGATACATTGGGGTAATATCTATAAATACTAAAAAGACGTGACAATATCAATCAATCAAATTATTTATATGCTTGGTAAGCATAAGATTAAAAATTGTATCCTCATATCGACAGTTGCTAGTAAGCAATATTTAATTTTAAAAATGGTCTACCTACTATACTCACATAACACAATGCACAATGCGAGGATTATGTGGTTTTTTATTTTCAATTACTAATTATTAGGTTTTTTTTTCTCTCTCTTTCTTACGACGATGTCTGGCAGTTTGAGTACTATTCGCTACTCAAATATCCCGTCTTTGGCATTGTTCGTCAGGTCGTTGAGTTCCTTAGTAGTCCAAAGTTGAGCTTACAGACTAACTGACAAAGGCTTGCACTGACAGGACGGGTCTACACAAATCTGTGTGGTTCTCTCCTAAAAAGGCCATTTCAGACTAATCTACATAATCCTCATAAACGATTGTGACTATGTGAACTATGTAGGTTATTTTATTCGAGTTAAACATGATTGTCTGGCAGTTTGAGTGCTTTTTGCGGCCTACCCAAACTTCCTTACCTTGGTATTGTTCGTCAAATTGTTAAGCTTCTAAGTTGAGCTATACGTCATTTGAAAAATGCTTGCACTGTATGGATAGGCCCATTCAAATCTGTGAGCATCTTTCTTCAAAAGATCGCCTCAGACTGAAACTTATAAGGTTCTTATATAATTAAACTAGTATAGATTGTATGGACTTTAAAAGAGCCCTGAGTTTGTTTAGGTGTTTCTTCTCAGGGTAGTCAGTTAGGAAACACCGACCTCATCTAGTTAATATTTACGAAAAAAATAACGTGTAAAAGTGTTATTTAATAACCAATTTGCTAAATAAAGATCATTTGTCATTTATCAAAAGTCTAATAAATTCACACCGACCGAAACAAAGAATAATAAATAATTTCACATCAATACTCTATGTATTTAGTGTTCCCTCAATATGCATGACATGCATTATATATGTACCTACAATGATCCAAACGACAATATGGGAAAAGGTCAGTGACATCAGAACTATACCTACCTATATATGCACGTGAATTTTACTTTTTCTTTGAATAAAGAAAGATGTTCCTTTGTTTTAAAATTCTTTATACGGCAGGGCACTCGCGCCATTTCTCTTTTACGTGTGCATTTGGTAACTTTCCAGATTTTGGTGCAGTTCCTCGTTGAAGAGTTATTGAAGTAATTCCAATTTTGCTCTGTGACGTATATTATCTTGTTTTTGTGGTAATTTCCACATCGCATAATGTTTGTAGACCTACCATCTAAGCTCCTTAGATTGAGAACATTTATTAATTTAAGTACTCGTAGTTTAAGGACACACACAGTGCATTAAGTTCGCTGTCATTTATAGTTTTATTTTACTGAATTTGAAATATAGCAAAAGGTTCAAAGTACCCTTAAATTCTAATAACAGTAACTTGAGCAGCTAGCTCCACGATCGCATGTTTATTAAACTTTTCTTCCAATAACAACAAGTAACGCTGCATTTTAAAATTCTTTCAAATAAAAAAATAATTTTTTTACTCCTAAGCACATGGAAAAAGAAAAGTTGATTTACGAAGAACAATAAATAACCTTTGATTCTTTGAACAAAGTAATTTTCAAGTGGATCTGAAAAACAAATGAATAATGTCGTTGAAAGGACTTATTGAGCGATAATGTACGCGTAATGGGATAGAGGCGTAAAAATGGGCGAATAAACACATCATCCATGGAAACAATATTCGCACAATTGATTTGCCACCAACGCGGCTCATCCGATAGGGTTGTCCCATACGAGGATATTGGGCATTACCTACACATGATAGTAATTCTACTATTTTGAGGAAAGTTTTGATGGTTATAAAAATTTATGAATTGAGTGAAAAGTTATTTTGCAAGAAAGCAATTCAAGTACTTTCATGACCGGAAAAGAGATTTATTAAGAAAGAACAAGACATTTTATGATACACTAGCATTTCGCCCGCGACTTCGTCTGCGTGGATTTCGAAATAATTTATATCCTATAGCACTCATCAATAACGCGCCGTACTATCAAGGATTTTTGGATTTTTCCTGGGTGGGAAAATCATCGAATGACTTCTCCCTCTCTAGGTTAAGCGGAAGGGAGTGTCAGACTTCTACTCACTAAAAACCCACCCTGCTTCTTCAGTTGCCCTTGCGTTCCAGGGTCGTGGTATCTCGTTAGAACTTTCCCGCAACCCCGGCAGGCAGTGGCCCTGTCGGGCCCCGTCGACTGCTCCTTGAGGCGCGCGGAACACGGCGCACCGCCAACTCGGGCCTGGTCCTTACTGGACGGTGAGCTCCCCTGCTCGCCGTCGGCCCGCGTTTTGGTGGCCGGAATTCGGCTCGCGATTTCCAACACCCGGGCCGTCTCCCGCGGCGGCAGGGTCGTGAGGAGGAAAGTGGTCTCTTCCTCACGCGGTCAGCCTCCTCCTTCGCTAGCATGACTGCTTCGGAGATTACCCCCTACATAAAAACTTACGAACAAAAAACCTCTTTATAATATTAGTAAGTATAGACGTAGTCTCATAGGATTTTTTTTATAGCTCTGTATCCGTAAATCTTAGCATAAGAAGCTTACGCCTGAAACGTGTACTGTAACCGAAAATCCAACTTTTTATACGCGTTTATGTACTCGTATGTTACACCAATAAGATCCGACGAAAGAAGATATTTACAACAAACCTGTTCAGGGTTACCTCTCCTTCGTCGGGTCTTCTTTCTAAGCCTCAATTCTCCCAAAAAGCCAGATAAAGCTCACAAAACGGAAAGTTGCGTAACATACCCAGCAATGAACATCCACCTTGTTTATTTATACTTAAGTCCGACAGATACCTGAAATGCTTTGTACTTAATAAGAGAAGAAAAACGTCTTAAATGTTTTCTAAAAAAAAAAACAAAAGATTATTTTAGAAAACATTTGAGCCGTTTTTTCTCCGTCCTTTTTGAGTTGTACTTCCATTGAAAAGCCTTGAAGCGGACGATTGTATCTAACACTTTAGGCCTAAGCCTTATCCGCTTTGTGATTTGTGTGTGCGTCAACTAATGGCTTTTAAGGCGTTTGTGGGCGAATAGAGGACTCATTATCACTATGGTGAGATGGAGCATGAAAGATGGAGGGCTTTACTGTGGAAAAACCACCCTTTAAGACACGCCTTGAAGAATGAAGCCGCTTCTACAGAGAAATCATATCCACTGGAGAATACACGTAAATTTGTATTATCAAACACAAAATAATGTTAGACATTCAGCGGTGTCTTATTTTATTTTATTAATATTTATTAATCTTAAAGCTCAGCTCATTTGCATACAAAGTAGGTACACTGCCACAAAATACATAAGCATTGTAAACAAACATACAAATTTATATAAATATACATAACTCAAACAACTTTTTACTTTTAAAGGAGTAGTTTTACTATTTTGTAGTATTGTGGGATCAAGAATCCTTTGTTTTAGTTTAAACATACACAAATTAAATAGTAGTGCTAGTACAATATAATCAAGTCATATTAAAATAATTATATCATCCTATTATATCTTACTTTAAGTACTTATCAACAGTATTTTAAGCAGCTACGAATACTGTAAGAAGCATACTTAAATTAATATCCATCTTCCAGCGACAATTTCTCGGTATTAACCAAAATTGCATCGGAAAAACCTAACAGAAAATTATTTATTAATCATCAGTCACTAAATTTATTATTCGGAAAAAGAATAATAAACTGTCATTTGTTATTTTGTAACGCTCCAACCCTTGCGTAGAGACGCAACGCGGCAAGTAACGCGATTACAAGCGGGTGATTGGGTCCCACAATACAGCTGAGTTTACAACTCAATAGAAAAGGGAACTTGCCGTACTAACACGTTGGATCAACACACATTAACTGTTGTTTGTGATAACAACGACATTTATACAAATAAAATTGAAATTAATTAATTAGTGATTACGAAACGGGCACGGTTCACGTGGACGTTGGAAAGCAAGTTATAGAGTTAGAAATACATCAATCAAAACACGTGACTAGACTATAAACTCCATTTTCGCTTGTCTTATTATATTGGCTCAAATTAATTAATGATAACAGAGTAATAATTGAAGTCGAAACATGTTGCATAAAATTCGAATTGAATCCATACTTAATCGCAAGTTGTAAAGAGGTCTAGAAGGCAAATGATATTTGATCCGTTTCAGGCGGTTGGGCTACGGGCCCGGTTGTTAGGCGGTGGGAAAAGATCTGTCGCTGTCGGCCGTAGGTCCGTCAATGGTCCAGAGAGTGCTGTCCTTTAGTCGTGCGGTGATCTCCTGTGAGAGATTTCATTTTGCAGAAGTAGGCTGTGGATAGGTATAGGGAGAACACTTATCTCCCATTTATTGTGATACATGTGGTTCGAATAATGTGAATTCTTCCCACATTGCAAGTTCTCTTTTAAAAAAAAAAGTGTCATTGTGATTACCCGCATCAAGATCGAGTTGCAAGCGATCTTCGCAAACAAAGTTTCACGAGTGATTCTGTACACCGTGAGTAGTTTAGACAATCGTCAAATATCTGGGGGCCCTCCGTGAAAAATTCTGGATCTTGACCAGCAGAGGAAGGGGAGTCGTACTCAGGTTCTTGGATGATTTACCTGACCCGGGTGAAAGCGCAACTCTCAATTTCTTATTTGAATCTTTTCTCTGAAATACAGTGTACTCGATATCCCACATTTCTGCACCAGATTTTTAGAGAGATTTTCATTTTCGCACTAGTCATGAGCGGAGGGTGGATAACGGCCATCTATGGAATTTTCAACTCGAGAAACAACCGAACTGGTTGTATGGTCCCTCTACCGACGACACATTTTCTTTTCAACCCAACCCAACTATTAAAACTATCTACGATAACCAGAATTGAGGAATTGTGCTATTTCCAAGACTTATGTATTATTTATGTAAGGAAGATGCTAAGTCCAACCTCATCAGTTTGTTAAACTTTAAGTGTACAAAGTAAGAATTGCAGCAATATAGAAGGAAATAAAATGTCGCTCTCTAGACATAGGAGAATGGAACTCGAATGGCAATGTCGTGAACTATTGTGTCTTTGTAACAGAAACATAACTATAAAGTTATGTTTCTGTTACTACTGTTCTGCACAGTCTCAACTGTGCGATAATGCAATTCTATTTTTATATTTATTAATTAACTAGCTTTTGCCCGCGACTTCGTCCGCGTTTCCTAGTTTTTCGTAAAAAATGTAGCCTATGTCCTTCCTCACGGTTCAGTGATTTTGATGTAACAGACAGATTAACTTTCGTAATTTAGTAGGGAAATATAATATGTCAATCTATAATACTGTTGAAAAATATCGCAATACGGAACCTCACAATACTATTGTTAATAGCTGTGCCCGCGACTCCGTCAGCGTGTAACTCCTTGAGTGTTATTAAGTTAATGTATTGGTAATATTGTTTAGATCACGTTCACATGAGGCTTAAGTACCTATAGAACGAAATTTTATACCTTCGGCCGCGAGACGCGTCGAGCGCGGCGACCGATTCTCAAAAATAATCCTTATAGCATGATTCAGTATTCACGCGCGATAGCTTATTATTAGCGTATTTCATGTATAATTTTAGTGTTTCTATACCGATTTATATGGTTCTTTTTTATGGAATAGTTAATAATGTTAACTTTTTCAATTAGGGGTGACTGAGAGTGTTATAAACGTAAGAGTAGACAAATATTATAATCAGAAAGCTTCGAACTGCTAAGCTTTCGGGAGTTACACGTGTTGTTGTGAGTCAACCATAAAAGATAGATATATGCTGTCGTGGGATATTTTTTATATAATTTTAAGGGGAACATTTTCGTCTTGAAATGATTTCTGTGTAGCTTTAACCATTAAGGTTGCACACGCGACGGAAGCTTACAAAATGGAGTAACTTCTCCCGTTTTCCCAACATTTCCCTTCACTGCTCTGCTCTTATTGATTGTAGCGTTTTTAGATTAAATTTCGTAATTTAGTAGGGAAATATGTCAATCTATAATACTGTTGAAAAATATCGCAATACCGAACCGCACAATATTATTGTTAATAGCAGTGCCCGCGACTCCGTCAGCGTGTAACTCCTTGTGTGTTATTAAGTTAATGTATTGGTAATATTGTTTAGATCACGTACACATAAGGCTTAAGTACCTATAGAACGAAAATACTTCAGCGCAAAGCTTCCGGGTAAACTATGTTGAAAGTTGACCCGTCCGGCACGTGAACATAAAGATTTCTAGAACTGCTAAACCGGGAAAGAGCGACGTACAACTGACCATGCGAGAAACAACTGACACCGAGATCTACTCCAGCAACACGAAAAGTCTGCCCTTGAGCCTTATTCATTGTCATCGCATAACACACCGATACTGGGAATTGCGTTCTTTTAAATTTATTTGGTATTATGGGAATTCTGGGAATAAAGACGGTTTCTCCTGCACCGCAACCTGTTAAAATTTGAGCCTTGATTATATTTTGTTGCAACTGGGTTACTTTTACCCGAGTTCCATTGCAAAGTTGTGGTGGTTTTAAATTTCGGAGCAGAATAATAATCAGAAAGCTTCGAACTGCTAAGCTATCGGGAGTTACACGTGTTATTGTGAGTCAACCATAAAAGATAGATATATGCTGTCGTGGGATATTTTTTATATAATTTTAAGGAGAACATTTCCGTCATAAATGATTTCTGTGTAGCTTTAACCATTAAGGTTGCACTCGCGACGGAAGCTTAAAAAATGGAGTATTTTCTCCCGTTTTCCCAACATTTCCCTTCACTGCTCTGCTCCTATTGATTGTAGCGTGATGAAAAGTATACTATAACCAGCTCAGGAGTATGAAAAATAATTGTACCAAGTTTCGTTAAAATCCGTCGAGTAGTTTTTGTTTCTATAACGGTTATACAGACGGACAGACAGACAGACAGACAGACAGACAAAAATTTTACTAATTGCATTTTTGGCATCAGTATCGATCCCTAATCAGCCCCTGATAGTTATTTTGTAAATATATTTCATGTACAGAATTGACCTCTCTACAGATTTATTATAAGTATAGATTAAAATGATCTGTAAAGTATTAAGAGGATCTTCTGGCCTCATCTAGTTTTAATTTACGTGAAGAAATGACGCGTTACAGTGTAAAAAACAGTTTGCAAAATTAAGATCATTTACTCGTAACTTAATCAAAAGAAGACTTATTTCGTTTTTCTTTAATTTGTTTGGTTGTTGCTATACCACTTTATCAATATTTCACCTGCTTATAACACTGTTCATGGAATCAGGTCGCTGATTGATTTTGTCACAGGGTTCCGTAATTCCGTGGTTCCGTAGGCGTTAAGAGATGAATATTTACATTTTTCTTTGTTTTATCGCGTAAATAGGTATCGTTATACTTGCCCCGCGTAAGAGGAAACTTGCAGTAAATTGTCGGCCTGGTGATCGAGACTATTACATACGAATATTACAAATGGAAAAGTAGATCTGTCGGTTTGTATAGTTTTAAGTAGTTCTGACTGCCAGTCTGTTACGTCTACACGTCAAGAATGGATACATTTATTAATATAGATACGTATTTATCACTAGAGTATGTTCGCTTAAACGCTTTTCGCCTTTGGGAGAATCTAGTTTTTCATACGAAAGGAATCCTGTTACTCACAGCGTGTAGTCGATTTCGGATCGTTAAGTCTGGGTTTTCCCTTATGACTTTTACTACCCCATAACTCAGTAGGGTACTAAATGCCATAACTTATATGAACTATATATGTATATATTTACCTATGTACATATATGTGCATATTTACTATATTAGTTTCATACCACATAATCAAGTTAGTATGTCGCAAGGGTGAGGCTGATTTAAAAGTAATGTTTTGTAATTATAGAGAAAAAAAGACAAATATTTAAGGTGAAGGCAAGCGTAACTTAAATTATGTACCTATTTAGACTTCGACTACACACGCTTTTCAAAACTTAGCAATTCCGTTGACACAACTTTAAAATTATAGAGAGAATTAAATCTGAAAACCAGGCTGATCGGTTTTGAAAAGTATTTTTTAAAATTGATAAGAGGCTTGCGTTTGACCACCATCTCGTTGACCACCTGATGATAACCGATGATGTGGGCGAAGATGAAGCACGCTTATTAATTATTTTCCTTCATAAGAAAGAAAGTAATCAATAAATAATTATTTATTCTTTTTTTTCATAAGATTAGTTACGAAAGGTACAATTTCATGGATTAACGCACATATATGCTACGTTTTCACACCTACGCTTGATAAGTAAGCTCGCATTCTGCAGCACGTTTAACTGAAACGTTTTTATATTGTACTCGAAAGGTATGGAATATATAAATACTCGTATATATGGTTAGGGAATGCGTTCACGTGCGGCTCTGACCATGGCTCGTAGCGCCACGTGCTCGCCTGCCTGTAGGTACCTGAATTATTCAAAAGGTTTCACCCCGATACTGAACAATCCGGTATTTCATAGCGTAGACTTAGCTCACAGGTTAGAGACTCAGTAGGGGTGTTATGGAACTCCGTATCCATAATCGAAACTATAGGATATAAGTATAGTATTCGAAACAAAATTTGTAAACGGATCTGAAATAAAAGTTGGAATCATTTCGAATAGGGCTGGGAGTCTAAATGAAACTCGTTATGACAGATAGTGTAGTGCGCGCATACCCATCTTGCATTGTTTATTATTTATTGCCAGTCAGACAGAAATTGATTATCAACAGATAATCAAAATTGAACTGTTGCTATAATCAGAAATAATGTTAATATCTGTAACCATATCTGAAACTGGTAAAATATTATATACTAGTACTCTCGCGGGGCTTCGCTCCCGTGGATTCTATCACGGTAAAAACATAACTCTCCTTTTTTGGAGTTGGGTAAAAAGTAGCCTATAACCTTCCTCAAGCTTCAAGCTACTTCCATACCAAATTTCATCCAAATCCACCCAGTACTTTCCAAGATTAGCGCGTTCAAGCAAACAAACAAACAAACAAACAAACAAACAAACAAACTAACAAACTTTTCCGCTTTATAATATTAGTATAGATTTATAGATCCGTATGCAGATCCGAAATTTTATATCCTTAACATTCGCGGTCTGCAACTCTACGGGGAGCAATAGGATCGATGTCAAGTACCGATAAAATTCTAAATTTAGATTAAGTATTTTGATTTATTTTAGACTAGCTAATTTCACTTAAGCACTAGGGAAAAGCTATAGATATATTGTAAGCTAAACACAGATACAGACATAATGTCATGTAGGTCTACTTGTATATGCTATGTACATGTCAAAGGTGAATAGAGTTTTTTTTAATAATTTCGCATAAGGAAAGTATTCCCAAAATGTTATGTGAGTAGGGGCGGGATGTTCATATTGTACCGATGGCGTAACGCCATAAGACCGCCCATTGTAACACCTTTTTTAGTTGAATTCTAATTTAATAAAGAGTACCTATCTATCTGATAAGCAATAAAATTCTGAATTTATATTCAGTATACCTACTCAATTTTGAATTGAAAATCTGCTAATCAATAGCTGAAGATTTTAGAGATTTTTACTCTAATTCAGGTGATTATTATAATAATATCTAACATCGACAGGTGACCCTGATGCGCAGTATTTTTATTTTATTTAATTGTCTCCTGTATTATAATTATATGTAGGTAGACTTACCTATTAAATTTCAGTAATTCTGGCCATTATTTATATTATACCTACGGTAAGTTATTTGCTTGTCATCACTCTTTTAAATAAACCGATTCTACTAACAGGCAGTTAAAAAGGTATAACACGAATGCAACCTCAACCTTATACTACACGTCTCAGTTACTACTACAAAACAAATACATAGAAGAAAAGTTAATTAATAAAAGCGCAAAACAAAAGTTCAATCTGACAATAGAGTATTCATCTGAATGTCAATGAACATTTCTCATTGTGACTACGCCTATCAATGTGCGTGTGTATAATATCTGTGTGCGTATTTGAAATATGTAGGTCAGCTGCGAATGATCAAGTTCCTAAACTTATTTACTACGATATTTTCTCTGCTAATATTATACATGCGAAAATATTTGTATGTATGTTTTTTAATCACTCTTCTACCATATATTCACACTAATCCACAACCTGAATTAAGGCAAAATACATTTCTAAGTAATATTTAAACCGGGGTTGGGGGAATGTTCTAACGAGATACCGTGGCCCTGGAACTTAAGGGCAGCTGAAGGAACAGGGTGGGTTTTTAGTCAGTAGAAGTCTGACACTCCCTTCCACTCTACCCAGAGCGGGAGAAGTCATTCGATGATTTTCCAACCCAGAAAAAAAAATATATTTAAAAAATTCTACGCGATCGAAACTGTGAAGCTAATCGTCAAAAAGCTTTGAATACTGATAACTTATTTTAATACCTAGTAATGTACAGATGCGGAAGTTGGCAGGTACATACCTAAGTACCTACTTAGAAGTGTCAATAGAAATATTTAGGCGGACTTTTATTACTTTGCGTCGGTCGTATCGTTTCAGATTTTATTTCTCCGCTCAATCTACCCACGGCCATCCACGAGACACAATTTGTAAAGGTTTTATTTTATTTCATTGTCCATTAGGTACAATTGTCAAAGATTTGCTCATTGTGTACCTGTTCCTTTGTATTTTATTTATATAATAGAGGTATTTGTTAAGTCATGGGGAAATAAAATCAGTTTGTTTTGTTTAATACATACACGCGTTAATAAGTACTTGATGATAAAAATGTAGAAATGCTGTAAGTTATTTATGAATCTAACAGGTGTTTTTTTTATAATTATTAATTATTATAAATAATCTTAGTAATAAAGAAGTAAATATCAATCTAAGATTGATGAAAAAGACAGCAAGCATCGTATGTACATACCTAATCACTTTAAAACAACCGCATACACACAATCGATATACACCTTTGTTTTGATTTCGTCGTCCTCTTCCGTTTGCCAAAATTCTGTGACTTACACATGGGGGAATTGAGTTTTATATCACATCACATGAAGGTTATTGTTTAGAATGTCGTTTTGAATCATCATTTTGTTGTGTTCTAGTGGTGATGATTGATGTTTATGTTAGTAGGCCGTGTTGCAGGTTATGTTTAGTGCGTGGAACGGCCGCGCGCGGCGCTTGTGGCGGCCGGCGATGGGCGACTGAGCGAGAGCCGCGGGCGGGCGCCGCTGTATCCATCCACCTTACCCGCCGTGCCACCGCACCGTAGCTCTGAGTATCCTGCAAAAATAAAACTTTCTATCTCCTTCCTAAATAATTCGGACCCTCAGTGTGGCCGAGATGGCGACACGATTTGCATTTAGAAGCCTAGACGTTTGCTCAGTTGACTCAATCGTATTAGTTCAAGTTTCTTTCTACACGAATTCGGAAATGTTACTGAATACATTAATTTCGGGACGAATTTAATTAATGGCGGTGCTGACTTGAAGGCACATGAGTGATTATAACATGAACATGATTAATAACAGCGCTAAAACATAGTTTATATGTTGTTATAGTGTAGGGAAGCAAAAATATATTTCACTATTTGCACTTAGCTTGGTAGGAGCTATGTATTTCAAACGAGTGGTGCTAATTGTCGTCAAATATTTTGTTTTTATAAATTGTTGTCTTAAGCCCACCGTGACTGCCAGGGTTGCAAAAAAAAGGTCTAAAGCCGGCTCTTCACGTTGGCCAACACAGTGGCGAATGTAGTGGCCAATGCCTATTGGCCAACGTGTAGATGGGGTGTTTGTTCTTGGGTGCACAAACACCCCATCTACACGTTGGCTAATTGGCATTGGCCACTACATTCACCACTATGTTGGCCAACGTGAAGAGCCGGCATAACGAGATACCACGGCTCTGAAACGGAAAGGGTAATTGAAGGAACAATGTGAGTTTTTATCAGTAGAAGTTTAACATTCTCTTCCGCTCCACTCAGCACCGGAGGAGTCATACGATGGTTTTCCCACTGGAATAAAAATAAAAAATACTCACAGTGAAGTGTACTATAAAATTTATATCTGTAAGTACATAGATTAACAATCCGTACTAATATTATAAATGTGAAAGTAGTAATAGTTTAAGATTACTTTTTCAAAATTCAACCCCGAAAGGATTGGAATAGAGGATGAAAGTTTGTTTGAGTAAAGCTTTTCCTCAAATGAATGCGGGTGAAACCGCGGGGCACAGCTAGTTTTGTTAGAAAAGTCTATATACATAACGTACGGTTATTTACAAAAGCTGCCTGATATTTATGTAAATATCAGGCAGAATATGTATTCTGAAAGCTCTCCTATCGTTCGCGTCAAACCATACTGAGGCGTAGAAGCTTTTACGTGACTACATTTTTGGCTCAACAATATACGCTTAGGCAGGCAATAGCCACATATGCTGTTTTTTGTTCTCTTTTTTTATTAATGACTAGTACTCACGCGGGGCTTCGCTCCCGGATTCGGATTCTATCACGGTAAAACATAACTCTCCTTTTTTGCAGTCGCGTAAAAAGTAGCCTATAACCTTCCTCAAGCTTCAAGCTACTTCCATACCAAATTGCATCCAAATCCACCCAGTACTTTCGAAGATTAGCGCGTTCAAGCAAACAAACAAACAAACAAACAAACAAACTCTTCCGCTTTATAATATTAAGTATAGATGAGCCCACTCTTGACCTCGATCTCGCCTGATGGTAAACGATAGATGATATCTAAGATGGGACGAGCAAGCCCAGAAGATGCCTATTTACTCATGCTTTATAGCACTCGTGCGCTTGCAAACAGCCCATATGCCTATTGCCTGCCTAAGCATATGTAAATGTATGCATAGCAAAAGCTGGGTTTGCCTTTGAATAGGTACAGAAACAAACAAATATGGGTAATCAGTATCTGAGAAATGTTTTGTACTCAAACGCTAAGCGGTATGAGGATGATAAAAGTTGTCTCATCTTTTTATTCTAGCACTGTTTATCATTTTACTTTTTCATCATAAAATTAAACAAAAATGCTTTTTGTATAATTTTTGGCTTTCAATCAATGTATTTAGCTTTTAATCTTGCCGGATGCTGTGGAATACCAGTATTTAAACTGGCACCCAATATTCAGTAACTGAGTAACATGATACACGTAAACAATAGGTACTTACTTTTCCCTTTTTATTCGGTAAACCGATGGTGGGACAAACGTGTATTTTCAGGAAAGGTAGATAGATAGATAGATAGAATACTCTTTATTGTACACCAATAATTTAAACAAGCACTTGATTTACAATAATGCAAAAAAAAATGGTTACAATGGTGGTCTTATCGCTGATAGCGATATCTTCCAGACAACCTTTGGATGGACTTTAAGAACATAAAACAAAGAGGGGAGGAGAAAGTCAGTGTACTTACTTCAAATATATAACTACACAAAAAGTAACTCAAGTAGTTAATATAACTATATATATAGGTATATATAATACAATACAATACATAAATAAGTATAAATAAATATATGTGTTTCATATATATAAATATGTCATAAGGAAAGAAATACAAGGTAAAATCATAGGAGTGTATAAAAATGTTTGACAACAGAGCTTTTAAAAGCAGCAAGTGACTGCGCTTGTCTAACTGACAATGGCAATGCGTTCCACAGACGAGTAGCCTGCACCGTATACGATGAATCATAAAATTTTGTGGAATGCGCAGGCATTGAAAGTGTCAAATTTACCGATGATCTCAAATCTCTAGTATGTGTGTCATGAAGGAACTTAAAACGTTCTTTGAGGTAAAAGGGAATTCTTGGATTGAACAGAATATTGTAAAGTAATGATAAAATATGCGCATTCCGGCGAAGACGGATAGGCAGCCACTTGAGCTTAATACGAAACTCAGAAACATGATCGTATTTGCGCAAACCAAATATGAATCTGATACAGAAATTTTGGAGTCGCTCAAGCTTATCTAGCTGCACTTCAGTGAGGTCTGGAAAACTTGCATCAGCATAGTCAAGAATAGGAGGAAGGAGAGATTGGGCGAGCGCAGTTTTAGTGGCAGTTGGCAGGAAATTGCGCAGTCTACGCAAAGACCCCGCAGATGCAAACAGTTTGCGACTCACTTCTTGTAACTGGGGACCCCAAGACAAGTCCTTATCTATGCAAATACCCAAGTCTTTCACTACATCACTATAAGGTATTACTGCACCATCAAAAACAATTTGGGGAAGGTTCATCCAGTCAATTTTGGATCGCATTCTAGAGCTGCCAACCACAATGACTTGGGTCTTCGCAGGATTAACCTTCAAACCATGATCCAAGCTCCATTGAGAAATACGTGCTAAGTCATTATTCACAATGATCACTGCCTCAGACAGTTCATCTACGGGAGCTTGCGAATAAATTTGCAAATCGTCAGCATAAAGGTGGTAGGATGAGAGAAGTTCATTAGAAATAGAATTTATAAATACAGCGAAAAGAAGAGGAGAGATAACGCCCCCCTGTGGAACGCCGGCAGTGGTATTGCACCAAGAAGATGATGAATCTTCAATGCGAATACGTTGTCGGCGGCCACACAGGTAACTTCGAAACCAATCAATTGCTGTTGGAGATATGTTAAGAGAGCGGAGTATACTGAGCAGGACATCGAAATCGACAGTATTAAAAGCGTTGCTGAAGTCCAGTAACGAAAGGACCGTCAACTTCCCATTATCCATACCTGATCTGATATCATCAGTAATTTTAACAAGAGCTGTGGTAGTGCTACTGTGGTAGGTACCTATTTACATTTAAACTCACTCAATTAAGTACATAAATTGTTTACATAGGTACTACTCGATAGCAACCACTGGCAAAGAGCCAACTTCCACGTGCCTAGCAGAAAGTGCTTCGTTTTTATTTACTTTAAACCAACCACATATGTATGTGCTTTTTTTTTTTTTTTTTTTTTTAACGTGGTAAAATTATCAAATAAGTCCTCCCACTCCGGGCAGGGTGGGAGGGACTGTCAGACTTTTACTGACTAAAATCCACGGTGTTCCTTCAATAACCCTTTACATACCGGGGCCGCGGTAACGGGATGAGTCCCACGACCCCGGCAGGCTTCGGCCCTCTGCAGAGGGGGCCTCGTCATGTTGCTGACGCTCTTTGAGGCGCGCGTGGAACACGACGCGCCGTCGACCCGGGCATGGTCCATGGTCGGACAGCGAGTTGCCCTTTACTCGCTATCCGCATGCCCGCGCCTACGGTGGCCGGAGATCGTCGGCCGACGTCCGACGCCGTGGGCGTCTACCACTGCGGCTGGGCTGGAGGGAGGACGCCATCCTCTCCCTCTCGCGGCCCGCCTCCTCCTTCGGAAGCATGACTGCTTCGCAGAAGGAGGCGACCGCTTCCCACTCCCTCTCGCCCCGCAGCATGGCCTCGACCAATGCCGGGCGCGAGAGGTCTCCGCCTATCGCCGCCGTGAGGACACGTCGGTGCTCTGCCCAGGCGGGGCAGTCTTGCACCGTGTGCTCTACGGTGTCCTCAGGGCGACCCTCGCAGTGGTGACACCCAGACGTTTCCTCCTTTCCCATCAGACACAGGTACCTCCCGAAACTTCCGTGTCCGGTGAGGACCTGCGTCATGCGGTAGGTCAGGACGCCGTGACGCCGATCTAGCCACTCCTCAAAGAGACCTCGACAACAGTAGGCTTGTCCACCACCTACACCTGAGCCGTTCATACAATATCAAACTAATATTTGTGATCATAATTTTAATTTAGTACTTATTAGCAATACCTCATTGCAAAGTATACAGAGTTATTGGAAAAATGTCCCGATTCTGTTAAGGGCGTGTAGATGAGGTCATTAACTAACAAATCAACCCTAAGTTTCTAGGCCTAAAGTATACCATTATCGAGATTTATTTTAAATATTATATTAAGATAGGACTTTATCTCTTTTAAATATTTATAAAAAAAAACGAAAACACGTTTTAGCATTCTTATTTATTAAATAGCTAAAGAATTAAGTTGCGCATAATAATAAAAAAAAACATAAAACAATTAAAAACCTCCGTACTTTTGAAAAAGTGATCCAATACTTATTTTATTTTTATGATTTTTGCAACGTCTTATGAAATAAATATTTTTTTTCTCCTAAAAATCACTAATCTATTTTGACGGCGGAACATTTTATTTGTTAGTTAATGACCTCATCTACACGCCCTTAACAGGATCGGGACATATTTCCAATAACCCTGTATACTTCCTTTCAGACGTACTGCAGGATATCATCCACACTTGGTCGATGTGCCGTCTTGTCGTACTAAGCGTTTCTCCTCTAAATTCATTACGCGCACAGCCAAGGTGTGGAATTCTCCCGGCTTCTGTATTCCCTGCCACATATGACCCGTCAGCCTTTAAAGCAAGAGTGAACAGGCATCTTCTGGGCTCGCTCGTTTGATCGTAGACCTCATCTTACACTTACCATCAGGTGTGATAGGGATCAACAGCGGGCTCATTCGTAATTTAAAAAAAAACTTTGTTTGTAAGATGATTGTTGTTCCTATAAATAGATAGATACATACTAAAAAAATATAAACAGAGAAATTAACATTTACGGAGTATGACAATAAAACAACAGAAATCCTTTATCGTAGTTAAATGTTTTTTAAATTTCGTATCCTAAACAATTGTACTTTCACAATATGTATGTGGGCCATGAATTTGAACAAATCCTTTGCATCGTCGCCCTTTGGTTGGGATAGAATTGTATGGAACAGTTAATTGAAATTAAATAAATAAATAAATAAACGTTTATTTATCATCAAAACAGTACATGGTTGATGCATACATATTGTTACATCGTCAGTTCATCAATACATGGCTATTACCTATAAATACAACATTTGTACTCAAAGTCGGTGAACCCTGCCTCTTAAACTAGGGTTACCTGTGACCTAAGAGGCAGTGATCGGCTTAAATGTTTCATAACATAGTACATTACTTGTGCGAAGTGTGTCGGTCTACCATGTGAAGTAGATATTAAACTAAAGGACTAAACCGTAAATATTTATGATAAATAGATAAATATTAAGCAAAATATGGAAAAAAGGAAGGGTAGGGAATTAAAAGATTTATATAAATCTATACTGTTATTTTGAGGTCCAAAGTTATCACATCGAGTCAAATTATACCGATACAGTAAGACTACTTAAGAGTTGTCTACCATGTCAATCAATGTGTGAAATAGCCACACAGGTTTGAGTGGACCTACCCTTATAGTTTTGTCATGTCTGTCTGTCTCTCCGTCCGTCCGTATGTCACATCCATTTTTATTCCGAAACTGTTAGGACTATACCCATGAAACTTCCCAACTAGCACAAATGGGCTGCATTAGGGCTTTGGAGCGTATCCGATTATTACTTATGGTAATAGACGTAATCGCTAGAGCGTCTACTACAGACTTAAAGTAGCCGCTTTAGCGCTATTTGGGCGCCATTTTATGCAACCTAAAGTTCCATTTAACCTGCACAACGGTTGCATAAAGGTTCCTTAATAGCTATAACGATTTATTAACGCTATACTAAAGCTCTCGTAGCGCTAGTTTTGAATAATTTTGAACTACTTTGAACGAATGAATTGATTATAGTTCTTTATTGTATATCTTCAGTTGACATTATTTGTAATATTTTGGTAAAGTGTTTTCGTCGCCATCATGAAAATAAAACAAAAAGAAGTAAATGTTTGTATTCTGTATTAGCAAGATATATAAAGATACTTAAAACGCTGTCCAGTTTACTGTAGATATATAAGATAATTTTCGAGTAATTTAACGCGCTTTTATGATATTTAAAAAATTAACAAAAGATACGTGATATTTTTTATTTGTTAAACAGAATAAGTTTTATTTACGTATTTTTACGTGTCGATAACTTACTATTCGTAAGTGGCCGATTGTTTACCGGTACATTTAACGCACATTTAACTGAAAAACCAATGTATATCAACTCAATTTTGCAAGTGAATTATAAGTTTTCTTAAAAAATCATGGCGTCATTGTAATGTAGTCATAACCTGCAGTTTTAGCTCTAATAACTCCCTTTTGAGAATCATAGCGCTAATTTTCACCCTTCTAACGCTTCCAGTGATTTTTGTTCCCGTAGTGCAACTCACAGCCACAAAAAGCTCCTATTTTCCTGTTTTTGAGGTTATAAGATCTAGTTACGTACTTATTCGTTTAGCATCCATTTTTATTAAATGTTTTATAATAGGTACAAAAGCGGCTGTAAAATGGCGAATGGATG
This sequence comes from Tholera decimalis, assembly GCA_943138885.2. Taxonomy (NCBI): domain Eukaryota; kingdom Metazoa; phylum Arthropoda; class Insecta; order Lepidoptera; family Noctuidae; genus Tholera; species Tholera decimalis. The sequence continues at coordinate 13,095,358 of OW964553.2, read as the reverse complement.
AGCCTGCAAGGAATGACTATTGCTACTAAAGGCCTTAGTTACACTGATGATTTTTTTGTAACTATAGTATGCATAAGAGTTTCTATTATTTCTATAATGAAACTTATAGTAGTATAATAGTGGTTACTATAACTATAACCTATAAAAGTTACAATGGAAACCACTGTGCAGCTGTGAGTGGCAGAATGACCTTCGTAACTCTCATATAAAGGTGTAAGTGGTAAATGAGTTCTACCGTGGACTACTGTGAAGGCTAGGGTAGTATTTGATTCAGCTTATAGCACCTTAAGTAACTTTTATAGCTATAGACGTTTACGGATGCAGATATGCAACTTTGAACTGCTTTTTGAACCCTTAAACCGCTATTTTACAGCCCAAAGTAACAAAATAGGCTGCTATTTCCACTAATGTGCTCGTTGGGTTGGTAGGTAGATGTATTCTGTAAACTGCTTTACGATTTTAAGAAAAAAATAAAAACATATTTAAAATTAAGGGAGGAGGAGGAGGGAGGATGAGGAGCCCCCTCATACATGGAACTGAAAATATTTTTTTTATGAAACCTATGCCTAACCTATAGAAAGGTATTTAAACATGACATTGAGGTTTCTAAAATCACTTTCATAAAGTCAATCGTTTAAAAGATATACGCTTCCAAATGGATAAAATGTGTGTCCCCCCTCTAAGTTTTATAATAATGGAGGGAAAAATCTAAAGATATATTAATCTATTTACTCAAATCAAGTATGATTAACGATCAACGGAGAGTTCCAATATATTAGAATAGAGCGAGTAACTTAGAGGCCTCACAATATAGAGGTGTATGCTTATATTGAAACTGAAACCAGCTATTCAATGAGTAGTTTCCCATTATATTATGAAAATTGAGTGTATATCTGCTTACGTCCTCACATTAACTTTTCATTACACGAGCATTTAATAACATTTACACGCTTCATAAAAACCTAATCATTAGCTTTCTTTAATGTTTCTTTTAATTAGTACAACAGAATCAACACTGCGCCCGTAAATATGAAGGAAAAAGATTTTGGAATGAAGATTTTCATTTATTCCACATTTCTTTTATCAAATTTATCTGTTATTGAATCTAAACACAGACTGAAAAATAAGGAATTTGGACCTAAAATTGTGGGCGGGGAATCTGTGGCACTAGAAAAATATCCTTTTGCAATACAGTTCTTTAATTTGGGTGCGCTTTGTGGTGGTGTGATTTTGAATAGTTGGTCCATTTTGACGTCAGCTCACTGTTTAGAAAACAACAAAGATATTGATGCAATGAGGGTACAAATTGGTAAGTGAACCATAGAGCCAGATAAGTTAGCGTAGTTTGTTGATAGGTTTAGTCATTGGAAGCTTAGTTCTAAGGTCAGTCGACAGCCTAAAGTTACACTGTCATTGGATCTTGTTACAAACGTTAGACGTCATTGCCTCATTATTCTTTCTATGCCTCCTGAAAGATCTTTTCTGATTTTAAAATCACTTTTGGTCGTTCATATAGTACTTTAAGTCAAGAGTGATAGGTTACTTTTAGGTAAGCGTGCTCCATCTTCGATCACATCATCACTTACCATCAGGTGATATAGTGGTCAAACGCGAACCTATTTTCAATAAAAAAAAAAAAATAATGTAACCTTTTTATCAGGATCTCTTTTGACGTTTTAGTACTTTACGGATATAAAAGGAATTAAGAAAAAATATATTTTATAAGATTGATAGATTAGTTTGATTTAGGACATCTGACAGGCCATAAGCGTGTTTTATACATAATTTTGTAAATTATTGGGTTCCGAATATTCCATAACCATGATAATGCTTTTTTGTGCTTTGGTGTGGATATGTAAAACGACATAATGAAAAAAAAAATGCGATTGTGTTCTATCAAGATCGGTTTTTCACTACTTAATTGGTCCCCGCTAACCCGTAAAACAAAACGTAAAACAATATGAGTAATATGTATATATATACATCGTGTAACAGAATAAACGCAATTCCTGAAAGTAGTTGGTTCAGAATGGGCTTTTGAATCGATTTCCGTCATAAAAAATAGGTGTTAAATTTTGACGGAAAAATGAAACTTAAAATGTAAACACAGTATCATGACAAATTAATACTATCCTTAATCAAGGAAATGCGTTCGTGTGCGTGTCGGCCGCTAATATTGCATGAGTGTATGCGTCTGCGTAAGGATATTGTATGACGGACATACGTTTTGCGTTTAGTAAGGATAACTATTTTATAAAAAATGTCTAGGTTTGGTTTCAATTTACTTAGTTACGGATGTTGTATTAGACTTATAATTTAATATTCTAATTGGGGTGTCTGAGGTATTGCGCTTAATCTGTTACACCTTGTATATTTAGTTGTATATTAAATATTTTATGATGAAAAATATTTATTATGAAAAAATTACAGCCACATTACAAAGTAAGGATTATTATGATTTTTTCGTTGTAGGTATATGTAACACTTTCATGATAAATGCTTCGCAAATGGACCTTGGAAAAAATGGTTTAAACCAATATTTTATTTTTAGGGTTCCGTAGCCGAATGGCAAAACACGGAATCCTTATAGTTTCGATATGTCTGTCTGTCTGTCTGTCCGTCCGTCCGTCCGTCTGTCACAGCAATTTTATTCCGAAACTATTAGGACTATACATGTGAAACTTGATATGTTGATGTATTCTGTGATCCGCTTTCCGATTTTGAGAAAAAAATTAAAAAAAATATTTAAAATAAAGGGGGGCTCCCCATACATGGAACCAAACCTGAAAATATTTTTTTTCATGAAATCGATGCATGTGTGGTATCTATAGACAGTTCTTTAAAAACGACATCGGGGTTTCTAAAACCACTTTTCCATAAAGTCAATCGTTTAAAAGATATAAGCTTCCAAAGTGGTAAAATGTGTGTGTGGCGGACACAACCTCTAACTTCTATAATAATGGAGTGAAAATCTAAAAAAAATATATGTCTGTAGATCTTAATATAAACTTTCAACCAAAATTAGTTTGAACGAAATCAGTTCAGCAGTTTTTGAGATACAGCATATTTTCTAAAACCGCAAATATAACTTTGTAATTCATACAAACACTATGAAAAACAAATATATTCGGCGCAGTTGTAAAAAATGTAAAAAAGCCAGTTTTAAGAAATTTGTAAGGCTTTTTTTTTTCAAAACAAATTTATTTGGCGCATTTGTAAAAAATGTAAATAAGCTAGTTTTAAGAAATTTGTAAGGTTTTTTTTTCGTCAAATAAATTTGCATATTATATTATAGTTACTACGGAACCCTTCATGGGCGAGTCTGACTCGCACTTGGCCAATTTTTTTATGGAAAACTTAATAATGTTAACTTTTTCAATTAGGGGGACTGAGAGTGTTATAAACGTAAGAGTAGACAAATATTATCAATTAGGTGAGTTTTTCAGTGAGGTGGGTGACTGAGAGTGTTATAAACGTAAGAGTAGACAAATATTATAATCAGAAAGCTTCGAACTGCTAAGCTATCGGGAGTTACACGTGTTATTGTGATTCAACCATAAAAGTTAGACATATGCTGTCGTGGGATATTTTTTTATATAATTTTAAGGAGAACATTTCCGTCAGAAATGATTTGTGTAGCTTTAACCATTAAGGTTGCACACGCGACGGAAGCTTAAAAAATGGAGTAACTTCTCCCGTTTTTCCAACATTTCCCTTCACTGCTCTGCTCCTATTGATTGTAGCCTGATGAAAAGTATACTATAACCCGCTCAGGAGTATGAAAAATAATTAGACAGACAGACAGACAGACAGACAGACAAAAATTTTACTGATTGCATTTTTATTTATTTATTTATTTATTTATTTATTTATTTATTTATTTATTTAAACTTTATGTACAATAGTGTTACATGGGCGGACTTAATGCAGCAAGGCATTCTCTACCAGTCAACCTTTGGGTTAAAAAAAACACACTGTAGTAGGTGTACGAGAAAATGGAATGAAATAATATTTTAATACTAATAAATATAATACTCATATATAATAATACTAATAAAATACACATATATGCTAAAATGACAAACTAATAGATACGGTGCTTTATAATATTCTTTCTGAATAAGAGAGCTCAAAATAATTATGACAAAGACCAAACTAAGGATAACAACCCCTTAAGTAGTGGTTTTTAATTTTACGCTTAAAAGAAAATTTTGACTCAGCCTTCTTGATGTCAAGGGGTAGCAAATTCCAGAGTTTAATAGTAGAAATAGCGTAAGAATTAGATAGAAACCCGGTGCGGTGAGAAGGAATGTGAAGAAGTAAGTTTTTGGATGCGCGAAGGTTAAGATCATGAGAACTGCCCAACAATTTAAAATTTTGTTTTAAATAAACAGGAGCACAAGGATCGTTCATAATAGTGAAGAGCATACAGAGGGATCTGAGGGATCTCCTTTGACGGATAGGCAACCATTTAAGCTGAGAACGGAAGGAAGAAATGTGATCATATTTTCGAAGACCAAAAATGAAACGAATACAGTTGTTGAGAAGTCGATCCAGTTTGTTAAGAAGTTCTTGGGAAAGATCAGAATAGCAAACATCAGCATAATCAATGATAGGAAGCACAAGTGATTGGACCAATGTGGTTTTAGTGCTACAAGGAAGGAAATGCTTGAATCTATAGAGAGATCGCAGTGAGAATGTTACCCTCTGGCTAACCTGTGCAATCTGCTTATTCCAACTTAACCTGTCGTCAATATATAGGCCTATTTTTGGCATCAGTATCGATCCCTAATCACCCCCTGATAGTTATTTTGTAAATATATTTCATGTACAGAATTGACCTCTCTACAGATTTATTATAAGTATAGATTAGACTGACGAGTCTATCTTTTATAGTGCGTATAGGTATTTATGTTTTCGTATATTTGGAGATAATAATTAAAAAACTGTAATATATGCGCAATGATTTATGGGGGTTGCAACAATAAGTGACCCCACACATACAAGTGGGTCCACCACGGGTGACACTACCCCGGGTGTCGGAGATTGCGAGCCGATCTCCGGCCACCGTAGGCATGGGCGTGCGAACGGTGAGCAGGGTAGGTCACCGTCGAGGACAGGACCAGGGTCGACGGCGCGTCTTATTCCATGTGCGCCTCCAAAAAGCAGTCAGCAGCATAAACGGAGCCCAATAGGGCCATTGCCGCGGCCCTGGAATGCCAGGGCAACTGAAGGAAAAGGGTAGGTTTTTAGGCTGTAGAAGTGTGATAATCCTTTGCATTTCACCTAGAGAGGGAAAAGTGATTTGATGATTTTTCCAGGAAAAAAAACACTTCTAAAAGTGTGTTTTATTAGATATTTTTTCTAACTTGGTGTATGTATTAAGATTGGCAATTTATCTCAAATGTGATATTGGTTGAAATTCAACGAAACCCCAAGGGCATAATACACATGATTTATTACCCCTAACGGAAACGTTGAGGGGCAGGGTTACTCAACCAACTTTAACTTCAATAGCCTGTTTACTATAACTTGGAAACCATTACGATCATGCTTATTGTCAGGGGTTTGTTTTTAGCATAATGGTCGTATGGCCAAGAGTGATTCAGATATCACAAAAATACATAGTAATATCTGTACACTGCAGGCAAAAATCTTAAGTCATAATAAGTAAATCATTCAGTGCATATGCTTGAAGTCTCCATTTGAAAACTATTTACGTATGTATGTCATTTGACTACAGAATTGAGTGAAATTCTAAGTAAAATTGTGTTTGTTATTATAAAATGTATTTAGGATAATATACTTCCGTTATTTTGTATACCTATATCAAATGCTAAACATATTATTTTACAATAAATACAGATGATCTAAAAACGCATTATTAATGAGTAAATAAACGGTAGCTATCAGCTTTAAGAACATCTATATTAGTATTATCTTTGGAATTTAAGCAGTTTGAATTTTCATTTATGTAAAAGAGATTCTTTCCTAAATAGTACAAAATGTTGTATCTTACAGAAATGTCGCCTGCTAAAAGCGTTCCACACTGGATTTTGTTCTCAATTTTTCTGTTTTAAAGCCGACATCTGACTTTGTTGTCTTTCATTCACAAAATCATGTGATATTAACCTAGTATTTTTCCTAATATACAGTATGATAAGAAAGCCTAACAGTGAATGCACAGTGATTGCTTAATTGTGTCTTATTTTCACACCTCATTCAACATCTTATCCCACAGGTTCAAAATATATTTACGACTTTAGCGCTCAGAAACACGAACTGGCATCGTTTGTGGTACATGAGGACTACAACAAGAAGATTCCATTTGAGAACGATATCGCTCTCTTATTTGTCAAGAAACCCATGACGTTTAATGCAGTCGCTAAAAAAGCGATACTTGTCTCCCATAACAAATGGATGAGAGCTAAAGAAAAGCAGTTCATTGTCACCGGCTGGGGCTGGCAGAGGGTAACTTATTTATTGATAACCTTAGGTTTGGTACATTTTAAGTTACATTTGTAATATCTTCCTTTTAATTTGGATTATTCTTCGATTGAAAAAGCGATGATATAGCTTTTCTTAAAACATTATGTTGAGATCAGTAGCCTTGCTAGTAGCGCGTAGTGGCAAATACGTGCAACTTTGAAGACAAAGGTGCACGTATTTGGGCACTTTGGACACTGCAGCAGATGGGATCTGGTTTGGTCAGGAGCACCGCAACGCAATGGGTAAGATTGTGTTCTATAATCCCCCATTTCTGTAAAATGTAGGGGCACGTAATGACTTAACTTTTTTCACCGATCACTTCTGCTCCTGAAGAGCTAAAGAATAAATATAATCTTTAGTATGTATACACGTGTAGCCAGTTATAGTTAGTTTGTAATTATTGTGGCTCTATTGCCAATAAGGGAAGATAAGTAAGTACTTATGAGCCTTAGTTTAGAATAATTTTCCTTTTATTTTGCCTTAAGTGGAATTCCCTGGCGGAGTCTGTGTTTCCCGATCGCTATAACCTGGGAGTCTAAGTCAAGAGTGAATAGGTTACTTCTTGGCAAGCGTGCTCCATCTTCGACCACATCATCACTTACTATCAGGTGAGATGGTGGTCAAACGCGAGCCTATTATCAATAGAAAAAAAATATTGTATCAAATCGAATGGCACCTTTTCAAATGCAGTAAAAATCATCCATTTTCTTTGAACCGCTGACATTTTAGTGACCCTGCAACGAAAACTTGTGCCTAACTGCTCGCCGCCTATCCTTTTAGTTATATGATTCTGCTTTCTACGCCAGACACTATCAAGGCATTCATAATAGTTTGATCAAGAAGTAAAAGTAAAAAAATGGTAAAAAATTAATTCTTTTATTGGCATAACAATTTTTACAGACTTTGTGAAGCCCTGTCTACCGAGCTAGGTACACAATACCTGTATTTCGGTAGTCAGTGTCTTCTTCTCAATAGGTTGTGCAACTTATATGCAATGAACCAAACTATGTTATTTAAAATTACATTAAATTAAATATAAAACATGAATGGATATAATTGAAATACATCATTAAAATAAATAATTACAAATTGACAATAAAATATTACAAATAAAAAAAAATAGGAAAATTAAAACAATATTTACACAACACAAATTAAAACATAAAAACTCTCGCCTCTCTCCCATGAGGGTAGGCAGCAAAATAAAGTTTATAATTTAGTAAGTCTATTAGGTACATTAGCTAAAAAGATATTGAATGTCTGCGAGTGCAATATTATAAAAAATATATATTTGTGAATAGTATGTTATGGTTGGATGATGAGTTTTTTTGTGAGTTTGGTGTATGAGGGTGTAATTTTGTGTGTGTCCGTGGTATGTGTGTGCGTGTGTGTGTGGTGTGTGAGTGTGTGTTTGCTGTCATGATATTTTTTTTTTACTATAGGAATGAGATACGTAATATGTAAATTAACTAACAGCGGTAGGTATTAAGTAGTTAGAAAGAGGAAAAGTCTTTAGTTCTTTTAGCTACTTTTTCCAAATCATAGCTAATGTTGGTGGAAAAAGAAAATATGGCTTCCTCAAGAACTCTGTCTTACCACGGTATATTTTTCGTGTCCAGCAGAGTCTATTTTAGTAATTGGTCATACATTGTTTGTTTAATTAATAAAACAGTTTAATCGTGGTTGGTATCTTTAAAGACAGCACTTTATCGGGTTACCTACAAAACGCTTCAGCGTTAATTACAATCTAGTTGAACCCGCCAGCTATTGTTAGATCTATGCAACTAAAGTTATGGAACAATGAAGTTAAGAACACGACGAGGAATATTGTTTGCTAGTGGCAACACGAGGAACCTTAAACTTCATGCTTTACTCTTAGGTCTTCCACTGTAGAAGTTCTGTGGAAGTAACTTTTATATGGAAACTGAAAACAATGTAAACTTCTTCATCTAATAGACGCATCACTTTGTAATTAATACGAAAAGTGTGAGCAGTTGCCGAGTCTAGTGAAAATCTTTAAACTTGTTTTAATGAGATAATACGAGTATACCTAAAATTGTTAACAATGCTGATGATTCTGGTTTATTTTATTTATTTAATTAAGGTTCACCAACAGTTGTTACAGATATAACACACATAGGAAAATATATGTATTAGTGTCTTAAATCTAACTGCACAACCAATTACAGGCAAACACCACAACCAATATGCTCTTGGTAATATAATTTAAAAAAAATTGTAAGTACTTAAATCTATACTAATATTATAAACAGACAAATTTGGTTGCAATTTTGTATATAGGGAGTATTCTTTAGAAGTAGTTATCCCATTCTAAAAATGTTTTTACTGGTTGAATGGTTACATAGTTTTCGAGCGCTACAGGCTATAAAATAATTTTAAAATCAGAAAAGATAGGGCAAAGTCCTACATCTAAATAAAATATCTTAATTAACTCCTAATTAATTTGACAAATTTGGATATTGAATCTGAGTGGAGGTCAGCCAGGTTGCTGCATTTATTTATGAGTTTGCACATACGGGGTACAGGTGAATTAGCATCAAACACTGTACGGCGAAGAGGTGGAGCTAAGGGTGTTATAGGTTTGCGAGGTGGTCTACGGGTACTCTAAAGTTGAATTTATATAACAATTGTGGGCAGTCAATTTTATTATTGAGCAACTTATAAGGGAATCTCAAATCCAAGAGCTCCCTTCGGGATTCCAGGGTATTCATTTTGTAGTAGGCCAGTTTATCAGGGTAGGAGAGATATTTAAATTGCCTTCCCTTTGAGTACCCCAAGTATCGGATAAACCTTTTTTGGACTCGTTCTATTCTCAGCGAGTGAGTTGCGTAGTGAGGCCTCCATACCACGCTACAGTATTCCAGGATGCTTCTTACAAGACCATTGAAGAGAACTAATTTAGTATTTGGGTGTTGAAATACCTTTCCATTGCGAATGACAAATCCAAGCATACGTTGGGACCGACTAATTATGTTCTCAATATGTGGTATGAATGTGAGTTTAGAGTCCAAGATAACTCCCAGATCCCGTACTACATCCACCTCGCATAAGTTCACTCCGTTTATTTGATACGCCGAATTCACTGTATTGACTTTCCTGGTGAATTTTATGTGGCTACATTTCGAACTATTCAACGAGATTTTATTGTTTTCACACCATACAGATAACTGATCAATATCTTCTTGCATTAGGTTTACGTCCTTTAGAGACCTAATGGCTCTTGAGATTTTTAAATCTTCTGCAAAAAGAAATATGCTAGTATTAAGGAAACATGATGTCACGTCGTTTATATAAATGATGAATAATATTGGGCCCAGATGAGAACCTTGTGGGACACCTGAGGCAATTGCATACCTGCCTGACCGGAACCCATTGACAACCACATAAAACTCCCGACCAGCTAGATATGAACCAAACCACTTCAGAAGACTACCGGTGACGCCGTACGTAGCTAGTTTTTTAACAAGCAGTTTAGGTGAAACCTTATCAAACGCCTTGCTGAAATCAGTATAAACAGCGTCAACCTGCATACCTTCATCCATACAGTATATACAGATAGAATATTACGGGACTCCTCATTATCATAGTCATTATTTCAGCAAGTAACAAAATTATTGACTAACTTTAATTTAGATAGTTGTAATTTAGACTTAGAAGAGGATGGGCTACAATGTTTACTGATATCTTTCCTACTGTATAAAATATTATTCAAACTTTGGTATTGGTAACCTTAGCAAATGACCGATGCCGGGGACTAAAAGTCTATTGAGCATTAGATTTTGCATTTGCAGAGTATTGGTGAGGTATTTTTGGCACTTGACTGGAAATAGCATTTCGTATGTTTCTTAACCTTGGACATATTTACTTCAGTATGGCGGTTCCCTCTCAAAGATGAGTCTGATGATGACCTCCCTGACGTACGTGCCGGTCAAGGAGTGCGGTCGGCTGCATCAAATAGAACTGTCTAAGGATATGTTCTGCCTGTATGGAAACGGAAAGAGGGATACTTGCAGGGGAGACTCTGGCGGTGGAGTGCTTTGGCATGGGTACGTGCTTGTTAATACGCATATTTTATAACTATTTTTAAATTTCTCCACCCTGCGCAATTACCGACCATGTTTACCTCGTGAACATGATCAGATCATCACCCCATCAGTGTCACATTCGACCTCGGCGGAGATGTCATCCAGTGAGTGACTAATATGCCTAACTCTCCGGGTACATTCATTTGACGTGGTCTGCCTTATCAACACAAGTTAATGTCTTGAATACATTTCAGTCTTTTTCCGAGTTTCTAGATAAAGTATGGTATGTCCATTCTAGCATGAATCATGGCATTTATAAGGTCCTCTGAAGTGCAATCGTACATTTGAGGCAAACTTACATCACATCATAATTTGTACATCATAGTTTGTATTGAGGTATCGCGACCATAATTAAGACAGTAGTATGAAACTTTTTTAGTATGAAAAGATTCCTATAAAGACCTACGAATAGATAGCTAGGACTCACATGCAGAATCCTGTGGTTTCTAGCTTATTGCCTTACCCTCCCGGGAGAATAAACGACACCTGTTAAAGCAAAGTGTTTTACTCGAGCGTCTGTAGCCTGCGGTGTCTAGACAAGCGAGTCCCCCTTTTGCGGTATATGTCCCGCCATGTACCGTCTGCATGTGTAGGTACTCTTATGTCTTACATAATTTATTTATTTGTCCGTGTACGCAATTGTTATCAAACTTTATTTTCTAATTTGCAGGAGGCTTGTAGGTTTGACGTCACACGGCGATGGATGCGCAAAGAAGGGCAAACCAAGCGTATACACAAACCTTTATTATCTAAGAGGATGGATAAAAAATCAAGTGCAGAAATTCGTTGGTAATTACTGCATAAGCCAAAGCAAAATTCCGAGGCGCGGGAAAATTGTTACCATTAATAACACAAAGCATTTCCATAGAGTTTTATTATGAAGTAGATTCATCACTGTTTGTTCCGGAGTCATCTGACGAATCTGTTTTCAGTACGCAATACTTTTCTAAATATCTCTTGGTGTTGAGCAAAATCCATCTAAGAGAAAAGTAAATTATGAAGATAAAAGTAATCCCAGTGAAAACATCTTCCGGAAATAAATCAAATTTTCCTGCGTGCGAATGTTTTATGTCATCTGTTGTAAACATACAAACGTTATGAGACTTCTCTGATAGAACAGAGAGACTGTTTGACGAAAAGATCAGTGAAAAACCTAATTATTTAAATTGATATACCAAGTTTACTTATATATAAACGCAATATCACCTCGTATTGAGCAGGAGAGGTAGGGTTGAAGAATGAGGTATCGCTCAGCGAAAACTGATGTTCAAAGCCACCATAAAGGTTAATTTACTTGACTCTTGTATTTAATTAACATCATAACGTCATCTAGGAATTGTCTTGTATGGTGTGCACCTGCATTTAAAATACTTATTGCACTAAGAACCGGTAGGTAAGTGGACGGAAAATAACATACCAATGCTATTGCATTGCCATCACGCATGGTATTCAGATTTCTGATTGCTGTTATTAAAGCACTGCTAATTAATAATCTACTGCTTTTTTCAAAATCAAAAATTAAAATTGTTTTATTTTACATAGGCCTAAATGGGCACTCATAAAACGTCAGAAGTTAGTGCACGGTTCGAAATTGGTCGTTTCCTATGGAGAAGAACCGGCAAGAAACTCCACGGTTACTCTTTTAAAAAAAAATCTTGATATTCACAATCTTTGCATAATAAATACAATTTTTTATTTATTTTTTGGTATGAGAGGACAGTATAGACTTTTGTTACTGATACTCCTTAGCTGCTTTTAAGTAAGTAATCGATCATAACCTTATTTCTGCTCAACTGAGAGATGAAGTTTCCCTTTGTAACTTTGTCAAAGAACTTTTGAATTATTAAACGTGACACACAAACCTGTGAAAGTAGGAGATATTAGTGAAGATGGCGACGTAAGGGTCCTCATTGCTGGTACCTCCGTAAGACAGAATCCCAACTAGCAGGTCTCTATTATATACTGCCGGGCCTCCACTGTCGCTCAAATGACTCTCCTGGGATACTACAGCGGTTAGAGATCTACGTGTTATAGGTACTTAAACAACAATGAGAATTTTTGGGACTTTGGCACGTGAAGATCCGTATAATCGGTGCGGACCTTTGTGGGAAATTCGGCAGCTATATAGAATTAATTTTCGTGAGGTTTCGTGCACACGAAAGTAAGGTCTATTCCAAATGCTGTTTTTTGGAAAGATAGAGGTACGATAGGTACCTACTATACACTACATTCTCTGTGTTTTTGTCTGCCTTCCAATATGCAAAATATAATACCTCTACTCTCTATACTGTATCTAAATCGAATCATCTCACGTACCTACCTACCTACTACGTAGTAATAATATGTGAGGATTAACTAAGGTGAATAGCGGCGTTTCAAGAGAGATTTAAGAAATGCAAACAGAAAGATCACAGAAAAATAAATCAGCATTTTAATGAACTATCTACCGTATCTCGGACATTATGGAGGAACCGGAAATAGGTAATATATGACTGTACATTCCTTTTCTTCATCCTAGTGTCGTCTTGGCAACCAGCCAAGTTCCGCTTACGATGGAACGGCTGGAGCGCTTGGCAAATGTTTCACTTTTATTTATTTTTTGTTGTTTTCAACCATGATCAAGCAAGATTTTATTATTCTCTGATAGCAGACCTAGGTCAAAAACGTCTTAAAGGGTAGATATACGAATTTTAAAGAGACCACGTTTTAACGGCTAAGCATAATGTTTTTATTAAAAAAATGTTATCCTAGAGCATAAGATTCTAAATAACACGTATAGTTTAACTTTTATTATTTAAGCATTCGGTTTTTTAATTTTAAAGTCTTAGAATAGCAGCTTTTTCGACTAAACTGTTTATTGCTTGGGCATGAATCGCATGTCCGTTTAACGCTCAAGGCGACACGTGAAACCAAACTGCACCAGATTGAGCTATGGATTGCCTTTGATAAATTCTACCGTGTTGTCGAATAACAAAAGTTTATAAGTGGATGCTTTCACACCCGATACCCTGTCTTCATCGTATGGTAAGAAATTTTATTTCTTTCCATGGGAGACCAACAGCTAAATAAATTAATCTAGAAATAATGTGAAAATTTGACAGCCAATTAAAGGTCTAATAGAACTTACCGGCGCATATCTTCCACAAAAATTTGACGGTGTTGAAAGTCGTCCATAGACTTCATTGCATTCCGCTTTGTCCATTACCAACATTTTAGTCCATATCAACTGGTTCAGGTACGGTTGACCCACATTCTTTAAGAAACATGACATACTTCGGTTAGTGGTTAGTCGAACTTAATAAATACTCTTTTTTCGCGGGAAAATGCATTAAATGACTCGGAGGAGACTTCAAGGGGCGGAAGGGAGTGTCAGACTTCTGATAACTAAAACCTCCCTGTTTCTTCGGCTGCCCTTGCGTTCCGGGACCGTGAAATTGTTAAAAATCCCGCAACCCGGCAATGGCTTTGTCGGGCCTGACATTGCTGCTGTCGACCCGACCCAGTCCTAACCCCTGCTCGCTGTCCGCAAGCCCTTGTCTACAGTGGCCAGAGCTCGATTCGTGATCCCCGACGCCCCCTATTTAATAAAGCTGACAATTCGATATATATGTCAAAAAGTGACAAAATTGTAGAATTGTCGCGCTTAGGCTGTTTAATAAAACTGACTAATAAGTAAAAAATTGACAGGCAAAATCGTGACATATTTGTTAAGTAAAAACGCGTTTAAGAAACTCGACATATGTCACAAAACCACATCAAAATATTACTGACAATTGTACAGAGATTGTATAGAGATGGAAGTTTATAAAATTATAAGCCAACAACGCATTATGATTTCGAGGTAAAATTGCGCCATCTATCAAACCTCATTAAAATTCGTTACTGCTGTTTCTACAATCAGCGGGAGTCTTGGGTGAGGTTATGTTAGTGTATGCAGCTATCGTTAGATGGCGCTGGTGGCGATAAATGTATAGAAACACGAACGCCAGGAAATTCATTATCACAGTATTAGTTTAGTAATATTTTCTGGGTTAGTTATTTGAGATACTAACAATACTTTGTTCAGAATGAATATATTATCAGCTATCCACATTTCCCTTGCATCATTTGGAATCTTTTACCCGTAGGTTAGTCTAACATGTCATTACAATTCTTAAATCTCGACATTTATCATTAGCATTTACTTTATAGTAAACCTTTGTCTATAGTCTACGACAACGATTAATTTTTGATGCATGTTACATAGCTCAACATATACATAAGAATGTATGTAATACATACTAGGCAAGTTTTCATAACCGTTCTGACACTAATACACGATATATCGATGTATTCGTAATCGATGTGCTCTTCATTCATCCGGTACTATCCCTTGTTTGAGGCTAATAAATGTAAGTATGCGTGAGAGTTACCAAATTCGGTCTCGGGATATTTTATGTTTGCACACGCGTCATGTAAAACGGTTTTAATAAGTACGGAATAGGAATAAGTTCCTATTGATATGCTGGTTATAGACACACTGACTCTATAAAAGTGTGGTGTCGTATTTCCACGTAGAGCTATATACCTACTACACAATATATGTATAGATTGTGTGTTGTATACTTTCTCTTATAATATACTAGCGACCCACCCTGGCTTCGCACGGGTGCAATGTTTATATTAAATATACTATAGAATGTCTTTATATACATCGTTGACAGCCTTTTTGTCATTCGACATACATGTTCTCTTTAGTAATTACTCTTGAAAGTGCGACACATAATTTACCACGGGAAAAACATTCAACGCTCAAATCTAAGCAACATAGGAACGCGGCCGTGCCTCCGCCGGCACCGCGCCTCAACCGCTATGTCCTTGCATTTTAAATCTGTAATATCTTCGAAACTATTTATTTAAATTATATTCTGTAAAGGGCAATATTGATTTATGTTAAATGCACAAAGTATTTATGGTACTTAATTGGATAAGGATTAATGCTGTATTGCTTAAAATCGCTTCGTAAAATATGCTCGTATTTCTCGTAAAAAGTAAAGGATAAAAAATGGTTGTTGTGGGTTATCTATAAGAGATAGACAGATGCCATTGAGGACTTTTTTGTTGACCTTTTTAAGGTGTACAATACTGTAGTACATTATTTTGAACTATCTCGTAGGGTTCAGCCAGCGTTTGCAAAGCAAGCGCAAAAAAATGAGTTTATTTGCGACGTCACATTAGAAACCTCAAAAATTATCAGTGTTCCTCTACTATATTATGCATGTTATATACTTGAAAACCTTCCTATTGAATCACTCTTTCTATTAAAAGAAACTGCATCAAAATCCGTTGCGTAGTTTTAAAGATTTAAGCATACATAGGGACAGACACAGGGAAGCGACTGCTTTATACTATGTTAAGATAATATTATATTAGTATAGGATAATAATAATTATCTAATAATGATTAGGTAATTAGATGAAAGTTACTAAAAAGTTAATTTGCTAAGCCCTAGCAGGTTTATGTATTAACTAGCTTCTGCCCGCAACTTCGCTTGGGAAGGTTATCCCTCGTAAATCCCGATCCCGTCAGAATTCTGAATAAAACCGAACCTATGTGTTATTCCAGTACGACAACTATCTACTTACCAAATTTCATTTAGATGCGTTCAGTAGTTTTTGTGAAAGAGTGACAAAGATAATATTAGTAAGATAGTAAGAAGATTAGTTATAAGCCAAACATACAACTGTGTATACATTGTGCGATAGATGGAGTTTCCTTACCGGACCTCCAAACCCCGATACCTCGACGGAGACACCAGTCCGCAATACCACCTCGGGTTCCACAAGGATTGCTTTCTTCACATTTGGGTTGAAAATCACGTGCTCCTGTCAAATAAATCCTACTAATATTATGTTGTAATTCACAGTAAGGTCTTTCCCTAAATTAAAAAGTAGTTTTTGGCATGTATAATGTTCCCGTGCGTCCGTGTACTTTTCGTCCGATTAACACAGCAGTTCAACTCCTATAATACTGAGTAGGAACCTCTAGGTCATTCTTTTTCCATGATTAAAAGGGCGTTAGATATTGGCAGTTGGCACGACTCGCTGGTGTTTGGTTAAAATTGGCATGCGATGGACGGCAAGTATTTCATGACTGACTGTAGGTGGAGCTCCCAGTCTGCAGGGCGATCCGTTTAATATATTAGGGTACGTTTGACCTCTTGGCATGCCAATTTTTCAAGACCTTTTGATATTAAGGTGTGTGTGTGTTCCACGTGATATTTATTTTACAGTATTTTATTTTACAAATAACCCGACTATTTGGTAAAACTTCTGTATACTTAGTCGGTTACTTATGTTTAGAATATTTTTTGAGAATCTGAATTGTATCATGTATATCAAGTTAGGAATGGCTTCCTTTATATCAGTCATCGGGACTGAGAAAAGCTGGCTGAAAAGCGAATGGATTGGCGCAAGTGTATAGTGGAGAGTCGGAAGTAGAAGCCTGGTTCAAGACACTCGCTGACTAGACAGTAATACGGAGGATTAGTACCAACTACCGTGATTTTCTCTTGTCAGGTCTGTGACGTCCGCACCGGCTTATATAGCCGTATATTATGTTTACCAAGTAAACATTTTGAGTTAAGAAAAAGTTTTACAGTAGAAGTAGGTACTTTAAGACTGGGTAGTAAGGTGACTATGTATTTTTACCTATCCAATAGTTATATGAATATTCATTATTATTTAAATGCATTTCATTCCATGCTCTGGTGTTGGAATCTTCAATGCTGGCTGGGTCGTAAAACTAAACACCGGGGCAAAGACCTCTGAAATAAGTTACTCGTGCATATCTATTATTGCAACCAGTATACGGACTATTTGTTTTATTATTTCATTTTTATGTTTCAGTCCAATCAAGCAGAAACATGTGCGGCCTCTGTTTTGCCTCTTATGAAATATTTTACCTGTTTTTGCATATTTCTATTTACTGTGTATTTTTATTTTAGATAAGTCAAGAGTATTTTGTCAGAGAGGGATGAGTTATTTAGAAATTATATTATAATCTATATTAAGATTATAAAGCGGAAAGCTTAGAATAATAACGCA
Organism: Tholera decimalis; assembly: GCA_943138885.2. Taxonomy (NCBI): domain Eukaryota; kingdom Metazoa; phylum Arthropoda; class Insecta; order Lepidoptera; family Noctuidae; genus Tholera; species Tholera decimalis. The sequence goes on along the minus strand of OW964553.2, from coordinate 13,077,678 downwards.
TAGAAACCTAGTACGAGTACAAAAAGTAAAGCAACTAAAACTTAGCCATTTTTCTCGGTGAGCCGTCAGTACTCAAGGTCACATTCCGCTTAACAGAGCTCGCAGGTAAACGGTCGTTTTATTGTAGCGTAAATGGATGTCATAGTCTTTCAGGAAAACAAAAAACATGTAAACAAATCATATTCCACAAGTAAAGACATCCCAAAAAACACTGCAAGGTGAAAAATAACTTTAATCTTCCCGCAGGCATGCCTGCGGGCCTGGTGCTGAGGGAAAATATTTGAATTAAGAGGGGACGATATTTTAAGTTAATTTATTTTGTTACTAATATAGATGTATAAGTATTTCTGTTCATAACACATTATAGATTTACTATATCCAAAATAAAGTATATATTATTATTATTATTTCATTTATTCAATCTACATACATATTAATTACATTTTTAAATATTAATAAAAAAATATATAAACATTTAAAAATATAAAAAATAGTAGCCCACCGGTATCGGGAACAGGGTCCAAGCTACCGGTGGTCAGGGCTCTTGAGAGAGGAACCTCCTCACAATACGCACCGTTTCCAGAAGTACTGCTCTCTGGATCAAGCCCTTGATCCAGCTGCCCAACGAGAGCCTCCTTAGATGTTGGTCGAGGCTCTTGGCTATTATATCATTGGCTGTGACGACTATCAGCACAATGATTGCTGTCTCCACATCCCACATGTCGACAACCTCGCGTGCCAGGTCAAGATACTTATTTTTTTCATCTATCTCAGCTTTCACGAGGTTCTCGTCATGGGGGACTGCTATATCAACAATCATTGTGCGACGCTCTAATCGGTCTATCACCACTATGTCAGGCTTATTGGCAACAATAGTCCTGTCAGTAATGATAGACCGATCCCAGTATAGTGTAATATTGCCATTATCGAGAACTGGGTCGGGCACATATCTATAGTATGGTACTTCTGATTCCACAAGATTGTATTTAAGAGCAAGTTGCTGGTGAATAATCCTGGCTACGAGGTTGTGTCTATGCAAATATTCTCCGTTAGCCAGACGAGAACAACCGGAGATAATGTGAAGAATGGATTCTCCCGGTTTGTGACATGCCCGACATATTTCTACGGTACCATCCTTCACAATATATTTCCGATAGTTATTCGTCATCATAACTTCGTCCATAATCGCACAGACAAAACCTTCGGTTTCCCCGAAGAGGTCACCAAAACGTAGCCAGGCTACGGACGCTAATAAATCTACTTCAAACCCATGAAGGGCTCGGTAATAGCGTCCATGAAGCTCCTTGCTCTACCATACTTCTCTGCGGTCATTAGTATCTAATACTACAGGTTTGCACCAATTCTCGTTACCTAAGGAGAGCGGAGTGAGGCCTTTGTCAGCTTTTAGGAAATATTCCCTAAGGCTGCATACCACGCGGTTATGCAGGGTCTTTGTATTTAAAAAACCACGACCACCGCATTTCCGGGGGGTATACAGCCTCATCACCGATGAACGTGGGTGATGCATACGATTTGCAGTCAGCGTTTTGCGGACCCGCCTGTCCAAGGCGTCAAGTTCAGTCTGAGTCCATTTGAGTATGCCAAAAGAATACATCAATACTGGCATAACCCAACCATTGAAGGCACGCACCTTATTCCTCTGATAGAAGACTATTCAGTCCTTTATTCAGACGGCCAAAGAAGCGATCCTTCAATGACTGTTTAACATAAGCAGTATTGATGCCTAGTGCTTCTGACATACCCAAATACTTGTAAGTTTCAGTTGATCCGAGGGATTTCAGGTGTCCATACACCTGAGATCCCTCGGATCAACTGAAACTTTCTCGAACTGAAACTTTCTGGAACTCGGATTCCATAATCCGAGAGTTGAGTTCCCACGGATTCCATAATCTCTCCTCGCTTTACATGCATGACCGCACACTTGTCCACCCCAAATTCCATTCCGATGGCGCTACTGAAAGATTTTCAAATCATCCATGTAAAGCAAGTGTGATATAACCTGACCACCTCTTCTCAACTGGTAACCTAGCCCTGAACCCTCCAGCAATGTACTGAGAGGGTTGAGAGCCAGGCAAAACCACAGAGGGCTCAGACTGTCGCATTGAAATATGCCACGCTCAATCCTAATCGGTTCGCTGTTTTCCTGGATCTGTCGACATCCTGGGTAGCAAAGGACCGTCTTCCATTGCCCCATACATGACTCAAGAAAATTGCGTAGCATTGGATCTATTTTATACAACTCCAACACCTTCTTGAGCCATGTATGTGGAACAGAGTCATAGGCCTTCTTATAATCTATCCAACATGTCGACAAATCTCTTAGGAAACGACGAACCTGTTGGTTTATGGCAATATCAATGAGGAGCAGCTCCTTGGTACCACGGGACCCATTCCTACATCCATTCTGAGAAACAGACATGATTGAATTTACATCAATATGATTATTAATTTTAGTTCTCAGGATGGACGTAAGAACTTTATAGACTGTAGGAAGGCACGTGATCGGTCTATAATTTATTATTATTATTATAAAAAAAAGAACATAATACACACAATATTATTTCCATAACTACATTTTATTGTTACGTAGGCACACCATACGCATACCTATCTGTAACGCATCCGTTTAATTAATCTTCCAAAGAATCATAATTTTTTATCAAAGAATGCCGAACTTTCCCTTATAGATCTTTCGGTGTGTGCTTATAAATTGGAGTATTTATTTATATTTCAGTTATTTTTAACCGACTTCAAAAAAAGGAGGAGGTTCTCAGTTCGTCGGAATCTTTTTTTTATGTATGTTACCTCCTTACTCGAAGACGGCGAGATCGAATTGAAAAAATCTTTTTTGTTTCAAATTGTATATTTTCTAGTTGGTCCCATTGTCATGAAGTCAGGATCTGATGATGGAGAATTTTAGAGAATTCTGGAGAAATCGAGGGAACTCTTAAAATATTATAGGCTAGGCTATACCGATTTGGGTATTTTTTATAGTAACTTGTGCAGTTGCTCTTGAAACCATTTGGTGAAGTGGAACTGATGATGAAGACTGCAGAAGGCTACCGGAACTACTGAATAATGAGTATTTTATTAGTTGCGATTCGATTACTGGATTATGGTTGTTAAGCACTTTATACTCGTCACAATGCATATGGTGAAGTAGAGCTGATGGTGAAGTACCAGGAGAACTCCTCAACAAGTTAATTGGCTCGGCATCGGGAAAATAAATATTTTGCAAAAGGTGATAAGACGGTGACATTTAGGCTTGTGTTACTAGGTAAGTTATAGCTATTAAAAAAAAACTTTAATTTCGGTAGTCGGTGTCTTTGCTTTTGCATTTTCGTTTTTGACACCGCCTTCCGAAATTAAAGTTATTTTTCACCTTGCAGTGTTTTTTGGGATGTCTTTACTTGTGGAATATGATTTGATTACATGTTTTTTGTTTTCCTGAAAGACTATGACATCCATTTACGCTACAATAAAACGACCGTTTACCTGCGAGCTCTGTTAAGCGGAATGTGACCTTGAGTACTGACGGCTCACCGAGAAAAATGGCTAAGTTTTAGTTGCTTTACTTTTTGTACTCGTACTAGGTTTCTATGCGTTATTATTCTAAGCTTTCCGCTTTATAATCTTAATATAGATTATAATATAATTTCTAAATAACTCATCCCTCTCTGACAAAATACTCTTGACTTATCTAAAATAAAAATACACAGTAAATAGAAATATGCAAAAACAGGTAAAATATTTCATAAGAGGCAAAACAGAGGCCGCACATGTTTCTGCTTGATTGGACTGAAACATAAAAATGAAATAATAAAACAAATAGTCCGTATACTGGTTGCAATAATAGATATGCACGAGTAACTTATTTCAGAGGTCTTTGCCCCGGTGTTTAGTTTTACGACCCAGCCAGCATTGAAGATTCCAACACCAGAGCATGGAATGAAATGCATTTAAATAATTAATGAATATTCATATAACTATTGGATAGGTAAAAATACATAGTCACCTTACTACCCAGTCTTAAAGTACCTACTTCTACTGTAAAACTTTTTCTTAACTCAAAATGTTTACTTGTAAACATTTTGAGTTAAGAAAAAGTCGTAAAATGTTTACTTGTAAACATTTTGAGTTAAGAAAAAGTTTTACAGTGGAAGTAGGTACTTTAAGACTGGGTAGTAAGGTGACTATGTATTTTTACCTATCCAATAGTTATATGAATATTCATTAATTATTTAAATGCATTTCATTCCATGCTCTGGTGTTGGAATCTTCAATGCTGGCTGGGTCGTAAAACTAAACACCGGGGCAAAGACCTCTGAAATAAGTTATTCGTGCATATCTATTATTGCAACCAGTATACGGACTATTTGTTTTATTATTTCATTTTTATGTTTCAGTCCAATCAAGCAGAAACATGTGCGGCCTCTGTTTTGCCTCTTATGAAATATTTTACCTGTTTTTGCATATTTCTATTTACTGTGTATTTTTATTTTAGATAAGTCAAGAGTATTTTGTCAGAGAGGGATGAGTTATTTAGAAATTATATTATAATCTATATTAAGATTATAAAGCGGAAAGCTTAGAATAATAACGCATAGAAACCTAGTACGAGTACAAAAAGTAAAGCAACTAAAACTTAGCCATTTTTCTCGGTGAGCCGTCAGTACTCAAGGTCACATTCCGCTTAACAGAGCTCGCAGGTAAACGGTCGTTTTATTGTAGCGTAAATGGATGTCATAGTCTTTCAGGAAAACAAAAAACATGTAATCAAATCATATTCCACAAGTAAAGACATCCCAAAAAACACTGCAAGGTGAAAAATAACTTTAATTTCGGAAGGCGGTGTCAAAAACGAAAATGCAAAAGCAAAGACACCGACTACCGAAATTAAAGTTTTTTTTTTAATAGCTATAACTTACCTAGTAACACAAGCCTAAGTGTCACCGTCTTATCACCTTTTGCAAAATATTTATTTTCCCGATGCCGAGCCAATTAACTTGTTGAGGAGTTCTCCTGGTACTTCACCATCAGCTCTACTTCACCATATGCATTGTGACGAGTATAAAGTGCTTAACAACCATAATCCAGTAATCGAATCGCAACTAATAAAATACTCATTATTCAGTAGTTCCGGTAGCCTTCTGCAGTCTTCATCATCAGTTCCACTTCACCAAATGGTTTCAAGAGCAACTGCACAAGTTACTATAAAAAATACCCAAATCGGTATAGCCTAGCCTATAATATTTTAAGAGTTCCCTCGATTTCTCCAGAATTCTCTAAAATTCTCCATCATCAGATCCTGACTTCATGACAATGGGACCAACTAGAAAATATACAATTTGAAACAAAAAAGATTTTTTCAATTCGATCTCGCCGTCTTCGAGTAAGGAGGTAACATACATAAAAAAAAGATTCCGACGAACTGAGAACCTCCTCCTTTTTTTGAAGTCGGTTAAAAATAACTGAAATATAAATAAATACTCCAATTTATAAGCACACACCGAAAGATCTATAAGGGAAAGTTCGGCATTCTTTGATAAAAAATTATGATTCTTTGGAAGATTAATTAAACGGATGCGTTACAGATAGGTATGCGTATGGTGTGCCTACGTAACAATAAAATGTAGTTATGGAAATAATATTGTGTGTATTATGTTCTTTTTTTTATAATAATAATAATAAATTATAGACCGATCACGTGCCTTCCTACAGTCTATAAAGTTCTTACGTCCATCCTGAGAACTAAAATTAATAATCATATTGATGTAAATTCAATCATGTCTGTTTCTCAGAATGGATGTAGGAATGGGTCCCGTGGTACCAAGGAGCTGCTCCTCATTGATATTGCCATAAACCAACAGGTTCGTCGTTTCCTAAGAGATTTGTCGACATGTTGGATAGATTATAAGAAGGCCTATGACTCTGTTCCACATACATGGCTCAAGAAGGTGTTGGAGTTGTATAAAATAGATCCAATGCTACGCAATTTTCTTGAGTCATGTATGGGGCAATGGAAGACGGTCCTTTGCTACCCAGGATGTCGACAGATCCAGGAAAACAGCGAACCGATTAGGATTGAGCGTGGCATATTTCAATGCGACAGTCTGAGCCCTCTGTGGTTTTGCCTGGCTCTCAACCCTCTCAGTACATTGCTGGAGGGTTCAGGGCTAGGCTACCAGTTGAGAAGAGGTGGTCAGGTTATATCACACTTGCTTTACATGGATGATTTGAAAATCTTTCAGTAGCGCCATCGGAATGGAATTTGGGGTGGACAAGTGTGCGGTCATGCATGTAAAGCGAGGAGAGATTATGGAATCCGTGGGAACTCAACTCTCGGATTATGGAATCCGAGTTCCAGAAAGTTTCAGTTCGAGAAAGTTTCAGTTGATCCGAGGGATCTCAGGTGTATGGACACCTGAAATCCCTCGGATCAACTGAAACTTACAAGTATTTGGGTATGTCAGAAGCACTAGGCATCAATACTGCTTATGTTAAACAGTCATTGAAGGATCGCTTCTTTGGCCGTCTGAATAAAGGACTGAATAGTCTTCTATCAGGGGGAATAAGGTGCGTGCCTTCAATGGTTGGGTTATGCCAGTATTGATGTATTCTTTTGGCATACTCAAATGGACTCAGACTGAACTTGACGCCTTGGACAGGCGGGTCCGCAAAACGCTGACTGCAAATCGTATGCATCACCCACGTTCATCGGTGATGAGGCTGTATACCCCCCGGAAATGCGGTGGTCGTGGTTTTTTAAATACAAAGACCCTGCATAACCGCGTGGTATGCAGCCTTAGGGAATATTTCCTAAAAGCTGACAAAGGCCTCACTCCGCTCTCCTTAGGTAACGAGAATTGGCGCAAACCTGTAGTATTAGATACTAATGACCGCAGAGAAGTATGGCAGAGCAAGGAGCTTCATGGACGCTATTACCGAGCCCTTCATGGGTTTGAAGTAGATTTATTAGCGTCCGTAGCCTGGCTACGTTTTGGTGACCTCTTCGGGGAAACCGAAGGTTTTGTCTGTGCGATTATGGACGAAGTTATGATGACGAATAACTATCGGAAATATATTGTGAAGGATGGTACCGTAGAAATATGTCGGGCATGTCACAAACCGGGAGAATCCATTCTTCACATTATCTCCGGTTGTTCTCGTCTGGCTAACGGAGAATATTTGCATAGACACAACCTCGTAGCCAGGATTATTCACCAGCAACTTGCTCTTAAATACAATCTTGTGGAATCAGAAGTACCATACTATAGATATGTGCCCGACCCAGTTCTCGATAATGGCAATATTACACTATACTGGGATCGGTCTATCATTACTGACAGGACTATTGTTGCCAATAAGCCTGACATAGTGGTGATAGACCGATTAGAGCGTCGCACAATGATTGTTGATATAGCAGTCCCCCATGACGAGAACCTCGTGAAAGCTGAGATAGATAAAAAAAATAAGTATCTTGACCTGGCACGCGAGGTTGTCGACATGTGGGATGTGGAGACAGCAATCATTGTGCTGATAGTCGTCACAGCCAATGATATAATAGCCAAGAGCCTCGACCAACATCTAAGGAGGCTCTCGTTGGGCAGCTGGATCAAGGGCTTGATCCAGAGAGCAGTACTTCTGGAAACGGCGCGTATTGTGAGGAGGTTCCTCTCTCAAGAGCCCTGACCACCGGTAGCTTGGACCCTGTTCCCGATACCGGTGGGCTACTATTTTTTATATTTTTAAATGTTTATATATTTTTTATTAATATTTAAAAATGTAATTAATATGTATATAGATTGAATAAATGAAATAATAATAATAATATATACTTTATTTTGGATATAGTAAATCTATAATGTGTTATGAACAGAAATACTTATACATCTATATTAGTAACAAAATAAATTAACTTAAAATATCGTCCCCTCTTAATTCAAATATTTTCCCTCAGCACCAGGCCCGCAGGCATGCCTGCGGGACCAGTGCATCAGGAATGGACAATCTGGTTTCTCAACAATTACCTTCAGGATGCTATTGGAGCTTCCACGTATCCTACGCATCAAGGATGCCGTTCTCTTGCGCGTGATAGCCTCAAAACTATCTGTCTGCCTCAGCAAACATGCCTGATGCGCTACAAATCCGCGAAAGCCCCAATAACACCCGGAAAGCATTATTATACTGAACTCGAAGAGCGTTGTAGGCCCTCTGCGTATACGTGAGCCACAGGCTGCAGGTGTAAAAAGTCTGGCAGTAGGCCTTAAACAGTGTAATTTTCACTTCTTTAGTACACCTAGCAAACCTGCGCGCCAACATATTACATCGGACCGACAACGCTCTTCTCTCTCTCTCCAAATCATCGTCATCATTCAGATCCTCATTCAAAACTTGTCCAAGGTATTTAAATTGAGACACCCTCTTAAGCGCTACTAACTGGAGGAACAGACTTAGGTTTTCTGGAACCAGCACGAAATACTATGATCTTTTGATGGAATAAATTTACATTACTTAAATTAAAAATTGCCCAGGTAACGTACTTATTGAAGTAGGTACTACATAACTACTAGAGTACGATCTAAATTGATAAACCGTCATTGCTAATCTTAATTTTTGAGGTGTGTGATTTTAAAACCAAAACGTGCGACGTCAGTCATTTAATTAGTATTGTAGACAATTTTTACTTATAATATTCTACTAAACTACTAATTTTTCCTTACAATATTCCTCCAAGGCGTGTATACCTTGTACTTCCGAATAGTTGCGAACTTTCTTTGACTGGTAGTATCCGAACTTTGATGATGTCGACGACAAGGTGCCGCGCACTATCAAAGTGCCGATGATCAAAACTAGGCACTACTAATGCTCTACTTTTTCTTTTAATCGATATTTTGTACAATGTATGTTTATGTTTTTGTTCGTAATGCACGTAAGTCGATATCGTTCAAATAATACACACGAGATTTAACTAATCACAATAATATGACACGACAAAAAATATAAACATTTCGTAATAAAATCCAATGAAAACTGTAAAACAACAATACTGATTTATACAATGCAGACGTGTTCAGGACTGCAATAGGCCAGCCAACGGTAACTGGACGGTCTGAACTTGTCCACGATACGTGGAGCTTAACGTTGCTTACAATAAACAAAGGCCTACTTCTACTAGGCTTCGGCCTACAAACCATACAAATTACAGGTCTAACCACTAACCTTCTGTGCTGGGTTCTCCAAGCTTCGACCTTCCCAAGGCCACGCCCCAAGTGTGGTATGTATGTAATATGAGATGAGTAATTGAAAAGTGTAATGTAAGTCAAGTGTGGACGTTCACAAGGCGCCGTCTCCAGATGGCGCGGTTCCAACTCAGCATCACACCCAACTCGTTTCCACCAAGCGCGTGCCCCGAGGTGACGCAATAAGCCGATATGTTCCGAGAAATATCCCTGGATTCTCGTCAATCCGGGAGTACAAAGTTCAACAATAAATAATTCGCGACCCAATTATCGGTTTCAACAGGCGAATCCAACGATATTTTACCAACAAATACAATTACAAGAAGGTCTCGACGACCGGCATTTTTTTTCCAAGCAAGCAAGTCTATCTGTCAAAGTCAAGTAATGTCAAGATCAAATTCTTTATGTCAAAAGGGTGCGTTCTGTTTCACGTCGGACCGAACATCTACCCCCCCCGGACGGGCCTACCCGTCCGCTAATCAATTGGAAGTCTTGACAAGGTTGCGAATTCAACACAGCTTCAATGCGGCCAAATACCGTAGCTAGTTCATTAAAGGTGAGAACGGTGTCTCCCAACAATCTCCGCCAGCGTCCCTTTGCCGCTTTCACCGCGGCCCCAAAAATACCCCCCCAATGGGGGGCAGGCTGGCGGGTCAAACAACCAAGTGACCCCTCGGCGGGCCAAACTATTACCAATGTCAACCTGGTTCTCATTAAGGAAGGCGTATACCTCCTTCAAATAGTTACTTGTACCTTTGTAATTCGTACCGCAATCAAACCCAATCAAGGAAGGTAACCCACGGCGAGACACAAATCTTTCCAAAGTCGCCTCAAAGGCCTCTGTCGAGAGGGAGGTTACCAGCTCCAAATGTACTGCCTTGGTTGACAGGCAGACAAACACACAAATAAGCCTTACTATTACGAAGGGTGGACGTCTTCAACAAAGGGGGACCAACAAGTCCGTTACGACGCCAGCAAAGGGCCTCGCCTCATTGACGCGATCAGCCGACAAAATCCAAATTCTCGCTGCAGAATGGCCAACAGCGCATTGCAACCGGCATGCGAGTTTTTAGTGTGACGATCAGTCACCAACAATTGAACCAATTTCAGTTATAACAAGGGCAGGAGTACCAATTTTAGGGTAAGGACAACTCACAAGGGTGATTTCAAACCAGGTCCTTCCCTCAACAGTGGTGACAGCCGTTTCGCCAATTCCCCAAATCCTGCCTGAAAGGTCGTTCACCTTCAGGCCAACCTGTCCCGCTAACCAAGACGACAAAAGGCAACCCCGGACTCCCGTGCCCAAAATGGCACGGACCACAATTGAGTCACCCAAGGGTCCTCAGACCTTGACCGAGGCCGTTGGCAACACAACCGTCTTGATCGGGGGGGTCCTTTAGCGGGGCAGGTGTCAATCTCTTAGTGATGCCTGGGCGGCGACCGATCGCCGCATCCAGGCTGCCTTCGTTCTCGACGAGGCCAACAATCAAAATAGTCGTCCGCGCGGTGTCCCGAGCCGCTCGCCATCACTGGAGGGGAATATCCCACCGGATGCCCGAATGGCGGAGGGCGCGGCTCCAGCCGGGGACGTTCCGCCAACGGAGGGGAAAGGCAGCGGCGCCGACCCGGCCACTGCTGCCTAGCAGCCAATGCGCGTTCTCCCTGACGAGGGGAGACCAAATGCCGCTCGTGGGGCTCCCGTTCAACTTGCGCGGGGGGTGGAGAGCGGCGTACAGAATTGCGGGTCTCAGCCCGGTGCTCGTCTCCGGGGTACCCCCCCTTGCGCGAACCCCCCTCAGAAGCTGGTCTGCTGGAGCGGTTCGCGTTGGCGCACAAAATCTCAAGGTGGGACCCTTCACAAATTCTACACGGGCGGGGGTCGGGGCAGTCCCGATGGAAGTAGGCCCCCAAGCACGAAAAGCACAAACGGCGTGCGTTGACAATACGGCGGCGGGCACTTACGTGCAAATTCAAAAAATCCGGGCAACGCGCCATGACATGCCCCGTTGCCTTACTAAAGTCACAATGATAAGGACTCCGGGCACCATCAAAACGGGGGGCGGGGCGAACATCAACAGGCCCCCTTGCCCGAGGACTCCGGGCGCCAGCCAAACGGGGGGCGGGGCGATCATCAACAGGCCCCCTAGCCCGAGGACTCCGGGCGCCAGCAAAACGGGGGGCGGGGCGATCATCAACAGGCCTCCTAGCCCGAGGACTCCGGGCGCCAGCAAAACGAGGGGCGGGGCGATCATCAACAGGCCCCCTAGCCCGAGGACTCCGGGCGCCAGCAAAACGGGGGGCGGGGGGAACATCAACAGGCCCCCGAGCCCTAGTCCGTCCCTGGTCTCTGGGCTGAGAAGGTAGTGGGGGTGACCCCGTGGCGCCACGAGTGTTATCCGCAAACCGACACTCGTCTTCCAAAAATTTGAGGAGGTTGTCAAAGGGGGGAAGATGGGTGGCACTATCCCCACCATACTTCTGCTCAAAACGTGACCTCAACTCCGCGGGGAGCAACTGCAGCACTATGTGCACCAACAAGTAGGACCAATGTTCCACCGGTAACTCCAAGCGTCTCAAAGCGTTGGTTGCTGAAACCAACGGGTTCAGCAAGTCAGTGCGCAAAGTCGACGTGCTGACAATGGCGGGTAGCCCCAAAATCTGGTCGATGTGCACATCAGCCAGGCAGCGCTTGTTCTGATACCGTCGGGAGAGAAGCTGCAGAGCGGTCGGGTAGGAGGAATCCGTCACCGGCAAGTGCTGCACCAAGGCTCTGGCTTCGCCCTCCAGGACAGACAATAAATAGGCCAGCTTCTGGGCAGGTCCGAGGTCCGAGCGTGCATCCACAAGACTTTCAAAAAGATTTAGGAAGCCCAGCCAGTGGTCCAAGCGACCGTCAAAATGTGGCAGCTCCAGGGTGGGCAGCCTACTCAATAGTCCAGGGCCTGCAACAACAGGGGTCTGCGGCTTGGCCGCATCAGGCACCCGGCTCTTCAAAATTTTCCGCGCTCGTAGACATATGACATCCCCCAGGTGGATAATCTGGTCATAGTCACCCAAAATCTTATCGCGGGCTGTCTGATCCATCACCCCCAAATCCACGTCCATGATGTACTCGTTGAAGCGCGTGAGCGCAGCATCAGCTGACTTGATCCTCTCAATCACTTGCCCATACCGAGCAAGGGTGAGCTCTTCCAATTCCACACGCTCAACAGTTGCAGCTGCCGATGTGAACCATCTCAACTGTGAGGTCAATCCCGCAGCAGCCTCCCTGACTGCCCTTAATGAGGCCATTGCAACAATCAAATATTAATACAAAACACCAATCAACAACCAACAATCAAATATTAAACAAACAGCAATGACTTGTTAGCCGACCAAATAATTTCACCAAAATAACAACTTAAATTCAATTATTTCAAGTCCAAATCCGACCCTGTACTTATTCCAAGTATGAATCTAGCTTGGTACAGATGGCTAGTTACAAAATAAATAACAATTCAATGTATATCTTGTGCAGGATCACACCAATTATATACATCAATAAGCACAACAATTGTCTGTATAATATTGAGCCGGAGAATCTCTATCAACACAGTCCAATAAGTACCACAAATGCAATAACCAATACACACAATTCAAGTCCTATTATGTTAGACTATGTGTAATTATTATTTAGATAACCTTTTAAATTCAGATCAATGACATTCAATTATTAATTGCCACAAATACCAAACAACTTTTACAACAATATACCAACTTATGTACCAAATACAACCAATTCCTAATTTCACAAATAAATCTTACTTGTCAATTCAACAAAGGGCTACAGTACAAATTACAAATACAACTTCAATTGATTCAACTTCAATTAGATAGCCCGGATGACATGGTAATATATTCAAACTTATTAAGTTATAAGTTGTGTTAAGTAATTAACTCAAGTTTTAAGTTTTAAGTTTTCAACAATATTCAAAACTTCCAATTAAACCAGTGGATCTTATATTATAAGAGCCACGCCTACTACCAGAATGAATCAGTGGATCTTATAAGAGCCACGCCTGCTACCAATTTGTTCAGGACTGCAATAGGCCAGCCAACGGTAACTGGACGGTCTGAACTTGTCCACGATACGTGGAGCTTAACGTTGCTTACAATAAACAAAGGCCTACTTCTACTAGGCTTCGGCCTACAAACCATACAAATTACAGGTCTAACCACTAACCTTCTGTGCTGGGTTCTCCAAGCTTCGACCTTCCCAAGGCCACGCCCCAAGTGTGGTATGTATGTAATATGAGATGAGTAATTGAAAAGTGTAATGTAAGTCAAGTGTGGACGTTCACAAGGCGCCGTCTCCAGATGGCGCGGTTCCAACTCAGCATCACACCCAACTCGTTTCCACCAAGCGCGTGCCCCGAGGTGACGCAATAAGGCGATATGTTCCGAGAAATATCCCTGGATTCTCGTCAATCCGGGAGTACAAAGTTCAACAATAAATAATTCGCGACCCAATTATCGGTTTCAACAGGCGAATCCAACGATATTTTACCAACAAATACAATTACAAGAAGGTCCCGACGACCGGCATTGTTTTTCCAAGCAAGCAAGTCTATCTGTCAAAGTCAAGTAATGTCAAGATCAAATTCTTTATGTCAAAAGGGTGCGTTCTGTTTCACGTCGGACCGAACAAGACGAGATAAAAGTTTCAGCATTTGTATATAGCTTAATTATTGAGAAAATCAATTGTCATTAATTACTTATCTTAAAGGGGAAGAAAATTACGAGATGGGTTTATGTGTACAATTACGTTTTAACATTTTGATGCACTGATACCTTCGCTTTAAAACTCGATTAAAAAAATCTTTACATCGTATCGATATTTAGATTTGTAGTAATGTCCCTATCCCTAGTCAAAGGCACCGCCGCGGCCGCCAGTGCGGCGGTTATCCTGACCTTCATTGAATATTAGGTACTTGAAATCACTTTGAAATTTTAAATTAAGTTGTTCCTAAACGTTACTTCCGAGTGTTCTTTTCCACTGGTTTCTTATTTTTTTAAAACCATTGTTTAAATATTGCGTGTGTGTGATAATCTTGTCTTGCAAAAATGCAAGAACAAGACCAAGACCGATTTTGGGCAACACTAAACTTGAGTACTGCCGGCTTGCCGAGAAAAAGAAGCCACTATGGCTTCCTTTTCTCGGTAGTAGCCTCACTTTTTGCACTCGTACTAGGCTTCTATAGAGACTGCGTCAACAACTATAAGCCTATATCGGTACTGTCTGCGATGTCGAAAATTCTTGAAAATATTATTTACAGATCCCTAAAATCATTCCTAAATCGTTATAATATCATTGCTCAAAATCAGTATGGTTTCAGGCCTGCTATTTCAACAGAAGATGCAGTGATGGATTTGACGAATGTGGTAGTTAAGAATCTAGACGAAAGGAATCGATGTCTATGTATATTTCTAGACCTATCTAAAGCCTTTGACGCAGTTTCTGTTCCCATCCTTTTGTCTAAAATGGAAAGAGTGGGAGTACGAGGTTTTGCCCTTAATATCTTCAAGGACTATCTCTCTGCGAAAACAACGAGTCAAGATAGGGGACTTCTTGAGTGATGAATTGGCACTCTCTTACGGTGTCCCACAGGGAAGCATCTTGGGTCCTCCTTTATTCCAGGTTTTTATTAATGACCTCTGCACGTTGTCCTTTCCAAATACTAAGATTTTTACTTACGCAGATGACACTGCAGTGTTCGTATGGGGACCAAATTGGCAGTCAGTTAAGGAGAGAGCCGAATACTCTTTTTCTAAAATAATGGCTTGGCTAAGACAAAATCTGCTCACACTTAATCTTATAAAGACCAATTTTCTTCCCTTCTCTCTGAGATCTAACACTAAGCCACCACTTGATTACTCAATTAAGGCACATGTCTGCGGTGACCAGAATGAGTGCACTTGCACAGTAATCTCTCGGGTGGATTGTGTCAAGTATCTAGGCGTGCAGATAGATCACGCACTGAGGTGGGATAGGCAGATTACCACAGTTATTTCCAGAATCAGGCGACTGATTTATGTTTTCAAAACCCTTAGGGACTCGGTACGACTAGAAAAACTGAGGATGGTCTATTTGGCCCTATGTCAGTCCATTATACAATACTGCATAACAGTATGGGGAGGTGCCGCCAACACCTATCTTCTTGGATTGTAAAGAGCACAGAGAGCAGTACTAAAGGTCATGACCAAGAAGCCATTTAGATTTCCAACTGTTCAATTGTTTGCAGAACTTAAAGTCCTTACAGTGCGTCAACTCTATGTGCTCAGGTCCATTCAAAGATTACATCCGCACATACCTACACCCGATCCAAATAAACGGAGTAGATCCATCCATTTGCCCTTCTACTCCCTGCAGGACTACGTTTGTCAGACGTCAGTTCAATAGCTTAAGCAGTAAGCTCTACAACAGTATAAATAAAAAACTAAACATTGCTGGATTAAGCCGACGTGATGTTAAAGAGAAAGTTGCGGACTGGCTCCAATCCCTAGATTATCAGCAGACAGAAGTTTTACCCGCTTTCATCACTTAGTTGCACACCTAACTTATGCGCTCACATTTTATCTGTCACATATATATGTAAGCGCGCACCCCATCAATCACTACTCACATTACACTGAACACCACATACACTACACTCATAATCAACCTCACATACACTCACACTTACTCAATCCACTCGGACACATGCACAAATTTTTCCCATTACTATATAATTGCCATGTACTGTCACTGTTGTTATAATGAGGATCACAAGGTCTTGTTAAACCAAATGTATAGTGATATTGTACAAATACTTAGTAAGGCGGCGACAGACAGCTATGTTGGTCCTGTGTTCGGGAAACATAAATATATGCCAGGGTGGAACAAACACGTCAGCGATGCTCACAGAGAGGCTCGATTATGTTATCAAAACTGGTTACTGAGTGGGAAACAAAAAAGCGGATCTATTTACGATTTTTTAAATCTCGGGTAAAATTTTGTCAAGATAATGAAAAACCAATTAAGTTAGATATAATTGCACAGCATCATTCGAATAAACAATTTGGTAAATTTTGGAAAAAGACAAATAAATTAAAAATAAATTCGAGCCTACCTGTGAGCGTTGCGGGCGTGCATGTGCCTCGTGATATAGCCAACCTGTTTCAGCGTCATTTTAGGGTGGAATCTCCTCTTGTAAGCTCGACTGACCTGACACGGGGTACTGAGACCATGGCAGGGGACGCTACTGTTCGATTTTGTGCCAAGGAAGTTGCCTCCGTGATTCATAAAATGGTGCGAGGTAAGTCCCCTGGTCATGATGGTCTCAGCATTGAGCATTTGAAATATGCTGGTTTCCATTTGTCTCGAGTACTTGCTATGTTTTTCAGCTTATGTATGAGTCATTGTTACCTACCCGATGAACTTATACATACCGTGGTTGTTCCGGTTATAAAAAACAAGACCGGGGATGTTTCAGACCTGGCAAACTATAGGCCCATCTCGCTGGCTACTGTAATAGCAAAAGTGCTGGACAGTCTGCTTGACAAACACCTGGATAGGCACATAAAACTTCATGATGCTCAATTTGGGTTTAGACCTGGCCTTTCGACCGAGAGTGCCATCCTGTGCCTCAAGCAGACTGTGCAGTATTATACAACCAGGAAAACGCCGGTCTATGCCTGTTACCTGGACTTGTCCAGGGCTTTCGATTTGGTATCATATGATGTATTGTGGCAAAAGATGAAAAATGAAACAGATGTGCCACGTGATATTATTGCAATGTTAAGATATTGGTACTCGAGTCAAAGGAATGTTGTGCGTTGGGCAGGCGCACACTCGGACGTGTATGGGTTGGAAAGCGGGGTGAGGCAGGGGGGGTTAACCTCTCCTCGTCTCTTTAACTTGTACATGAACGAGCTGATCGGCGAGCTCAGCAGAACAAGCATTGGGTGCCATATAGATGGACAGTGCGTCAATAATATCAGCTACGCGGACGATATGGTGTTGCTGAGCCCGTCGATCAGTGCCATGCGCAGACTGCTAGATATTTGTGAAAAGTATGCACGAACCCATGGACTCAGATATAATGTAAATAAGAGTGAGATGATGGTGTTTAAGGCTGGTAATAAATCATTTGCTAATGTGCCTCCCTTGTATCTTTGCGGTGCCAGCTTAAACAGAGTGTGTAATTTTAAATATCTGGGTCACTGGGTGTCTGAGGATTTATGTGACAACATTGATTTGGAGAGGGAGCGCAGGGCACTGTCTGTACGCTGTAACATGCTGGCCCGCAGGTTTGCACGGTGTACCGAGCAAGTCAAAGTGACATTATTTAAGGCCTTCTGTCAATCTTTCTACACCTGCAGCCTGTGGACTAAGTACACGCAGCGTACATACAGTGCTCTGCGAGTACAGTATAATAACGCGTTCAGGGTACTGTTCGGGCTGCCTCGCCACTGCAGCGCTTCAGCAATGTTTGCGGTGAAAAGCGTGGATGGTTTTCATGCCATCATGCGGAAGCGTTGTGCATCCCTAATGAAGCGCATGCGGGCCAGCTCGAACAGCCTTCTGAGAGTGTTCGTGGGCCGCTGGCACTCGCCGATGTGGCGGCACTGGATGCGACTACACACTACGGGTGGTCGTGTCCAGGGTTTGCCATAAACTGGCACCCCTGTGCGGTACCACCTTACGGTTACTTTTATTTTATGTTATTTTTATTTTATTTTTTGTGTACTAACAATAGCTTTATAAGATTTGTGTTACTAACAGAATATGGACAACTCGTCTGAAATAAATGTCTTATTATTATTATTATTTTCGAGTATATTTTATCTCAGCTCTTTGGCTGGTTTTTCTACCACTTTTACGGGCTAAGCCAAGTAAAAGCGGCGTGTGTTGTGTATTTTATTGTGTTTTTGTGTTAAGTTATTTCGGCCTCTTCTAACTGCATGAATTTTCTCACAATTATTATTATTATTAAGTTGACACTCTAAATTAATTCAATTCAATTCATTTTATTAATGTGATTTTTGGATACATATTTATATGAGATCTTATTACATTAATTGGTTCCTCAAAAATCTACCTTATAGGTGTACATTATTTCTCATTTGTATATTACAAGAAAAAATTTAATAGTAATAATTTGTATGCATATTATGTCCAGAAAAAAAATAAAACTTACAATATAGGTAACTTAAAACAGAAAAGCAATGAAAACATGAACAACTCTGAATAAATTACAATATTACTTAAAACAGAAAAACAACAGTTAAAACATAAACAACTCTAAATTAATCAATAAATAATAAATTAATAGGTACATGGTCAAAATTAATTCAATAAATAGGAATGTCAAATAATTTACAATTTGTCATTAAGGAACTCATCGATGGTATAATAACATTTCTCCATTAATAGATGTCTTAATTTGTTTTTAAATTGAATCATATTTAAGTCTTTAATTGCATTTGGTAATTTGTTGAATATTTTTGGTGCCATGCAAAGAATGCTTTTGTGCATGAAAGCGGTCTTTGATGGTCGTATACATAACTCATGTCTGTATTCTCTTCTTACCATTTTATAACGATGTTCAGAGGCTTTTCTAAACAGATGCATATTCTTTTTTACAAATAACGCAGTTTCAAATATGTATAGGCAAGGTAAAGTCATTATTTTTAATAATACAAAATAAGGTTTACAGCTATCAGTTGTTCCTACACCGGTAATAGCCCTAATGCATCTTTTTTGCGATTTGAACACTATTTCTTTATTGCAGGAGTTACCCCAAAATATAATTCCATAGCGTAGTATAGAATCGACATATCCATAATATGCAGTAACGGCTGCTGGTTGATTGACTATTTTTTTTAATTTATATAAAGCAAAAGCAAACTTACAATTTTTTTTAACTAATATTAATGTGTGTTGTTTCCAATTAAGTTGATTGTCGATTGTTAAGCCTAAGAATTTTATATTTTGCACTTCTTCAATTTTTTCATTATTAAAGCTTACATTTAATTCCGAATTTGCTATTCTTTGACGAAAATTCATGACTTTTGTTTTACTCAAATTAATAATTAAGTTATTATGTTCTAACCATTTAATAGCTTGTTGTAATGCATTTGTTATGTTAGTTTCCAAGACTTCATTATTTTTGTTGTGTTGAACAATGATAGTACTGTCGTCGGCAAACAATGTCATAGGATAGGGTATATTCTGTGGAAAGTCATTTATATATATAATAAATAATAAAGGCCCAAGCACGCTGCCTTGGGGCACTCCATAACATATTTTGCGTTCTTTCGATATGTATTTTATAATGGTTTTATTTAATTTTGAAATACGACTTATTTCTGTGTATTGTGTTCTATTTTTCAAGTAAGACTTTATAAGTGACAAAACATTTCCTCTTATTCCGTAGGCATTTAATTTGCTCAGCAGTATATCATGGTTGACCAAGTCAAATGCCTTGGTCATATCCATGTATATTGCTGATATTGGGACTCTGTCATTCATGTTTGCAACTATAATATTAATAAAGTCGTATATTGCCATATTTATTGAGTGGTCTTTCCTAAATCCTTTTTGTTCTTTAACCAGTATGTTGTGTTTGTTTAGGTATCCGTCTATGGATTTATAGATGTATTTTTCGAATATCTTGGATATCACCGGAATAAGAGCTATTGGCCTGTAATTTTTTATGTCTTTCGCATCGTCTTTTTTAAATAAAGGTTTTATGACGGTAGGTTTAAGCTTATCAGGATAGATCCCAGCCTCAATACTTAAATTAATTATGTAGCTGAGAGGAGCAGAAATTATTTCTGAAACATGTTTTAAAACCTTTGTTGAAATGTCGTCGTATCCTACACTATTTTTATTTTTTAAGTCTTTTATAATTCTATTCACTTCATCTGGTATGATTGGGGCTAAAAACATTGACTGTGAAGAGAACTGTATTTTGTTGTCAGTAGTTAATCGTGTTGATTTAGTAGAAAGTTTTCTTCTTGACTTATGAAATAGTCGTTAAAAGTATTTGCTATGTCTTTGGTTGAAGTGAATCTAACTCCGTCATGATTTATTTCTGTTATAAACTCTGGCGGAGAGTTGCTTTTGTTTTCATTTATTATTTTCCATGTCGTTTTGGATTTATTGTATGCCGTTTCTATTTTATAATTATTCTTTGCCAATTGCGTCAGTTTTATAATTTTCCTTAGTCTCTTTGAATAATTATTAAGTTTCGTCACATTTATGTTGGATGGATTTAGTCTATGTTCCCATAACAACTGTCTTTTTTTCATACTACAACGCCCACTATTAAGATCACTATTTGTATATTAATAACTAGCGGCACTCTCACAAAATGTATCATTGTACTAAATGTGTCATTTCTAAGCACTAATCCCCAAAACACAGGCCTAGGCCTAGTTTGGGAGTTAGCACCAGTTTTTGTGACGATACATTTATAACAACTTTCTAAAATAATTGACTGTGTTATTTACTAAACGTGTATCCTTGCTTAGTGTCTAATAAACATTTTTTTTTATGCGTTATTATTCTAGGGCGGAATGGTTTGTTTGTTTAATTAATTAATTTATTAGGGATAAAAAACAGTTACATAACTCGTCACGGGTGCGAATCCATAGAGAGCGTAGTAAGTACTGCATAGTAAACTTGAGTACATCAGACGACGCGGTAGATCACCAATAAGAAGACCTCCAATGGACCACTGCACGAATGCATTGGTAAAACGAGAGAATGCGAAGAGGGGCATCGCAATATGAAGCAGGCTACTGATGCCGATGTGACAACTACAATGTCTCTGCAAAGATTGCGTTACAGCAAAGCAAGAAAATTTTGTAATTTGTAATGGCGGTCCTTTCTAATAAAGTCCATTACAAATCCGGTTCCGCAATAATAAATTCTCATTAGATGTTTCAGGTAGATGATACTACCTCTCAATTTGATTTAATCCTTTAAGAACCACTTACGACCCTCTTCGGAATAGTTAGAGTGGATGTATTGTGAGCGCAAAGACACGTTCCTAACAAGAAGCCGATAGGTATATTTATATGTATGGCATCCAGGTATTATAGCTATATTGTATAACGAGGTGAGAATATACGCTTTTGAGAAACCGGTCTCCAAATAAAAATGGTTGCCGATTCACATTAAGATATATTTTCTTATATACAACATGTAACATAATTAATGCACGTCCTGAAATTAGTTTGTGCAGAATCGTTTACTAAATCGATTTTATTGTTTTAAATAAAAAAATAAAAAACGAATTTTTAAATCCCAAAGCAATTAAATCTACGTAAATTACAAATTACACTTTCGCTGTATAGTAAAAACAAACTATATACCGTAAATTAAAGTAGTAAAAGAAAGTTAAAGTCTTAAAAAACTGTTTAAACAGGTAAAAATAAAAATTCAGAGTATGTATTATGATAATAACATAATTTTCTAATTGGGGTGTGCGTTAATTTCGATACATGTTGTATATTTTATGTACTTATGTAGATATTGTGTTTATATATATACAACATGTAACATAATTAATGCACATCCTGAAATTAGTTTGTTCTGAATCGTTTACTGAATCGATTTTTATAATTTTTAATAAAAAATAAATTATCGAACTTTTTATCCCAAAGCAATTAAATCTACGTAAATTACACTTTCGCTGTATAGTAAAAACACACTAACTATGGACCGTAAATTAAAGTAGTAACTTTATAAATGCAGATTTATATAAATTCCGTCATTAAGTATACATTACAGAAAAATGAAACTCATTTAAAGGAAGTTAAAATCTTAAAAAAATACTGTTTAAACAAGTAAAACTAAAAATTCAGAGTATGTATTATAATAATAACATAATTATCTAATTGGGGTGTTTGAGGGTGTGCGTTAACATGTTGTATATTTTAATTCGTTTTTCCGTTTTGATGAGTATTTGTAGTAGGTAAACTAATTTAGCCCTCGCCATTTTAAGGAAAGCTTGTGAAGTCCTTCCAAAGGTTGTCTGGTAGATATCGCGATAAGACCGCCATTGTAACTAAAGTTTTAGCAATATTGTTATTTAAGTGTGTTGTAATTTTTGGTGTACAATAAAGTATATTCTATGTATCTATCTATCGCCGAATTCCAAACGATGATTAATTCGTATGGAATAGATTTTAAACTAAGATATAAAAACTCTTTCAAAGTTTGTTACTTAACAACTTACTAATCCTTAATTTAGTAACTGAAGCGATTATTAAAACCGTATTTGTGCCGCCTGTTTGCAGTTTCCGCTGGATTTCGCAAACTATAGGTTTACCCTTCTGTGAATCGCAGCTTCAATCTACTTTCGTATTATGATGACATCTAGATCCCTAATCACAACCAAGCGCTTAGGTTATAATTGCGCAACACGGCATTTTAAAGCAGAGCTCTGTCTTCGAAATATTCCGAAGCGCACTAAACGCGGTGAATGAATTAATCGGTCGAGTTATGATTTTCGTATCATAATTGTGGCGCGCTCGCCACGCCCACATTACCATTCCAACCTTATTTATCTATTCCGTGATTTAAGGTATGGATGATTTTAAGTAGGATAAAAATAATGTGAGTATGTTCGTGGATATTAGGAAGGATATCCCCGAACATACTCAAATTATTATTGATTCGTATGGGTATAAGATGGGGATGGGGAGATGGGCTTGGATACATACTCATATTGGTGACTGTGACGTGTAAATACATTAGCATCCACATACCAACACTCAGACGTGGTATAATTACATTTAGTAGGGTTCAGCGAATCTGGGGGATGACGCATGGATGAAAGGACCGTACCTTTAGCACGAGCATGGCGATGTCGTTGTCTATGCGGCTCATGTGTCTATAGTACTCGTGAATCTTTATTTCCACGACAGATATTATTTGCCTGAAAAAAAAAATAGTTTTGATAAATAATTTTGTCGCTCACGAGAGAAGGATTAGACCTAATGGAAATTACGGCCAATCTTTAGCGATTCTCCTCTACATTTATTGTCTGCACGGCCTAGGTTTGGAACTATCTGCTGGCTTTTGTGTTTTCTTCCACATATTATGACCTGTCTGCCTTCAAAGCAAGTGTGAACAGGTACCTTCTAGGCTCGCTCGTCCCATCGTAGACCTCATCTATCGCTTACAATCAGGCGTGATCGATGTGAAGAGTGAGCTCAGTAATAAAAACAAAGATTAGTAAGTTGTAATTAAAAAATAAGTCATCTTATTAATAAATTTATTACTAATTCAAATATGCGAATTTTTGTTCAAACTCACGAAATAAGGATAAGTCTGTTCTCGTTTAAGATCAAGACTTCAAAAAGATGAAACAGATAACTAAAAATAATTCGTTATAAGCTTCATGAATTGTTACTTAAGATTCGCTATTTATGTTAAAATTTCATAAACTATGCAGGGTCGTTGACTTTTAAAATTAAAAGCCATTCATTAAAATCTTAGTGCAGCGCTCTAGCGGCAAGCTAGTTGTAAATAATGTCTGTTAAACTAAGAGTAATTCTTTGCTCCTTCGCCTATTATGGTAAATAAAGATCACAACCTCAGAGCTTTATCCATTGTAGACGTTTTATTTATAAATCTTAGTCAGTCTATTCAAAGGCCACAGAATGTAACAAGAAAGCAGAAGATTAACCTTTTTTCAGAAATGTATAAATTTTGGTATTAGAGATTATATAAGAGTAAGACCTACTAATTTGTGTGATTAATAAATAATGTTGTACTCGTGCTCACATTTCCAGTTAGAATATATAACATGTGGATAACGTTGTTAGTTACGCACTGATATAACTAAATTATAAGCTAATGTTAACTATGTATAGTGCGTTATTGTTGGTTTTCCTTAATAAATAAAATAAAGCTAAGCACCTACTGGACAGTTTGCCTACAGATACTTTATGTGTATACTAAAATTTTGTAGTATACTAGGTACTTTTTATTGCTTTAGCAGTCTAAAAGTGATATATTAGAAACATATAAACGGTTATCCTTATTGCAAAATGTAATTTCTCTGTATATTTTATTATGTTATTGGATATCTGCACCCACATGGGTTCCGTACCATTATAAAAAAACGGAAAAAATCACGTTTATTGTATGGCAGTCCCTCTTAAATATTAATTTAATCTATTTTTAGTATTTGTTGTTATAGCGGCAACAGAAATACTTCGTCTGTGAAAATTTCCACTGCCTAGTTTCCATGGTTCATGAGATACAGCCTGGTTAGACGGACAGCGGAGTCTTAGTAATAGAGTCCCGTTTTTACCCTTTGAGTACGGAACCCTAAAAACTTCTGAAATATGCCTCTAACTAAATATGGTCTAACAAAGATTATTAAGCAAAACCCATCTTTGTTGGACCAGGTGCCATGCACTATTTCGCTTCCTTGAAGAGTTTAGACTCAATAGGTAGGTTATCACGTGAAATGCATCTGTGGCATTCATACAGTCTTCAAAACTGTAACTGTGTTCTTTGGGTCATATTTTATGGCAGGTACTTAATTGTTTACAATAATATTGTTAATATGTCTTGAACGACAAAATACTCACCCCATACCAGTGATGGTGTCAGCGCCAACTTTGACTATGGGTCTCCTTACCACATCAGTCAGCAAGCAACTGGCTGACGTGATGACCATCTTACTCCGTATCAGGGCTCCCGAACAGTACAGATTGCTATATACTATGAGCACATGAAACGGTATGTCTTCGAGATTAAATCGGTACTTATGATACACGGTCTTGGCTCCGTATGCATATGTCGACAGTTCGTCCTTTGGCAGGTATCGATACGAGCTGGCGAGGTATAAAGAATTCACTAGCCATGTCAGGTGTAATCTGGGAAATAAAGGGAATAAATGACAAGGCAATTTCAGATTTCTCGAGTGTGAAAGAGAGTTGCCGAGACTTTCTTGAGAGAATATTAAAGTCATGAACACACTTTATTGGTCTTTATTTCAGCTTACTTTAACTCATAAAAAAAATGTATTTAAATAATGAGCAGTATTTAGGTTTTTTTAAACACACTTTCAGTGCTTAATAATGTCTGTGAACGTAACTTATCGGGACCATAAATAAGCTACGTGTAGAAGAAATTGGTGCGTTTGCATTCCCTCCGTCAATTTACACTCGAATCACGTAGAAACTAGTAAACTGATTTAGGTCTGTCTTCTTTTTTATTTTTTCTAGAAATCGAGTTTAAGTTCTAGCTTAATACGGTAGCTATTAAATTAGGAGACTACTAAAAAAATACCCTTGTCAGCGTTGATAAACTTTAGTTTAATAATCAGCGTTATTACGTATCTCTTACCCGTATGAAATAAAAACGTTACAACTTCATCCACCACTTAAAGGATAATAGATTGTACCTACTTGCTAAATATTGCCTTCAATAAATCGTTCTATTCTCTTAATGAGAATAGAACGATTGATTGAAGAGAATCTCTTATAGCACTCTTCCTTTAGTGATATTTTAAGTAATTTAAAATTCCAATCGTGGACTCAGCCATGCAAACACTGTCCCATGAAGGCGGAAATTCCGTAAGTACTCACACCATCATCTCGCTTCAGTGTGAATAGTATGAAAGTTAATTCGGATCCGGCCGCGGGTCTTGCATAATGGAGAATATTTTCAAGAGCGACGCTTGTTAGCGTCTGCGTCGGGACTCGGACTCAAGTAATAAAGCGGGCACAACAATAAACAAAGAGAGAATGGTAACAAACCGATAAAGCGTACTTGTATTTGTGAGTAAAATTCGCAATCGTAGTCCGTCGAGCCGAATACCCGATACCGAGTTATTACTGCTTGCGTAAAACATCGAATGAGTTGCACATAAAAATATACACGCCCGTTCAGAACTGTTTGTTCATTCTTAAATACATGGCTCGCTGGTAAGGTATATCTTCCCGGGAAAAAAACCTATGAAGTTATTTCAAATTGCAATCACAACTTGAAATATTTTATGATTTCATCCATAACGTACCTCACTTTAAAATTGGAATCGTCTGAATTATGATTTCGTACGAAAGAAGTTTCAATTCAATATCTCGTTCGAATGACAGTTCACAAACAAATCCAGATAACTTTTAAAACATGTTAAATAAACAAATACACAATTTTATTACAATTCGATGTAGCACGTAGTACATAACAATACATATTCGATTATTACATGCGAAACTTATTGTTCGCAGTATATTATGTGAATAACGAATTTGTGAAATTAACAATAAAGAATTGGTGACTGGTTGCTATAGGAGCTTATTATAGTTCATTTGCATGGTTGTCACGTGCTAAGGGAACTCGAACGGATTGACTGGGACATGCGCTCATTGGGGGAATTTCCTCAGTTTTCTTCAACTTCACTCTTTTCCTCGTTTACCTGTTCTGCTGAGTCGGAAGTGAGCTTGTGTGTTGAGGAAACTCTGCAGATACCGCCGGATGTATGTGGCCTCGCTTTAATCTTTTGGTGAAATGGTTTTTTCTTGAAGTGTAATGTTGCTTTGTGATCCCGATATCCCATTTCTCTGTTTTTATTTTCCGTATTATTTCGCGTGCTTTGATTAATGTTTAAATACAGATTTATTCTATTTCAGTTACTTTGGTTTTGCTCACTTAGCTTAGCTTATTAAATGATGTTTATTTTCTAAGTAATAATACATTTACCCGTCAATTCATTCGGTAACTTTAAACTATATCATGCCTGTGTTTGTAGTTGTCTACAATTTGAAGAAAATTTTCATGTTTAATTGCTCTCGTGAGCAGAATGCAAACTAAGTAACCAAGTTTGGAAACATTACCTAGGTATCGCATTAAATTAAATTTGTGCTCAAATGTCAACTGATAGCTAGGTTACCGCAATAAACAGCGGTAGTTAAAAGGATAGTGAATGGGTCTTTTTTTCATAAAATCAAAAGGAAAGATAATAACTCCGTAAAAACTATTTAAAAACCTTACTACTGAAATGACACGCACTAAAATGTATGAAATAAGAAAATATAATCATCGGAAACCGTTTTTTTGTTCTTGACTATGTCCTGCAGAGAGCGCCATATTTAATTTGAAGTAATGTTACGGAGCCCATAACCAGCGAAAAATTAAGATTTTAGAAGTGACGTGACAACAGATGAGCAACATACATTAAACTTATAGAGTTCTGAGTGAATCCAAATCTATGATAATCGGTGACAGCACTGATTGCTTGTCACGTCACTCGTAAAGAGCATAAATTATGTTTTGCTTGACAAATATAGAAAAATAACTTAAAAATCTAACTTTTTAATCTTCTCATTTGTTTTAATGTTTTTGTTTATTTTGTAAGTGATGCATTAACTTAACGAAAGCTTTATGGTATGAATCAAATTTCAGTCATGTAAATCAAAACCATTTTGTAACACGTTCTAGAAAGCAATATGCATGTATCTTAACGTAACATCTTAAAAGCCGAAGGCTTCGTGGAACTATACCATCAATCTGTTGTGTAAGAAGATTGCCAACTAAGCCTTGCAACTCTATAATAATATGTCTCCCGCAGAAGCCCGGTGAATGATCAGCGGTAACAAACGATACACCACGTTTATCTGCAAATCCCAGGCTTTTGAATGAATACACGAGTAATTGTAAGACATTATAATAACAGAGAGTTCGAAAAAATATTTGTTTTTATTGAAATATTTTCGAGTTTTGAATATTTTGTAGCAATCGTAATTAAAATTGTTTCGCGTTGGCGTGTAGGTGCTCTGTTTGTACGAGAGACGAGGATTAATTGAAAAAGTTCACGTGCAGTTACTCTGCTGATGTTTTATTCACGAGTGTTGTTAGAATTTTCATTTGATTTTTAAACAAATCACCGTAGGTACGTTTTTTTCCTAAGCTTATCAACTTTATATTACTTATCGCTTGTCGCGTGGATTATAAATTACGAGGGCAGGGACTGGAATTTAAAAATGCCGCAAGTAGAAATATACGTAGATTTTTCTTTTTTTTAATGTGGTAAAATTATTAATAAGTCCTCCCACCCCAGGCAGGGCGGGAGGGACTGTCAGACTTTTACTGACTAAAATCCACGGTGTTCCTTCAATAACCCTTTATGTACCGGGGTCACGGTAATGGGATAAGTCCCACGACCCCGGCAGGCTTCGGCCCTCTACATGGGGGGCCTCGTCATATTGCTGACGCTCTTTGAGGCGCGCGTGGAACACAACGCGCCGTCGAACCGGGCATGTTCCATGGTCGGACAGCGAGTTGCCCTTTACTCGCTGTCCGCATGCCCGCGCCTACGGTGGCCGGAGATCGTCGGCCGACGTCCGATACCGTGGGCGTCTACCACTGCGACTGGGCTGGAGGGAGGACGCCATCCTCTCCCTCACGCGGCCCGCCTCCTCCTTCGGAAGCATGACTGCTTCGCAGAAGGAGGCGACCACTTCCCACTCCCTCTCGCCCCGCAGCATGGCCTCGACCAATGCCGGGCGCGAGAGGTCTCCGCCTATCGCCACCGTGAGGACACGTCGGTGCTCTGCCCAGGCGGGGCAGTCTTGCACCGTATGCTCTACTGTGTCCTCAGGGCGATCCTCGCAGTGGTGACACCCAGGTGTCTCTTCCTTCCCCATCAGACACAGGTACCTCCCGAAACTTCCGTGTCCGGTGAGGACCTGTGTCATGCGGTAGGTCAGGACGCCGTGACGCCGATCTAGCCACTCCTCAAAGAGGGGTCTTACCGCCGCAATAGCGGCGTGCCCGGCCGTCGGTTGCGACAGTCGTCCCCTCCATACTGCCCTGAAATCGCGCCGGAGCTCTTCCCGCCGCGCCTCGACTTCTCGAGGCAGCGGGGATACGCCCCGGCGCTGCGCCTCCACGCGCCATTCATAGACGCGCTGGAGGGCAGTCGCCTCCAAAATATACATAGATAGATATATTCCTTATTGTACACCATAACAGTAAAATAAATAAGGACTTAACTAAAAACGGCGATACAATGGGCAGTCTTATCGCTAGAAGCGATCTTTTATAGACAACTTTTGGATGGATTTGACACATAAAGAGAAAATAAATACGCCGGTAATCTATTTATGTATATAAAAATAATTAATTACATTCTCAATATATATATATGTATACATATCGACGCTGGAAAGGAAAAATTATCCAAGCGACATTTTTTGGCTATTTGAGTTATATACATTGTTGGAATCGCCTGATTTTTCTGCGTCTTTTGGTCTTACTCACGTCCTTCTACGACGACTTTTGATGTCGCTTCGACATTTTGAAGTACGCGAGAGTTCACTTTTTTCCTTACTAAACGACAAAATTTTCGAGCATTTTTGAAAATTTGGTGGTTGTCGTAATTGTGAAATGCTAAATTTGCCTTTGGTCAAGTTTGACATTTCTGTTCGTAGGGTAATTAATCCACTTAGTTAATTTTTCCAGTATCTGGCAATATAGTGTTAGGCGCATAGTATATTTTTTTCCTCAGAAAGGATTTGTTCTTTTATCACTTAGGTAATTTTGACTTATTTGGTTTTTTTCCTACATGGCGTTTAGTTGAAAGGGGTGCAAATGAAATCGCAAGTATTCTCCACAGTTACATAAAATCTGTGGATGAAAGAGAAAATATAAAACACCTTCTTCTATACTGCGACTGTTGCCCTGGGCAGAATAGAAATCGCACTGTCCTAGCCATGATACATTCTACTTTGCAGGAGTGTAATAATCTTCAAACGATACAAATTAATTATTAACTAACAGGACACACATATATGCCTGTTGAAAGTGTACACGCCGTTATAGAGAACAACAAAAAAAAAAAACTATAATTCATGCGCCTTCGCAATGGTACACTGTATTTGCTACGGCAAGAAAAGAACCTTTTCCGTATGTAGTTTTATTTAGGAAATTTTAGGAAAAAAATTATATTAAATTAATATTTAGGTTGTTTTGCCTCAACTTCCACATGTTTTTTTTATTTTGGTAAGGCAACTTTTACTCTGATATAAATTCTAAAAAAAGATATATATTACATTTTTACCGTAGGTACCTTCCTTAATCAAAGCTTGTCGGTTAGTCAATTTTTCCCGTTTCTACTTTTAGGGAAAATTTTACGAAGCGACACTAACTTTAAAACTAAGCATTATTTTTAATAGTTACGTATACTATAATGTGGATAAAAAAATATCCAAATAAATTTATAAGAATTAGGCTTTTTGGACCATAACAAGAATTTACATGATTTTTTTTTCTGAAAATTCAAACTTTAAACAGCTCTACTGTAAAGTTAGTCTGATGTCGCTTGAATAATTTTTCCTTTTTATTTAAAAAGAGAGATAAAGATCTTTTATCAAGTTTTTGAAAGACGATAGGATTTGTGCTTGTCTTACTGACACTGCTGGAGTATTCCACAGCCGTTACGTAGTAACTATTAAGTAATCTGTGGCCGTACTGCTTGAGCTGCAAACAACTTACCATAGAAATTGGTGGCGTGACTCGGTACCTACCGCAAGCCTTAAGTTTTCTATGACCTCAGAGATTTTGCATGTGTATCATGAAGGAACTTGAATCGTTCTTTATGATAGGCCCCACCTATTTACGTTTTAGGATTGAACATAACTTATACACCTCATGGTTAAATAATAACAGACGCACGGGTCAATTTAAAAAACCCACATTAAACGTGTCCTTTTGAAAAAAGCATATTACTTATAAGATTAAGGACTACGTTGAAGATAAGACTGCTTGGCAATGATTCCTTCTGCACATATGGCTTCTCTGCCTTACTGTGACTGCGTTATTGTATAAAAGTCTATTAACAACCCCACTTTTTTGTGTTGTTGTTATTTTTATTTTATTTTCTTGTATATAATTTTTATTTTTATGTCATTTGCTTTAGTTTATTTGCAGTTTTGTAAAGTTAATTTTTAATGTAAATGCGTGAACACTATAGACTCTGATATTCATTTCTGATTAGTTATATAACATTTTATTATGTCAATTAGTCTAAACTGTACTCTCCTAATATTATCCATTATGCAAAGATTGTGAAAGTCAAGAATTTTTTAAAAAGAGTAACCGTGGAGTTTCTTTACGGTTCTTCTCCATAGGAAACGACCAATTTCGAACCGTGCACTAACTTCTGACGTTTTATGCCCATGTAGGCATATCTATACTAATATTATAAAGAGGTAAAATTTGTAAGTTTGTATGTATGGGGTAATCTCTGAAACTACCGAACCGATTTTGAAAATTCTTTCGCTTACATGTAGCTGCATTATCCTTGAGTGCTATAGGCTATAAATTATCTTTATATTATGCATATTAGCCGAGCTATTATAATCTTTGTCAAGCAAGTCGGGGTCGGGATCCCGTGGAATATTTTCGACTTCTACGCGGACGGAGTCGCAGGCAGAAGCTAGTGTAAAATAAAATAATTTTGATTTTGATTTGAATGTCCAAGGTTAAGCAATGCTTGCCAAGGCCGGTCCGTGGATGGCTGATTATTTTAACGTATTTAGTTTCCTCCTAGCCTCAAAAAACACGCTAAGCATTGATTCCGGCCGTAATGGGTAGTCAGAAGCCAGAAAATCTTATACCAACACGCTAAGCATTGGTTCCGGCCGTAATGGGTAGTCAGAAGCCAGAAAATCTTATACCAACACGCTAAGCATTGGTTCCGGCCGTAATGGGTAGTCAGAAGCCAGAAAATCTTATACCAACACGCTAAGCATTGGTTCCGGCCGTAATGGGTAGTCAGAAGCCAGAAAATCTTATACCAACATGCTAAGCATTGGTTCTGGCCGTAATGGGTAGTCAGAAGCCAGAAAATCTTATACCAACACGCTAAGCATTGGTTCCGGCCGTAATGGGTAGTCAGAAGCCAGAAAATCTTATACCAATCTTGCCGAGAGGTGTCGTGCTACTCAGTTTCTGGGTTGTAGAGGTCAGATAGGCAGTTACTCCATGTTTAGACGCGCACACTGCATCCTGTTAGACTAAAAGCTGACCCCAATATAGTAGGAAGAAGCTTAAGCAGATGGTGAATAGTTAACTAACATATTTTATACTGATTAAGGGTATACATAAAAATAAAATTGATTAACTACAAAAAAAAGCATTACCTTTCCTCTTAACTGTGTTAATTATTTATGTATATATTTATATTATATGTTTATATATTCTAACATTATTTATTTATTTAAGTATATGTTATTTTTATTGAATTATAAGTATGTGTAGGTATATTTAATATTTTAGTTTTAGTTTTAGACTTCACATATTCATATTTATTTCTCTTCTTGTTCTCACACACTATTGTCTACATTTTTCTTTTTCACTTCGCAGGTCTGCTGGAAGAAATTTCTTAAGAAATAAGCAGTGCCTTTGTACTAAAATATTATAATTATGCTTATCCTAATGTATTTTACTGTGTGTACATAAATAATAAAATAAATCTATACTAATATTATAAAGCGGAAATGTTTGTTTGTTTGTTTGCTTGAACGCGCTAATCTTCGAAAGTACTGGGTGGATTTGGATGCAATTTGGTATGGAAGTAGCTGGAAGCTTGAGGAAGCTTATAGGCCACTTTTTACGCGACTGCAAAAAAGGAGAGTTATGTTTTTACCGTGATAGAATCCACGGGAGCGAAGCCCCGCGTGAGTACTAGTAAATAATGAATACAATGTTACAATAAAATCACTAATTAATTTGGTGATCTTCAAACCAAGCTATGCTTCTATCTTGGGGACCGGATTTGTGGTAATCAGACCAACACTGAAAAACAAAT
Source organism: Tholera decimalis (assembly GCA_943138885.2). Classification (NCBI taxonomy): domain Eukaryota; kingdom Metazoa; phylum Arthropoda; class Insecta; order Lepidoptera; family Noctuidae; genus Tholera; species Tholera decimalis. The sequence goes on along the minus strand of OW964553.2, from coordinate 13,044,554 downwards.
ACCTTAGAACAAAGAAAAAAATACCTTAGGTTAACACATAAGATTAAACCTATATTTTTACTTGAATTTTATACTAAGGCAAAAAATAATCTAAAAAGGATTAGCATTTTATGATTATTTTTAAATTACGTATGTAGATACCAACATGATTAAATGTTTTGTTTATTTCTGGGCTATTATAGAGAGCCAATGCGCCCACTATGCTTTTCAAGTGAATTGTGATGGCTAAAGTAGTATCCTGATAAAAAGATATCCTTATATATATATATACTCAATTGCTGACTAAATATTCACCAAAAATACAGAAAACAAATGGTAACTGGATTCGTTTCGTAAGGGCAACTTTAAGGAAAATAAGATAAACTTTTTCACTTCTGATCAAATTAAACTCGTAAATTTTTGACAAAGTATCATTGTATATATTTCCCTTTTATTACTTCAACACTTTATTGAGCAGTTTTTTTTTAATTGGAACGCAGCCTTGATCCGGTTAAGTTTGTTTTAAATCTTAAAAAGGCAAAACGGTAACTTTTGAAATTAACCTTCCGCCGCGCAAAACGGTTTGTTAAGCCTTTTGCCTATCGCTACCTATCCATCTACCTTAAATCTGACGATCAAACAAGCCTCGAATTAAATATTGAGTTCCTTTTAAAGAATTTAGAATAAAAACTTTTGGAAATATTATTAATTTTCTTGTTTTTAATCCTCTCAAAGCAGCAGCTGAAATTTAATTTATTTGTAATTACTTACTTTGTAAGTTGATTATTTTGAAGCAAATTACGGAAACATTCTGAAACTTAATAATAATTTAGTTATGATTTAAGGGTGGTTTGTCTGTTCATTAATTAAGCTAAGTAACATGGGTTTATTGCTTGTTTATGAGTACCATAAAATGTCCGGTAGGCGTGCACTAAACCAGCGAGTACTGTCCACTCTCATACGATAGTGGATAGCTCCTGAGATAGTTTAACGACGGCCATAAACTTATACACAAATACTGTAGTTATGCGTCGCCTATAACATCAATGGACTTTAGTAAAATGTTCACTACATTACCCTATTTCTATGACAATGACCAATAGCGTTAGGCTTTTATTTGATATGCAAATACAAACCATTATTCTCATACGCACGTCCAAATCTCAATGAGTCGCTCAACTCTCAAGAGTTTAACAAAATAAAAAAATATACGAATACGCCAATTTTTGTGTTCCGCTTTTATCTTGTTGGAAAAAAACATTTATTTTAATCAAGATAGTATCCTTTCGAGTGCTGAAAGTTTGACATAGTTTTGTGTAGTTATTAAATAAGCGAGACTTTTTGTTTTAGCTTTATTTTATTCCAGCGAGAGAATAAAATAATGTCTTTTGAAGTAAAAGGGAAAGTAGTACCTGCAGGTACTATCAAAGATTTCATTATTGATAAGAATCCTTGACCTTGTTTTAGTACAAACAGACAGTGGGGTGTAAACAAAAAAGGTCGATCGTTACTTCTATGTTATTGTCAAATACTTTGTTTACATAATGTAGTACGAAGGTCCAAGCATAAGGCTGTAGTGCGCGGCACGCGAGTGTCTCGTAGTCTCGTAGCGGCGTAGCTTGCGGCAGTCACGCTACGGCGAGAGCTACGGTCGGTCGCTACGCGGTGCTACGAGTGGTCTGCCACGTAATGTTGTGGTGTTCGGTCGCGCTCTTGGCCCTGTTCGCCTCCGTCCAAGGACGTGCGGTAAGCATCACTTTTTAAGCTTCTATTCTTATAACCCCCTTACTTGGCCGGATTACTTTCGGTACTTTGTTTAAAAGTTTGGTGCCGCAGTTATTTTATGACGCAAATGATAAGTCGCCGAATTTTAAGTTCTATTTTCTATCGATCTTTCTTTAATATAATGATTTTTTATTTTGTGGAATAAGTATATAAATCCAAAATATGTTAAATTAAAAAAAGTTAATTAAATATTACATTTTGTGTTTACTTGTTTCCTGAAACTTTTAACCTTTTACCTAAAAGTACAGAGTACAAAGAACAAAAAAATAGAGACCAAAAAAAGGGGAACGTATACGTATAACATTTTTGACTGTTTATATCTAGTTACTATTCAGTTTAATATATAAAGTTGAATAGTATTCACACACATTTCTCAAACGCAACTGAAATTGACGGCGTCAAAACTTTATAACAGATTACAGTTTACGAAACTTGTTTCTGAAATTATCAAAACTTGTATTCTAACTTTGTCGTATCTCACAATCACATTTGAAACCAGAATGTACCCATTAAGTAAAATTAATACAAAATATAATTATACATTCATCGCAGTTAACCCTCGCATGAGCTCGCCTCTGACTCATATCACCCGGGGGGTTAATTTCTACGGGATGCTTCACACGTACTACTGTACGCCATTAGATTTGGTGCAAATATAATCCTCTTATGCTAAAAACACCCGCAGAACATTATATTTCTTATTTTTTTTTATATTTTCAATACTGATTATGTAAATACGTGTCACTGATCTGATCAATTGTATTGTACCTGTTACCGTAATTAATTTGTATTTAAAGCAATCCAATTATTATAAAAATAATTCACATCATTTTTTAAGTTCCAATTTGAATGATTATTCCATGAAACAATAACATTTGTAACCAATAAGTACTCTCTCGGGAGTAATTATGATTTTAATGACTGTAATTTGGTAAATATTTACCATTTAATAGGGTATTTGCCTATTTTTCAAAAATAGTTAAAATTTAATTGTGGATCAATTTTAAGCTACAAAAAATGTTTTTCGTAAAAAATAACAGTAACATTGGTGAAACTTTAAAATAAAATTCAAATTTAATATTTTCCCGCCCAAAAGCCCATCGCTGTCACGAAGTCACATTTCTGTCATATTTCTCAAACAACAAAGTGTTTTTGAGGTTAGGATTTCTGTCGTCTTTCTTTCATTATGAGTTTAAAATTATATTACCAATATTGTGTAGTGCCTTTTTACGAAATTATTTATTCCTGTACCACATGAACCAAATATGAGAAAATTATTGATTTTGAGCGAAAAATCTTGCCACCGTCATCGAGTCTATCCGTGGCAAATTTGAACTATCAGCTTTTACGAAATTTTTCTGCATTGTTAGATCTTCCCCTTTTATAATATTATGCAGAAATATTACAATTAATACCTAAAGTTTTTTTTCTACACAAAATTAATATCTCGTTGTTTGACAAGTCGACACGTTTGACAGCTTTGAGAAAAATGACGTCACACTTCGTGATTGGCGTTTGCGGTCACGTGACACAGATTAAAATTATAATTTTTATTTTATGAAAATATAAAAAATGTGGAATTATTTTTATAAATTAAAATGTTGTTTAAATTTCCTGGCATCTAAACTAACTATATGCAAAACATCATTTTTTTTACTACTAAGGGCTCAATTATTAGAAGATGATTAACAGGATTAGAATTTCCACTTACAAAAGCATTTATGAAAATTGTGAGCTATCGAGCTTAAAGCGGTTATACTGGATGTCTATTATATTTTAACCAGTTAAGTAAGGAGTTTTATTCTATGTTTGCGGCAATATCCTAATGGCTACGTTGTTGGTCTTGAGATCGAGGGGTCGCGGGTTCGAACCCTACCCATTTCCATTTCCATTTCCAGACACAAGCAGATTGAGCTTAGTTAGAAGGGTTAACAAGATTGCGAGTAAAGTTAATTCTACCCATAATGCTACTTACGAGTATCTTTGAAAAAAAAATGTTTCTTTGCTATAATTATCAAATGAAGAACAGCCTTTAAATACAATTTCGTATTTCTGAAGCAACCTGTATTTGCGCCTTAAGTACCATCTTAAACTACTAACGGCCAGATACACAAACAACTTGGAGTGAGGCATTAGCCACATTGTTATCAGCGGCCCCTTTGTGTCTTATGTTCTTGTGTCTTGCGCCTTCTGTCAAGAAGACACTGACGTAACGATTACCTTAATGGACGCCATTTTTTATACAAATTGAGCTATTTGATATGACAGAACACAGGTAACTTAAATATAAGAAATGACAAAGGCAGCGGAAAAGATTCATTTTTGGTGAATGTTTAGTCAGCAAATGAGTATGTTTATATTAGGATATCTTTTTATCAGGATACTACTTTAGCCATCACAATTCACTTGAAAAGCATAGTGGGCGCATTGGCTCTCTAGCCCAGAAATAAACAAAACATTTAATCATGTTGGTACCTCCATACGTAATTTATTAGCCTTTTTAGATTATTTTTTGCCTTAGTATAAAATTCAAGTAAAAATATAGGTTTAATCTTATGTATTAACCTAAGGTATTTTTTCTTTTATTTTTAGTTTTTCATTGTTGGTATGATTACCACAAATCCGGTCCCTAAGATAGAAGCATAGCCTGGTTTGAAGATCACCAAATTAATTTGTAATTTTATTGTAACATTTACAGTTAATCAATTTTATTTTTATTTTTCTGTATAATTTTCAAATTCAATAAACCTGGAAAATATTTCTTTCAGTGTCCAAGTACCGTTGTATGGAGGATGATATAATATGCGGTACCGACATTGTTTGACTTGACTTTTTTCGTACCTATATCATCATCTGCTGCTTAGCCTTGTCCCAAATATGTTTGGGTCGGCTTCCAGTCTAACCAGAAGGCAGTCGCTCCATATAAAAACTTTTTTGCAAAATATAAAACCGACTTCCATATCAAAACACTACAAAGCCAAAAATAATTTTAATTTCGGTAGTCGGTGTTATTGGTTTTGTATTTTCTTTTTTTTTTTCACACCACCTTCCGAAATTAAAATTATTTTTGTCTTTGTAGTGTTTTGATATGGAAGTCGGTTTTATTTTTTGCAAAAAAATTTTATTTTCGTGCTTTTTAGTGGGTTAGTGAATTTTCCAAATCAGTTCGTAAATGACGGAGTTATGCGCAAAAAACGCAATGCAGAGTAAACGAAAAGATCATCAACGTAAATATTTTTTTAGACTTTTCTTGATTTTTCAGAAACGGTTTATCCATTTTCAACCGACGACAAAAAGAGGAGGTTATCAATTCGACGCGTATATATATATATATATATATTTTTATGTATGATCATCGAGTACTCGAAGACGGCTGAACCGATTTGGAAAATTCTTTTTTTGTTCGAATGGGTATACTTCGAAATTGGTACCACTATCACCAAAGTCAGGATCTGATGATGGGATCCTGGAGAAATCGAGGGAACTCTTCAAATATTATAGGCACACCTATGGCGTTTTGGGTATTTCTTATAGTAACTTGTGCAGTTGCTCTCAAAAAGTACCATTTGGGGAAGTGGAACTGATGATGAAGACCACAGATGGCCGCCGAAACTACTCAATAAAGTAGAAAGTTAAAGTATTAAGTGGATTGCGATTCGATTACTTGAATATGGATGTTAAGCACTTTATGCTCGTCACAATGCATATGGTGATGTAGAGCTGATGGTGAAGTACCAGGAGAACTCCTCAACAATTAACGGCCCAGCATTGGGAAAAGCAATATTTTGTAAAAGGTTATAAGTAGTTGACATTTAGGCTCTTGTAACTAAGTAAATTAAAAATCATCCAACTAAAAAGAGTGAAAAAAAAACTTTTTAACAAAAAATTAAACCGACTCCCAAAAAACACTGCAAAGTGAAAAATAACTTTAATTTCGGAAGTCGGTGCCAAAAACGAAAAAACAAAACTAAAGACACCGACTACCGAAATTAAAATTATTTTTCACTTTGCAGTGTTTTTTGGGAGTCGGTTTAATTTTTTGTTAAAAAGTTTTTTTTCGATAAAATTTTCATGGGACCATTTGGGAAGTATACCCTTTCTAACAAAATAAGAATTTTTCAAATCGGTTGGCAAGCGACGGAGTTCTGAGCGGAAAAACATAAAAAAAAAGAAATACAAACATCCGAATTGAGAACCTCCTCCTTTTTTAGAAGTCGGTTAAAAATATTGTTATTCTAGTGTCAGGATTTTTTTATTCGGGAAACAAATAATTGAACCGTATGTCTCACAAAAAAAAATGGAATGGCATTATGTAGGTAAATGTACAATCCTCAACATTTCTACAACGTGTAACGGAAACCCTATATCTATCCACAAGGGCTGAAGACAACATCTGGTATGGAGACTCTATGCACATTTTCAGCTCAAAATAAGTGACTCAAAACATTGATACCAAATTATCGGTTTCATAGGTTTCTTGAATGCCAATCATAACAGACCTGTCACAGCACTACGAGGGTTAATAACTTTCCACGTGACTTGGCAATGACACGATAATTCTCTTCGTTATTCTTACTTTGAAAGATTCGGTCTCTGGTATCAATGTATTGAAATTTCTAATAAGTTCCACACATGTAGTCATAGGATTACAAAACCCTTGCCATATCATTTGTTATCATCCAAAGAAGTTCTGCACTTGATATGTATATACCCTTTAAGTTACACTTGTATAGAATAGTTGTGGATATTATTAATTAGGTACACAGATAAGTACAATTATACTTAAATACACACTATCTTGTGTATTTATCTATACAGTTTGTAGCTAGTTGCACAAACTCTCAATGTTTCTTTCTTAATATTACTTTGGTATAGAAAGAAGTTATCCAAACGATAAATGTGGTTATATCATTGTCAAAAAATTTACACTGAGTATATCAGCGGTTATCTATGCTATATTAGAGATATTTTTGCAATGCAAAAAATCCGTTATCTGCGTAGAAAATAAATCCGTTTTTAATTAACTTTATTACTCTTTGCAGTCCAAATTAATTTTCACTGGAGCAACATACTGCGTTTGATAGTCTATCATTGTATATATGTATTATTGGTAAAATTGTGGTGGCTGCTTCACAAAAGTCATTTTATCAAATGAAATTGAAAACCTATTACAAATACGGGTTAGTCTTGTAAATTTTGAGAAGTTAAAAGAAATAGTCAAAGCCAAAATAATATATAATAATATTTACTAACGAGTTGAACTGTAAACGTTTTGAGTTAAAAGTCAGACGAGACATTACTCAAAAATATTGATAAATTTTTACTTGAAGACAAAGAGAGATAAATTCAATTTCAATGCTAGTACGACTGTACAACGCCATTACTTTAAATGAAACAGTTTTTGTTTAACGATGAAAACACTCATTACATTCACCTTCAAACTTTTAAATTTTCATACAAAAGAAGAGAGTAATCATGGCATTCATACAATACAAGCTTTTAAAAATATTTCCTTCTCATTTCGGAGTTAGTATGAAATGTAAGAAAACAGCGTGCATTCACGTATCTATCGATAATATTTTTATACTACGTATGATATTGTTTGACGTGATTTAAGAGACAGACGCGATGCTAATTCAATTTCCGTCGGCACCGTTACCCTTATTTAAAACTGATATTTTACGTACTGGTATACTGTAGATACATGTATTGGGTAAATTATGATCAAGTTCAGTTACAATTATTATTTAAAATGAGCTTTATACAGCATCAACTGTTTACCTATTCAGTTCAATTATTAATTTCTTTTTCAACTATTTACTCCGCCGCCGTTCGTAGTGTTCAATTTTTAAGCATTATTCTCCACATTTTATAAAAAATATCTGAATATTCTAAAAAATTATAAGCGCTTGGTTGAAAGGGGACTTTCATATCACAGATCTGTTCGTTCTGCGTATAATTTCAAGCTGCTGTATCAGGATGAAAGAGCTTATTCAGCGCTTTCTAGGCAACGTAAGCGCTTCAATTGAGCTCGGAATTAGAGTTTATTCAAAGAAAACGTATGTATGTGGGATATAAAATTTTGTTCACTAACGATATAGAACTAGGATTAGGTATATTTTATAATATCATGTGTGTGATATTTGTGAGAAACGAAGGTATGGATAGCAAGCAAAGTTAAGCAAATTAATGAGTAACCGTGGACTTTCTTACCGGTTCTTCCCCATAAGAAACGACCAATTTCGAACCGTGCACTAGGTTCTGACGTTTTATAAGTGGCGATATACAGTATGTTAACTAACAGAGGGCGTTCCCGTTAACCCGCAATAGTATAAGCACATCAATTAGATTATTAGCGGCCCGTCATTCATAAATACATTGCGACGTTACCGTTCTTCAAGTACGCGTGTACAGAGTGTTTCTTTTACGTATCAATTTAACATTTTTAGTGATTATTTTAACATTAAAAAAAAAGCATTTTGTTTTCGAATGGTAATATTGTTTTAGCATGTATGGATGCTATACTATTGCGGGTTAATGGGAACGCCCTCTGTTAGTTAACATACTGTGTATATGACCTATGTGAAATAAAATATTTTGAGTATGAATACGATACTAAGTAATTAAGCACTTACTTTATAAAGCATAGTCTAAGTTCTTAGATCATAATACTGAAATCTTCTTATATATAAAAATCAATTGCTGTTCGTTAGTCTCGCTAAAATTCAAGACTGAATGACACCATTTAGATAATTTTGGTTTTAAAATATTTGTGAAAGTCCAGGGTAAGTTTAAAAGGTGAGAGATTATGGAAAATAAAAACGATTAAAACGTGCAGTGGCGGCCTAGTTATAGGTACAACTTACAAGTTGTAGATCGTGGGTTCGAAACCAGGCAGCAGGCATATTACCTACGATCTCCGGCCACCGTAGGCGCGGGCTTGCGGACGGTGAGCAGGGGTAGCTCATAGTCCGGGAAGGACCAGGCCAGGGTCGGCGGCGCGTCGTGTTCCGTGCGCGCTTCAAGGAACTGTCAGCACCGGTGACGGGGCCCCATAGGGACATTGCCTGCCGGGGTTACGGAATTTAATGAGATACCGCGGCCCCGGAACTTAAGGGCAGCTGAAGGAACAGGGTGGGTTTTTAGTCAGTAGAAGTCTGACACACCCTTCCGCTTAATCCAGAGCGGGAGAAGTCATTCGATGATTTTCTCACCTAACAAAAAGGCATATTACCTACTTTGTGTATTTTTTACCATCATCACTACTCAAAACAGTGAAGAAGAACATCCTAAATGAACCGGAAAACCCGAAGATATATGACATCTAAAATCCCGCACTGGATCCGCGTGGTGAACTACGACCCATTTCCTTTCATAGGTAGGAGTACTGTGTCCTATAGAAACGTATCTATAGGTTGGTTATGTTATGAATGTTCCAACAAAAACCAATTCCGTAAAAACTTATGATTCCAATCCACTCAAAACATTTTGATCACGTTTATTGCAGTCGTTTTACTCACAATAACCGTATTTAAAAACCTGATTGATTATTGGGAAAGTAAATCTTACATGTACCTTATTTTTTTAATGAAAATTGAAACAGATCTCATAGATTTTTATGATTTTTTATTTAAATCAAGCTAACTTATTATAAGTGACAAATTCACAATGCTAATAGATGTATAAGTCATGTAATATGTTTTAAGTGAATAAGTCGTTGGAGTACCTTATATAATAAAAACATAAAATAAAATAAAAGTGAATGTTTTGTATGTTAAGATAAACGATATCAGAGATATATTAGATATATTGCTTTCTATTTAACGCGATGGTTTATGTGTGATTTCTCTAGTCATTGATTGATTTTATTTATTACTAGCTTTTGCCCGCAACTTCGTTCGCGTGGGAGGTTTTTCCCACGTAAATCCCGATATCATGGGAATTTCGGGATAAAAATATCCTATGTCCGTCTCCTGGTTCTAAGCTACCTCCCTACCAATTTTCAGCTAAATCGGTTCAGCCGTTCTTGAGTTGAGACTAACAAGACTTTCTTTTATACATATAGATTTGTGTGTTTATTTTTTGTTTATGTGTAAATGTATATCTATATGGACTTTGGTCTGAAAATAAATTATTTTATATATGGTAATCGGACGGGGTAGCTGAAAAAGCTCGCGCTCGGACGCCCCGCCTTTTTATACCTTCAGCCGTGAGACGCGTCGAGCGCGGCGACCGATTCTCAAAAATAATCCTTATAGCATGATTCAGTATTCACGCGCGATGGCTTATTATTAGCGTATTTCATGTATAACTTTGGTGTTTCTATACCGATTTATGTGATTCTTTTTTATGGAATAGTTAATAATGTTAACTTTTTCAATTAGGGGTGACTGAGAGTGTTATAAACGTAAGAGTAAACAAATATTATAATCAGAAAGCTTCGAACTGTTAAGCTATCGGGAGTTACACGTGTTATTGTGAGTCAACCATAAAAGATAGACATATGCTGTCGTGGGATATTTTTTATATAATTTTAAGGAGGACATTTCCGACATGATATGATTTCTGTGTAGCTTTAACCATTAAGGTTACTCGCGACGGAAGCTTAAAAATGGAGTAACTTCTCCCGTTTTCCCAACTTTTCCCTTGACTGCTCTGCTTCTATTGATTGTAGCGTGATGAAAAGTATACTATAACCAGCTCAGGAGTATGAAAAATAATTGTACCAAGTTTCGTTAAAATCCGTCGAGTAGTTTTTGTTTCTATAACGGCTATACAGACAGACAGACAGACAGACAAAAATTTAACTGATTGCATTTTTGGCATCAGTATCGATCCCTAATCACCCCTTGATATTTATTTTGGAAATATATTTCATGTACAGAATTGATCTCTCTACAGATTTATTATAAGTATAGATTTTACAAAGTGTGTTATATAAAAAAATACCAACATTTAAAAGTAAGGTATCTATCGATAATAAAGTAAAGTATCCTTTAACAACTTTCCTGTATAAAAAAACTTTTTAACAAAAAATTAAACCGACTCCCAAAAAACACTGCAAAGTGAAAAATCACTTTAATTTCGGTAGTCGGTGTCTTTAGTTTTGTTTTTTCGTTTTTGGCACCGACTTCCGAAATTAAAGTTATTTTTCACTTTGCAGTGTTTTTTGGGAGTCGGTTTAATTTTTTGTTAAAAAGTTTTTTTTTTCACTCTTTTTAGTTGGATGATTTTTAATTTACCTAGTTACGAGAGCCTAAATGTCAACTACTTATAACCTTTTACAAAATATTGCTTTTCCCAATGCTGGGCCGTTAATTGTTGAGGAGTTCTGTTGGTACTTCACCATCAGCTCTACATCACCATATGCATTGTGACGAGCATAAAGTGCTTAACATCCATATTCAAGTAATCGAATCGCAATCCACTTAATACTTATTATTGAGTAGTTTCGGCGGCCATCTGTGGTCTTCATCATCAGTTCCACTTCCCCAAATGGTACTTTTTGAGAGCAACTGCACAAGTGACTATAAGAAATACCCAAAACACCATAGGTGTGCCTATAATATTTGAAGATTTCCCTCGATTTCTCCAGGATCCCATCATCAGATCCTGACTTTGGTGATAATGGTACCAATTTCGAAGTATACTCATTCGAACAAAAAAAGAATTTTCCAAATCGGTTCAGCCGTCTTCGAGTACTTTATGATCATACATTAAAAAAAAAATATATATATATACGCGTCGAATTGATAACCTCCTCTTTTTGTCGTCGGTTGAAAAATAACGATCTTAGGAAAATAAAGCTTGATATTACATAAGTCTAGGCATGTGACATTGATGGATTTTTGATTAATGTAATTTAACTGGTAATCTTCAATGGTTAACAGGTTGAAGAAGCTGTTAAATTATTAACCAGTTTTGAAATTTATTCGTTAGCGTTACGTGTCAATGAATGTCAACGGTTTCGACTCGAAACTGTTGAAAAAATGACGTTGAGCGCGTTAACGAAAATTAACAGCTAATATTTTTAACCTGTTTTCGGAAATGAATAATCTGTAAAGACGTTGAGCGCGTTGACGAAAATTAACAGCTAAAGTTTTTAACCTGTTTTCGGAAATGAATAATGTGTAAAGACGTTGAGCGCGTTAACGAAAATTAACAGCTAATATTTTTAACCTGTTTTCGGAAATTAATAATGTGTAAAGACGTTGAGTGCGTTGACGAAAATTACCAGCTAATATTTTTAACCTGTTTTCGGAAATTAATAATGTGTAAAGACGTTGAGTGCGTTGATGAAAATTAACAGCTAATATTTTCAACCTTATGATGGTGGCGGTGGAATAAAACCAACGTTGGATGACAGATAGGGTTTTATTTACTTTACTCAAACACTTGACAGGGTTTATCAAACAAAGTTAGACTGACGTAATAACTATTAGTGGTCCTAGGGATGGACTGCGGGGCTATCCTATCCCTTAACCTCCTAGCTCGCTATTCCTGAGGGCGACGGGGCCTCCGCTCAGTTTAAGCTTAAGACAATAGTAGTGACTGCGGGGCTATCGACCACTATGCCTTCTAAGCTGCGAATGAATCGTTTCTTTTTTTTTTTTTTTATGAAGGGCCACTTGTAGATCAGCACACTAAGGCTGTGAGTCTACTTAACCGTGAATCGTTTCTCCTTGGTGAGGGCTTATATAGGCGGCTTGACACGTTAGTGTGCGTCTTCATCATGTGATCCTTGTATGTGTTTGTAACTCGTTAACGTCACGACACTTCACACGTCGTATGTTAGATGTCACTAGTATTCTACAGGTACTGTATATACAATCTGATAGATGGCGTAAGGCGTCGTGTTATAACCTGTTTTTTCATTGATGAATAACAGTTAACCCGTTGACGAATGAAAAGTCGTTAAAAAAAAAACAGTTTATTGATTCAACGCCCACCTCTACATAAGTCACTCAAGTCAACTGTTTCACAAATACAATTCGTAGATCGTTTTGTGATTTGTCAGCCGTCTCTCCGCCTGTCAAACGCAAACCACGATTTATTTGTAAACTTGATAAAGACAAAAGATAGAATGTCAAGGGCCGCACAGAACACAAATAAGTACTTCTTATTGAACACAACACAAACGAAACGACTTTATATTTGTAACAATGAATGGCTTTGAGCTGTGAATGCTTAACACAAAACAATTTGTGAGTACTTTTAAATTTGGATCGTGGATCAATAGTTGGTTATTGATAAGTTCTTATTTGTTAGCAATGTGACGTTCAGACAAATATTGAAGTTTTTTTTTTTCATTAAAAACACAAATTTGAACTTAGTTCGGTGATATATCAGAGTAGAAAAAACTTTTCTCGAAGCTTCACCCTACCCAAAGACGGTAATAGTCAAAACAATAAAGCTTAAATATATTCAGTGGAGTATCATTAAGATATTATTTATCTATTGAATCGAGTTGAACAATTGGTACGCATAAACACGGGAATAAGCGATTGTTTAAATTACGAAGTCAGATGAGACTTGAGAATTCAGCATGTTAATTAAGTTATCGGGAACAGCTTGTTCGAAGGCTGCTTTGCAAGTTCGCTGCGCATGCCCAAACTACACCGGAATACCAATTATAAATTATTGGAATGTTCTCCGTTAAATGATATACATAAATATTCCAATTTAAATAAGGCTCAAGGATGGAAGGACAAAGCCGTGTATGCGTCAAAGTAGTTCAGTAAAAAAATCCAATATTCGAGAAATTTCATTTTCGCTAATGAGCTATGGACAGAAAATAAAAGAAAGAGTTTTCAGAGACAAAGTGTGCATTATATTAAAAGAAGTAGGCCTTTGTATCAATTTATTTTTGCCATTAACAAGATTGAACAAGACCCGTGGAAATTTCACGGACGAGTGCAGACGAAATTACCTTTAAATCTACAGAGATTTTGTGGAAACAAGTTGAACAGAGCGGGGGCGGTCAGGTTTCACGTTTCATTACAAAACGAGCAGCTCTTCTAATTTAGAGAACATAAATGTTAATTTGCCTAAATAGTAGGCGCCTTCTTAATTTGTTGCTGCGCCAGCGGTGCAGACGGTTGGCTCCCTAAATTAACTGCAACAACTTAGAACGAGTAAATAATAGTTTCCAAATCTCATCTCCATTGTTTGTTACTCGCACATTATCTAAATATTGTTTTGTCTCATTTCATCTTTCAATAACGTACAATCGACGTCTGCAACAATAAAGAAATTTCATTTTTATTTGCTCTTATTTTTATGCGGATTTTCTTCTTTACAATCGTTGCTGTAGTGAATGGAAAAGTTCATTAGAGTGGCGCGCGGCACAATCCTCTGCAAATATTGACACTTTTTGTATAGAATTTTCGCAAGTTTATGTATGCGACTTGAATACTTGAATGTATTCGGGACAGTACACTGCCTTTACAAACTTTCTTCTTGCGGAGAAGTTTGACGTGGTTCGCTGTGCTCTGCTGTCTTTTATTGATAAACAAAGTTGGACAGAATAACGTTGGTGGGACTTTTGGATCTGTGAAAGAAACGCTATGAGTCATTTAAAAAATAAAACTTAGTGATCGTTTATATGCCTCTGGCCACAATATAAAAAGTTAACGACTGCGATGGACAGTGACACGTACGTGACAAATTGCTAAGTTGAGAGACAAAGATATTTTTTTAATGTTTGCTTGTCCTTTGCGATTAGACATTGGATTGAAGTTCTAAGCGTCAATAATAAGCTTGAACGACTCCAAAATTTTGTATCAGATTCATATTTGGTTTGCGCAAATATGATCATGTTTCTGAGTTTCGCATTAAACTCAAGTGGCTGCCGATCCACCTTCGCCGGAATGCACATATTTTATCATTACTTTACAGTATTCTCTTCAATCCTATAACTCCGTTTTATCTCAAAGAACGCTTTAAGTTCCTTCATCACACACATGTTAGAGATTTGAGATCATCGGAGAATTTGAGACTTTCAATGCCTGCGCATTTCACTAAATTCTATGGCTCATCGTTTATGGTGCAAGCTATTCGTTTGTGGAATGCATTGCCGGTGTCAGTAAGACAAGCTCAGGCACTGGCTACTTTTAAAAGCTCGGTTACTAATTATTTTCTTTCCAATTTATGATTATTCTTTTGTTTTCTCTCCACATGATGTTAAAGAACACATTATATGTATTGTATTATTTAATTACCTATGTATTGTATTGTATATATATATTTGCACATATATTTATTTATTTAAGTATTTAAATAATTTTTGTTTCTCTGTTTTTATGAGTAATGTAGTAAGTACACTAATTTAGCCCTCCCTACTTTAATTAAAGTTTTTAAAGTCCTTCCAAATGTTGTCTGGAAGATATCGCTTGCAGCGATAAGACCGCCATTGTTACCATAGAATGAGCAATATTGTTAAATAGGTGTGTTCACATTTTGGTGTACAATAAAGTATATTCTATCCATCTATCTATCTAACCTAATGGCTAAGGTGTCGGCCTTGTGATCGACAGGTCACAGATTCAAACCCCACCCATTGCATACCCACATTATTGCCGTGATATTTAGCTTAGTTGGAGGGGTTAACAAGACTTCTAGTTATGTGAATGCTACCCACATTGTTAGTTCTCTTTAAGAGAAAGAAAAAAGTTATTCACGGCCTCCATTGCACACTGCCATGTGACTTATCGACATTGTCTTGAGTTTGTATACAACGTGTAACGGAAACCCCATATCTATCCAAAAGGGCTGAAGACAACATCTGGTATGCACAGTTTCAGCACAAAATAACTGACTCAAAAAATTGATAACAAATTATTGGTTTCATATATTTCTTGAATACCAATCATAACAAACGTGTCACAGCACTACGAGGGTCAATAACTTTCCATGTCACTTGGCAATAACACGATAATTCTTTTCGTTCTTCTTAATTTGAAAAATTCGGTCTCTGGTATCAGTGTATTGGAATTTGTAATAAGTTCTACACACGTAGACTTAGGATTACAAAACCCTTGCCATATCGTTTGTTATCATCCAAAGAAGCCATGCACTTGGTATGTATATACCCTTTAAATTACACGTTGTATATGTTTGTGCAGGTGAACATCAGCAATACCTGGGTGCTCCCCGAGGAAGGCTTCCCGGTGTTCTATCGCTACTTCAGGGACCGCATCTCCTGGTACGAGGCTGATGCCGTCTGCCAGTTCCACCATGCCAATCTTGTCACAGGTCAGTAATATTTCATTTTTATTTATTAAAGGGATGATATTCTATAAGGTACGTCAGAATAACTATTATAAACTGAAATGTTGACTCATAAGTTACGTCGCCAGTCCGACATATCAAAATATATAGGTTTCATTTTCATTTGCAAACATGGGTTCTTACCCATGTTTGCAAATGAAAATGAAACACATTACATATATCCGGAGTTTCTTCCTTGTAATAAGTTCTCCATATTTAACCGATATACGGGTATGCAAATAGTGCAACATTAATTGGAACACACAACGAATACAATAAAAATGAAGTAAAATTTAAAAGATAAAATGTTAGCATTGTCAGTCAGAGGTACTAAGTCATATTTTATCTACGCGAGTCTATAGGCACCTTAATAACTGCAATACGAAGTAACATTTAAAATTCAAATTTGGGTTAATTGTATTCAAACTTCTTATATAAAAATTGAAAAATATTTTTATGCAAGTCATGAGTGGCTAGCACAAATGAAAACTGTGAGAACTTTTAATGGCTTTTTAACTAAGTTAGTCTCTGAAATCAGAATCTGTGATTATTTTCCAACTAAAGTTAAAATTCTGCAGTAGATGCTGCATTGTAGTTTGTATGTACGTTCGATAAGTATGTGGAGCTTTGTAAAACGCAGTAACATTTAGACAGGTCCTGCCAATTAGAGTCATGAAAAGGAAAGTAAAGCTCAGTTTTCTTTTATTTCTCTGCAGGCGATGTAAACATCTCATTACTGCTACAAAAAGTAAAAAAAGAACGCCGTTTCAAAAATTCTTCCTAAAAATCTTAAGAAGTTTATCTAAAGGTAGCAAGTACAAAGCCTTTCGTAAAGATAAGTATAATTAATACATTCTGAGATACATTTCACTAAAAAGCCTTTGTTATTGTCTGCTTCCACGATATCTCTGAATTGCTTCTACATTGTTCGTTAAAGATGCCAGTTGTGGGAGTACAAAAAGAGGTATCTATATATATTTCAATATCCCCACAGGCCGTTAGGTCTAATCGTCGGCAATCCAGCCAAGACCCCCATTACCGCTGATAGCGCCCTCGACCCTGTCTCTACTTGCGAGATACAACTCCATCACATATAAATGTACGTGCCGATAAGAAAATGTTAATATACGGTTGTTATTTTGTACACATTAGTTTGTTTAGGAAAGTGTCTTTAGCAAGTGAAGATATTTAAATATTGAAATAGCGTGAGATAGTAACATGGGACAAATTTATATGGCTAGACAAATAAATGGATATAATTGTTATTATACATCATAACAGAGATAAATAATTAGCGGTCTTATCGCTAAAAGCGGTCTTGTACAGGCAGCCTTAGGATGGATTTTGACACAGGAGAAAATAAATACGCGGGTGGTGTACTATTTATTAATATGAAATACTGAAGTAATATACTATATATAATCAATACATTACATATAAAAAGCTAAGACAAATACTAATAAAATAATAATTTAAGCACATTATATTAAGGAAGATTGTTATTCCTATGTTCAGAGAACATATATCTAGGAAGACCCGGTAACAAAATTCTCAGTTATACCTACTTACTTATGACTCAGATTCAATATCTTCTCCAAACAAGCTTAATGAGGCATTCAATCTGCAACGTATTTCATTCAATGTCGGGTACGATTGTATTTGTACTACAAAAGTATTTATTCTTGGAAGTAAATATCTATATGTACTTAAGGACGAGTCATTAGGTTTCCATAAGCGAACTACGAAGGTCGGTAAACTCAGAAATGACAGTTGAATCGGTCGGTCCCTTTCCAAGACTGATTTCTGCCCCGATTACATTCAGACCCACGATTGATAACATTTCAATATCGCTCCCTAATTGAAAACGATAATTTAAAATGTATTTCCATTTCGATTCATTAATGCGCAATCATGAAATGTAAACGATTTGTCTATTTTTTGAGCTGCAATTTATATTGTGAAACAAGAAATAAGTTTTGCCTAAATAATTTAATTTAGCAGTAAGCCAATTCTAAGCTTATAGATATAGAAAGAAATAAATGGCATGAACAGGAGTTCATACGCTTATTTTCCGTCGCAAGTCGTAAGAGTAAATGGACGGAAGCGAGTGACTTAATGGCCCAGTAACATGTTACTACTTCTGCAGTTTCTAAACGACACGTTGCTATTCACGTCTCGAGAGGTACTAGCGACAGTCAAACGAGGCATGGAGCCGAGAGCCCGAGGATCCTACTCTGTCCCACATGAAAGACGGGAAAGAAAACGTGACATAAGTATAAAGGAGTACTTATAGAAAATTGAACTACATCAGTGTAATGTTTTGTTCCATAAGAGCTGACGAAATGTCCCCATTATCCAGGCCGCGTCTCATTTCTATCCTCGAGAGCGGCAGTTGAAAACAATACAATACCTACTTATTCGTCTTTGTGCACAATGAGTGTGACTCGCTGAGCCTGTAGGCCTCTGCTGATGATGTCAAACAAATCCTTTGTAATACAATACGCTTTTATCCTGAAAATGAAAACTTTAATTAGTTTCGAAATGTTAACTCGAAAGAATTCCTTCTATGTTATTTGAAACTCAAGGAGTCTAATTAAAGCCTTATTTAAAATAAGATTCTTGTAGATACGGTGTTCTTGACTTTACAAATTTTGAACCTGATTCATGAAATTTTTAATTTAATGAGTATTTGAAGACGATTTTGATAAACAATGTAAGTATTTTAATTATAATCAATGAAACCTTTTGAGGCTACTCAGCTCCGTAACTGTACTATAACTGTGGTGTATTTTGAACACTTAAGAAAGACAGCGTTATTTATATTTCTAAGACAAAAACAGCTTATCAAATTTACTGAGAAACTTTGAGCAGTAATGAACTCATAATAGACTGATAATGTTACAACTGAATAAAAAACTTTCAGCGGCCAGCACGCGAAGACTAAAATACAATCGTTCATTATCATTAATTCTTTTCGTAATAAGTTATGAAGTGTCCTCTCGCGAAACCTTACCCTGCTTACATTATTCAAGCATCTAGTTAACAGTTGGGCCTTTCAGAATACTTGTGTAAATTGCCACTGCGACATTGAATATTAACTTTTAGAATCGGCTTGTTCGGCGAGATTCACTCACATAACTTTTCATTTCAGGCCATTTTTTTCGACGTTACTCATTTTGAAAAGATATTCATAATACTGGTCTTATTATAGTAGGTTGAAAACTTTTCTTGACTATGCATAAGTTGATTTATACGATCCCGAATATTTTGGTAAATAGGTTTAAGATTTTTTTCTGTATACAACGTGTAAAGGGTATATACATACCAAGTGCATGGCTTCTTTGGATGATAACAAACGATATGGCAAGGGTTTTGTAAACCTAAGTCTACGTGTGTAGAACTTATTACAAATTCCAATACACAATACCAGAGACCGAATTTTTCAAATTAAGAAGAACGAAAAGAATTATCGTGTTATTGGCAAGTGACGTGGAAAGTTATAGACCCTCGTAGTGTTGTGACACGTTTGTTATGATTTGTATTCAAGAATTAAATGAAATCAATAATTTGGTATCAATTCTTTGAGTCAGTTATTTTGTGCTGAAACTGTACATAGAGACTCCATACCATATGTTGTCTTCAGCCCTTTTGGATAGATATGGGGTTTCCATTACACGTTATATATCAAATAGTTAAATTATGTTCATAATACTAAACCTCTGTATTAGTCTACAACGCTGTCAGCTGGCCTAAGAGACTGCCTCATTGCTACAACATAGCCACTTTTTATGACAATGCCATGCCCCTCTGGTCATGACTAACCTCAGGCCAAATAAAAGCCAAATATTTGGTTAAGTTCATTTCATTTACTTTTTTTATTTTTGATCCGTCTACATTATCTAAAAAACTTTTTAACAAAAAACGCTTGGTGGTGGGGTAACGTAACGTGGTTCGATTTGTAATTTATCTAGTTACAAAAGCTTAAATGACAACTAATTATCACCTTTTACAAAATATTGCTTTTCGCGGTGCAGAGCCGTTAATTTTCGAGGAGTTCTCCTGGTACTTCACCATAAGCTCCACTTCACCATATACATTGTGATGAGCATAAAGTGCTTAACAATCATTTTCCAGTAATCGAATTGCAACCCATGAAATATTTATTATTGAGTAGTTGCGTTGGTTATCTGTGGTCTTCATAATCAGTTTCATTTCACCAAATACTGCTTTTCCAAAGCATCTACACAAGTTACTATAAAAAATAACCCAAATCGCTATAGGTATGCCTATAATATTTGAAGAGTTCCCTCGATTTCTCCATGATTCCATCATCAGATCCTGACGTGATGACAATGGCACCAACTAGAAGTATACCCTTTCAAAAAAAAAAATTTCCGAATCGGTCCAGCCGTCGTCGAGTAATCGGAAACATACATAAAAAGAAAGTAAAAGTTTAAGACGAACTGAGAACCTTTTCCTTTTTTTAAGTCGGTTAACGTGGTCGGTATTCCGTCTTGTCGTACTAAGCGTTTCTCCTTTACATCTATTGTGCGCATAGCCAAGGTACCTCTCTGGTCAAAGAATTCCCTGCCATGCCGGCTTCTGTGTTCCCTACTGTGGCGTTGTGGTTTAGGTGGTAGAATAAAACAGAAGACCACAGGAGTTTTCAGCATTTAATTGGTAGAGGGGTGGATTCAGTTCACAAGGGTTCTTTCACTGGTCGAAGGTTTGTGAATGGTACTGCCCTGAGCTCAGGCCGCGACGCACGCAGACCGGCGAGCCGATCCCGAAGCCGGCAGCGACCACGTGTCTGACTCAGAGGTTGTGCAGGGCAGGCCACGGGAGAGGATGTCTCTCCTCCTCACCCGACTCGCACGTGGCAGCCGCAGAGGTTGGCAGGTAGACCACGCGACAGCGCGTCTCTCCAGCGGTAGTACACGGAGGCAGCGGTGACACCCGTCGCGTGGCAGACGCTGATGTAGTTGATATTCGAGACCCAAGGCAGTAGAAGTAAAGAAAAAACGAAAACCCTGGAATCAACATGAAGGGTGCTTCCGTAAGCGTGGTGCCAGGAATCGTGAGCGCCAGCGATGCGTGCGCCTCCCAGCCGTAAGCCCACGGAACAGTACCAGGGAAACGAATGGGAAACTCACCATCGCGGCGGTTCACAAAGGTTATAGATAAGCGTGCGCATGCCGCGTGCAACGATATAGAAGGTAACCGCGTGACAAAGCGTTTAAGCCCGTAGCTGCTATGACACAGCAGGAAAGGAATGCTGCGGCCTGCGTACGCCTCACAAATTTAGAAACACTAGTGGAAAACAGATGACAATGAAATAGCACAGTCATGTTTTAGACGGAAGCCATCTTGACAACCGGGCAATTATATAAATTTACAAACGCTGCAGATTATGGCGAAATAAGAGGATTGAGGTGGAGAAAAATGGCAGATACGATTTGCACTTACCCTTGGGCACAAAGAGGTTTCAATATTAGTTACCTGTAACAGTAGGTGGTGAAAAAAGAACTCCGCGGACCGGGGATTAGAATTTATAGCCGGTCACCGCATAAGTGTTGTCACTCAGTGAAACCATAGACATTTGGGATTAGTGTGATAATCGGGTCTAATTTAATCGACTATCACGCCACAGTACCCCGCCTGTTAGCGAAGGATTTTCCCTAGGATAAATCCGCTCGGGCACGCCACAATTGCGGCGGTAAGACCCCTCTTTGAGGAGTGGCTAGATCGGCGTCACGGCGTCCTGACCTACCGTATGACGCAGGTCCTCACCGGACACGGAAGTTTCGGGAGGTACCTGTGTCTGATGGGAAAGGAGGAAACGCCTGGGTGTCACCACTGCGAGGGTCGCCCTGAGGACACAGTCGAGCACACGGTGCAGGACTGCCCTGCTTGGGCAGAGCACCGACGTGTCCTCACGGCGGCAATAGGCGGAGACCTCTCGCGCCCGGCATTGGTCGAGGCCATGCTGTGGGGCGAGAGGGAGTGGGAAGCGGTCGCCTCCTTCTGCGAAGCAGTCATGCTTCCGAAGGAGGAGGCGGGCCGCGAGAGGGAGAGGATGGCGTCCTCCCTCCAGCCCAGCCGCAGTGGTAGACGCCCACGGCGTTGGACGTCGGCCGACGATCTCCGGCCACCGTAGGCGCGGGCATGCGGACAGCGAGTAAAGGGCAACTCGCTGTCCGACCATGGACCATGCCCGGGTCGACGGCACGTCGTGTTCCACGCGCGCCTCAAAGAGCGTCAGCAATATGACGAGGCCCCCCCGTAGAGGGCCGAAGCCTGCCGGGGTCGTGGGACTCATCCCGTTACCGTGACCCCGGTACGTAAAGGGTTATTGAAGGAACACTGTGGATTTTAGTCAGTAAAAGTCTGACAGTCCCTCCCACCCTGCCCGGGGTGGGAGGACTTATTTGATAATTTTAACACGATAAAAAAAAAAAGGATAAATCCGCTAGAAGGCCTAAACCACTATTACTGACCACCTATACGTTCATACATCCCATTCATGTGCTTCCATACTATTAATCATTCATCCATCCATTTTATGTCCATCCCTGACTTGGAAGTAGTCCTAAGTCAGTGACTTACTATCACATACGAGAGGTTAACTAATTATAGAGTAGTTTAACTCGAGACAGTCAGTAGGAAAAACAGCAAGATAAAGCAAGTGTATCTCCATAGGCTTAGGTAACCTTGGTGAACTGTTGCAGGCTATAGCTAATGTTAGGTTTCAAAGCAAGAAGTAAGTTCATCATTGAATATTAAATCATCAAAGTTCTAACAACAATTTAATAATAAGTTAAGGTTCTATTTTATGTTTAGGTTTAAAATTAAATTATGTTAAAGTTCAAAGCTAAGAGTATTTAAAAAAAATAAAAAAAAATTTGTTAAAGTTAAAAAATTTTTTTTTTTTTTGGTAATGGTCCATGTATATGTTCAAATTGGTTTAAGTTTCATTACTGGAATACGCATCTTATGTCAAAGTCTATTCGAGTGAGTTTCCGAACGTGAGTGAAATTAAAAAAAAAAATCAAGTCCATATCCATACTGTTGCGAGAATATCCGAACGTTATAGACGTAATTCTAAAAGACAAGTATCCAAGGTTGGTAACTACGTCGAGATGTCAAAGTCAGTACGTAAACGTCAAAATTATAATATGTCAATGATCTTGAATTAATTAGGTTATGTTATGCAACACGCGGAAATATTTTCTAAGAGAATTTATTAATTTAATTAGGGCAGGTTGGATCTAAGTGATATTCAGGCTAGGTTTGTTCAATATTAAACGAGGTTATGAAGTTTAAGTTAGGTTTCTGGTTTAGTGCTAGGTAAAAGAAATTAGGTAAGTTTGTAGACTAAATGTTGTTAGAATATTTCATGTAGATTAATTAGTGTGCGGACACCCATGTTTCAGGGGGCCGTCTTTAAGACATCCATGAGGACATAATAACATAAATAAAAGTTAATGGTAGTGTACCACGGAGACTACTCTGCCATGAAACAAAAGAATTAATCGCCCTGTGGGCCCACTATGTAGCCTCTCATAGTCACGCCGTGAAGAGAAAAATAATCAAAGAGATTAGATGTGTAGTGTATGTATGTGTGTGTCAGCAGACAGGTAGTCATGGAACTGAAGTTATGTTGGCTTATAACCATGCAGTCATGGTATTTAGTTCTGTTAAAAGATAAATAAATATAGTTAATTTTAGAATAATAGTTTGGTAACTTTAGTCAGTAGGTTTTATGTAGGATTACCACACTGTAGGTGGGTGTGAATTATGACACTAGGATAGCTATCGCAATTGCGGCGGTAAGACCCCTCTTTGAGGAGTGGCTAGATCGGCGTCACGGCGTCCTGACCTACCGCATGACGCAGGTCCTCACCGGACACGGAAGTTTCGGGAGGTACCTGTGTCTGATGGGAAAGGAGGAAACGTCTGGGTGTCACCACTGCGAGGGTCGCCCTGAGGACACCGTAGAGCACACGGTGCAAGACTGCCCCGCCTGGGCAGAGCACCGACGTGTCCTCACGGCGGCGATAGGCGGAGACCTCTCGCGCCCGGCATTGGTCGAGGCCATGCTGCGGGGCGAGAGGGAGTGGGAAGCGGTCGCCTCCTTCTGCAAAGCAGTCATGCTTCCGAAGGAGGAGGCGGGCCGCGAGAGGGAGAGGATGGCGTCCTCCCTCCAGCCCAGCCGCAGTGGTAGACGCCCACGGCGTCGGACGTCAGCCGACGATCTCCGGCCACCGTAGGCGCGGGCATGCGGACAGCGAGTAAAGGGCAACTCGCTGTCCGACCATGGACCATGCCCGGGTCGACGGCGCGTCGTGTTCCACGCGCGCCTCAAAGAGCGTCAGCAACATGACGAGGCCCCCTCTGCAGAGGGCCGAAGCCTGCCGGGGTCGTGGGACTCATCCCGTTACCGTGGCCCCGGTATGTAAAGGGTTATTGAAGGAACACCGTGGATTTTAGTCAATAAAAGTCTGACAGTCCCTCCCACCCTGCCCGGAGTGGGAGGACTTATTTGATAATTTTACCACGTTAAAAAAAAAAAAAAAAAAAAAAGGATAGCTATAATATATATAGAGTTATAGTTAACTTAGGTAGTTAGGTACAAGTCGACCCTCCACGACTAGTATGGTAGGCAGTCGTGGGTGTGTGTTCCCTTGGCATCGTGTGACCCTGTATGGGGTCAAACACTAGTTAGTTAGCTAGGCCTACGGGAGTTAGGGTGGACTGTTTCGCCTTAAATCCTTAGCGTGCCACTCACCCAAAGGCTTTCCTTGCATGTCTACCAACTCATAAACTATAGGGGAGAGTTTGGCAGATACTTTACATTTAGTAAATTTAGGAGCTAATTTTTTACTGAAATACTGTTCCTTAACACTCTGGTAGTAAGTACGTTTCCAGACTACATCACCTACATTGAATTCTACATTCTTGCGTCGTAAGTTGTAGTCTGTAGCATTTCTAGAATGTGCTCGTAGTAAGGCAGACTGTACTTGGTCAAAAATGTTAGAAAGGCAACCTAAGTTTTCTGCATACTGGTCTCTAGGTTGGAATATTATTTCCTTTAAGTCAGTTTTTTGGTAGATGGAACCGTCAGCTACTAATTCCCTACCAAATATAAGGAATGCAGGAGTGAAACCAGTAACTTCACTAGTTGAGCTATTTAGTGCAAATTGTACAGCTGGGATATGTAGATCCCAAGAGCGTTGGTCATTATCAATGTAGGTAGAAACAGCTGTTATGATTGTCTTATTGTACCTTTCCACGGTGTTAATCTGTGGTGCATACCTAGGAGTATAGTGTATGCTAGGTATGTTATATTTACTGAATAAGTTTTTAGTTTCATTTGAAGTGAACTGAGTGCCATTGTCTAAAATTATACATTGAGGTATTCCATGTACCAAAAATACATTATCCTCTATTAGTTTACAGATAGTTTTAGCGTTAGCATTCCTCATTGGGAAAAGAAGACAATACTTAGAGAAACAACATGTCACTACAAAAAGATATGCGTTTTGGCGTCTGGAGACAGGCAGAGGGCCAACAATGTCAATACTGAGCATCTGGAATGGTCGAGAGCATTCTTTAGGTTTCCCCATGACCCCCAGTGGAGCATGGTTCACTTGTTTATGAGCTAGACAGATTTCACATGAAGTTACAGCTTTCACCACATCACTGTGCATTCCTGGCCAGTAGTAACGAAGAGCTAGTCTTTTATAAGTTTTAAAAATGCCTAGATGACCTGCCGTGGGTTCTGCATGGTTGTCAATAACAACTTTAGACCTAGATTCATATGGAATAACTTCCTTCCAGTCAAACTCATTAAAAATAGCGAATTTACTTTTCATGTACCGAAATAACTTGTCATTTTTAATAAGATAATTAGGATAAGAGATTGGGCTCTGTATACAGCCATTATAGATTTTTAGGTACCAAGTATCGTTAGTTACTGGTGGGGTGGACTGGGTAGATATTTTAGCCACTGGGAGAGCGTGGGAATGTAGGTGTAAGTCTGTATTAGAGTTGATTATTTGTTTATTATGACTCATAAGAAAGATTGACTTAGTGTTTTTAGGGAACAGTTCAAAAAGATTCCAGAAGTCAATGCCCAGTAGAATGGGTATGTCAACTGATGGTATTACATAGGCCTCAAGTATGTGGTGTTTACTTTCAAAGGTTATTGGTAGATTTAGTATACCTATTGGTGATAACATTTGTCCCCCAGCGGCAACAAATTTTAAAGACTGTTCACATGATTTTAGGGTTAGGCCCAATTTGATGAGTTTTTCATGAAAGTTATCTCCAATTATGGTGACTGTGGAACCTGAGTCCAATAGTCCACAAGTAGGCAAGTTATTTATTAAAATACTTGCATAGGGCCTAGTATCATTTAGTGGTTTATTGTGGATTGTTGTAACAGCATAATGAGTGGAAGATGGTTTTAATGTTGGTGGCCAATCTGCCCTCTCACCACCGTTTTTAGTTTTATTGGGTTTTTTACAACAACCCACTACCTTTAGTTTTTTTGAGTGGCACTTTTTACAGTTTGGAAAAATCACACCTTTGAGACCACACTTAAAGCAAATTGGAAATCTTTCTGCTGTACACTTTCTCAATGAATGACTGTTAACTCTACACCTAGGACAGAAGAGACCTCCTTTAGAGGGTGATTCTTTTTTTAGTGTTAATAGCTGAAACCTTTTCTGTTTCCGACTGAGCAGAGTGTTTCTTGTAGTTAGTGTAGTGTTTTGCTGAATTATTAGTACTTGTGTTATAACTATTACTAGACTTATTGTGCCTGTGGTATGCAAACTCTGGTGCAAGAGTGCTCAGATTACTTTTGCTGGGTTCATGGTAGTGTGTAGCCCTAGCTTTATATTTCTCATAGTTTTTGCAAACCTGTTGTAATTGGTCTAACGTTTGCACACTACTTAGTGCTAGCACATCCGCATAGATGGGTTTAACATTATGAGAGATAATGTCGAATTTTTCCTCTTCTGAAATTATTTTTTCGAGTCGGTTGAAGAGACCGCTCATTATAGAAATGTAAATAGTTATATTTTCAGTTTCACCTTGTGTACGCTGTCTGATTTCAGAAAGGAGTCTATAGTCATAATCATCACTATCAAAGGCTTAATTTGCTTGATTTAAGTTGCTTGAATTGGCTTGACTTAAGTTGCTTGATTAACTGGTCCCAAGACAATATGTCAGCTTTTATGTGTCTATACCAGTGTAAAGCATTGCCAGTGAATATGTCATAGGAAAAATTCAACATGTCCTCCCTAGAAATTCGCTTACTTAGTCTGAACTCTTTAACTTTCTGAACAAATGACCTTACACACGTATTCCCATCGTATTTGAGTTTATTGCCATGGTGACTGGGACAAGTGACAACTATATTTGGGGTTTCTATGACACTTGCTTCAGCCTGCTGACTACTGGCAGAACTATCTGATGTACTAGGGGTGAGTTTACTCAGGAGAGTTTTGTACTGACTGTCCAAGCAACCAAACAGTGAATCAAGTTTTCTCTTCAACCGCATAGCGTCTTGTGTGGTTGAAGTTATTCTTCCTAATCTATGGAATATGTGGTTCCTAATTGATGTAGCTACACTAAGAGAACGTTCAGTGTTTATGGTAGATAAGTAGTCTTTAAAATCTTCTAGCGTCTGACTCAGACCACTCAAATCATCCTTCTCATCTATCCCGGACAGCAAAATATCCTCAGTGTCATGTAGTCTAGAAAGCTTGTTAATTTGTTTTCTAAGGTCTGTGAGTGTGCCCTTTTCACCGCCTCTAATGATGACCGCATATTCTAATTCGGCCCTTTTTAGGTGGATAAAGTTAATTGGGTGAGCGCTCATTGTGATCTTTACAATTGACAACAAAACCCTAGTAGCTGACTAACAAATTAAATAAAACTAACAAATTAAAAAAAAATACAGTAAGAAAATATAGTAATTACACACTAGGTACTTACCGCCACGATGTGTGAGTACAGGTAAATAGCGACCAGTGAAGAAAACCTAGTGAACCTTACCGAGTGGGCGCCACTGTGGCGTTGTGGTTTAGGTGGTAGAATAAAACAGAAGACCACAGGAGTTTTCAGCATTTAATTGGTAGAGGGGTGGATTCAGTTCACAAGGGTTCTTTCACTGGTCGAAGGTTTGTGAATGGTACTGCCCTGAGCTCAGGCCGCGACGCACGCAGACCGGCGAGCCGATCCCGAAGCCGGCAGCGACCACGTGTCTGACGCAGAGGTTGTGCAGGGCAGGCCACGGGAGAGGATGTCTCTCCTCCTCACCCGACTCGCACGTGGGAGGCGCAGAGGTTGGCAGGTAGACCACGCGACAGCGCGTCTCTCCAGCGGTAGTACACGGAGGCAGCGGTGACACCCGTCGCGTGGCAGACGCTGATGTAGTTGATATTCGAGACCGAAGGCAGTAGAAAAAAAGAAAAAAACGAAAACCCTGGAATCAACACGAAGGGTGCTTCCGTAAGCGTGGTGCCAGGAATCGTGAGCGCCAGCGATGCGTGCGCCTCCCAGCCGTAAGCCCACGGAACAGTACCAGGGAAACGAATGGGAAACTCACCATCGCGGCGGTTCACAAAGGTTATAGATAAGCGTGCGCATGCCGCGTGCAACGATATAGAAGGTAACCGCGTGACAAAGCGTTTAAGCCCGTAGCTGCTATGACACAGCAGGAAAGGAATGCTGCGGCCTGCGTACGCTTCACAAATTTAGAAACACTAGTGGAAAACAGATGACAATGAAATAGCACAGTCATGTTTTAGACGGAAGCCATCTTGACAACCGGGCAATTATATAAATTTACAAACGCTGCAGATTATGGCGAAATAAGAGGATTGAGATGGAGAAAAATGGCAGATACGATTTGCACTTACCCTTGGGCACAAAGAGGTTTCAATATTAGTTACTTGTAACAGTAGGTGGTGAAAAAAGAACTCCGCGGACCGGGGATTAGAATTTATAGGTCACCGCATAAGTGTTGTCACTCAGTGAAACCATAGACATTTGGGATTAGTGTGATAATCGGTTCTAATTTAATCGACTATCACGCCACACTACCACCTTATGCCAGGCAGCCTTTAAAGTGTGAGTGAACAAGTATTGTCAATCGCTTACCATCAGGCGGAATCGAGGTAAGAAATGGGCTCACCCATAATAAAAAAGGTAACAAGTGTTATAACAGTACATTTTGATACAAGTGGAGAAAATTTGTTATTGCAGCCGAGGCGGAGTTACGCCTGAGTCGCAAGGCGAGGGGGTTATGGAGCCAAGTACTGCAGTTCTCCTTAACTAACTCCATTACACTGGTCACATTCCACGTAATATTTTTGGTGGCTACATAACCTTTGATTGCCGCCCATGCCATTTCTATGGGATTTAAGTCCGGATGGTAAGGCGGCAATCGCAGAACACTATGGTTGTGTTCTGCAAGTATTTGGTCAATACTGTATTTTTTGTGTTGTTCCTTAAACATTTTAATCAGTTTGTATAACCGAGGTTTGAGCATATCTTCCTCGTATGCTATGCCTTTTTCCGTCAACCACCTTTGCATGTCCGCTTTCTTGGCATTCGAGGTAGGTGCAGGAACGTACTGCTTGTTATGGTACGATACGTTATCTATTACTAACACTGCATTTGACGGCAGGACCGGTATTAGTTGGGTGCGAAGACTCTTTTTGTAATTATTGAAATTCATGTTGTCATGAAAATCCCCCTACTTTGTTCCAGCATTAAATAAGAGCAGCGCATTGGGAACAAATCCAGCTTCTGATCCAGCATGCACTATCACAATACGTTGCCCTTTCGAAAAGTGTTTTGTAAGCCCCTTTGATAATCCACCTGACCACGCTTGAGAACCTGTAATAAGAGATATAATGATTATTTTTCAAGTATATCTCTTTTTACATACAGACAATTTCACAGGACATAAATATGCGAGAATAAAATATGATAACTATTACATACCTGAATGAGACGAATCCAATATACGACTCATCTGTGTAAATAATCGGTCTTCCTTCTTCCCTATATTTAGTGAGAGTTTTAAGGAATTCTATCCTTAGTAATCTAATGTTGGATTTTTCAATTAAAACTTTTCTGTTGTTTTCGGCTTTTTTGCACCGGAAGCCTAAGTTATTAAAAATCCTTCGCAGACTGGTCTGCGACCCATTAAAATTGATGTCTTCTTTTAGTTTTTTTCTTATCTTTTACCACCGAGTGGTCAAACGTGTCGATCTCTGTGATTGACATTGTTTTATTCCTCTTTTTGCCTTCCTTAACTATAAGCCTAACTGTCCTTTCTGACGTCTTAGTAGCTTCTGAAGTCCGTTTTACGGACTCTTTTTCATTTTGAGTTTCTTTTTCCATGAAACAGTACACATCGTATACCATTTTTCTCGCATGCCTGCGTAAAACGGTATTTGGTTCTGGCATTGTAATCAACGTAATACAAACTAAATTTAAAACAATGACAATAACTCTTAAAAGAAACTAAATTTAAAACAACAACTCGTAACAAAAACAAAGGGTACAACTTTCGTGTACGCAAGTGTATTCGGGAGCAAATTGAATGAGAACTATTGACGCACCAATCGCGCACTCGGAGCGGCGCTACGTCATACCCCGCGTCCCGCTGACAACCGCTGACACCTTAAAAATCGACTTCTGCGCATTGAACGACTCTTGCCATGTTATTTGGCGAGAATTAACAAATGTCCACGTGTATCAAACGACGTTTTTCAATACACTTTCGAAGAAATAAAATAATAGAACGAAAAGTATTCTAATTTACTTTTTTCCCGCGCTTTACCTTCTTCGGGCTTAAGGAGAACCAAAGGTATGAAGCCGCAAAACAGCCTGATATTAAAATAAAATATTTTTTTATTTAGAACCAAATAAATGTTAATTATCTGTCTATCGATTACATTTCGGGGAGTGTGCGATGGAATTGCACAGTCTTATTCCACCAAGCTCGTTCCATCATCGGACTACAAGACAAACGGCGATGCGCCATCGTTACATGGTGGACATCCCACCCATACGCACGAAACGTTTTGGGAATACCTTCATTGTGCGTACGGCTAAGGGGCTTCTAGGCAAGCGTGCTTCACCTTCGACCACATCATCGCTTAACATCAGGTGAGATTATGGTCACACGCAAGCCTATCAACTATTAAAAAAAAATTGTTGATAAAAAAAAAAAAATATTTTATAAATAATAATGATTATTTTTTATATTATTCTGTTCATAAACACAATTTAAATTTTCATTAAATATAAGACCTTAAAACATGCGCCTCTTTGCTGTGAAAAAAAAAACAGTCACCGCCGAATATAGGGAATTGAATAGTTGTTTAATGTTATCTGTGGCGAAATCTGGAATGGTAAACCCTCGTGTGTAAAAAATGAAAAAAATCCACGAGTTTGAAATATATTGCATGTTGAACCTAATCGCAGTGCGATAAGAGCCAGTTTTCGAGGAAGTGTATTGAAAATAAATATAATTAATAGATTCATTCTATTACGGTATATTATAACAACACCAAAAATCTTCATATAATAAAAAATAATGTAATAAAAAAATAAAAAAAAATATGCACGTAATATTGAAGTGGTCTTGAAAGACGACGTGTTATAAAAGTTGTATGTAGTTTCAAAGGCCAGGTCACAGAGGTGGCACTTTATAGTTTAGTACCGACGACGTTAGTCACCGAGGGACGGAACGGCCTACATACATTATGTATTTCTACTACTGCAATTCTTTACGAGTGTGGCCCGGCGTGGCCATGAATATGGAAGTTTAAACGTTGAAAAGTAAACAAGAAAAGTTTATATAACATTCACTGGGTAAAATAGGTACAGTACAGTGTGATCGTAGCAATGTAACGATTACTTCATAAGCTAATAAAGCTGTCTAGCGGGGTTGTGGGAATATTCTGATGAGTTACCGGGGCCCCGGACGCTATGATAACTGAAGAAACAAGGTGGGTTTTAATCAGTAAGTCCGATACTCCCTTTCACTCCATCCAGAACGGTTTTCCATCCGGAACATTTGATGATTATGCTCCGAAAAAAAAAGGCACATAAAGATGACATATTGAACTGAATTTGTATTCAGACATTAATTATCCAAATAGTCAAAATAGTCTCATATTTTGACATACAACTTATTAAAGTTTTTCTGTCTTCAAATAGAAATTCAAAAGCTATGGCTATGGCTATAAGACGTCACGATAGTAAACGGATAGTTTCACCAAGTGTATTTTAATGTCGGTATATCTTCCTCGCTTTAAGTTCGTATAGAAACCAGCGCGTACTAAGTATAATGTTTTCAGTTTTGAATCGTAGGACGCATTACATGCACTTTGAGCAGTCGTTAAGCTGTGGCTAGACAGGATTAATGAAGCGGCTAGCTGTTAGCTATTTACGTTCATACTACTTAATCTGTTTGAGTAGGAAACTGTTGGGCGGAGTTGCAAACATACTAACATAGCATCAGTTCGGATCAAGATCAAGTGCAAGAATTATTTCTTAACATGGGTATATCAGTTTAGTGCTGAGTATTTAACCTATAGTAATATTATAAAGCGGGAAAGTTTGTTTGTTCGAACGCGCTAATCTTCGAAATTACTAAGTGGTTTTGGATGAAATTTAGTATGGAAATAGCTTGAAGCTTGAGGAAGGCTTTTTATCCGACTGCAAAAATGGAGGGTCAAGGTTTTGTCGTGATAAAACCACGGGAGTGAAGCCCCGCGTGTTACTTGTTACCGTGTAAAGATTTTCTAGAGATATTTTATATGATATTACCATTAATTTAATGGTAATATCATATGAAAAACTTTAGAGATATGTATGTTTTCAGAAATCATTTATGAGAATTCATCAGAACTTATGTCTTTTTTTGACGGCGGAGAAATTATCAAATGAGACTGTGAGAGTGGGGAGTGGGACTCAAGGAAGGGTAAAACTTCTACTGACTAAAAACCTACCCTGTTCCTTCAGTTGCTCTAGCATTCCGGGGCTGCAGTATCTCGTCAAAAACTTTCCCCAACTCTGGTAATTTTTGTCGTCCAATGAGTTAAATAAAGATCAAATGATCAATTAAGGATATTTTTCTGATCATATTGGTATACACAAAAAGCCTGTAGCTCTGACAGGATTAAACAGGGTTTTAAGTAGATGGGAAGGCTAATTTCCATAGTTCAAGATCCAAAATGTTGTTTTATCGAAAGTCAAAGTGGAAGAAGGTTTCAGTATTTTTATACGGGCGTTCTAAATAAAACAAATAAAACATTAAGGAAAATTAAAGGCATTTAAAAAAAATGACTTTGGCCGTTCTAAGGGCGCCTTCAAATTGCAGCGCGGCAGCAGCGCGGCTGCAGCGCGGTTGCAGCACGGCTGCAGCGCTGCCGCCACGCTGCAACCACTAGTTCGAACATCATAGTGTTGTACATTTAGTTTCACGATCGACTATATCGACGAAACACTGCTGTTAGTGTTACTATTAAAACGAATAAAGAATTTGGGAATAGAAAAAAAAGAAGACTATGAAAACGTTGCCGTTATTTTGTATAAGTCAACGAACTGAATTTCATAAAGTAAAAGGCTACTGTGACCAAAAATTTCAAAGTTACTTACCATTATCAAGAAAACAATTCTACGAATTACTTCCCCGTTTGGAACCTTATATTGGAAAACAAAATACATCCCTCAAAAATACTATTTGTGCTGAATAAAGACTCTTTATAACACTTAAGTAAGCAAAAATTGACATATACCTAATATTTATATAATCGTTCTATTCTTTTAAGTAAATCACATTACACAGTTTCCTTATTATTATTTTTAATTGTCATTACTCTCCGAAAATAAATTTACATAAATAGACTGTGATTCTCGTGTTGGCGAATCGGCTAGGCTTTGGTTAAAATAACCTTGATGTTCTTGGTAAGAATAACCGAAATTATCATTTGTATAAATAAATAATAATAAAATATATATATTGCATATTTCTTCCCAAGCCTTTTTCTTTTCGATTTTTTTTACTTGACTTCTCTGACTTCGAATCCCATATTGCTGGACGACTCTCAACCTCATCGATAAATTGTTCAACTTGATTTTCATTAATGTTTAGACCGGAACAAAAACTACGTGCGTATCGTCACTAGTTGATCGATGAACTGACGCGCGGCCGCAGCACGACAGCAGCGCTGCAGCCGCGTTTTTTTTATATGGATTTACAAAGCAGCGCGGCGGCAGCGCTGCAGCCGTGCTGCAGACGCGCTGCTGCCGCGCGGCAATTTGAAGGCGCCCTAAAAATCTTAGGAATTGCTCACAGTCGGTTATCTATACTTGTAATAAATCTGTAGAGAGGTCAATTCTGTACATGAAATATATTTCCAAAATAACTTTCAGGGGGTGATTAAGGATCGATACTCATGCCAAAAATGCAATCAGTTAAATTTTTGTCTGTCTGTCTGTCTGTCTGTCTGTCTTTCTGTATAACCGTTATAGAAACAAAAACTACTCGACGGATTTTAACGAAACTTGGTACAATTATTTTTCATACTCCTGAGCGGGTTATAGTATACTTTTCATCACGCTACAATCAATAGGAGCAGAGCAGTGAAGGGAAATGTTGGGAAAACGGGAGAAGTTGCTCCATTTTTAAGCTTCCGTCGCGTGTGCAACCTTAATGGTTAAAGCTACACAAATCATTTCATGACGGAAATGTTCTCCTTAAAATTATATAAAAAATATCCCACGACAGCATATTATGTCTATCTTTTATGGTTGACTCACAATAACACGTGTAACTCCCGATAGCTTAGCAGTTCGAAGCTTTCTGATTATAATATATGTCTACTCTTACGTTTATAACACTCTCAGTCACCCCTAATTGAAAAAGTTAACATTATTAACTATTCCATAAAAAATTGGCCAAGTGCGAGTCAGATTCGCCCATGAAGGGTTCCGTAGTAACTATAATAATATAATATGCATATTTATTTGACGAAAAAAAACCTTACAAATTTCTTAAAACTAGCTTATTTACATTTTTTACAACTGCGCCAAATAAATTTGTTTTGAAAAAAACTTTACAAATTTCTTAAAACTGGCTTTTTTACATTTTTTAC
Source organism: Tholera decimalis (assembly GCA_943138885.2). NCBI lineage: Eukaryota > Metazoa > Arthropoda > Insecta > Lepidoptera > Noctuidae > Tholera > Tholera decimalis. The sequence goes on along the minus strand of OW964553.2, from coordinate 13,009,329 downwards.
AACTGCGCCGAATAAATTTGTTTTTCATAATGTTTGTATGAATTACAAAGTTATATTTGCGGTTTTAGAAAATATGCTGTATCTCAAAAACTGCTGAACTGATTTCGTTCAAACTAATTTTGGTTGAAAGTTTACATTAAGATCTACAGATATATATTTTTTTTAGATTTTTCACTCCATTATTATAGAAGTCAGAGGTTGTGTCCGCCACACACACATTTTACCACTTTGGAAGCTTATATCTTTTAAACGATTGACTTTATGGAAAAGTGGTTTTAGAAACCCCGATGTCGTTTTTAAAGAACTGTCTATAGATACCACACATGCATCGATTTCATGAAAAAAAAATATTTTCAGTTTTAGTTCCATGTATATTTTCTGTTCCCTTTATTTTAAATATTAAAAAAAAAAATTCTCAAAATCGGACGCGGTTCACAGAATACATCTACCTATCAAGTTTCACGTGTATAGTCCTAATAGTTTCGGAATAAAATTGCTGTGACAGACGGACGGACGGACAGACAGACAGACAGACAGACGGACAGACATGTCGAAACTATAAAGATTCCGTTTTTTGCCATTCGGCTACGAAACCCTAAAAAGAATCATATAAATCGGTATAGAAACATCAAAGTTATACATGAAATACGCTTATACGCGATAAGCCATCGCGCGTGAATACTGAATCATGCTATAAGGATTATTTTTGAGAATCGGTCGCCGCGCTCGACGCGTCTCGCGGTCGAAGCGTTCTCTAGGTACTTAAGCCTCATGTGAACGTGATCTAAACAATATTACCAATACATTAACTTACGCTGACGGAGTCGCGGGCACAGCTATATTGTATCATTACGCTAAGGCCAATAGGAGCGGAGCGCCAATGAAGAATGCTTCAAAATCGGGGTTAAATTTAACGTTAGCCCAAAGTAACTATTCCACGTGGACGAAGTCGCGGGCAAAAGCTAGTAGAGAATAATTAATCAAGACAGACTAAAATCTTTTCAAAATAGTCTACTGCACTTGTTTCATTTCGTGATGTATGCTGAGAGTTGAGAGTTGGAAAATAAATATCCTCTTACGTATTCAATTGTTCATACGCATGTCAACTGAAAGTGCATTGTATAGAAGCAGCTGAGATTAAATGGTAGAAAGATTACGAAGACACATGTTAATACCTTTTCATTTTCTGGGTGGTAAAAATCATCAAATGGCCCTTTTCGAAAAATGGCGGCAGGAAGTTGAACGTTTTTATTTTACCGGGGCGTTATTAAACTCAGTTGCCAGGCGGCGACAGTTGACCCTGGGCCATATATCACGCGAATACATCGAGTCGCACAGATTTCAGCGCTCCTGAAAACCTACGTTTACTTTCCGCATTTCGTTCATAAACTTTTCTTATAAAGCTCGCTAAGGAAACAGGTCGAGGAAATTTTATATAACATAAGGAGGTAGACGTACGATGGCAAAACGTATTTACTTATTGAAGGCTATAACTATAAAAGTGTTTTGAATTTATTTATTAGGGAATAACAAACAGTAACACATTTTTATAAACTATAAAATCACAACAAATAAATGTATGTAAATACAAAACAATATTACCTACTTAATAATGCATATTATCTTGTTATCACTATTATTTGTTTTTCATTTAACCTTTTGAAAAGGATACGTACAACATGAGTAGGTACAACTGTTTATTAAAGTTTGAGTGGTCAGAAAACGGTACAAGATCTACCTACTGTTTGACTCATAAGCCCCTATCCAATACAATATATTTAGATTCATTAAATTTCGTCTTTTTTATACTATTTATTGTATAAACATTTAAAAACGGGCTTTTAGTCTAACTGAGTACTAGTTTTACATGAAGTGATTGCCTTTCAAACCTCCTCAACCTAGTGACTGGATAGCACGATACCGCTTGACAAGAATGGTGTCTTATTTTCCATTTTCTGACTACCTGTCTACTACCCAACGATTGTCAAAGATGTATAAATGACAGAAGGGACCAAAGGCTCGACGTGCGTTCCAAAACATGGAGGAATATTGATATGGTAATATGGTCAACCAATCCACGGACCAAACTAGACAAGTGTAGCTTAAGCGTGAAGGTACCGTGAGGCAGTTATTATTTTATCCACGAACTTATTTACAAAACAAACAAAAATCTCTTTAGAATGTTGTGTTCTTAGACATCTATATAAAGCCCATCAAATAAAAATTGGCAAAAACACATCTAAACCATATATAACACGAAAATAGGGACATCTCTATCCCGCGGCCATATTACCCACAATCACGTACTAAAAGAGATAAGATAAAGCCCGGATTTGCCGACGCCTCCTCCTACAAATTTCTATGCAAAATAATATCTTCTCAAGGGATTTCGGTAAATAGGTTTTAGTCGATGAGCTAGGCAAATAGTACGGCGTTTTTTCTATGATTTTCCTTGTAATAGGGCACCCAGTGACGACATTTCCTTGGTACAGCGTTTTTTGTGCGGACTTGGGGACTTTTATGGATGAAAAGGGAAGTACATATTAGTAACATCTAGTTATGCAAAATCAATCGAACCTTACCAATATTTACTTATGAATTCATTAAATTAATTATTGAAACCCTCTCCGAGTGCTTGTATGTCGTTCAAAGATCTTTCCAGACGCGTAGTTGACACTTGACGTGACCCAAGGGCGGGTTTTTACTTTGGAGAGGCTTAAAATTGCTATACAACGCCGTAACGCAATACATTATCTTTTAGGTATAGTACCAGTACGCAGCAAGGCGTCTGATTTTTCGATGCCTTAATAAAACATATAGTCTTACACAAAAATAAGAAATCAATACTGAAATAATAATTTTGTGCGTATGCCTTTACCTAAGGTTTCAACGTTGATACGATTGACTGCGCAATCATTGCTTTGGATCCTAAATCTGACGTAGCGTCGACTGCCTCGACAGGTACCTATATCTTCCCCATTAAAAAGTTTCGCAAGGGCTGCCTTTGAGCCGAGGTGACTTTGACTACATCAGCTTTTGAGGGTCAGTGAATATTTGGGTCAAAATGCTAAATAAGTGAGTGTCCTTTGTTGTGTCTTTCTCATGTGTTGTCACGTTCTATTATGAGGTCTACTCGTTGCTCTCGAGCTGACACGTTCCCAGCTTATACTTAGTTCTGTGGAAATGCTGTATTCAAAAACTAAGCATATATAAATCTACTAGCACAACTGTTTCGCAAACATTTTATATTACCTACATAAATGCGAGAATAAACGAAATCGCAATTCGTAGTGACTGCTAGCTGCAGTCGTAAACTAAGGTGCGTTGGGCAGTATTTTCAAATAGAAAATAAACTTTCAGAAGTCCCATGACTTATCTCTGCGTTTTCTAGACTACTCATATAAAAATGGGAAAGTCTATTATGTTCGAAATTAACCAATCGTGCGTTAACCGCTGAACAGATTTAGGTAGATCTTGGAATGGATTCTATAATCTTGGTAGTAACTCAAAATGGATTATTTTCCGCAAGCGTCTCTGACTTAAAGGCTTGTTGACCTTAGTTTACGAACAACCTTGATACGATTACTGATGTTTCAGGTAACTTTGTTAGCTATCTACTTAATAGTTTAATTACATGTGTCTCAATACGTTGCGATGAAGACAAATAAAAGGTGTTTGGCTTTTTGCCAAAGGTCACAACAAAACCGCGTGTTGTAACGTAATTAGCTTCAAAAAGTCATTCACTTCGTGGCCATAATTCAATGGGCATACTTTAATGGTAACTTGCATGCAAGCTTAAGGTTACCTCCGACTAGTGTGAAGAGACAATGAAAAAAGAAGAACGCATTTTTATAGAATCTGTAATGATTTTTGTTCACTACGTAACTTATTCAAAAACTTATTTAAAGTTTTTGTTTTATGAAAAATTCAACATATGTAGTCAATCTTATCGTGAATTAATTTCTCTGTAATTTAAATTAACATAAACATATTAAAAAATACTGTCAGTTTAATTAATTTAAATACAGATTAGCTCATTATCACGTTTGAAAAACGAATCTTTAAGAAGATTCGTTATCTTTATTATGAACAAGTTGGCGAATGTCATATGATTTATCATATAATATCACAGTGGACCTTCTTTTCAACCTGTATAGTGTGTTTTAACCCGTAGCACATCACGTCCGCAAAATCCCAGGCCTACGATCATACTGGGGGTGGGGTAATGTTGAACCCCTACCCCAATTGTGATTCGAATACCAAGTACCCCAGGTACATGAGCTTGATCTCATTAGGCCTCTTAAGGTGTTGATGTGATATTTGTTGTCTGGCGTAGGTATATTAATCATGAGGTATAAAACGCACAACCAAGCAAGTAATTTTATCTTCTACTCCCATAAATGCATAGAATTTTATCACTAATTTTAATTTCCCATCCCCAAAAAACCCGTTTCTATTCCCACTCCTTCTCCTTTCATGCAGTACGACTGTGGAACTCACTTCCCGCTAAAATCCGCAAAGCTAAATCCATTAATATTTTCAAAAAGCTGGTCAAAGATAGATATATACAGCCTCATCACCGATGAACGTGGGTGATGCATCCGATTTCCAGTCAGCGTTGTGCGGACCTGCCTGTCCAAGGCGTCAAGTTCAGTTTGAGTCCATTTGAGTATGCCAAAAGAGTACATCAATACTGGCATGACCCAACCATTGAAGGCACGCACCTTGTTTCCGCCTGAAAGAAGACTATTCAGTGCTTTATTCAGGCGGCCAAAGAAGCGTTCCTTCAGTGATTGTTTAACATAAGCAACATTGATGCCTAGTGCCTCTGACATACCCAAATATTTGTAGGTTTCAGTTGAGCCGAGGGATCTTAGGTGTATGGAGTCCGAGAGTTGAGTTCCCACGGATTCCATAATCTCCCCTCGCTTTACATGCATGACCGCACATTTGTCCATCCCAAATTCCATCCTGATGGCGCTACTGAAGGTTTCCGTTACCTTCAGTAGCTCCATCAGTTGCAAGTTGGTGGGGGCAAAAAGTTTCAAATCATCCATGTAAAGCAAGTGTGATATGACCTGACCACCTCTTCTCAACTGGTAGCCTTGCCCCGAACCCTGCAGCAGTGTACTGAGGGGGTACTTATCTAACATTCCGTAATTTTATATATTTTTATAGGTATATATTTATATAGCATTAATATAAATATGTATTTTAACACTATGTACTATGTCTATCATTTCTTCTTTTCTGTCGCAGGTTTGCTGGAAGAAATTTCTTAGGAAATAAGCAGCACCTTTGTGTTCTTTTGTCTGTATTTATATATTTTCTTTTGTAAGTTTCATGCGTGTATATAAATCAATCAGTCAATAATTACTAAGACTTTATTGATATCTGCCTCGTGTCATTTTGCACTAACTGCTCAAGGTTAATACAAAACTAAAGTACTAGATTTAAGCACTAATACTTAAATGCTTAGGTTAGACAGGAAGCCGACCGCAACATAGTTGAGAAAAGGCTAAACAGATGATGATAACAATGTATCATACCGATTAGAGACTGGTTTTGCTAACAGCAATGGGAATCCTAGCAAGGGTGAGACGGTACTTCCCAACTAGCACGCTAGCGTTAAAACAACCTGTATAGCAGTTGTATATCGGTTCCATTTGAGTATAAAAGTTGTAAGAATAGGTGTAATAGCAGAGTTATAGAGTGCCCTAACACCCTTGTACCCACGAAACAGGCCCTCGATTTTGCAGGTAAAGGTTATTGAAAGCCTGTAGAATGGTGTTATTGGAGAGCTAATTTAACTGCACAAGACCGTTTATACACTCTTGGTTATTACTTTTACCGGTATATTTGTAACTATAGAAGGGTTGGTTAACACTATAGGTTACAGAAAATCGTCGGCTAAGCATTGCATGTCACTTGTAACTTTATTAGACCTATTATAAGTAGTTGTTTGATACCTTGACGCGTATTAGTTATCTAAAAAAGTGTCAAGCGAGTATCTTATCGCTTTCTGAGTACTTTTTACCCCAATTTGTAGATTAAGCTTCTCAAAATTCCTGTACGGTGGAGTTAATAAGAACTAAGTGCACGTGGAAAAACATAATAATATGGACATGAAGTGTTATCTGTATAATAATAAAAGTAAGTATTCAACCAAGGTATACATATTTTGTGAAGTGAAAACAGTATGCCGTTTTGATTTCATGGTAAAGAATACCATGTTTCCCATCTCAATTTTAACGCGCTCAGGATTTATTAAAGAGATTAAACTTATGTGAATATAAAATACGATACGATTCTCAGTAGTCATTTTTTTTTATTCCTGCTCTAGGGCTGTTAGCATTATATATCAATTGGCATCAGTGAAATGATAAAAGTATACATAAATAATTAAGTATTTTACAGTGAAATATTAAAATAACTCGGTAAATTTATAGGTTCGTTTTCCAAAACAAATGGCGGATATATATTAAAGCTTTATGTAATAACCTGAGTCATTTATTACACTTTTTGAGATAAAGCACCTTTAGTCAAGAGTATTATGCAGTCCTGAGTACACATAGCTGTGTTAAAATAGTCTTAAACGAGTACAATTAGTTTTGCCAAGAGAATACTAGCGCCTAAACATTTTACAAACTGACTGGAATAGGGTTCCTTATTGAAATAATGAAAACCTTTAAGTATATCCAAAAAATAATACAGAAATATATGATAGTAGGTAACCTAATAAAATTACAGAATCGTCTGGTACCTAATATAATTTCAGAATGGTCTAAATTCTGTAGGTTTTTTTGTTGTGTGTACTCCATGCTCAATTCAGGATTTTGATCATAATTCTAGAGTTTTTGATTAAAAACGTGGGACTATCATTTTTGCATACTTCTAATATACATACCTACCTATATAAAACATAATAATTTTCTTTCTAAAAAACATTTGTTTTTCAGGATTGTCCAGGATTCAACAGAGTACCTATTCAGTTTATGAGCGCTGTCCTTGAGTGCGCAGTATTCATTCTTTAGGTCTGTTTGGCGGGGGACTAAAATGCAAAAAATATCACGTATGATTATGAAGAAAATGAGAATGAGTTAAATGAAGAAGAAAACGTGATGTAATATGAAAAAATAAATGATTTAATTGAAAAAAACACAGAAGGAGAACAGGAAACAAAGAAGTATTCAGTGGAACAAAACATAGAGAAAAACAAAAATCAGATGTTTTAATAATAGAAAATAAAGAGGAAAACAAAAAAGGGATGATTTAGACAAACAAAATATGGGAAAAAGCAAGGAAAGGAAAAATTCAGTATAAGAAAATTCCAAAGAAAATAGAAAAAGAGATGATTTAGTCAAAAAAAAAACACAGAGGAAAATATGAAAAGAAATTATTTAAAGGAAAAAAATTAAATTAATTTATATTAAATTTTTATTTAAATTTATTTTCTCGAGTACATAATAAGAATACTAGTAGGTAGGTAAATAACTTTGTTGATTGTTACACAGCTAAATAATTGTTTAATTTTGAAATGTTACATATGGAGGTACATGTATTTCATTACCACTGAGGTATTATAATAATATCATTACAATTGTGCAATCACATATTTTTTTGAACATTTACTGGTTTAATAGACATTAAAAAAGCTTTCTTATTATTACTATATTATTATTAAGAGCCTATATTGTCCCACGAACCACTTTCAACTTATCCCGGTCTTGAGCTAGTGTGGTATCTTTGCATAATATTTAACAAAATACTTATAGTGTATGTACTAATGGAAGAAAGTATAATATATCTTTATGACTCACACAATACTAATTTGCATTTAATTTCATTTGGATTTATTACTATAATGTCATCAGAGATTACAAAAGGTTTTTTTTTACTTTAAACTTACCTATAAACGATGACTTAATAGGTTTGTCAAATATAACATCTTTATTTAAAAAAAAAAATACCATATAGTGAAAATTATTTTCCATTATCAGAGGTCAACAAGTATAGTATTGAATTCTTCAGTATTTTCATTAAAGGTCCAGTTATACCATGACTGGCAAGTGTTGTCCTCCTTCAATATTTTTAATAAAAAATTCATTTGGAGTTTGCAAAATTGTTCATGGATCTTTTGGAAGCAATACTTCAGTACTAACGTAGCCTTCATTTAAAATCGACAGCAAATGTTTTGAAGAAAATAATATTACTCATACAGGGTAATATTATATTCAATGGACCAGATTTTTTACTTTTTTGTTAGTGAAGTAATTTTTTCAATTTTACGACATTTTCTACTTCTTCTTCTTCGCATTCGGGCTCACTAAGTGTTAAGAAATCGAAAAATTCAACAAAATCGTGATTGACTGCAATTTCTTCTTTTTCTTGTTCTGCGGAACCCTGTTGTGATTCTACTCGAACTTGACTCAAATTACTCGTATTACTATTATTTTTGTGTTTAATTTGTAGTGAATTTTCTTTATTTTTCGTAATAACTGGAACAAGAAGATCTAATCCGGTATTATAAGAACTACTAGTTTTTTTTTGTCATTCATACCATTATTAACCGACTCCAAAAATTTACGACATTCCTGCCTAATCCTTTTTCTTTTGTTTACTCCAACGTTGTAATCGTTTCATTTTTCTATAACTTACTAAAACCTAAACATAAATCTAATTTATTCAGTCCATTTATTGCATAAACATAAAAACTTTTTGCCTCTATGTGTTAATAACGACTCACACGTGCGTGCCTAACACCATAACTTTTATGACTTTAAATTGTGCCAGCTTAACACAATAAGCGTTAGTAAATTTTATATGACAGGTTAAAACTACATAAAGGAGTTTTTCAACACTTTAAATATCTTGTGTTAGTACACCCTTCACAAACTCTCTTTAACAACCAATGCCTGCACCTTAAAGTCAATATAATACCTCAATATATATAAGTCTCTTCGTAACAACCACTATATAACAATAAGTGTTAACGGGTGTCAGTGAGCACTGTTGTATAGCTTTAGCTGCTAGAAACAGGTTAAACCTATAACGTCTTAACTACATGTGCTGTAATTAGAGTCATTCTAACTCTTATAACTGCTTAAAGACCTTCATTACAGTTCTTGAAGCATCATTGCACTTCAAATTATTTTTGAACTCCGTTATATCGCTTAAAGTTAGAACTGAGATAATTATTACGCAATTGAACAGATTAAAGTTATAATGAAACCTGTATCTGACGGCAGAATGTTAGTTGGGTTCACACCGGAACCGATGCTCAATCTCTATCAAGCCCAAGTTCGGTCACGTATGCAGTACTGCTCTCATCTTTGGGATGGATCTGCCAAATACCAACTAGACGTGCTTGAGTCTATCGAGAAAAGGGCCAAGAGACTCATTGGCAACACAATTGGATTTCATTGTTGGATTTCACTGGTCGAATCAAAGCTCCAGAGCCTTGAACATCGACGACGAGTTGCAAGTCTATCGGTTTTCTATCGGTTACATTTCGGGGAGTGCGCGATGGAATTACAGAATCTAATTCCGCCAAGCCCGTTCCATCATCGGACTACAAGACAAACGGCGATGCGCCATCGTTACATGGTGGACATCCCACCCATACGCACAAAACGTTTTGGGAATACTTTCATTGTGCGTACGACTAAGGAGTGAAATTCCCTGCCGGAGTCTGTATTTCCTGATCGCTATAACCTAGTGTTGTAAAAGAACTCAGTCTTTATAGTCCTAATATTTAGACTCGAGTCTTTTTTTGAAGACTCAAGTCAAAAAAGAATAAGAAAAGCTGCTCAAGCTCAAGCTCAAGCGTCTCTGAGTTTTTAGTCTTCTTAAAATAGACTCCAGTCTTGCCAAAGAGAACTCGAGACTGAGTCTTTTAAAAAGCTCACTCTTTACAAAAAGAACTCAAGACTAAGTCCTTTAAATAAAAACTTAGCTTTCCTAAAAAGAACTAGCAACGGAGTCCTTTTAAAAAAGAGCTCAGTCTTACGAAAAGAACTCGCGACTGAGTCATTTCTTTACTTAAATTACTTTTTTATTTGTCATGATGTCTGACAGATGATCTGTCAGACATCTTGACAATTAAAAGCTTAATACTAACTTTGACTGATCTGTCACAGATCGGTTAAAGTCATGTCATGTGCCATGTTCATGCTTTGGTACCTACTGTATGGTGCGCTAGGTCCATTCTGAAGGTGGAATGTCATTGTATATAAGAATGTCATTGTATTTTATAGTAGGTGGTTTGATACACAAAAATAGTACAGGTGTGTGTAGCCAATGACTTTAATTATCAAATTACAGATATAGGTATAGGCTATACTAATCACTTAAAAGTGTGAAATAAAAGAAAATACGAAAACAAAATCCCGACTGCGTTAAAAATAATAACTAAATACTAATATTTGTTCTCATAAATTTCTTAATCAAATAGGAATTAAAATTTTATATGAGCCAATACGGGCCCATTACAGATAAACAATTTAAGCGGCCTTATGAAAAGTAATACTATTTAAACTAATTGAGTAATAAGTACATATTTAAAGAATAAGACTATGTTTCTTTTACTTAATTTTTTTTTTGTATTTATTTAGACTGCATTCTTCTTACAGTGAATCATATTTAATCAATAGTTTTATTCTTTAAATATCTTGAGCCACGAAGATAAACGGGATCCTGCCGTTTTGCCGAAAAGCTTTTGACAAAATTTCATTACCCAAACAAATTTTAGCAACCTTTTTTTATACCTGTGCCATATTTCGAATGACTTCAGTACGCATATTTTTGTTTGGTCAAATTTTTACTTGGCAAAATATTACAAAGTATAATGTCATTATGGCATTTGGTCTTTAATCAAATGATTTATTACAGCAAACAATCTTCAGACAATAAACGTTTGGTGAAATCAACTCAGAGTACCCCGACTCGGATAGGTTAGGTTAGAAAGCTAAGGCGCGAAGCGGAGCGGTTAGGCTTCGTGGTTATTTTTTTTTAAACCACCCAGAAATAGGAGCCCCGCGAAGCGCGGCTCCGTCGACCTATCTTAGCACAGGCGGTAATCAGTTACTAGTTATGTTTAATATGTACTTAGGTTACTATTACCTATAACTACGATAGAAATTACAAGATTTTGCGTAAAAACTGTTATTCCAACTGAAATATTTGACTAAATAAAAAATGTTAAAAGTACTAGTTAGTAAACAAGTTATAGTTTAAGCGTTCATTTCCCAAACATTAGGTTTGCGTTACAATTTTTGTGAATAGATTTTTTGCTAAGTAGGTAATAATTTGGCAAATGAAATTATGCGAAAATCTTTTAGGAAGTGAAAATTTGTCAAATTCCTTTCGGTCAAGGGAACGTCGTTAACAAGGGAGACCCAGATAAACACATTGATGCTCTTATGGTTTTAGAGTAGAATCATTTATTTCGGGCTTTGCACCCATAAAACCATATACATTAATACCTTAAAAATAGACACTACAAAATTGAAATACTATTAAAAGAAATAAAATACGTCACAATAGCTTAACTTAAATATTCAAAAACAATTATTCATAATATATTAATTTACATATATCACAAATTTATAAAATACATTGGACGAAAAAATTATATTATATTATATTATTAATATTAAATTAATTTGGCAACAAAAAAAAATAACAATACAAGATTTATAAAAGAGGTTTTCCTATAACATAACAAAAGCTACCTCAACCTGTATTTTGGACTAGACCCAGAGTGCTATTCCAGTGATTCATGATTGAGCACTCCATGGTCCATCCGGCTGGCAAATAGCTGCAGGTAGCTGTTGTCACCGCCGGCGACTCGACGCATTAGGGACGCGACTCGCTTACGCAGAATCGATGCAAACCCGTCAATGTGTGCATCGGCAAACATCCCAGAATCGCTACACCATGGCGGCAGCCTCATCAGCGCCCTGAAGGCATTATTATACTGGATGCGCAGAGAGTTGTACGACTTCTTTGTAAACTTAACCCACAGGCTGCACGTGTAAAAAGATTGGCAGAAGGCTCTGAATAGTGTGATCTTGACTTGTGTCGTACATCGTGCAAACCTGCGGGCCAACATATTGGCTCGGATCGACAACGCTCTGCGCTCCCTTTCCATATCGACGTCATCTGCGAGCGACTCGTGGACCCAATGTCCCAGATACTTAAAACAAGATACTACTTTTAAGTGCAAAGCCATTTAGAAATACGGGTGGAACGGTTTTGTACGTCTTTGAACCCGACTTGAATATCATGACTTCACTTTTTGTAGCATTGTATCTGAGACCATGTGCTCCAGCATATCGCTCACAAATGTCGACAAGTTTCCTAAGAGCCTTGATCGATTGGCTCAGCAGCACCATATCATCAGCATAACTGATGTTATTTACAAAAACTCCATCAATAGAGCATCCGATACCAGTACTGCTGAGCTCACGGATCAAGCGGTCCATGTACAAACTAAAAAGGATCGGCGATGTTAATCCACCCTGCCGGACGCCACATTCCAGCCTGTACTGGTCCGACAGCGACCCTGACCACCTTACACAATTATCCTGAGCACCATACCAGTACTTCAGCAAAGATATTAGCTCAGCTGGGAGGTCTGTATCACTCGACAACTTCTGCCACAGCCTGTCATACGCCACAAGATCAAAAGCTTTCGATAGATCTAAAAAGCAGGCGTAAACAGGCGTGCTCCTGCTGGTATAGTACTGGATAGTGTTCTTGAGAGTGAGTATAGCTGTCTCAGTCGATAATGCGGCTCTAAACCCGAACTGAGCATCATGAAGCTGTACATGCTGACGAAGCTTAGTCTCAATCACACCGTCCAGCACTTTTGCAATCACCGTTGCGAGTGATATGGGCCTATAATTGCTGATGCTAGACACATCTCCCGTTTTATTTTTAATAATTGGGACCACAACAGTTTTTATAAGTGCCTCCGGCAGGTAAGCATGACCAATGCAGAAAGTGAAGAACATAGCGAGCACCCGTGGCAGATGAACACCTGCATGTTGCAGGTGTTCTATACTTAGTGCGTCGTGGCCAGGGGATTTCCCTCTCTTCATGTTCCTCAACACTCGGGCTACTTCTTTTGCCGTTACTCGCATAATTGGGTCACCTTCCCTCGCCTCACGTACCCCTGTTTCTAAAACCGCCGATCCCAATGAAGAGTGAACTCTAAAATGCCCTTTGAACAGGTTGGCGATTCGGTCAGGGTCGCTGATACCCTCAACACTTACAGGAACACTCGGCCTCGGATTCAGTTTGTTGGTCTCTTTCCAGAACTTACTGAAATTTTTTGCAGTATGCTGCGTCGCCAAAATATCCATTTTAATTTGTGTTTCATTATTTTTACACCACTTCAACAAACTTTTGAAATTACTACGAGCTTCTTTCATTAAATTATAGACAGGTCCAACTTTCGGCCTACCGTGGCTAACCCACTCCAGAAACCGAAGCCGAGCCCTCCCATGCGCCTCCTTACAATGCTTATTCCAGCCTGTGACGTACCTTCTCTTCGTTCTATTGTTCTTATAAGTTTTATAACAATTTGAGGCAGTTTCTCTAAGAATTCCTACTATCTTTGCATACATATTGTGTATAATAAGCTTATGGTCTAACTTACAACAAGATACATCCGCACACCGACAAAACTCTGCAGTAAAATCTATATTTATCAGTCTAGATGAACACTCGTGCCAATACTGTTCTGTCTGAGATTTATCACGCTCTCCCCAGACTACACTGTCCTGCACGAAGGATCGCTGTACAGTTTTAGGTACCACTATGTCTAAATTACAGGTCAACTCAATCGCGAAATGGTCCGACCACGACACCTCATGCAGAATATTAACCTTGAGTACCGATTTATGTGCCCCTTCCGTTGTAACCACATGGTCTAACCATGATGTGGTCCCGTGCGCGTCACTAAGGTAGGTGTACGAATTGGAATCAACTCCCAGACACTCGATATCAGTACATATCCAGTTTTGCTCTACATAAAAATCAAGGAGCTCTGTGCCAAACAAAGAGTCCGGGTGAGCGTTAAAATCGCTTAATATATACACTGACTCTACATTACACGTCTGTACTATAGCATTGATTTGACTTAAATAATCTACAAAAAGTTCTAAATATTCTGACTTGTTTACAGGCATATATACAGATATAATAACTAATTCTCGGTCATCTAGCACCACTTTAACTTTTTTGTTTTTTTTTTTGTTTTGTCTCTACTTTATAGTTCACGACTCAAGGAACTCAAAGGCTTTATGACACGAGTCTTTTTGATTGGACTGCAGTCCTGCTGTATAATTCACGACTCCAAAGACTTGAAAGAACTTAAAGGACTCAAAGAGCTCAAAGGACTGAAAAAAAAAACGAAAGGACTTAGAATAAATCTAACGACTCAAGAAATTTTAGGACTGAAAGAACTGAAAGGACTCAAAAGAACTCAAGACTCCCTCAGAAGACTAATTAGTCGTGAGTTCTGCAAAAAGAACTCATAGCCGCAAAATGAGGACTAAAAGACTCAGTTCTTTTACAACACTACTATAACCTGGGAGTCTTCAAGTCAAGAGTGAATAGGTTACTTCTAGGTAAACGTGCTCCATCTTCGATCACATCATCACTTACCATCAGGTGAGATGGTGGTCAAACGCGAGCCAATTATCAATAAAAAAAAGTATAAGGCTCAAATTCAAGAAAAATATGTGATATAGTTTTTTACACATAGATTACGGAAACTATACGATAGTAGCAGATCTAGTAGACCATGGTTTGAGATGAACATGATAAAAGTATGATTCACTCTGTAATCTTCGCCGTCGAGTCCGTCTCGCAGCTGGCAATTTTTTATACATAGGTCATTTAAAAATCAGCTTAAAATACACAATTGTTGGTGGCAGTATGTTTGAATTATTCAAATTATATATGCGAGTGTACTTATGTTTCAGTCGACAACAACGTTCTCCACGACGCTCGTTCTGAAATTCACAAAATTACATCAATTTATTCCCAGCCTTGAAACTTGAATCCGCCTCACTGTTGTAACTCCCCAACTTACAAACAGCCATTTATCTGCGAAGAAAAACTCCAAATTATATTTATCTCGACCATTGCCGTAAGTAGGTAAGACCATCGCAATGCCTCCTCAAAATTCACGGGTGACCAGGTTAAAAGAATTACCAGTTTTGTCACGAAGGATGAAGAATTTGTGTACATATGAGATAAACAGATACTGAATTTATAAGAAGCATTCATCACCTTCAAGTATTGTAACCTCATTTTCAGCGTAGCGTTATTAAGTTTATTTTTATGTCAATATTTGTATAAAAAATACCATATAAAAATCTAAGAAGATGAATTTGAACTCTGTAGCTTATTGACATGGTGCTGTTAAAACTATTTTCAATTTAAACGGTTCGTTTCACTTCAAAATACTTATGTTTAACATCTATTTTTTACAAAAACTATTAGTTTCTGTGAAAACAAATTGTTCATATTATTCTGAGTTCAATATTACTTTTCAATATTTTATTTTAGAAAATTGTTCATAACATTTTGTTCCAAATAATATCGATGTGGGTTCTGTGAAACTAGTTATTAATGGATATAAATAAAAGTCAGTTGCAATGGATTGCTGAAGCCTTTTTAGGGTTCCGTAGCTGAATAGCAAAAAACGGAACCCTTATAGTTTCGTCATGTCTGTCTGTCTGTCCGTCCATCCGTATGCCACAGCCATTTTATTCTGAAACTATTAAGACTATACATATGAAACTTGGTAGGTAGGTGTATTCTGTGAACTGCTTTCCGATTTTAAGACAAAAATAAAAAAAATACTTAAATTTAAGGGACATACATGGAACTGAAACAGAACATTTCTTTTTTTTAAATAGAGTATGCGTGTGTTGTATATAGACAGGTATTTAAAAATGACATTGAGGTCTCTAAAACAACTTTTTAATAAATCGTTTAAAAAATATACGCTTCCTAATTGATAAAATGTGTGTATGTCCCCTCAACTTCTATAATAATGGAGTGAAAAAACTAAAACAAATAAATGCTGTAAGTTTTAATGTAAAATTTCAATGAAAATTAGTTTGAACGATATTGAGTCAGCAGTTTTTGAGATTATAGCATATTTTCTCAAACGGCAAATATAACTTTGTGATTCATACAAACACTATGAAAAACAAAGTTATTTGGCGTAGTTACTACGGAACCCTTCATGGGTGAGTCTGACTCGCACTTGGCCAATTTTTTTCTGGTTGGTTAAATCATCGAATGACTTTCAAACTCAAACTCAAAACTCAAAATGTTTTATTTCATATTAGCCTACATGGGCACTTACAAAACGTCAGCAGTTAGGGCATGGTTCGAAATTGGTCGTTTTCTATGGAGAAGAACCGGCAAGAAACTCCACAGTTATGTACTCTTTTCAAATCAAAATATAATTTTTACAATGTATCCATAATACATGTTAATTAGGTATGAGAGGACAGTATAGACCAATTAATACAGCACAATGGAATTACAAATAAAAAATTGTAAAACATATCTAATAGTCTTCAGTGTTCTCCCATTCACAAAAAACTTTATATTGTATTAAAATAAACTTGAGAAGTAACAAAATTAGACTTTAATAATGAATGATAAATTAATAATAAAAATGAAACAAAAAGAAAATCCGTCAAATCGGATGGATTATCGCAGGGAAAAATAAAAAGACACACTCATGAAAGTGGAGTTGTTAATACACTAGTCGATAACACAATTACAATAAGCCAGGGGAGCCACATGTGCAGAGGGAAGAAATCATCGCCAAGCAGTCACGTCTTCAATGTAGTCCCGAATCTTATAATACGCGTTTTTGATAAGGGCACGTTTGACGTGGGTTTTAAATTTTCCCTCGCTATGTTCTGTAACAGACTTTGGCAACTTGTTATAAAAGTGTTTGCTATTTATGAAGAATGACTTGCTTGTCTTGGCTAATCTCCATTTAGGTATAACAATTTCATGTTTGTTGCGTGTATTTATTGTGTGAATATCGCTGCTAATCTTATAAAGTCCCAAGTTTTTGCGTACATATAATATGCTTTCTAATATATAAAGTGAAGGCAGAGCCAGTACATCGACCTCTTTAAAAACATTTCGAAGGAACTCGCAAGGACCCCTTTTATATATTGTCCGGATTGGCTTTTTTTGCAGTATTATAATTTAATCTACGTCAGCTGCGGATCCCCACAGTAACAAGACATGATACTGTGGAAATAAGCAAAATAAACTAACCGAGCTGTCGCTACATCAGTTAGTTGTCTAATAAACTGCATATGCAGCTGAGTTTAATCTACTAGAAAGAGTGTAATAATATGATTGCCCAACTGTAGCTTTGAATCGATAGTTACACCCAAAAATACAGTTTCCGTAATAACATAGAGTATTTTGCCATCAAGGATTAAATTAACACTAGCTTGTGGTACATTGGGCAATGAAAACTTGAGACATTTCGTTTAGTTCGTACCCAAGCAGCAAAATTGTACTATAACCAAAGCTTATTTCGCCAAAAAGTTTTGTAAACGTTATATAACGGTGTTTATGTTGGTAGCATGTTGAATAAAGGCGTTTGACTATACCTTTTTGCTCTATAAGCTAATACAGCGAAAACGTTCTATAAGCTAATGATGTAAACATTTACATTACCATTTTGTACAACTGTTATAGACATATACTATATAAGGCTTAAAGACAACATCTATAAAACTACTTTGTTCTATATATTTGTTGATCGGTGCCCTTTTGTATCTAATTTGATCTGTAAAACTTATATATTTACCGTTATAGGCCAGGTTCATTAACGGTTATTGAAATTCGGCAATACCGCGATTTGGTAATAAAGTGGGTTTTTAAGTATCTGCTATAGCACAAAGTGTTTTAATAGTCACGACTGCTCAAAAATAGAGCAATTTGGTGATATAACTGAGTTTTGTGTTACTCCTTATGTGAGAATTTTACGCTACAAGAGTTTTTAAAACCCTCTATATTAACCTTTCTATACTGGTTACGAAGACACTTGTTTAGAGCAGAATTATTTTGTAACAGAGTTTTAGATACCTATAATAGACTGTAATTTTTTTTTATTAGAAATTCTCTCTCTACTATAACATCATAATGATACATAAAGGAAGCAAACGGACACTATTAAATAACTAATGTGATTTAAACAAGAGTTAGCATTTCCGTTTTAATACTTAACTGCGGGTTAATCTTATCGTGACATTTTAATTTATAAAATAAAACTATGGACTTAACAGCGTGGAAAAGATATAAAAGAAGTGGAGTTTATAGGAGAGAAGTGATGAAGCGATACAAACAGGTAGTATCTATATCAACTAATAATGGAACTACTGCTAGCAATCAAAGTCAAGTTGAAAATACAAAAGCGGAAAGTGGTCCCGTACAAAATAAAATTTTCATTTCAAGAAATCTGGATGCGAGTGAAGAGAGAGAGATTGTAAATAATTCAAGTGCTATTATGGACTTCACACACACGACCTTATCACCACAACCTCTACACCAGAAAAAGTCTAGGAATAATAATATTTACAGATTGTTTTTGTGAATTGTAAAATGTTCTGGAGATAAATGGGTATAAAATCCACAGGAACTACATTTTGTTGATAATATAAAATGTGTTCTTATCCAGGGCCATTCCAATTCAGATAATTGCTTGAAAATGATTTCAAGCAATTATCTGAATAACGTCGATAAATTTCTTAGTAAAGATGACTTTACTAAGAAATTTATCGACGTTCATAAAAACAACCATTTTCTTTTATTATGAAGACACTGGAAAAAAATAAAAAATCGGTTGTCTGTAAAGTCGGTTTACTGACGATAGTTGAACGTGACAACGTCATAAGAAAGTACTGATGGAATGGTTGCATATTTCAAAAGAAAATTTAAATTTTATTTCTTTGATAGATATTTTGTATGGATATAGAGAAGGAGATAAATGGAAATCACTATTGAATTGATCAAGTTACATTTATTTGTACGCATAAATACAATTAAGTATGTCATTTTTTTTTCAATAGTAAAGCAATTGATTTTTTACTCATCGTGAAATAGTTCTGTTAACTTATTGTTATAGTTTTGTCAATTATAGCATAACCTACAATCGCTGCACTAGCGGACCGATGCTATCTATTTTAATGATGAAAGCACGAATATTCGACAATATATCACTGAACATATCTTGCACTTCAAGCCTTAAATGGAACGCCTCAGAGCGAGGTAACGACGCATGAGTCATGTATTTTCGTGCGTGCAGCCAGCTTCATCGAATTATAAGACGTTGTCACGTCAAAAGTGTGTTTTAATTTACGAAAGTTGTTTAAATTATGATTTCAAAGGAACCCTAATTTATTTAGACACAATGGCGGTCACTAATTTGATCATAGTACTATAGAAGGCCTGTAGTCGCCAATGTTACACTTTTTGCTCTATAATAGAAAATTATGGAACTAATCTACGATAAATTTATTTTAATTTAGATAAAACTTATTAATTTGGGAGGGGCATTAAAAATTAGTTACTAAACTATGCCTACTTTGTCAATAAAATTATGATCGTAACACTATTTCAATGCCTGGGTTGCTACTACTAGCGCATTTTGCTACTGGATAGACGCCATAATAAATATTTTGATATTGTAATTTTACTTACCACGATTTGTTGAAATTAGTAATATAAGTCTAACACACAAACACTTTAATAACACTGACAGTATGAGAATGAACGAAAGATTGAACGATTTGTTGTGATATGGTAATGTAAAAGAACCACAACCACTTCTTTAAAACATAAAAGAACAATAACAGCGTTGCATTGACTACTACATCACCGTTTGGTGACATCTCTCACTGTAATATCAATCTTACAGGTCAAAAATGGTACGCCAAAGCTGCTATAGATCTGTTATATCACCGATTAACGATATAACTGCGCCCAATCCGGGTTATGTAAACGTTCTTTGGTCTTTTATAGAACCGCTCAGCAACATCAATTAGTTCTTTGAAAAACGTTCTATGGGCTGCTTTAGGACAAGGTTTTGCTGCTTGGGTATTAAGTGCCAGATTATTAGCAGCGAACCATTTCGCAAGAAGTGCCAGACCTTCATTTACATGTAAGACATCCGCATCTTTTCTATCTATTTTAAAAATGAGAGAAGTGTCATCAGCGAATAGAATTATATCCGATAAGTTGTATAAGGTATTCAATTTAATAAGGTCATTGATGTACACTAGAAAAAGGAAAGGGCCAAGAATTGAACCTTGCGGAACGCCTATCTTAGTAAAAAGTAAAACTAGGGATCCTGCAGATGTTGCTCCATTAACAATACCTTTTTGTTGCCTGTTTGATAAATAGGAAAGAACAAGGTCAGCAGCTTGTCCACGAATTCCGTAATGGTGTAATTTACGGATCAGTGTTTTGTGGTAAACGCAAATCAAAAGCTTTGGAGAGGTCACAAAATATGCCAATTGCATCCTGAGATTTCTCCCAAGATTCCAGAATGTGACGGATGAGCGCTACTCCTACGTCTGTTGTTGCCCTACCCTTCGTGAAACCAAACTGCCGACTATGCAGAATCCCATTTGAGTTAAAATCTGTCAGTATCTGGTCCAGCATGATTTTTTCGTGGATTTTGCTTAATGCTGGAAGCACAGATATCGGTCTATAGTTAGAGGGATCACTTTTACAACCCGACTTAAACTTCTTCCGCTCTGGCTGGAGCGGACGGGAGTGTCAGACTTCTACAGACTAAAAACCCACCCTGTTCCTTCAGGTGCCCTTAAGTTCCGAGGCCGCGGTATCTCGTTAGAACATTTCCGCAACCAATGCAGGCAGGCAATGGCCTTATGGGGTCCCGTCACTGGTGCTGACAGCTCTTTGAGGTGCGCGTGGAACACGACGCGCCGCCGCCAACTCGGGCCTGGTCCGTACGGGACGGTGAGCTACCTCTGCTCGCCGTCCGTAACCCCGCGCATACGGTGGCCGGAGATCGGCTCGCGATCGCCGACGCCCGGGGCGTCTTCCGCGGCGACTGGGGCGTGAGGAAGAGAGTTGTCGCTCTCTCGCGCGTTCGGCTTTCTCCTTCGCTAGCATAACTGATTCGCAGAAGGAGGCGACTGCATCCTTGAACTCCATCATGAACTAGGGCCGGTCCCTTGTTCATGAGAGGTCGGATTACTGAAGCCTACTGACGTAATATCCAATTCCTGGATACCTTAATTATAATATTGCATGAACTGGTTCATGCAATATATCATATTATAATATTCTTTTTACTCTGTTTAAACATTTGCGTCGAAATAATTCTCACACTTTCTACATTACAACAAATTTTCATTAAACATTTTTAGTTATCTGTATTCACATTTTTGGTGTACAAAAACAATGATCTATCTACCTATTCATAATGATTATTTAACAGCTAATACATTTTTTGTTTCACAAAAAGACAATAGTTCCAATAAATACCTTACATGTAATGTGTAGGCTATACCTAGATTACCTACACGAAATACAGAACTTTTATTTACCAAGTTTCTTTGGTTAAGTTAATAGACATACACACAACTCGAAGAACTACGCCATGTAATTCCTTCAAAGAAAAGGTTCCGGGTGGACCAATTTCAACAAAAACAAAACTTTATTTTGGGACAATTACTGTGATGTTTATATGATCATATTGCACATAGGATTGGTCAGTTATGTTTTGATCACTCATCAAAAAACATTTGGTTTGTAAATATAAAAAAAAAATAAGTACAACTCACAACCAAACTTTTTGGATCGTCATGCAAGCGTATGACCATTATAATATGTCAAAATTGTTTGTTTTCTTTTTGTTAACTTTGTCATGGAGACTACCGGCCAGTAATTGTTTTTCTGGGTTGGAAAATCGAATGACTTCTCCCGCTCTGGGTGGAGCGTAAGGGAGTGTCAGACTTCTACTGACTAAAAACTCACCCTGTTTCTTCAGCTGCTCTTAAGAATCTCGTTAGAACATTCCCACAACCCCGGCAGGCAATGGCCCTACCAGTACCTACAGGTACTTATTCGATCGTAATACAGTATGTTAACTAACAGAGGGCGTTCCCGTTAACCCGCAATAGTATAAGTACATCAATTAGATCGCCGCACACGCGGCTCGTCATTTATAAATAAATTGCGACGTTGTCGTCCTTCAAGTACGCGTGTACAGAGTGTTTCTTTTACGTATCAATTTAACATTTTTATTGAACATTTTATATTGAAAAAAAAATTGTTTTCGAATGGTAATATTTTTTTTAGCATGTATGTATGCTATACTATTGCGGGTTAACGGGAACGCACTCTGTTGGTTAATGGTTAACATACTGTATATCTAACCTCATAGCCTAGCTAAAATTATGTATGTATGGCCATTACTTCTCAAAATAATGAAGCGATGCCATTAAATTATTTTTTTAAATTCGTTTTTCTTTTACTTTAATAGCTTGCCACTCTTTTTACTACCAAAACGGTCAGTATAATGTCAGATTAAAACCTATTTTATTAAACTAAAGCACTGACCTTAAAAATCTATCTGCACTCTATAGAGATCTAGACAACTTTATAAAGATCTAAACTACAAAGTTACTTTGTAAAAGAAAAACAAACTGTATTGCCTAGTATTGGATTATTTTACAAGAAAAACAATTCGTAATAAACACTGTACAATGTTTCATAAATCTGTCGAAGAAGTGTACATAAACCAAAACTTTATTTATTACTAGAAATGCGCCGAATTTAGGTTCAACCGAATACGAATGTTCGGCCGATTCATTCGGTTCAATTCTAAACAGTAAAACAACATTAAAAAAAAACTTAATTTCATTATTTACTTATTTTAATACTTGTATTGGTTCCTAAAGATAGTAGTTATTATATTACTAATTTTAGAGCAGTTACAAAGGTTGTTTAGTAAACACAAATTATTTCATGCCAAACAGTTCGGTTTCACAAAGGGTCTTTCAACAACCGATGCTGGTGTTGAACTTCTAAGACACATCTACAATGCATGGGAAGACAAATGTGATGCCCTGGGCATCTTTTGCGACTTGTCCAAGGCATTTGACTGTGTGCGTCATGAAACATTGGTCAGAAAACTACACCACTACGGTATTCGGGACTCCTCTTTGAATCTTCTTACTTCATATTTAAGTGACAGGATTCAGAGAGTCGATATAAATGGGAAAATATCCCCAGGATCAGTGCTGACTATGGGTGTGCCCCAGGGCTCAATTCTTGGACCAGTTTTGTTTCTTATATATATAAATGACCTGCCTTACCTCATAAAGGATAACAATAAAATTGTGTTGTTTGCAGACGACACGTCACTTTTGTTTAAAATTAAACGTCAGCAACCTGATTCTGACAGAAATAGTACATTGGTTTAATGTTAATAATCTTCTTTTGAATAAAAAAAAACTATCACACTGTCTGGCAGTTTGAGTATTTTATACGGCCCACCCGAATGTCCTTACTTTGGTATTGTTCGTCAAATCGTTCCAGCTCCTTAAGATTCTAAGTTGAGCTACGCGATATTTGATAAATGCGTGCACTGTTTGGACGGGCCTGCTCAAATCTGTTTGATTCTGTCCTCTAAAGGGCGCCACAGACCTACATGGCTCTCATATGATTTGGATCACTACAGATTGTCTGGACTTTAAAAGAGACGTTGACCTCTGAGTTTGTTTCAGTGTTTCTTCTCAGAGTTTGGAAACACTGGCCTCATCTAGTTTACATTTACGAAAAAAAGACGTGTGAAAGAGTTATTTATAACCTATTTGCAAAATAAACATCATTATTTCATTATTGGTCAGGACTACAATAGGCCAGTGCAACGATACTGGTGTGTCCGAACTTGTCCACGGTTCGTGGAGCTTAACGTTGCTCTTCAAAACAAAACTACAGGCTCTTCGGCCTACAACCAATATATTCAAATAACTAATCGGTACCACTAACCTTCTGTGCTGGGTTCGCCAAGCTTCGACCTTCCTAGGTCACGCCCAAGTGTGGTATGTATGTAATTATGAGGTGAGTAATTGAAAGTGTGATGTAAGTCAAGTGTTCTGAACGGTCACAAGGCGTCAGTCTCCAGATGGCGCGGTTCAGATCAGCATCACAGCTCTAACTCGCACCGGATTGAAGCTATTTATCACTACTTATTTCCAACAAGTGCGCGTGCCACACGGTGGCAACCAACCGGCGATAAATCCCAAAAATATCCCAGGGTTTTCGTCAATCCGGGATTACAACTTCAAACAATAGTTAATCGCGACCCAATTATCGGTTGCAAACGGCGATTCCAAACGATATTTTTCCAATTACAATTAAATCAAAGTCCCAAGAACGGACATTTTCCAACAAGCAAGCAAAGTCTATCTGTCAAGTGAAAAGGTTATGTCAAGTGTCAACATCAAAAAGACAATAGAATGTTGCCACACCAAAGATCGTTCAAAAATACATTTGGGACGCAACAATTATTATATTTAAAAAAATACATTTTCTGAAAAAGTTGTTACTCAAAGCAATGTTCTTAATATTTTTAATTTCATAGTAAATTAATTTGTTAAAAAAATCAATTTTAATCAAATAAAATTATTTGATTAAAATTGTATTTATACCATAACATAAATCCTCAGAATGCAGTTGCAGGTGAAATTGTTGTTCACACTAAAACGTTACGTTCTGGCCCGTTACGGTGACCTGTTTTGAAACTTACATTTTATTTTATGTTCTCATATAAGTGGCTTTTAATGTATTTTTTGAGATTAAATGATTTAAACCTTAAATTGATTGTTAAATCAATCAATCAATCTATTTATTTCAGGCAAACTTGGCACATACCAATAAAATATTAACATAATTTAAAAATAACTATAAATAAACTAATAAACATATTTCTTACTAAACTTATGTTAAAACAGAATAAACAAAATAATCTTGTACTATAAGAAACTAATGCACATTAAAAACTTTATAAAACCATCTTATCATATTTTCTTATATTGTCAATAAATAATTGTTACAAAAAGTAGTGAAACACTACTTTTCATTTACAAAACCTATGTACAACTTTCGGAATAAACCACACTTATTTAGTAATTAGTTATCCTTACTGTTTAATAAAATGTTATATTTTTAAATATTAACAATAATTTATTATAATATTTATAATGCTCTGTAATTATGCGCCAAATCAACCGAATATTCGGCCGAATACGAACATGAAAAAATATTCCGAATGTACCGAATACGAATATTCGGCCGAACATTCGGCGCATCTCTACTTATTACCTAAGTATTTGTTGTCGATAGAAAATTAAATGTTAACTTTTTTATATAAAACTTTCACCATATTTTTAATTGTTCCTTTTCCATAGTAAATAATAAGCACACTCGTACGGTTTATATTTCTAGTCCTTTATTTCTATCTTCGAGGGGATACCAGAGGCTCTCAACACGTACGAGGGCCTCGGGACACAATGCTTGATCGAGGTCATAATCTATTAATCTGGCCATAAAATGTCTGTCGGATGTTAATAAATGATGTGCCGTCTTTTGTATAAACTTCTCAGTTCGCCACACAGTCTCGAATAGACGCCATTTATTATTTAAATCAGACTGGACTAAGAACGCCAATCCGTTTATGTAAATCGATGCTAATGCTCTTTGTAGTTGAGGGTTCGTACAGTTTACCTTTGACAATTTTGCTCCCGTCGCCGACTCTATTGATATGAGCAGAACAGGCGTAATTTGTACAATTGTAATTGTAATAAACCAACTAAAATTTTTACTTCTAATAAGCTTAGTAATTTGTTTTTTTTTTTAGGTTTTTGTACTCCGTTTTATTATATTCAATCTCCCGTTAAAATTGAATACATAAAAGCTTTGTGTGTCTCACCGCAAAATTGCAAAACCATTAGATTATAACACACCTGGCAAGATTGTAATTAATCGATAAATTGTGATCCGTGCGATACTGTTCCCATTTTAATGCATTATTTTTTAATATATTATCATCT
Organism: Tholera decimalis; assembly: GCA_943138885.2. Classification (NCBI taxonomy): domain Eukaryota; kingdom Metazoa; phylum Arthropoda; class Insecta; order Lepidoptera; family Noctuidae; genus Tholera; species Tholera decimalis. The sequence goes on along the minus strand of OW964553.2, from coordinate 12,983,176 downwards.
GTCTAATTAAAATTACAATTTGTCACTCGTTAAACTAAAAAGGCTATCCCTGATTGTTTGGTTTTGCTGTAGGGCGTTCTGTTGGCAACATTGAGCAAACAACGTTTAAGTAATGCGTTCCGTTGTATACCATTTGACCATTTCACGGCTTCACTTCGATAGATTACATTGAAAAATGCGTTAACTTGCAAGCAGATATTTGCAATTTTACGGTAACATACAGTACTACTACTGCAATATAATAAAAACCGTTCAAGTACGAATCAGACCTATGTGTACGTATCTAGGGTTTGTAATGCCACTTACAATTCACCTAAAATCACGAATTTTCCATGTTTTATTTTTAATATTACGGATGAGCCAGCTCTTGAACTCGATCTCGCCTGATGATAAGCGATAGATGATGTGACGAGCGAGCCCAGAAGATTTTTTCTCTTGCTTTAAAAGCTGAAAGGTCATAAGTGACAGGGAACACAGAAGCCGGCAGAGAAATCCACAACTTGGCCGTGCGCACAATAAATGTGGAGGAGAAGCGCTTGGCACCCTTCGCACCCTTCGCATGCAATCCCAACTTGCAGTCAACCAATTTTCAAGATAATATGCTCCTGTTTAATGGTTATTCAGAAGTGATAATAACGGCACATAAGTGGGTAATATGGATTAAGTTATTTATATGATATTCAACACAGACACATAATAACAAAAAAAAACATATTATTGAATAGAACACATAAGCCCACTAGTTATTTATTATCCAGGGCGATAAAAGCTCCGAGAGCGATCTTTTACAATATTTAGCATAGAAGGTTTTTATGATCTATATAAAGTGTGTTAAGTTTCTTTTCCCAACGAAAATTCATTTACGTATACATTTTTAAAAGGACTTTTTATGTTGAACACATATTGGTATACGCAGGATGACTTGCGTTTCTGTGCAATTTCCGAGAACACTCTCATCCGATACATTACGCTGTAACTCCACCGGAATGACTGACGCAGCAAGGTGATCACTTTTGAAGCAACGTATTTCGGAATACATCGTTTTTCACCGATATTTCGCTTATTGGAATATGTGAAAGAGTATTTGCACTGCCTGCAAAATCATTTCATTGATCAGCGGCGATACGAAAATAGGCTCGAGCAATAGGCTTTCAAAAGCTTTTCAATTTAGTCCCGCAGCCGAGCGAATGCCGGCCGGGTGCTGTTGCTGTCACGGATTTTGTTGCGAATTTCCATTCACGGTATGGGTATTTTTATGAAAAATCTATTATTCTATTTAGTGCGGCTAGGCTCACTGTACTACCCATCTCAAAGGAAAGATATGATCTGAGATATCGCGTTGAATGCGATATGATTATATTGTGTGCGCTGAGCGTGTTGGTATACGGTCACTCGCTCGGACATAATCAGGTTTATTAGTGGAATAAGGCGAGGTGCGGCTCTATTATCGTTATGTAGTGCCTGTCCACCACCTGAGAGGTGTGTCCGCTATCGATCCACTATTTTAGTCAGGTTCGTTCATTATCATTAAGCGAGTCGTTGAGTTAAACGTGTATCTTATAGACCCTCATGTCTATTTAAAAGGTTATTTAATAGCGGAGAACAATACGGGGTTAATAGCCAATTAAGTTCTTGGATACTGCGAAATAGACTCCGAACTCCTTGTTTGATTAATTTATATGAAGGTTTAGGTGTATTGGATTGGATAATAGTTAGTTAAGTTACTGTTTGGGTAAACTATCCCTTTATGTTGATTTTGTTACTCTTTGTACAAAATATGAAGCCGTAGATGGCGACATTTTATCTTTACTATCAGATTATTCTTCGTTTAAAAAGTAGGTCATATCGGCGGAAGCTGCCTTATCTCTTGGCTTATTACACTTCATTAATTCAAAGACATGAGAAGAATAGATGGAAGCAGTTTTAACGGTACGCTATTACTTTAAGGGGCTATTTGGATGAAAATGAGTTCTTAAGAATCGGCCCGAAATTGAGCTGCTGATGTGGTTTTGAATACCGCTCAGCTATTTGTTACTCATGCACGAAGATAGCTCGCTATTATTACAGTTCCTAAAAAGGTATGTACTTAGGGATCTGATACTATATCGCTTTATACTCGTACATATATTTATAACACTGGTTGTGCAAAACAGCAAAACTGAATATTTTTCGCTAACGCTAAAATACCAATTCGATAATTCTAGCTGACTAAGGTTGGTCCCTCCGCTGTAAGTGGAGTCAATTTATTTTCTTTCATATACTGTACGTACCCAACCGGCAAATGAGGGCAAGGTTTTAGATCCCATTTCACCGATATAATAAATATATACGTTGAACACACACATTATGACATCCAGTATATACATTATAAATTATTATTATTGAAAATAGGTTCGCGTTTGACCACTATCTTACCTGATGGTAAGTGATGATGTGATCGAAGATGGAGCACGCTTACCTAAAAGTAACCTATTCACTCTGGACTTAAAGACTCCTAGGTTGTAGCTGTCGGGAAACCCAGACTCCGGCAGGGAATTCCACTCCTTAGCCGTACGCACAATGAAAGTATTCCCAAAACGTTTTGTGCGTATGGGTGGGATGTCCACCATGTAACGATGGCGCTTCGCCGTTTGTCTCGTAGTCCGATGATGGAACGGGCTTGGCGGAATTAGATTGTGTAATTCCATCGCACACTCCCCGAAATGTAACCGATAGAAAACCGATAGACTTGCAACTCGTCGTCGGTGTTCAAGGCTAGAGTTGTAAAAAAACGGTTTTTTTTCTGAGATGAAAAAAAAACGTTTAAAAATAACATGAAAAGAAACAGTTTTTTTTCTGGAGTAGGTTTTTTTTCATGAGTAGGAAAATAAAAATATGGTAAGGCGGTTGGCATATGTGAGTTGATATTATTTTTTTTTGTTCAATAAGAAAATACCATTTGTTTTTAACATAATTGGCAACACTAAGTGTAAACTACATTTACGGACGGGATTTCCCTAATCCTCGTTTGGTTTATGTTTTGGTTGATTTGCGTGCAGACTGCAGAAACATTTAGTACGTACAGCGAATCAGCGACATTCATACCAAGAAACGTAATAGACTGACAAATGACAGGGCTAGGAAAATAATGTACATTGTGCAATCAGTACAATCATCAACAATATTAACACAAGCAGAATGTAATAAAGTCCCTGATAGTATAGTCGTTGATTCAGAATCAGATGAAACAAATACAGACACAGAATATTATTTCGAAGCTGATAAAACAAGCGTAGCCGTAGCTACTGATACTGATACAGATGATTGTAACACATTAAGTATTATTTAAGTTCATAATAATAGTTACCCATTGATTTAAACATTATTTGACTTGAATAAAAACAAAACAATCAAATTTAGTGTCTTATTCCACTTTAGTTATAGAATTTCACTTTTTCTGAAAAAAAAACAAATGTAGAAAAAAAACAACGGTGCCAAGATTTTTTCATGTTTTTTTTCAAGATTGTGAAAAAAAACATTTTGTTTTTTTTCAATTTACATCTCTATTCAAGGCTCTGGAGCTTTGACTCGACCAGTGCATCGTTGCCAATGAGTCTCTTGGCCCGCTTCTTGATAAACTCAAGCGCGTCCAGTTGATATTTCGCAGATCCATCCCAAAGATGAGAGCTGTATTCTATACACGACCGAACCTGGGCTTGATACAAATTGAGCAGCTGTTCCGGTCTGAAGTACCGTCTCACCTTGGCTAGGATTCCCAAGTCACCCCAAGAAGCTCAATATGATCGGTTATCGGCATGGTTACACCACGGAAAATAGGAGCCGGTTCGAATTGGCTCTTTTTTGCGGAGAAGAGACACGCCTGGGTTTTAGCTGCATTAAACTTGACCAGGTTGGCATCGCCCCATTCGGAGACAGCCTTCAAGGTCAAGTTCAAGCGCCCAACCATGTCCTCACGGAGAGACTGGATCTGTGACCCACCAGCTCGCTCGCTGGACACATATCTCTCAGAAACTGTGCTGTCGTCTGCATACCCAAAGGTACCGGGCATTAGCAGATCGTTAATGTGCAGCAAGAATAAAGTTGCTGAGAGAGCAGACCCCTGAGGGACCCCGGCATTAATTTCCTATTGGCCAGACGAGCAGCCATCAATGACCACTCGAATGGACCGATCCCTCAGGAAGTCTTCAATCCAAACGCAAAGTTGAGTGGGTAAACCGAAAGAAGGAAGCTTAGCAATAAGGCTATCGTGCCAGACCCTGTCAAATGCCTTGGAGATGTCAAGGGAAACAGCAAGTGCTTCCCCTTGCCTCTCAATGGCCTCACTCCAGATATGAATGGCATACGCTAGAAGATCCCCAGTATGGCTAAGGGCGAATTGAACTATGCAATAAAACTGAACTAAGCACTCGTATACCAAGATTAAGAGCTGCCCGTGTCAAAATTCTATTGCATTAATGGCACGTCAGTTTTTGAGCTTCAGTTAACATTCCTCATTGGTGTAATTTGAGTTTGAACGAATACTTGGCAAGTATTTGACAGCGGTTTTACAATTGTTAAAAAGTTAACAAACAAAACGCGAAAAAATCTTTAAGACTGTTTCCTTAGATGTCTAATTATGTTTAGAATAAGGGTAAGGGTAACCTACTCATCTAGTTGAAGACGGTGCTAATTCAATGAATAGTTTTGATGCGGCGCGCGGCGTAAAGAGCCTTCGTACGCCGAATACCGGGGCACGCTCAGAGTGCTCAAACATATTCTTGGCTTGGCATCAACATTACCTTTTTTGTTAAAAAGTGTTTTTTTTTTGTTATTTTTTCTGTTATTCATTACCAATTAATGGTGACGCCAAAATTAGAACTTCAGTAGTGAAAACCCCAACAAAATCGGATCATTACTTTTTGAGATAACAATTTTTAGCAAATTTCTGGTGTTATCATTTATTCATTCACTTAACAATATACATTGTGTGCGAAATTATCATATAACACTACAGTTGCAATACAATAATAAATATAAAACAGTCAAAAAAATATAAATCATATACGTTGACAACATTAACACTTAAAAATATTTCTTCAATCATTGGCTCAGCACCATGAGATGACGACTATCGATAGTATATGTGAATCGTTATAGGTGCCCTTGAAGTCAAGGCTTTCCCTAGATATTCTAGGGATTCCAGAATCAGATCCCAACTTATACCTTAGACCATAAGCTCGGCAACATCAGATAGTGATTAACGGGCACAAATATCCGAGTTGTGTTAGAAAGTATATGAAAAACAATGTATTTGCCTATAAAATTATATCATATATCTTTTAACCGATTGACTTTAAGAAAAAGTGGCTTATAAACATCAATGTCATTTTGAAATACCTGTCTATAGATACCACACATGTATAGAATTGATGAAAAAAAAAAAAATTTTTGGTTCCAGTTCTATGTATGGGGAGCCCCTCTTAATTTTATGTATTTTTTATTTTTGTCTAAAAAGCGGAAAGCGGTTCACAGAGTACATCTACCTACCAACTTTCATATGTATAGTCCTAATAGTTTCGGAATAAAATGGCTGTGACATACGCACGGATAGACAGACTCACAGACATGACGAACCTATAAGGGTTCCATTTTTGCCATTCGGCTACGGAACCCTAAAAAAATACATACAGCCGAACATAGTACTCCGCCTTTTTGAATTCGTTAAAAAGGACCTATGCGATTCTAAATGTTACGCCCCGTTTCGTGGCAACGCAATGGTAGAATTCTTACACCCAAAATATTAGATTGATTTACGCCTCGCTGAAACCACTAAACTAACTTATTTACAACAATGAACCACGGAGCGACCTTTCGGAACCCTTTTCGAAATCAACTAGCAAAGCTATGTTATTCCCATAACTTATTCAGATATCCCTTTAAAATATAACATTTAATGTATATTTGGAGCACTTAACCCTCGTTTAACTCTCGGCTCGGCATTTTATTCGTGTCATGTGTGGTATAGAGCCGTCTACCTCTGTCTGCCCGCTATTGTCTGCCCACACAACACCCGTGTCTATTTGAAGGCACTGCTTTATTGGCGCACAGACACTGTTAGACTTTACCGAGCAAAATGTTACTCATGACGTGCACGCATTGAACAGGAAACTTGAAATGTCCATAGTTACTTTTTTTTACATGTCGTATTTATTTATTTATTTAAACTTTATGTACAATAGTGGTACATGGGCGGACTTAATGCAACAAGGCATTCTCTACCAGTCAACCTTTGGGTTAAAAAGACCACAATGTGGTAGGTGTACAAGTAAAAAAATGACATTATTGATAAAATGTATGTATAAATATATATATATATATATATATATATACATCCTAGAATCTTTTTGGCGTCATGCACGTTGTGCAACCTTACGACGTCCCCCAGTTCCCCTTATATTTTTTAACAAGTCTCAATGAATATTGCTTAGTTTGTTGATTTCCAGCAACGTGGGGTACGTCATTTTCCGATAATTTTATTTTTCGCGATATTCCTCTTGCAGTCATGCCCCAACATTTTTGAACCCCGAATTATGGTAATACATTCTAGGCGTCCTGGATATATTGATTGCGATTTACCTATGGCACTGACTACTTAACGTCCCCGCAGGTATTTGGGAGTGCGACGTTGCCAGCTTTCGATTTATCTACTCATCTCTTTCTTTTATTATCGCTTGACAGTAGTCCACAGTTTGAACATTACACTTATCACAATATTCGTAAGATGTGCTAATATACGGATGCCCGATATTGATATCTATGAATATCGCATATTAGGCTATTAATATTATTAAAAAGTTTGTTGTATTGTTAGAAGCGTAAATAAAAAGATTGAATAGTAAACGTATGGCTTCTCTTTCATACAAAACTTAACGAACGGATTTTAATGACATTAGGGACTGAAATACCTAGTTAATAATAAGATGAACAATTATTGACGTTCCAGTGAGATTTTTACGTGAGAAGTCACGGGACATATCTAGAATGACATACTATTGTAAATATTTGTGTATTTTTTTACAAATTTAAACAATGTGCGCAGTAAGTTCATTGGTGAGTCAAGTTAAGATTTAGTATGATAGAACTAGCTTAGCTAAGCTTAGTATGTCTATGCAAAACATCACGAAGACGTTGGCATGTCTCTCTGTTCCTCGTGGGGTCTGCTTACAAAGAGAGAGAGAGAGAGTTAAGTACTTCTGGTTATCAGATCCTTAGATAATGGGTCACATAGGTGATGAAGGCCTAGAGTCTCCGTCGCCGGGTAAAGGCAAGTACATGGTGGGATCTTATGAAGTTAGTAAAAACTGGTTAAGTTACAAACTGCGCTTCCCTAAACACGATAGTGCAACCGAAAGCACTATGGGCTTTCTCTTTCAAATCTGGTGCAGCCCGATCGGTTATATAGTACCTCCATCTTACAGTAGTTTGCAGCCAAATAGCATTCCTGCAATTAAGGTCACCAGGCTATTGAACGTCCGTATATAGCTATTGACGTCCGTATATACCTATTGCACGTCCGTATATATTGTGGTTATTGATGATAGGCTCGATTCTGACTACTATCTCACCTGTTGGTAAGCTTCATTTATTGTGTGCACGGCCAAGGTTTGGAACTGTCTGCCGGCTCCTGTATTCCCTACCATATATAACCCGTCTGCCTTCAAAGTAAGAGTGAACAGACACTTCTGGGCTCGCTCATTCCTTCTTAGACCTCATCTTTATTAATAATATGCTCACATTTAACCACCATCTCACCTGATGGTGAAGCGATGATGTAGTTGAAGACTAAGTACGCTTACCTAGAAGAAACCTATTGACTCTTAACTTAAAGAGCCCTAGTATAGCTATAATAGATATTTAATACAGTTCCACTCCATAGCTATAAAATGAAATTATTCTCAAAACGTTTTGCGCGTATGGGTGGGATGTCCACCATGTAACGATGGCTCATCGCTGTTCGTCTTGTAGTCTGATAATGGCACGGGTTTGATGGAATTAGATTCTGCGAGTCCATGGCACACTCCCTAAAATTTAACCGATAGAATTGCATCGTGTCGCCGATGTTCAAGGCTCTAAATTTTTGACTCGACCAGTCCCTCGTTGCTAATGAGACGTTTGGTCGTTTCTCGAATGAGTCAAGTGCATCAAGATATTACGATGTGAAATACTGTCTCCTTTGCTAGGATTCCCAATTACTGGCAACCAGTTGAGTCTTAGCCGCGACGAACAGATACGATAATACGATAACGATATTAGGCAGACGCGGAAGCAAACACTTTTCTTTCATGTGGAGGTTCATCTCGGATGGACCAAGTGCAGCGAAACAAATATATCCCGCACTTGAGTCTATCTGATATTGTTAAATTTTCGTAAAGAAGATGACGGAAATCGATTTCTTGCTTATATTTTTCAAGCGCGCATGCGACTTTCCTTCTTATGACAATGTTTTACTGCGGCCGGTTCTTACATTGATGCTCATGTGGTTGATCATGTATTGAGGTAAAATAAAGACAAGAAGCTCAAAGACACAGTGCCCTATCCAAACATACTATATAGTTTGGCAATACAATACCCATTTGGGAGGTTTGGCTCTTGCGCACATGCTGATGGCGCTTTACCGTGGGGAAAAGTGAGCCCATAGACATAGCTCTATTCTCGCAAATGGTTGACTTAAAATGTCCGAAACCTAGGAAGACTTCAGATACGCTATAGATGGTTTGGGAAGTGTGTATTTTTGTGTCAGAAAGGTCATAGAAAAAAATTTTTTACCAAAAAATTAAACCGACTCCCAAAAAACACTGCAAAGTGAAAAATAACTTTAATTTCGGTAGTCGGTGTCTTTAGTTTTGTATTTTCGTTTTTGGCACCGACTTCCGAAATTAAAGTTATTTTTCACTTTGCAGTGTTTTTTGGGAGTCGGTTTAATTTTTTGGTAAAAAATTTTTATTTCACTCTTTTTAGTTGGTCTATTTTTAATTTACCTAGTAACAAGAGCCTAATTATCAACTACTTATAACCTTTTACAAAATATTGCTTTTCCCAATGCTGGGCCGTTAATTGTTGAGGAGTTCTCCTGGTACTTCACCATCAGCTCTACATCACCATATGCACTGTGACGAGCATAAAGTGCGTAACATCCATATTCAAGTAATCGAATCGCAATCCACTCAATACTTATTATTGAGTAGTTTCGGCGGCCATCTGTGGTCTTCATCATCAGTTCTACTTCCTCAAATGGTACTTTTTGAGAGCAACTGCACACGTTACTATAATAAATACCCAAAACGACATAGGTGTGCCTATAATATTTGAAGAGTTCCCTCGATTTCTCCAGGATCCCATCATCAGATCCTGACGTTTATGAAAATGGGACCAGTATCAAAGTATACCCTTTCAATCAAAAAAAGAATTTTCCAAATCGGTTCAGCCGTCTTCGAGTAATCGATGATCATACATTAAAAAAAAAAAAAAATATATATATATACGCGTCGAATTGATAACCTCCTCTTTTTGTCGTCGGTTGAAAATGTATTGAATGGTAAACGTATGTTTCTCTTTCACACAAAACATATTTTTCTAGTTCTTTTCTCTATAGAGTTAGTAGTCAAGTTCTTCTAGTCATCCATCCATCGTTATGAAGGCCTAGTCTCTCCATCGGAGGAAGGTCGGTGGCTCGGCGAGTACATGGTGGGAACATGTGAAGATAGTAAAACTTGTCGAATCGCAAACTGGACTTCCCTGAAGACAAATGCGTGAGCACTGTGTGATTTTTCATTCAAATCTGGCGCAGCCGGACTGGATACAGTGCTTCCATCTTACAGTAATTTGCAGCCAATTAGCTTACCTTAAATACGTCTTAAAAACGTCCGTATAAAGCTATAAGACGTCCGTATATAGCTATTAATAAAATAAAATAAGGTTTGGATATCTGTGGTTTGGAAAGTGGGGAAGTAAGTCTGAGTAACTATGTGTTAATAATAATATCAAACATTTTAACTGCTTTTCAGAGTTAGAGTTAGTGGTCATTAAATGAAGCTGCAATAATGTTTATTTATAATTAAAAGTTGATTTTATGTACCTTCTTTTAATATTGCAAATTGAAAATGTGTCACACATAAATCCAATATATTAAAATACAAATCAGAAACTCTGTCAAGCATGAGGTGAGCGAGCTGGCAACGTTGCAAGTTTGGACGCCAAATATGCAGATTCGCAGTCAGGAAGTCCCCGAGATATACGGCTGTGAATATACGCGCTACAACAGCGCCTCACCTGCGCTGAGATTTCTTCGGGAACTTTTTATTATATTTTTGCAGCCATTTATCAATTTTTTTGACTTCTATCGAATTTTGTCCTACGGCTAACCAGGACCAATAGGACCTAAGTGCCACCGACCAAAAAAGTGGCGTCCGGTATGCGGACGCCATATGCCGGTGGACGTCAGTTTAAATGTACTTTTTTCTTCAGAGGACGGCTAATTGGTTGCAGGATATATATATATATATATATAAATATATATAAATATATATATACATAATAGACTAATAAATACGGTGCTTTATAATAATCTTTCTAACTAAGAGAACTCACAATAATTGTAATTATTGCGAAAACCAAACTTAGAATGACAGGCCTTTAAGTAGTGGTTTCTCATTTTACGCTTAAAAGAGAATTTAGACTCGGCCTTCTTGATGTCAAGGGGTAGCATGTTCCAGCGTTTAATGGTAGAAATAGCATAAAGCATAGCCATAAACCCGGTTCAGTGAGAAGGAATGTGAAACTGATATAAAGTTATTCATAACTATTACGTTTAACCGAATTTAAAATGTCGGAAAGGAAAATTTTGTAGAATATACAAAATCGAACATTTTTCGCTACATTTTTCATTCATTTGAAATTTTTTGTACCAAAAAAATAACGAAATTATCAGGGTTAAAAGTTGCTATAATGGGGGTTAATACCCTTGTGTTGTAAGCCATTTTCTACATTTTCATTAGACGACAAAAAGAGGAGGTTATCAATTCGACGCGTATATACATTTTTTTATTTTTTTTTTATTTTATTATCATCGATTACTCGAAGACGGCTGAACCGATTTGGAAAATTCTTTTTTGATCGAAAGGGTATACTTCGAAATTGGTCCGATTTTCATAAACGTCAGGATCTGATGATGGGATCCTGGAGAAATCGAGGGAACTCTTCAAATATTATAGGCACACCTATGACATTTTGGGTATTTATTATAGTAACTTGTGCAGTTGCTCTCAAAAAGTACCATTTGAGGAAGTGGAACTGATGATGAAGACCACAGATGGCCGCCGAAACTACTCAATAATAAGTATTGAGTGGATTGCGATTCGATTACTTGAATATGGATGTTAAGCACTTTATGCTCGTCACAATGCATATAGTGATGTAGAGCTGATGGTGAAGTACCAGGAGAACTCCTCAACTATTAACGGCCCAGCATTGGGAAAAATAATATTTTGTAAAAGGTTATAAGTAGTTGACATTTAGGCTCTTGTAACTAGGTAAATTAAAAATAGACCAACTAAAAAGAGTGAAATAAAAACTTTTTACCAAAAAATTAAACCGACTCCTAAAAAATCCATCAATGTCTTTAGTTTTGTATTTTCGTTTTTGGCACCGACTTTCGAAATTAAAGTTAATTTTCACTTTGTAGTGTTTTTTGGGAGTCGGTTTAATTTTTTGGTAAAAAGTTTTTATAATAAAATTATTTGGAGTAAAATACTGTTACTAACCTTTACCGGGAGTGTCTCCCGTTGTCATTGTGACTTATTTGTGTTGAAAGGCATAAGTTTTCTTTAAAATCAAATTATCAAATGCCTCCCATATATGTATATGTGATGGCCGCGATAATGTATAGTTTACGAAGAACCATCCATCACACACTGAGCTATGATAGCCTTTAAACGGAGTTATACCATATAAATTGTGTGATCCATCATCTCTAACCTTAACCCACCTCGGCGAGCAAGTGAACCGTGGTAGTCGACGAATAATGTGACTTTACAACATATCAAATATGTGGGAAGACAAGTCGAAGTGTTCCTATGCTGGCTTTTTTCTTGCGTTCCGAAATCATTTAAACGAAATTTGACCATCATTTAAATTATTTGGAATGCATTAGTATATAAAGATGTTAGCTTACTACACTCTTTCTACATAAACTTTTACGGTGCCAAATGCCGTCTGCGTCATTTTTGTAAAAAGGAGTTCAAGGTTTTTGCAGTTCAAAAGCTGACCAGGGGTGAAGTATCGCCGTACCTTATGTAGGATTCCTTGAGTACTCATTTTTACAAGTGGTATAACTTGTATTTATAAGTAGGTGCTTCAAACAACAATCCTTGAAAATAGAGATTTTATTTGATTAAATAACAATGATAAAGATTTTGCAATTTATACGCAATAACAACACTAGAAGTTCGTGCGAAGTGGAACACACAAAAAAGATAGTATAATGTACCGTAGAGCCTCGTAGGCGTCGTAGCCCCGTGGCCTCGTAGCCAAACCAATCGCCGAGGCCGTAGCACGTAGATTCGTAGTTTCTGCGTACCCGCGTAGGTGCGCCCATGGGAAACGCAGGACTTTAAAAATGTATATACGAATCTAATATTCCTACATACAGTTGTATCTGTGTAAGTACGTGTGCCTAATGGAAAAGGTACAAATAATATGTACATTCAGGATTTCAGGAAAATATCTTAGCAATTTCGTATTTTTATGCGATCATTTCTCTAACGATTGGGTGCAGAAAAATACCCCTATTTGTTGGTCGCAACACGTACAGTTAGATTTAGACAGTAGGGGGCACAGCTTGTGCGATATGTAATATATTCCGACAGTTAACACTGTCGTTACCGTAACGTATGGATTCCAATATCGAGGTGATGACGTAACGTGAGGGAAAATAGAACTCATTCTTAACACGCCTGTCCACTTAGAAGCAAAATTATATTATACAATTAAGAGACTATTAGGCACTTAGATTTTAAGCATCGCTTTAATATTCATCAAAATTTATGAGGCACTTAAACCGACAATTTCGGCCCTAAAATATAATGTCCTTCCTCGCAGTTTGAAAAGTCGCGGCGAAGATAGCAGTTATGGATACCCTTTGTTGATCCGATTCGAGGTTAAACCATGTTCGTGCCATAATTCTGGATCCATTAAATAAATAGAAGGTAATTTGAAACCTTTTTATTTGAGCTGTAACAAATTAATTAAGTAATTAATTGCAACAATTTGTACCGCATCTCGGCCTGGCTTAGTCCCGCTGTGTATTGTAAATGATAAATGATCTTTATTTTGCAAATTGGTTTTTAAATAACACTTTTTCACGTCATTTTTTTCGTAAATATTAATCTCATAAAAACAATACTTGTCAAAAAAACCAAGTCTCGCAACTCAGTTCTTCTACCGTAAAAAGTTGTGAGATCCATGTAATACCAAGTCGGTTATTAATTGATTCAGTCCCTACTTAAGGGACCTTCTGTCTTAAGTTGTTACGTAATTATCTAATCTAACAACATCTTGTAGTGACTATGTCAATATTAAAAATCTTTAACGTTTTAAATAAATAGATTGACTTGGCAATCGCACTAAATAATCTAATTTATACATGTATTACTTGTGAAATATATTGTGTTTTCATGCGATGGCCGAGTCAATATATTTATTTAAAACGTTTAAGATTTATTTTTTATTTTTTATGGGATCTCATTGATTTTTGTACTTTTTTCCTTTCCGGTACCTTCTACTTCTTGTATACCAACAACGAATTTTCTTAAAGCCCTCTCTCTGTCTTATGAGCTTTTCTTAATTTTGTAGGTAGCCTTCCTTTTTTTCAGGTACTACTCTTGAGCTTCAGCTACAGTTTTTTTCAAAGCCCACTCCCTGTCTCTATGGGATTTTTTCGGAGGCTTTGATGTTAAAATTGTTGACAAATCTGGACGGTACATGCTTCTTAGTCTAATTTAATCACAAATTGAGGATTCCTGCGCTTTAGAGTTCCAAAGTCGACATTAATTAGATATAAACCGCCCAGACTTGTAACTCTCGAAAGTGCCACGTAAGCTTGACCGGATGTACATACTGCAGAACCGATATCCATCAGCGCATTATTTAGACTTAGGCCCTGAATTTTGTGTATAGTTATAGCATAGGCTATACATATGGGAAACTGTTCGCGATGAACATAAGCTCTATTAATAATTTCAAATTTAGTTTTAACAGGACCAATCTCCGTCCGCCATAAGTTCAGACGCGGAACCATAAGTAGTTGTTTTTACCATTGCCGTCGTGTACAAATCAGCGTTAATGTAGGGGTCTACGCGCTTATCACAAGTATACAGTTGTAACTCATCCCAGTGCGCTACCACATACTCGACTATAGCAAGTCTAATCTCATACGATGACTCAGTATTCCCATACATAGAGAATGGCAAAGAATGAAATAAACACGAACCATCGCCAGGTATAGGGATAACCCAGTGTGGGCAAGGCTGATCATTCACATACAGTATTACTGAATCCATTGCGACTACTCACTAGTTGGTATGCAAGAGTTATTTTTATGCAGAAATACGATTAATATAAATTAAGATGAACGTGACTTTAAAGTAAGTACTTACTTAAACGTATTAATATATTTTAAAATTATCCGAACAACGTCCAAATCGTAAGCAAATCATATCAGTAAACTAATGAGTAAGCCTCCAATCGTCAAAGTAGGGACCTAATAATAGTATCTGTAAAATATCGGTACAAGATACCTTGGAGCGGAGAGCCTGTGATACTCGAATAAAACGCAGTACCTCAGAGCAAGACAAATTTGTTCTTTTTGTTTTGATAGTGGCACTTGTAGTTCAGCACACTAAGGCTGGTTACTACTTAACCGGACGAACCTGTGGTGACCTCTAAATTTCGCTCATCGTGCGGTAAGAACCAGGCCCGGGTCGGTGACGCTTCGTGTTCCACGCGCGCCTCAAAGAGCTGTCAATACCAGTGACGGGGCCTCATAGAGCCATTGCCTGCCGGGGTTTGCGGGAAAATTCCATCGAGGTACCGGGGCCCCGGAACTTTAGGACAGCCGAAGGAACAGGGTGGGTTTTTAGTCAGTAGAAGTCTGACACACCCTTCCGTTTAACTCAGAGCGGAAGAAGGCATTCGATGATTTTTCCACCCAGAAAAAAAAGGTACCTATCTACACCTATTATTTCATTATATTATACAAGTACACTGATTAATTAACTGCAAATGTAACTTTGTAATCCTATATATTTATATGGGATTACAAAGTTATTTATGCAGTTGATGTAACTAGAAAACAGGACCGAAATTGAAAAATATTTTAGTTTTTAGGCACTGCCGTGCTCCCAGACTAGATGAGGCCGGTGTTTCCTAACTGACTACTCTGAGAAGAAACACCGAAACAAACTCAGGGGTCCGTCTCTTTTAAAGTCTATATAATCTATACTGGTTCTATTATATGGGAACCTTGTAGGTTTCAGTCTTAGGCGATCTTTTGAAGAAAGATGCTCACAGATTTGAGTGGGCCTGTCCATGCAGTGCAAGCATTTGTCAAATAACGTAAAGCTCAACGTAGAACAAGGAGCTTAACGATTTGACGAACAATACCAAGGTAAGGACGTTATATACGAATATTTAGGTATACTGTCATTTTAATTTATCAATATTCCAGTGTGTCAGTCACAACGGTCATACGCTGCTTTCAGACGGTCATGAGGGTATGGCCGTCTGAAAGCCGTCTTTACAAATCATGAGTACTTACCGAACAGTGCACAATGACTAAACAGGGCTTATTGAAAATCAATAGATGCGTATCACAGTCGATGTGATCGCACGAATGTAGTGAATGGCAAATGTACCCGGGTAATAAATAGCCCGCGTACATTTGCCGATATTCGGCTCAAAACAATGTTTCCAACACCATTATTAAAGCAACAATTTACGAAGTCATAGTATATTTCCTAGCAATTTCAGCTGCCAAATATCCATAAACGTGCATTAGCTTTGGAGACGGTTCCAGCAGCATTTTCTACCTTCAAATGAATTTTTCTTTCCACTCTAGTTAATTTGATAGTAACTCGTAGTTTTGTTAATGGCCCATGGAAACGTTCACGGGCATAAATAATTGTTAGCATACGTTTGAAAACAGACCCATTGATAACTTTTCAATTAAGAAAAATATTTTCAAAAATATAAGGGCGGGTGGGTAATATATGACGGCCCGAGCAACCGCCGGACGGCGCGGTGGAGCGCGGGGTGCGAGGTGCGGGGCTGACATGCCACGCCATGTCCGACACTTGACACCGGCCGGACGCCGGACGCCGGACGCAAACAACATGCGACCCTTAATTGCTGTCATCCGTAAACACATACAGATATTGGTTCACTTTGCCTGTATGTAGTTACAAATGAAACTAATTGGTTTCTTTTTCTTTTTTTAGTTTGCTGAAAATAGATATTTTGATGGACGCATGTATATTTTAGCTAACTGGACGTATTTTGATTGGATGCGTATAAATAAAGTCGTTCCAGTTTGGTAAGAAGATACAGGTTTACCGTCTGTGGTGAAATCAAAATGTTCATTTTCACCTAAACTCACGTCGCTTATCCTGTCATTACTGTGATAATTGAAATATTATTCAGATTTTGACACGTCTGCGTCAGAATTTGATGAGATGTAAATTCTGTTAAAGCTGTGAACCAAATTTCATTAAAAATATTGTAATAACCTCTTTAATTATATCTGGCATTAAGTACGTAACTCGATATAGGGAATCTAGCTAATTTGTATAGCAGCTGTAGGAGGCATTAAATCGTGATAAAAAAGTTAGTACAATTTATGTTTTATCTTATCTTACTGCGGCTTTTAAACTTTTAATGATGATTGTGTTTTTCATTGCTGATAGGCTCGTATTTAATCACCGCTACAACTGATGGTAAACGATGACTGACTGAGTGACTTTATCACTCTTGACTTAAATACCCCCAGATTATAGTTATCGGGAAACACAGACTCCGCTATTGTGACACTATGACAGTGTTCCCAATACGTTTGTGAGTATGGGTGGGATTTCCACCATGTAAAGATGGCGCACTGCCTTTCATTTTGTAGTCCAATGATAGAACGGGCATGGTGAAATCAGATTGTGCAATACCATCACACACTCTCCGAAATGTAACGGATATAAACCCAATAGGCTGGCGACAAAAAAGCGACGATGTTTAGGGATCTGGAGCTTTGACTCGAACAGTAGTTCCTTGTTGCCAATGAGCGTCTTGGCCTCAAGCACATCAATTGGTATTTTAAAATGTGAAAAATTCTCACAAATATACTTAATATGTTGTCTCACTGTAGAGCAATAGGTTCGCGTTCTTTCTTCCGTCCGTCTCGGGATCGTGCAAGCGTGGACCAGTTCTGACAATGGATGTTAAGCTGATTGCACTATTTATTTGGATCTTGTTGGGGTATTTATTTTAACACGGAACATTTTTAACAGCTTAAAAGTTCTCTCTTATTTCAATACGAGTGTTAAACAAACATTAATTAATGTAAATTTAAGTATACACGGCCCAGTACCTATGTGTATGTGGTGCGGTAAAATAGTGTCCTGGAAGCGAGTGTTTACATTCAATTTCAAAAGCGGTGCGTCGTGCACGCAAACCTATTACTCTGAGGACTAAGAACACATTATTAATATTCCTCCAGGCAAGGGTGTTTATAATTACATGTGCTTAGTCTGAGCTGTTCTTCTTAATTACATTTTAGAAGTTAAATGAGAGAATGAGACAACGCTTTGGCACAGTGACGAGACAGTGGTAAATGAGTCCTATCTATTTTAAATTCTTTCTAGTGTATGCGTTTAAACATAAAAGAGTTACGTGAATAGAATTAAATTAGCTGGTTTAAATAGAAGCTTTGTACGACTATATATACACGGCAAGTAGATAAAATATGTAACTTGATTAAGTTTACAGTAAATCACTATTAGTTTCTGTCTCAGCTGAAGATATTTCTCTCATAAGTTTTTGTAGGGTTTTACGATTTTATTTTCCCTGTAAATTTTAATTAACTTCGAAATAACCGTAGTTTTTATTTTGATTATAAAAATATCATTAATTTGGTGCTTCCTTGCAGTTTTATGGAGCAATAAAAGTTTTATTTTATGTTCGTTTTGTTTCAGTTATCTGGTTAAATGTTTAGGTTACTTTAATTTAGAAGGTAAGTTATGAAGCATGAAATATGATATATTACTTCACCGTCTTCGTAATGGATCTTATAAAGAAACTATCAGTTTCCTACACCCTTGATACCTGTGTTAAAGTTTTTACAACAGGGCTTCAATATAAAGACCCGAATCCGTAGAATTTTCAAAATTATACCTTGTGTAAACCATAAAATACATAAATGGATTATAAGTTTTCTGGAACATAGATCACATATTTAGTAAATATCTTTGAAATTTTATGTAATGTTTGTTTATACATACAGTACATGAAATTTTCAAAAAAGGATAATTTCGCTTTTGTGTATTGTTGTGTAGAGAATCTATCAACACATTCACAACACAAAAAAAAAACTCACTTTAACTGAGTTTACTACTAAACTATACACCATCGTAGCCGAGACTATGTCCATTTCACAGTACTCGAGATAGGCACTTGACAAATATCACATGAGATGTACAGAATACGGACAATCCAAGTGTTGATAAACAAGATCGGTCAAGATCTTGAGAATACAGACGTTACGATAGTCCATTACTCGACAAACGTCGTACATTATGCACGCACTCACACAAAGTGGCCACTGTAACTACCCACTTTAAGTGCCTCCTAGGAATCCGAGCCGTTTGAATTACCACTTAATTAATGAAAGCCTGACTCCAACGCGACCCCCTATTTAACAGCTAATTTCACTGCGGATCGAACGCCTCCGGCTACACAACTTGCTCCTTGGATACGCAGATTCTTGGAATTGTTTAATTAAATACCTATGTAGCCAGTGTCGGATGCCGCGAGTGTTAGGGCTGCTAGAGAAATAGTTCCTGATCATGTATTAACGTTCTGCGCTTTTGTTTACAAAGAACGGGACGAGCTATTTGAAGAACGTAGAAGTTATATGCGTGAACAACGGAACCAAAACTTTTGATTAGTTGATTATGTTGACTTTCCGATTCTGCGAGTCCGGAAATATTTATTTTAACATAAATAAATCAGAAACTTTCCCTGTTTTTCTTTTGAGTATAAAGCGTCTGTTTTTTAAGTCTGTTACGCGATACTTAAATTATTTTATGTTGCTACCATTTAGGACCTTCTTCGACAACGAAACAGTTTTTTCATGAGCACACTTATTTGAATAAGTTAGTTATGTAAAAGACTTTAGATAATCCTGAGTTCATAATATCCAGCTGCTTATGTATTCTCAGCGGTCCTGTATTTTGTGTTCTTTACAGGCTTTAATAGATTATCTATTCTTATCATGAAGAAGGAGAAAGTTTTAATATATTCAGTTAAGTAAGTCGTTTTAATTCTGTGGCAACATACAATCTCGTAATGCCATTTGAAATATTTTGCTGTAATACAAAGAAGGATTTCAACTGATTAGATTTCTTATTATACTTCAAAATCAATTTCTTTAAGTGAAAACAAACGTGGTTACGTAAAAAGCAGAACTAGAATAATACACGATTCACAAAAGCTTCCAAGTTACATAGAATCGGAGCACACAGCTGTCTTGTTTCTGTCAACACCCAAGGGGACATACCCTTGTCTAAGAACATAACAGTACAACCCGCTATAGTAAAGTTACTAATATAAAAAGCATTCAGGGCGGTGCTTCTCAATACACAAAGAATAAATATCTCCCGCTATAAAATATCCAATCAGCGTATAGTGGTGAATCGTGTACGTGACGTTCAAAGAGCGCTGATCTCTAAGCTTAGCCCGATTCGATGCATCGATTCGTCGATGTATCGATGTACGTGATTCGATGTGTTTCGACGATTGGCGGAATCGATTGACATCCTCATCTCACGGTAATCTAGCGCTTAGTCATGCTGGGTAGTTGAAGCCAAGGAACTTGTTAGAAGATCCTTGGTTGAAGCAATTTGTGAACGGTCTAACGACGTGTCAAATGCTAATGAGAAACATTATTTGGAGATCGCCTCTGTGACAGACAGTAGATTTTATTTTTTGTGTAACGGTTTAACTGGAATATGCAACCAAATCTTTTTATGTCGAATAATCCACATATAAAAGAATTTAAAACTAGTTTTGTGCAAAGTTGCTCGAACAGTATAAGCCTACAACTTGCGAGTACTTCTCAAACAGAATTTACTTGGAACAGGTCCGTGCGTGACACGTCCCAAAATCTCATAGCCTAAAATAAGTGGTGGTTATTGGCAATAACGGTGGTGTTATCGCCTGCAGGGCGCGGCGCGTGGCGCGTGTAGCCAGCGGTATAAACAAGCCAGCATGCTCGTGTACCTACAAATGGCGTCAAATGTAGTTATTGGTATCCCCCAGGCTAAATTGCGGCGGTCTCGGTGCCTCAAATCTAATATAAATTTCCTGATTCCGTATTCCCTTAAATTCACATGTTATGGTTCAGGATTACAAATAAACGGCGCGTGGCTCAACTAAACGGGCTTATTAGCTTTGTGATTCGACCTTTTAGAATATCTGAGATTTCATTGAGGATATACTGTTAAATATGGATGGAACAGATTAAACAATGCCACGTTATAATTTAATGCTGTTACTATCTATTGACTGGAGGTTTGCCTTTCGTGTTTTAGTGTAACCATTTTCAAGCAAAGGACTTAATTTCACGCCGGTGCCGTTAAAATATTTACATCATTAGTTATGCCATCTGTCTTTGTAGATGTATTCAGGTTTATAGAGAAATGGCTAGATTTGTGTTAAACAACGACTTAAGTTAATTAAACATACAGTATATTTTTACCTTATACTCTCGTTTTCTCATTTATGAAATAATCTGTACAAGAAAGGTCTTATGATACCTACATATATATTGCGGTTAATTAAAAGTAGGTTGTCTATTTTCCCATCCAATCAATTTATTTGCCAAATAATTCAACCGTGAAATTAAAAGTTAGCAAAGATAAGCAACCAATAAAATATCGCTAGATGCGAGTGGTGGGACAGTTAAATGGCATCACAAATATTGACTCGGTGGTTCCCCGGAGTTTTCCCGAGTTGTCGGAGCCGAAGCGGGCTGGCTCGATGCCAACCGACCTCGCCATTTGTGTACCTACACTACACTCAACCCCGAGACGTGTTATGGAAATTTTCTTAATTTCACAGCCCTATAGATAGCGCTCCGTGAATTGAACAATCGTTAATCTTTATTGGCAATTTATATGTAAAGACGTTACGCCCTCACGGTGTCGTTTAATTCATGTCTCTAAACACAATAGGCCTTATAACATTCCAATCATATGAGTAGTTTCAATAATGATGTGCAGATTTGTTATTCAATTGTTATAAAGGATAAGATTTCGACTTTAGAATCGGCTCATTAAGCAAGCCTGAATATTTCAAATATCTTTTCCCTAAATGTTTATAGGTATTGAAAAGATAATATAAACAACAATATAGAATAAAATAGAATATAATCTTTTTAATTCGGACCATAAAATCCAAAAATGTTAGTATACCTATAGCTTATTATCTAGCGTTAGTACCCATCACCTTCCAATATACGCACTAAGAAATAATTATTTTATTAACTTTATTCTAAATTGAATAACAGAACAGCTGAAGGGTTATAAAATACAAAGCGAATATTATTAATTAAAAGTTGCGTTTCTCATTCTCGTTGAGATATTACTTCCAAGTAAAAAGTGGTTTCACGGACGGATAATACCACAATGTGTTATTACAGACCGAGTTAATCCGCTTTTGTTATGAGTTCTGAAAGGATTTATTGGGCTTTGTGTCTTTTCTTTTATTCTTCGGCTCAATAATGGCAATGAGAGTCAATCAATGCGATGAGTATAATAATAATCGAGAATGCTGTCAAATTAGTTTTCCAGAAAATTACTACGCTGTTATGTGAAACTTGAATGTGGAATGCTACAAGAGCGTAAAAACATATTTTTCTAAACGCCGTAGTTATATACGAGTCGTCTTCACTAATGAACAAGTTTTCTGCCTAGCTAAAGCACATGAGGTTATTCCAGCTCATGTAGATGTTATTAGTGAAAGCTTTCGTCTTAGCGGCGTGTAACCGTCTTAATGACGTCAATTTGAATACGACCGACTTGTCGGCTCCACTCTACTCCACGGTAATGCAAATTTCCCGTTTATGTCAGCACTGAAGGGCATAGTTTCCTAGTATTATTTGACAGTGAAAACGAGGCTGTCAATCAGGGAGCGATTGTATCGAACTGATCCGAATGAGCAATTTGGCGATTGGGGAACTTGAGCGTTAATTTATGTATTGCTCTGCGGAACCTTGCGATAAATGGATGTGGGAATTCGAACTGGGGATGAACATTATTTGAATATCGGTTTTAAATGTCGGACAATTATCACGTATCGTACATGTGGCTCGATTTGAAAATAGGCTGAGAGGGCTTGCCGTCCGGCGCGCCCCTTTGGGTTACATGCATAATTACTGATGTCAGGACCGTGATTATACTGGTTTATAGGTACTTACATAAACGTGATAAGATTAGTACCTGTAATTTATTTTCTGTACACCAAAGGATTTTGATCTATTGAACGAGAAAACCTTATTGTTTGAATCATTACGTTAAAATCGCCGTTTTCTTTTAGTGTGACATCATCAAAAGACAGGTAGGAGGTAAACTCATCTTCATTTACAAAGCTTCTGTAGTAATAAAAAGTCCATAAGGAAAATAGAACAAGCCCCATGAAGTTTTCATTGCCAGATTTAAGAGTGTAATTTTAATGTTTCGTAAAAAAACGAATTACTTTAAGACGATCTATGATACCGATCTAGCTCTTTTTGGTGGGAAAATCATGTAATAACTCCTCCCGCTCTTGGTGGAGTGGAAGGGAATGTTAGACTTCTACTGACTAAAAGCCACCCTGTTCCTTCACTCCCCCCCTTACGTTCCGGGACCGCGGTATCTCGTTAGAACATTCCCACAATCCCGGCAAATAAAAACTTGGAGTTTCAACTTTTTCACTTGTAATTCCTTTTTAGGGTTCCGTAGCCGAATGGCAAAAAATGGAACCCTTATAGTTTAGTCATGTCTGTCAGTCTGTCTGTCTGCCTGTCTGTCTATCTATCTGTCTGTTTATCTGTCTGTCCGTCCGTCCGTCCGTCCGTATGTCACAGCCATTTTATTCCGAAACTATTAGGATTATACATGTGAAACTTGGTAGGTAGATGTATTCTGCGAACCGCTTTCCGATTTAAAAAAAAAAATTAAAAATATTTATGAGAAAAGGCTCCCACTGATATTTATTTCATAAAACCTTTGCGTGTGTGGTATCTATAGACAATTCCTTAAAAAATACATTGGGGTTTCTAAAATCACTTTTTCATAAAGTTAATCATTTAAAAGATATACGCTTCCAAAGTGGTAAAATGTGTCCCTCCCCCTCTAACTTCTATAATAATAGAGTGAAAAATCTAAAGAACATAATTATGTCTGTAGATCTTAATGTAAACTTTCAACCAAAATTAGTTTAACGAGATCGGGTCAGCAGTTTTTGAGATACAGCATATTTTCTAAAACCGCAAATATAACTTTGTAATTCATACAAAAAACAAAGTTAATTGGCGTAGTTGTAAAACATGTAAATAAGCTACTTTTAAGAAATTTGTAAGGTTTTTTTGTCAAAAGAATATACATATTATATTATATTATTATAGTCACTACGGAACCCATCATGGGCGAGTCTGCCTCGCACTTGACCATTTTTTTTACTTTCTTTTATACAAATAGCAAAAAAAATAAAATAGGAACGTAGTTAAAGTTTTGGTAATCAACATAAATGTATACCGATATACATAGTTCATTTTAGAGCAAAGATGGAAGCGGGAACCCTGAATGAGTATTCCTACATAATTATATTTAATCGGTCAGCCGTTAATTAGCCCTCGCTCTAACCACCGATTAATTATGTGTATTGAGCGATCTTCATACAAAGGCTGATTAACACTATATAATGCATACCTACTTATATTCTAAAGCTGTACATCAGGGTTTACCTGTCTTCCTTGATTTTCCAAACCTCATTTAGTCTGTCGCACTTTGATGATGTTCGTATAGCCATACTCCTTTGACAATTCTTTTTTACTAGACTAAAAACTTTACCCTCCTGACTATTCAAGATCATTTGATAAGATTACCGGATATGAGGAAGTCTGCGGGCCCCGTTTCGGAGAACGTGACGTAAACAAAAAGAGTGGGCCCCAAGAACCTCGAGCGATATAATCGGGTCATACCTGCACTACGTGAGCATTCTCTGGACATGAATAACGTTTTTCCATTTGCGCACTACAAAAATTCCTTTCTTGCTGTACCAGCGGAAATTGCGAAAGAATTTCTAACATTTTCGTTCGACTGAACCTTACGTGCGATACGCCGTAAATAACGCTACAGATATCGAGTTTTATAGCGCGGCTAAATGGGCATTAAAAAAGGAAATTTGTTGGAAGATAAAGTAGCCTAAAAGGTTCTATATAAAATTGACTGTTTACTGCTTTTTCTTTCTGTTGCGTAAATAATCCTATTACGTAAATAGATGTCGTGACCGCGCGCTCCGGCGCATCATTAAAGCCTTTGCAGAATATTTCTTAGAAAAGTCGATCATCTTTTGTTAATACGAAGCTCTCTAATAAACCGCAGCACGCCTCCTGGCTACGCTCGCTGGGTGCTGACGTAAATTTATGATATCGTTTAAATGGAACATGAACGAACGCGGTAATTCATGCAGCCTTGCTTCCCAGTCGATTACCTGAAATACGTGAGGCTTAGCCGAGCTATTCATGAATGTTCTTCTTATAATAAAGTCGATATTTGTAAAGATAATATACAACACGCAACGGCGTAGTCTACGTATTACAGTTAGGTAATATCTACATTACTGCCGCGTGTTTTGACTCAAGTTGCTTTTGTTTGGGAGTTTCGCAACAAACTTCATGTTTCCCTGTATTCAGTGGGTACAAAAGCAAGATTCTTTATTCACTTAGTTGAGTTTTCTTAATGTACATAATTAAGTGGATCTTTTAGGCAGCTTTGTTTCTTTGCTCGACTGAGTTGAGGTTATGCTGCTTTGTGAGAATTAAGGTTTCAAGTTAGAGAAAGCTTTAACCGATTTTCTCTGGTGTTGTTCTACATTTATGAATTTTGCGGTGGTTTTCACATTTAATTGATGTATGATGTTCTCATAGAAAGGTTACTAGAGGAAGTTCTTTCACACATTATTTCTTAAATGTAACTAAGTACATGATTAATTAATGAGTTACTATGCCTATGTATTTAGAATGAAATATGGAGTCTGTTTGTTATTGGATTCAATATTCTCCTCGGGGAATCAGTTTCGTGTGCTATTCGTCAAAACAAACCGGTGTTTGTTTACTCCGGAACTTCTGCCCATATTTCATCATTTTGATATTAACGAGCATTAAATATTCCAACAAAATACGGACGATAGCCTCCATTCCATTAAACATTATTTTCATTGGACGTTACAGGATATTTCAACTGCTGTACTATCAAATGTTTACTGTTTAGGCTTTGCGCAAGCGCCAAATAATAAGCATAACGTACGAGACCGAGTATCTTAATCTTTTGTCAGGTGATTACGCTGACTACTCAAGCTTACACAATAATACAATTACTTGCTCTATTACATAGTAATTGGCTATTTAAACTGTCCCCGTGCATCTACCAATCTGTTTATTATATGACGTCACAGCAGTACCTCTGACATTGATTATGTGTGTAAACAGCGTTACGCAAGTTTCGCCTGGCTCAAAGAGCTATTTTTCTCGTATGTTACCTTCGAGCTTATATTCTTAGGTTCGATGCGCTGCGCGTCTTACTAAAAGAGCTTGACATTTTATGTCTTATAAAGAAAATAAAAGATGTTTATTGACACAAATTTACATTCGCAAGGAAAAATACAGACAGATTAGATGTGGTATATTATATATGTAAAAGATACTGAAACTGATTTCCAAACTAAGCTAAATATATATAAGCAGTATCTTATATATTGGAGAACAGTGGGGGTCCAGTGGTTGGATCCCAACTTGCAGTTCGTGAGGAAACCGGCATGTCCTAGGACACTACTATCGCAACTATCCTGGTCTGGTCTGGAATATACTGGGCATATTGGGCTCGAGCGGTGGATTAAAAGTAATTGTTTCACTTGAATTTTTTTTATTTTTGACAGATAATATGGAGAGCTAATATTAAAAATTAGTTAACATGCTTCATTGAAGTATGTTAACTAATTCTGAATACTAGCTCTCCATATTCTCTGTCAATTAAATAATGTTAACTAATTTTGAATATCAGCTCACCATATTCTCTGTCAAAAATAAAAAATACGAGTGAAAGAATTACTTCGATACGTCAATTAGGTTCCGATTTATAGAAGTAAATGTGTGACGCGGACTCGTACTCGATGCGTGTGACGGTGTGACGTCATCTCACAACACTCGCTCAGTCCGCTCGCGCTCTCAGCACGGCATCGTCTTACGTTTCATTAGAAATTATAAATACTTCCAAAAATGTCCAATCCAAATACTAGGAAATCATGTGTTGTGCCGAAATGTACAAATACAACCACCAATGGCGACTTACTACTAAGCGGAGCGTTGTAAATTGTCGTCACATGCGGTCACGTGACTGTTAGCGGGACTCGATATTTATCGTAAGCTTACATGCCTGTAAAATCAAAACTTATACCTAGGTATTTTTGACTACTGCAAAAACTAGTGTATTTCTATACATACAAGCTTTACTATCACAAACTTTCAACCGATTTGGCATTCCTATTAACATTCTTCAGGCGGTCCGCCGTGGCACAGCAGTAGGGACCGTTATAGGCTCACTTTACTATAACTATTATTGGAAAACTATATTCAGTGCGTGCTGTGTATTACAAAATTAATTGATATTGGATGTCGCTACTGCAAGGGCAGAAATAGATTGTTTTATATAATTTGACGAAACAAAAAAAAATAGCTTAGATTACTTTGTATGTTCTGCAGTGGATACAACGGCGCAGTACGATGCAGTGCGCGCCTACCTCAAAGAGCTCGATATCTCCAGCGCTGTATGGGTCGGACTGATTCGGAGTAACCCTGATGGAGACTTCACCTGGACGTGAGTTACATTATTAATAGGTCTCTACGGAAAAAAAAACTACTCTAGGGAATAAACCATAGACTATCGATATGTTAAGATGGTTACCCATCCACGGACCAACCTTGGGAAGCTTTGCTTAACCTTGAGGGCTCCTCCCAGAGATTTGATAATTGTACCTATAAAAAGTCGTTTTGCTGTACGGGCAATTTCAAATCAAAATATTATTTTACATAGTTAAATCTTTGGGAGGAGTCCATGGCTAAATAATAACAGCCGGTTTATCTTCAAGGTTAAGCAACAATTCCCGAGGTTGACCAACGCTTCCCAAGGTTGACCAACGCTTCCCGAGGTTGACCAACGCTTCCCGAGGTTGACCAACGCTTCCCGAGGTTGACCAACGGGTGACCATCTTAACAGGACAGGCCCATTCAAATCTGTTAGCATCTTTCTTCCTACGTCGCCTCAGACTGAAACCTACAAGATTGCCATATAATTTAACCAGTATAAATTGTATGGACTTCAAAAGAGGCGGAACCCTGAGTTTGTTTCGGTGTTTCTTCTCAGAGTAGTCAGATAGGAAACACCGGCCTCATCTACATAGTTAACATTTACGAAAAAAATGACTAGTAAAAGTGTTAATTAATTTAATTTGCAAAATAAAGATCATTTATTATTTAACATACAGAGATTTTATAAAAAAAAAAAATATATTTTTCTTAAATGCTGAGTTGGTAATCCTTTCGTTGTGGACATGCTCAGCGAAATTCTTAGTGTTACTTTTTATGTTTGTAATTTTCTATTGTGTTGTTGTGTGTGTTTATCAACGAACGGTTTTCAATTTCAATTACTACGTGCCTCGGAAAACACGTAGAGCCTTTAGACTCGGCAGTCATTGGTACATTTTGTTCTGACACCAGTATCGCTATGGGGTATTGTGTCACCCAAGTGTTTGTGATTGTGGAGGTCAGAAAGACAGGTCGCTTTATGTAAAACACTACCTACTCAGCTGCATCTGGTTGGAAAATGCTAAAGCACATAATAAAGTAAATAAAATATTAGTAGTTATTAACTTGTTCGTAGTGGTAATTGTTACTAAATTGTTAATCGTAATTACTTTAAATTATGAAGGAGCAGTCTCTAAATACAGGCATTACTGGCTCAAAAGTCAGCCATCAACTAATATAGAAATATTCGGAACGGAAATAAAATATTTTATATTTGTTGCATGAGTTGGATCACTTGGACATCATCAATCAATCTTGGACACTCATGGTTGGGCTTTAACAAAAATATTTCTTAATGAAGATTGAAGTCAGATTCATACGGCTGTGTCGAAAGTGACGTATGTATAGAATTTTCTTTTAAAAGGAATACTAGCAGAAGGTTGAGGATCTTCTGCTAGTATTTCTATTAAAAGAAAATTTCTGAGGCCAAGCTGGTTTCTGTTAAAAATCTTAACTGTTAGACTCTGAAGATATCGCTATCAGCGATATGACCGCCACTGTAACCATGGTTTAAGCAATATTATGTAATAGGTGTGTTTAAATCATTTGTGTAACAATAGTCTATCTATCTATCTCTGAGAAATTCAAAGTCTAGTAGGCTCATACCTAGGTCTGTCCCCATCAGTGACTATCGCGGCTTGAGCGGTGATGGATACTGGAGCTCCGCCCCCGATGCTCGGGCCGCTCCTCTTTGCGCGGCTGCTGACCCTGCTGCCGACTATCGCTGGGAGGCTCGCGCCTGCGGAGGACCCACTGTAGCATCTTTCATCTGTGAACTGCCTGGTTCGTATACTTACTTAGGTTCATTAGAACTTCAAGAAGGCTGCATTTCACTTCTATGATGTTTAAGTGATTGTGTGAGTCGACACGGTAGGCGCAGTGGTTGATCGTCGGCTGTTGCGCTGTGAGTCTTGGGTTCAATTCCCGCTCGAAACAAATGTTTGAAAACGCAGCCACGGTATAATAGAAATAAAAACTAATTGAAACCATCATCAATTTCTACTGGACTCCAAGAATAAAATTATTATAATTTCATGTAAGTAAATATAGGTCCCTTTTTTTTCTGGGTGGGAAAATCATCGAGTGACTTTTCCCGCTCTGGGATAAGCGGAAGGGAGTATCAGATTTCTACTGACTAAAAACTCACCCTGTTCCTTCAGCTGCCCTTACATACCTACACCTGCTCGTATAAACTGGAAGTTTATACTTACAATACTATATACTACTTGCTACATGATCCCATATGCACATAAATAGATGTATACATTACTATATATGTACATAAGATGGCTACAATCTCAACACAAATAAAGCCTCAGGGCTAAACATCTTAGTTTAGTAGTTGTTTCGCAAAGTAAGTTTACGATAGCTTAGGATCTTGTGCACCGTAATACATAGTAGTTACCTTAGTTACGGGATGGTAAGACCATTTTATATTTATTTTATTTTGTTCGCAGTGCCGCAATGGGCTCTTGGGAACGAGGGATGTATGGTTCGCGCATTGCCGGCACTGACGATCCTGTATTTGCCTGAAAGTGCTGCTGTTCAACTGACCGCTGACTGCGGACTGGCAGGCGTCAAACGAGTGCAGTGCACAGGCAATGTGGTAAGATAGCCATAGTTTTGTCTTAAGCTATGTTACTCCTATAAAGTACGATTTCTTAGGTTTCTCTTGGCTTTTCACAGAAACGCGAAGATTTACTGAGGGACTTATCATGTGCAGAAGAAGAAGAAATAAGTAGCACTCCTAGCTTAACATCTTTGGTTAATATATGGCCGGTATCAACTGATGCAATATTTACTGATCAAGATACAACCACGACAGAAGTCAGTACAGAAGATAATGCTACAACTGAACATGAAGATGATATAAATCAGTCTCCTACCATAACGTCCACTTCTATAGCTCAAAATGTTAATCCAGTCACAGAACATAAATTACCGATTACTTTTCTTAACGACCATAAACTCAATAGACTTAATATCGACAACACCATTGATTTAGGTTTGATGCAGAATAATAATTTACAAAGTAATTATATTCCGAAAATTGTAAATGGAGGTAACTACGTTTCAAATGAACAACTGGAGAAAATTGAAGATGAAAAACACATGCAACATAAAATGCTGCATGAAGAAATTGCGAGGCTTGGTAATCTGGAAAATATATTTACGCAGCCCACAGATCATTTTGTTCCTCCGCTGGTTATGGCAAAAGCTAAAATCGGTGATGATATGACCGTTTTATCTTTACAAGAAAAACATGCACAACAATTAGCAGAGGAACATTATTACAAACAAGGAGGTCATTACGGACAAAATGATCATATTTACCACAGTAATATAGTCAAATCAACAACTGAAGATCCTAAACCGGTTGTAACGGAGAAAGAACTATTGATGCCCAGTATCAAAAATAAATACGTCTCAAAAAAGGACAAACTGAAATCTCTAATGCCTAAAAAGTACAATGAAAAAATCAATGATCCTAAAAATAAAGCTTTAAAAGCAGTTGAAACCAAAGAAGAGCAACATGAAAAAGTAGGACAATCTTCAACGCAAACAACAATTGTAGTTATGCAAAGTGAAACTACACCTATGACCCATTTAAGTAAAATGAACGAGGCCTCAGCTCTTGACCTTACTGTTTTCTTAAAAGATGAACCAGAAATTAGAGAAGATAAAATATTTTACTCTAATTACACTGGCGATGTATCTAAATTGGAAGTGATAAGCAATGGCACCCTAAATAATGAGTCAGAAATAAAATTAGTTGATGTCGAGGCAACTGAAGAAATAAAACACGAAAATCCTATTAGGAAATTCAATGAAAGCACAAAAAATATTACTTTAAATCACGAAGTTATAAAAATTACTATTATTTCTGAAGGTCACACGACAGTATCTCCAACTATACCTGACCTTACAACAAAAGTACCAAATCTCCAGGGCACTACTGTGAATTCAGTGCCATCATCAACTCATAAAGAATTAGCTGATGATTACCTCAATAATAGAGAAATATTATTTCCTACACAGTTGAATGCTACGATGCAACATCATGTAGAAATACAACCTGTTTTTAATAATTCAAGCGTTCCTGATGTCTATACTATAACAAATGATACCTTAGTGCTCGTATCCACTACAAGTACTGAAGATTCCATAACAACGATAAAAGCAGTACCAATGACAATAACAACCCAAGTGAATAACAGTACAAGTTTCCAGAATAATGGCACGAAAGAGACTACAACAGCAGATCCAGCTGTAGTTGAATTGACTCACGATATGAAAATTGAACCATTCATCGAAGAAACCCATGATGAGTTTGGTTCTAATTCAACAGATTCTATAGATGATTTCCAGTCACCGTTACTCTCTGGAGCCAACGAACCAGTGCACAGACCAAATAGGTCTCGAAGACCACAACAGCCGAACCGAAATAGGTTTAATCCATTACGCATATTAGGTTAGATACACTATATCACACTTCAATTACCATGCATTACGGTGATGACTGACAAAAACCTTAATATCTAACATAATTAGATTTAGTGGGTCACGGTCACATTATAAATTGTGATAGCACGGTGCACGTAGTTCATTTATATTATTATGAATTTGAACTTTTAGAGACATTACCGACGGACTAGATGTAAATCATAATCACAAATATGAACATTATGAATTTCTTTGAGAGTACGGATTTCTCCTATACCCATATTTATGACAATAGTTTCGTAGTTTCATATCTGTTTCACAACATAATATATTTACTCATAAAATCATGTTTACGTGTAGCACTTCGTTTAAAATGTACTTAAATATTTTTTAGATTAGACCCAATTATCTATATCTAGTCTATAACATAGTCAATTCATGTTTTAATAGCATAGCTATTTATATTAATGGAGTTATTTTTACAATAACGATTAGGTACCAATAGATTTCAGGTTTGCCAAATTTCGATATCCCTATTCATAATGATCATTAATACTCATTTCGAGCTGGTGATGAGTGAACCCTACTTACTCATTCTACTTGGCTACATAAAAAAATCTATGTACTTACACAGTAGGTTAGTTCGTAATGGAATTATGCATAACGAAATTCACAAAACCATATCATGTTAGAATAAGACTTAGTTTAGTGAAATTTATTTTTTATAGAATTTAAGGTACTTAGTAAGATTATGCAAAGGTCCGCACTACATGACATAGAATTTAACTAAACAATAAATGTTTTTCTTTCGAACATCAGTCATGTAGCTGTAAAACTTTGTATTTTTATTTTGTATATGTAGTCTCCAGGTTATTTACGTATAAGATTTTTAAATAAAATAAATAAAATAAATAATATACAAGCTTTTAATTCCAAGTAACACTTACACCTGAATTAATATGCTACTAAATAGATATACACACGCCCCTTAAAATTATTATGTTGAAATGACATGTATTCCCAAAGGTTACCAAGCTAGATGATTGCTCCGAAGAAAAACCAAGTATATGAGTAAATCCGAAAGGCGAAAGTATAGTCTATTAAAAGTTTTTACTTTCCCCGAAGGCAGTAATATGAAAGTTCTAGCTCGATATAAGACTGGGGAAAATTCGCAAGTTTCGAGACACTCAACCGCAGTCAATATTTGCGGAGCGCTTTGCCGCCACCTCACTCAACTTGCTCGCTCTTCAAGGGCCCAACTCCAACTCAATTTTCTTTTCGAGACCGCTTATCAATATTACTTATATCAACTTCGATAAAATTCTCAGGTTCGGCACAATTCAGTTTGGGTATATTTTCCTTCGTCATCTTCCATAATATAAGTTTTTCACCCTACCTCGGGTCTTCCCCTTCCAATCGTATTTAATCTGGCATTTCGACAACGTATAGGTGACTTCAGAAAATGAAGAAACCCTGTATGCTATATGAGGAAAATGAAATTGAAAACGTGATTAGCTTTGAGGGATTTCAGCTTTATTCATGAAAACAGTTAGTAAAGTATTTTATTTTTATAGCCGTGATACAAGTTGACGGAATAATAAAGTAAAATTATAATTTAAAGTTTATTAAGAATATTGCCTTTATGATGCTCCCTTTTAGTCACTTATTGGAACAAGTTTTACGTGTCATCTTTTGACATTAGCACTTAAATTTTCACTCAGGATTTATTACAAATACTTGAAAAACAATATCGAGATGTCGGGATTTTGCGTGTCACCATTAGCTTTTTAAACAGAAACACTTTGATGAATAAAATATTAAAATACAATTCTCGAACTAGCTACTCTAGGTATATAGGCGGATAAAGTAAGTATGTATTCGTAATCATATGTACATCAAAGATATAGGAGCAAACAAATTAAAGTAAATAAATTGAGTGTTGTTTCAAACCGTTCCATTAAGGAAAGTGGAACGTGGACACAAGCGACAAATTTTGGATCATTAGCATACCAGGCTCCTTAGCGTTGCTAGCGATACTATTAAAGACTCTCAATGGCCACTAACTGTGAGTCTGACAGCTCGGCTGAACAAAGGGTCGGGGAGAAACAGCCATCAACTTACCATTAACTATGACAAAGGTCAGCTTTACATAGTTTGTGGCTGAAGTGCGCGTCCTTTGGCCGACCTGGCTTATGCAATGTGAAC
Source organism: Tholera decimalis (assembly GCA_943138885.2). NCBI lineage: Eukaryota > Metazoa > Arthropoda > Insecta > Lepidoptera > Noctuidae > Tholera > Tholera decimalis. Next base: position 12,949,113 of record OW964553.2, on the reverse strand, counting down.
GTACAATTTATTTATTTTTTTAATTATAGAAGTAACTGCTTACACTCAAATGTTCAAATAAATAAAAAAGGTTCTACAACTACCCTTTGCACTATTGATGTGAATCTACTGCATGCACAAGCATATTTTTACAAGTATTTTTTTTTTTTGTAAACAAAGCTATCTTAGGTTAGTGTAACAATTTCTTAAGTTAAAGGTTACCACAAATGCCCTATTAATGTAGTAGCTGTGCCACAGACACTATGTCTATTACGAATTACAAAAAAAAACTAAACTAAATTAAAATCACATTACTAACATGACAAACATAAGCTATCATAAAAATAAAATTGATATAAAAAAAACCGGGAGGTATAATAAGTTGGATTAATAAAGGAATATCAAATGGAAAAAAGGAATTAAAATTATTTGAGTATAATTCTGGATTTCTTCCTCTTCCTTGATAGCCCCCTCGCAAAAATATTCATCTACTAGAAATTATCTTAAAAATTACAGGCGTAAGGAATAAAAGTACCTATACGTGAATTCACGTCATCATCACCATCATTCTCTGCTGTAGGTGAACTCGCGTACACTTTTATATGTTAAGTTTCCTGTAACTATTTTCAATATAAATAATATTCCCGTGACAAATAACACTTAAAAATGAAAATGTTTTGAAATACCTCGACAAATAGGGACAAATGGGGGTGTATTGTTTGTCCCCAGGAGCGGAACAGTTCAGGCAAATAAATACTATACTGAACTATTGAGAATATCTAAGGCATTAGCCGCCTTTAAGCCATTTGTGTTGCATACAGTTTTAATACATAAATAAATACTAATATTTGAGTTGATTAGTTAAATATTTAATTTTATTCAGGACAATACTCAGGAATAATGATAATAATTAACCGCACCCGTCGAACTCGTGGCCGAAAGCACTATTGCCTTTCGTACGTTTGTGGGTTGAATTCCCAGGTCGGACAAAAGTATTGCGATGTAAAATAGCTAATATCAGGCTAATTCTTATAAAAATCTTGCCATAATTATGATAAGTTTACATAAGAAGAGGTTTACATAAAAAGGTTGTATAAAAATGGATCATAAATATGGCTCAATATGGCTTTTGAGATAGTCTACAGTGACTGCAATTCGGTCCGGAGGAGTAAGAAAATTGTCAAGTAAAGTAGAATACACATAAAATTATACTTATTTTTTTTTTTTTTTTTTATTATTTTATTAAATATATATTAAACAGTCACATAATAAAACATATACAAAATATTACAAAGAAACTACAATTATGTAACCAACAGCGTTATCCACAACATATACATGAGAAACATAGTACGCGCTATAAAAATAATAATGAAATGAAACGAAAAACAAGATTAAGAAAGATAGTGCACTAACATACAATGAATGCAATAATTAAAACTAAGATTCGACTACAAGACAAAACTAATTAAAACATATAATATATGTAAATATCTTAAACAAATCAAACAAGTTTTCTTAAAATACAACAAAGAAAAAAAAAATGGATATTTAAGGAAACAATAAAAATCAATTATAAATAAATACGTTACTTGACTTAACATTCTTATAAATTATTTGTTATTATGTGCATATTTATTATAACTTTTTGTTTGGGTGGGAAAATCATTAAATGACTCCTTCCGCAGTGGCTGGAGCGGAAGGGAGTGTCAGACTTCTGCTGACTAAAAACCAACTCTGCTCCTTCAGTTAATCTTCCGTTCCAGGTCCGCGGTATCTCGTTAGGACTTTTCCGCTACCCCAGTAAGCATTTTGAGTCCGGAGGAGTAAGCAAAGTTGCAAGTAAAGTAGAAGAAGATTACCCTGTGTTCTTGTCACCTAAAATCCTAATATAGCGTAAATAACGACATTTTCAACATGTTATTACGAGTTAAGTATAAGGAAAATCCCAATAGATGCCACTAAATCGTAGTCACTGGATACAGATTGTCAGGAAATATTAACCAGGAAATGAATATAAGATTATTACTCGAACAAATCACTTACAGTTGTTGTTAGACTTTGTGGGTGGGGTGACTTCGTAACTTATACTTTCTATTGGCCCCACCCACTCCCAGGAACTTTTACGTAGACTACTCTATTTAATTGTTTGAACTCATATTAGAGTAATGGCCTGTGAGCACACTCAAGCAAAAAGTAATTTATTTAATGGTAAACTTGCTAACTGGAAATTGAAAAATAGATGCAAAACTTCACAGTGGCAAGGAAAGACCGACTCCTGAGATGTTTTTCTTTAGAACTGCATATTTCTTAAATTATTATCGTTTTATTAGTATCTTATTAAAATTCTCGAGATTACCGTTGCATTTGTGTGAGTATTTCTGGGGTACACTACCAATACCTATAGCACACATCTTAGTTCGCAAGGCACGTTTACATTGCGCCCATAAAATGTATGTTAACAAACATTCTTTGTGTCAACACTAACATTCTTTGTGTTTTCTTTTGTAAGCATAAGCCTAATTACTTCAGAAATGTCTACGCACATAAAAAAGACCTCCGTTTTAATAGGTCTAGATTTAATAGCCTCAATAATATCAACAATACAATCCTAGAATTGGTATTGTATTCCAATACTAGAAAAGTGAACTTTTATGTTTTTTTCAGCCATTGTTACATAGAAATCAATTCTAGAAAGTAATATAAAGGGAAACCTGACGATCTTAGCCTTGTGGAAATAACATTTTTAAAGAAAAGGATTCATTGTATTTTTAAGCGGAAATATTTCTCGAATCTTCGTCTGTTACATTTTTATAGGGACAGGTGATTTGCACGTTTTGTACCGCGTAAACAGAAAAAGGTTCACATTTGGCGAGACCCAAGTCCTGCGGGGTATCGCTCTGCGGACGGTCTGGTGCCTGCCAAAATATAGTGCGGAGGTCACACGCTCCTCGGTCCCATCTCATCCATTATTCAGAGTTACTGGTCGTCCGGCCATCGGCGTCCAACGCGATTCTGTTAATGGAGATTAAGTGTTTATTGACATTTCCTGGTCCCTGCGGCTGATGAAATCTTGTACTCTACTACAACGAAATATTTTATCTTCTACGGAACATATCTTCTAAAAGATTAGATTAAAATTGTCATAAACTGAAACGACATTTTAAAGTTAATTAAGAGGGTAACGTAACTGAAATCTTCACAGCAAAACAATATTATATTCTAATACCTCTTGGAATTTTTTTTTAAACATTACGCAAACTAGGACTTTTTCTGCAGCTATCGTGAGAGCATTTTTTCAAACATCTGTTCCGGCACGCGAATCGAACAACACTCAACACAGCGGCCAATCACTCAACCACTGCGCCAACTGTGTCGAACATTATGAGGGTTTTGAATGTTGCTCTTTGCTGTAAACATCGTGAAGTTAATTGTCCCGTAGCTGCTGGGAATACAGAGGCGCTGTAGCGGCGGCGCAGCGGTGGCTAAGCGCGCACATTATGCAAATGGCAGCGATTACCTGGCAGGCGGCCTACCTCGGTGATCCCAGTCCGTGTTAAGCACAAATCACTTTGCGTTAGCTCTCCTGAGGATTACCTACGCCAACATTGTTACTGTATTAATTCTAACGTAAATATCGGAGCATCCGAGGCACCACTGTAGCCAAAAACCGTTTGATTAAATCATTATCCTATGAAGTCTTTAATTTTGAAAAGCTATTTGGTAATCAGATTCTATCTAACAAATTTGCCTTCTGGCGTTACAATATCTGGTAAATTTCTTGAAATTGAATCATTTATCAGAAAGGTTATCCAAGAAAATTATGAAGATATTCTTGATTAAAAAACATTTTCTTCAAGCTATTTCTACAGTAAGAAAACAGGTACATAAATGTATACATATAAAAACAGGTATAGCAATAATAAACAGGTATATATCTGATAATATTACAAATGCGAAAGTTTTTGAGGATGTATGTTTGTTACTCTTTCACGCAAAAACTACTGCACAGATCTGAACGATATTTGTTAATTAGATAATTGTTATCCTGGAATAACACATAGGCTACATTTCATCCTGGAATTCCCATGAAATCGGGATTTACGCGGGAAAACCCTCCCACTCGAACGAAGTCGCGGGCAGAAGCTAGTTATGTAATAATATAAGTATAATCAAAATTGCATTTATTATACTAATAATTCTGTCACGATCCTATAGATTTTTGTGCTTTCAGCACCATCTCAAGTCACAAACGTAACAGAGCATCTAGTTCTAAATTTTCTGAGTAAGTACGCATGAGTACGCTTGCCAAGCGAAGTGACTATAACATTATCCCCCCAAGATAATTCTCTGAAGTCGTCTGTACTCGTGTTGTGTAGCGAACAATCACAGCTTGATAGAAACATATACAGACATGCACTGCGCATTTAACTCCACACATATATTTCTCCTTATACCCAGAAGCACCAGTTAAAGACGTAAAATATTTATCTTCTTGCCTTCCCATTTAGTACACGACCGTCATAAACATTATCACAAAAATACATATAGCCAGCTTCTAACTGGCCACTACAAAATACGTTATGACTGCCTAGCTTAACAAGTTGCACATGTGATTTAGCAATCCAGGTAAATAAAGTTGCAAAGACATAAACTTGCATCATCCGCTTTCATTTGAAGCTATATTGAAAATATAAAATCAATCAACATGGGGCTTTGCGAGTTCCGCTCGCTCAGCTCAGTCGGAGCATGCATGCCGCGGCGAACCCCACTCGAGAATTTATCGAGTTGTGGAATGCATCGAGTAAGTGGCCCAATAATTGGGTTGGCGTTCAGAAGCGAGCGGCGCGGCGCAGCGGGTCGAGACGATATCGATGCTGCACTCGTTCATGCCCAGACTAGTTTTACAGACACTATCAGAATTCAATTTTTAATTAACTTAAGTTCTCTATAATGCTTGTACATTAGTCTGTAGTTCGGTGCGTCAGTCCTAGTTAGTACGTACCAAACCTGTTATGAGATGGATAAGTGATTATAAATTCCATAGAAATTGGTTACAAGAATGTAATAAAGATAACATAAAATATTTTGAATAAAGGTCAGCAGTCAATAAATTAAATCTATTCACGAGAACTTATCTTGAAAACTTTAAATAAACGAAAATTTAACTTAATTTATAACAGAAGTCAGTGATTAGTTTGTGTTGCTCCCAACTAGATTTTCTGGACTTTTCAAAATTAAAACAATAGTACCTAAAATAAGAATCCAGTCTGACGGAAATTAAAAAGAAAAGATTTAATTAAAGAAGAGCTCCAGTTTTTCAGCACTAATATCGTATTATAAAAGCTTTTCGTGGTTGGAGGAGAGTTTACTGGGAATATTTCGTACATTGTGTTCAGATAAAAATAACTTATTCAATAAATGGAATGTTTTGTTCTAGACGTTGTCGAAGTAAACTGACACGCCACGGAAATGTTTCATTTTACACTTTTGTTTACTTATTTAAGTGGTATTGTTTAACGTTTCAATCTATGTCTGTTTAATTAAGAAGCATGTCTATTGTGGCGGTTCATTTTTTTCGTAAATAAAACTGGAAGGCCGCCTACTGCCTTATCTTTGCTAAAACCTTGAAAATTATTAAAGTATTCAAACGACAACAAAGCTTATCCAATGGAAGGCGCCATTGAAAAGATATTATAGGAGAAAAAGCGCCTAATAATCTCTATTTATTAAAACCAGCCACGCCGTGAATGACGGCTTTTACAAATCCATTCCCTTTGCCCCGGAGTTCTTTGTCATTTCGTCAAGTTCGATTATTTGGACGACAATACCTTCTTATTTGTACCTTTGTGCCAAAGATGTGACGAACCTATTAAATAACAAAACGTTGCCAAATGTATAAACAGTCGATGAATAACAAAAAATACTGATTGTATACTTTGTGAATTCCCTTTTACAGTTATTTTCCTATACCTAAGTGTATACATTTTCTTTTGAGTAATGACGCACGTGTGAATTGACAAGAAGCTGAAATTTCGAATTGTTTGGTTATAATGATAATTATATTCCGTATTTTTATTCAATGTTAAAACAATGAGTGGGCCGTTTTTACTAGACTGCCTCAGAAAGCTAATAATAATAGAGAGACAATTGTAGGAATATATTATGTTTTAATATCTACTTCTTTAGTACGCTCTTCAGTCTAATAGGCTGGATAGATTTTAACAAATGAGGTATCATCATAAGCTATAAAATTTTTAAAATGGAACTAGATACTTGGCGACCACCGCTAGGTAAGTGAAGTTGTATTTTTCTGTAATACAGTAACTTGGCCTATTAAAATAAAGAACTGGAATAGACAATCGAAAAATGTGCCTCTTAATAAAACTAATTTCACGCAGTCCAATGCAGTTGGTAGCATTGAATGTGTTTCTTTTTTACGTGTAGAAGTCCTCATGGATGTCCTGATCTGCCAGACTCCCACTGACTAAAAACACACAGTGTTTTTCTTTCTCACTCCTGGCTAGGATGTGGGGATAAGTCAGCATTCTCTACAATCACCCCAGCAGTGGAACTGATAGATTCGATGCCTTTTTTGAGATGTCAAAAACGGCATCGAATCTGTGGCCTAAAACAAATGCAAGAGGCATGTGAAAATCAAATGAACTCTTTTTTCGGGACACGTCCTTCTTACCGAAAAGCATCATTTTTCCTTGAAACGAGAACTTATAATACAAAATTGACAACAACTTCTGGCATTATCAAATCGGATTAGACTAAAATTTGCCAATTAAAATTTAGATCCGACTCCAAGGACCCTCGTCAAGTACTTATCTGTATCTGTCCGTCAGAAAACGCCTGGTCTTTGAACTCTTTGGTAATTATTTATCACCGGGAGCTCGCCAATTGTTGGCATTTTGAACGCTTGTTAGAGGAGCCTTTTGCTATTTCAAATTTTGTTGAGTAGGTATCTGAAATTTTACGAATTATTTTCATTAAAATCACTATTGGATCGGTTTGGTGAAAGGAAATTTGTGGTAAGTTATGTTTCCGATCCAATGTTCTATCTTATACCTACCCACATCATTTCAGACTCAGTACCTACCAAGAATAGTAAGCATTAATCATTTAATCAATATACATAAAACGCTTCCGTTACTGACTGACTGACAGAACACGCACAGCCGAAACTACTGGGCGCAATACGCTGAAATTTGTCGTATATGTTCCTTAGGGTGTGTAGGGGAGCATTAAGAAAGGATTTTTGGAATTTTGAGGTTTGGAATTTGGAAAAATTGAGTCAAAAAATACGTAAAGAGGAAATATAGGTAGTTTCAAAATCCTTTATGTAACATGCTCATTAAAAGTTGTCTGGAGGTGGTGCAGCTTTATTTAAATATTCGGTTTACGCATCCTGCCCCGACAGCAGGAAGCACAAAATGTTTCTCCTTTCACAGTCCTCTCGGAGACACAGTGATTACAACTTTTAAGATTAATGAATGTATTCTAATGTATTTATTTTCTTCGCTATTTCAAGGCGTAAAGGGGTACTTTTAAGATTAAGAGACCAACTTAAGTTGCGCAAGCAACTCGCTCTTTATCTCTATTTTATCTTAATTATTTATTATCAGAGCTGTCTCATTCGTTTAAATATGGCCGTGTCCACAGATATCTGCCGCCGTATTTATATTCGTTGAATAAAATATGAAACATCAGTGGTCATGATAACATTAATTGCCGCCGAGATACGGCGCTGAGCATAAATTCATGTAATGGCATGCAAATTTTATCACCTAACAGTTTGTACGAATGTGACCACAGAGCCACGGGGGCTCCGTTACTGAAAACCAAAAATTTACTCGCTTCAGCATCAATTAATTATTTAACGTAGCAACACATAGTTTTATAAATTGGTCGGGTTAATGATAACAAATTATTTAAATCAAGTTACTGACTGCCTGCCTTAATACTAACAAACATTTCAATGTTAAATCGTAAATCCATACTAATATTATAAATGCGAAAGTAACTCTGTCTGTCTGTATGTTACCTTTTCACGCCTAAACCGCTTAACTGATTTAAATGAAATTTAGCATGGAAATAGTTTAGGACCCTAGGAAGGACACAGGATAGTTTTTATCCCGGAATTCCCACGGGATCGAGAATTACACGGGAAAAACCTCCCACACGAACGAAGTCGCGGGCAGAAGCTAGTCTCAAATATTTTCGTTTACTACTGCAGCCACCATTCAAATGATAAAGCAAGGGACAACATTTCACCAATGTTTAGTCCTATAAAATTAACAACTAACTCACGTATAAATAGTCCACATTGAGAAATTTGTTTATTTAGGCGTTGTATACATTATGGATAAAGGGTTTTTATGGAATAAAAAGCTATACCACCAAAACGGTTCAAATACTTTGTGCATGAAAATCTATTAAACTCTACCTTCGGCGCGGCAGTAGCCGAGTGGAAAATACGCGCTCAAAATATTACCCTTCTCTTTGTTGGAAACAAGCAAAAAATACAGAGAAGCTGAGGTAATTACTTGAAACCACTTTGCTTGTTATTCTGCTAATTGGAATAGAACTAGCTTAATTTTCCTTTTTAACACTAGAAAATGTTGGTGTTTCAAAGTAAAAAATGTTAAGAAAACAACTGGAAACGAGTGAATAAAAAGACGACATTACCGTGTTGCGAATATGCATTTTCTTAGAATAAACTTACGCTGGTGTAGAATCATTCTCCACCACCTAGCTTATAATTTGCGCTTAGAAAGTTTTCTTTAAAACCTCTATGCTCGTCGTTAGCTCAGTATAAAACTACCCACAAATAGTGACGTCAAACATTTTGGCTCGATGTAAGCTATTTATTAGGAGCAGAGTTCACAAACTAAATATAGTATATTATTCATAATATTACTGTGTTCTAAAGTAAAACCTCTACGAAGCGTGGAATAAATTAAAGTGTCATAAGCACTTTTTCCTACAAGCAGCTGTCAAACTAACGCAAACTGTATTAGTTAAAAAGGTTTTATTATAAATTAAACTTTCAATCAGTTTCTTTGTTGTTGTAACTGTTTGTTTGATGTTTTGGAAGAAAATAATAATTGATAGCTCTATTTTGTAGCTTACTTTTTTTTTTTGTTTAGTTTTTTCTCAACTATGTAGGCGTCGCCTTATCATCTTACCGAATGCAGCTGAGTAGCAATATTGTTGGAATCCCAACACTAAGATTAGTAAATTATGACTGCACATCACTATAGCTTCTCTATGCAAAGCACAACACTGGCGCCCACTGCCAGTATCAGTAGCCATCTTCATCTCGTGTGTTTTACACGTACGCGGGTCACAGTGACAATTGTAACGAAAGGATCAAATTGGCCATATTTAGTATAGTAGTACATATCGTAGTCCTGTGCCCGATTGTAAATTGTTGATAAACGCAATAAATAGTGTTAAACAAGTCTGCGTTTACTGGCTGCTCACCCTTTCCCACAGTATTATACATGGGGAGACTGCCTATCTGTATCCTCCACAACCCAGTCAGATTTGCGTCTTCTGACTACCCGTAATTACTGTCAAAGATGTATGTAAATGACGACTGAGACCAACAGCTTAACTTGCTTTCATCCACAGACAGATCTCAGTAAATTTTTAATTTATTTTTCATCCCCCCATCTCAGAAAGAGTATTTTTACTCTTCGATGTCTGAGTGCAAAAGCCGTTTTTATCTGCTAGAGGATAAAGTAAATTGAATTTACAGTACCTTTTTTTTTTAACGTGGTAAAATTATCAAATAAGTCCTCCCACCCCGGGCAGGGCCGGAGGGACTGTCAGACTTGTACTGATTAAAATCCACGGTGTTCCTTCAATAGCCCTTTACGTTCCGGGGTCACGGCAATGGGATAAGTCCCACGACCCCGGCAGGCTTCGGCCCTCTACAGGGGGGGCCTCGTCATATTGCTGACGCTCTTTGAGGCGCGCGTTGAACACAACGCGCCGTCGACCCGGGCATGTTCCATGGTCGGACAGTGAGTTGCCCTTTACTCGCTGTCCCCATGCCCGCGCCTACGGTGGCCGGAGATCGTCGGCCGACGTCCGACGCCGTGGGCGTCTACCACTGCGGCTGGGCTGGAGGGAGGACGCCATTCTCTCCCTCACGCGGCCCGCCTCCTCCTTCGATAGCATGACTGCTTCGCAGAAGGAGGCGACCGCTTCCCATTCCGTCTCGCCCCGCAGCATGGCCTCGACTAGTGCCGGGCGCGAGAGGTCTCCGCCTATCGCCGCCGTGAGGACACGTCGGTGCTCTGCCCAAGCGGGGCAGTCTTGCACCGTATGCTCTACTGTGTGCTCAGGGCGATCCTTGCAGTGGTGACACCCAGGCGTTTCTTCCTTTCCCATCAGACACAGGTACCTCCCGAAACTTCCGTGTCCGGTGAGGACCTGTGTCATGCGGTAGGTCAAGACGCCGTGACGCCGATCTAGCCACTCCTCAAAGAGGGGTCTTACCGCCGCAATTGCGGCGTGCCCGAATTTACAGTACCTAACAAAATATTACATGTTACACTTAATTTAAGTAACTGTAGCAACGTTACTTTCAACTTTTCTTAATTATACCTAAGTATTATTTGTTATAATTTAAAGATTATTCTGTAATACTTACTTAGCATAATGTAGTAGTTAATACCTAAACTGAAATAAAAGTATCTTGTGAATGTAAATGTTTTTTTTTGCATTTAGTCACTTCCTCGCTGAGGTGGGATGAAAAGTTACGAGATTTTTCACCTCGTGCTCTTTGATTCCCTCGCTAATGCTCAGGATTCTAATGTTTGTATCACTCACTGCACTCGTGATTCAATTTTAGAATAGTTCGCTTGCTCGGTCATCAAAATTGAGCACGCGATTAAAAAGCAACTTTGCAATCTTGTATAACAAATAACTATTTCTTATTTTTCAACCGACGACAAAAAGAGGAGGTTATCAATTCGACGCGTATATTTTTTTTTTTTTTTTTAATGTATGATCATCGCTTACTCGAAGACGGCTGAACCGATTTGTAAAATTCTTTTTTTGATTGAAAGGGTATACTTCGATATTGGTCCCATTTTCATAAACGTCAGGATCTGATGATGGGATCCTGGAGAAATCGAGGGAACTCTTCAAATATTATAGGCACACCTATGTCGTTTTGGGTATTTATTATAGTAACTTGTGCAGTTGCTCTCTAAAAGTACCATTTGAGGAAGTGGAACTGATGATGAAGACCACAGATGGCCGCCGAAACTACTCAATAATAAGTATTGAGTGGATTGCGTTTCGATTACTTGAATATGGATGTTACGCACTTTATGCTCGTCACAATGCATATGGTGATGTAGAGCTGATGGTGAAGTACCAGGAGAACTCCTCAACAATTAACGGCCCAGCATTGGGAAAAGCAATATTTTGTAAAAGGTTATAAGTAGTTGATAATTAGGCTCTTGTAACTAGGTAAATTAAAAATAGACCAACTAAAAAGAGTGAAATAAAAACTTTTTACAAAAAAATTAAACCGACTCCCAAAAAACACTGCAAAGTGAAAAATAACTTTAATTTCGGAAGTCGGTGCCAAAAACGATAATACAAAACTAAAGACACCGACTACCGAAATTAAAGTTATTTTTCACTTTGCAGTGTTTTTTGGGAGTCGGTTTAATTTTTTTGTAAAAAGTTTTTAGCCACGAGCTTTTCGTTTAATATTCGAGCATATAGCTATAATAAAGTTAATGGAGAGTAGGTAATAACGCTAAACTATGAATACTACCGAAGCGGGTCACAAGGCAACTGACAAGTTCCGAAAATTTACATCCAGTCAGAATACACAACGTTTCAAGTTAAGTGATAATTTTAATAAAATCTTGCTTTTGAAGTTATACCAAGCACTCAATTTAACATCATACAAAAGAAATAGAATCAGGTGTTATTTCGCGGAAATGCATAACAAACTAATTGGTGTTAATTCCTCTAAAAATCAGTTGTTTATATTTGAATGCCGTATGCAGCACCACTCTCCCGTCTGCTATTATATGCATATGCAGAAAGTGATGCAATGCAACATGCAAGTCACAGATGGCTCCTGGAGATGATCTGTGTTGCAAGCAAACTATACTCGACACAGGTTTGGACCCTTTACGAAGCATCCACAGCGCAGCAGTCGGCGAGTCAAGATCTCCGTGTATAGTTTACTTATGTACATGTTGCATTGCATGAATTTATGCAAGTACATATATATATTTACGTGCGGAAGGACCCTGCTGTATATTGCATGCAAGCATGAAAAACTGGATTTTGACAAACGGCGATGCGCGATCGTTACACGGTGGACATCCCACCCATACGTATAAAACATTTTGGGAATAGTTATATTATTCGTTCAGTTAAGGAGTGGAATTCCCTGCCTGAGTCTGTGTTTCCTGGTAGCTATAACCTGGGAGTCTTTAGGTCAAGAGTGAATAGATTACTTCTAGGCAAGCGTGCTTCATCTTCGACCACATCATTGCTTAACATCAGGTGAGATGGTGGTCAAACGCAAGACTATAAACAATAAAAAATTAAAACTTAATATTTTATATAGGTTTTTTTTATATAGGTTTTCCACAATGTGTAGCTTTGACTGCCACCAACCCACAAATTACCAACATTGGGTGATTCCACTTTCAAAAAGCTGAGAGGAGGCAAGGCAAGTTGACATTTTCTTAAGCTGAGTAACGACGACAATTTATCTCGGCTTTAGCCCACGCGCGGTCGCGTCACGGCTCACCTGTCACCCTGAAAGCTAAGCTAGTACGCCCTCTACTTTATACTTGATAGAATTCAGAGTGTAATTAATTTTGATTACAACATGAGTGCCTTTATAATCTTGTCAACTAAAGTCATTAAGTCACTCGCATGGCTCACCTATGATAAGATTAGAATAGATATGTACATACAGAACTTAATGTAACTGCCACAGATGAGTGGATCTGAATTGCCTTTTCATCATGTCTTGCGTTATAGAAATATATATTTTTGTCAAATATAGGTTCGCTCGACTAACGCTCTGTTGGGTTACCATATCAACATAACTATGAATAAACCTTTTCAAATTCGATTTTACGTGAAGGTACGTAAGCGGCAGGTTGTATATGAATTAATTCACATATACCTTTTAGGATGACTGACGACTCAGGAGCAATAAAACGAGCGGGTTCGCGTCGGTATTATCACTATGATTATTTTATTAACTTGTTCCTATCTTTATACTGGATTGGTTTAACATGTGTGTAAATCGTTATTAAGTAATAAATAACACGAGAAGGAGCGAATGTGAAAAAGCTTTTAAACCACGACAGTTTGTTTGTTGATATTGTTGTTTTTGCTAAATTTGTTGTAGTAAATGCTCAATTAGGCAGTAATTAATTAAGGAATGAAAGACGGTGCGGTTGTTTTAATGGCCCACGTCTAGCGCCAGCAGCTTCAGGAGCGTGTTTAGTCGTTGCGAGCAATTTAGCGGAGCACTTAGCCCGCGCCACTCCGTCACGCCACGTTAACGTCACCCGATGCCCTCTCCGGCGTGAACATAAATATAATATAGTACTATCTACAGCTATATCACGTATGCAGCGAGAAGTACCTAGCTGCTCACTAAGTCTCCTAGCACGGTAATATTATGTATACAGTATTCCAACTTCATACAAACGGACGAAGCGCGAGCTATACGTACGCGCCTCGCTCTCGGTGTGCGCTCGGTATGATGACAGTTGCGACTGGCGACCGTGCCACAGTGACGAACGGACGGTGTGTTGATTTTTTAACAATAACTGCGCGATTTTTCGCTATAAATAAGTTCAAGTACATATTTAATATGACGAGTAGGATATATTGTGCTGTTTTTGGTTGCATGAATTCGTCAATAACGCATCCAGAGATTACCTTTTTTAGATTACCTGGAAACTTTGAAAGGTACCTAAGACTAAAATAATTTTATTTACTAGTAGGTATGTACATAATGTGTTTCTTTTTAATGGATAAGTATTTCTTTTTATCTCCCGAAAAAAAAGATGTCTGGATTAATATATTGTATAAAGTGAATAGAGTAAAGGAAAGTGATTGACACGAGTGAAATAGGTAGTTATATGCGGTTCATGAATCATGATACGGTAGGTAAGCTTGTGTTAAAACCTCGGGGCATGTGTGTTTTGTTTTGTTAGTTTGTATAATTCAAAGTAAAGACGTGGTATTTTATTATTAATAATAGTTGTTTATTGTACTGTGTGTATGAATAATATTAGAAAAAATACAAACATGTTAATTAATAATTAAATCTACCAATCAAAAAACAACACGCATTTTTATTGAACACTTCCTATTCAATTCACAAACTATAATATTTGTTTTTATAATAAAAGTATATTTACAATCACAAAACTAAATGGAAACGCAAAGTAGGCAAATGTAATTAAAATGCTGGAGGCGGGCAGCCCTATCGCATGTTTACGTACCGCGCGGCTGTAGGCATTTATTTCTAAGATACGGCCGAGTTACAATACTGTATACATAATATTACCGTGCTCCTAGTCCCAAAGGCATTGCATGCATTACTGACGGACGTTAAGACATCAATGTGGCCTTGGAGCTCCGAATTTGCATATTTAGGCGGTAGGGTTTCAATCAAGTTGAGCACGTTTATCCAGGAACAGATGTGCCCTTAATAATTTTCTCTTCGGATCTTGGTAGATATAACTGTATAGATTCACTTTAGTCCGAGAGAACAAAAAAGGAATAGGAACGGAGTATAAATCAACTTAACAGTTTGTTGCTAAAATAAAACAACTTGAAACGGAACGACCTAGTTCTAAGCATAATAAACAATTAAAAGAGAGCATAAAAGGTTGTCCAAATATAAACAGCGAAATGATTTGTTTATTAAACTAAATGTTAAGCCTAAATTATGTAAAAAACTTTTGTTTTTCATTTTTTTGACAAATATGACAGGTACAAGTCCTGTATTTACATGAAATCAGGAGTACAGATATAACTTATTTTAGTGCTTTTCCGTGTAATTTTTCAATTTATTTAATGTTCTGTTCTTCTTGCGGTTTCTGTAAACTAAGAAATGCTTGAGAACGGCGCCGTAATTTACTTATACATAGGTACTTATTGATCAGACTATTAAGTTAAGTAAGCCAGTACATTTTAAAAATGCAACAAATTTGGCAACATTAAGTGGATATTGGTGCCTCTAGATCGGTTTGGTCGTCTGTCGGAAAGATAAAATATTCCTGAATATCCTGAATGTGTTTTCCCTTTTACGAAGGTGAGCAAGTGTTCAGACACACTTATCCATATAAACTATTCCCGATCTCGTGGGAATTCCGGGATAAAAACAATTCTATGTCCTTTCCAGGTTCCTAAACTATTTCCATGCCAAATTTCATTTAAATCGGTCCAGCGGTTTAGCCGTGAAAAGATAACGGACACACAGAGTTACTTTCGCATTCATAATGTTAGAAAGCATGTATAAGTATGGAAGTATAGATTGTACCATTGAACTTACAACTCAGTGGTAATAATTATTAAGAATTTAATTTAATACTAACATTAGGCTCAGTTTTACGTTATTAGGTACTAACATTTTATGGATTAATCTGAAATAAAATATTTGAATTAGAATAACGGTAATTTAAAAAAATCTTTACACGTTTGAATAATACAACAAGAATATAAATCTGGAGTCAGTCCTTTATTTTATATGATAAAATTATAAAGTGGAAGCTGAAAATCAGTTAATCTTTTATTTGTTCTTTGGACCAGTCCGTGTAAATCCTGACTCACTCTTTAACTTTCAGAGCGCAGCTAAATCTTTTAACGTAATAAGCTGAAATCTGAAGGTTTATTTTATGATGCGAACAGTTAAAAATAGCGATTTTTTAAATGTAGTATGAGAAAAATATAGGTAGACGAAGTCACAAGCAAAATGTGATTCCGAAATAATCTATAACCCTCGGTGCGAAAGGTCTATAGTCATATTAAAATTTGAACTATGTCAGATTGTTATTTGATATTAAGTGCTGCCATCACGATATGTGATGACTACTCATCTGTGCTTAAACCTATTACCTATTAAGCATATTACCGGTTATCCAGATAACCGGTAATATGCTTACGTGAGCTGGATCATCACTGGAAATATCGTCGTGATGTTTCAAAACGCCTACCTACTTTTAATGCACCCTGCGCAGAAGGAAAACCGCATATAATTTCAGTAGGTCACGTAGAGTCAGAGAGTATATAACCACTAGAGAGCGTATGAGCCGATTTCTTTGAAGAACAGGACTCACTACTCCGGGCCGTGGGACGACAGAGAAATGCAGAGCTGCAATTGGTCAGTTCAAGGTCAAGTTGCGTAGATATGCCTGGTTAGGGATTGGTCTACTTGATTAAGGGAAAGTAGTCGATATCAATAAAATAGATTTTTACATTGTAAAAATGCTGAATAAAAATTCCATAATAAAAACATGTTCATTAAAATCAGTTGTGTATGAAGAACTGTAGCTTCAGCAGGCACTGTAATATTTTCGGTGGTGAGTCATTAGATGATTTATCTAATGACACCTCCCTCCTACATACACTTAACCCGTGGACTCGACATCGAAACAAAGTAACCTTTTTTTTCCTGGGTGGGAAAATCATCGAATGTCTTCTCCCGCTCTGGGTAAAGCGGAAGGGAGTCTCAGACTTCTACTTACTAAAAACCAACCCTGTTCCTTCGGCTGTCCTTAAGTTCCGGGGCCGCGATATCTTATTAGAACATTACTGCAACCCCGGAAACAAAGTAACTTACGAGAGCGATTATGTAATGCGAAGGCCCAAGTTAATTAATATTAGAGTCCGTCATACTATTTGAAGCCTAGAAAGATTGAATATGGGTATCTTATATTCACGATTTGACTTTTCTCATTATATCAATAAAAACAAACCTAGAAATCAATATTCCCTAGTAACCTTATCTATCCACTTTTCTTTTTATTCGGAAATCTAAAATGAAAACATGCATGTCACACAGAAAAAGAAAAAATATTAAAACATCCTTCTTTTTTAAAGTCAGTTAATGTAGATAGGTATTTTATGACAACTATCTGAATTGAATTAAAAAAGAAATAAGTTTAATTTTATAATTATCGAAATCGTATTCAGCCGTTAAAGGTTTTTACGATAAAAATACAAAGGGAAAGAAAGGCATTAAAGAGTTAGAATTTCTTCATGAAAGAACGAGACTTTTTCTAAAGACATCAACGCGCGATCTATTAGCGTCTTTGATCATCCAAACCACTATTGTAAATAGACCTCTGCGCTGGCTTATGATCTGATTAAATAATAAATGTTTTTCGTAGTATTTCATTACTGATGAATAGTTATGTCATCGATTTAGTATCTAGATGGCTGGGAATATTTTCTACACCTTGAAGGAGTTTTCATGCGTTATAAACTGCATACAATTTTTTATAATTTGTAATTGTTTAGTATGCACACAGGTCTAACACTTGGTCACATACCTAAATATTATATTGTCTTTGGTGACAACTAAAATGGTTCGTGTAACGTAGCCAATATATAAGTGCAAAAAGACTCGTAGTTTTCGTGCGTCGGGGCACTGTATGCGCGGTCAAGTGGTTTTATAGTCTTTGCGTAGAGTAGAAAAAGAAATGTTGTATCATACTGTGAGCCGAAACTCCAGTAGTAGGAATTAGATGAATTATCCAATGTTTTAGTTTAATTCCTGTTATGGACAAATGACGGATTTCTATATTGTTGTACGGTGACCAATACAGTCAACCTACTAAAAACTGTAAAATTATTTAACAGATTTACCATTTTATTACAGCGTGATAAGTTTCAACCTTGATTGGGTAGATTTTACAGATTCAGATAGGTTGATGTGCTGGTCTCTATATTAGTAGGCAGTACTGAGGCGTCCAGTCCTATCATCTGTTAATTCGCTTCGTTTTCTGACATTAGTTGAAAGACGTAAAAGTCATGATCACGTCATGAGTTACGTCTGTCGGCTGCAGCACCAACTAGTGGCGTGAATTTTACCGAAAACTTTTACCTTAGTAACAGAGTAAGAGATTTATTGGAATATTACGAGTCGAGGACGCATCGTGTTCCATACGCGCTTTCAAGAGCAGTCAGCAGCAATGACGGGGCGTCAATGCCTACCGAAGTTACGGGAATGTTCAAACGGGATTCCGCGGTCCCGGAACCCAAGGGTAACTGAAGGAACAGGGTAGGGTTTAGTCAGTTAGAGTCAGACAGTCCCTTCCGCTCTACCCAGGGCGGGAGGATACATGACTACACCAGCAAACACGGGGTTTATTAGAATATCCGTTATAAGGAGATGAGCACTTGTGATTCACGATTCTCGGGTTTCGGTCCCAAGCGGCTTGAACATATGTAGATTTTTTGATAATTATACTTGAGTGTCCTCCTCTTCTTAACGAACTTCCACTACACTATATAATCAAATTGGAAATTTCACCTAACATGAGTTTTACGGCGTCAACTACGAAGTACTTGAACAATATGTGTTGCCAATGTTTGTTGTTGAAATTCAGCCATTTCTCCATGTAAACACGGTTCATCCGTCCGTCGTCCCTGTCTCAAGCCGCATCTGTGCTCTTCATTACAGATATCTATACAAAAATGTTTTAAAACATTCTACAACGAAGTTAAAATAACCGATTTAAAACGCTCAGAGTTACATTTACAACAAAAAACAAATGAGTTTTGTTCGCTGTATAGTCAAGCAAAGCGCTACGCGTTTTAGACGGAAAAATTCCTCCTCTCCACACGCTCCGAATGCATCCCATTTTCTCATCTGAATCTATTAATCGAATACAGCTATTTTCTTTGTTTAAACAAATATTTTTTGTTAAACTGTGACCATTTTGCGAGAGAAATGGAGACAGTTTTACTTTCATTGTTCTATTTTTAAAGTGAATCGTTAAGTCAACTACTTACTTTCATAATTTATTACAACTGGTAACAATTTTGGGTGATTTATATGACCGGTAAATGTGCTCATAAAGGAGTCTCGAGTTTCCATTATCGCCTGCTAATGAGATTAAAATTCGATTACACGGCTTACGAAATTATATTGGCCGACAATGTTTTACCCTCGTCACAATGCTTAAGGGAGATCAAGGAAATATTCAACCAACCTTATCTTTGAAAAATATAGGGATAAGATGTATGTGATGTGGAAACGAGGGGCCCGAAGAGCAATTTATATAAAGTTCCTTCAAATCGAAAGTGGAATAAATTCGTCAAAGGAGTGAGTTCGGTACATAAATTAGCCGAGAGTGTGACCTGAGAAATTCATTGGCATACCACTAACTTGTGAATAAATTAGTGAACGACCACTTTATTAAGTGTTTTCATACAATCAATCACCACTTAGCCATCCAATCACATTACCTAGAACTAGTACACAACTGAGAATGTATCCGGGGAATAGTATACGTCCTTTGTATCATAGCACACGAACGGAATAGTAGGTACTGACGTCAAAATCCTTGCAAAACTAGCTATGTGTCAACATTGCTAGTTTTGCGTACATTCTATACTAATAATATTAAAAAGATGACAGTTTATTTGAAATAAATTAAATGAAACTCAGCAGTTAGTTATAAAGAGTAAGAGTAAATGACAACAATGCATAATAGTGTTACAGACTTACGATAGCTGAGATTTGTTCATAATACCTTAGATGAGAACGTTCAATACTTTAGGTTTAAGCAAATCTAATATTATACTTGCGAACTAGTTTTTGTTTTGTGAAGGTACCTACTACATGCTAAATATTGACATGTTCTACTTTAATATCGAATAAAATAAATGAACTTTTTATTCGGGGTTTATGATACAAGTCATTCGTACAGAAAGGAATCATCTTTTTTCCTTGAAACGAAAACCTATAATAATTTCACAACAACTTCTGTTATTATCAAATCGGATAAGACCGAAATTTGCCAATTAGCATTTAGATCCGACCTCAAGCACCCTCGTCAAGTATCTGTCCGTCAGAAAACGCCTGGTCTTTGAACTCTTTGGTAATTATTTATCACCGAGAGCCAATTGTTGGCATTTTGAACTCTTGTTAGAGAAGCCTTTCGCTATTTCAAATTTTGTAGATTATATATGACTTTTTATTTATTTTTTGAAATACGACGAATTATTTTGATTAAAATCATTATCCAAGAAAAGTGAAAGTGAATGGAAATTTTTGGAAAGTTATAATTAAGTCAAAAATACACGAAGAGGAAATGTAGATTCAAAATCCTTTATGTAACATGCTCATTAAAAGTTGCCTGGAGGTGGTGCAGCTTTATTTAAATATTCCGTTTACGCGTCCTGCCCCGACAGCAGGTCGCACAAAAACTTTCTCCTTTCACACTCCACTCGGAGACACCGCGATTACAACTTTTAAGATTGATGAATCCTTGTATTCCAATGTATTTCTTTTCTCCGCTTTTTCAAGGCGTAAATGGGTACTTTTAAAATTAAGAGACTAAAGCTCCTTTTCCTGTCATGCGTATTTTAGCCCGCACGTGGTTCTCGTCCGCATGCGGACTGCCCGCATCCTATCATTTGATACATGTTTTCCCTGACATGCGGCTAGCACGCGTGCGGAACGCGGCTTGGACGAGGGCGCGCAGCCCACGTGCGCGCTTTCCGGATGCGGGCGGTGCCTTCAGTGTTGTTTTTACAGTGAAGCGGGTTGCACGCATGCTCATAGTCTGCCTATAATCGCAAACAAAAATGAAAATTGATACAGAAAGAGTTATTTTTGAAGTGCACCTACACCCTTTGTTGTGGGACAAGCGGAATGAACTTTACAAAAACCGGGAAGCAAGGGCAGCTGGTTGGCTAGAAATTTGCAAAGAAATAATTCCAAATTTCGAAAATTATACTAAGGATGAACAGAAAGATTTTGGTGATAATTATTTTTTTAACGTTCATGTTTGTGCACGAGTTTACCGACTGGCGACACGCACAACACTGCAGCAGCAAACGATATCTTTGTCCTGCGTGTGGCCCGGAGCGTGCTATCACCCGCATGCGGACGAGACCCGCGTGCGGGCTAAGATACGCGTGACAGGAAAAGGGCCCTAACTTAATGTTGAGCAAGCAACTCGCTCTTTATCTCCCTTTTATCTTAATTATTTATTATCAGAGCTGTCTCATTCGTTTAAATATGGCCGTGTTCACAGTTATTTGCCAACATATTTATTTTTTGTTGAATAAAATATGAAACATCAGCGCTCATGTAGTAGTAATGATAACATTAATTGCCGCCAAGATACGGCGGTGCGCATGCATACATTCATGTAATGGCATGCAAATTTTATCACCTATAACAGTTTGTACGAATGTGACCACAGAGCCACAAGCTCCCGTTAATGAAAACCAAAAATTTACTCGCTTCAGCATCAATTAATTATTTAGCGTAGCAACACATAGTTTTATAAATTAGTCGGGTCAATGATGACAAATTATTTAAATGGGATCACTGACTGCCTGCCTTAATACTAACAAACATTTCATTGTTAAATCGTAAATCTCAAATATTTTCGTTTGCTGCTGCAGCCACCATTAAAATGATAAAGCAAGGAAGGTGAAATTAATAAAATTAAAATCTAACTCACATATAATTAGTCACATTAAGAAAATAATTAATTTAGGCGTTTGAACGTAGCATTATGGTTTTATGGAATAAAAAGCTATACCGCCAAAACTACTAAAATAATATATGCATGAAAATCTATTAGACTCTACCTTCGGCGCGGCAGTAGCCGAGTGAAAAATTCTCGCTCAAAATATTATTCTTCCCTTTGTTGGAAACAAGCAAAAAATACAGAGAAGCTGAGGAAATTACTTGAAACCACTACTGCTAATTGGAATAGAACTTGATTATTTTTCCTTTTTAACACTAGAAAATTTTGGTGTTTACAGGTGAAAAATGTTTAGAAAACAACTAGAAACGAGTGAATAAAAAGACGCTCCGGTCTTTGTGAGAAACATGACCGTGTTTCGAATATGCATTTTCTTAGGATAAACTTACGCTGGTGTAGAATCATTCTACACCACTTAGCCTATAATTTCCTCTTAGAAAGTGTTCTTTAAAACCTCTATGCTAAACTGAGCGCGACCTCTTCGACAACGTCTTTGAAGCGTCGTTAGCTCAGTATAAACGTCACTATTTGGGGGGTATAGTGACGTCAAACGTTTTGGCTCGATGTAACCTATTTATGGATGTAGCAATTAGGCGCAGAGTTCACAAACTAAATATAGTATACTATTAATAATATTACTGTGTTCTAAATTAAAACCTCTACGAAGCGTGGAATAAATTAAAGTGTCATAAGCATTTTTTGCTACAAGCAGCTGTCAAACTAACGCAAACTTTAATAGTTAAAAAGGTTTTATAAATTAAACTTTCAATGAGTTTCTTTGTTATTGTAATTGTTGGATGTTTCATAAGAAAATAATAGTCGATAACTATGCGTATCTATTTCTAGCTTACGTTTAAATTTCGAATATCATCGTTATCTGCTTAGCCTTTTCCAAACTACCCGATGCAGTTGAGCATACATGGAGCAACTGCCTAAAAAAAATCTTTTCAAAACAAGTGTCAGATTTTCTGGCTTCTAACTACCCGACATGACAAACATGTACAAATAATCTAACCCAGACCAACGGCTTCCTGCCGAGGTTGCGGTAATGTTATAAAGAGATACCGCGGCCCCAGAACGCAAGGGCAGCTGAATGAACAGGGTGGGTTTTTAGTCAGTAGAAGTCTGACACTCCTTTCCGCTCCACCCAGAGCGGGAGAAATCATTCGATGATTTTTCCACCCCAAAAACAGTGGAAAAAAAAAGACCAACGGTTTAACTTGCTGTCCGTGGCGAGAAGAAGTCTCGATAATATCAGTGGCGGTACCTTCATATAAGCCCAAAAGCCCGGCATGCCTTACTAAAAAATGCTCGATAGAGAATCAATGTCAAACCCGAACTATTTAAAAGTTCGCGCGCTTAATTCTTATCAAAATAACACAATGTATCTACTGAGTACTGCTACATTACTACGCATCGCGATTGTTCGCGCGCAGAGTTTCGCATTTGTAGCATCTAATGATCTACATATTGCTATCTCGCTTACACGCACCGGCTTTTACCGGGCTTTCAAATACTATATCTGTCACTTTCGCACTTATAGCGATGTGCCGTATAACGAGTTAGGCCTTGTGCATAGAACAAATCGATCACTATGGCAGATTTAAGCAGGGCATTCGTATGAAGTTGCATGCGTATGCGTGACCTTGTCAGCTTGCCAACTCTGCAGTGTTGCCGTTTTAGCCACACGTTGAAAGATCTTGGAGATTTTTAACGTGTTTGGAAACTTTTTTAACATTTATCAACAATAAAAACTAGCGACTTTTAAAATAACGAAATTAAATACAGTCAAAACCGTTTACAACAACATCATTTAGAACAACATACCGGTTATATAGACCAAAATCATAGGTACAAAATACTTTGTACCTTGAAAACATCACCGGTTATTACGACTATCGGTTTTTACAACCAAATATGAGTGGTCCCTTGGATGTTGTTATAACAGATTTTGACTGTATTCAAGCAATATCTTAAAAATAAAAAAAAATTAGCTCGATTTTTCATATACCTGGCGACTTTTTTTGCCTAAATGACAACACTTGAGTAGTTCCCGACATCCTAGAGTGCAACTAACTTCAGTTTCATTTGCTTGAGTGAAAGAAGGTTTTGCTGTTAAAGTTTTTTGTTTGTTTTCTAAGATTTTCTCAGTGATACAATTGTTTTGGTGATTTACCTACAACAATGGAGGTAATTGTACCTTGTGAGGATTTAAAATGCGTTCAAGTTTTGATTGGCGAAGATAAGGTAAAATCTTTAAACTTTGCTCAGAAAAAACAGTTAATTTCTTCATTAAAACCGACGCCTAATCTGTGTATTTCTCAGACTAGTAAATCGCATAAACGAAAATTTAATAGATCAGTCAATCATTTCATTCATGAGAATAACCTCGAAGATGCCTTTCCCGAGCTGTTAAAGTTAGCGTATCTTGTTGTAACTATTCCGGCTACAAGTTCTTCCGCGGAACGTGCTTTTTCGTCTCTTAAACGTATCCATACCTATCTGAGAAATACACAAGGTCAAGAGCGTCTTTCCGAATTATCAATGATAGCTATTGAAAAACAGTTGTTGGTAGAATTAAAACGATCACCAACATTTTACTCTGATGTAATTAAATCATTTCTTAAGGAAGATAGACGATTCCAATTAGAATATAAATAATTTATTTAAATTCCTTATTACATTCTATCTAGCTATTTTTTAACTTTCGTTTTGTAACTTTTTGTTTTGTTTTTTTTTTTTGTCTGTAACCTGGGTTCTGTTACGAAGGAAGCAACTACTTACCATAACTTTGTTCCCTCAAGCAATGAAGCAAACCAAACGGCTTTTTTCAAAGCCACCGGAGGTATGCAATTGCTGATATGTTTATTATATTCAATCTAGCACTAGCATGCCTTCAGTGTGCTTTGGTTACCTCATTCACCGCACGACAAGCAAGAGTGAAATTGAAGAAAGAAGAGGAAAGAAGAAGATGGATGAATTCACTTTTAATTTATTGTACCTAACCAGTAGTTTATGAGAAAATTGCGATGATACATACGTACGTACGTACCTACATACTCAGTCGAAAACTGAACTTTCTTTTTTTGAAATCGGTTAAAATTTTATTGGGCTTGCGTTATTTTGAAACCCTAGGCACGCCACTGGATAATATATAATATTCCATAACTTTCACACAACGCCATCTAGTCCCAAACTAAGCAGAGCTTGTGTTATGAGTACTAGACAACTGATAAACATACATATATATTTCTAAATACATACATATTATAGATAATTTACACCCAGACAAAGAACAAATGATCGTGCTCATCACACAAACATTTGTCCTGGGTGGGAATCGAACCCACGACCTTGAGCATAGCAGTCAGGGCCACTGACCACTAGACCAACAGGCCTGCCAAAAGGATAAGGGTCACGCTTTCACGGACCGAACTCAGCAAACGTCGATTTACCTTGAAAATCTACCCGAGCGGTTGTGATAATTAAGCCATGAGCTCCTCGATGAATTTACGAACATGTAGCTATAATACAGTTAATTGAGAGTTAGGTAATAACGCTGACCTACCTATGAATACTACTAAAGCGGGCAACTAACAAGTTCCTAGAATTGACGTCCAGTCAGGTCACATGAGAACCCACAACGTCTCAAGTTAGAACTTTAACAAAATCTTGCTTTTGAAGTTATACCAAGTACTTCAACTTAACATCGAATTGTATGGACTTTAAAAGAGACGTTGACCTATGAGTTTCTTTCGGTATTTCTTCTCAGATTAGTCGGTTAGGAAACATTGGCCTCATATAGCTAAACTTAAACGGCAAAAGCATGACGTAAAATTTTTATTCATAACCAATTTAAAAATAAATATTTCATTCAATCATACAAAAAAAAAAAAACCGGACATGAACTAGTGTACAGAATAGAATTAGGCGTTATTTTGCGGAAATCCATAACAAACTAATGCTACAGAAAAATAATTAGTGTAAATTCCTTCAAAAACAGTGGTTCATATTTCAATGCGGGACCGTCCTGCGGCAGCGAGTGATGCAATGCAACATGCAAGGCATAGATCACCACCTAGAGGTGATCTGTCATGCAGGCAAACTATAGGTACTCGACAAATGTTTCAGGCCTCCACGGAGCATACCCACCGATTTTCTACATTGGATGGTTCCAATTTTGAAAAGCTGAAAGGAGGCAAGGCAAGTTGACATTTTCTTAAGCTGAGTAACGACGACAATTATTTATCTCGGCTTTAGTCCGCGCGCGGTCGCGTCATGGCTCACCTGTCGCCCTGAAAGCTAAGCTAGTACGCCCTCTACTTTATACTTGATTGAATTAAGAGGGTAATTAATTTGAATTACAATATGAGTACCTTTATAATCTTGTCAACTAAAGTCATTAAGCCACTCGCACGGCTCACTTATGATAAGATTAGAATAGGTATGTACCTACAGAATTTAATGTAACTGCCACAGATGAGTGGATCTGAATTGCCTTTCATGTCTTGCGTTATAGAAATTGATATTTTTGTCTAATATACTCTCGACTAATGCTCTGTTAGGTTAGGATACACACTCTCCCCACTATATCAACATATCTATGAATGAACCTTTCAAATTTGATTTTACGTGAAGGTACGCAAGCGGTAGGCTTTACCTATATGAATTAACATATACCTTTTAGGATGACTGACGACTCGAGCATTGAAACGAGCGGGTTCACGTCGGAATTATAACTATGATTATTTTATTAACTTGTCCCTATCTTTATATGGGAATCGGTTTTACTTGTGTGTAAACCGCTATTAAGTAATAACACGAGAAGGGGCGAATATGCAAAAACTTTTAAACCACGTCATCTTGTTTGTTTTAATGATTTTTTGCTAAGTTTGTTGTAGTAAATGCTTAATTAGGCAGTAATTAATTAAGGAATGAAGGACGGTGTGGTTGTTTTAATGGCCCACGTCTAACGCTAGCAGCTTCAGGAGCGTGTTTAGTTGTTGCGAGCAATTTAGCGGAGCACTTAGCCCGCGCCACTCCGTCAAGCCACGTTAACGTCACCCGATGCCCTCTCCATCGTGAACATGAATATAATGTAGCACTATCTACAGCTATATCACGTATGAAGCGAGAAGTACCTAACTGCTCACTAAGTCTCCTAGTCCCAAAGGCATTCATGCATTACTGACGGACGCTAAGACATCAATGTGGCCTTGAAGCTCCGAATTTGTATATTTAGGCAGTAGGGTTTCAGTCAAGTTGAGCACGTTTATCCAGGAACAGATGTGCCCTTAATAATTTTCTTTTCGAATCTTGGTAGATATAATATATATATTGTAGATTCACTTTAGTCCGAGAGAACAAAAAAGGAAAAGGAACTGCTAAATAAACTTAACAGTTTGTTGCTAAAATAAAACAACGAGAGATGGTACGACCTAGTAGTAGCATAATAAACAATGAAAAGAGAGCATTTAAAAGGTTGTTCAAATGATTTGTTTACTCAACTTAAACTTTAGCATAAATTATGAAGAGAGCTTTGCTTTTTCATTATTCATCTGAAAAATATCTACAAGTCTTGTAATTACTTGACATTATGAGTACAGAAATCAGTTATTTTGTTGCTTTTCCGTAAGATTTTCAGTTTATCTAATCATCTTTTCGACTTGCGGTTTCTATAAACTAAGAAATGGTTGAGAACGGTGCCGTTACTTACTTATACTTATTGATCAGACTGTTAAGTTATACAGTTAAAGTAAGCTACTACATTTAATAATACCACAGATTTAAAAACGTAAAGTTGATATGCTGCCACCAGATCGATGCGGTCATCTGTCTGTAAGACAAAAATATACCTATTTTAAAAAACTTTACACGTATAAAACCCGAAAAAACCTTACTCATTCCTTTACTTCATATGCCGATTTTAACTAATAATATGAACATGATGAATCTTGACTCACACTTTAACATACTGTTAAAACTCAGCCCTTAAACCTTAAACAGCTGACATTTGAAGGCTTATTTTATAATGCGAACAGGTAAAAAAGTAATTTTTTTAAATGTCGTTAGCATGGGAAAAATATTGAGTGGATGAAGTCACAAGCAAAATGCAATACCGAAATAACCTGTAGCCCTCGGTGCAAGGTCTACAATTATATTAAATTTTGAACTATTGTTCAGTATCAGTTTGTTATCCGCGATGTGTGATGACTACCTATCTGTACTTAAACCGCAGTGTACTTGGTAACCGGTAATCTGTTTACATGAGCTGGATCATCACTGGGTCTTAATTTTGTCGGGCTACCGCAACATTTTGATTTTTACCTCGGTTTATCGGGATTTTGCAACATCGTTATATAATTTCAGTAGCTCAAGTAGAGAAGAAAAAAATATTGTCATATATCATAATGTTTACCGAAACTCCAGTGGTAGGAATTAGATGAAGTATCCAATGTTTTAGTTTTATTCCTGTCATGGACAAATGACGGATTTCTGTACTGTTGTACGATGGCCACAACTTCAACCTACCAAAAAAAAAAAAAATTAATAGAATTATAACTTTATTACAACATAGTAAGTTTCAATCTTGATTGGAAGAATTTGACAGATTCGGATAGGTTGATGGCTGGCGTCTATACTATTAGGCAGTTCTTACTGAGTCGTCCAGTCCGATCATCTATTGAATCCAGACTTTTTTTACATTATCTATGGTTGAATCGCTTTGTTTTCTGAAATAAATAAATAGGTAACAAGCAGAATAATATATTCTATCAATCTATTGAAAACCCTAAGTCGAAGCCGAAGCTACGGGAATTTTCAAACGGGATTCCGCGGCCCCGGAACACAAGGGTAATTGAACAACAGGAAGGAACAGGGTAGGGTTTAGTCAGTTAGAGTCAGACAGTCCCTTCCGCTCCACCTAGGGCGGGAAGATACATGACTACACCAGCAAACACGGGGTTTGTAGAATATCCGTTATAAAGAGATGAGCACTTGTGATCCACGGTCGTCGGTTTTCGTTCCCAAACGGCTCGAAAATAGATTTTTATGATAATTATATTTGAGTGTCCTCCTCTTCTTAACAAACTTCCACTACACTAAATAATCAAATTGGAAATTCTAATTGACATAAGTATCACGACTAAGTATCGACTACGTAGTACTTGAGGCTCGAAGCTTAATTGACTCTCGAATACCAAGACATGTGTAGCCGAGCGTCATGTTTATCCGATTGAGAATTCCGAATTAATCATTGGATTATGATTCCCGAAAATTCAATAGCAAAATGATAAGCCAGTCTTGGCGTAAGAGTGTAGTCATAAGCGTGACGCGATCCAATAAACTAAGCGTAGCAAGCGTGTTTGCCCGGGCAGGGCTGGTGTTTGCGCCCTCGACTGCCACAAATATTGACACTAACACCGACTTATGCGTCAGAGGCCACTGCGCATTACCAATGTTATAAAGTAATGCGGGATAGTGGGAGGTTACTTATAGCTTATTTGTTTATCCGTTCAATTTTCCTATCTAGTATTCATAGAATCTTTTGCAGCCTCCTGTAGGACTCCATAATTTTGCACCAAACTTCGTTTTTGAATTTCTTAGGCGAGAACTAAAAATCTCAAAATCTTTGTGATGTGTGAAGCTTTATATTAGCGTTAATACAATCGCAAATAAATTATAGTTTTGATTTTAATTTTGTATGCATGTGAATTTTGTGAGACTAAATACTTTTTAATTATTTTCTTTTTAAATTTTTCTTTAAGGCGCATGCACAAAATTTGAACAATTCCAATATCAACTATAAACCGTTACTGGGAAATATTGCTTTTTTTTTTTTTTTTTTTTTTTTTTTCGATAGGGCCACTCGTAGTTTAGCTCGATAAGGCTAATATACTACTTAACCGGGCGATCCTGTGGTGACCTCTAAAATTTAAAGGCCCCCAGCCAGGGCTTACAAACTAGAATTTACATTTAAACAACCGCGCGCTAAGGGCACTCCCTGTGGAGTACGAGCCTCGGCTCAGCGGGGTCGTTGATGGTGGACAGCAAAGGGTCAGGCTGGGTCATATTATTTAGGGGAGTATTTATTGCTACTGGCTCAGCATCGCGGGCTGGCTCGTTTGGCAAAGGTCGGGGAGGGTTGGCGTTACAAGAGCGCGGACGTCGCGATGGGCCTCGACGGCGAGGCCGGTATACGGAACGCGTTTTGTTTGTGTTTTTAATTAGAGTGCTAGTTTCCCTACTGCTCTCTTGACGGATAGTGGTGGGATCGTCGGGTTCGTCAAGGACAAGGCGAGGACGACGAACCCGGGAAATTTTTGAGAGTGTGTACCGGGCGGCCGATACAATCAGGGGGTTTGTGTGTTTTTCAGCAGAGGTGAAGTAACGCGCTGACTGGCGTTTTAACACTTGCTTTATAGTCGGGATTTTGAGGTCTACGTGAAGATCCTCGTTCCTCAAGTACCAGGGCGCGCCCGTGGCATTTCGGAGAAATCGGTTTTGGATAACCTGCATCCTATGGATCTGAGTCGGACTAGCATGAGCAAACACCGGACCGGCGTATGTTAGAATGGGGCGTATGCACGTAGTGTAAATGCGTAGTTTACATTTAAGGGAGAGTTTGCTGCGTGCATTCAGCATACAATATAGCCTACTGAGAGCGAAGGCGGCTCGCGAGCGTACCGACTTTATATGCTCTCTGAAGTTAAGGTTTTGATCTAGAATCACTCCTAGGTATTTAGCTTGCTTTTCCCAAGGGATTGGCGTGCCAAACATAGTGATTGGGCGGGGAAGGGTAGGTTTTTTATGGCGAGCTCTATAAAATAGGACTGCCTGACTCTTGTCGGGGTTTACCTCGATTCTCCATTTCCTAAACCAATCGCCTAGTGCGTTGGCTGAGGTCTGGAGGGTACGAGCGATTGCATCGGGTTTGAGTCCCGAGTTATAGATGGCCGTATCATCGGCAAACAGGGATAATTCTACGCGACGACTTTTTGGGATGTCGCTAGCATATAGCGTGAAGAGTGGGGGGGAGAGCACGGCACCTTGAGGAACGCCAGCTCTGATGGGGCGGGGAGTGGAAAGCGCTCCTTCGACACGATATCTGAAGGAGCGGTTCGACAAAAAGTCCCGTATGATGAGCACGAGACGGTCCGGCACGCCTAGTAGGTATAGCTTATAAATTAAGCCATTGTGCCAGACTTTGTCGAATGCTTTCGCGATATCAAAGAATAGAGCTCCCGTCAGATGACCGTGTATGAAGCGGCCATTGACGTGCTCTACGATGCGGTGGGCTTGGTGAACACTAGAGTGTTGGGCTCTAAAGCCAAACTGTTCGTTTGGGATGAGACTCTTTGCCTCGACATAATCTTTGAGCCGATTATAAATAATCCTTTCGTAGATTTTGCCGAGGGCGCTGAGTAGACTTATGGGGCGATAACTACTCGGGGAGGACTTGGGCTTACTGGGCTTTGGAATGCCTATTACGGTAGCCTCTTTCCACGTTTGTGGGAACATATTGTTTGACATGGCGCCATTGAAGATGGCTACCAGTAAAACTATTATGGAACGGGGGAGGAGTTTAAATACTCTACTTGTCAGTCTGTCAGTCCCGGGGGCTTTTCTGGGTTTGAGTTTCCTGATGATCTCCTCCACCTCGTCCTCCGTGACGGGGGGGAGGGGAGCATCAGGGTCCTCGACTGGGGGTAGGGCAGACCTACGTTCAACCTCAGCATCCACGTGGGCGAGGTGGGCTGGGTCGACTGGCTGAGTGCTAGGAGAGCACTGGGCTTCCAGGCTGTCGGCCATGCATTCAGCTTTGTCTTCGTCATCGAAGGCAATGCTTTTATCCGGGCGGATGAGGGGAGGCATAGAGGTCACTTCAGTGGCGCGCAATCTCCTCTGAAGTTGCCAGAAGGCATGGTGATTAGGTTCCAGCTCGCTCAGAGTCTTATCCCAGCAACTTTCACGCCACTCTTTAATGCTGTTACTTACTTTGCGCTGTAAGTACCGCATAAAAGTTTTGTTATTTTGACAGGGGAAGGCTCTGTAGGCACGGACAGCCGCGTTCTTCTCAGTCAGCAGGGCCCGCACATCGTCAGGGAGTTTCCGTTGCCAGGTCTCTGTCAACGGAATCTCCTTTGAACAGTTGTTCAAGACAGATTGTACGTGCTCCGTGAATGAGTCGATCGCGGCCGTCGTGTCGGCGGCGGACTGGATGAGGTCTGGTATTTTATCCAGGTGAGGAGACGTGTTGGATTTCAGCAAGTCGCCTACTTTCCCCCAGTCAGTGATCACCTGTGTTGGAGGGGGGCGGTTAGGGTCGTAGGGACCCGATCTGGAAGTTAGTTCCAAGATCACCGGTCTGTGGTCTGAGTCGAGCTCGTCCACCGTCTCCAGGGAGTGCAAACGTAAGTTAACATTCCTTAGGAGAGCGATGTCGAGCACGTCAGGTGAGTGAGTTGGCTCAAAAGGATAGTGAGTAGGACGCATGGGCCCTATGATATCTAACTGAAGCGGGGAGCATAGCTCGTACAATACTTTCCCCCGGGGGTTAGTAGTACTGCTACACCATGCGGGATGTTTTGCATTGAGATCCCCCGCCATAAGGACGGAGTCACTCATGTCAAGAAGGGCGGTAAGGTCGCTTCGTAGTGAGGCGTTTACCGATGCGTTTGTATCTGCATCATTTGACGGTGGGAGGTATACAGATACAATTGTGATGGGAGGGTGGCCCGTCATGCCTAGCCGACAGACGGATACCTCTAAATGGGCAAGGGGCGGCGGATCCATAGGGATACAGTGTAGGGAGTTTTTATAATAGATTAGAGTACCGCCTCTATGGCATCTAGTCCTATCATTTCTGACGAGCCGGTAATTGGCAATCTTAGGATCCCTAAGGTGGGGTTTTAGGAAGGTCTCTTGGACCAGGAGGATATCGAGATGATGATCGCGAAGGAAGGTCGCGATCTCCTCTCTTTGATTTCTAATGCCGTTGGCATTGAAGAACCCCAGCTTGAGGGATCGGGGCTTTACTCTATTCGCGGCCGTAGTACCCATTATGGTTTACGGGCGAGTTTTTCTATGTGGGCGGTAATGTCAGGGTACCTAAGGTACACCTGATTTAGGGTTCCGAGGTCGCCTCTGCACGCCTCTACTTCTCTTGCCATTTGAATGGCTCGAGGGGAAAAAAAGATATTAAAAGTACTCGTAAGTACGACGAACGGGTTGAAACCCGGGTTACTTAAGTTTGTGGGTTCCGGGGGAGGCTGGGTAGCCGCAACCGGGGGAGGGGAGGTCGGTGGGGCGATGGGTTTGTCCATCAGCCCTGGGATTTTGGGCTTCAATGCCGGGAAGTTCTTGGCGTGGTTAACAGCAGTCCATGGGTTTGGACGCTGTGGGCTGAGGCTCTGAGGGAGCTCAGTCGAAAGGGTGGGGCACTCCCTACCCTGGCGTGCGCTAGCGCGCTTTGCCAGCATGGGGGCCGAGGTTTTGGGGGCCTTTGGACAGCCCCGGTAGTTGGCCGGGTGGCCAGATTGTCCACACAGCACACAGCTGGGTGGCTCTGTGCACTGGCTCCTATCTTTAGGGCGAGTGCACTCTGCAGTGCCGTGCTTACCCAGGCACTTCACGCAGCGGGGAGTGCCGAAGCAGTTTCGTTGGGAGTGCCCATAGAGCTGGCAGCGGTGGCATTGACCGACCGTGCCACTCTTGTGCGGCTTTTCAATTAGAATGCCTGATAGACTGCATACAGTCTTCAGGGAAAAGATGGGGTGGGGCCCCTCAGTGGGGTGGCAGATGGCAAGGACGTTATTAAACGCCTTGCCTCCCATGCCGTGCATGCGGTGGACCTCCATCACTGGGATCCCCTGTGACTCTAGGTCACAGTGGATCTCAGCGGTGGGGATTTCTCTAGGGATGCGGCTTATTACCACACGTACTGGTTTGCTCTCGTGGAGCGTATAAGTGTGGTACGGGATGTTTCGGGATTTCAGGAGCTTGGAGAGCTCCCTATGGTCCTTGGCAGTAGCAAGGCCGACTTTAATGCCGTTTAGGACGGCTCGGGCATTCGTATATGCGATCCTAAGTTCGCAACACGCTTTGGATACATTCGTCCACGCTCCTTTGTCGTGGATGAAGATAGGGGGTGGGGGAGGGGTCTTGCGCGAGGTGGCGCTGGGGGGAGTGGCAGTCAGGCTGCCCGTAGGGGTGTTGGTTAGGGGGGGGGAGAGGGGCTGGCTCAGCACCGGGCGTGCTGGCTCCGTCGGGGAGGGCTTTTTGGCCTTTGGGGCCAGGGAGGAGGAGGCCTTAGACCTCTTCTTCCTCTTTCCTTGGACGAGTTGGAACTCGTCCGAGGCGGAGTCTGAGGATCTCTCTTCCTCAGACTCTGAGTTGGATTTTTCCTCCTCAGACTCCATGTCGGCGTCTGGGGAGGCAGGGCTGTCTGTAAAAGACTTAGGGAGAGTGGTTCCTTCCGGTTGCGGGGAGTTAGGCACACCGGAGGTAGCTGGGGGAGTGGAGGACAGGAGGGAGGTAAGCTCCTGTCCGAACTTATTTTTAATCTGAGGGAATTCCTCAACCAAGCGGCTGAGGAACTCCTTTAGCAATGTCTCCATATTGGAGGAGGGATTTAGAGGATAGGTAAACCTAATCCTAAACTCCTAACTCAGCCTCGAGGAGACACGTAAAAACGTGTGCTCCTCGAGCAGACGGTCCCACAAAAAGCCCGACCCAGGAGTTTCTCCTAACACTGTGCCACCGAGAAGAGAAACTCTAGACAAACTCGGTGGCTGTGTACCCGTCTGTTTTGGCCTGAAGGGCCCTGATACCTAACCCTCCGGGCGGGATAACCCGGAGGTGAGTAAGCTCCCTGCGGGGATACGCAGGGAGGTGAGTCGCTAGGTGTGCCCTAAGCTTGTTATACCCGCTGCCAATCTTAATGTGCAGCGGGGTCCTAAGGACCTTTCGGTCGTACCGGTGTTGTGGGGTAGATACACCCACCAACCCCGGGTGCACACTGAAAAAGAACGGGGTTAGATACTAGCCGCGACTAGGGTAGTCCCCAAGGCCGCTAACTAGTACCCTTCCGACTTATTACCTAGCCCTGAAGGGGCCAGGTAAGGTGCGTCGGGTCAACACCACTTGGGTACGTTAGCACCGCTAGGTATCCCCCAAGTACCACTGAAGGTGGATTTACTGTCAAAGAAATAGCTTTGTGTTGCTTTGAAAAAAGCAAAACACAAAGTACCTAAAATAGAATGAACCGTTGGGAACGGTTCCAACGGTCGTAACGGTCGTAACCGTCACAACGATCGAGTCGAGTCGGCTGAGTGCGGCGGAGCGATGCGAGCGTCCTCTCGCGGCGGTGTCCAACGTCGAGGGGGGAAATATTGCATTTGACGCTAGGTGAAGTAGGTTTCTACACATGCCTAGGTACCCACAAAGCCATGACTAGCTTATTCCAAATACGACAACTTTCATACTGCATTTATTTTTATTGCTCTGATTTCCGCGTTTGAAGTCTGAATGGGTTTTGGTATGTCTATTCTAAAGCATTTGCGGCCATAAAAACTCATAGAGGAGAGTTTGTACAGTCCGCTTGCACTTAAAGGGGGGACAGAGGGGAAATTTGGTGCCAATGTTTGCTGTTGAAATTCAGCCATTTCTCCATGTAAACACGGTCCATCCGTCCGTCGTCCCAGTCTCGAACCGCAGCTGTGCTCTACACAACAGATATCTAAACAAAAATATTTTATAACATTCTAAAAGCAACTTTGTATGCACAAGCTCAATTTACACTTAAATGTATGCTGTGCTTGGATACTTAAAGTTTAGTTTTTAGAAAATACAAAAGTAAATTCGATCGAGTACTCTTTATTGTATCTGTATCGTATGTTTCGCATGAAATTTCCATAAAGCTTTATAAAAATTACAATAACCAGTTTAATAGATCATAGCGCAGTTTAATAGAATCAATTAGTGACTGACCGAAACTGGATTTTCAGCTGAAACCAAAACCGAAACTTTGAAAAAATAAGATAATTCGCACGATTCCAAGGAATTTAAAGGTTTACAGACTTATAATAGCAGTTGGACATCTTACCTGTTACAATTTAGGTTAATAGGGTTACTTAAAATTATATATATATAAGTTGTAGCAATAAACTAGTTTAATTCGACTTGTTTTGTTCAAGTCTTATTCTCAACAGTCTTTGATTGAGTATCTTAATGAAACAAATCATATTCGGTAAAAAAATATTTATAGTAGGTACTAAGCAACTAAGTGACAACGCTAAGTTAAAAAAAATAATATAATATAATGTCAGATGCTTTAGTACTTTTTGTACAGCCTTAATCATAATAAAAAATTGGCCAAGTGCGAGTTGGACTCGCCCATGAAGGGTTCCGTAGTAACTATAATAAATATAATATACTTAATATATTTGAAAAAAAAAAAACCTTACAAATTTCTTAAAACTAGCTTATTTACAATTTTTACAACTACGCCTAATAACTTTGTTTTTCATAGTATTTGTATGAATTACAAAGTTATATTTGCGGTTTTAGAAAATATACTGTATCTCAAAAACTGCTGACTCGATCTCGTTTAAACCAATTTTGCTTGAAAGTTTACATTAAGATCTACAACATATGGTTTTTTTAGATTTTTCACTTCATTATTATAGAAGTTAGAGGGGGGGCGACACACATTTTACCACTTTGGTAGCGTATATCTTTTAAACGATTAACTATATGAAAAAGTCATTTTAGAAACCTTAATGTCATTTTTAAAGACCTGTCTATAGATACCACACACGTATAGGTTTCATGAAAGAAAATATTTTCAGTTTCAGTTCCATGTATGGAGAGCCCCCTTTATTTTAAATATTTTTTAAATTTTCTTTTAAAATCGGAGAGCGGTTCACAGAATACATCTACCTACCAAGTTACATGTATAGTCGTAATAGTTTCGGAATAAAATGGCTGTGACATACGGACGGACGGACAGACAGACAGACGGACAGACATGTCGAAACTATAAGGGTTCCGTTTTTTGCCATTTGGCTACGGAACCCTAAAAAGGTAACTAAAATTTCAACTTGCAACAAGTGATACAAGGCAAACAAGTGAGCAGGCAAGCTTCACAGCCTGGGTCACTGGCGACACCTTTACTTGTCTGTCAGTCTTCTACAGATTGTCGATTCGAAGTATGTGTGCAGTATCTGCACGACCTAGTCCCTCCATCTCCCTTTCACTACCACTCTACCAGACGTAATGCAAGTTACCATCCACATTTGGTCCATATACCATCTTGTCGTACTAAGCTAATTCTACCAAGCCCATTCCATCATCATCGCACTACAAGAAAAACGGCGATGCGCCACCGTTACATGGTAGACATCCCACCCATAACGTTTTGTGAGTACATTCATTGTGCCTACAGCTAAGGAGTGGAATTCTCTACCAGAGTCGTGTGTTTCCTGTTAACCTAGAGTTCTTCAAGTCAATACTGAATAGGTAACTTCTAGGCAAGCGTTCTTCGTCTTCAACCACATCATCGCTTACCACCAGGTGAGATAGTGGTCAAACGCGAGCCTATGTAGCGGACCCTTCATGACTGAAGATCGCGACCACCAATTTTCACCCAGCGGTATGTCTGGCTTAGGCAATCTCTAAAAATAAGATGAAATAAAAAGTACTAAAAGAATATAAAAATATTCTGTACCTATTGTAGTTTAAGATTGATTTGTAAAAACACTTTCGCACTATACTATACATTTTTATAAATTATTTACGGCATACAATCCCAATGTACATTATATTCGTGTAACACGCCAAGATAGCTCTCAGAGAACAGGATTTTCTCCGACTTGCTTGATACTTATCGTTCTAAATAGCCAAATTACCCAAAATCTTTATAAATTGTTGTTACTGTAAGGTTCCATCAAATCCGTTCAATCATTTTTGCACCCATCCATCCTCACAAACTTTCGCATTTATAGTATTAGTAGGAAAGAAGTAGGACAAGGTTGAAATATTATAAGGAATAGGATATAATAGGAGGTAGGAATAAATATAGTGCATAGGTAAAGTTTAATTTGGAATTCATACCTCAATATGAATTCCAAAATATTCGTGTGGGTACCAATTTGAAGCTTACCCTTGTTTACAAAGCACGAAAACAGAAATGTTACTGAATCGGAAATAGTCGCGATGCGTGGATGCACTGATGGTCAAGCGAATACGAACCAAATGCTTGCGAAGCCGAAAACAGCCGAACGTAACCCGAGAAATCTCGAATGCAAGTTTCAGCGGGCCGAAAGGTTCGGCCGATTTTTGGCCGAAACCGAAACTTCGGCTGAAACACGATTTTTGGCCGAAACTTGGCAACCGAAACCGAAACTTCGGTCGGACACTAGAATCAATTACAACGTAGTTAAAACGACATTGAGCGTTATTTTAAAACACTCAGAGTTACATTTACATCTAAAAACAAATGAGTTTTGTTTCTGTTAAAGCGCGTCAAGACGGAAAAATTCCTCCTCTCCACACGCTCCGAATAGTGTTGCCCAAACGAGAGTCTCGCAAGAGTCTCAGAACAATGTAACAGACTCTGTTACATTGTTCTGAGATCTCAACTACCGTTTAATAAATAGCAATAGGATAATCGCTAATTGCAAGACTCTTGCGAGACTCTCGTTTGGGCAACACTAGCTCCGAATGCATCCCATTTTCTCATCTGCAAAACGAATAAAGCTATTTTCTTACTTTGAACAAATATTTTTTGTTAAACTGTGACCATTTTGCGAGAAAAATGGAGACTATTTTACTTTCATTGCCCTATTTTTAAAGTGAACCGTAAAGTGAACTACTTACTTTTATAATTTATTACAACTTGTAACAATATCGGGTGATTTAGATGGCTGTAAATGTGCTTACAAAGAAGTCTCGAGTTTCCATTATCACCTGCTAATGAGATTAAAATTCGATTACACGGCTTACGAAATTATATTGGCCGACAATGTTTTACCCTCGTCACAATGCTTAAGGGAGATCAAGGAAATATTCAACCAACCTTATCTTTGAAAAATATAGGGATAAAAAGTACCTATGTGATGTGGAAATGAGGAGCCCGAAGAGCAATTTATTATAAGTTCCTTCAAATCCAAAGTAGAATAAATTCGTCAAAGGAGAGAGTTCGGTACATAACCCCCTGATCGTATCGGCCGCCCGATACAGACCCTCCAAGATTTCTCGGGTTCGTCGCCCGCGTAACATCCTAGACGAGCCTGACGACCCCACCACCATCCGACAAGAGAGCAGTAGGGAAACCAGCACTCTTAGAAAACACAAATACAGAACGCGTTCCTTATTCCGGCCTCGCCGACGAGGCCCATCGCGACGTCCGCGTACTTGTAATGAAAATCCTCCCCGACCTTTGCCAAACGAGCCAGCCCGCGATGCTGAGCCAGTAGCAATAAATACTCCCGAAAATAATATGACCCAGCCTGTCCCTTTGCTGCCCTCCCAAAATGACCCCGCTATGCCGAGGCCCGTACTCCACAGGGAGTGCCCTTAGCGTGCGGTCATTAGTTTTTAAGTATATTTTAGTTTGTAAGCCCTGGCTGGGGGCCTTTAATTTATTAGAGGTCACCACAGGAAAGTCCGGTTAAGTAGACTCACAGCCTTAGTGTGCTGATCTACAAGTGGCCCTACCTAAAAATAAAAAAAAATAAAAAAAAAAAAAAAAAAAGTTCGGTACATAAATTAGCCGAGAGTGTAACCTGAGAAACGTTCTCTGTGTGTTCATTGGCAGATTACTAACTTTTGAAGAAATTAGTTAACGACAACTTTATTAAGTGTTTTCAAATAATCAACCAACACTTAGTCATCCAATCACATTACCTAGAACTAATCCACAACTGAGAATGTATCCGGGGAGTAGTTTACGTCCTTTGTATCATAGTATACGAACGGAATAGTAACGTTAGTACCTACTAACGTCAAAATCCTTGCAAAACTAGCTATGCTGACAACCGTACATTCTATACTAATAATATTAAAAAGAGGAAAGTTTATTTGAAATAAATAAAACGAAATCATGCTCAGCAATCGCGTTGTGTTGTGACCACTAGACCTACTAGGCAGTTATAAAGAGTAAATGTAGGTAAATGACAACAATGCCTAATAATGTTATCTAGGTACGATAGCTGAGATTTGTTCATTAAATCTTTAGATAAGAACGTTTAATACTTTGGGTAGAAGCAAATCTTTACTTATATTATTCATACGAAATAGTTTTTGTTTTGCGAATTCTACATGTGAAATAGTGAAATTTTGTATTTTAATACGGGAACAAATTTTTTGAGCTTTTATTTAAATATTCGAGATGTTATTATGATCAGTTGAATAACATATTGAGCAGTTATTTAATTTAATGGCGGTAGATTAATTATTGCGACAGTAAAACATGGACACTAATAAAAAAATCAATTAGTCGGTTATTTTATCATACAATGTCAATTCTAAAAATAATTAAGCAGTCCAATAACTGAATGAGCGGTAAAAATGATAGCCTCATATATACCTGCGTCAGATCCCTTCTATTGTTGGTAAATCATTTGGGTTAGATTACGTTAGAATGAGATTTCATACCGACAAATTCCGATTTATTACAGGGCAGTAATAAATCGGAATTTGTCGGTAAGAAATCTTACTGAAAAAAATTACTGAACGAGCGGTTACGTGTGGGCACACGTAACCTCTCGTTCAGTAATTTTTACCGCCCATTTAATTATTTTCCTGCTCAATTATATATTCACTGATCCATTTCATTATTTTTTATTACTCATTTTTGTTTACTGCTTAGTGCTAACTGCTGAACTAGTTATTAAACGTGCCATTTATAATTTTCAACTTACCAAAACCGCTATTTACAACTGCTTCTTTAAATCAGTGCCTTTTAATACAGCTGAAAAAAAATATTATACGCAAGCAAAGCTGTTGAAGAAGGTAGCTAGTAGTCTGTAATATAGATTCACCAAAATGAATCGCTAAATGTGTTATGCTCTGCCGGGGTTACGGGAACGTTTTAACGAGTTCGTACGATTCGATACGAGATCGGCAGTAGGAGTAACACGGTGGATTTTATTTAGTCTTAGTCTGTTATTTAGTTTAGTCCTATTTAGTCATTAGATGATGTTCCCACCGAAAAAAAGTGTTATAACACTCGAGAACGGCTGAACCAATTAGGCTAATATTTTCTTGCCAATATTTTTTTATTGAAGTTCGAGGAAGTTTTTATTAATAGAATATAAAAAAGACGTGAGCATCTTAAACAATAAAAACATACTCTGCGTGTGCGAGCAGAAAACTAGTTACTTATAAAACTCAAGGAGTGCAAAAGCTGATCAAATAAATGGTTCTTCAGACAATATTCTCTTTACCTTTTATAATATTATACAAAGAAACGCTGTAAACGTCAGTTACAATAAGGCTTAACACTATATTATGAATAGCCTTTGTAAAGTGACATCCAGTTTTTTCCACAAACGAAAATATCAAAAGCTATTCTGAAATGTTTTTCTCTTTACAAATATGAAACGATTAAGTGAACGTAATAAAACGGTTCGAAATAAATAATTTATAATACACCTTCTTTTGTAAAACTAGTTAGCCTTTTCAAACTATGTATCCCTATTAGGCGCAGCTTGTAGTCTGAACAGTTACCAGAGTATCTGAATTGTACATGACCACCACACTGACTGATCTCCACAATCCAGTAACTGGGTAACATAATATCCCTTGGTAAGATTAGTGTCAAACTACATATTATATAAATAAACAATTGCACAATAAGTATTCCTCCTCAAGTCGGTCCCTCATTGCTGACGATCGTAGCTTCTTCATCTACTACAATCTTCAGCTTGATGGAGAGCCTAGAACATCGGCAGCTGCAGTACTTTGGACACCTAATCAGTCCATCGTCTGGAAATGCGTCCTCTTGGTCGTTTACCATCTGCATTCCCGGTAACGATGAGCCACATTGTCTGTACTTCAGAGTACTGTACCAAATTACTGCAGTATTCTGTGGAGAGGCACTGTTGTGTGTCTTGCTTGAGCTCCTGTAAGATCGAGATGTTAGTGTGACGCGCTGTCCAGGGGACGCGTAGCATTCATCGCCAGCAACCTATCTCGAAAGCGTCGTCGTTGTTCAGCTAGTAATCGTTGCAAAAAGAGGGTCAGCATTTAAAGCATCACATTTTTAGGTACAGCGTAAAAATATTAGTACTTAATTAATTAAATTCTTTTAAACTTATTGAGAACCAATCCGTGACGCATCATGGTTTGAATTGCAAAGTGTTGACTGCAATGTGAGCACTTAAAACTTTTTATTGATTCTTCGTAAGAAAGGGATATGAGATTACATTTATATAGCACAAGTCGTATATGTTTACGTGGGAATCTCTCAATCGCTTTTACATATTTGTTGTGTAAGGGTCCCGTATTATACAACCGTATTCCAGCTGCGGGCGAACCAATGCCTTTAACAGTTGCAAGTACGTGATCGGGCGTTTAAAATCAGTACAAGTTCTCATGACAAGGCTGTACATTTTTTTAAATAAGAGTATTAGCAGTATGTACAGAATTCAACCAAAACAACAATGCTTGTGTCTGGAGTGGTTTCGCGGCATTTGGTATGCATTTGAGATAATCTTGTATGTGTAGGTTTAAATGTAGTTTACTTAATTCTCTAGCTTCGTACTACCCGAAACGACTGTCATAGATGTGCAAATGACAGCCGGAGCAAAGGCTTAGGCTCAATTTACACGGCCGCGGAATGGAATGGAAGCAACGTTTTGCTACATAGCATAATGAACATTATGTCAATTCTATCACATATAAACTAAATAGGAGCTAAAAATTCACGAGAATGCGCGAGGATTCCCCGGAAGACACGTGATCTTTTTTGGCTCCTATTCATCAGGTTGTCCAAATATAAATCCGCCATTATTCAGAAAACTTTATTATACTTTCTATTTTTAAATTAACAACTACTTTTCATTAATATATTGACCGTCGCTATCCACAACTTGCTGCCAACGATCGCCAGTGTGAGAATCCCGCGCTCGTAGAAGGCTTTCGGTTTTTCGTCAAAAATGTTTGTCAGGTCACATTTTAGTTGGTGTTCATCATCAATTTTTTTCCTTGTAAGTAATTAGATAGGTGGTAATCGATTGGCGCAATGTCTGGCGAATAAGAGGGATGTGCAATAATGGTCCATCCAAGTTCCTGTATTTTCTCACGAGTTTTCTTGTAAATGTATGCTCTGGCATTGTCATGCAAAACGTAAATTCTATCCTGTTTTCCTTTCAGATTTTTAGATACTTAGTCAAGCTGGTCACAGTAGATATCCGCAGTAACTCTAGTATTAGGTGGTAGAAGTTCCTAGTATATTATTCCCCTAATTCACCACCAGACGCACAGCATAACCTTTTTTGGTGACTGTCTTGTTTCGGTGTTAGGTATGATTTACATAGAAGACCCATTTTTCGTCGCCGGTAATAAGGTTGCGTAACCACTCGAAGTTCCTGTGTGATGTCAAATTTTGCATGCACATGTCGACTCGCTGTTGTTGCTGAGAAAGAGTTTAGTCGTGCGGCACCCACATTCCATATTTCCAGGTTTTATTAAGTTTGTGAAGATAATTATCTATTGTCCCATGGGAGCACTGAAGACGCTCTGCTAGTTCACGCACCTTAGATATTGGTTCATCTTCAATTTTTTTTTTTTTAGAACGTCGTCGATATCAATTGCTGGTGGTATTCTAGGGTGAGGTTCGTCGTCGAGGTTAAAGTTACCCTCACGAAACTTCTGGAACCATCGTTTTGCTGTGTCGTAACAGAGAACATTCACTCCCATCGTACTACAAATATTTTGCACGGCTTCCGTATCTTTGCGACCCAGACGAAACTCATGAAGTAGAAGTAGCCTGAGTTCTCTTCGAGAAATGTCCATTTTTGTCGATCGTTCGAATCGTATCGAAGTTATTGTTCGAATGTTGAGGTCACGCGAGCCTGCTCTTCTTACATAGCCGAACTATGGACGTTTCCAGAACCCTCTTACGATTTCGTGAAATTGTAAATAAGATGGCGGGTTTATATTTGGACAACGTGATGGTTTGTATGTTATACAATTGACATAAAGTTCATTATGCTATGTACAATTTCGTTGCAAAAAGTCGCTTCCTTTCCATTCCGCGGCGGTGTAAATTG
The DNA here is from genome assembly GCA_943138885.2 of Tholera decimalis. NCBI lineage: Eukaryota > Metazoa > Arthropoda > Insecta > Lepidoptera > Noctuidae > Tholera > Tholera decimalis. The sequence continues at coordinate 12,905,099 of OW964553.2, read as the reverse complement.
AGCCTTAATGTATTTTCCGAGCCACGGAGGAATTTCAATCTATACTTATATTATAAAGAGGTAAAATTGGTTTGTAAGTTTGTATGTAGGGAGTAAACCGAAACTCCGAAACTAATGATTTAATACTAATTCTTTTTTCATTGGTAGTAAGATGCATTATAGGCGAGTGCTTATATACTATAAATTACCTAATTCGTAATCCACGCGGACGAAGTCGCGCGCGATGTGGTAGTAATATACAACGTGTAATTTAAAGGATATATACATACCAAGTGCATGGGTTCTTTGGATGATAACACCGATATGGCAAAGGTTTTGTAAGTCTACGTGTGTAGAACTTATTACAAATTCCAATACACTGATACCAGAGACCGAATTTTTCAAATTAAGAAGAACGAAAAGATTTATCGTGTTATTGTCAAGTGACGTGGAAAGTTATTGACCCTCGTAGTGCTGTGACACGTTTGTTATGATTGGTATTCAAGAAATATATGAAACCAATAATTTGGGGTTAATTCTGTGAGTCACTTATTTTATGCTGAAATTGTGCATAGAGACTCCATACCAGATGTTGTCTTCAGCCCTTTTGGATAGATATGGGGTTTCCGTTACACGTTGTATACTATAAATTAATTCGTAATTAATAAGTCGCGCGCGATGTGGTTATATCCCAACGAGCACATTAGTGGAAATTGCAGCCTATTTTGTTACTTTCGGCTGTAAAATAGCGCTTTAAGGGTTCAAAAAGCAGTTCAAAGTTGCATATCTGCATCCGTAAACGTCTATAGCTATAAAAGTTACTTAAGGTGCTATAAGCTGAATCAAATACCACCCTAGCCTTCACAGTAGTCCACGGTAGAACTCATTTACCACTTACACCTTTATATGAGAGTTACGAAGGTCATTCTGCCACTCACAGCTGTACAGTGGTTTCCATTGTAACTTTTATAGGTTATAGTTATAGTAACCACTATTATACTACTAGAAGTTCCATTATAGAAATAATAGAAACTCTTATGCATACTATAATTACAAAAAAATCATCAGTGTAACTAAGGCCTTTAGTAGCAATAGTCATTCCTTGCAGGCTCAATCCATTCGCCATTTTACAGCCGCTTTTGTATCTATTATAAAACATTTAAAAACACTAAACACCAAACAATAAAAATGGATGCTAAACGAATAAGTACGTAACTACATCTTATAACCTCAAAAACAAGAAAATAGGAGCTTTTTGTGGCTGTGAGTTGCACTAGGGTAACAAAAATCACTGGAAGCGTTAGAAGGGTGAAAATTAGCACTATGATTCTCAAATGGGAGTTATTAGAGCTCAAACTGCAGGTTATGACTACATTACAATGACGCCATGATTTTTTAAGAAAACTTATAATTCACTTGCAAAATTGAGTTGATATACATTGGTTTTTCAGTTAAATGTGCATTAAATGTACCGGTAAACAATCGGCCACTTGCAAATAGTAAGTTATCGACACGTAAAAATACGGAAATAAAATGTATTCTGTATAACAAATAAAAAATATCACATATCTTTTGTTATTTTTTTAAATATCATAAAAGCGCGTTAAAATTACTCGAAAATTATCTTATATATCTACAGTAAACTGGACAGCGTTTTAAGTATCTTTATATATCTTGCTAATACAGAATACAAACTTTTACTTCTTTTTGTTTTATTTTCATGATGGCGACGAAAACACTTTACCAAAATATTACAAATAATGTCAACTGAAGATATAGAATAAAGAACTATAATCAATTCATTCGTTCAAAGTAGTTCAAAATCATTCAAAAGTAGCGCTATGAGAGCTTTAGTATAGCGTTAATAAATCGTTATAGCTATTAAGGAACCTTTATGCAACTGTTGTGCAGGTTAAATGGAACTTTAGGTTGCATAAAATGGCGCCCAAATAGCGCTAAAGCGGCTGCTTTAAGTCTGTAGTAGACGCTCTAGCGCTTACGTCTATTACCATAAGTAATAATCGGATACGCTCTAAAGCCCTAATGCAGCCCATTTGTGCTAGTTGGGATATTACTAAATATATAAAGAGCGTCACCCATCGCCCGACAGACGACGGCAGCCGTTGTTTAACCTTAAAAATCGACCGTGCGGTTGTGATTCCGAATTGATAAGCCAATTTTAGTATGTTTAGATGTATAATCAGTTAGATATAAGTCAATTTTTTTATGATCCTTCTCCATGGAATTTATCTTTGACATAATCATTCTATAATGTAGCCATTACTGGGACACAGGAGAGACTGGCAGACTTCGTATGGAATGTGAATGGGCCAAAATGTACCACACCTGTGGTGGATGCCGTTTGCCTTTGGATGTTTCAGTCCTAGGATTTGCCGAGTTCCTCACGAGGTTTTTATCCCCGAGCAGTGATGATTAAAGATAATTAAATGAAGTAAAGGAATAGAGAATAATTTATTAATAATTAATTATTTATTCATTATTGTTATTATATGGGATGTCAATATAAAAATAATAAATTACATTAAAAAATCAGTCATTATAAAAGTATTCAAAATAATAATTCAAAATTATAAATAATAAACTATTAATAATTTAAAATTATAGTATCTTCGTTTATGGCAATTAATAGCTGGAATATGAATTGCCATATGTGAAGGATTAATTTACCTCGTATATGGCTATCTATGCCATTGTCAGAATCATGTATTCGACTCATAATGGAGGCTTTTGCTTTTCTTATAAATGCGTAGGAGTCATCAACCTTATTAATGTGTAATGTGTCTGCCTTGGTTCAAACCATTGGCTTTTACCCCTAAGTCATGCATATAACCAATGAGCTTTATCTAACCTACAATAAAACAATACATAAAATAATATATTGCATTCGTAATAAGTTAATATAAGTATGTATGTATCTAACATAATTTGATATATTTAAACAATTAATTACAACAAATATACAAAATTATGTACTAAAATACAAACTACAATAAAGCATCAAAAAATTCATCCTCAACGCTGTCGGCTGGCATCGTACCCAAGATACTGGCGGCATAGCCTCGTTGTATGGCAATGCTTAGCCGTTGACCAAAGAAATAGCCAGCCCTTGGGTCGCGGGAAGCGTCAACGAGCCTTTTCGATATTTCTTTAAAAAGGCTGTGAGCACACGGGCCCCATGGTCCGAGAGTTTCGACCCCACACGGCTCAAAAATATAGTTATCACCGAGATGACTATATTTACGCCGCTTGAGGTTTTCCACAGCCGCAGCGGGAGCGCCAGCACAACATGATGAACTGGGAAGATGGGATGGCGCGTCCCACACTAAAGGCCTACCCATCTTCCAAGGAAACAATGACATGCCGTCCGGTCTCTTGCCATCGTCACGCGCCAGTCCGATGGGTTCCAATACGGCTGGAACGCCGACGGTGACAAGGGCTCGTAGGATAATGTCATTTAAGTTGGCATGTCGTGCAAAACGACCCGCACTACGGCTGCAAGAGAGAACATGGTGCCCGAGGCTGTTGACCGCATCCCCACAATTACAGCGATGAGGGGAACAACAAGAGGCTCCTAGGCGTAGTGAAGCAATATGATTACTCTTCTGGCATGTCTATGCCAGAAGATGATTAATCATATTATTCAACTTATTCAACCTTAATATTGTGAACTAATGCATTACGTTCAACTGTAAGTTGCTACCTCGAACGTAAAAAAATGACTTCAAAATAATGAGAGTTTTTGCTACAGTATTTTAGGCTACAAAAAGTTTTCCGATTCACAAATACCTAAATACATAGTCAAAATTAAACGTAAGCTATTATTTAGTGACAGCAGCTCTCATTTGTCAACCAACAAAACAAATTATAATGGAATCTCTTTGTCACAGTAAATGTACAATAAATCCATTATTAAACCGATAATTGATTATGTATTGTGATTTGATGCAAAATTTCGGTTTTGCGAGCTAAAAGCTTTGCCATGTACTCGTTATTTATTTGAAGCAGTAACTGAATAAAAGGAATTCTATTACAAAAGTAATCCTTTTGAATGGTATCCTCCTTTTGTCGTGGACCTTCTTAAGTACGGCTTTGCATCCTGAATTCGGGAAGCTTTTTATTTTTATTACACCGAATATTTTATTGGTTTTTGATAGTTTGGTACTTTCAACGTAACATTGATTACAGCCCAGATTCTAGATAAAATGTAGAGTAAAAGAATTTTATAAGTGATTAAATATGCGTCAGCTATCGGTTGATTGAATTTTTAACAACCCTTGAACTTGATTAGCTTAAGACGCGTGGATAATTTTTAAATTAAGGAATGTTCTTGAATTTCTATTATCTTTGATTCTTATTATCATTTTATGGTTGATATTTTACAACACTGGTCCTCATTTCCAGTTTGTACCACAAACCATTTTTGCATTCAGCCACACACAAATCCTGCACCATTTTCGACAGAACGAACAAAGCGCATCGTCTGTCAGCTTCATTATGCGCTAGTGACGGCTCTCATCAAGCCACGACTGCGGAAACATGGACATTAATTGTGTCGCCGACTGCATTTGCGAATACTTTCATGACAAAATTGGGTCTAACTTGTAGGTACAGTAGAAAGGTGTTTATCCAGATTATTCGTTATAATACCCCCTTGTTGGCGAAGCTCATAAAGCTACAAAATTAGTCTTAGTAGAATACAACGAGGAACTCCATTGAGAAATGTCACGGTAATATTGTTAATTGTCCATTATAGTTGCATAATTGTAAGCTAATAGGTACGAGCATTCTGATGCTCGTACTACTCTTAAAAATTCATGAGTAAATACAATTTACAATGTCTCTGAAACGAAATCAGATTAGTTAATTCAAAACGATTTCTTTAAAGAAATATTCAGTCTTCGTCGGCAAAACGCACGACTGTCTCCGAAAACATTCATCAAATGCACGCGAAAAATGTTTAATATAAACACGTTACATCGCAACAGTATAGTGGCAAGCTTTATTATTTTTGTTTTCATATCATAAACGAATAAAGTAAACAATGGCAAGCAAATAAATGGTGTACAAACACGAAGGAATTGTCTGTAGTAAATCGTTTGTATTGGTTAAGAAAACTGGGAAACGATCCAAAAGCAGAAAATTCGTATTGGAGCAACAATGGTGATGGTAATGAAGAATCCTTTTGTTCCCGGAATGATATGAATTTATTTCGGCATTACAGCTATCAAACATTAATTAAGTGCGTATTAATAACCCAATCTAGATATAGGTAATTCAATTCAAAATAGAAAAAAAAAACCAGCCAAGCGCGTGTTGGACCACGCGCAGTATAGGGATCCGTATTTTACTACAACGCCAAGAGCGAGTCGGATTAGCTGACCGAAAGTTTCGTACGATGCTGTAAAAAAAACAAACTACTCTCTTTTACACAAATAATAACTTGATCTAAATATTATCCAATGAAATTTGTCCGAAAGCGAGTAGTAGTAGAGAAACACTACTACCGAGACGGTTAAATTCCTACCTACAACCACTTTGTTGGCATGATTAATTATATGTATAACCATGCCAAATTTCAGCGTTCTAGTACCAAAACTTTCTGAGCTAAGACAAACGGACGGACATACCGAAACTATTAGAGTTCCTTGTCAACTACGGAACCCTCAAAGGAAAATAAAAGTTTCATTTAATTTGTTTTCAATCGGCGTCTTGGGAGACATTATATAACAATGTAAGTACAAGCTCTAACAATGGAAAGCAGTTTATAAATACCAACAGCTATTTGGGTCATTCTATTCTACAGCCAAAAATGTGTGCAATGAGTATATTAATTAATCGAATGGAATTCAGAGTTTCATTCATAGCTCTTTTGATAGAAATCTACCTCAAGTATAATAGACTATAATAATGTATGTAATACAATAATAAATAAATATTAAAAAACTTATTTTCAACGGCTTCCGTCATGTTCTGTTATCTGTGTAATTTACACACCGTTGACTTAAGACGTACTAAAAAAATACAGTTAGTAGACGAAAATTACTCATCTATCCTTTAGTAGCTATCAAATATAGTCCTATTTCTGTTACATAAAGCAAATTAAATTCAGTAAAGTATGTTCCTTACCGCTCTTGATTCTACTTTTGTTACAAAATCATCGCCACTTCTGTTATCTAGTAGAAATTAGAAAGAAGTATCTAGTAATATTCATTTAGCTCGGTTAATTTTTATAATATAGCAAAACCACATAGCTGCCATTCGCATGCCGGCTTCAAATTATAAAAAGTTCGAATTTTTTTTTTGTGAAAAATTGTTTTGATTGGTGTTTTCGTGGTGTAAAACTTCGCACATCACATCTGTTTTAGCTGTAATAAGGTAAAACATATTAATGAAATCATAAAACTGCTTAGGATGAATGTATTATCATGTCAGTATTGTGAATGAGTGCAGAACCAAGCCTGAACTTGAACAGTAAAAAAATAAGGCCGCAAATATTAAAGTTTGTCATTTCTGTGATCATCATATCTGTAATCAGTGTGATAACACATGTGATGTAAGATCACCGAAGTGACGAAATTTTAGTTTATTGTAATTTAATTTCTTTAAATATCAATAACACTCACTAATTAACTAAATTAAAAACACAATTAACCAGGATACTTTAATAATGTCATACTATGTACAGACGCCAGCACATCAAGCTACAACAATTTGTCAAATGTCTTTAATAGATTTTCAACTTTATTGTTATAAAAATTAGGTTCAAGGTTGATTGGGAAAATTTGACAGTTTCGTGTAGCTTCATATGCTGGCGTCTGTACTTAGATTAAATAATATGCCACTCTGAATATCTACAATATGGCACCGTGTATACGCCGAGCACCCAAAAAGGACAACAGGTTAGAGGTAAAAAAAACTTAAAAACGTAGGGAGCAAGTGAAAATTGCAATGAGATGACATCGACAGAACTTAACAGAACAACGGCTAGAAGAAAGAAGAAGGAAAGATAGAGAAACGTACCAACGGAAAAAGGAAGATGGACAGGTAAAAACTATTAGTCAATTTACTCCACGTACTCAGAAAATAATTAGAAAACAGTGGAAAGAAAGGTCTAAAATATATCGAGACAATAAAAAAGCACTGCAACGCATTCATCAACAGACTGATACCCCACCCGGCAGTCCCGTTACGTCCACATTTAGATCAAGAGCCGAATCTGGTAGGAATATAGCTAAAAAGAATAGAAGGTTTCTAAAGCTGGAGAACAATCTAATAAAAGAAAAATTGCGTCTATCAGAAAAAAGAGTAAAAAAGTATAAAATGCATATAAAATGTATTGAAAGACAAAAAGTGGGTCAAACACATGTAACAAAAAACGTAGAGTAAATAAGGTGAAACAACAGATTATAGAATTTTTAGAAAATGATGCATGTAGCAGATTGGACTCATTATGAAATGGGTGTGATTAATACAGAGTACAATCGAATCCCTTCTGATCGAAGCCATGTCCTTGCTATTCCCCCATCACACCATCAATTTGATCAAGAATTATCCGAGGAGCCCGGTCCATCGGAACTTATTTCACATACTGAAAATGAATCTCCAGCACGCTGCGTAAATACTGACGATGAATATTTGGTTACGGCCTCAATTCCAACAAAACGAAGCCGTAACTTCTATTTCAAATCTATCAATGGTTCTTCATCTAAAGAGAATTCAAACGACGTGTTTAGTGAAGATTCGGACTTTACAAAAACAAGTCGTTTTAATATTCTCGCATCTGATTCGTCTGATGAAGACATATTTTAAAATCATTAAAGTGAGAGCTAAGTCTGATTATATAATTATTTAAGTATTAAAAAGTTATACTTGATTAGTATGCCTTTATATTTATGGATATCAAATTAGCTAGTTATTTGTTATGTAGCAGTCTACATACACAGATAGCATACATGCGGCCGCGGCGGCGCGCAGCCGCGCACTGAGCGGCGAGTGAGGCGACCGGCCGACCGCGGCCCGCGGCAGCACTGATGTGGAGGCCGGCTGACGACATCGCTACATCAAGTCGACCAAAAGACTAACTAGCTCCGAAGTACGAGCGGTCTTATTTATATGTTTACCACGGTTTACCAAGATATACGTCACGGCAAATATCACCAGCTTCTTACTATGTTCTGATTGGATGACAATAGCTACCAGTGGAGCCATGTCCGACACTACACTGACCCATGAATGTATGGATATAACTAAGGCATTAATAAAATAATATATACCAGTCATAGTAGTGAATTTGAGTTTTAATTATCGTTCCCATAGTCTCTAAAGTGGTGACCCCGCGTTTAAGATGGCAAACCAAGAAGAAGCAATCGAGATGATTAGCATTAGATCGCGAATTCCACAATTTTGGCGAGACAAACCTCGACTTTGGTTTGCTCAGTTAGAAGCAGTGATTGCAAGCCAGAAGCTCGGAGATGAAGCAAAATTTGGACTCGTAGTAGCAAATCTTACGAAGCTAGAAATAAAACAAATCAGCGATATCATCATGGCCCCACCAAACGCAAAAAGGTACGAACAAATTAAAGAAAGGTTGGTGTCCGTATTTGAAGAATCCGAAGGGAAACAGCTGCATACATTGCTAAATGATATGGAGCTCGGCGACCAGCGACCATCACAACTGCTGCGTCGCATGCGAGACCTTGCACGAGATAAGATACCCGAGGCGACGCTGCGCATGTTATGGACAGGACACCTACCGGCTTCGACTCGTGCAGTGTTAGCAGTCAGTGAAGAAGGCAAGCTAGACTCCCTAGCCGCCATGGCAGATAAGATGCACGAACAAACAAAGGAAGTAAACTCTGTGTGCCCTTGCCAGAATCAAGCCTCAACGTCACACTCAATAAATTCTACGGATCAAAGCATCATCAGCATGATCGAAACATTGACCAAAGAAGTAGCAGCATTAAAAATGGATCGTGGGAATTATTATAGACAGCGTTCACAACGCTATAAAAGTCGTTCTCGTTCTCAATCACGTGATCGGAGGCCCAATCTGTGCTACTTTCATCGAAGATTCGGGAAAGACGCATATCGGTGTAGAAGCCCTTGCAGTTACAAGGAAAGTGCTCAATCGGAAAACTAAAGAAGACTCAAGCCGTGGCGGTGGCTGAAGTCGATAATTTATCTACGTACCGCCTATTTATAAAAGAAGTTTCAACCGGACAAAGATTTCTCGTCGATACGGGCGCGAACGTTTCCGTTCTACCCGCAACCGTTAGCGAAAAAAAGAAGCCTTACTCCGTGTAATTATTTATATGCAGCAAATGGAACGCAAATACCAGTATTTGGTGAGCGAACAATTGCATTAAACTTCGGCATGAGGCGGCCGTACAAATGGCGATTTGTAATTGCGACAGTCAGTAGGCCAATATTAGGCGCTGATTTTTTGCACCACTACGCGCTCATGGTGGATCTTTACGGGCGTCGATTGGTGGATCAGAAAACAAATATATCTACATCCGGTACCATCTCACCTACCTACGAGGGAAGCATTCGAACTATCGACAACAATCTGCCATATCATGACCTATTAGCAATGTATCCTGATATCACGAGACCCAATACGTCAAAACTATCAAATAGCGAAGTTGAACATTACATCGAGACTACAGGCCCGCTACTGTATGCAAAACCTCGCCCACTTCCTCCACACAAATATAATGCTGCAAAGGAAGAAATACAGCTGATGATGGAGCAAGGCATCTGTCGGCCGTCAAAAAGCCCATGGGCAAGCCCACTACACATGGTACTAAAAAAAGATGGCAAATATCGATTATGTGGAGACTACCGCCGCCTTAACGCAGTAACTATACCGGATCGTTACCCTGTGCCACGACTGCAAGACTTTACGTACAACCTACAAGGCAAAAAGATTTTCACGAAACTTGATTTAAAAAAATCATTTTATCAAATCAGAAATAGAGAAGATGACATTAAGAAGACAGCCGTCATTACACCCTTCGGCTTGTTTGAATTTACGAGAATGTGCTTTGGTCTGAGGAACGCCGGCCAAACTTTTCAACGTCATATCGACAACGTACTGCGCGGACTACCCGTATTTTCATTTATCGACGATATTTTGGTGGCTTCGGTGAATGAAGAAGAGCACAGGAAACACCTTCAAGAAGTCCTTCAAAGACTCAACGACAATGGCTTGCAGATTAACGCAGCTAAATGTATCTTTGGACAATCGAAACTTGATTTCCTAGGATACTCAATAAGCTCAGAAGGTTACTCCAACAGAGGAAAAAACAAAGGCAATCAAATCATATCCGCTGCCAACAACAATTCAAGAACTACGTCGATTCATAGGAATTTTAAACTTTTACCGTCTAAATATTCCTCACGCTGCCGATCATCAAAAGGAGTTAAGTAAATATTTCCACAACGCTAAGAAGAATGACAAGTCAAAGATAAACTGGAACGAAGAAGCGAAAGTTGCTTTCAATAAGTGCAAACAAGACATTGAAAATGCAACTCTCATTGCATATCCGTCCCAGAGCGAACCGTTCGCAATAATGACAGATGCGTCAAACACATGCGTAGGCGCAGTTATTCAACAAAAAATCAAAGGAATGTGGAGACCATTGGGATTTTTTTCAAAAAAACTTAGTGAAGCACAAAAAAAGTACAGCACATACGATCGTGAACTCTTATCTATACATATGGCGATAAGACATTTCCGGCGCATGTTTGAAGGTCGTGAACTGGTGATTTATACAGATCACAAGCCACTGATTAATGCACTGACAGCGAGTGGTAACAACGAAACACCGCGTCGCACGAGATACCTGGAATACATAGGACAGTTCACATCAGACATACGACACATCACAGGAAAGGACAATCAAGTCGCAGACGCACTGTCAAGAGTTGAAACGATAACTTGCCCGACACCTATTGATTATGAGGAACTGGCAAGGAAACAGACAGAGGACAAAGAGCTAGAGATAATGAGGAAGACAGGAAAACATATTTTCAAAAGCATCCTCGTGCCTAACGCGACAACAGAAATAATTTGCGAGATGTCAACCAGCACTGCCCGTCCCTATTTACCAGTCGACTTTCGAAAAACTGCATACCAAATAATCCACAACCTGAGCCATCCAGGAATAAGAGCAACCAGAAAACTAGTCACTGCTCGCTATTTTTGGCCATCGATGAAAAGCGATATTAACAACTGGACTCGAACCTGTGATCCGTGCCAGCGAGCGAAAGTACAACAACACACAAACTCACCGATTGCAATTTTTAAACAAACTAATCGGCTAGAGCACGTGCACATTGACATAGTTGGCCCGTTATCTACCTCAAACGGATACCGTTACCTGCTAACAATGATAGACCGGACTACTAGATGGCCAGAAGCCTGCCCCCTCGAGGACATAACTGCAGAAAAAGTCGCAAGCGCCTTCTACGAACACTGGATAGCCCGGTTTGGTTGCCCAATAACAATAACAACCGATCAAGGTAGACAGTTCGAATCGGAACTATTTACGAAACTAATGTGTCGCATGGGGATACGTCGCACTCGTACTACTGCCTACCACCACCCACAGAGTAATGGGATGATAGAACGCTGGCACCGAACGCTCAAAACAGCTCTCACGGCGAGGCTAAATACAATAACATGGGCACAAGAATTATCCACTGTCCTCCTCGGACTAAGGGTGTCAATCAAAGAAGACATCGGCGCAAGCACGGCAGAGTTATTGTATGGTCAAGCATTGCGTTTACCCGGAGAATTTTACGACGAGTCTACGAGCTATAATAATACAACTTCAAACATGATGCATACATTAAGCGAAGCGTTGAAAAAAGCACAGGCGCAGCGGCGATCAAACCAACATCGCGCGACGTTTATACATGACGAGTTACATAAATGCTCACATGTATACGTGCGTAATGACGCAGCAACCAAGCCTTTAACGCCAACGTACGACGGCCCGTACGAAGTCATTACACGCAAGGATAAATATTATGCAATACAACTACATAACAGAAGAGCTAATATAACTATCGATAGACTGAAACCGGCATTTCGATTAAATACAGAGCCAGAAGCACCAGTACCTACAACCTACTCACATGTAACCAGGTCTGGAAGAACATCAAAACCCACCGTACGCTTTACTAGCGGGGGAATAATGTAGCAGTCTACATACACAGATAGCATACATGCGGCCGCGGCGGCGCGCAGCCGCGCACTGAGCGGCGAGTGAGGCGACCGGCCGACCGCGGCCCGCGGCAGCACTGATGTGGAGGCCGGCTGACGACATCGCTACATCAAGTCGACCAAAAGACTAACTAGCTCCGAAGTACGAGCGGTCTTATTTATATGTTTACCACGGTTTACCAAGATATACGTCACGGCAAATATCACCAGCTTCTTACTATGTTCTGATTGGATGACAATAGCTACCAGTGGAGCCATGTCCGACACTACACTGACCCATGAATGTATGGATATAACTAAGGCATTAATAAAATAATATATACCAGTCATAGTAGTGAATTTGAGTTTTAATTATCGTTCCCATAGTCTCTAAAGTTAGAAGGTGACGAAGAAGACGTCACTTCTGTGATCATATTTTAAGATTTTTTTTCTGTGTCTTCTTGTTGTGTTCAAGAATAATTATATTTTGGTTTAATTGATAACAATCTAGTTTTACCATTATCGTTCATAACAAATTCTTGGTTACTTGTAAACCAGAATTATTTAGAATATCATCATTTCTGTTACGTATTGCGTCACATCTGTTATCGTCTTTTTTTATTTTATGTCAATTTTCTCGTAATTAAAACATAAATGACCTCTGTTACTAATTATTTTGTTGATTATTTATGTTACTAAACACAGTAAATCTAATAAGAATATGAAAATCGATGTTTTATTTTTTTTTAATTATTTTTCCCTAAATGTAGAATGACCCATTTAGTTTCTTGGGGCGTAAAACTAGCAAGCCTACATAACTACAGAACATTCAGCTACTGTAAAGTAATCTAACTTCTACAGCCGTACTTTTTATGAACGCTTAAACCAAAATAAAATCCTCAATTTTAACTTCAGTACCATAAGGGTCAAAGTCCCTAAATCGACACAAATCCGAGTGGTTCCTAAATACGTAAGCTATTGTTCAGGCTATTCTTTATGTCGGTCGGGCTGTGCCGTAAATAGAGGTGACAGGGCCACGTCGCTAATGACACCGAATGTCCCGAACACCGTCACTCGTCACAAATACCTACATGATCAACTGTTTACTGTGTTGGGCGAATGTTAGCCGATTAGGGATCTGTTGGCTTTCACAACAGTTTGTGTTGTTCGGTTAAATGCAGAGGTTTCCTCCATTTGGGTTTTCGTTTGTTTTAATCTTATTTTGGATTCCGTAGTTGACAAGGAACCCTTATAGTTTCGGCATGTCTGTCTGTCCGCGGCTTATCGCTGTTTGGCATGGATATTAATAACGCCGACAAAGTGGTAAAATAAAATCATGAAAAAACATTTTTTAGGTTACTTTCCCTACACGTAAAGAGATAATGATTTTTATATCAAGTCTACCTAGTGATGGGTAATTTTCGGAAATTTTTCCAAACTTGGAAATTTTTCCTTTTATTTTTCGGAAAATTAAAAATATGGAAAAATATTTTTTAATATATAATTTTACTTTGAATAAGGGTCAAAATGCTTGAGTCATACGGTCCAAGTGTGCGTCTCGCCGGCTGATGTATTCCTTGCATGACTAGAGGGCTGGCTCGTTCTTTGCCCAAAGAATAAGCATTGCCATACAACGTGAAAATGCTGGCAGTCTTAGCAGTGCTTTGACGTTACAGTAAATAGTTATATCAATGTATTTTGTAGTGGTTACTTAAAATAAACATAATAAATTACCAAGGGAAGTTAATCAAATTATGAATTAAATGGTATATTGATATTTTTTTTAATTTAAATGAAAATATTCAACAAACATGTACATCCATACATATTATGATAAATTAAAAATGAATAGGAATAATCACATCTATTCAGTTGAAGATAAATCCGAATCGTCATTTGTAAAAAGGGATTAACGGTTAACATTTCCTCCTGCATCTGTATCTACAAACAATAAATCTCCTATTGAGGAGATTATTGAATATGAGCAGATCGTTCTTCATAATTTTTGGGAACTGATACGATGGTGCCAAAGCTCGAAAAACTTTTTCCATTGTGGATGCTCTACCCAAACTTATCAGGGCTCCGGATGCTATGGTTGCTAAAGCAATCAATTTATCAATATCCTTCAAGGCTTATAGGTGACGAGCAAGGGCGGATCCAGGGGGGGGGGGGGGTCCAGGACCTAGGTGGAGCACTAATAAAATTTTTAAACATTGTTACTAGATAATACTCCAGTTTCTGTCGTGTAAACGAATGTCGGCAGTGGATGGCCAAGTGGCAGCGGAGTCAGGAAATACAAATTATAACTTCTTGTGACTTGACCATAGGCGTAGGACGGGGGGAGCCGGGTGGGCCGTGCCCACCCGAGAATTTTTACTAACAATCAATTATGGCTAAAAAATTAAAAAATCTGGCCAAATGCGAGTCGGACTCACTCATGCAAGGTTCCGTTATGCGATACATGTTAAACATTGGATTGCAACACGTTGCTGATTTTGAAGGCTCTGGAGCTTTGAATGAACCCGTGCATTGTTGGCAATAAGTCTCTTAGCCCGTTTCTCATTAGACTCAAGCGCGTCCAGTTGATATCTGGCAGATCCGTACCAAAGATGAGGGTACATACTCCATACACAATTTAGCTTGAGCTTGAGAAGTTGTTCCGTTGTGCAGTATTGTCTTACCTTTGCTAGGATTCTCAACTTTTTGATGCTAGTTGAGCCTTAGCCTCGATGAATGAACCAAAATTGAGGGTCAATGTTACCCCAAGAAGCTCAATACGATCAGTCGTCGGCACGGTTACACCATGGAAAGGAGCCGGCTCCTTTTTGGAGCCTTGCGGAGAAGAGACACGCCTGGGTCTTAGCTGCATTAAACTTGACCAAGTTGGCATCACCCGAGACAGCCTTTAAGTACAATTTCAAGCGTCCAACCATGGCCTCACGGCGAGACCGGATCTGTTCCACCAGCACACGCACTGGACACGTATCTCTCAGAAACTGTGCTGTCGTTCCTGCAGAATATGACTGATAGGATGAAGTAGAAGGCGAACTATTCATGTAATCTGCTCCTTCCGGCAAAGTTCGCGATGTTTTCGAACTTATTATAATTTTCACATGTTGTGGACATTTATTGCAAACAGTGCGACCGCATTACCTGTTATAGTAGCATAACGAAATGTTTTGTTACAATATTTATAAGATACACTATTATTTTGATTTTCGTACAGATTCCACACGAGTTTGTCCTTATTACCACCTATTTCTAACCTAAACCTTTAAGAAGTAGTACTAGTATTAAATTAAAAATGATAATATAGTATGTATTTGACGAAAAAAAACCTTTTAAATTTCTTAAAACTAGCTTATTTACATTTTTTACAACTACGCCAAATAACTTTGTTTTTCATAGTGTTTGTATGAATTACAAAGTTATATTTGCCGTTTTAGAAAATATGCTGTATCTCAAAAACTGCTGAACTGATTTCGTTCAAACTAATTTTGGTTGAAAGTTTACATTAAGATCAACAGACATGTATTTTTTTAGATTTTTTAACTCCATTATTATAGAAGTTAGAGGGGGGGGGACATTTTACCATTTTGGAAGCTTATATCTTTTAAACGATTGACTTAATGAAAAAGTGGTTATAGAAACCCCGATGTTGTTTTTAAAGACCTGTCTATAGATACCACACATGCATAGATTTCATGAAAAAAAATTTATTTTCAGTTTTAATTCCATGTATGGGGAGCCCCCCTTTATTTTAAATATTTTTTATTTTTTTCCTTAAAATCGGAAAGCGGTTTACAGAATACATCTACCTACCAAGTTTCACATGTATAGTCCTAATAGTTTCAGAATAAAATGGCTGTGACATACGGACGGACGGACAGACAGACAGACGGACAGACATGACAAAACTATAAGGGTTCCGTTTTTTGCCATTCGGCTACGGAACCCTAAAAAGCACCTAGGCGGCAATAACTCAAACGGGGAATTCCCTGTATGTGAATTACATTGGTGTTGCAAAAATAGATAATAACTTGTTTTTCGTTGCGTCCTGCTAATTTAACATGCTAACTAGCAACTAGCAGTAGTAATATTGATATTGTTACAGTGTACACATAATTAACTTGTTTATGTATTAAAATAAGCTTTTTTGAAATGGAAAAATATCGGAAAAATATTGGAAAAATATCTTTTTTTCTTTTCCGTCCGAAATTTTTCCACTACCCATCAGTACGTCTACCCCATAATTTTTGGTATCGTTGGATAGGTCGTTGAAAATGGAGGTGCTGTAGGTTTAGGTTATATGTTGCAGTAAATGTTGGTGCGCCTGATTCCATAATTAGTTCGCCATGGTTTAGCCCAGCATAAACTGCTAAATACTCTAAAATTACTTGCGGGTAACACTACATAAATATGGGTAGGTATCCAACTTCTTCCCGTAATGTTCAGCCACTCCGCTCTAAGCGATGCATCACAACCACACAACTATCATAAACTAAATTTCCTCCAACATTCGACAGGATGTAACTCCGAAACAGCAGTTATCAACACTGTCAACTTTATCACTTTATTAGGTCTAGTATCAAAGTTTCTAACTGAATGCACAGCACTTACAAAGTTCTGAGCCTCCCTCGTTTATACAATAAACCATGAACTCACACCAGGTTATCATGTGTATGTGGAACTAGATTGTAATTGGCTGTAATATATTTTGCCCCAAATTACTGATTTTGGGTCAATGATATCAATCGAGAGTAATGGTGCTTTCCCACCGATCGAATAGTGCAAAGCCAACTTTTATACTGGCGTGTTAACGATACGCGAAATGAGAACACGAATGAATAAATGAATTCGATTTTCAAATCCTTATTTAATTCTGTTATGGTGTACAATAAAGAGTATACCTATCTATCTATACTTGTGTATTTTTGGAAAGAAAAAAATACAGACAAACATAATTATTATAAATAACATTTAATTTTAAGATTTAGTTGCCTACGGGTTATTATCGCATGCACATGAGCAAACAAATTGGTAGTTAAGACATACAGAGTTGATACGACCCAGGGGCTTTCCCTTAAACTGCGTATACTAGGTACCATTTTCAAGCTTTGTACCAAAAATCAATTAAATAGGAGAAGTAGTTTAGTCGCAAATGATTTTGATGAGATACACCTTAAAGCGATAAATCTGACCAAGACAAGAGATAACACACGCCGCGCTACGTTACCACTTTGTTACCTAGGTATTTAAGGTCAGTCACATTTACTTACAAAGGGTAATTGCGTTTTACTCTGATTTGTAAGCTATTCAGTTTGTTTGAAAAAAACATAATTTTTGGCTCTTTTTATTTTTTAACTGTATCAAATTAACACTAAACACGTATAGTATACGTAGTGTAATTTAATGCCCCTCTGTCGAATCAACTCTGTATTTCATTTGCATTATAACAATCCATCCACCCATACATAAAAATTGCATGAAACTAACTGTAGTCGAAGTACAAAGTCTACATAGACCTGACACTGCAAACTCTAGATCAACCAGTCTAAACCCTGCACAGTTCCAGCCATTTCGTAAGTGTATCCGACTGTGCGAATGTAACTTTGCAAGATTTAAGAGCAATATACATCTTGCCTAACTTTTGAATTACTTCAACATCTCTCATAAATGTTAAAGTGTCTTTGACATTTCATACGTCATTCTTAAGATTAAGACGCTGCGTGTGTAAGTTTAACCTATTAGGTGACGTATTAATATTAAAGTTACTTTTGATTTACGTATTCTGGTTTCTGAAATGATGTATGACTTTCAAGTAATAAGATGTAAAGTTATGGTGTCAGACGGTATACAAATAATTCACCTTCCTTTCTAGATTGGTGGATGTCACATATCGCACTCTTAGAATGAAAGTGACCTAACTCTAAATTCGTGTAATTTCAGGTTTTGATGTAAACTGGCCTGAAACATTACTCTGAATTACCGTTTGGTTTTTAAATTATTTAGTTATTTGGTTGTAAAATCACCACATTTCTCCTTCCACTCGAGGTGAAGAGAGTGTTAGTCTCCTATTTACTAAAAACTCACTCTGCTTATTCCTCTCCTGTTGCTCCGAGGCCGCGGTACCTCGTTAGATCATTCCCGCAACCCCGGGAGGCGAAGTACGTAGCCGTTTAAGTGAGATGTTTTGTATCTGATTTACAGTAAAGAAACAACTGCAAAAATAGCTAAACTTCTTTTTATCAAAAACCTGAACGCAAATAACTCTTAAAAGTAACTCTGCAAGAACTTTGATGCAGTTGGTAGCATTTATTAAACTTCAAACACAAATTTGATGCCGCAGATTCTGCGTTAAACTGCCTGAAAATGATTTTTTGTTGTTTTTGGCAGTTTAAGCCTGTTGATACAATTTATTTGTTATATATTGTATTCTTTGATTCAAAAATAAAGCCTATATAACCACAAAAATGCCTTTAAAACAGCTTATTATCTATCTAATACAGACAGAATTCAAAACAATATTAAACTTGGCCATTAACAAAGTCATAGTTAAGATTTTGTACTTATCCCTTACTTTATGAACTATCAATCCTATCCTATCCTACTAATATTATAAATGCGAAAGTTTGTGAGGATGGATGGATGTTTGTTACTCTTTCACGCAAAAACTACTGAACGGATCTGGATGAAATTTGGTAAGTAGATAGTCGACATTCTGGAATAACACATAGGCTACTTTTTATCCCGAAATTCTCACGGGATCGGGATTTGCGCGGGAAAACCTTCTCACGCGTACGAAGTCGCGGGCAAAAGCTAGTAAATCATACGCGACACATTGCTTCCACACAAAAGGTAAATCAATTTTTGTTTCGCAGTCATCTATCAGAATCACTCAGCTCGCCACATGGGCGTAGTTCCTATAGTGCGCAAAATAAAGGGACTTTGTTTTGCGTTTTCGTGTGGGTGTTTGTATGTGTGTAAAAACTCTAGCAGACCATCCAGGTGCGAAACTGGGACAACCCTTTTTATAGAAAGTATCCTATTGATACCGATAATCCTAACATTAAACCTTTTTATGAAAACATTCATCGATTGTCGTATAAATTGTTGTTCGAATAACTGTATCTGCAATCTGACTACCACCATTTTTTTCCATAATTCGACCACGAGAATAAACTCGAATACCGCGAGTTGTACTATGTATTTGTATATTGCTAGCAGTCGTGCGGAAGACGTCAGTTGAATTTACGTGAATTAAAAAATATACGTGTGTTTTTTTTTAAGTTATTGACAACAATTTGGAGGCCGAATTGATGATGCGAGGTCACTCACTTCTGGACATCCAAAGACAATACTAAAGAGTCACCGAACATTAAACTGTGATAAACATGACACTGGCAGCCCAGTACTAACATAGATATGTATAAAAGGAATTTGATTAAATTTTGGGATCTCAACTAGTTGGAATAACAACGCAAACATCGATACTATTGCAAATATTGTAGATTCCAAGATATATATTTAATTTTACCTGACATAGTCGAAGGCAATACTCTTTACTCCATCGCCGCAATCCCACCGGTAATCCGATCTCTACAATGTTGGTTACAGTGTATATTCGTATAATTCAATCAGGATGGGGTTATTCCGACAGACGAATTTAATTTATCAACATGGTTCCCGGAAGCACTATCGTGCTCCGAATTCTGACAAAGAGATATAAAATACTAGAGATATACAGGGTTAAATTTAAAACACTGAAAACCTCTCAGGACTATGTTACTAACATCATAATCAACAACTTTTGTTCTATGACTTTTAAGAATTCGTCATATTTTAGTTCACCAGATTTTCATATAAAAATAAAAATATTTAAATTGAACGCCCTAAATGTTACGAAATCTATGCGAAGCAAAAGAAAGTGATTTATACTATTGCTTTCTTTTGCTTCGCAAAGACTTGCTAGCTAGACTAGCGTTCAATTTAAATATTTTTATTTTTTTTTGAAAATCTGGTGAACTAAATATGACGAATTTTTAAAAGTCATAGAACAAAAGTTTTTGTTTATGATGTTAGTAACATAGTCCTGCGAGGTTTTTGGTGTTTTACAATTAACCCTGTATAATACACTGCTGGGACACAGACTTCCTCTCCATAATCCACCACGCAGGCTCATTGTGGGTTGACGGATGTCGCAAGTCTTCGAATTTTTGGTCCTAGGACATATCTGTTTCCTAACGAGGTTTTCTTCAAGGTTTAAATAAATGACACAAAGTAATGTGCGCCCGACGGGGTTCGAAACCTGCAACTCGCAAGTTGGGACCGTATCCACAGGGCCACCACTGCTCGAAACGGATATGATATACTTTATTTTTTTTTTATTAGTAATAAGATACGATGAGGTATTATCAAAATATTTTTTTTTTTATAAATAAAACTAGCAATGGGTTTAAGCAAAATATTTTGTTTTTAAAAATAGAACATGCAATACTCATTACCAGCAATCTTGTTAACCCCCACTGAGCTAAATATGCTTGTGTCTAGAGTGGGTTCACGGCAATAGTGTAACGGATGGGGTTCGAACCCACAACCTCTCGATCACAAGGCAGACACCTTAGCTATCAGGCTATTGCGGTTTAGATTAATTATTTCCGCCCACGTCTTAGTATGCCAGTTATTTAGAATTGGATACGGAGAGGAATGGGATATTTTGTAGTCCTTATATAATCCTTAATAGCCTTATATTTAATTTCTATAAATGCGAAAGTAACTCTGTATGTCTGTGTATTACGCAATCACGCCTAAACTACCGAACCGATTTTAATGAAATTTAGTACGGACATAGTCTAGAGCCTAAGAAAGGACATAGGCTACTTTTTAATGCGAAAAAAAGGCTGTAAGGGGTTGAAATAGGGGATGAAAGTTTGTATGGAAATTACGTAATTTTTAAAGCTAGAAGCTTGAAACTTATTTTTTAGACTTTTGATTAGATATTAATAAATACGACATTCAAATTATGTATGAGTTTTATTTTCAAAATAATTGGCCTAAAAAATTAAAAATGCTGCCGAAAGTCACTATTTCGTGCGGACGAAGTCGCGGGCACACTCTCTGCGGGCACAGCTAGTAATAATATAAGTAGTTAGCCGCAGAAAAATTTCTTATACATGATCGATGCCTCTTAATATTTTGTGTTCCTAAAGACCTACATAGACTTTGGTACGTGTGCTGAATGTCATCCAAATATGTATGTTCTGCCCTATTTTTGTGATTGAAACGGAAACGCACTCTTTCACATTTATTACTTATAGATAGATAGATAGAGATAAAATACTTTTTATTACACACCAAATTTACAATATTGTTCAAGTTATGGTTACAATAATGGCGGTCTTATTGCTGATACCAATATCTTCCAGACAACCTTTGGATGGACTTTATGAACATAAAACAAAGAGAGAATCGGAAAGGCAGTGTACCTATTTCAAGTACACATACACAAAATCTAATTAAAGTGGACCTACAATACGATATATAAATAAGTATCTATTAAATATATGAGTTTTAATGACATGTAATGTTTTGATGCCAAGAATAGGCATAGATGGCGGAACATCATAAGGGAAAAGCTAACTCCACGGGAGCTTCACAACCCTCAGCGTTGAGGAACTCGACGCGAGGAGGAAGAATGTCATAGGGAGAGAAATACAGGGTATAATCATAGAAGTGTACAAAAATGATTAACAACAGAGCTTTTAAAAGTCGTCAGTGACTGTACTTGTCTAACTGACACTGGCATTTCACAAACGAGTAGCCTGCATCATAAACAATGAATCATATTTTTTTTTTGGAGTTGCAGGCATTGAAGGCGAAGACGAATGAGCTTAATACAAAAATGAAAAACATGACCATATTTGTGCAAACCAAATATGAAACTGACATAAAATTTTGGAGTCACTCAAGCTTATCTAGCTGCAATTCAGTGAGGTCTGGATAACTCGCATCAGTATAGTCGAGAATAGGGAGAAGAAGGGATTGAGCGAGGGCGGTTTTAGTGGCAGTTGGCAGGAAATTGCGCAGTCTGCGCAAGGACCACACCACAGATGTATTTAAGTAATTAACGACTGACATACTAATGTGCGGGAACATGTAGTAGTACTTTGGACGAGATTACTATTAAGGTACATCATATAAGGCCGTCTTAATCCTTATGTAGGGACATTATCCGGATACTTTGGTGAGCTCCTGTAATGCAACCAAACTCCATGTAAGACCATTAACTTAATGTGCTCGAGTCAACTTTCGCGGAGGTATACCGCCATTAGAGCCCACGTGGAACTACAATAAATTAACAAAATAACATGCTCCACGATTACGTTTATTGCTAAATGTTTCGCACAGCTACAATGTATAATTTCAACATGATTAATTGTGATAAAATGTACGCAAGAATAAACGCTGTAATATTCATAGATTCCTACAATGCCATGTACAAAAGCATTTATACAGAAAGTCCATTTGCATATTATGAAAATTATGCGGTTGCTAACTGACGCCACCGAGCTGCTATTATGACAGCTCCAACTAATAAAATTATGTGACCTCATTTGTCACTTAGCCTGCGAGGCCTTACGTGAGAAATTACAGAAAGCTCCTGAAGGAATTTATTTCTGCCTCACTCTCCAATAAATCTTTCTAAAAATCGGTCAAGTAAGATTTAAGAGCGCGTCCAGAGTACCACGTTACGGGTTAAAATATATCTCGCTATGACCCTACTAGAATATATTAGCATACGGGTTGCGATGTATAGCGCTCACAACACAAAATCGACTGATTGAGCCTTTTTGGTTGTTACTGATACATTTATTAAGGACTATTAAAATAATTGACAATTTTGTTATTGGTAATTAAATAAAAGTATGTACTATATTTTGGTTATAGTAAAAATAAGATAAATAGGACGGGGACCGGGTGCTCAAAGAAGAAACGGCGCACAAAGAAAATTGTATAAAAAAACTGTACTTTTATCGATAGCGGCAAGCTTGTACTTTCCAAGTATGAGACTAAAGTGACGATTGAAACAGGAAATTTTTATTCAAGCCTACGGCTCTCCTTATTACGACAGATGAATATTAACAAGCAATTATGTGAATGGCTACCAGTCTACATTGAATTTGACGACATCGAATGAACAGACGAATAAATTAAAACCTCCCCATCACACCATCTAACGGTGACATGATGACATTTTGCCTTAAACAGATTTACGGTAGTTAAGTAGGAACTTAACTACCGTAAATCTCTCAGACTTAAAATATGTTAAAATGCTTAAACCCCATATCTATCCAAAAGAGCTGAAGACAACATCTGGTATGGAGTCTCTATGCGCAGTTTCATCTCAAAATAACTGACTCAAAGAATTGATACCAAATTATCGGTTTCATATATTTCTTGAATACCAATCATAACAAACGTGTCACAGCACTACGAGGGTCAATAACTTTCCACGTCAAATGCCAAATAACACGATAATTCTCTTCGTTCTTCTTATAAGATTGGTCTGCATTTTTTATGGTAAAAAAATTAAATGAAGGTAGTTCCTAAGACGCCCGCTCGTCACCACTTCCTAGTGTTTCAGATGGAAAGAAGCGGCAAACTCCCCAGCAATATATATATATTTTTTATAATAGGCTCGCGTTTGACCACCACCATATTTATGTTTTTCTTTGAATTAATACAAAAGTATAAATTACAATTTATAAACATTAAAATTACTTTAAAATCAGATGCATATATGTAACATTTGTATAGTCCGTATATTCAATACCTACCTAAGACTTCGCTTGTAACTGTTCCATTGTAAGTCAACTGTCGTGTCCGTTTCAAAGGTAATCCAGCTCTTAGAGTCGTTCCTCGCACCTGTTCGCCAGAGGTCAGTCACAATAGTTGCCCCACCTGGTGCTAACTCCTTACGATATGAACAAGAATAACATATCTGAAAGAGTTTTGAGTGCCTTTCAGAGCCGTTTATGTAGGTACTGATACTATAAAACAGCCTAAATCATGGCAGTTAGGAGAAAATCTTGTATTTAAAAAAAAGAGTGTGTTTATTGTAACTAGTAAAAAAGGAATTCGCGAATCAACAGTCGTGCACTAACGAAATGATCCTCTTGATTCGCGGTATACCGTACAATACTCGTAATTCACAGACACAAAACCGCGAGCTGCATTCGGCCGGAGTAAACAAGCAAAAAGTAAAATGCAATTTAAAATTTTCGCTCGAAGGTAAAAAAATTTGCTCTCTCGAATTTCTGCTAGGTAGTGTTCTCGATCCGGAACGTACCCGGCTCGTTTGTATAATTGTGTTTGTGTATATGTGGATGTTGTCACCGGCCTGACATAGCCCGCCATCTATTTGACCGGCCGGACACTGACGCAGACAAATTGACATGTCCTGTCCCTTCCATGGCCCTATTCCAAATTGTATAGACGTTCACGTCGCGTTAAACATGTTACACTTTTGTTACTTTCTACATTATGTTGGCTTTTGATGTTTTGAACGGTTAGGTCTGTTGTAATGCGAGGTAAGGAAAAGGCGATTGAATTTTATTTCCAATATACGAACCATTTTTCTTTCTTATAAACCACTTTTTACAGAAACAAATAGGAAGAAGAGTCACAAAGGATGCTGATAGCGTTTTGTTTCCTTTAATTAATCAGTACCTATTGCGACGTTTGAATTGAAATGAAAATAAAATCCCTCGGTAGAATAAATAGAATTCCCAGACATTTCTACGATTTAATCAATGGACTGTTTGCTGAGGACTATGTACTTACAGATGCGACTATTAGAGCAGACGGAGAAAATCTAATTAGATTACATAGTGAGTTTAAATTAATCAGAGTTTATTAAAACATTATTTTCTTGCTTATTAATTATGTGATTGGAATTTATCTTCTCATGTTTTTCATACATTCATATGAATTTTCTTAGAAAACTTGAAGACGTTGTTTATAGTTGTTTAATTAAAATAACATTGTTTCCAGTCAACATAATTTTGAATTGCATATTTTTAGACTTCATTACAATGACTGTAGCACCGAAGGGAATCAGTAATTTTCTTCCTAATACCGCAAAGTTAAACAGGCAGTTTAATAAAATATTATAGCCGGTAATTTATTAATGTATTTTTGTATAATATGGTATGTCTTTCAACACTTTCAACGAAAATTAGTTTGAACGAGATATAGTCAGCAGTTTTCGAAATGTAGCAAAATCTCATCTATAACTTTGTCATTTATACAAACACTAGTACTCACGCGGGGCTTCGCTCCCGTAGATTCTATCACGATAAAAACATAACTCTCCTTTTTTGCAGTCGGGTAAAAAGTAGCCTATAACCTTCCTCAAGCTTCAAGCTACTTCCATACCAGATTTCATCCAAATCCACCCTGTACTTTCGAAGATTAGCGCGTTCAAGCAAACAAACAAACAAACAAACAAACAAACTCTTCAGCTTTATAATATTAGTATAGATAATGAAAAACAAACTTTATATTTGCTAATCTATGCTTGTTACTACGGAAACTTTCATAGCATTTTATAAAGCTTTGAGGTCTTTAATAATGTTCCAATTCACATTGGTTATATAATTAACTCTCCCTAATATAGTGCACACTACGCGTAAAGTTCTGTCCTCGAAACGATAAATTGTGATGATCACAACATGATTAGTGTCGAATGAAGAGTATGATACGATATGGTATATACGAACTGAGCAATTTTTGTAGTTCTCAATTTCATACTGAAATATTTTATTGGTTCCTACTTTTTAAATTTATTTTTTCGTATTTGAGTTACAATTTTGATATATACCTTAATTGTTATTTGGAATAGTATCGCACTTTGACTAAGCCGTCCATGACGGACGTGCTCCCAGATGGCCTAGCCGGACAGCCGGACGCGGGACGGCCGGTCGCGCCTTTATTTTGCATAATAAATCAATGTCAGATTCCACGACGTTCGTCTGACGATACTCATATTGTCCATCCATAAACCAAATAATCCCAATTTGTCAGAAGTACCTTCTTTTGTGATTTGATTCGGCAACCTATCGTTCAACCAAATTGCCCTCCATTTTGTTATGGACGATATTGTAGTGTTTCATACATCTGTATATGTATGTACCTATGTACAAGTGTCTTCTTCTAAACCAAATATCGTCAAGCGTGTATTCCTGTAGAGTTAATTTTGGGTGAGCCTATTACCATAAACCGGACAAAATAAACAAGTTCCTGATGAAAACCTTTATAACACTTGAGATCCGATGCAGGAGCAAAGAATCAGGGGCTACACTACACAACATCCCACCTCTAAAAATTATGAATAGGCATTAAGCGATAAGCCAAGCCTTAGAATGATAGCGACATCTAGATACGTGTCACCTTATTAAAAGGACTACAGTGGATCAGTGATTTTTATTAGTAGATAGCATCTACAAATAAAAATCTTTTACTCTGGATCCGTGCGACGTGGGTTGCAAATGTCAAACTACTATATTTTTCCCCTTATGGTTATGAGCTTTTAATCAATCTCACCTGATGGATATAGTCGACGACTGTGCCCCACACTTATCTAGATGTACCCTCTTCATTCTTATCCTAAATGAAAAAAAATGTCTTAGGAGGTTTAAGTTGTCAGGAAACACAATCCACCAATTAAACCTATTCTAAGCCTGACTTACATTGTATGAATATTACACGATTTAAAAGTGTGTGCCTCCATATTTATCCATTTGAACGTCTGTAGGTATGTACATCAATAAACTTATAAAAAATATTACATATATAAAATAACGTAGGTTTCAAAGAAATATGTGTATTTGATTTAAGACCTCTATAAAATGGTGTAGTAAAGTACAATTTATTTTTAGTACCTACCACTGACGTGTTACGTATAAGAAAATCACAAAAATATCGACATCAAGCTAGCTTTGTAGAAGGAATTTAGGGTTTGCGCGTTTATGAACTTACGCTTTGCTATTTTAAGTATATCCAAAACTAAAATAGGCAAAAGATTTGCGGTGAAAAAGGCTGAAAGCCTACACAGTCACCTATCTGTTGATAAGTAGTTATGTAACACGTATACAACGTGTAATTTAAAGGGTATACCTATACATACCGAGTGCACGGCTTCTTTGGATGATAACAAACGATATGACAAGGGTTTTCTAATCCTATGTCTACATGTGTGGAGCATATTTGAAATTTCAATACATTGATACACAAGTACCTTATGAGCTTGTTGAACTTTTTAAATATTGGTACAGCCATCAAATTAACCAGGTGAGATGGTCGGATACATTGTCTGGGAGGTACGGGTTGGAATGTGGGGTGAGGCAAGGAGGTCTGACCTCCCCGGTGTTTTTTAGCCTGTATGTCAACCAGCTAATCGTGGAGCTCAGCAGCACTGGTGTCGGATGCTCAATCGATGGCAACATTATAAATAGTATCAGCTACGCGGATGACATGGTGTTGCTGAGTCCGTCGATTGAGGCTCTTAGACGGTTGCTTGCAGTATGTGAGAAGTATGCTGTTACCCACGGACTCTTATACAATGTAAGAAAGAGCGAAGTAATGGTGTTTGGTGTGGGTACCAAAAAGCACAGAGCGGTGCCCCCAGTCTTCCTGTATGGAGTAGCGCTGAACAGAGTGTCGAGTTTTAAGTACCTGGGTCATATAGTGTGCGATGATCTTTGTGATGACCAGAACATTGAACGGGAGAGAAGGGCGTTGTCGGTCCGCTGCAATATGCTGGCCCGGAGGTTTGCACGCTGTACAAGTGCTGTCAAGATCACCCTTTTCAGGGCGTACTGTCAGTACTTTTACACGTGCAGCCTGTGGATTAGGCATACGCAGAGGGCCAACAGCGCCCTTCGAATCCAGTACAACAATGCTTTCAGGATGTTGTTGGGCCTCCCACGATTCTGCAGCGCGTCCAATATGTTTGCTGAAGCGGCGGTAGATAGCTTTGGCGCTATTATGAGACGGCGATCTGCGTCACTGCTGCGTAGGATTCGTGGGAGTACCAACAGCATTCTGAAAGTCATTGCGAACAAACAGGATTGTGTTTTCCTGCGGCATTGGACTCGCATGCATTGCGGTGAAGCTGATGCTGCGGGAAAATATATGAATTAGTTTTTAGTGTTTATTATTTTAATTTATTTTATTACTAACATAGAATGTAAGGTGCTTTACTAACAAACTTTGTATGGATTTCTTTTCTGAGATAAAAAAATAATAATAATAATTGATACCAGACGCCGAATTTTTCAAATTAAGAAGAACGAAGAGAATTGTCGTTTTATTGGCAAGTGACGTGGAAAGTGATGACCCTCATAGTGCTGTGACACGTTTGTTATTATTGGTATTCAAGAAACATATGAAACCGATAATTTGGCGCCAATTCTGTGAGTCACTTATTTTGAGCTGAAACTTTGCATAGAGACTCCATACCAGAGGTTTATTCAGTCCTTTTGGATAGATATGGGGTTTCCGTTACACGTTGTATATGCAGAATTGGGCGATGCTTTCAGATGCTTTAAAGCAAATGGTAGCTTGATCATCATCATCGCCACCTCAGCACAAAATCTCCACAGCTTGTGCATATTGCATATAGCGGCTGTTGAAGCCTTCACTTGCAGCCGGATGGCGAAATTATTATTTTTATTAGGTTCGCGTTTGACCACCACTTCACCTGATGGTAAACGACGATGTGGTACGCTTGTATAGATATAACCACAGAAATCTTAATAATTGCCTTATTATTAAGATTTCTGTGGATATAACCCATTCACTCTTGACTTAGGTACTAAAGACCCCCAGATAATAGCTTTCAGCAAACACAGACAGTGAATTCTCTCATCTTCCTGCCTCCTCATCTCCCCAGCTGAACGCACAATGAAAGTATTCCCAAATCGTTTTGTGCGTATGAGTGGGGTGTCCACCATGTATCGATAGCGCATTACCGTTCGTCTTGTGGTCCGATGTTGGAGTAGCCAAAATTAATTTATACTTTTTTCTCGAGGCGCAAATCCTCATAGATACTCTTCGCTCTGGGGCGGGTAAAGGGATATGTCAGTATGTAAGATAATAACTGACTAAAACACCGTAACCACCATTCGCACACTTGCACCAGGGTCCGTGGGAGCACATAAATACTCGTAGCTTCGCAGTCCCGCAACAAATCTATCCTACTTCTATAACTACCGTTCTCTTTTTAATCCATATGGTTTTTGATTGTCTATGTCACTTGACTTAAATCCTTTGTGTAAAACTGTTAATGAATTTACATGGATCACAAGGAATCACAGGTCTCACGTAATATTATTGAAACAGGCCTTCCAGTTTAAAAAGAACAGGATATTTACTACTATTATTGAAATCCTTAAATGAGTATTTCCTTTGGTGTTTAACCCCAACAATACAAGCAAAGTACAATTTAAAAACTAAAACTCAACTACTGAAAAATCACGCTCTAAAGACGTAAGTGTGACTTCAGAGCGTGATTTTATGTAATAAAACAGTCTAAGAAACACTCCAATGTAAAATGTAAATAAGGTAATTATTGCGCAGGCTAAATTTAACTAACAATATTTTATACATCAGTGACATAAAAAATACTACCTATTAATTATTATCTAAATCAGTATGGTTATTCGTGATGACCTGCTAAGATGGTTCTCCTGTTACCTGGAGAATCGATCTAAAGCAGTAGCATTACATAATTACATCTCTAGTTGGATTTCTGTCCCTAGCGGTTGTCCTCAAGGATCGCTATTGGGTCCTTTATTATTCACAGTCTATGTAAACAACATCGACTCATGTCTACTGTCATCAAAATTACTATGTTTTGCCGATGATATGAAAATATATGCTGCTATAGCATCATTAGATGATGTTTCTGCACTTCAGGCGGATCTTCGTCGACTGGAAGTATATTGTCAAACAAGTAGGTTAGATCTTAATCCAGCAAAATGCTCGGTCGTAACGTATTCTCGAAAACGGTCGGTCTTGGTCACGTCGTCTACTCTGAATGGTCAAGTTTTACCTCGGTGTAATTATATATGGGATTTAGGGGTTTATCATGATTCTAAACTTATATTTGACTCTCACGTGGATGCTATAGTAGCTATGGCGTCCAAATTTTTGGGATTCATCATGAGACAGTCAAAATGTTTACTAAAGCGAAAACCCTTAAAATCCTGTATTGCACTTTCGTGAGGAGTAACCTGGAATATGCTTCTGAAATCTGGAATCCAGGTTACAATAAATACATAGACCGAATTGAGGGTATTCAAAGAAGGTTTATCAAATATTTATGCTTTCCTCAGAAGATCCCGTATCATTCCGATAACTACCACAGTCTGTGTAGAAAATTTCATTTACTTCCATTAAGTACTCGCCGTGAGATATCTGACTGCATTCTACTGTTAAAAATTTTAAACAATAATATTGATAGCCCCGATCTCTTATCTGAAGTTAATTTAAACATTCCGACTAAAACCCAGTATAATCCACCTTTACGGGTACCTTTCAGCTCAACCAAGTATAGGCAAAATTCATTTATTGTGCGTGCAAGCAGAAGCTTTAATAACCGGTGTAAGCAACACGATTTTGACCCGTTTATAACAAGT
Source organism: Tholera decimalis (assembly GCA_943138885.2). Taxonomy (NCBI): domain Eukaryota; kingdom Metazoa; phylum Arthropoda; class Insecta; order Lepidoptera; family Noctuidae; genus Tholera; species Tholera decimalis. The sequence goes on along the minus strand of OW964553.2, from coordinate 12,874,187 downwards.
GTGATTGCAGCCAGAAGACGCCTTAGCCTTGATTTTTTCAAAAATAATTAATATATGTACCTAGTTACTGTGTTGCATGTGTTATTTATATCTGCTATCTATTTAGTCATTTTGAATATTGTGTTTATGATAATGGTTATATTAAGACTACCTTTTAAGTGTTCAATTTAAGATTTTCCTGCCTCTAAACGTGAGGACTTTTAATTGGCTCACTGTCTACTATACTATTTATTTTCTGTATTTAATAGCTGTTAGTCCTCCATACTTTTTAAATAAATAAATAAATAAAATATATATAAAAAAGAAAACTAGCAATGTACTGTCGCTATATGCCGTCTCCGACTCGGCCATGCTAATACTCCCGCGCAAATATTTAAATTTAATTTGATTACTGATCCTTTGTGTCCTTGTGGAGAGTATGGAGATTTAAACCATATTTTTTTCTTCTGCCCTCTCCACGACCGCTCCGAATTCATGTCACAACTTTTATCGTATCCCATCCCATTACCTACCTCTTTAATTTGTTTATTATATGATTGTAATTACAAAATTTATAATATATTAGCTGACAATATAGAAAACAATATTAAACTGTAATGAATATTTTTGTACTTATTTATATCTATTATTTAGTTATAAAAACAATCCTTTTCTATCCTTTTTCCAAATTCATATCCGTTTTTTTATATCCTTGTTTCCCAAACTTTGACTTTGGCTGAATGCAAATGCAAAGCCATAAAAAAGTTCGTATGAGTTATCAACTTATCACAGATGTCGCTATTTTTGCTTGTATTGAAATTGTTTGTAAAACAAAATTCAGATGGGCGTATCCTTCCTTTCAAAATCATTGACCTCCACATATTTCACAAGTTATAAATCATCGTTTCGGTGGTACTGTCGTAAAATTATGTTCACTGAACAATACACTTTTCACACATTAAGTTTATAAATAAACTGTAAATCTATTTATTACTGCCAGAAAATAATAAGCACAAACTTACTGTACTGTATATTACTAGCAATCTTGTTAACTCCTCCAACTAAGTTAAGTATGCTTGTGTCGAGTGGGTTTACAGCAATAGTGTAATGAGTGGGGTTCAAACCCGCAACCTCTAATGGATACCTGACCCATTAGGCTATTGACGCTTAATAATGATTCAATATTTTTTCGTTAATTACCTATATAATAGAATTTTATATATTTCAGGCAACTTGGCCCATACAAATAAAATACAATACAACATGTAACGGAAACCCCATATCTATCCAAAAGGACTGAAGACAACATCTGGTATGGAGTCTCTATGCAAAGTTTCAGCTCAAAATAAGTGACTCACAGAATTGACCCCAAATTATTAGTTTCATATGTTTCTTGAACACCGTCGACAGATGTTCGGTTGGTGCTCTCACCACAAAATAATTAAAATTAGTTCCATGACCTATCTCCCATCTATCTATATTAACTGACTACACCACTACGCTCTATAGTTTAGAATCACTGGTTATATTACCGATGCGAAGCTGGTATACAGCACAGATCATATAAAATCTGTCATATAATTATAATCTGTGATATACAGTCACCGCTGCAGACGCTGTTATACGCGGTTAAATCTCCGGATAGGGAGCTGGCGCCTGGCTCAATACAGTAAGTCTATCGCACCCTTCCTGGCAGTTCAAGGTTGCAAGGAATCTTAAAAATGAAAACGATAATACTTAACAAGAATAAAATTCATCTTTATTTGCACAAGAAAAAAGGAGCACTATCTATACGGTTCTCCATCATATGGTGCTCCATACCTTAAAAAAGGTATTCAAAACAATATATATAAATAGTTAAGATTAATTAGAAAGAAATTTAGATATTAAGACAATCATAAACTAGGTTTATAATTGTTGGATTGATTGTATGATTTTAGTCTATGTATCAAATTTACAAACTTCAATATGCCGTCGAGAAATTCGTACGCATCGCTATCCACTGGCAGGTAATGTGCCCAAAAGACTGGCGGTATTGACATGTTATATGGCGAAGGTAAAAGTCAGCCCTTGGGTCACGTGGAGTGTCAACTGACAAATAAATTGAATTCCACTTAAAAGATAGCTATTTATTGTTTCTTCGAATGAGCAGGCTCTTTACCTCAATCACGACTGATGGTAAGCGATACATGAGGTCTACGATGGGACAACCGAGCCCAGGAAATGCTTGTACACTCTCAGATATGTGGCAGGGAATTATACGGATTATAATTAGCAATTCGAAGATTGAGTAGATAATCCATTAAAGTTGGAAAAAAACTCAATATTATAGCAACAACATGAACAACGACCACGCCTTGTAAACTAAACAGAATGACGTCGTCGTCCGGTCTATTTTTATAAACTCCATTAGCTAATGATAAGACTTGTAAATTATATTTAACTGTCGTAACGCGACAGACTTATTTTATCTGCTATGCTGTTATGCCTTTTATTTTAATTTGACATATTCTTATCGTAAATACGTGTATTATATCCTGACCAGGCGCGCTCCGAAGAGGGGGGGGGGGGGACAGCCATGACCCCCACAAAATCATACACGTCATATTGTAAATGTTCGAAAAATTTGCAAAATAATACATGCCAGCCGACAGCGTTGAGGATCAATTTTTGATGCTTTTTTCTAATTTGTTGTAAATTAAGTTACACTTGATACATATATTGTTATGAAATAAATTATTTAATGTACAATAAAATAAAAAAGACATCCCAAATATTATCACCCCATTTACCAATACCAATAGCCAGAAGACTTCCATTGTTTTAATACGTGTGCAATAAAATTGTGTATAGGTATAGTATCTACAATAAAGAAAACAAATTTACTCGACATATTTTATTATTAGTGACCCCCCAACCCCCTCAAATTGCAGGCTGCGACCGCACCTGATTCTGACGTCGCAAATGTGATCTGATTTCATTAATAACCAAGAAGAACAGGACATAGTCACATCACGGCTATTAAAAAACAACACTTGTAAATATACTACATAATGCACTTGCCCAGGAGTTGCATTTGCATTTTCCATTGCACCTCTTTAATGTGATGCTCACCTACAGTTTCATAAACACATATTTCCCCTCGCTATTGTTTCACACTCTTGATAAAAAGGTATTGAGTACATAATGAAGCTCGAAACAATTTGCAAATCAATGAGACAAAGTTGACTCCTGCTTCCTAGATACATGTTTGTTCTTGTTATAATGTATAAGTAAACAAGCACTCAAATATTTACATATTTGTCGAGTTTCATATCTATACTTATAATAAATCTGTAGAGAGGTCAATTCTGTACATGAAATATATTTCCAAAATAACTATCAGGGGGTGATTAAGGATCGATACTCATGCCAAAAATGCAATCAGTTAAATTTTTGTCTGTCTGTCTGTCTGTCTGTCTGTCTGTCTGTATAACCGTTATAGAAACAAAAACTACTCGACGGATTTTAACGAAACTTGGTACAATTATTTTTCATACTCCTGAGCGGGTTATAGTATACTTTTCATCACGCTACAATCAATAGGAGCAAAGCAGTGAAGGGAAATGTTGGGAAAACGGGAGAAGTTACTCCATTTTTTAAGCTTCCGTCGCGTGTGCAACCTTAATGGTTAAAGCTACACAAATCATTTCATGACGGAAATGTTCTCCTTAAAATGATGTAAAAAATATCCCACGACAGCATATGTCTAACTTTTATGGTTGACTCACAATAACACGTGTAACTCCCGATAGCTTAGCAGTTCGAAGCTTTCTGATTATAATATTTGTCTACTCTTACGTTTATAACACTCTCAGTCACCCCTAATTGAAAAAGTTAACATTATTAACTATTCCATAAAAAAATTGGCCAAGTGCGAGTCAGACTCGCCCATGAAGGGTTCCGTAGTAACTATAATATAATATGCAAATTTATTTGACGAAAAAAAAAACCTTACAAATTTCTTAAAACTAGCTTATTTACATTTTTTACAACTGCGCCAAATAAATTTGTTTTGAAAAAAAACCTTACAAATTTCTTAAAACTGGCTTTTTTACATTTTTTACAACTGCGCCGAATAAATTTGTTTTTCATAGTGTTTGTATGAATTACAAAGTTATATTTGCGGTTTTAGAAAATATGCTGTATCTCAAAAACTGCTGAACTGATTTCGTTCAAACTAATTTTGGTTGAAAGTTTATATTAAGATCTACAGACATATATTTTTTTTAGATTTTTCACTCCATTATTATAGAAGTTAGAGGTTGTGTCCGCCACACACACATTTTACCACTTTGGAAGCTTATATCTTTTAAACGATTGACTTTATGGAAAAGTGGTATTAGAAACCCCGATGTCGTTTTTAAAGAACTGTCTATAGATACCACACATGCATCGATTTCATGTAAAAAAATATTTTCAGGTTTCGTTCCATGTATGGGGAGCCCCCCTTTATTTTAAATATTTTTTAATTTTTTTCTCAAAATCGGAAAGCGGTTCACAGAATACATCTACCTACTAAGTTTCACATGTATGGTCTTAATAGTTTCTGAATAAAATGGCTGTGACATACGGACGGACGGACAGACAGACAGACAGACAGACGGACAGACATATCGAAACTATAAAGATTCCGTTTTTTGCCATTCGGCTACGAAACCGTAAAAAGAATCATATAAATCGGTATAGAAACACCAAAGTTATACATGAAATACGCTTATAATAATAAGCCATCGCGCGTGAATACTGAATCATGCTATAAGGATTATATTTTTGAGAATCGGTCGCCGCGCTCGACGCGTCTCGCGGTCGAAGCATTCTCTAGGTACTTAAGCCTCATGTGAACGTGATCTAAACAATATTACCAATACATTAACTTACGCTGACGGAGTCGCGGGCACAGCTATATTGTATCATTACGCTAAGGCCAATAGGAGCGGAGCGCCAATCAAGAATGCTTCAAAATCGGGGTTAAATTTAACGTTAGCCTAAAGTAACTATTCCACGCGGACGAAGTCGCGGGCAAAAGCTAGTTAATAAATATAAATATATATAATAAAGTGTGCAAAAAAGTTAAATTCCAAAAAGTTTGGGCTCGTCCGGGATTTGAACCCGGGACCTCTCGCACCCTAAGCGAAAATCATACCCCTAGACCAACGAGCCGCTTGATAATGTGGTCGAAATTTTTAATCAAATTAGAAGAGCTGTGCGCAAACATGTCAGTGAGAGGTGTTTGACCACTATTGACCTGCAATCTACGATCAAGATAACAATTATGAAGATCCGTCTACTAAAAATTGTTGCTGCATAAGAAACACTGCTACAAGTTTAATTTCATTTAAATATACTCATTAGCAGTTTGTAATATCTACGGTTTGCCTTAATTTCAATACGTTGTTACTTCTTTACATTAAAATGATAGATTAATAAATAGCGCCTTTCGGCAATTTGAATATTTAAACAGACAACCGTCTGGCTGCTATTAAATGAAACTGTGTGCGTGTTAAAACTTTACATTAGAAACTTAAGAAAAATTAAGTTTATAAGTACTAACAAGAATAATGGATCTTTGGTCTGAAATAAAAGTATATTATAATTTATTTATTAAAATGTCATAGAAGTAGGATATGGGCATTAATCTAACAAAATAAATAAGAACTTAAACATTTCATCGACAAAACGGCATATTGTAAGTGTAAAAAAGTTGGGCTCGTCCGGGATTTGAACCCGGGACCTCTCGCACCCAAAGCGAGAATCATACCCCTAGACCAACGAGCCACCTGCTCATATCAAATAAAATATCAATTTGCAATCGAAGTGTTACAACCGATACAGTCATTACCGTTGTTTTACATGACGTCATAGCCCGGAACTAATAAAATTATCTTCAAAGTAGAACATAACATTATGCCTATCACCTATGCAACTATAACAAGTGTGTAAAAAGGTGTTAGTTACGGCAAACGTATCGATTCACCTATTAGCGCTGGTTAACAATATAATATGTTTTGTCATCAAAAGGTACGTCAGCATAAAATTTACACTCCTACTTCGAGACGCCAGGTTACTGACCTTTCGTCTTAGGACCGTGGCAAACATGTTGACAAAATATGAACTAAACGAAGTGTGCGTTGACCACGTATGTACCTATATGGTTCGCTAGACGTAGGTAGCTACGCCATGATTGCAATTTCTATGTCATCAATTGATCATAAGTGGTTTAGGAGATTTTTGTACGTATTGTTCCCGTTCAACTTTTGAACACAGTTTCGTGCTATATTTGTCTGTAATTTTAAGTGATAAAGGTCTACCTACAAAGCAGTCAAATCATATCATTCTTAAGTACTTAACATTATAAATGCGAAAGTTATTGAAGATGGATATTTGTTACATTTTCTTGCAAAAAATACTGAACAGATCGGAATGAAGTTTGGTATGTAGATAACTGAAATCCTGGAATAACACATATGACACAAGCTAGCTACGGTCTATACGAGAATAACTTCCCACGCGAATGAAGTCGCGAGCAACAGCAAGTTATATATGTGCAATTTATTACCGACATATATTTCACCAAAGACACATCAAGGAACAGCTTATCTGAAATAACCTGCAGCAATTTCATCTCCAGTATTACCTTATATTATATTCATACTCGTAAAAAACAAACAACTTTTTATGACTTCCACGAGATTTACTACCGTTTCGTTTACACCGATGATAACTTAGTAGGTACATGAATCTATTTACTTTAGAACTTATATACTCCTGATTCGTATCGTCTCAAAGTATTTTTTCCCTAAAAAGAATCAGAAAAGTTACAGGCAAAGAGGTTTTAGGGAGATACCATTTTACTGAAAATGTATTCAATGAGAGTTGAGGTACTTAGGCTTAGGCTTAGTTTTGAATAACAGTTATTAAAGGTATGAGATCTGAAATACAAGAGAATCATTAGCTGGATTTATCGGACTAATTTCAAGGTTGTTTATGAGGCGTTTGTCTGCGACTAAGCTCTTCGTGAATGTTATTTAATAACCACTTAAGAAAGATAAGATCGTTAAATGGGTGTCTCGCGTCATTTTGCGGTGGGTAGAGCCTATATTACTTCCCAAAAATTTTTGTTAGACACCTTGTTATAAGGTTGTGGGATTTTATTAAAGATAGCCTAAATGCTATGTATTTCTTGCCAATATGTAAAATAAAACCCCACAATAAACCCTTGTAAAGCACCCAGACAGCTCCGGAGTGAAGCCCCAGATAAGGTGACCTCTCAGCAGAGTTATATAGCATGGACTATTTTAAACCAACGTATACATTTTATCTAGCGCTTGAGTGGAATACGAAATTTTGGCGTAACTCCTTTCTATACGTCAGACGACAGGCCCATAAAACTAGTGAGGGGTCCTATCACTTTATCACTCCATATTTATGTGATATTTATGGCAACACGCGTTAAGAATCCGCGATTTGGGGTCCGTAAGGCAATAAACATTTGTATACTTGTCAATCTGTCTACGCATTTGTCTCAGAAAAATGTTATCTGATATTAATATGCGGTTTTATCACTGAAGTCATGAAATTATTGAATGTTTATATTTAGTCCTGTACATCGATTTCGTCAAGTCGGCAAAGATATAACACCGTTATTGATCAACAATTATGAATTTTAAAATCGATCGGACTTATTTTGAAGAAACCTGGTCCCTTGTTTAGAACGCATCCCGCGTTTTGGGTGGTCAATATAATATAATAAATAATCTTTATTTGCATTAAAAAATCTTATAAAGTTAAGTACCTAAGTTATAAACCTGTGTTAAAGGAGCCGGTACTCTCTCCCGGGAAGAGCAATTCGGCAGAGTAGAGTAAATAACTTCCACTGTCTTTGTATCCTCGAGTGATTTGAGAATAGTATCGCTCGTCGTATGTTTCGGGCTTGCTTACTCGTAAAGTCTGAGATAGTGCTTGCTGGGGCCCAGTGCACATACACGGTCGGAAGAGCCCCGCACCGAAATGTATCGATGTTCAATTTATTCATGCTATCTGCCACCGAGATCCTGCCAGAGAGCAAACTTGATTGCCAAGCGCCTACGGACGTATTTTGAATATAGATGCATGCATTTATAAAGTGTATTGGAAGAATATAAAATCATATTGGAATATGTTGATACCTGCCTGCTGTATAACACAGAGATTTTATTTTGATTTGTTTCGACATACGGAAATTATACAATATCATGGTAATATTATCTTTACAGTATTCCAACTTCATACAAACGGACGAAGCGCGAGCTATACCTACGCGCCTCGGTCTCGGTATGCGCTTGGTATGCAGACAGTCTAAAAATAAGTTCAAGTACATATTTAATATGACGAGTAGGATATATTATGTTGTTTTTGGTTGCATGAAATCATCAATAACGCATCCAGAGATAACTTTTTTTAGATTACCTGGAAACTCTAAAAGGTAAGACTTTATTTTTGCTAGTATTACACTAATGATTATTCATTAGTGTAATACTAGCAAAAATAATACAAAGAGAAAGTTTAAAAATATGGACTTAGGTCTTTCACTTTCTGAATCCGGTGGTGTGCCATTGTGACACGTCCGGTAAAACTATAAAATATAAATTAACAATTAATATTTTACGGACCTATCCCATTAAAAAAAAGTTCAATTGGGTCTAGCCTGCTTGTCACTTTTTAAAATAAAAATGTGCTTGTTTCTTGCATTTCAGTTGAGCAGTCGGGTTTTTTAGATTTATAAATAACTTTTTTATTGAACACTTCCTATTGAATTCACAAAGTATTTTATTTGTTTATACAAAAAAAATAGTGTGGCACTCGGGGACTGCCGCGGTAAGGCTATTGCATAGCATTTTTTATCAACTTATGCAATTATAATTATTTATTTATTTTATTTATGCAATATTTTTACATCGCTTTCTTCATTAATAAATGCACTTTGTTTATTCATATTTAAAACACTTTATACACTAATTTTACGCGTACAGCTATTCACTGTTGTACATAGATGATGCTGTACATAGATGATAGATACCTATACACCTATATACTTTCTCACAAACAGCTGCTTACGCATTCGTCCGATTTCGGAGCAGCTCGTCTCGATCCGTGCGAGATTCGTACAGTCGTACCATATACATACACGTTAAGGTTCAACAAGTCGCGGGCTCGAACTCACTTGTGTACTCAGTTATGAGCAGTTAGCAGCTAGTCTACACGCATACGTACACACACAAACAACGTGTCAAGGTCTGCCGAACTGAAACGACGTTAGACGATGCACGGCTTTCAACGCCGCACCGCTGTGCCGGTCGGAGTGGAGGGTGTTAGGTTTATTTTCGTTACGGAATATCTTGATTCGGTCGCCGCGCTCAAAACCCGCGATAAAAGCTATGCAATAGCTTAAAAAGTATATTTACAATCACAAAAGTAAATGGAAACACAAAGTAGGCAAATGTAATCAAAATGCTGGAGGCGGGCAGCCTTATCGCATGTTTACGTACCGCGTGGCTGTAGGCATTTATTTCAAAGATACGGCCGAGTTACAATACTGTATAATCTATTTTATTTATTCGGGAAAACAAACAATTACACACTGTAAATGAACTTAAAATTATCATGCAACAATATGTACGTATAAGTGTGTAACCCACTACGTTATCAACATTTTATATAATTATAAACTAAGTCGTTTTAAAACATGCACGAGTGACACTATATTCTATGTTTCTGAGTTTTTCATTTAAACACTAACAATATTACGAAAGTTGGCAGACAACGAAAGTATATGAATATCTGCAAAATGTGAGCTATAGGTTTTCACTATACGACGCAAAGGTACACGGTTCCCAGCATTAGTACGACAAGAAAATACCGCAAATAGTGGACGCACGCGCACCTCTCGTCTTACCATAGTTCTAGGTACAATATAACACAGATTATTGGTTAGGTCACAACGGTCACAACAGTCATAACGGTTATTACAGAGATCATACAGAAACAATGTCTCAAGAAGACTGCGCCTGGACTCTTTGTAACTGTTTAGATAATATTACCGTGACAATATGGTTGTGAACACACACAATTTATGAGCAAATTGGAATCTTATCTTTGCCAATAGTTAAGGTTGGTTCATTGTATTATCAAAATAATCTAATCTTATTTAAAATATTGTAAGTTAGTTTATTTTTCAATATGTTATCTCTGTGTACGTACAAGAAAAATACATATACACTGTGTAAACATTTTGGCGTAGGGTGTTGCATTGATAATACATAGCAATCTAACTAAAAAGAAATACTTCGAAAAAAAAACAGACACCTAATACATACCTACTCTTAAGTATAATAGTCTTAAGTATGTAGATCTTGAACTGACCAGGCTGCTCGTCTGTAGAATGCACTGCCAGGCCCAGATAGACGAGCTCAATCGTTAATTCGTTAACTATCTATATTTAAGTCTCGGTAAAGAACGTTACCTTTCACTATGATTACTACCAATTAATTTATTGATATTGTTAAATGATCTTTATTTAGTAAATTGGTTATTAAATAAAAATTTTAGCAGTCATTTTTTTCCGTATATTTAAATAGATGAGGCCAGTGTTTCCTAACCGACAACCCTGAGAAGAAATATAGAAACAAACTCACAGGTCAAAGTCTCTTTTAAAGTCCTTATAATCTGTATTTTTAAAATTATATGAGAACCTTGCAGATTGATGAATGGCTGAGGCTGTATTCTAAGGGCTGAGGTGATCTTTTGAGGAAAGATGCATACAGATTTGAGTGTGCCTGACCAGATAGTTTAAGCATTTGTCAGATATAGTATATCTCAATTTACCATTTTAAGGATCTCAACTATTTGACGAACAATACCTAGGACGTTTAGGTATGTTTATCTCGAAAATAACAAGCTACATTTTAGCTCTTTTATAAGGAATTGTGTCGCCGTCTGATCGATTTCTGCAGTCGTGATCAGAGGGCTGGCTCGTTCTTTGCCCAAAGAATAAGCATTGCCATACACCGTGCAATGCTGCCAGTCTTCTGGGCACGTTTCCGGACGACAGCGATGTGGAGGAGTACTTTGACGCCTAAGTTTTTTTTTCTTTTATGTACATAGTTAGGTTTAGCAGTGTTTTTAAAATGTAATGTTTAAAATATTCCAATAAATACCAAAGATTAATTTAAAAAAAAACACAAGTTTGAAGATTATGCAGATGACAGTCAGAAATGGCGTTTTGAGGAGAGAACCACACAGATTTGAGTGGAACTGTCCCGTCAGTGCAAGCTTTTGTCAGCATATTGCATATGTATATAACATTTTATAATTAAAATTGTTATTTTCACACTAATAAAACCCCATGTCTTATCATTTCATAATGCAGTATTGAAAAGATTAAACACAATAGGAGCATTGGTTGTACGAGTTTATGAAATGCAAAAAGACTTTTAACGTCCCGAATTCGAAATCTTACAAACAAAATAACAAATTGTGAACTAGAGATTTAAAATACGGCAAATTACTTATGAATTTCATTTATTACCCAACCACTCCAGAAACTATCTCGATGATACTTAATTATAAAATTCCTCAAAGTATTTCAGCGTTATACTACATATAATTGGCTATTTCAACATAGTTCCTAAATACCTCCACAACGTCTTAACCGAAAAGGGGTTATCTCCGTTCTGAACAATTATGGCGCAAGCAGCCGTGGCCCGTGGTATTCCGTACCCTCGCGAAGTATGTGAAATATATTTTGTGATACAAGATCCTCCAAACTTCGGCAGCCACTTATAGTTGAGAACTTGCATCTTAGATAGAAGCACTGAGAACTCGTGAAGGGTATATTCTCGTTATATGACAAACTATTTTCGTAGAAACTTTTTAGTGTTTGCGAGTCAGTTATGATGAAAACTTTAAGTTGAGAATCAAGAGTACAGATTTTTAGTAACAATATTTATACAGCTGTTAACTCACTTAGTTGATTAGCACGTAGTTGACATAGTAACGAAGTCCATGGCTCTAAATCTGCTGTATCTTCATCTGCTCAGCCTTTTCCATACTACAATATTGGCAACTGAGTATTAGTGTTTTACATGGAGTGACTACCCATCGAACCTCTATAAGCCAGTAGCTGGGTAACACGATAAGGCTGCGTTTCCACCAGAGATGTGCGAGGATGCGTAGCGAGGGATGTGTTTGTAAAGAACCAATAGAATCGCTTCATTTACCTCGCCTCGGTCAGCACAGCTCTGGTGGAAACGGCTCAGCGGAGCTAGATTGTTGCGCATACAAAACAAGCGAGGGATGTGTGCGAGGGATGTGTGCGAGAGATGTGTTGCGAGGGATGTGTTGTGAGGAATATGTGTTGAGAAGGATGTGTTGCGAGGTTTGCGCATACTTGCACCACACATTAATGCGCATTTTCACAGCTCCGCTACACATCCTCGTAGGCACATTTTCATCGCACAGCTTTGGTGGGAACCCCCACATATTTTCACAGCACAGCTAGACATCCTCGCACGACACATTTCCTTCGCACATCTTTGGTGGAAACGCAGCCTAACCTTTAGCTAGACCCGCTAGACCAGTGCCACATTTTCTGGCTTCTGACTACCCGTAACGACTGTCAAAGATCTACAAATCGCACACCTAGATCTGAAATCTCAAAAATTGAGATATTTGAGTTAGCTCTCTTTAGATCTAGGTGTGCGAAATGACAATTATGACCAACGGCTTAACGTGCTTTCCGAGGCACGGTGGAAACTCGATATGTAAAGATGGTTACCCATCCGATGACTGACCTCGGCAAGCGTTGCTTAACCTTGAAGATAGACACATGCGGCCATTATTATACAGCCACGAGGTCTAAATCTGCTGTACAGTAAGCTTCAGAGAAAAGGAACCTCTTCGTGACGCGCCCGCCCGCGCCCGCCGCGCGCCGCACAGTGGTCCGGATTTTCAAAATGATGGACTTTCGATCGAAGATGGTTATTTCACTAAACAAAAAATGGTATCGAGTAGTATATATAACGTTGATCAATATTTATTACTACAATTTTTCGATAAAATTGCTCCTTCAGGTCAAAATAAAAATATTGAAAAAAAAAATGTATGGGAGAAAATCTATTTTATTTTTTTTCTCCGGCTAGTATCAAAGTATAGCAACCAAACCTTATATTCTAGTAAGTACTTATTGCCCTTAATATGACGACACATAATTTGCTTGCGTATCCCTGCGGCCTTGGCGCCTACGATGATTCAAATTTTCAAATTTTTAAGTCGATATTTCTTAATGTTTTTGACGATTCATCTTAAAAGAAACGGTTAGAAATGAAACAATAACAATATCACTAAATCTGTCACGCTATTACTATAGTCAACTCCTGCCTGCAGCTCCTGTAGATCCATATTTTCAGTTTCTTCTGTTGTTACCTCAGGCAACACCAAAAGCTCTTTAACATCCGAAAAAAAAATCGAAATATTTTGAGTTGTTGTATTTTGGTTGAATTAGGGATAAATATGGGTCCTAACTAATTAAAAAATTATGCAACAAGTCTTCGTTGGTCTTCATCCTGTTAAATTTTCTTGTGTGATTCTCACGAACTTTTCGAAATTCTTTATTTCTTGCTTCACTGGTTTCTTCGGAAAGAATACCAATTGGTTGGAAGCCAAAGTGTTCGCAAATGTCTGCACCATGTATGCCGCAGCTTGTGCACACTTGCGGGCATATAAAACCACGGGTATAGATGAACAAACATCTCCGCTGTATCTCGACAATACGTTCTAAATTTTTCAAAATCTATGGCACATCCAGATGCAATTGTTTGAAGAATAACCGCGAAATGCTTTAGTAGGTCTTAATCAATATTGGTAATTTCGGCAGATTTCTCATAATCTCTAAAAAACCTTCTGGCTATGGCTGGCTATTTCCGTCGTTTGTGGTTCCAAAGCTTTGCTTAACAAAATCTACAAGAACTCCCATTTGCTGCTTGAATTCTTCTTGTATCACTTGTTTTTTCGCAGCTTTTAGTTCCTTGTTAGGACCTCGTGCAGCCCACATTTTAAAGTCCATGTTGTATGATATATGTAGAATACACTCCATACAACGAATCCACATATGAAGAGTAGAAAATCCATATTTATAAACATTTTCTCGTACAGGTCTTGAAAATACTTCTGACAGCTTGTTCATCTCAGTCGGCTTAGCAAGGCAAATATTACAGGCAGATGCAGATGAAGTATCAGTTATAATAGTGGCCACTTTTCCGTCGATCATTGTCATATGAAGGTCGTGATTAATCTCTAGCCCGGCACTCTTTGTAGGACCAATATTATCTATTTCTTCTTTCAATAAAGCTTCTTCTTGCTTGATATATTCTGCTCTGTTTACAAAATTCAAACTTAATAGGCCTACAATAATGGGTTGAAGGTGTTGGGTTTTCCCAAATGGTGATATTATTAGAAACTAATTTAAGAGAGACAAGACTTGACATAAATATCGATGAATCACTGAAGTTTACATCTTCACTTCTTTGCTTGTAGGTGCTTTGTGAAGAAGCTCCATCGAAACCCCATTTACTGATTCCTTAAAGAAACTTGAACTTGAATCCTTCATTTGACGAATCAACTTGGGTACCAGTAATCTGAAGAATCTTCTGGACTGTCAGATCCTGTAGGGCTTGAATCTTCACTTTAGCTCCTCTCTCAGTAATTTCTAAATCACTTGTATAGCATCTTTTCTTAGCTTCAAGGAGTTTGTGATACGATGGTAAAACTGGAACTTCACAATCTATCAGCACTTTCCTTAAACACAAATATTTCCACTTTGACAGATTCAAAGATGTATAAAAACCTAGAGCGTGATCTTCGCCTAAAGATTTTTTGCTTACTTTCTTTTTAAACAAAGTGGTTTGAACAATCGCAACGCTATCAGGGTTTTTCGTTATGTGATCAATAATATTAGCTAAGTCATTCTTCTTTTCTGTCTTAAGTCTTGTGACTAATGCGAAAATGAGTTCTTTCGGTGAGTATTCCAGAAGAGACCCTGAACTTATTCCGGAAGAGACCCTGAACGTCTTTTCTTCTGTTTGTTGCCGAGGTCAACAAACGGTTTCCTAATCTGAACTAAATCCGTAGATGCGCCGACAGTTGGTGTGGACGGAATCACAGCTGCTACAGTATCGATATCAACGGAAGTACTCGTAATGTCTGACGATATGTTTTCGATAACTTCATCTTGAGCTAGAAAAATTTCTTATAAATTCACTGTAGTGCAATTTGGACAATTAATATTTGATTGTAATCACTCAGCATGTCTGTTCATGAACGTCTTCTGATTTCTGGAAGCACTTGCCCATCTGCAACTCATATTACTAATATAATTTTTTTAAAACGTCTTAATTATTTCTGAATCTTCTGAACACATTTCAACTGGGATGCGCACAATAATAGCTTCATAGAGTCGTGTCCAATTTTTCATGTCTCCTTCAACACGAAGGAACATAAAAATATCTAAATTCGCAACAAATGCAGCCATAACGAAACTCACAAAACTTTCACACAGCACGGATAATCAGCAACATCATTATGTTGCTTCCTCAAGGGTTCAGGAGCAAGTGCCCTTAATTACCGAGTGGAAGTCGCTACGTCCCCGTAAGGGGGCGTGGCGAGCGGTGTCGAGGCGTACGCCTCTCGACCGCGGGTGCTTTACCGGGGCTCGTAAAAACGAGCCCGACCTTGTGGTGCCTTTTAATTAGGCGTAGTATTTTGAGTGCGAGAGTGCCTACTCAAATATGAATAGCAATCTCGCACTCGTGTGATAGGGTTCTTGTCGTGTGACTATAGGTGCGCCGCGGCGCCGTGACTCAGCGCCGTTTCTTCACGACACTCCGGCGGTCTGACCCCGCCAGGTGAGACCTCCAGTTTCCTGGAGGAGCCCGGCGAAGGTCGACCAGCGACGAGAGTGTCGACTCTGACGCACCTATAGTGGGTGAGTGGCTCTCGCCCGTCCCGCTTCCAGAGCTAGCCGGTCACGTTTCGGGCTGCAGAGCCGTGTCGTGTGTGAGTGTGAGCGGTATTGTGTTGTGAGTCACCGCTCAGTGCATCTGCACCGGATAGCGTGCGCTGCTAGCCGGTGCGGGTTATGTTTAGGCGCATGTTGAGTTATGAATGTGTGGTTCAGTACGTGATGTGCCTATATTAACTTAGCACACATCACGCACTGTGGTGTGAGTCAGGTGAGCAGAGTATTTGTTTGAGTTAGCCGCGTGTAGCCTGGGAGCAGCTAACTCAGGCGTCAGTCCGGTGGGATGGGGTCGCTGTCGTCCGCTACCAGGTCGCGGGGCAGGCGTCTCGCGTCAGGTGGGCGCGTATGCCACGGCGCTATCTGCTTGATGTGTGGCCAAGCGGATGCGTCGGCACGCGCGAACATACCCTTCGCGAGGCGTCGCACAAACTCGTCCAGGCTCTCAATCCCGAGGTCGCGCTGGATCACGTCGTTCCTCACGTAGCGGGGGGCGTCCAGTATTGTCCGCAGCGCTAGGTGTTGTTGGGCGCGGAGCATCTTGCGGTTTGCCTCGCTGGTGAGGACAAACCAGGCTGGTGTGGCGTACGTCAGTATTGGGCGTATGTACGTTTTGTACACGCCCAATCTGACGCGCGCCGGGAGGCGGGACGAGAGCACTGGGCGTAGTAGGTTGCGGGCGGCGCGGCCTTGCGCGGCGACCCTGCGGACATGCGACCTCATCGTGAGCCGACGATCAATGTCTACGCCCAGGTATTTAGCCCGGGGTGACCACTTGATGTCGGCTCCTTGAAGCTTCAGGGGAGGTGGGAGGGGCGCACAGCCCGTGACGAGGGCCTGTGTCTTACCTACGTTCACCGAAAGCCGCCACTTGGCTAGCCACTCGGGGAGTTGGTCGAGCGCGCGCTGCATCTTGACAGCCGCGTGCTTCGCGTTCATTGACGTGGTGATGTACGCGGCGTCATCCGCGTACAGCGCGAGCGTCGATTCCGGGGTTGTGGGGATGTCGTCGGTGAAGCGCGTGTAACACACAGGCGAGATGCAGCTACCCTGCGGCACGCCCGCGCCTATTGGGCGGGGAGCGGACAGCGCGCCCTCCACGGTCACTCTGAAGCTTCTGTTGGTGAGAAAGGAGGAGACCACTTTGACTATGCGACGGGGTGCGTCGGACGTGGCCAATTTGTATATGAGGCCATCGTGCCAGACGCGGTCGAAAGCCTTCTCCATGTCGAGGAATACTGCGACCGCGTACTCTTTCCTGTTCATGGTACTGGACAGCAGGTGCAGTACCCTCGACAGCTGGAGCGTCGTGCTATGTTCCGCCCGGAACCCGAACTGTTCTGGGCGTGGTGGCATTGCTGGGATGAGGTGACGCAGCAGGAGTTGCTCGAACACCTTGGAGATCGTGGGCAGTAAGGTGATTGGCCGATAGCTCTCCGGCTTCAGCACGTTTTTCCCCGCCTTGGGCAGCATTATGACGCGCCCTTCCTTCCATGGTGTGGGGAAGGCGCCTGTGCGGACTATGCCCGTGAACAGGCGCGCCAGCGCCGCAACCATACGGTGCGGCAGGTGGCGCAGCGCTGTGTTTGTGATGCCGTCCGCACCGGGCGCCTTGCGTGGCTTCGTGCGTTGAATGGCGCGTCTGACTGTGCCTGGCGGGAAGAAGATTGGGTCTTCTTCGGGAGCTATCGGCGTAGCGAAATATTCCCCAAGGTGTTTCTCTACTGCTGCGTTATGCTCGGTGTCTTGTGTCGGGTTCGGTTGGAACTGACGCTCCAGGTGTTCAGCGAAGACTTCCGCCCGGTCCTCCGCTACATATAGTAGCGCCCCGTCGCTATCGTGTAGTGGGCGTACCGGAGCTGGGGTGTTCGTCAGTCGGCGGCATAGTCTGTGAATGGAGGGCCAGTCTCCCTCTGAGCCCTCTATGTAGTTCTCCCAGCTCGCGGTCTCTGTGGCCCTCAACTCGGCCTTGACTTTTTCCGCGAGTTTGTTGAGTCGCGTCTTCAGTGTGGGGCAGCGTACCTGCTGCCACTGCTTGCGTAGTCGCCGCTTTTCTGCTATCATGTCGCGTACGCGCGGCGGTAAGGGCGGCGATAGCACTCTCCCTTGCGCCGGCGCTTGCGTGGTGGATGCTTCTAGTGCGGCCTGTATGCAAGCAGTGATCTCGCTTGCCAGGGCGTCGACATCTGTGGCGTCTAGGATAGGCCGAGTCGGGGTTGTGGTCTCCACCTTCTCGGCAAATGATTTCCAGTCAATTAATCGACGTGGCGCCGGCGGTTTGACTCGGGTCGGCATCCCCGATATGACGACGAGTACTGGAGTGTGATCTGATTGCAACTCGTCGTCAATCACCTGCTGTGCGATCTGGCAGTGTAACCCACGGTGTATTACAATGTCCAGCACGTCGGGCATCCTGCTTTGGTCGTCTGGGTAGTGGGTTGGCGTCTCAGGGCCAGACACTATATACCCGTGGGCTTCTGCGTCTGGGAGGAGTCGTCTCCCTCCGGAGTTTGTGGTTAGTGAGTTCCACGCCGGGCTTTTGCAGTTGAGGTCGCCGGCGAGGAGCGTAGGGTTGGAGCTTCGGTTGAGTATTTCCTCTCGTAACTCTCGGCAGTCGAGTGGTGTATTGGGAGGTTTGTAGCAGGCGTATACATCTATGTCCTCGCCGGCAATGTGCAGTTGTACGCCCAGCGCGTACATTGATTGCAGCGACGGTGTGGGGAGTTGTTGGTGTACGACTCCTCTCTTCACTAGTACTGCCAGACCGCGGTACCTGTAGTTGTGAGCCGACACCTCGTCTTTGCGATATACGTGATATCCCGGGAACCTGGTCTTGTCCCCAGGTCCCAGGTGAGTCTCGCTTATCAGCGCCACGTCGATATTTTGTTCCCTCAGGAGGTGACGGAATGGGACGATTTTGTCCCGAAGACCGCGGGCATTCCAGTGGATCATCCTCAACGGCTTATCCATTGTAGAGGTTGAGTAGCTCGGCCAAGCCGTCGAGGATAACCTGCCCTGCATTCTGGCCTTGTCTTATGGCCTGAATAAGGCCCATCAGAAGTTTTATGGCGCAGGCTGTAAACTCTTTTTCTGTGAGTTGGCCGGCGCTCAGGGCGGCGGCGTTGTCTGTTTGTTTTTCTTTCCTTAGACTTTGGCTGGCAACTACTGCCGCCGCGCGCTTAGCTGGCGCTGTGCCGGCGCTCTGCTTGTCGCTCTTGGCGGTAGTGGCAGCCTGCGCCTGCGTAGTGACAGGGGCGGCCTTCGGGATCTTGTTCTCGGGAGCAGTTATCGCTGTCGATGTGGTTTCTTCGGGGGGAGTGGGCTTCCTCCCTTTGCCTCCCCTCTTCCTCCTCTTCCGTCCTGAGGGGGCTGTCCCTCCGCGGTTGGTGGGCCCGTTGGCTGCCGCCATCAGTGACGCGCCTTGTGCCTCTTCTCTTGGCTGCTGTTGGGTTGGGCGGCGTGTGGTGTCGGCCGTGATGGCGACAGTCCCCGCTCGCCTGTGTTTGATTTCCCGTTGGAATACGGGGCACTTAATGTTGCACGCCGGGTGCGGGCCACCGCAGTTGGCGCAGGTGGCTGGCTCCTCCCTCGGTCGTGGGCAGTCTCTTGCTGCGTGCCCCTCGCCGCATCTCACACAGGCGAGCGGTCGGTGGCACTGGTGCGACGAGTGCCTGAATTGTTGGCACCTGTGGCATTGAGCGGGCCCACGCTTGCCCCGCCATGCCTCTATCCTGACGCCGCGCATATTCAGTAGCACCGTGGTGTTGTAGATGGCGCGAGCGTCGGCTGTCCGTTGAAGCACGGCGTGGAATATGCAACCGGGTCGTCCTTGGCGCGCGCGAATGTGGCGCACGTACTCCGGTTGATATCCCAGGGCGCGGAGTTCTTCCAGTATCTCCGCCGGTTCCGTGTCAGCGGGGAGTCCCAGGATCGCTACTTTCATCTTCTTGTCAGCTGGCAGCGAGTATGCGAACCAGCTGACACCCTCTTCTGCTTCAATCGTGGTGAGGTAACGTTGTATTATGCGGTACTCGTCCTCCGATTCCGGCGAGAAACGGACACCGGAACCGTAAGGGCGAGCATTGGGGGGGTGTCCCAACTTGGTGGCCAAGGCCCGGAAGTGGGTCGCCCAGTTGGGTAATTTTTCTACTACTAATGGTGGGTAGCGGGGTCTTTTCTTCTTGTTGGCCGCGTTTGGGTCGGCCGGGGCTGTTGTGGCGGCAGTCGAGTTCGCTGGTTGCCGGGGGGAGGGAGAAATTATTGTGCTCACCTCCTGTGATCCGCGTCGGGCGGCCTCGGCGAATGTGGGAGACTCGACGGTGGGGTGCGGCGTCTCTAAGCAGTAGCGCTTAGCGTCGTCCGCCGCGCTAGTTGTTTCCTCTTCTGGGCTGCGTCTCCTTCGTTGGGGTCGGTGTTCCAGCTGGAATTCGAATTCGAATCCCAGTGAGGGGGTTGGTGAGAGCATGGGCGGTGGTGTGTGCACCTCGTGTCCTTCCGAAGCTAGTGACATGCTAGAGCCCGCGCGGGACGAGCAGGCTGATAGTGCTGCTGGCGAATCGTATGCGGAGGCGCGGGGTGGGACAGGTGAGGCAGGCTCCATCTGGTGTCTCGGTGTGGCGGCTATACCACGTAGTCGTGGGTCACGCGTCGCGGCGTGTTCTGTGGCTGATCTTGTTGCTCGAGCCGAGCTTGTCAGCGAGCTGTGGGGTGCGGGTGACGCGGTGCGCGCAGCTGGCGCGCGGTCCGGCGCGGGCGGTGCGGTTGAACGCGACGGTGGGGCCGCGGAGCGCGCGGCAGCCGACGGTACGCGGGCAGCACTGCTGACGGACGCGTGCGCGGGAGGGGCTGGGGCGCGTGCTGGCGGGGCACGGCTTTGTACAGCGGCGGTTGGCCCCGGGGCCTGGGTGGGCACGGGCTGGAACGTCGCGGGTCGGACGGGCACGGCATGCTGGCGGCCCGACGTCAACATGGGCGCAACGCGCGCAGGCGCCGATGGTGACGGTGGGCCGGCTGTCTTCTTGTACTCTTCCGTTGATATTTGGCTACGTCCCGACGGCGGTGGGCCGGACAGCTCGTCCCCAATATGAGGGAGCGACATCGCTCGGTCCAGCGTCGGGTGGCTCTCTTCTTCCTCGGAGTCTTCTGCGCGGCCTAGCGAGCCGCGCTTGCCGGGCTTCGGCATCGCTTTATTCTAACACTTTAGCTTGCACTATATCGTTAGGGTCCATATAATAACGATAAACAAAAGTTTTTCACTATTGTGAGGCGGGTTGAGGGTAGAAGTAACCGTTGCGATCGATCGGTGTTCTAGAACACCGGGCTTCTTGCGACGGGTGGCTCCCTCTGCGCCTGTACGAGCGAACGGCGTTCACTCGTACACTCGCAGAGAGATACGACACCAAAACGATCCGTGCGACACAGTACACTGTTATCACTAAACTTAGGCAACTGAGCACTGTATGTTGATTACTGGCGAATCCGCCCTTAATTGTTACCTGCACACATATTTATAACAAACACAAGTTCGCAAGTAGTGACTGACATAATTAGTACCGCTGCGTTCAACAACCAATCAGCGTCGTCGATATTACCCCTAACCACCCTTTGGTGGTGGGGGTTAATTATTATTTTCTCAAAGTAATAGTTTTAGTCATTTAGGTATACATAGTCATCGTCAGCACATGACTGTCTTCAATTACATGCAACAACTTGAAATTTTATTAAAAAACTAGCTGACCCGCCACGACTTCGTTCCCGTGGTATCTTACCCCTACCCAACTGATACCACTACCCCTATCCTACCGATACCCTACCCCTACCTTACTCTACCCCTACCCTACCCAAACCCTACACTACTCCTACCCTACCCTACCTCTGCCCTACCCTACCCCTACCCTTGCGACCTTTCCTACTTTTTTCTTTCATAAGAACCTTCTCCTGACAAAACCAAACACAACAAAAAAAAAGAATCAGCTAAATCGGTCCAGCCTTTTTCGTTTTTTGCTCTTAGCAACACATTTAGCGATTAATTTTTATTATCCAGGGTTAATTGTAAAACACCAAAAACCTCTCAGGACTATGTTACTAACATCATAATCAACAACTTTTGTTCTATGACTTAAAAATTCGTCATATTTTAGTTGACCAGATTTTCATATAAATATAAAAATATTTAAATTGAACGCCCTAAACGGATGTAGCGTCTATGCAAAGCAAAAGAAAGCGATAGTATAAATTGCTTTCTTTTGCTTCGCATAGAGTTCGTAACATTTAGGGCGTTCAATTTAAATATTTTTATTTTTGTACTAGCTTTTGCCCGCGACTTCGTCCGCGTGGAATAGTTACTTTGGGCTAACGTTAAATTTAACCCCGATTTTGAAGCATTCTTCATTGGCGCTCCGCTCCTATTGGCCTTAGCGTAATGATACAATATAGCTGTGCCCGCGACTCCGTCAGCGTAAGTTAATGTATTGGTAATATTGTTTAGATCACGTTCACATGAGGCTTAAGTACCTAGAGAACGCTTCGACCGCGAGACGCGTCGAGCGCGGCGACCGATTCTCAAAAATAATCCTTATAGCATGATTCAGTATTCACGCGCGATGACTTATTATTATAAGCGTATTTCATGTATAACTTTGGTGTTTCTATACCGATTTATATGATTCTTTTTACGGTTTCGTAGCCGAATGGCAAAAAACGGAATCTTTATAGTTTCGACATGTCTGTCCGTCTATCTGTCTGTCTGTCTGTCCGTCCGTCCGTCTGTCACAGCAATTTTATTCCGAAACTATTAGGACTATACATGTGAAACTTGATAGGTAGATGTATTCTGTGAACCGCTTTCCGATTTTCAGAAAAAAATTAAAAAATATTTAAAATAAAGGGGGGCTCCCCATACATGGAACTAAACCTGAAAATATTATTTTTTTCATGAAATCGATGCATGTGTGGTATCTATAGACAGTTCTTTAAAAACGACATCGGGGTTTCTAAAACCACTTTTACATAAAGTCAATCGTTTAAAAGATATAAGCTTCCAAAGTGGTAAAATGTGTGTGTGGCGGACACAACCTCTAACTTCTATAATAATGGAGTGAAAAATCTAAAAAAAATATATGTCTGTAGATCTTAATATAAACTTTCAACCAAAATTAGTTTGAACGAAATCAGTTCAGCAGTTTTTGAGATAAAATAATAAATAAATAAATGATTATTTATTTATTTATTTTATTTAATACAAATTTATTCGGCGCAGTTGTAAAAAATGTAAAAAAGCCAATTTTAAGAAATTTGTAAGGTTTTTTTTTCAAAACAAATTTATTTGGCGCAGTTGTAAAAAATGTAAATAAGCTAGTTTTAAGAAATTTCTAAGGTTTTTTTTTCGTCAAATAAATTTGCATATTATATTATAGTTACTACGGAACCCTTCATGGGCGAGTCTGACTCGCACTTGGCCAATTTTTTTATGGAATAGTTAATAATGTTAACTTTTTTCAATTAGGGGTGACTGAGAGTGTTATAAACGTAAGAGTAGACAAATATTATAATCAGAAAGCTTCGAACTGCTAAGCTATCGGGAGTTACACGTGTTATTGTGAGTCAACCATAAAAGTTAGACATATGCTGTCGTGGGATATTTTTTATATAATTTTAAGGAGAACATTTCCGTCATGAAATGATTTGTGTAGCTTTAACCATTAAGGTTGCACACGCGACGGAAGCTTAAAAAATGGAGTAACTTCTCCCGTTTTCCCAACATTTCCCTTCACTGCTCTGCTCCTATTGATTGTAGCGTGATGAAAAGTATACTATAACCCGCTCAGGAGTATGAAAAATAATTGTACCAAGTTTCGTTAAAATCCGTCGAGTAGTTTTTGTTTCTATAACGGTTATACAGACAGACAGACAGACAGACAGACAAAAATTTAACTGATTGCATTTTTGGCATGAGTATCGATCCTTAATCACCCCCTGATAGTTATTTTGGAAATATATTTCATGTACAGAATTGACCTCTCTACAGATTTATTATAAGTATAGATATGTAATTTTATTATTGTCATGTAAATGAAATGCCTACCAAATGCCTAAATATATATTTTTTAATACTTATTGTATTCAAAAATATATTTTTAGTTCTTCTTAATTGTTAAATTTGTTAATAGCCATTAGAAAATACAACATAAAAATTTGAAACTTTGAATCATCGTAGGCGCCAAGGCCGCAGGGATACGCAAGCAAATTATATGTCGTCGTATTAAGGGCAACAATTACTTACTAGAATATAAGGTTTGGTTGCTATACTTTGATACTAGCCTGAGAAAAAAAATAAAATAGATTTTCTCCCATACATTTTTTTTTTCTATATTTTTTTTTTGACGTGAAGGAGCAATTTTATCGAAAAATTGTAGTAATAAATATTGATCAGCGTTATATGTACTATTCGATACCATTTTTTGTTTAGTGAAATAACCATCTTCGATCGAAAGTCCATCATTTTGAAAATCCGGACCACTGTGCGCCGCCATCGCTCGGGTGATATTCTTGAAGTCTTTGGGGGGGTTCCTTCCTTTCCTCTGACGCTGACTGTACAAGTTTATTTATTTTATCGTTAATAAATCTTAGTTATCCTTAAGGATCCGTGAACGAAGAAAATTATGCAGGGTCGCCTGCCACTATTTAGTCGCCATCAGATGGAATTAAATGAGATTTTATTTGATTTTGTTGTTTAACTGCAGGTGCTCTAACGTCAATTAATAGACGTCGGGTGACAAAAATATGTATCAAGATTTATGTACCTACATACCTGTGTTATAGTGTCCAGTCACCCACAATGTATGACTTAAGTATGTAACTTACTTAATATGTAACCGTCTCTAAATTGTATTTTGAATATTGTGGTGACAAAAAAAAAATTAATTTTAGGTATATTGTATTTAAAAATGAGCTATTTTTTTTTTATGGTGTAAAGGAAAAATAGCATATTTTTATTCACGCTTTTCTATAAAATTATAGCCATGAATAGAGATTGGCGTAATTTAAATTTCTCCTACGCTGAATAACTGCGAACAAGAGAATAATACATGGGACTAATGTACACAGAATTAATTTTTCAAGTGCGATTGTATGAACCAATGTGAGATAATAAAGAATATTAATAAGTAATCGAAGTAGTAGGTGCGAGGACCTATATGTGATTAGACTTACATTTTAGACAAGAATTCCTAAATAATTTTAAATTGATACAAAATTCCCAAAAACCAGACGCGTATGTGCAAAAAATCAAAATAAATATACAACGTGCTGCATAATAAACGCATCACCTGATTATAATTTAATATTCTAATGGTCTAAAACAACCATGTAATTTAATTAAGTTAAAACAAACCAATTTTTAATACATAGTCTACCTGACATTGTTGGTTGGTTGGTATATAGTCTATATAATATATATACATACATATACTAACACAAAATCTCTGCGCGCACCTATGTACATTTTTGTTTACATCTGACAGCGATACTACTACCAAAGATACTTTTTCTTTTCTCTACATCACTATTCACTCGGAAAACGAATACCGACAAATTATGAAAAATGAATTACAATATAGATATATTGTTCTTTTTATTTATTTATTTATAAACGTTTAATTACAAATAACTTATAAACTAAGCCCCAAAAAACCGTAGTAGTGGTTTACAGACAACCCTTAAAATATTTTATAAAATGCCATTGTAATATACTTAATTAAATGCCACTGAGGCAGGGAAAGCCTGCATATTTCTTTTCTGCTGTGGCAGTTCTTTCAAGTAACATAAGATTTCTCAAAAACCGTAGCCAATCGTAGTTTGAATCGTACCTACATTATTTATTAATTAAAAGTAAGAAGACTGCCCTCTATCTAAATATTTTAAAATCTTCATTATTATAATTATGTATGTATGGACATACATAAGCATGGCAGCGTAAGTGTGCAAAACACTGCTGCATTCTATGTACCTATTAGATTAGAAGCCGACCCGATCATAGTTGGGAAAAGCCCAAGCAGATGATTTATGTACTAACCTACTGTAGTGTATGTGTATATAGAAAATCTGTTGTCTCAATGCTTATGCGCCTCGCGCTTAGAGAGTCGGGGGTAGTAGAGTGAAGCACACTACCCCTCTTTTAGGCAGTTTGCGACAGCTGCGTACAACTACGGAGCGGTACAGACGCGCGTGCGGTGTGTAAAACAGAGAGCCGATATCTCGCTATCAGGTGACACACGTAAACAGTACACCTACGTACATAAATAATACTTAATAATCGCATTCGCAATACGACCTATATTTTTAATAATCTGAGGAAAATGTTGTTGTTACTCACCCTATATGAATTGTCTTTGTATAATTTTAGTGTGTAACTGTTTATTTTCCTAAATAAATAAATTAAAAAGTAAATATAAAACAAAATACAATTATGCTTCGAAAACCCTTGCATATCGGTGTTGTTTGGAAACGTGCCCAGAAGACTGGCAGTATTGGCACGTTGAATAGCAATCATATTCTTTGAGCAAAGAACGAGAAAGTATGGTCTCGCAAGATATCTATCAGTCGACGTGTCACGTCTTTGAAAAGGAGAAGCGTACTCGGACCCCATTACGCAAGCGTTTTGTCCCGAAACGGTCCAATTCTATAACAACAGTAAGGTTATAGTATTTTGGCCGTTTAGCAGCTGCAGCGGAGGCGCAGCGCATCGTTGGTACTTGGAATATGCGTTGGCACAGCCTTGTGCCAACGTGTTATTATATATTGTGTCGACTGCCTAGTCGACATAATATATAATAACACACAATGTGTAATATTCGTTTGTAAGAACTAGAAATTTAACCAATCTATCCGCCGCCGCGGTGGCTAAGGGTCACAGCACACATATCAACTCAGGATCAGATCGTCACCGCCTCGCCTTTCCCCTTGGCGTCAAACAGGCGTCCACGTAACGTAACCACGTAAGGTAAGCGGATCAGAAACTCCGGCACGTCGTCGACTCGGCTACAGCTGGGCGACACCGCGCTTACAGCTCGCCGACCGCTGGTTGACGGCTAAGCGGCATGACTGGAAGCTGCCTTGTAAATGACAGCCAATGAAAGCACGTTCGGCAACGCAGACCGCGGGAGGGGCGTGGACGAAGAGACGCGAGACGTAAGCTAGGGTATGGAGAGCCGTAAGCTACGGTACAGAGAGCCGTAAGCTAGGGTACGGAGAACCGTAAGCGCACCGCACCGCGGTTTGTGAGCTTGTCCCGTGGCGAGGCGATTACGTTACGATTCCGATTAGTGTGCGTTTCAGTAGGGAGTTTCATACAAATAATACTGAGCGGCTCGAGTTAATACGGTGACGATCCCTTTCCGAGTTGATACGTGTGCTACGACCTTAAAACTCCGTAAAGATTTGATCTTTCTGCTTGAAAACATTCCAAATCATTCACATTTACTTATTCATATCGGTAAATGGAACACAATTTAAAATTCAAACACGATGAATCGAAAAGTCGATTTTAGAGTCAACATTTCATATTCGAGTTATTTTCGTACATTCGCAATATTGAATGTCTAATTTTAAAATAGTGACTAAACCAGCACTAAAATAGAACTACATTTTGCAGCGCGAAATACGTTTTCATCAAAATATTTTTATTTATTTAGCTGCCAACGCTGTTTTAATAAACCGATACATGGAAGGTGTATATTAAAAGTATTTTATGTGCACCAAAGTTATCTGTAGTATGTATATAATTTATAGTGCGTAGTAATTGCGTGTGAGTAAGTTTGTATGTAGGAAGCGTAGGAATCAAAACTCCTCATCCAATTTTAATAATAGAATGCGCGAATGAATAAAACTACACTGAGTGACATAGACTAAATTATTCGCTGAAAATAGTACATTGTGTATTAATGGCGGTAAGTAAGGAATTACGATCGAGGCTCTAGTCTTTCTGAGTCGAGGTTCGTAATTCCCGTACCGCCCGTGAAACATACAATGTTTTTCATAACATTTGCGAGTAAATAAACAAAATTATAGGGCAGAAAAAACTTATTTATTAAAATTTATAGTCACTGTACAATTAGTAAAATTAAGACAAACGTTTTTTTTTTTCGGAGAGTCTTATTTTATATAAATTATTAGTTATATTTTCTTCATTATTAGAAATTGTGATATTTTTCGATGTATCTGACGAACACGGGTCTGCTGGTACTAACTTAAATGTTGTTGTCGAGGCACATGATTGTTTCTCACCAGTAACAGACAAGGTGGACGCACACGGCTCTGGTTCAAAGTTTGCAAATTATGAGCTCGGTTTTGGGTGGCACGACTTCATGATCTATTTTGCTATTTCATCACCAATTTACCACTTGTTAATGTTAATTTGTTACACACATTTGTTGACACTTGTCTTCAAATACAAAAGGTAAATAATTATGAATTTTATGCTTTAATACACAATTCAGCACAACTATTATTACGAAACTTTTTTTTTGGGATTTTATGACCTGGTAACTGGACCTTTAGGTCAAATCTTATTTTAATTTTAATATCAACACTGCACTATCACTTCATTTTTAAATTGTTTTAATGGTATTTTTAATGTATTTATATATCGGTTTGTAAGTATTTTTGTCTTTTAATAACTCTTTAAGTGGCAGCGGGCGCGGGCGGGATAAAGAATCGCACTTAATATTCACATCACTAAAATCACTAGCCAACACTAATCTGTCAAGCAAGAAGTTTTGACAGTCAAAAATAAGATGTTCCATGATTCCTTCTTGGTATTCACAATGTAGGCATGTATTGCTTGTAATAATGCCAAGTCTAGCAAGCTGTGACGGAGCAGTATTATGGCCAAAGCGCAATCTATTTATCGTAGTGATAAAGTCTCGGCTGGCTTCCTTTAATCTATTGTACCAGGGTTTAATAGGTAATCTTTCTTGTATACTTCCTGTTTAGTACCGAACGTTTTTGAACGCATATTTTTGGTGCGGCAACATTAATTATCTGAGGGCTTGACATTACTTTGACTTGACAGATAGACTTGGTTCCGGTTGGAAAAAAAATGTCCGCACGTTGGGACCTCTTGTGATGTAATTGTAATTGGTAAAATATCGTATTGAATCGCCTGTTGAAACCGATAATTGGGTCGCGAGTAACGATTAATTGGAATTTGTAATCCCCATTTGATGAAAAACCTGGGATATTTTGGGACATATCGCCGGTTTGTCGCCACCCGCATGGCACGCGGATTTGCTGAAAATAGTGATAAATAGCTTCAATCCGGTGCGAGTTTGTGCTGTGATGCTATCTGGACCGCGCCATCTGGAGACCGGCGCCTTGTGACCGTCCATAACACTTGACTTCATCACACTTTCACTTACTCATATTTACATACATACCACACTTGGGCGTGGCCTAGGAAGGTCGAAACTTGGCGTCTGCAGCTCAGGTGAGTGTCATTAACTTAGTTATTGATAAAGCCTCAGAGGCTATATATTGTTGTCGGCCGGAGAGCCTGTAGTTTGTTCATTGTTTGAAGAGCAACGTTAAGCTCCACGTACCGTGGACAAGTTCGGACACACCAGTATCGTTGCACTGGCCTTTTGTAGTCTTGAACACTTCCATACCACTTTCCTTTGATGTCTTGGTCTTTCTTCCACATTTGCAACCATATATTACATATATTTTCATTAATGTCAGTTATAGGAATATCCATTGCATTTCTAACATCAATAGCATTACTACCTTCATATGCGGTTTTATCAACTACTTCATTGCCAGAGATACCTCGATGAGAAGGTACCAACAAAAATACAATTTTTATGTGCTTAAGATAATATTGATGAATGAATCCTTGATGAAATACAGAATATAATTTGACTTAAACGAAACTGTAAGGTTAGGTTAGGCTTTTATCAAACTTAGTGAATCAAAAACAATCAAAAAGTATTTACAATTGCTAATTTGGCGAATATGTATTAATGCCTGGTAAACCGCATATGCCTCTGCAGTGAATATAGTACATGTATTGTGTAGAACAAAGCTTTGAGAGAATTTAGCATATGGATCATATATAGCAGCACGTACATAATCCCTCCCCTTACTGCCATCAGTGTAAATAACATGATAATTCTTATTATCTGTCAAAAACTGTAACATATCTGAATTATTATGAATGGGATTTTGTAATTCTTTAACGGGATGTGAAATACACTGATAAGAGACGGAGTAACATGGCCATGGGTACTGTTTTCTAATACCAGTAAAACTGTTTTCTGTTTCCAACAATATTTTGGATAATGTTGCGGATTTACCATTTAAGAGATCCTCTCCAGTTGTTAGAGGCCCAAGAGTTCTACTTACAGAAGATACAATTTTGTTCATTATTTTTCTGTTATTTGCAGCAATTAATTTAAGACAAAATCTCTCAGCAAGTAGAATGCGTCTCAAAATTAAGGGGATAGTTTTAGTCTCCACTTCCATGGCCCTTATGGGAGTAGAGCACATTGCACCAGAAATTGTTCTCAAAGCCCTGTTCTGCAATAGATCTAGTTTATTTACATGAGTACTATTTATATACACTAGTGAACTATAATCAAAATGACTTCTAACTATACTTTTATACAAAATTGATAATATTTTCGGGTCTGCTCCCCATGAGACACCTGCAAGACATTTAATTACATTTAAAACTTTTAGAGCATTCTTTGATATGTATTTAATATGTTCCTCAAAGGTTAATTTCCTATCTATTACTATGCCTAAATATTTCTTTGAATTTATTGAATTTATAGGTTCTACGTTATAAACTACTTTTGAATTGGTGTTCTCATTTCCAAATTTCATAACACGGCTTTTGGATGGATTAATTTTTAAATGTAGCACATCATTGTAATAGTGAAATAATTGGGTGAAACTAACTAAAAAATTTGTGAAATAAGTGAGATAAATGAATTAATTGCTCTGTTAATATTGTCAATTGCAATTTCTACATTATAATTACTACTGTACAAAACAATATCATCAGCAAACTGCAGAATATTTACATTACTATCAATAAATTTACAGATTTCACTTGTGTATCTATACTAATATTATAAAGCTGAAGAGTTTGTTTGTTTGTTTGCTTGAACGCACTAATCTTCGAAAGTACTGGGTGGATTTCAAAAATTCTTTCTGATTATGATTTTTTATTTATTTATTTATTTATTTACATATACACATACAACTATCCTTACAGGTATTAACCCAATGCGATAGCGTAGCAAAAGGAAAAAAAAAAAACATCATTCCCTTGCAGTCGGGTAAAAAACAATAAAACATACACAAACATTAATTATAATAACATATTACAAACAGTGCTGACCTTGTAAATTCACCCAGAGAACAAAAAAATAGGTCTGTCTCCCTAGCAATAAAGTTTATTGTGTTGAGTGCACGCGTCAGAGGCGCCTGCCTCAGAAGGTTGGTACGAGCGCTCGGAACCACCAGCAGCTGCGGCTGCCGCCGTCGCCACACGTACCTGTCCGGGACACACAGGCTCATCTGCCCTAAAATCGTCGCATTATGCACCTTCCCACGCAATATTATAAAAAAATATGAAGTGAGTGCCACTTCCCTCCTAACCCTTAGTTCATTGTATCCTACCATACCCAGAATAAATAAAGTAGGATACATTAATGGATAAAATGGATACACACCATAATACCGCATATATAAATATCTAATAAATTTGTTCTGCACACGCTCCAACATGAGACTATACTTAATTTCATGCGGAGCCCAAATGACTGCGTTACATTCTAACTGACTCCTAACCAATGCATTATATAATGCTATAATAGCTTTTATGCTCGTGAACCCTCGCACCGTACGAAGCATGAAACCTAAATTTCTGTAAGCCTTCTTACAGCTACGCATGATATGATCACGGAAAGTCAACCCGGTATTAAAACTTACTCCTAGATCCTTGACTGCCGTGACCCTTACCATAGGCAACTCGTCAATATGGTAGTTGTGTAAAATTGGTTTGTGCGCGCGAGAAAAAGTGATAGTCACGCACTTCGTACTATTAAATGGCAAAAGGTTTTCTTTGCTCCAGCTCACTACCCTATCTATGTCCCTCTGTAGCCTAATGCAGTCATCCTCGTTTTTTACCGCGAGAGACAATTTGAGGTCGTCGGCAAACAACAGACAGTGAGCGTCTTTAACTACTTCTGGTAGGTCATTTATCATCAGAATGAACTCTAATGGGCCAAGATTACTCCCTTGACTTACTCCAGATCTCGTGAAATATGGCTCTGATACATGTCCCGCATATTCCACATACTGCTGCCTATCGCTCATGTAACTGGCAAAAAAATTCAGTAACTGTGGGGTAAAACCGAATGCTGCTAACTTTGTAAGCAACACGTCATTATTGACTAGGTCGAATGCTTTTTTGAAATCAAAGTAAGCAGCATCAGCTTGTCCCCCACTGTCCACTGTCGGCACCAGTTGAGCCATGTGACAGAGCAGATTACTGGTGGTGCTTTTACCCGGCAGAAACCCATGCTGAGCGTCAGAGAGTTGTGCGCTCACCTGGAGATAAATGCTTTTATGAATAGCAGCTTCCAATACTTTTGCCGGCGTCGACAACACTGCGACCGGCCTATAGCTCTCCACCGATTCTGCTGAACCAACTTTTGGTACCGGAACAACGCGAGTCACTTTCCACCTCTCCGGAAACACTGCAGCTTTTAAGCACTTGTTATATATGTGAAGCAGCGGCCTAGCTAGTACTCGTGAACAATCCCTGAATATGTAAGGTGGAATGCCGTCAGGCCCTGCAGACTTTTTCGGCTTAAGACCTTGAAGTGCTTGACATACGTCTCCTAACTCTAATTGGTTCAAGTGTACACGCGCCGCCCCATTCCCGTAACCTGCATTTGCTATGGCCGCGCCTACATTCAGATCTGGTCGTTCTGCATTATACACGGAAAAAAAATACTTTGCAAACTCTTCAACACAGCGTTGACCAGTCAATGCCTCGCCGTCTTTCAGAATCACTTGCGGACTTCTCTTACCCTTTTTAGCTTTCGCATAATTCCAGAAGGATTTAGGATCATTCCGCATCTGATTCTGAATACGGTGGCGATACTGTTCCTGTGCAACTACCAATGCCTTTTTAACGTTGGTCCTACACCAAGCAAACGCTTCGTAGTCGACTTTCGACCCACTTGCCTTATACTGTTTATGTAAAAAGGACTTCAATCTTATGTCGCGAATTATTTCAACAGTGTACCACTCAGGATAAACGTATCTTGAGCCTACACGACTTCGCTTTTTTTTTGGAACGCAGTCATCTATAATAGAATTAATAATGTTATAAAAATAATTTAAACTCTCTTCTAAATCTAATTCATACAAAGGAGTCCAATCTACGGCTGCAATTGAGGAATACAATAACCAAAAGTCGGCTTTATTGAAGTTCCAACCTGGCGGTGCATACTCGCATACGTCAGGTGCAGCCGAGCCTGCTGAGCCGGGGCGCCGGCGGTGCGTATGCGTACTTACCGATATGTCAAGCGGCGGGTGGTAGGCGTCCACAGGCACGAGCGGCGCCTCTGCCGCGCGCACACTAACACTCCCTCCCTCCGCCAGTGTACTCAACACCAAATCCAACTGACGACCACTGCAATTATCGACTCTGTTACTCTGAGTGAATCCACAAAAGGTTTGAAAGTATTCGTAATAATTATTTACGGCTAAGGAACATGAATACAAGTTAAAGTCTCCTAAAACCACTATATCTCTGTACTTACAACAAAGCTGCTCAATTATATGAAATAATAACATACATTCATTGTCACTGCTATTGGGTGGGATGTAAACAACACAAAGTAAAAACATAAGCCTGTTACGCAGGTACACAGTAGCACAAACTAGTTCGAACACTTGTTGGTCAGACAGTTTCATGAGGAAGGCTATAAACTATCTAACATTACGCTACTCCTCTCAGTTTTCCTACAATAAAGGTATTGGTGAAGTAAGTCGGAAGAAAATATGCCGCTAAATTACTATAATCGCGTGAGCTGGCGAAATGCTGAGTTATACGTAAAGATCATGTACTACAAAAATATAGGTTTTATGTAGATCTAAAAAAAAGTCCGTGGTCCTGCATATCTAACTTTTATAAATAATCCACAATAAGGAAAATTATGTTAAGAAAATATTTAAAAAATAAGGAATGACTTTGTAGTATTATTATTATGCGGCCATATTAATATTTGCGTTTGAAAGTAATTTCATCATCAAGACAATTTTATGAAGATTATCTTTGCCTTTAACAGAATATAATTTGGACTTATAGTTTAGGAGAAAATGTAAAATTAAAATTATTCCACAACGCTATTCACCGTAACGGCCGCGGCGGCCCGGGGATGCACGACGCGTCTAGCATGACTCGCGTACTCTACCACTCCGCGATAGATACCGCACTGATAGTGAACCTTATCTTGGTTTCATTTCGACTTCTTGGCTAAGAGACTTCCTATGTAAAATTGTTTCAGCTTCTTTTACGTCAAATGTGTATTTTTGTATTTATACATTTAAATATTTATATTTTACTTTCTCTTTAGTTGAATAAGTAATTTTGATAGGGTGTTGTTTTGTTCATCCCATTTTTTATGTCATCGTTCAGTTTAAAGGTATGTTGTAATGAGATACCGCGGCCCCGGAAGGCAAGGGCTGCTGAAGTAACTGGGAGGGCTTATAGTCAGTAGAAGTTTTACACTCCTTCTCGCTCCACTTAGAGCGAGAGAAGTCATTCGATGATTTTCCCACCCGAAAAAACGAGTCAGACATTCAACGTTGGCATTGTTTAAAAGCGATGTTGTTAGGATTCCTTAGCCGAATAGCAAAAAAACGGAACCCTTATACTATTCGTCATGTCTATCTGGCCGTCTTTCCGTATGTCACAGTCATTTTATTCCGAAACTATTAAGACTACAGAGTTGAAACTTGATATATAGATGTATTCTGCAAACCGCTTTCCGATTTTATGCGAAAATAATGTAAAAAAAAAAACATTAAGGGGAGGCTCCCCATACATGGAACTAGAACTAAAAAAATTTTTTACATCAAGCCTGTACGCCTATGCGGGTGTCGGCGTCTATAAATAGATCTTTAAAAATGATACTGAGGTTCATGTAATCATTTTTGTCAAAGTCAATCGTTTGAAAGATATATTTGGGGACACATTTTACTACTTTGGAAGTGCCAAAATAGTAAAATGTGTCTCTAACTTTTAAAATAATAAAGTGTAAAATATAAAAAATATGCTGTAGATTCTAATGAAAACTTTTAACTAAAATTGATTCGAACGAGATACAGTTTTTGAGATTTCATTTTCACATTTGCAAAATCCGCAAATAAAACTTTGTCATATAAACATTATGATAACAGCATTTTTTTACGTTAATCTATACTAGCAAGCATAGCTACGGAATTCTTCATGGGCGAGTCAGTCGAAAGATATACGGTAAAATGTGTTTCACCCCCCACCCCCTCTTACTTTTATAATAATGGAGTCAAAAACCAAAACAAAATATATGCTGTAGATCTTAATAAAAATTTCAATTAAAATTGGTTTGAACGAGATCGGGTCAGCAGTTTAAAAATACTCTAAAAATACTCTAAATATATTCTTGACAATATTATTAAATTAAACTATATTTACTTAACGATTCTCTATCCAGTGCGAATTAGATTAACGCATAAAATTACACATTAATAATAGTAGTAGGATTATACGCGGGTGAAACCGCGGGGCACAGCTAGTATATTATATAACAAAGGAGATAGTGTAGCACCCTGCATTGTACCTCTAGATGCATATTTTGGACCATGTAATGTATTATTATGTCTTACATAGAGTTTTCTATTATTCAAAAAAATATATATCCATTTACATAGTTGGCCAGGCACACTTAACCTAGACATAACTTGTACAAGTATAGCTGGATCCAGACTGTCAAAAGCACCTTGAATATCTAGAAATACACAAAGAGTGTGTAATTTTCTGTCCTTTGCATGTTTCAGGTCTTAAATTAAGCAAGTGAAGCTGTCTGCACAACTTTGCCCTCGACGAAATCCATATTGTACATGTGGAATGAAGCCGTTAGATTCCATATACCAATCCAAGCGATTTTTAATCATGTTTTCAAATAATTTACCTAGACATGAAGACAGTGATATTGGTCTATATGAGCTGGCAAGCTCTGAAGGTTTATCTGGTTTGAGTATCGGAATGATACATTGTGTTTTCCATGATTGTGGAATACATTTACAATGCCATAGTAAATTAAGAATATTAAGAAACATTTTTTGTGCTGATTCATCTAAATTTTTAATAGTATAATAGGGGAGATCATCTAAACCAGGTGTAGTGTCTTTCCGAGATAACAAACTCATTTTAAATTCAGACCATGTAAAAGGATCTAACAAAAATTTTGAATTTAGATTATCATTATTTAATTCGAAAATTTGGCCTAAACTATTAACATTATTTAGATTGCTGTTGTCGGATAATTTATCTAAAAATTGAGAAATAAACTCATCTTTATATGACTCATTGCCAGCTCTTATACCTTTAAACATTTTTAGAAGATTCCAAATCTTACTTATAGGAGTAGTTCTATTAAATGTGTTCCATAGGTTATCCCAACCTATTCTTTTTGTTCCAATATGGTTCTTTTTTAAGTGCATCTTTTCTTTTTTAATCTAAATAGTTCTCCATAGTAGGTTCACTTCTATATAGTTTCAATCAAGGGTTTCAATGCATTGTAAGAGGCAATTACACTTATTTCACAAATGTCATTTCACCAAGGAGCTGGAGGTCTGCTTTTAAAATTATTTGGTTTATTAAGTTTAGGAATTGTCATATCTTTTAAAGTATCCAATCGAGAACAAAAATCATTATAGGTTGAAATAGGGTCATACAATTTTAGGACTAAATCATTGAATATTGTTTTAGAAATAGTTTTATACTTTTCCCAATCTGCTTTTTTATATATAAACCTATCAACAGGGGGATTAATATGATACTTATCTATACGTAGTGAAATCTCTGTTATTATTGGGTAGTGATAGCTGCCCATGGCATCATCATATACAGACCACTCGCATATTAATGCGAAGCTAGCACTAGTAAAGCTAACATCAATTGCAGATGGATTCCGTCTTGGGTTGTTAACAGTTGTAAAACTACCATCATTTAAAATACATAAATCCAAGTCATCAATGATACTAAATAAATCATGACCTCTGCTTTTAGTGGATAGACAACCAAATGCAATGTGGTGTGCATTAAAGTCACCACTGATAAATATGGGCTTTGAAAGATCATTAATAATATTACGTAATCTATTGATCCGTATATGTCCACTAGAAGGAGGACAGTATACACAAAGAATAGTCAAGCTACCATGAACGTTAGATACGGACAGAGCAACAGTTTGAATGTGTTCATAAAATCTAGAGTTTAAAACTTTGTACTTTAAATATGGCTTAATCAGTATTGCTACACCATTATGAGTATTTTTGGAATTTTTATTGTAAATATTATATCCAGGTATTCTAAAACTATTATCTTTAAACCATGTTTCGTTAAGTAAGCAAATGTCAATATTTTGTTTTTGTAAGAATTGAATCAATAAGGGTTTTTTACTATTGGCACTTTGAATGTTATACTGAACAATACGTAGCTTAGACAATGTGTGACTTGGATCCATTACTTGAGATTTTTAAGTAGTGTTTCTTTAATACTATTTACGGTGGTAGGCGTATTATCTCCTTTATTACCCAGTTCCACC
Source organism: Tholera decimalis (assembly GCA_943138885.2). NCBI lineage: Eukaryota > Metazoa > Arthropoda > Insecta > Lepidoptera > Noctuidae > Tholera > Tholera decimalis. The sequence goes on along the minus strand of OW964553.2, from coordinate 12,836,231 downwards.
AACGTCTGTACCAGGGCCATAAGTACATCGTCGTTGGCAACTATTTGGGCTTAGATGTCTACTTTAGGAGGGACATCTTTAGATTTATTTACACTATGTACAGTATTATTTACAGATATAGACTTATTTACAGATATATGTACAGACTTATTTACAGACTTATTTACAATCTTATTTACAGTGTCTGTTGGTTTCATTTTTGGAGGTAGCAAAGGTGGAAATTCAATGTTATCACTTGTGTGTTGTTTCGTCAATGTAGCACTTGCTTAAGTAATCTTATTTTTTATTCATACAAACACTATGAAAAACAAAGTTATTTAGCGTAGTTGTAAAAATGTAAATAAGCTAGCTTTAAGAAATTTTTAAGATTTTTTTTATTTGTCAAATAAATATACATATTATATTATATTATTATAGTTACTACGGAACCCTTCATGGGCGAGTCTGACTCGCACTTGGCCAATTTTTCAATTAAGTACGTGTAAACTCCTTGCTTGAAATTGCATTACATGTGTGCTGTGCTATGAATTAAAAAAAATACTTACTAACCTTGGGTTTCATGACAAAAAGAAAGCTCCAGGTTTTATATGGGGCATTACGGCCAAGTTAACCTGTATGTTTAGATACTGTTTACGTGCAAGTGTGATGAAAAAACTATTTATGCGAGCGAGGCCGCGGGCAGCAGCTAGTTAATAATACGATCTTAATAATGAAATGTTGGGTATCGCTTACCTGCTTTATTATCTATATTGGAATGTTGGTATCCTCTAAGATCAAAGATCCTCACAGCACCCTTTGAAGTTCAAGCGCTGCCTACTATTATATCAACAATATGGAATAATTGCTGAACTTTGCAATTAATTATTAATTCCTCGCCTTAATAATGAAGTTACCGCCTTGTGTTTGACAACACCGAATGTTCCAACTTTGATGGATAAAACAAGGAACATCGCAAAATTCGTACTACTCCTGCTCCTCCAGCTTCCCTGGGGCTAACCTTGACGTCAGCTTAGATTCTTGTAATAATTTAACTGGAAGATATTCTTAGTTGGTTTTGCGCTGATATTATCTTTGATGTGAAAGTTTTGAGACCAATAATATATTTCCTAATCCGAATAATTTACGCACTAATCCTCTTTGGCATGCAAATTAAGTAAACCACTATAATATTATGATAATCAGACGATAATTAGGTAAACATCAAAACTTCAGCTATATTTTAGCATGAAAACCGCAAATAGCACTTAGTCAAGCGTTTAAAACGGGAGTGGTCATTATTCAAGCCATTTGTCGCGGAGTCACCGGTGACTAATGGACCCCAGCTTGTCACAACTCACTTTATTTCCCATACCACTCGCATTTTACTCCACTTAATGACTCCATAGAAAATTTCTCTTAGTCCAAAACATTTTTACTGAGTTGGGAAGTAATACGAGCCGAAATGATTTTTTAAAGCACCATTTCATAGCGATTATAAGAATAACTCCCACACCATTACCGACGCGTGCGGTTGAACCCCAACAAACAGTAATGATCCAATTATTATTTGAAACAAATTATTTTGACAGTATTTCCGATCAGTTGGGTTAATTTAATCTCGATTATCTGCACTGTTGGAGCCGTATTATTGTGCAAATGATAATTTTAAAGCATAATTAGTGAATTCGTTTATACCTGAAACCTATTTCAAACAAATTATTGAGAACTTAAAACAACAACATTCTTTTATACTCAAGCAATGAAATTAAGTAGCTATTGAGGGGCTTAAGCTGGCTTATGGAGTGAATTATTCAAGTGAATTTTCTAAACTCAAAGCTCGCATGACGTAATCCGTGGAAAGCCATTATATCTGTCGGGAAATCTCATTTCCGGTTGGAGAAAAATGGACTCGCTGGCGGGCGGTTCGGAAGTGGGTCGCGACTCGAGGCGAGGATACTTCGGATGCCGCCCCGAAACCAGCGTGGAACACATGCGGAATGTTTAATAGTGATTAGCTTTCCATAACTTCATATTAATATACGTATTTTAGTATGTATGTATATAAGTTTACTTTAGTTATATATATACTTGTATAAACTCTATACTATAAATATATTATCTACTCGGTTTTTTTTATGCACCTGCCATGTTATCTCTTCGCCGCTTATAGTTGACACCTGTAGAGAATACCTAAGGCATTAAGTCCACTTTTGTGTTGCATAAAGTTTTAAGAAATATATAAGGTCATACAGCTATCTACCGCTTTTTAAGTTATACACTGATTTCGATATCTCGAAGATGCCTACTTCACAAAAAAACTTCGATTATGATTATGATCTGTTTAATATCTCAACGAGTTTCCTATGGTATTATTATTAATGTATGATATGCTATTAATGCAATTTATGTATATAGAGACATTACAAACAAATACTATCCATTGCTCTCTACTTCTCAAATCGTAAATTGTAAAAAAAAAACTGATTTCTTTATACAATCATTTTCGCTACTTTAAGAGCCGCATCGTGCCACTCACATGCGAGCTAGACGCTACATGTGAAATTTTAAACGTTCCGCCAAATCCATTTCAATTAGTTCTCATTTTCTTGGAAAGTTTAATATGAGGAACGAATACCACCAACGTGCCAAACTGTCCTAGGAGATGATTGGAGGATTTTTAAACACTAATAATGTAATAATGCTATGGGAATCAGAAATAGAAATATTCGCAGGAGCGAAGGTTAATAATGGAGCTACCACATGCTTAACGAATGTCCCAAGTTACACCTATGGTTAATTAAATAACTATAAAATGTACTTAACGTTTTGAATCAACAGTCAAAGATCAGATTCTGACAGTAAAATTCAATGCTGGAGTCAATATCTCAGTGGTAGAATGCCCATAAAAGCTCACTGGCAGGCAAGGCCTCACCCTTCTTTTCTACTGTGGAATCTATATTAAAGTGTACAAGGTCGCCTCTCCATCTATGTCCTGACCTACCACGTTATCGCTTTCCATAAAGAGGCACCCTTGGAGCTATTAAGGACAAGAAGTAATTTAAAGCTTTAGGGAGGTAATCAACGCCGCAATTGCGGCGGTAAGACCCCTCTTTGAGGAGTGGCTAGATCGGCGTCACGGCGTCCTGACCTACCGCATGACGCAGGTCCTCACCGGACACGGAAGTTTCGGGAGGTACCTGTGTCTGATGGGAAAGGAGGAAACACCTGGGTGTCACCACTGCGAGGGTCGCCCTGAGAACACCGTAGAGCACACGGTACAAGACTGCCCCGCCTGGGCAGAGCACCGACGTGTCCTCACGGCGGCGATAGGCGGAGACCTCTCGCGCCCGGCATTGGTCGAGGCCATGCTGCGGGGCGAGAGGGAGTGGGAAGCGGTCGCCTCCTTCTGCGAAGCAGTCATGCTTCCGAAGGAGGAGGCGGGCCGCGTGAGGGAGAGGATGGCGTCCTCCCTCCAGCCCAGCCGCAGTGGTAGACGCCCACGGCGTCGGACGTCGGCCGACGATCTCCGGCCACCGTAGGCGCGGGCATGCGGACAGCGAGTAAAGGGCAACTCGCTGTCCGACCATGGACCATGCCCGGGTCGACGGCGCGTCGTGTTCCACGTGCGCCTCAAAGAGCGTCAGCAACATGACGAGGCCCCCTCTGCAGAGGGCCGAAGCCCGCCGGGGTCGTGGGACTCATCCCGTTACCGTGGCCCCGGTATGTAAAGGGTTATTGAAGGAACACCGTGGATTTTAGTCAGTAAAAGTCTGACAGTCCCTCCCACCCTGCCCGGAGTGGGAGGACTTATTTGATAATTTTACCACGTAAAAAAAAAAAAAAAAAAAAGGGCGGTAATCAAAATACAAGCACATTTATTTAAAACCACTTGGCTACAAATTTATCCCTAGCTTTTCTGTCAAGTACAAATAAAAGTACACACGACAAATATAACTCCAGTCCAATCTACTTCAATGACAAAATAACGGCTAATAATATCGACGTTCAATATTTGTAAAATTTATATTTCCCTCGGGAAATAATTTGAATGTAACTAGCTGTCAAGATAAGGACCCTAGGCGAGTGAATTATATCGAAACAACTTTAACTTTACTACATATAAACGTCGACGTACTAGAAATGACAGGCAGGTAAGTATATTGCTATTGGTTGTAAAATAACTATTTCTCCCGCCCCCGGGTCGCATGAGACATAATTCAGAGTATTTGCTTAACTAATTCACTACAACAACGCCTGTGACATACAATATCGCAAAACCTAAAACATAAAAATCTCGTGTCACAATGTTTTTATCGAACTCCTCCGAAACGGCTTGACTGATGTCTATGAAATTTGTTTGGCAATAGGCCGTAGGCTATTTTTTTATTTCACTATAAATAATTAATATCGCAAAACAACTTCATCCCAGGTTAGCTAGTATAAGTACCTACCCACAGAACATTACCACATACATAATTAAGTAGATGGTAGCCCAGTAAAATGCCAAATTATGATAGGTTTCGATGCTAAAGTTGAGTTTGATAATACCCAACTTCAAAGCCTTATTCAAAATGAAAGTTTGATACAATCAGAGTGTGAATTTTTTAAAGTTTCAGCTGTTAGGTATTTCAAAATCATTTTTATATTACTATCTGCTTACTTTAGTCTCCATTAGGCATATTTTTAATAAAATAACATTTTAGTTACAAGTTCGATTTCAAAAATGCAAGCTGAATATTTAGAGAGTTTTTTAAGATAAGTAGATCATTAAAATAACATAGAAAACTTCAAGTGCTTTTAATGGAATACTGTATATCAAAAGAGATACCTAAGTGGTCTGAAATGTCTGAATAAATTACATTTGTAGGAGATTGCTTCTTATCGTCGTCTCCCCATCTATCACGATTACGTTAAATTATATGAAAAGATACAATTAATGCTTTAAATTCACCAAACTAAAGAATTCGGGACGCTTTTGTCTTTACAAATGTTCAGGTCTAATGATAATTAAGAATTTCGTTTAATTAACTAAATGAATGTCGGCAAAATCTTAATGATTTTAATTAAGGAATAATAAATTGTCTAATAAAATTATGAGCTTGTACTGTGTCGACATCTCGTTGCCTTAGTTATTTGATGATATTAAGATATAGGTTTAATAATTAGCTTAGGTACATTGGCATTGAGAATATAATGAATAGATTTAATTTATATAAGGCATCCACTACCAGGATAAGTAGTAAAATTGACCAAGCTTCGAAATTTATTGTAGTATATGTATGTATATTGTTATTTTCAAACCACTTTAATAATGCCATTATTGTCAGCCAAAACACAATAGTATCAACATCAACTACTCCCAAAAATAAAACATCTGTTTATACGTTAATAAAATTTAGTTCAATCGACCATTACAATTGAGTATAATTATATATTATGGTGTTGGATATGAGATCTAAAAGAAATTCTCCACTACAATAAAATCCTATGTGTGGACATAATGCTAAAGTCTGGTTTACATAACGACACGACGGTATAATTCAGGTCGCGGACCTTTTATTTCTCAAAAACGATGCAAACAAATAAAAAAAGTGTCTTGTACCTAACCTTTAAGTTAGCAACAACATTATTTTAAGATAGCTACAGAGGTAAGCTATCTTAAAATAATGTTGTTGTCACGAACCGTTTGTGAATTATCGATATTTAAAAATCAACAACGTATCGACACCACACAACGTATTTTATCCCGGAATTACTACGGGATCGGAATTCGCGCGGGAAAATAACACCCACGCGAATTAAGTCGCGGGGAACAACTAGTGATTAATGAGTAATTAATGAATTAGTTAAAATAAATTGTGTAGGTGTATGCTATTCCTAAATAAATAATCATTGGAACTCAAATTTTAAAAACCATCGATTTTGAATGGAATTTATTGTAGCTATTTACATTTTGTAGAGAAGTTATAAGTACCCTAATCAAGGTTTATTACAGTCATATGATATTTACAATAAAGACAATTAAAATTTTCAAAAACTCTATAAACATGAATATTAATTGATGTAATATAATATAATAATTTTAAATGAATATTAATGTTTTTCAGATCGTTTTGAAATGGTTTTATAATTCGATGAAGCTGGCTGCATGCACAAAAATACATGACTCATGCGGCGTTACCTCGCTCTGAGGCGTTCCATTTAAGGCTTGAAGTTCAAGCGAGAGCGCGGAACGAGCGACAAAGAGGCACAATCGGCCTCCGCGTTCGGTAGCGTTCGACATCTGTCTCTCTCCTACTTGAGTGAGCGATGCGTCGGTATGGACAGCTGCTATACAATAATACATTTATGTACATGTTTTCGTCAAGTATGAAGTGCAGTGAAAACTACTTTAGCAACGCCATTCGCGCAGCCAATAATCGCTGCTTCAAAATCGAAAGCACAAAAACAATGTGAGTACAGACAGCGTATCGCAGCATCTAGAACTCTTGCTCAGGTGGCTGCTGCGAGAAAATCAAAAAACGAAAGACAACGCAACAACAGATTACGCCAAGCTGCTAACTTGGCTACTGCCAGTGGTTCTCTTGAAGCAACAACTACATCTTCATCTCGTTCAGGGGAAGAGACGAACAATGTAACAACAAAATATCTATCAAACAAATAAAATTACAATTTTCTATTGAAAAATGCAACCATTCCATCAGTATTTTCTTATGACGTTGTCACGTTCAACTATCGTCAGTAAACCGACTTTACAAACAACCGATTTTTGTTTTATTTTATTGAAAACTAGCTTTTGCCCGCGACTTCGTCCGCGTGGAATAGTTACTTTGGGCTAACGTTAAATTTAACCCCGATTTTGAAGCATTCTTCATTGGCGCTCCGCTCCTATTGGCCTTAGCGTAATGATATATAGCCTATAGCATTTCTCTATAAATTGACTATTTAATTAAAAAATAATTTTTCAATTCGAACCAGTAGTTCCTGAGATTATCGCGTTCAAACAAACAAACAAACTCTTCAGCCTTATATTATTAGTATAGATAGCTATTGCCCGCGACTTCGTCCACGTTTCCGTCGTTTTTCGTAAAAAAAAAAAGTAGCCTATGTCCTTCCTCACGGTTCAGTGATTTTGATGTAACAGACAGATTAACTTACGTAATTTAGTAGGGAAATATAATATGTCAATCTATAATACTGTTGAAAAATATCGCAATACCGAATCGCACAATATTATTGTTAATATCTGTGCCCGGGACTCTGTCAGCGTGTAACTCCTTGTGTGTTATTAAGTTAATGTATTGGTAATATTGTTTAGATCACGTTTATATGAGGCTTAAGTACCTATAGAACGAAAATACTTCAGCGCAAAGCTTCCGGGTAAACTATGTTGAAAGTTGACCCATCCGGCACGTGAACATAAAGATTTTTAGAACTGCTAACCCGGGAAAGAGCGACGTACAACTGACCATGCGAGAAACAACTGACACCGAGATCTACTCCAGCAACACGAAAAGTCTGCCCTTGAGCCTTATTAATTGTCATTGCATAACACACCGATACTGGGAATTGAGTTCTTTTAAATTGGAATGGAAAATTATTTGGTATTATGGGAATTCTGGGAATAAAGACGGTTTCTCCTGCACCACAACCTGTTAAAATTTGAGCCTCGATTATATTTTGTTGCAACTGGGTTACTTTTAGCCGATTTCCATTGCAAAGTTGTGGTGGTTTTAAATTTCGGAGCAGAATAATAACCAGAAAGCTTCAAACTGCTAAGCTATCGGGAGTTACACGTGTTATTGTGAGTCAACCATAAAAGATAGATATATGCTGTAGTGGGATATTTGTTATATAATTTTAAGGAGAACATTTTCGTCATAAATTATTTCTGTGTAGCTTTAACCATTAAGGTTGCACTCGCGACGGAAGCTTAAAAAATGGAGTAACTTCTCCCGTTTTTCCAACATTTCCCTTCACTGCTCTGCTCCTATTGATTGTAGCGTGATGAAAAGTATACTATAACCAGCTCAGGAGTATGAAAAATAATTGTACCAAGTTTCGTTAAAATCCGTCGAGTAGTTTTTGTTTCTATAAAGGTTATACAGACAGACAGACAGACAGACAGACAGACAGACAAAAATTTTACTGATTGCATTTTTGGCATCAGTATCGATCCCTAATCACCCCCTGATAGTTATTTTGGAAATATATTTCATGTACAGAATAGACCTCTCTACAGATTTATTATAAGTATAGATAGATAGGCTTGCGATTGACCACCATCTAACCTGATGTAGTCGAAGATGAGGCACGCTTACCTAGAAGTAACCTATTTATTCTTGACTTAAATACCCCCAGGTTATAGCTATCAGAAAACACAGACTCAAAAATTAATTTGTTTTAATCTTCAACCAATTATTTCCTAGAAACAATACTTGCACCATGTGAACCCTACTTAACTATAAGACGTGGCGCATCAATCCGTCGGATCATGTCGGACAGGGACGGATGTTGCTGTCGTCTCAAATTTTGTCTCCATTCTCTCGAAACGCGTTATTTACGAAGCTTACCTACTTTAAGGTCCTTCCTTTTTTACTCGATTAACTACCAGTAATGGGTTTGCAGAAAAAACAGGGCTACGTTTAATCTCGTCTAATGTAGATGTATTTTTACGGAGACCTCGTAAGTAAGCGAATTTGGTGAAAATAAATTATGCAAGTAGTACCGTACCCGTACCAGTTAGGTTTAAATATAATTATGGTTTTCAATGTTTGTTATAGTGTCGCAAACATGCAAGCGTCTTTCTTATTTGCTCGTAAATGCTACCCTTTTCAAAGTGAACTAGTTACCTACTAGTTTTATCACTGGTATGAACCACGGTCTACCAGCATTATCTACATTATTTTTGGTAGTCAGCACATTACTCCACCAATGACATCTCATTACGCCAAGGCACCCAGGGCCTACATAGAAGCAGTATAAGTATAAAATAGGGTATTATTCCGTCGTCGGTTATCTGGCTGTAACCTCGGGTCGCTAGTAATTACCACTGTAGACACAGATAATTGCCTCGAGATTCTGCTTTACCCAATTTTTATCACAATTTTCCTCGCTACGGTACCAACAATTTCGTTTTCTGAAATATCTGCGGTGTGCCATCAGATCATATCGTCGTGCGTTTGACGTCAATTGTTGAGCCCTGCTCACGATGTAAGATAAAAATAATGACATATTATTATTATTGACGTTTCATTCTTTCTACGGCTTTATATATTTCTTTTCACGTACGGGACATGGATGTAAACATAAAAAGTAAAGCAAGAATATAAAAATTACATAAAAAAGTCGAAAAAAGTAAAAAGTTAACTAAATCAGATTTCGTCGTTGCTGAATCCAACGAATGCGACACATTGTACAAAAAAGTGTTCAAATGAAGCTACTCACGGGCACTGAGTACCTGCAAGCTAAACTGCAACGTGTGAAGCACGCGATTCTACAAAGCCGTTGAACTTTAAGTTTCTAGCTTTCCTCGACAAATGAACAGTGAACAGTGTAGCAAGCGGCTGAGGCAGCGAGACGTGTTCAATTCATCACAGCGCACTCGACTCAGCAATACTTCCCGCTCGCAATTTTTCCGATGACGAACACTTTCGTACATCACAGCGGAAAGTCGCTGACTCAGGGGGGTTATTATGTGTCGTCAACCTCTATTAAGCGTAGGTAAAAAGACTGCGAGTGTGGGAGCGATGCCCTGTATTATGTATAAGCACTTAGATCTTGCGCGGTCGTAGCAGAAAGGGGTTCCGCCAAAATCCTCCGAAAGTATCAGTGCCTGTTGAAGATAACTAAAACTTTAAGTATAACTTTCAATTCAATACACAGTTCAGCGTATCATAGGGCTTGTAGGGATCTATACGACATTCATTCGGGATTTTCTGAGCGGAAAACTTTTAGTTCTTATACTTGTTGTTCAATCAATTCATTGAATACCATGAAGTAGATACCTAGCAGAATTTTAAATATCAGTTCTAATCATAATTAAGAAGACGGCTATTATATATTTTACAGATCTGCCTGTGACATCATAACTTCTAAATGGATTAACCCAGCTTGATTAAGCTTTTTGCATGACCACTTAATCAATAAAATAAAACTTTGATAATAAAATAAGCGTCATTTGACTTGGCGATGCTTAGATCAAAATATTCCTTCCTACCTACGAAAATATTATACTCAAATTATTAAAACATTATTTTTAGTGAACTAGCTACCTGCCAATCATAGCCAGTCTCCCATCCATCGCGGCTAAGTTCTTGTCTATCAATTCTGTTCATTTCACTAAGTTGAATAGGTGCTTCGTAAAATCGATATTTCGCTTCGGTGCACACTTTGAATCCGTTTCCAATAATTAGGATTTACTTTGTCATAGACTGAGTATACATATAGTGATACACTCATATTCAAAGAAATTATAGGTGTGTGTACCTCGAATGACGTCATAAACTCATTAACCTATATATAGCAGACCACAAAGTTAAGTAAAGAGCTATCAAATAGTGTCATTAAAATATTGCTGAGAAATAAATACAGTCAGCGAAGACCATGTCAGCAAATTATATTTGCTGACATTATAATTTATTCATGTGAATGTGTGAACTAAAAAGTTATGTATTTACTCCGTCGTCTTCATTCAGTTTCTGAAAATGTAAAACTAGTCACAGATGTTTCAAACAGTTGTCAAAATTATTTAATGAAATAATAAAGACGCTGCGTAATACCAATAAATGCAATTGGTCACAACGCTCTCGTGTCTAAAGTTCTCTTCACTACTAAAGATTTTGGTGAAAGCCGTGTCTTAGATTCTCCATGCATCTCGAAGTTCGGCTTTTCACCTGGTCACCAACGGATAAGTGATCGGCCGCGGTGGCTGTTCAAACGACTTCAAAAAGAAGGAATTTATCAATTCGACTGGGTGTTTAGAGCTCAATTACGAAAATAAGTATGTAAATAATGCAAAATCGGTATATATTTAGGCAGTGGTGTTGCAGTGGCTACAAGCACGACTTAGCAGTTTGTTGGTTGAAGTATCGAACCGAGCCAGGCAAATTCACTTAATGTTATTTTATCATCACGACGATAAAAAGAGTTTAATATATTATTACATTTAATATAATTACAGACCAGCTTCTGCCTGCGACTTCGCTAGAGTGAGAGGGTTTTCCCGCGTAAATCGGGATCGGGTCCCGTGAAAATTCCGGGATGAAAAGTAGCCGATGTTTTATTCCAAGATTTCAACCATCTATTTACCAAATTTATTTCAGATTCGTTCAGTAGTTTTTGAGTGAATGAGTAAAAAAATCTACACATCCATCCTCACAAACTTTCACGTTTATAATATTAGCAAGATAAGATTTTAACATAAGATCCATACAGTTAATCTCAGTCTTATCTGAAGTGCGCAAAACTACTGACATAATGTTCGGCACTGAGTTTGGCTTTAAAACAAAAGCATCGCCCACTTTGTGCAATACCCAAAGGATAAACTTGAAACCAAAATAAAGTTAGAAGCCCCGCAAAACCTTATCTGAAAGTTACTCTCCTCTAAAAAGTTAGCAAGCGATGTGCAACTAACAAGGCAGATTTTTCCGATACATTTTGTTTGATAGGTATTGTTTTATAACTTTTATCGAATAAAATCCGAGGACAATGTCTCCCCAAAAAGTTTTAATTTGTTTTCAGTTTTATTCTTCTTGTAGGCGTTAATTCAAGTGAGATAGCCGAATTAGGTAAGTTGGATAAAAGGTCAATGAAGTCTTTAAAGAGCGACGAATACTTATCAAGATGTGTAAGAAGGATCAAATCGGAAACGAAAGAAATTAACTGTTTAAATTTAACTGTATTCTTTTTTTATTTATGCTAATACTTACTTCAATTATAATATGAAGTTTAAAAGTCATCATTTTCCTGCTCTTATCCCAGTTACTTGGAGTCGGCGCCACACGTTTTCTTCTTCCATTCTGCCCTGTCAGATGTTATCAACCGACGACAAAAAGAGGAGGTTATCAATTCGACGCGTATATTTTTTTTTTTTTTTTTTTTTTTTTTAATGTATGATCACCGATTACTCGAAGACGGCTGAACCGATTTAGAAAATTCTTTTTTTGATTGAAAGGGTATACTTCGATACTGGTCCCATTTTCATAAACGTCAGGATTTGATGATGGGATCCTGGAGAAATCGAGGGAACTCTTCAAATATTATAGGCACACCTATGTCGTTTTGGGTATTTATTATAGTAACTTGTGCAGTTGCTCTCAAAAAGTACCATTTGAGGAAGTGGAACTGATGATGAAGACCACAAATGGCCGCCGAAACTACTCAATAATTAGTATTGAGTGGATTGCGATTCGATTACTTGAATATGGATGTTACGCACTTTATGCTCGTCACAATGCATATGGTGATGTAGAGCTGATGGTGAAGTACCAGGAGAACTCCTCAACAATTAACGGCCCAGCATTGGGAAAAGCAATATTTTGTAAAAGGTTATAAGTAATTGATAATTAGGCTCTTGTAACTAGGTAAATTAAAAATAGACCAACTAAAAAGAGTGAAATAAAAACTTTTTACCAAAAAATTAAACCGACTCCCAAAAACACTGCAAAGTGAAAAATAACTTTAATTTCGGAAGTCGGTGCCAAAAACTAAAATACAAAACTAAAGACACCGACTACCGAAATTAAAGTTATTTTTCACTTTGCAGTGTTTTTGGGAGTCGGTTTAATTTTTTGGTAAAAAGTTTTTTAGCATCATTTACTCTTTTTTCTTTCATATCATTCCTCACACAATCCATCCATCTTTTTTTGGCCTTTCTCTACCATCCAGCAACATTCAAATCTATCATTTATTTATTTATTATAATTATACTTAACCTTACAATAAATACACTTATGGATACAAATAATGAAACTAGTGATTTAAATAGATATTAAGTTTAAAAGTAATAGCAAATAAATAACTTATAAGATTTTATTGTATGTAGGTACAATCTATGATAGCACGGTACAGGAATATTAAAAATAGATTAAAATAGACTGCCTTACCTTAGGAATTTCCCCTGCATCATTCGGTACAAATCTTTATTCCGGTCGGGAATCGAACCCGTGACGCGCAACAGCCAATTGATCAACTACTACGCCAACCGTATCTTCATCATTGAAAAATAAGTAAACCACCAAACACAGTCAAACTATTAAAAATACATTTAATTTCCACACGTTCGGAAAGTTATCATTTCGAGGCTTATACATATACAACGTGTAATTTAAAGGGTATATACATACCAAGTGCATAGCTTCTTTGGATGATAACAAACGATATGGCAAGGGTTTTGTAATTCTAAGTCTACGTGTGTAGAACTTATTACAAATTCCAATACACTGATACCAGAGACCGAATTTTTCAAATTAAGAAGAACGAAAAGAATTATCGTGTTATTGACAAGTGACATGGAAAGTTATTGACCCTCGTAGTGCTGTGACACGTTTGTTATGATTGGTATTCAAGAAATATATGAAACCAATAATTTGGTATCAATTTTTTGAGTCAGTTATTTTGTGCTGAAACTGTGCATAGAGACTCCATACCAGATGTTGTCTTCAGCCCTTTTGGATAGATATGGGGTTTCCGTTACACGTTGTATAAAGAAAAGTAACCCGATATAGAGCAGCGGTGACCCACTGATCCGGACCTAACTTATAGATAGACAGGGCACTTACATTTGCGTAACGACAAAGGAAAACATCGTGAAGAAACCGGCAAGTTCTAGGACCAAAAATACGAAGATATGAGTCATCCACCAACCTGCACTAGACCTGCGTGGCGGAATTCGGTCCATTCCATCTCATAGAAGGGAGGCTTTTGTCACAGCAGTGGGAACGTTATAAGCTAGTCATGTTATGTAAACAGATGCTTCTTTTCAAAATGAATTACCAACTTATAAAAATTTGTTTATTAAAAGTCAAACTTTAGGTAAAAAATGACCTAGAGATTAGGAGCAGATTCTAAATTCAAATGTGTTGTTACGAGCTGGGGTTCGGAATAGAAATAATTTACACCAATTAAACCAAAATTAACACTTTAATTAAATATACAAAAATAAAAATTAACACAGTTATTCACACTATGATACTTGTCACTAAACACTAAATCGCGCTGAAATTCACTTGTAGATCTCAGATTATATCGCCTCGTATCTTGTAATAAGACTTCTGTCTGCGTTCCTCTGCGATCTATTTAAACCCCGAGCTATATATCTAGAACTCATAGAGAGTTCTAGAACATTCTTGTAAAATTGACTCACTGCCTATATTGCCAACAATATTCCAGAAGCTACTCGAGATACTCAGTACTGCTACTCGCCGCCAGGTGGCGTTAGTGTCTCGAACATTCTAGATTTCTGTCGAAGTTTCTCGACGTACTTCGCTAAGCGACTGGCGTAACAGTATGTATTTATAAATTTTATTCATAATTTGAATTTCATAATTATTTGATCTATTTTTAAATTATTTCATGAATCAGCCTGATTATCTTATGCAAGGTCCTTTCATGACTAAAATTATTTTGATCTTCCCAAGATATAATCAGACGCTACACTATTTAAAATATCATCAAGGTCATCTGTATAGAACTGAAAGTAATTGAACATTTACTCAACTCTATTGCGATGCTTTATAATTGGAACACCAATCCGAAACTTAATATTTCTGTTTAATTGGAGTTCAATTTGATTATTAATTTCATGAAGACGATTAGGTAAACTGTCTGTTATTTATAGTTTTCCCGAACTAGAGGCTAGAAATTCGTGTAATTTAGGCAAAAATATTCCTAAATAAACAAATGCTTAGTAGATATTATAATTAGTGTTTTTTTATTAATTAAAAACTAGCCCTTAAATTGAGAATGATATTTATACACGAAGGTAAGCTAATCATATTACTTTGACATTTGGGCATTTGACATTTGGACTCTGCCATTTCGACAATTGGCCTAAAATAAATTATTCGAATTAACAAATAAAGCTTGTGTGTACTCCCAATAAAACAGTTACGACTTTAATCAAAACTACCTTGCATGGAGAAAAAGAACATTGTCTCGATATCATAATACAGTTACTAACCCAGTAGTTCTTTTTTTTGTCAGGTGGGAAAATCATCGAATGACTTCTCCCGCTTTTTTTTTTTTATTCTAAAAGATGACTGGCAATGTGGGTAGAATTCACATTACTAGCAATCTTATTAACCCCTCCAACTAAGTTAAATATGCTTGTGTCTGGAGTGGGTTCACGGCAATAGTGTAATGGGTGGGATTCGAACTCGGGACCTGTCGATCACAAGTCTGACACCTTATCCATTAGGCTATTGACGCTTTGGGTTAAGCGGAAGGGTGTTTCAGACTTCTACTGACTAAAAACCCACCCTGTTCCTTCAGCTGCTCTTAAGTTCCGGGGCCGCGGTATCTCGTTAAAACATTCCCGCAACCCCGGCAGGCAATGAACCTATGGGCCCCGTCACCGGTGCTGACAGCTCCTTGAGGCGCGCGCGAACACGACGCGCCGCCGACCCGGGCCTGGTCCTTACCGGACGGTGAGCTACCCCTGCCCACCGTCCGCAAGCCCGCGCCTACGATGGCCGGAAATCGGCTCACGATCCCCAACACTCGGGGCATCTCCCGCGGTGGCTGGGGCGTGAGGAAGATTGTTGCCTCTCCCTCGCGCGTTCGGCCTCCTCCTTCTCTAGCATTACTGCCTCGCAGAAGGAGGCGATCGCATCCCATTCTCTCTAACTCCGCAACATGGTCTGAATCAGGGCCGAGAGTGAGAGTGTGCGCGACGCACCTTTTCTATAGTTTTATACTTTTTGATGTACTTTTTACAGTGTTTTCATATTTCGAATGTTAATTATTTTTGATATTTTTTCTTTTCTTTTATTAAAAAAGTGAGTCTACCACCAACGATCACGGCGTTTACTTCACCTAGAACAATCCCCTAGAAGATAGGAAAAGTCTAGTAAAACCAGCAGTGGTACTCAGGTTCAGTCCGCTTTATCGTGGTCCTTCTACAGCCAGTCTAGTAGGTAGTGGTGATGGTGCGTACTCGTGCGGGTGCCAAGATGGGAAATGGGAACGCTGTGGAGAGGGAGCTGGAGCAACCAGGGCCCAGCCACTCACACGCCGACACGGCGGCCACAGTCCAGACCCCTTCGAGGCCCGTCTCCGGCAATCAGACCCCGCCGAGGCCCGTCACTACCATCCAGACTCCGTCGAGACCAGTAAGTAGAACTTCATCTCGTTCTTCTATTACAATGGTGGCTAGAAAGTTAGCCGCAGAGGCTTTACATGCTCGCCGTATGGCTGAATTAGAGCAGGAGGCCGCAGAGAGGGTCGCCGCAGAGACAGTCGCCGCACGAGCACGCGAGGTAGCGGAGTTGGAACTCCTAGCGGAATTGGCGGCTATAGATGCCGATGCCAGTCATCGTAGTTCAAGAAGCAGCCGTTCGGTCAATGACTGGCTGCAGAAATCGCATGCTACTCTGAATGCTGATCCAGTTGGCCTAGCTGACTCCGTTAAATGCTCTTCAATTTTCCCGGTCGACCCCTCTCGCCCGGCTCTAGTTTCCACAGTATCGCCTAAAAAACCGGCTGACCTAGCCACCACAGCTACAAATGCTAACATGCATCTTTGTTCCAGAGATTCAGACCGCCTTGTGAAGTCGTTAGGCATTCTCATAGACAATGTTAATAAAGGCGCTTGCCACCGTAGGGGTGATAGGGATTTTCCATTGCCGTTTTTCGACGGTAAATCGCATCTAGAATAGCTTTCTTTTAAAAGAGCCTTTCTAGGCACGATGGACTCTCATTCTGCAGTGGAAAATCTAGCAAGGTTGAACAAAGCATTGAAGGGATACGCGCGTGAAGCAGTCATGATGCTGTTGGCAACGGCGCGCGAGCCTGGTGTCGTGCTACGCGCGCTCGATACGCGCTTCGGCCGCGCCGAGCTTATAGTGGCTCAGGAGGCAGCTGCAATGCGCGCTTTGCCGCGCGTCTCCGGTGAAGGTAAAGACCTTGCTATTTTTGCTAGTCGTGTTCGTAATTGCGTGGAAGCGATTCGGTTACTCGACCAGCCTCACTACCTAACATCGCCAGAGCTGATTCAATCAGTTATCTCTAAAGTCCCCCCACTGTTACGAGCACAATGGGTGGACTACGCCAGCAGTCACGCTGCCAGTGGTCTACCCATGCTGGACATGTTCGCCGACTTCCTGGCCAACATAGTCGAGCTGCAGTCTAGATTCGGTCTCCTCCCTGAGTCGACTGGCGCGCAGGGTTCAACACCCGCGGCTAATAGCCGAGTCAGGGATAAGGTGCACGCAGTCGTTGATGGAGAGAAATCTCGGTCAAAACCTAAAAATAGTTCATCCACGGCTGCTGCAGGAAAAATTCCCTGTGTTTTATGTCAACAACAGCATTCATTGACGCAATGTGACAAATTTATTTCCTTGTCAGTAGATGACAAGTGGCAATTCATAAAAAAGAAAAGAATTTGTCACAGGTGCCTCAAAGGAGGTTGGCATAGGCTAAGTTTGTGTTCAGCAAAAAGTTTATGCGACATTGGCGATTGTAAATTCCGCCATCATAGGTTGTTGCACAGTGATAGTGAGCGCGCAGCCGCGGCTCACATAGGTGTCGAAGAGGAAGACGACCCTGTGCCATCCACGTCGAGCTCCGCCCCGAGCACGTCGAGCTCCACACCTGAAGTTTCTCTTGCTGAAAGGGAGAAAGAGATCCTATCCCATGCGTCAACTTCTTTTTCAGCTGAAAGTCCGGCGCGATCGGTGAGTCTTCGCCCGTTGCTGAAAGTTGTCGCTGTGACTGTGTCTGGTCCGTCTGGTAGTGTCGATACTTACGCCTTGTTGGACGACGGGTCGACCGCTACTTTCATTGATGCGGTGGTCGCAAAAGATAGTCACCTTATTCGTAGGGCTAGATCAATTGGCGGTTTAGGGGTGTCGTCTCAGTTTGTCAACAGGGACGCCGTCACGAAATACCCATACCTTGTGGATCTTGCAGATGAGTTGTGTTACGGTAACATTCAGCCGATGATCATCATTGGCATTAACAACTGGCATCTCACCGTATCTAGGGCCACACGTAAGGGGTCCAAGTCACAACCTGTCGCGATCCGTACTGTGCTTGGTTGGGTATTGTTCGGTTTCGGTTGTAGTTCAACTACTCAGGTTGATGTTGTTAGCCACGCCACACTGCTCGAGTCCGCGACTGTAGGCCAGAGCGACCGTTCCGAATTAGAGCAGCTTATTAAGGAGCAGTACAAACTCGAGTCTAGAGGTATTTTGAAACGAGAGGCGCGCGATGCTGATGACAAACGTGCTGGTCAGATCGTTCAGCGCACAGCGCGCCGTCTACCGAGTGGTCGTTTTGAAGTAGGTCTGATTTGGAAGTCTGACGATTTTTCGGTACCTGATAGTTACAACCTCGCTTTATCTAGGTTTTTAGGCTTGGAAAAGAAGTTGTGTAAGGATGCTAGCTACGCGGAGCGGTATCATGCCAACGTTCACGATATGGTTGGGAAGGGCTACGCCGACCTGTGTCCAGAGGCGCCCACAGGGCCATGTATTTGGTACCTGCCTCACTTCGGCGTAGTCAACCCAAACAAACCTAATAAGCTGCGGGTTGTGCACGATGCCGCTGCCAAATCCGAGGGCGTTTCACTAAACTCGTTGTTATTACCGGGTCCTGACCTGCTTCAACCACTACTAGGCATTCTTTTTCGGTTCAGAGAGGGCAAAATTGGGTTGACCGCAGACATTCGGGAAATGTTTCCGCAAATTAAAATTAACGCTGAAGACCGCGACGCGCAGAGGTTTTTGTGGCGCGATAGTCCGCGTGAACCACTGCGCGTTTACCGGATGTCGTCGATGATGTTCGTTGCCGCTTCTAGTCCCTTTACGGCAGTTTTCATTAAAAATAAAAATGCTGCCGAGCATCAGACACGATACCCGGACGCAGCGCGTGTAATCATTTGCGATCATTATATGGACGATTGCATCAGCAGCCTTGACAGCGTGGATGAGGCAGCAAAACTGGCCGCTGATATTCACGCTGTCCACAAAAACGGGGGTTTTGAAATGCATGGCTGGGCCTCCAATAGCGCGTCGGCCCTGAAGTTGTTGCCGAAGGAGACATTGCTGGAGGCGCCGGTGACGTCACCCGTAGTCTTGGGCCACCTGGCCACTCCTGTGAGGACGCTTGGCCTTATTTGGCAGCCCGCTACAGACTGTGTTGGTTTCAATATTGAATTAAAAAAGGGTGGGCTACCAAAAAAGCTTACCAAGCGGGTTATTGCGGAATTGCAGGTCCCACGCTGCTACAGTCCAGCCGGCTGTGAAGTAAGTCACTGCGAGCTGCATGTTTTTTCCGACGCCAGTGAGTCTGCCTTTGCTGCGGTAGCTTACTGGCGGTTCGTGCTTAAAGATGGAGAAGTCAACCTAGCACTGATTTGCAGCAAGGTCCGTGTAGCTCCCCTAAAGCCGGTGTCGATTCCGCGGTTGGAGCTGCAAGGAGCGTTGATCGCCGCGCGTCTCGCTTCATCAATTTGCGACTCTCATCTTTTCAGGCCCGTCAGGTAAGTTTTTTGGTGCGATTCAATGACGGTGTTGAGTTGGTTACGAAGCGAGGCCCGCTCGTTCAAGCCTTTTGTTTCGCACGGGGTCGGCGAGATCCTGGATTAACTCCAGGATCTCGCCGACCCCGAGTGCCAGTGATTGGCGGTGGGTGCCTAGCGAGTTGAACGTCGCTGACGATGCAACCCGGTTAAAACGCATTACGTTGTCCCTAGAGTCTCGCTGGATCACTGGTCCGGAATTCTTGCTTTCTTCTGACTGGCCTAGTGAGCCTTGTAGTTCCTCAGAGTACCCAAATGTAAATGAAGAGAGCAGGAATCCGGTACATACCATTGCAGCAGTTCACCTTATCGGTAGCGTTGAGAGGCCTGTGCCTGTCTCAGCTGATCCCAAGCGGTTTAGCTCTTGGCTGAGATTGGTACGAGCAACATGTAGAGCTCATAAATATTTAACTAAAATCAGAATCCCCTCCTTATCACGTAGGGGGTTTCATGTAGAACATTTAGTACGTGAGCAAGGGGGGATAGTAACGTTTTCTTTTCAGCCGTCAAGCTCTTTTGGCTCTCAACACTCAACGCATGAGACAGCTGCCGATATGCGCTTGGCCGAGATGCACATTTTGCGCCAGGCACAGCTGGACTCATTTCCCGATGAGTTACTGTGTCTGAGCAGACTACCACCCCTGTCCATACCTCGCATGAGTCGGCTGTTCCGACTGTCGCTGACTGTGGATGAAGACGGCCTTCTACGCCTATCCAGCCGTATTGCCGCGGCCTCGGGAGTGCCTGAAGCCACAAAGAACCCCATCGTCCTCGACGGGAAGCACCCTGCCATGCAGCTACTGGTGAACCACCACCACCGCCGAGCCGCCCATGCCAACATGGAGACCGTGGTCAACGAGCTTCGCCAGAGCTTCTACTTGCTCGGTTTAAGAAATGTCGTCCGCTCCGTTGCCTTCCGTTGCCAGCTATGCCGCATTCGCCGAGCTAAGAAATTCCAGCCACCTACTGGGGATCTACCGGAGGCACGTTTAGCTCACCACAAACGCCCCTTCACTTTCACTGGGCTAGACTACTTCGGGCCAGTTCAGGTGACTGTTGGCCGAAGACGGGAGAAGAGATGGGTCGCTTTGTACACGTGCCTAGTCCTCCGCGCCATCCACTTGGACGTTGTTGGAAGCTTGTCAACGGATTCTGCTATAATGAGTCTCCGGCGCTTCGTGGCTCGCAGAGGAACGCCTTCTGAGATCTGGTCTGACAATGGCACCGCTTTCGTCGGGGCAAGAAGAGAACTCCGTGCACTCTACGGGAACGCAGCTATGGAATATGCTGCGAGGGAGAAAATCAGTCGGCGCTTCATTCCTCCGTCGGCCCCGTTTATGGGTGGAGTATGGGAGCGACTGGTCAGAAGTGTGAAAACAGCACTCCAAACGACCCTCACCGAACGTGCTCCGACAGAAGAAGTTCTGCAAACCGTGCTGGCAGAAGCAGAAGGGCTCATCAACTCCCGCCCCCTGACGCACGTCTCGGTAGAGCCCGGCAGCGTAGAGG
This sequence comes from Tholera decimalis, assembly GCA_943138885.2. Taxonomy (NCBI): domain Eukaryota; kingdom Metazoa; phylum Arthropoda; class Insecta; order Lepidoptera; family Noctuidae; genus Tholera; species Tholera decimalis. The sequence goes on along the minus strand of OW964553.2, from coordinate 12,815,002 downwards.
CGCTTACTCCGAATCATTTTCTCCTCACAGCTTCGTCGGGGCGCCCTGTTCCAGCAGCCTTGACGGACCGAAATCTAATATCAAGAAGCGGCTGGCGGAAAGCGGTCAGACTGGCGGACCACTTCTGGCAGCGCTGGGTTAAAGAGTACCTGCCGAATCTTATTCCCAGACCCGGGCAAGGTGATATTCCAGAGTTGGCTGTGGGCGATCTGGTTCTGATAGTTGACGGCAACCAACCAAGAGGCTCCTGGCCGAGAGGACGCATCTCAGCGACTTACCCGGGCCGCGATGGGGTGATCCGAGTGGCAGACGTCAGAACTGCAGCGGGCATACTGAGGAGGCCCTTGAATTAGCTGCTCAAGCTGTGGGCTTAACTTGGGGGGGAGGAATGTGCGCGACGCACCTTTTTTATAGTTTTATACTTTTTGATGTACTTTTTACAGTGTTTTCATATTTCGAATTTTAATTATTTTTGATATTTTTTCTTTTCTTTTATTAAAAAAAGTGAGTCTACCACCAACGATTACGGCGTTTATTTCACCTAGAACAGTCCCCTAGAAGATAGGAAAAGTCTAGTAAAACCAGCAGTGGTACTCAGGTTCAGTCCGCTTTAGAGAGGTCGCCGCCGCTGATCGCCTCAACGAGGACACGGTGAAGCTCTGCCCAAGCGGGGCATACCTCTACCGTATGCTCCACCGTGTCTTCCTGGTGGTCCACACAATGATGACATCCGCGCGTGTCCTCCTACTGCATCCGAAACAGGTACCTCCCGAAACAGCCATGTCCGGCAAGCACCTGCGTCAGGCGAAAGGTGAGGACGTCGGACGATGGCGTCTCTCCAGCCACTCCTCAAAAAGAGGGGACTTATCGCCGCGATTGCGGCGTGCCCAGCCTTCGGTTGCGACAGCCGCTCTTTCCATGCTGCCGTGAGTTCTCACCGGAGCTCTGTCCGCTGAGCCGCGATTTGTCACGGTAGCGGAGTTTCACCCCGGCTTAGCACCTCCGCGCGCCAGTTGTGCACGCGTGCGAGGGCTACCGCCTCCAGATCCCACGGCAGCAATCCGGCGAGGAGGTCCGCCGCCTCCCCGGAGATCGTGCGGTATCCCCGGATCATACGGATGGCCATGACACTCTGAGACGCGACCAGCTGGCGAGCTGGTCGCCGCTGCGCCGCTGGTGGGCCACAGGGGCCCCGTAGAGGGCCATGGACCACACGACCTCTGCATATAGCTTCCTACAGAAGGCGTTTGGCCCCCCTAGATTGGGTAGGAGCCGCTTGAGTGCAGCCCCCGCCCGGTCCAGTCTTGAAGCCAAACATCTGAAGTGTTCGAAACCCAGTAGTTCTTAGACTTATGTTTGTAGTTGTAACAGTTTCACCTTTAAATGACAACTGTCAAAAATGACTACACATGAGAAAATTTAGTTTTTATAAAAAATCTTTCTTTTTGTTCTTAAGTTTGTACGGTTTTACGAGTAAGTCTTCTCGCACTCAATATCCTTCAACTGTTTTGACATGTTATTAAATAGTGACCATCCGATTTACAAAAACCATTTTTACCCGACTGACCGACGCAAAAGAGGATTATGTGTTTATCAGTCTATGCACATGTGTGGTATGTACTCATATGTGACCTTGTAGAGACCAAACGCGTGGGCCGATTTTAATCACTCATACGTCAATCGATTCTTTTATAACATAAACATAAAACACTAGTACTCACGCGGGGCTTCGCTCCCGTGGATTCTATCACGGTAAAAACATAACTCTCCTTTTTTGCAGTCGCGTAAAAAGTATTATATAGCCTATAACCTTCCTCAAGCTTCAAGCTACTTCCATACCAAATTGCATCCAAATCCACCCAGTACTTTCGAAGATTAGTGCGTTCAAGCAAACAAACAAACAAACAAACTTTTCCGCTTTATAATATTAGTATAGATTCTTTATTACCAGAAAGATTATATACTCATTACAATTGAAATTCCCTGACTCCTGAACTAGTTGTAAACTGTGTGACAGGAGCCAGTACATTCCGCTCAATAAAGTACCGTACAGAAAAAAAAAATACAAACTGACAGTTATACAAAATGAAAAAAAAATAAAGCTAAAAATGATTCGTCTTAACCTTGCGGGTGTCACTAAAAACATGACAGTAATATAACCATAGATGATACATATAAATACTGAGATAGATGCGCCACTCTATGATTCGAAAATTGAGTTTTTGACCCTGATCGCCAGGTAGCGTAACGGTAGTTTAATACCGAAAAAATCCGATAGGTGGCGTCTACCTGACACGTTAATAATATTTTCTTATTTTAAAGATTTTAGAAGTAATAGATTGATTGAAATAAATATTCTAATCGACAAAATATTAAATCTTTGATTTTAGAATATTTATTTCAATCAATCTAGTACTTCCAAAATCTAAAGATTAGATTTTAGAGGCTGGCAAAAATTAAAACACGGTGAAGATGGATTTAATTATTTTTTATATTTGTGATTTTTTGGATTCATTATAAATCAACGAAACATAACGAACGAACGAACTACTGATTCAAATTTAATTGAGTCTAAAATAGGCAACAAATCATACCACAATTGGAAATGGAGCGAGTTATTTTTTAAGCACTGTTTATATATTTCTGATGACCCCTTGTAAGAATGACCATTAAATGATTCGAAGAGCTTATCAAATAATAAATCTCTGCACTCTTCGGGCAGAATGTTGTGTTCTGAAACAAAATATTAATGTTGGTTAATAACATTTAGCAAAATTTGCTAGGTAACAATAATGATGCAAATATGTGAAATTATAAACATACTAACTCGATAAAAAACGTAAAGCGCTGACACCCTCTGGCTGAACACTTGTGCTGCATATTTTACCTTCATTTTAGGTATATTATTACTCATCACATGTTTTTCTGTTAATTTATTAATTAATCGAAATTTGTCAAACTGTTTTTGACAGTTTCATATTTTTCCTATTTCTTTGTTTTTCATGAACAAGCGAGGTGTATAGAGTCTATGATGCAGTAAAATTATAATGCCATTTAATTTAGTAATTTTGTGAATTAGGTGCCTAAATACAGTAAATAATGCTTTATGAATTTTTCGATACTAATAATATTTTTTTATTAATTTTGATTATCATATATGTATATATTTCGTAGCTGCTGCCATCTATTAGCAAAACAAACGCATTACGTACAAAACTAAGTTGACCCCAGACATAAGATGTCACTAGTTTTTTTGGCAAATTTTGTGTCTGAAGTTTCTTCGGGAGTTTCACCCCCCTGAATATAACCTAACCTAACAAAATCTTATAGTGACCATATCAATATTATTATTTTTTAAGTTTTAAATAAATAGATTGACTTGGCAATCGCATGAAACAATCTAATTTATATTTATTACTTGTGAGATATATTGTGTTTTCATGCGATGGCCGAGTCAATCTATTTATTTAAAACGTTAAAAAAAATTAATATTGATATGGTCACTATAAGATGATGTTAGGTTCGATAATTACGTAACAACTTAAGACAGAAGGTCCCTTAAGTAGGGACTGAATAAATTAGTAACTGACTTGGTATTACATGAATCTCACAACTTTTTACAGTAGAAGAATTGAGTTGCGAGACTTGGTTTTTTTTTTTGACAAGTATTGTTTTTTATGGGATCAAAATTTACCACGACGACAACCAGGCCCCATATTACCAAAATGAAAAAATACAAAATCGACAAACTAAATGGGGCTAATCGTCGAATAGGTCCTTAAAAATGATTTTGAGGTTTCTTACACCATTGTTGACAAGAAACCCTTATAGTTTCGCCATGTGCGTCTGTCCTTCCGTCTAATCACGGCTTATTTTAGAAACTATTATTACTAGAACGGGCTAGTTATTTTGATAATTGAAAAACAATATGGATATCAAACAAAAGGGAGAATAACTCGAATATGGTACATTCGTTATTTTTAATGCATCCTTTAATATGGGTATTTGGGTGACAATACATGGTTGTCTGTACGACGTCAAACTAAATCTAACATGGCGAAACACCCAAGATGGCGGACTACCTTTTTTTTTTTACTTGGTAAAATCTTCAAATAAGTCATCCCTCCTAGGGCCGGAGGGACTGTCAGACTTGTACTGACTAAAATCCACGGTGTTCCTTCAATAGCCCTTTACGTTCCGGGGTCACGGTAATGGGATAAGTCCTACGACCCCGGCAGGTTTCGGCCCTCTACAGGGGGGGCCTCGTCATATTGCTGACGTTCTTTGAGGCGCGCGTGGAACACAACGCGCGGTCGAACCGGGCATGGTCCCATGGTCGGACAGCGAGTTGCCCTTTACTCGCTGTCCGCATGCCCGCGCCTACGGTGGCCGGAGATCGTCGGCCGACGTCCGACGCCGCGGGCGTCTACCACTGCGGCTGGGCTGGAGGGAGGACGCCATCCTCTCCCTCACGCGGCCCGCCTCCTCCTTTGATAGCATGACTGCTTCGCAGAAGGAGGCGACCGCTTCCCACTCCGTCTCGCCCCGCAGCATGGCCTCGACCAGTGCCGGGCGCGAGAGGTCTCCGCCTATCGCCGCCGTGAGGACACGTCGGTGCTCTGCCCAAGCGGGGCAGTCTTGCACCGTATGCTCTACTGTGTCCTCAGGGCGGTACTCGCAGTGGTGACACCCAGGCGTTTCTTCCTTCCCCATCAGACACAGGTACCTCCCGAAACTTCCGTGTCCGGTGAGGACCTGCGTCATGCGGTAGGTCAGGACGCCGTGACGCCGATCTAGCCACTCCTCAAAGAGGGGTCTTACCGCCGCAATTGCGGCGTGCCCGGCCGTCGGTTGCGATAATCGTCCCCTCCATACTGCCCTGAGATCGCGTCGGAGCTCTTCCCGCCACGCCTCGACTTCTCGAGGCAGCGGGGATACGCCCCGGCGCTGCGCCTCCACGCGCCATTCATAGACGCGCTGGAGGGCAGTCGCCTCCAGATCCCAGGGCATGGCGGACTACCTAGTACTTTTAATACAATGTGGCAAAATACAGGATAGTACTGTCAATGATTTAATTTATGTTTATAACTAGCTTTTGCCCGCGACTTCGTCCGCGTGGAATAGTTACTTTGGGCTAACGTTAAATTTAACCCCGATTTTGAAGCATTCTTCATTGGCGCTCCGCTCCTATTGGCCTTAGCGTAATGATACAATATAGCTGTGCCCGCGACTCCGTCAGCGTAAGTTAATGTATTGGTAATATTGTTTAGATCACGTTCACATGAGGCTTAAGTACCTAGAGAACGCTTCGACCGCGAGACGCGTCGAGCGCGGCGACCGATTCTCAAAAATAATCCTTGTAGCATGATTCAGTATTCACGCGCGATGGCTTATTATTATAAGCGTATTTCATGTATAACTTTGGTGTTTCTATACCGATTTATATGATTCTTTTTACGGTTTCGTAGCAGAATGGCAAAAAACGGAATCTTTATAGTTTCGACATGTCTGTCCGTCTGTCTGTCTGTCTGTCTGTCCGTCCGTCCGTCTGTCACAGCAATTTTATTCCGAAACTATTAGGACTATACCAGGCGCGTGCATAGGATTATGACAAGGCATGCGGCGGAGAAAAACACACAAAAACTTCTTCTTTTATAGATTTTTAGCATAGCCACAGCCACGCATCGCCACCATGCTACGATGCGTGGCTGTGGCTATGCTAAAAATCTATAAAAGAAGAAGTTTTTGTGACCGATTACTCACAAAAACTTCTTCTTTTATAGATTTTTAGCATAGCCACAGCCACGCATCGCCGCTATGCTACGATGCGTGGCTGTGGCTATGCTAAAAATCTATAAAAGAAGTTTTTGTGTGTTTTTACTCCGCCGCATGCCCTGTCATAATCCTATGCACGCCCCTGGACTATACATGTGAAACTTGATAGGTAGATGTATTCTGTGAACCGCTTTCCGATTTTGAGAAAAAAAAAAAAAATATTTAAAATAAAGGGGGGCTTCCCATACATGGAACTAAACCTGAAAATATTTTTTTTCATGAAATCGATGCATGTGTGGTATCTATAGACAGTTCTTTAAAAACGACATCGGGGTTTCTAAAACTACTTTTCCATAAAGTCAATCGTTTAAAAGATATAAGCTTCCAAAGTGGTAAAATGTGTGTGTGGCGGACACAACCTCTAACTTCTATAATAATGGAGTGAAAAATCTAAAAAAAATTACCAAAACTAACCAAAATTAGTTTGAACGAAATCAGTTCATCAGTTTTTGAGATACAGCATATTTTCTAAAACCGCAAATATAACTTTGTAATTCATACAAACACTATGAAAAACAAATTTATTCGACGCAGTTGTAAAAAATGTAAAAAAGCCAGTTTTAAGAAATTTGTAAGGTTTTTTTTTTCAAAACAAATTTATTTGGCGCAGTTATAAAAAATGTAAATAAGCTAGTTTTAAGAAATTTGTAAGGTTTTTTTTTCGTCAAATAAATTTGCATATTATATTATAGTTACTACGGAACCCTTCATGGGCGAGTCTGACTCGCACTTGGCCAATTTTTTTATGGAATAGTTAATAATGTTAACTTTTTCAATTAGGGGTGACTGAGAGTGTTGTAAACGTAAGAGTAGACAAATATTATAATCAGAAAGCTTCGAACTGCTAAGCTATCGGGAGTTACACGTGTTATTGTGAGTCAACCATAAAAGTTAGACATATGCTGTCGTGGGATATTTTTTATATAATTTTAAGGAGAACATTTCCGTCATGAAATGTTTTGTGTAGCTTTAACCATTAAGGTTGCACACGCGACGGAAGCTTAAAAAATGGAGTAACTTCTCCCGTTTTCCCAACATTTCCCTTCACTGCTCTGCTACTATTGATTGTAGCGCGATGAAAAGTATACTATAACCCGCTCAGGAGTATGAAAAATAATTGTACCAAGTTTCGTTAAAATCCGTCGAGTAGTTTTTGTTTCTATAACGGTTATACAGACAGACAGACAGACAGACAAAAATTTAACTGATTGCATTTTTGGCATGAGTATCGATCCTTAATCACCTCCTGATAGTTATTTTGGAAATATATTTCATGTACAGAATTGACCTCTCTACAGATTTATTATAAGTATAGATTAATGATTAAACGAACTTACCTGTACGTGAAGTTCTATCATAATTATACAAAGTGCATCGTCCGAAGAGATTAGTAACCTGAAAACGTTGAAATATATGTAGTAACACGCTAGTGACACCACTCTTACACTGTATGTTTAGAGTCCTGCGCTCTTTTTTTTTTTTTTTTTTTGCTGGCAACCCCAGCGTCTCGGTCTTTCATTAAGTTTAGAGTTTGTAGCCACCATGTTCAGCTTTGACATTTCTGCAGCAAACTGGGAGACACTTTGGGTTGGGTGGGTGTTACTAATCTCTTCGGACGATGCACTTTGTATAATTATGATAGAACTTCACGTACAGGTAAGTTCGTTTAATCATTAATTATACTCGTGCATCGTCCTTGAGATTAGTAACCTGAAAACGTTGAAATATATGTAGACCTTGAGAGATAGCTGAGGAAATGTCAACTACCAAAAAATACCTGTGAATTAATCAATTGGTTTATTTCTAAAACTACTTAATTAGTATCACATTTTTTTTTCTTAGTTATAATTCAATTTTGTTCTCCTTAAAAATCTAGTTTTATATCTAAGGGTAATGAACTAATTATAAATCAGTTAGCACTGTCGTGGCAGTTACGTTTCGTTAGAGTTAATTATTGCTCTGTTATAGAATTTTCCAAAAACGTTAGAGCTTCCGCTCTAGCTTGCCCTGTCGCAGATAAGATCGATGAGAAGTCGCATTGGTTAGGTTTAGACGTAGCAGCGTGTCTTGTGTCGTGTGCACTCAGAGGTGTCAATCCCGCTATCTTTAAGGACGGCTATAATCCACCGACGGACGTAAGGAAAGTATTTTTACCGTTTATGCGGTTTCTTAAAACCATTGAACGGCTTTATGTGTTTCCCACAAAAAGACCTGGCTTGGTTTTGTACTAATATTAAAAAGTAAGCTTTTGGGCACATTTCCATTTTCGTCTCAAAGAATGGTCGGCTCAAGGTTGGTTGTTTTGAGCCCGCCCTGGAAGTTTTAAAATCGTCACTGGTCGGGTATGTTTATTATTTATTTATTTAAAAACAATTTATTTATTTTATAATAACTTTTGTATACGTTATGCCGACGTTATCATTTTAAGTTAATTTATAACGGCAAATTTTCCTTTGGAATTTCTAGTACAAGCGAAGTATACCACGTGGTATTATATTTAGGCCGTGGTTGAGCCGATAAGCTCCCCTGAAAAAAACCTTGTAATGAGAACCTACATGAATTCAAGGTGCCGTACTGGTTTCTCTGATTGAGTAAACCTGTGAGAAAATATAAAATGTTTGGGATTGACGCTTCATATAACTCAAAATTATATTGTTCTGAGCACAAAATTTAATTTTTCAAGTGCTAGGTACGTCATATTGCTGGTAAGGATTTTCCGACAATGAGCCTATGATGGTGTCCGCTGTGGATGATCGATACCCTGCGTCGCCGCAGCGCACAATGATCCGGCAACCAGTTTGAGGTTGTCTTGTAAAATAATAATGTTGTTAGGTTAAAGTTGGAATATGAGCAACCACGGTTGTATGGGCTATTTAGGAACCACCATGATTGCCTTGCCTTCTTAGTAATAATTTTTTCTCAAGGTTTTTAACAATATTATGAAAGGACCAAGGGGCCTAAAAAATAATTGTTGAGGACCAAGGGGCCTAAAAAATAATTGTTGTCCATTTGATTATGAATGCATTAACTGCCAAAGTGTTTGGATTGTATTTACTCTACTTGTGAAGAGGTCCGCCGGCCGAATCCAATCCAGCCAGTATCCAATCTATATCTGGGTGTACTCGACGAGAGTCTGCATCCGCAATTTTATCTGTAAGATATGAAATATATAAAAAAATAGATGTAGGTATTGGATGCTCCCCTTGCGGTTTATGTAAGTAATGGCTATTGAGTTATCTATGTGAAGAAGAATTCACAGTTTCTGAGGTTTTAGGCAAATACTTTAAGGCCAAAATAAGCTACCAGCAGCTCGAGCTGATTTATATGGATTTTTCTCTCATCTCACGACCATCTTCCGCTGGCTCGTTCACCCCCACATGTGGCTACTCCCCCCCTTAGTTGAGGCGTCAGTCTATATTTCTTAGCAGCATGCGTCTCATCATTTAAAAGAATCTTGCATAGAGTTAGGTCTATTCATGTATTTACTCTTTCTTAAGTGTAAAGTATGTCATATTCATCCATGCAAGTAGTCCTAAGAATTTTGCAAATTTTACTTATGCAATACATCTTATTAGTTCAGACTTTATGTTTGACAGTTTTTCGTTAGGTAATCTAATTAGGTTTCCTTTTTTTTTCTTAAATTTAGTTTATATCCATTAAACCTATGACAATATAGTTTGATCTTCATTGATTAGAGATCGTGGAGCATAAAAAAGGAAATAATTTCCAGTTTATACACATTAAACCCATGACAACATAGTTTAGTCTTCGGTGTTCGGTGTTTAAAAAGAAAAACATTGCTAGTTTATACACGTTAACTTATGACAACATAGTTTGGTCTTCAGTGATTACCGACCATTGTATTTTACCGTATTTATCGGCGATGGTTGCAGTTCAACGGACGTCACGATGCTTTCGCGGTGACTTGATGCGACTGTCTCACGCTGAGGGACCCAGCACCGGCGGGGGAAATGTTTTACAACCTCGTTGTACTCCTGCGCACTGGGACCCTTTTTCTCTACCTTAAATTGATCTTAACTTGTTATTAAGTTGAGGAAAAAGTTTTGGGTTCTGTTTTTGCTAGGTTTTCACTATTTGTAAATTTTTGTGTCATTCAGATGTTTGTTTATGGAGAATATGGTGAAGTTTCGCTTAGTGACTGACTCTGCATGTTGTGTGTCACACAAGATCCAGTACACATCCATGAGTTGTTTGAGGCCCTCTTTATTTTTGTTTTTGTTCTCATGTTCTTGGGTGAGGGCTCGCTAGCCCAGAAATTGCCATAGTGAGCTGGCTTTTGCGCTCTTTGATGCCCTTGTCTCGCTTTAATACGGTTTCTGTTACAGCTGCTTTTATTTCCACATTTAGTAGGGTGCTCCAATCAAGATACTGTTAGCTGGGATGAGGTACCATTCTGTAAGCTCTTCGCGAGTTTCCTTGCTATGTCCCAGAGTGTCTATGTGTTGCAGTCTTGTTGCTAAAACTTTGTGTATGTCAATCCCATTTAACAACCGCAGAGGGATCAGTTCCCAGAATATCCAGCACTTCTGGATTCCTGTGCTCAATAGCGGGGTATTCCGGGTCAGCTAGTTTTTCATTATGGTTTACTTCCAAGACTTTTTCCTTAACCAACGTCTGCTGCGGTAAGTTTTCTGAGGTGGATGGCTGTGTGACCTCTTCAATAGGTTTGACGCACTTATTTGACGGTAAAACCTCTATAAGTTGTATCGTCCGTGGGCTGTCCAATGACACCCCAACTGAAACCAGATTATCCTAGTAAGGAATTTTTAATACATCAGTTATGGTGTAGTTTCAGCAACTACCCATATGATATGCCAATGCAGTCCCAAGAAATAAACTGTAGTTATTGTCTGTGAATTAGTGTGGTATAGTAAGCAACCTGGCGATACATCCCCAGGAGCTGCTCTGATGGGTGTTTGTTACCATGATTGTATGTCAGTAGACAAATGAGGCAGGTGTTAGTAACACCATTCTAAGGTTTTACTGATGCAATATGAAAATTGAGCCAATGAAACCATCCCAAAAACTAATCTATATTGGTCTCACAACCGTCTTGAATAAGTTACCCTGAGGCAAACTGACAACCCAAAGTCGCTCTAATAGGTGTTGGGTACTTTAGTAAACTTTTTTTGTGTAACCTTGCGATACGGCCCCATAAGCCGCTCTGACAGGTGTGGTTACTTCAGTATACTTATTTTGTGTAACCTGGCGATACAGCCCCATAAGCTGCTCTGATATATGTGGTTACTTCAGTATACATATTTTGTGTTACCTGGCGATACGGCCCCATAAGCCGCTCTGATAGGTGTTGGTTATTTTAGTATGTAACTTATTTTGTGTAACCTGGCGATACGGCCCCAAAAACCGCTCTGATAGGTGACAGGTGTTGGTTACTTCAGTATACTTATTTTGTGTTATCTGGCGATACAGCCCCATAAGCCGCTCTGATAAGTATTGGTTATTTCAGTATACTTATTTTGTGTAACCTGGCGATACGGCCCCCAAAAACCGCTTTGATAGATGTTTGTTATTTCAGTATATAACTTATTTTTTGTAACCTGGCGATACGGCCCCAAAAACCGCTCTGATAGAGTACATATTACCTCAATGTCTGATAGGCGACAGGTGTTAGTTACTTCAGTATACTTATTTTATGTTACCTGGCGATACGGCCCCATAAGCCGCTCTGATAGGTGACAGGTGTTGGTTACTTCAATATACTTATGTTGTGTTACCTGGCGATACGGTCCCATAAGCCGCTCTGATATGTGTTGGTTATTTCAGTATACTTATTTTGTGTAACCTGGCGATACGGCCCCAAAAGCCGCTCTGATAGGTATTAGGTGTTGGTTATTACAGTACACTTATTTTGTTTTACCTGGCGATACAGCCCCAGAAGCCGCACTGATCGGTAATAACTTTAGTTAGGGTAAATCTATCGGTATGTAGGCAGTTGCTTGTTTTTCATTTGTTTTCCAGAAATACTGATCATAATGCCATGTAAAATATATAATTATTAGCGTCTATCAACTTTACGTAAAAGTTCGTGTGTTTGCAGCAAGGATCTTGTATAAATATCTTTTGCAGCAATTCGTTTTGACAGATCAGATTGCACACAATTTCGTGGAATATGTTTTGCACACAATTTCGTGGAAAATGTTTTGCACGAAGGCAAACATACGAGGTTATTTTGGTAAATTTACTAATAAGGGCTTGTTTTTCAACCGACGACAAAAAGAGGAGGTTATCAATTCGACGCGTATATTTTTTTTTTTTTTTTTTTTTTTTAATGTATGATCATCGATTACTCGGAGACGGCTGAACCGATTTGGAAAATTCTTTTTTTGATTGAAAGGGTATACTTCGATACTGGTCCCATTTTTATAAACGTCAGGATCTGATGATGGGATCCTGGAGAAATCGAGGGAACTCTTCAAATATTATAGGCACACCTATGTCGTTTTGGGTATTTATTATAGTAACTTGTGCAGTTGCTCTCAAAAAGTACCATTTGAGGAAGTGGAACTGATGATGAAGAACACAGATGGCCGCCGAAACTACTCAATAATAAGTATTGAGTGGATTGCGATTCGATTACTTGAATATGGATGTTACGCACTTTATGCTCGTCACAATGCATATGGTGATGTAGAGCTGATGGTGAAGTACCAGGAGAACTCCTCAACAATTGACGGCCCAGCATTGGGAAAAGCAATATTTTGTAAAAGGTTATAAGTAGTTGATAATTAGGCTCTTGTAACTAGGTAAATTAAAAAAAGACCAACTAAAAAGAGTGAAATAAAAACTTTTTACCAAAAAATTAAACCGACTCCCAAAAAACACTGCAAAGTGAAAAATAACTTTAATTTCGGAAGTCGGTGCCAAAAACGAAAATACAAAACTAAAGACACCGACTACCGAAATTAAAGTTATTTTTCACTTTGCAGTGTTTTTTGGGAGTCGGTTTAATTTTTTGGTAAAAAGTTTTTATGTTATAATAATAGCACTTGATCACTTTACTATTATATTATAATAAATATCTTATATATGTACCTTGATCTTTATCATCCTTCGGCCGGCTTCATCCGACGGCGTGCCGCTTTTTTGTTTGTTATTGTTTCTTTTTAACCGACTTCTAAAAAAGGAGGAGGTTCTCAATTCGGATGTTTGTTTGTTTTTTTTTATGTTTGTTCGGGCATAGCTCCGTCGCTTGCCAACCGAATTGAAAAATTATTTTTTTGTTGAAAAGGGTATACTTCCCAAATGGTCCCATGAAAATTTTGTCGAAATCGGACAAGCCGTTTCTGAAAAATCAACAAAAGTCTAAAAAAATATTTACGTTGATGATCTTTTCGTTTACTCTGCATTGCGTTTTTGTTCGCGCATAACTCCGTCATTTACGAACCGATTTGAAAATTCACTGACCCACTAAAAAGCGCGAAAATAAAAAAACTTTTTTGCAAAAAATAAAACCGACTTCCATATCAAAACACTACAAAGCTAAAAATAATTTTAATTTCGGAAGGCGGTGTGAAAAAAAAAGAAAATACAAAACCAATAACACCGACTACCGAAATTAAAATTATTTTTAGCTTTGTAGTGTTTTGATATGGAAGTCGGTTTTATTTTTTGCAAAAAAGATTTTTATTCAGTTTTTTGATCTTCCACATTATGTACTCTATTTCGAATTTCCTTTTTGGCATTTTTGTTTGCGTATTTTCACTATAAAACTTATCACTTTTGTTTTTTCCTAAAATAAAACGTGCGAGTGGTGGCGCACTGTGACGTGAATGAAAGACCGAGACGCTGGGCTTGCCAGCAAAAGAAAAAGAAAAAAAAAAAAAGAGTGCAGAACTCTAAACATACAGTATAAGAGTGGTGTCACTAACGTGTTACTACATATATTTCAACGTTTTCAGGTTACTAATCTCGAGGACGATGCACGAGTATAATATATTGTAAGTGTAGAATTTAAATAATGTTATGATTTGTTTTGTTTTAGGATTTGTTTGTGTAAAATGATTTAATTTATGAAATTTATAATGTATAAAATTGTGTATAGAATTGAAATAATCATTGATGTACCTGTATGTAAACATATTTGCACGCCATGAGAAATGGCAGACATGTCGTGAACCAATCAAACTTTAAGATCTTGCATATTAAATTCTGTTTGTGTACACATGTTTGAGCTAATAAAACTTCTATTCTATTCAACCATGCCGTTGTATATTTAGGGTCGAAGCCCTTCACTGCTGAACAAGCATACGTGGTTTAAGTAGGGTAAAATCATTAGAAGGTCTCCTTATTGAAGAGTTAGACTGTTCAAATTAAATAACAAAAATAATTAAAAACAAACTTTTATCAAAATGCGCAAAAAATAATTAAATACAAATTTATTTCAAAATTTTACTATCTACTTATTACATCACTGCACAAATTATCTATAATAATATAGTTGAGTTATAAAAATTTTTATATAGGCAGGCAGATAAAAATACCTCTTAAAACTTAAAACAGAGTTATTTGCATGTGCTGTCATACTTAGTTAATAGTTTTACAAAAATGGTCTGAACGCCATGTATCTATATTTTATATTTTAACATATAAAAAAAGCAGAAAAAAGAAGCATATTTTGACATGAATACATTTTGATGTTTTTAAACATCATAATATAAATCCTTATTAAAAAAAGACATTTAATGAACACAAAGACATCATAGAGATAAGAATTCTCCTTTACATTATGTGAATTGGTTAAATAGTTTGAAAGATAATATCAATCAATCAAAAGATTTATTTCAAAGATACTAAAATAATTATATGAATACTTATCAATAGTGATAGTATGCAAGAAATTGTCTCAAGTTCAGTACCTATATTACCTTTTTTTATGCTATGTTGATTGTTAAAATGTTTCCATTTAGGACTATCATTCATTTCTGCAATTGCCTTGAGATAGGTATTCGCGCTGCCTCGCACTGTGCTCATCAGCCGCGATGCTTTCCTTTTCCTGATAATGGCTTGAAAGCCACTTTTGTTGGCATACGCAAATATGGCTACAGTATCGAGGCAGCCCGCAAAGCATCCTGAAGGTATTACTGTATAAAGTACTGAACGGATTTAGATGAAATTTTACAGTAATATGAGAAAATGTAAGACAAAACTACCTGCCAGCATGTACTTCAGGGATATTACCCCCGATGACCCCAAAAATATCTGCAACTTATTCTCAAATTACTTATGTTTCGTCTACGAACCTTCTTCTTTTAATCCAAATTCATAGCTACCACCTACTTACTACCTGCAGTGAAAATTACCATGTACATCAGACATTTACTTGACTTGGCTGAGGATGTTATAAGTACATTATTAAAGTTGCTAGATCCGTCTAAAAGAGCTGAACCGGATGGATTGCCACCTAGTTTCTTTACAAGATTGTATGAAATCCTCTGTACACCCTTGCAAATAATATTTAATGAATGCCTACGAGAAGGTGATTTTCCCGTAGTCTGGAAAAATGCCTTTATTACTCCAGTCAATAAAAGTAGAAAAAAAACAATGTTGAGAATGACCGCCCCATCTCAATACTTTCCACCTTATCCAAGGTCTTCGAGAGACTGGCCAAAGTGTAAAAACGGGACCCTATTACTAAGGCTCCGCTGTCTGTCTGTTTGTCACCAGGCTGTATCTCATGAACCGTGATAGCTAGACAGTTGAAATTTTCACAGATGATGTATTTCTGTTGCCGCTATAACAACAAATATACAAACATACAACAAATATACAAACATACAGCAAACGCGATTTTTTGGCGTTTTAGGGTTCTGTAGCCGAATGGCAAAAAAACGGAACCCTTATAGTTTCGTAATATTTGTCTGTCTGTCTGTCCGTCCGTCCGTATGTCACAGCCATTTTATTCCGAAACTATTAAGACTACATAATTATGTGAAACTTGGTATGTAGATGTATTCTATTAATTTCTTTCCAATTTTTAGAAAAAATAAAATAAAGGGGTCTCCCCATACACAGAAATGAAACTAAAAATATATTTTTTCCGTCAAACCTATACGTGTGTGGTATCTATAGACAGGTCTTTGAAAATGACATGGAAATTTCTAAAACCACTTTTTCTATATTTAAACAATTAATTACAACAAATATACAAAATTATGTACTAAAATACAAATATATTTTAAATATATTAAAATTTGTTGATTAGGGACTTTTTCTTAAAATCAATAGTTTAAAAGATATACGCTTCCAAAGTGGTAAGATTTGTCCCCCGCTGACTTCTATAACAATGGAGTGAAAAATCTATAAAAAAATATATGCTATACATCTAAATAAAAACTTTCAATGAAAAATAAGAAAGAACGAGATCGGGTCAGTAGTTTTTGAGATATAGCACATTTTCTTAAACCGCAAATATAACTTTGTATTTCATACAAACACTATGAAAAACAAAGTTATTTCGCGTAGTTACTACGGAACCCTTCATGAGCGAGTCTGACTCGCACTTGGCCGGTTTTTTACTTTATATTTCTGTAATGTGCGTTTACTTGAACAAAGCTAGGAAAGAAAGAAAAAAACCGAAACATTGTTTTTATCCGGTAAGTGGCCATAGGTAGACATCATCATGGTATGATAATGGTTATACTCTCCTATCTAAAAAAAGATCAGAGCATACTTAGTTTAACGTAATTTAAAAGCTCTTTACTATCACCGTCCGCTGTTTAATGCGCAGTTCCCGATAACGTCTTTAGGTGGAAAGTTTGCATATTATGGGGCAATTAATATGGAAATAGCTCTGTCCGTTGGTCCAATCACAACTTTTATTAGCTCAAACTTATTCGCCGGTCGAATAATTTTAGCCATCGTTTCAGCGTGGTAATGAAGTAAGTATATTTTTTGCATACACTCTGAAATAATTTTCAGTATACACTGAGAAAAAGTAATATTAATCTTAATCCATACTCGAGAAAGTCTACTACTACCGATCTGGAAGTGTCTTAAACTTCTACTGACAAAAAAACCCCGCCTGTTCCTCTCTTTTGGTTCCGGGCGCGGTAACATATAACAATATTCTTGGGGTTGGCCGGGTTGGCTTGAAATGGGGGAATGAAGTCGCGTGCAATAGCTAGACAAAAATATTTTGTTGCATGAATATGTGAAACTAAAATGTGTTCAGATAGATTAACCAATTTAAAATTTATTTATTAGAGAAACACTGCTAAAGAGAACCAATTTAAAGAGTTTTCTTTTGAAAATAATTCTGAATCAGCGTGTCTCTTCAGATTGACTATCCAACCGTAATACACTTAAGAAAAACGAAACGGAACATTAAAGTTTTTTACGGAGTTGAATTTGGCTAGCGTAGCGTTACTATGTGTCTTGTCTCTGTTGAAAAACTCGATTTACTTGTCGCCTCTAAGTTGGCATAGCTTAAAGTTGCCTGAGATTAAGACACCCCACTTTAAGTTTGCTTTTTCAGATCAGCATATTATATTGTTACTGCATGGTGTGTAAAATAAGGAGTTACGCGGCGGCGCGTTGAAGAATGCTTGTGTGTTCCCGCATCCCCTGGCGCAAGTGTGCGAGGAAACATGGGGAGGTTTTAGTCAGTAGTCTGACAGAGCCTTTAGTCCGCCTCAGGGAGGAGGACATGCATGAGAAAATCCACTTCCTCGAGAATATTAACAGGAAAGGGTCATTCCCAGTTGTGGCGTCAACGGTGGGGCCGTTGACGCCACCACTGGTGACAGATGGGAATTTGTTCCGAAAAATAACCATTTGCCACCAGTGGTGGCATCACGAGTGATGGCAAATGGGACTGGCCACTCTTTTTCTTCCCAGTTGTCACCAGTAGTGACAAATGGGAAAAATAAATTGATACGCCCTCGTTTTATTATTAAATGCATATTAAAAAGAGAAATAAAACTTTTACACAGCACTTGGAACATATTTTTATACAAATACACACACAATATATAAATTAATATAATAACGCGGAAAAGTTTTATTGTTTAAACGTGCTAATATTCGAAAGTACTCGGTGAATTTGGATGAAATTTGCTTGAAGCTGGGATAGGTTTTTATGGGTGGAAGTATATTTCTCGTAAGAATACACGAGTACATGACATTAAAAAGTTTAGAGCTTATATGGAACACAGTAATAGATGATTTCGTCAAAGTATGGTGTGGTGTATACGGTAAACAGCATCGATCAATGAACTTTTTAGAATGTGATATCACAAATTAAACCAGGCAGTGGGGGAAAAATCCTTACATCATAAATCTTTTCAAACGTCTTTCATAGGCAAATCAGTCAGAAATGATGGAAACTACAACCTCTTAACGGATCTAGGTCGACCTAACATTTAACCCTGTGTATTATCATCCGTAAAAAAATATTAGAAACTACATATTCAGCTCTAGCACCTCTAGTAGAGGTGCTAGAGCTGAATATGTAGTTTAGGGGCGTATCAATTTATTTATCCCATTTGTCATCACTAGTGGCAACTGGAAACATAAAGAATAGCCAGTCCTAATTGCCACCACTGTCACTGGTGGCAAATGCGAAACTTTCCGGAACAAATTCCCATTTGCCACCAGTGGTGGCGTCAACGGCGGGGACAACTGGGAATAACGCAAAAGAAAAAAGAAGGGTATAATTATGTCATATCAAAGCGTTTCGGGTTGTCGTTCGTATCTTCGTTTGGAATCATAGTGGTATGCTTCGTTCAGCTTCAGGTATGTTTAAAAGCCTGACAGTCAGTTTATACATAATATATATATATATGCAGTTAGTAGTGGCCGCCAGTCTTTTGGGCACATTACCAGGTGACATTAAGGCTGGCGTTGATTATGACTTTTTTGATTATACATTTTATTTATCTAGTATAATTTAATGTAACTCAAATGCATTATTATGTAAATTTTTAAAATTACGTACGATCAGGGAAGTATGAAATTTAGCACAGTCAAAGTTTTTATAGTGGAGAAATACAGAAAGCTTATAATATAATATAAGTTCTGTATTTCTCCACTATAAAAACTTTGACTGTGCTAAATTTCATACTTCCCTGATCGTACGTAATTTTCGTAAAAGGTTTCGTCAAACTTTTGATCACGTGTATAGATTTTTACGTTTTTCTATAAAATCACAGACTGTGCATCACGCACTGTTGAAAATCTTAGTTACATTGTTGTGCATTTACCAGTATCTATACGTAGTCCCCATTAAATTTTTAAAAAGTGGTTTGATAACACAAATTTTTCGTAAATTATTTTGTGAGAATATACAGAAATTTGAAATAAAACGCTGGCCTTTTAATAATTTGTGGCTTGTTGGGCTTTACGGAATGATTACAGAAAACTGCAGCACTCGACTTTTATACCATTCACGGAAGAAAATTTTAATTTAAAACTGCGCTCTAGTAATTTACACTGTAAACAAGCAAGATAAACATAATATTACTTTGAGCAACACTTTTTGTTAAACGGTTTTATTTTATAAGCGATAAAAAGAAAACATTTATTTCATAATATTGAACATTAATTTATTTATGGCCGTACATTTTCGGCAATTTATTAACAAATATTTGAGATAGAGACATTATAATGGAATTGAAGCCCTTAAAGAAGAACGTGAACCAATTATAAGAATGTAAGATAAATGTTTATAGGCTTTATACGAAACCGACGTAGCCCTAATAAGGTTTAATAAGGAACATTAGTCTGGGTTGTATATCACGCGGCTAAGAACTGAGCGGTGACAAGGTAATGAGTGAACTTAGTGTGATTAGGAACATTATTGTTCTCTGTTGCGCTTCGCAATTATTGTTAGAGACTTCTAGTGGAAACCTCTAACGATTTTGCGGTTCTCGTTAAGTTTATCGTTTTGCTGTTGTTCTCCTTTGAACGGTCTCCAGATAAGGACTCTTGTATTAAACCGTGTCTGTTTTAATTGTATTGTTTCGATAAAGTTGGTACCTATATTTGGAAACGCTTTGTTATCATTCAATGCTGCTGTAACAGAAATCAATTAATTAGCTTTAATTTTGACTTATGATACAATTATCTCATTAAACCATATCAACATGTAAACCAATTACGGTCCCAATTAACTATCTACATTTGCATAATAAATGCTATTGATATGGAGATGAGACTATTTTTTTAACGTGGTAAAATCATCAAATGAGTCCTCCCACCCCGGGCAGGGTGGGAGGGACTGTCAGACTTTTACTGACTAAAATCCACGGTGTTCCTTCAATAACCCTTTACATACCGGGGCCACGGTAACGGGATGAGTCCCACGACCCCGGCGGGCTTCGGCCCTCTGCAGAGGGGGCCTCGTCATGTTGCTGACGCTCTTTGAGGCGCACGTGGAACACGACGCGCCGTCGACCCGGGCATGGTCCATGGTCGGACAGCGAGTTGCCCTTTACTCGCTGTCCGCATGCCCGCGCCTACGGTGGCCGGAGATCGTCGGCTGGCGTTCGACGCCGTGGGCGTCTACCACTGCGGCTGGGCTGGAGGGAGGACGCTATCCTCTCCCTCGCGCGGCCCGCTTCCTCCTTCGATAGCATGACTGCTTCGCAGAAGGAGGCGACCGCTTCCCACTCCCTCTCGCCCCGCAGCATGGCCTCGACCAATACCGGGCGCGAGAGGTCTCCGCCTATCGCCGCCGTGAGGACACGTTGGTAGTCTGCCCAAGCGGGGCAGTCTTGCACCGTATGCTCTACTGTGTCCTCAGGGCGATCCTCGCAGTGGTGACACCCAGGCGTTTCGCCCTTCCCCATCAGACACAGGTACCTCCCGAAACTTCCGTGTCCGGTGAGCACCTGCGTCATGCGGTAGGTCAGGACGCCATGACGCCGATCTAGCCACTCCTCAAAGAGGGGTTCTTACCGCCGCAATTGCGGCGTGCCCGATAATATTATATACTAGATAATTTTTTTGCTTTGTATAATAAGATAAAAATATGTTCTCTTCACAAAACGATGTCATACGTATTATTATCAAAGAACTAAAAAAAACTTATATTTATTATAAGTGGTATAATATTATAATAATATTATTAATTAATTATACTACTAAAAACTAAGTCACACATCACTTACCATCAGGTGAGATGATGATCAAACGCAAGCCTATTAACAATAAAAAAGTAGTACTAAAAAAGCAAAAACATTATCTAGTTTCAATAACAAAATACTTGATTAGGTTTGTAATTACCCATCGAACTTTAAAACTAATTGACGTATCAAGACGTACCTTTTTAGTCGAATTATAAAAGGTAATTATTACTAGCGGCACATATTAATCCCAATATCAATTTAATATCATTTCTCCTGAATTAAACAGTATTAGGCTCGCATGAGCACCTCAATCAGCAGTAGGTAATCCCATTAGGTGTATTTTGTTGTACGTACGCGCGATATGTATCGGTTTTACCCTGCTGATTAATTAATATGGACTCCATGAGGGCCGGGTCACACGGTTATTATGCCGTAATAAAACTAGGTGTAGCTGCACTATTAAGGGTAACGTGAATTTAGGAAGATTATTAATTACTAGCAGTAGCGCTGAGTTTCGCTCCTGTCACATTTATTATGATAAAAACATACTTTCGAAGATAAGATTAGATTTTTCAAAATATACATCCTTTCCGCTTTAATATTAGTATAGATTTTGACTAGTGAAATTGGTTTCGTGGAAAAAAGGATGCAATATTAGATCCGGCTGTAGAAAACTGTTTTTATCAATGATTTTCGCTGCTTCGAATTTATTTGATATTATCCGGCTTGGATTCGCAAGGTTTTAGTTTATTCTGATAATTCACACGAAACCTTAATAAATATATATTCTAATTTTCTAAATCCTTCCTCATGAATCACTCTACCCATTAGGCACATTAAAACTGCATAAAAATGTGTTCAGGAGATTTGAAATAGATGTGGCAGGAGACTTTTATTTGTAGGGATATCATTAAAATGTGAAAAGCCCACGAATAAACTAAAACCACGAATACACTAAAAAATAATATGCGATATTTCTATTTTCAAATCAGTATAAATTATTACCAACTAGCGAAAACGCTTCGACATTTAAACAAAGTTATTTCCAGAGCAAGGGAGGTTGTTTTCCGAGGGGCTGATGACGCAAAGGCCGCCCCAGTAGCAACCGCGTCGGCTGCTGACGAGCTAGTGGACACCAATGAACCGCGCCCGACTACACGCTCCGGTGGCTTTCATGCCTGACGCCCGGAATACACTTGGAACTAGGCTTGGTTAATAAATATCGAACTATCGATATCCTATCTCTAAATAGTAGATATCTTATGTTCTTACATGTTTGTTTGAACGACTCCAATTTAATGTGATGTATGTAGATTGTGTGAGTTGCGGGAAAGTCCTAACGAGATATCATGGCCCCAGAACAAGGGAAACTGCGACGCGTTTGGAATATCAGAAGATATGTACTATTCCATCTATCCCAACGCAGTGGGCTTAAAGTCATTAGAAGTCTGACACTCCCTTTCGTTCCATCCAGAGCTGTTTCCCCAAAAAAAATGCAGATAAATAGATAGACACGTACATATCTTTTGATATTCCAAACACGTTCAAGATGAAGACGAATTAGTAAATTTCATAATTAATTTTATGTCTCTATACTCTGGCTATTGTTTAAAAAAGATACAGTGTGTAAATGTCGATTCCAGAACTGTTTTTTCAATAGTCAATCGCTACTTGTAGAATAATTAATATAGACCTGTGTCCTATCCGTCCAATAAAATAGTTGAAAGCTGGCAAATGTACCGTTACTGCGTAATATGTGTCTGTAAGTACCGAGTTTGGATGTTGCGTATGCAAATGTTTGTGGTACAGGCTTACTTTAAGCAATTTATTTGTCATCTGGTTTCTATTTGTTTAGAAAAAAAACCTTTATTAGTTAGACAATAAAGACTTTTTTCAAAACAAATGGACACCACCTGCACAATATTGTATATTTTTATCAAAGTTATTTGTATTGCACCTTCTCAGTGTGTAAAGATTGCCGAAATAGTCGCCCCAGGATACCATAGGCCTGCTTTGGTTTGCCCAGCGTTGGTTAAGACCATGGTGTGGGCTAAGAGGGAATGGGATGCAGCCACTTCCTTCTGCGAAGCAGTCATGCTATCGAAGGAGGAGGCTGAACGCGTGAGGGAGGGATAATTCTTTCGGTGTCGGGGATCGTGATCCGATCTCCAGCTGCCGCCGTAGGCGTGGGCTTCCGTACGGCGAGCAGGGGTACGGCAAAGACAAGCAGGAGTACGGTAAAGACGAGCAGGGGTACGGCAAAGATGAGCAGGGGTACGGTAATAGCACCGTACAGTAAAGACCAGGCCCAGATCGACGGCGTGTCGTGTTCTACACCCGCTCTCCGGCCATGGGCCGGACAGCGACTGCCTGCCAGGGTTGCGGTTATGTTCTAACGAGATACATTATACTTAGATACATACGAGCCCCGGAACGTAAGTGCAATTGAAAGAACAGGGTGGGTTTTTAGTCGGTAAAAGTCTAACATTCTACCCAAAGCCATCCTCATAGCGTAACGATGCCGTTCCATCCGACTCGAAATTTCTGGAACTTATTAACAGGCATTAAACACAATGTCACCCATGTGTAAGTCCTTACGCACGCGCACTCCTCGAAATAACTGTTGATACGAAGCCTTCATGCTCGAATGCTTCTAACACACATTCATTCATAAAATGCATACCTTGAGTCCCAGCGCTCCCCGCGCGACCTCACGTCATGTGACGTCACGAATACGGCATCGTGTGCTACTTGCGTACATTTCAACATTATGCCAACCTTCTGGATCATCGTGACAGCTTTGACAAGGGGATAAACAATACGGAAATTGTGTAATACGACCACAGGATAGGGACAGGGGCAGCAAACATGCTGTTAATAGTGACGGTGCTGTTGCGTGAAATGCACTCGAAATAGCTATCTGTATAAAGCGCCATAGTTAATTTCTAGAAAGAAAAAGCTACAGAATATAGGTTAATGAGTAAATTTTCTTTTAATTTAAAAAGTACAGCGCAGCGCTGGCATGTTGTCGCAGCCCTAATTTTTGCTGGAAAATTAACGAGCTTTCAACACTAGTTAATCCTTACTGAAAAACAGCAAGGATAGTTAGATAAGTAAAACAGCGTGGGTCGCGGGTTCAACGCTAATCTGTTTAAATTCCGCTCCTACTCAAATAAATCCTGTTTAAATAACCGTAAAACTGTCCGTGTGTGGATCCTTTTAATCCGTTTGATGTGGATCGCAACACGATCGAATTTCATTCATTCCGATTTTTAAGTTATTTGTTTTTATTACGGGCACAGTTATGGCAAATGGCCATCTGATTGAAATAATAAAACTTTTATTTCTGTTAGTTTAGGATACAATTACGCTTTTTTGGACACGTTACCCGTAACGTGGGCGTTAGTACCTACTCGATCGGTATATTGAAGCCAAAATGTTTGTTTTCCAACTTCGTAGACAGGTTGTGTGATTCGTGGAATTGAATGGAAAAACTATTAATGTTTTACGTGGTAATAGAAGTTTAGTAACGCGTACAATAATTGTAAATTGAATAGGTTAACAATATAGGTTAACTACTACAGAATCTGATCTATTTAAGATCACGAAGATATTATTGTTGTTTTCATGCATACCAAACTATTTCTGTGAAACTTGGAACAGAGGTAGCTACATACATTACCAACTAGACTCAAACATTTCGAGAGGTAAGTACTGACTTGATCTACGTATAAATCAGAAGAGATATATTGCGAGAAGCAACTTTGGAAATTCCATTAAATGGAAGAACAACAATCGTTAACGGATTAATGAGGCGTATGCAACAAATAGTGGTGCCTAGGTACTTTAACGAGCATCCATATCACTGCCTTAAATTATATTGAATCAAGATTCCAAGCTCTTTTTCTGATAAGGTAGGCGGAGTTGTATTAATTACTTGTGCTAACTACAAGTATTTAATTGCCCAAATGCAAGACCAAGACGAGACTTAGCCAGTCTTGGTCTTGAGTCAATACACCTGATCTTGGTCTTGGTCTTGCGCAAGAGTCTCGCAAGACTCTTGCAATTTACGATAATCCTATTGCTATTTATTAAACGGTAGTTTAGATCTTAGAATAATGTAACAGAGTAGGTACATTTTGAGCTTGAATTGACGTCGGCATAGTAAAGGCCAACCAGATTAATAAATTTAATAATTTAGACATTCGAAATATCAACTGATACATCATCTCTGTGTATTCAGACCTCATGGTCTGAACCCACAACCTTGACGATCCCTGCCGATGCTCTAACTAACTGAGCTACTTACCGTGTCCCACGAAAGTCCGTTGGCTGTACTTCCGAATAGATGCGAACTTTCTTTGACAGGTTATAGTATCTGACCCAACTTGCCGCGCAGTATCAAAGTGCCGCGATGGTTGAAACTAGGGATGCACTCTTTTTCTTTTAATCGATATTTTGTATAATGTATGTTTATGTTATTGTTCATAATGCGCATAAGTCGATATCGTACAAATAATACACACAAGTATTAACTAATCACGATAATATGACACGACAAAAAATAAAAACATTTTGTAATAAAATCCAATGAAAACTGTGAAACAACAATATTGACTTATTTAATGCAGACGAGATAAAAGTATCAGTATTTGTATATGGTTTAATTATTGAGAAAATCAATTGTCATTTATTACTTAAGTACTTATATTAACAAAAAAAAATACGAGATAGTTTTATGTGTATGATTACATTTAAACATTTTGATGCACTGATACCTACGCTTTAAAACTGCATAAATGAATCTATAAAAAAATCTTGTCCCTAGGCAAAGGCACTGCCGCGTGCCGCCGGCACGGTGGCTATCTTGACCTTCGTTGAATATACGGAACTAGAAATCACTTATAATTGTTACATTAAGTTGACTACAACAACTTAATATTTTCTACTGATATCTTATTTAAAAAAGCCATGGATCGAATATTGTGTCTTGTACGACGTTGCCGGCCAATTTCGGGTGCAGCACATTCAAATTCAAATTCAAATTTCATTTATTTGCTAATATGGGTATACAGTTGATAAAAAGAAATAGAGCACAGTTCAACCATATTACGCCTTGCGGCATGCAAATCTCAAGCAATTACAACATAGTTTCATTAGTACAAAAATTATTAATTAACGTTCTCATCGAATAATCTGGCTCTGGGCAACGATCCAAACTCGGAGAACACATAAATAGTTCTTTTAAGAGCTGCCTAAGTTTCATTGTTTCCCCCGCATCGCTTGCTCTTCCCCTGTGTTTTTGCAGTGCAAGTTTTCTCATTTAATAATAATAACACAAAGAAAACGACAGTCTGAACTAACTGCCAGACGCAAGAGTCTCGTAGGCTTAGTCTTGTTCTTGCTTAAATCTTGCAGGGTAAGTCTTGGTCTTGCAAAAATGCAAGAACAAGACCAAGACTGCAAGACCAAGACTGATTTTGGGCAACACTATCATTGCGCATTAGGCAACACGATAGCTCCGGAACACCCGTAATGACCATCATAGATCTACGAAAGACAGCTGAAACCGAATGCTTTTCGAGACATTCATAATTACATAATATAGTAACCAATTTTTTTTAAATATCTTAGAAATAAATACAAAATTAGTTTCAGAAGAAGAATCTATCTAGAAGAAGAAGTAAAGAAAACTGTTTAATTTACAAACATAAAGCAGGATTAAAAAAAACCGGCCAATAAGCGTGCACTAAAACGCCAAGAAGATTAGCTTACCGAGAGTTCCAAACAAAATTCCAAAAATCAAACTACTCTTTTTTACACAAATAAGAATTTGATCGAGATCTTCACTGGAATTTGTCCGAAAGCGTGTTGAATACAGTTTGTCAACTATTACTCGTAAATGTATGAAGCCAACTTAGGTCTGATAGACTTCCTTTTATCTGCGGTATATCTACATATACCGCAGATAAAAGGAAGTCTAGGAATTCAAGCGTCACGGCAGTAGTACCTACTGTAGCGTAAATAAAATTAAGTGCACAGAAAAACACAAACCGCTACTTAACACGTTTAATTTTGATTAAAAGGAAAAAGATAGAAAACATGTACTTAATTAAAAAATATAAAAAAGTTAAATATTAGTTATTATTGATGGCGTGGGTTAACTTAGCGGAAAGAAAAAGAATGTTATCGAAAGTATTATGCAAATATTTTTTAACTTACCTAACAAAAAATCGATTGCAATCGGTTATAGCTAGGCGAATACGCATTATTAGTAATTTTAATTACAAAAACACTAAGAGCATCCAACGCGTCTTGATAGGCCTTAGGTTAGAAAGAGTTTTTGACGTGAGAATTTTTAGATTAGAAATATACAAATTAGGTGCACTATTTAAAATAGAACTCCTGCTGCGAAAACTCGGTAATTCCTGGACGGCTGAACACGACTGTGGGAAGTAACGTAGAAATCACGGAGCCACTGCGCTGCGGAGTCCGCAGTAACGTAGAAATCACGGAGCCACTGCGCTGCGGGGTCCGCATCTACCTCGTACCCTCTTCAGGCCTTTGAGATGGACGTCTCAGGCACAGGATGTGCTCGGATATCGGGCGAGAGCGCCCCGACCTCCGTCGTCGATAACCGACGTCGCTTGCCCGTAGGGTGGAGCCAAAAATTGGCTTGTAACGGGATCAAATTAACCAGAAAATCACCCACAGACTATACTTTTGCTAGTACACTTTATATTTTTTATTGGGTTTACACCAACAGAAAAAAAACTTTCACTTCAAAAAGCGCGTTATACACGGTCCATCTTGCTGTACGTCCCGCCAAGGCCATGCACGATGCACGATGCAAAACTACCATGAATAGGCTTGACGTACGTCGATAATTATTATTAATTGTTTGCTGGACTTGCACGACCAATTTTTCATCCAGCGAGCACCCCCACCACCGCGAACGTCGTGCAGATAGACAGTGAATAATGCGGACGTACGTCAGAGCAATCCTGCATCGTGCATGCTTGATCGTGTATAAACTCTATAAACAAACTTGCTGTACAGCAGATTAAACAGATATATCATAAAGCTTGTATGAGTCGCACGTCAAAATGGATCGCGAAACACTAGCAAGATTTATCGAACGATATAAGTCCCACGAATGTCTGTGGAATGTCTCTAGTGCAGACTACATTCACAAACAAAAAAGAATGAATGCATTATTAGATTTGGTGACCATTTTGGGGGAAGCTGCAACTATTGACAACGTGCGTAAAAAATAGACATCATTAGAAACGGTTATTTCAGAAAGAAAGTTAATGCCAGCTCGTCCACAGGGACGTCCGCAAATTGGCCTTGAGCGGACGTACAGCGCGGATGGACCATGCTAGATATGCACACGATAGTGTGTATGCTACGTCCAGCGCCGCCGCGGCCTTGAGCGGACGTACAGCGCGGATGGATCGTGTATAACGCGCTTAATTTCGATATTAATCACAAAAAATAAGGTCGACCATCACATATCGGGTCCCAAAAATGTAATGACGCCGTCAAAAGGCAAAACAACCGACGATTTTTTCACGATTCCTGGTTCAAATGTGAATAACAGCTATGAAGAAAAAATTTTTTATTGAAAAGTTTGCATTAGGATTGGAGGAGGTTTTAACCGTAGCGGTTTTACGCTACAGTACCCCATTCCCAGTAAAAAAAAATGAGAGTAGCAACCCTAAAGGTGAGTGGCAACCCTAAAGGAAAGGTGAGTGACAACCCTAAAAGAAAGGTGGTTGACAACCCTAAAAGAAAGGTGAGAGATCAACCCAAGTGAATGTATCAACCCAGTGAGAGGGTGACAATGCTATAACAGATTGACATCACAACAACAGATTGAAAACACAACAACAGATTGAAAACACAATAACAGACTGACAACACAAAAGGGATAGCATCAACCAAGAGTGAAAACCATAATATACAAATTAAATAAACTAGCCTAACTAACTTTAAACTAAATACATCAAATCAACAACATCGAAGTGCAGCTGATACTGAATAAAATTGAAAGCCGGCCTCCAGTTTAGACGTTAACAGTGCGAGCTTCAGATGCGTCTCCTAAACCTACATTAGAATAGAAAAACAAACGATAGATCTAGAGTAATATTCTTAAATATATATAGGAACAAAGAACAATAATCAACACGAAACAAATAAGAGTTGAGATTAAGAAATAACTTAAAAATACGACGAAAACTCAAAGGAAGTCAAACAAAAACTCGAAGTCGAACACAAAAGCTCGAAGTCAGATAAAAACTCGAAGTGAGACACGACTCAAAGTCCAACACGACTCAAAGTCAAACACAACTCAAAGTCAAACACGACTCAAAGTCAAACACGACTCAAAGTCAAACACGACTCAAAGTCAAACACGACTCAAAGTCAAACACGACTCAAAGTCTAACACGACTCAAAGTCTAACACGACTCAAAGTCAAACACGACTCAAAGTCAAACACGACTCAAAGTCAAACACGACTCAAAGTCAAACACGACTCAAAGTCAAACACGACTCAAAGTCAAACACGACTCAAAGTCAAACACGACTCAAAGTCAAACACGACTCAAAGTCAAACACGACTCAAAGTCAAACACGACTCAAAGTCAAACACGACTCAAAGTCAAACACGACTCAAAGTCAAACACGACTCAAAGTCTAACACGACTCAAAGTCTAACACGACTCAAAGTCTAACACGACTCAAAGTCTAACACGACTCAAAGTCTAACACGACTCAAAGTCTAACACGACTCAAAGTCTAACACGACTCAAAGTCTAACACGACTCAAAGTCTAACACGACTCAAAGTCTAACACGACTCAAAGTCTAACACGACTCAAAGTCTAACACGACTCAAAGTCTAACACGACTCAAAGTCAAACACGACTCAAAGTCAAACACGACTTAAAGTCAAACACGACTCAAAGTCAAACACGACTCAAAGTCAAACACGACTCAAAGTCAAACACGACTCAAAGTCAAACACGACTCAAAGTCAAACACGACTCAAAGTCAAACACGACTCAAAGACAAACACGACTCAAAGTCAAACACGACTCAAAGTCAAACACGACTCAAAGTCAAACACGACTCAAAGTCAAACACGACTCAAAGTCAAACACGACTCAAAGTCAAACACGACTCAAAGTCAAACACGACTCAAAGTCAAACACGACTCAAAGTCCAACACGACTCAAAGTCAAACACGACTCAAAGTCAAACACGACTCAAAGTCAAACGCGACTCAAAGTCAAACACGACTCAAAGTCAAACACGACTCAAGACTGAATTTAAGAGCTTAAGTTATAGAGGGATAAGTTAGAAGGTTAAGTTAAAGAGAGAGGGTTAAGTTGAAGAGGGTGGACCTTAAATCAAAATCAAAAATACGACGCCTAATGAGAGGAAATGGTTATGAATAAATATTAACTCCAGGGAGGAATGAGGGTCGAAATAATAAAAAAGGTGTCGTTGATTGAAAACTAATGGCCTAACATAAGTAATGCTGATTAAGTTAAGAATATGGAACAAATTAATTCATTTGAGTCATTTAAGTATGTCTTTTATATGATATTGTCCAATATGATGAGAATCACAGTCTTGTAGGACATATGTAGTCATGGAGATGACTCTGATCACACGACATTTAATGAAACGAGGAGCAAGCTTTCCTGTAAAGTATTCAGCAGCTGACGATTTTGAAAAATTACGCCTCCATACAATGTCGCCGGCATTAAGTGTAATAGCCGTCCGGTTCGTATTGTAATTTCCTGAATTACGGAGAAAAGCAGAAGAAAGATTGTCCGCTACTTTTGCGTAAATCTCGGCGAGCGAAGTCAGATTACTCGCGTGTTGTTCCCGACTTTCAGCTAAATTAGTGCTTAGAGTCTGGTTATTCGCACGCGATGAATCCATACAGACTTCTCTACCGAATATGAGAAAGTTTGGCGTAAACCCTGTGGCTAAATTAATACATGAATTGAGGTAAAGTTTGACCTTGGGTAACAATTTAGCCCAATTCCTTTGGTTCTCGCCAACCAATATGCTCAAACAAGTAACGACACTTTGGTTATAACGTTCTACCGTGTTTGCTTGTGGAGTGTAATAAGGGGTAAGTCATATCAGGTCGACGGATTGACCTATAATAATTCAAGGCGCGACCGGATAACACTTCGTGGAAGCGTTTAAGCAGATATCTGTCAGTTATGTCGTCTGAATCCTTCTCTTCTTATATACTGGTAAAAAAATTTCGAACACTGGTATCTCCAGTAAAATTTATGTTCCATTTTCTTAGCGAAAATCGTTTTAGAAGGTAACCGGGACAGTCCTCGGATTTCATAGGAGAAGGTAAGTTAGAACGACTAGTACCCGGAGTGGGCCTAGGTGGAATGGGAGGAGGTCTAGAAATAATAATACTTTCGTGTAAAGGAGTCTCACCGATAGAACCTTCTTCAGACATTTTTAAACACAAAATAGAAATAGATTAAATGAAAGAGAGCAGGACTTAGCAGGAAATCGTTAGATATCGTGCCGTAATATCGATACGGGAAGAAGACAACAAAATGAACGTCAAAGGAATCCGCTGGGCTAAGAATCCAACAAAAGCAGATACTAGCAAATAGCAGAAAAGCAAACAGTCGGGCTAAAAAATAAAAAAGGTAGACACTAGCACACGACCATTCAAAAAGCTTACCTTTGGTCACGATGCCTAACCATCCACACATCAAACACTCTACGGGAAACTAACTACCGCTACCTACTGGGATAAAATAAAACTCGGGATAGATACGTATATTTTGGGAGAAAATAAAAGAATTGGAAATTGGGTATAGTTACAAAGTTAATCTTTAAAATTGAATTTCACAAACATCACACAATTTAGCAAAGAACATAAATTTAGTTAGCAATTCTGTAGTCCAGTCGTATGAATCGGGAAAACATTCAAGACAGGTAATCCTTTTAACTTCCATACGGGTATCTGACCAATTCTAAAACCTGAAACTCACAACAAGAAAGATGAAAATTAAAGATTGCTCTCAAGAGCAACCACACACGAGATAACAAAAAAAAAGGTATTTTAGTAATAATTAATATGCAAACTTACTTTAATTCGGGCGCCATATTGTAGCGTAAATAAAATTAAGTGCACAGAAAAACACAAACCGCTACTTAACACGTTTAATTTTGATTAAAAGGAAAAAGATAGAAAACATGTACTTAATTAAAAAATATAAAAAAGTTAAATATTAGTTATTATTGGGAACCTTTCAGTGATGGCGTGGGTTAACTTAGCGGAAAGAAAAAGAATGTTATCGAAAGTATTATGCAAATATTTTTTAACTTACCTAACAAAAAATCGATTGCAATCGGTTATAGCTAGGCGAATACGCATTATTAGTAATTTTAATTACAAAAACACTAAGAGCATCCAACGCGTCTTGATAGGCCTTAGGTTAGAAAGAGTTTTTGACGTGAGAATTTTTAGATTAGAAATATACAAATTAGGTGCACTATTTAAAATAGAACTCCTGCTGCGAAAACTCGGTAATTCCTGGACGGCTGAACACGACTGTGGGAAGTAACGTAGAAATCACGGAGCCACTGCGCTGCGGAGTCCGCAGTAACGTAGAAATCACGGAGCCACTGCGCTGCGGGGTCCGCATCTACCTCGTACTCTCTTCAGGCCTTTGAGATGGACGTCTCAGGCACAGGATGTGCTCGGATATCGGGCGAGAGCGCCCCGACCTCCGTCGTCGATAACCGACGTCGCTTGCCCGTAGGGTGGAGCCAAAAATTGGCTTGTAACGGGATCAAATTAACCAGAAAATCACCCACAGACTATACTTTTGCTAGTACACTTTATATTTTTTATTGGGTTTACACCAACAGAAAAAAAACTTTCACTTCATAATTTCGATATTAATCACAAAAAATAAGGTCGACCATCACATATCGGGTCCCAAAAATGTAATGACGCCGTCAAAAGGCAAAACAACCGACGATTTTTTCACGATTCCTGGTTCAAATGTGAATAACAGCTATGAAGAAAAAATTTTTTATTGAAAAGTTTGCATTAGGATTGGAGGAGGTTTTAACCGTAGCGGTTTCACGCTACACTACGTACTACTGCCGTGACGCTTGAATTCCTACCTACAACCACTTAGTTGGTAGGGAGGCAACACTTAACTCTAACGAAAATTAACACTAAAATTAATATTTCGCAAACGGGTCACTGAATGAAAATTGATCTTCTCACATTCCCATTATTTTTGAACAATCTATCCAACGATACCTCACATAACTGTAAAGGTTCCGTGTCAAATAAGGAACACTAAAAAGAAGACTTAATATGTAGATATATATATATATTTTATATATAAAGATGACTAGTAATGTGGGTAGAATTCACATTACTAGCAATCTTGTTAACCCCTCCAACAAAAATATTGACAAATATTGTGTGCCTCGCGACTGTACAAAACAAAGGTGTTTTCTACTGGAACTTATCTACTTTTCACGGTTACGGATTGAA
Source organism: Tholera decimalis (assembly GCA_943138885.2). Lineage (NCBI taxonomy): Eukaryota > Metazoa > Arthropoda > Insecta > Lepidoptera > Noctuidae > Tholera > Tholera decimalis. Next base: position 12,781,487 of record OW964553.2, on the reverse strand, counting down.
ATCAGTTTTTTATTATTATAAATAAATTAATAATAATTATGTATAAACAAAAAATAATATCATAGATTGGTGTGTGCTTATGAACAACTTGTTGGAACAACAATAACTGATTCCTTCTTACTTATTTAACTAACGGACGTATCATGCTGAAGAAAGATCCAGAAAGTTATCCAATCGTTATTAAAACTGAATGAACTAGAGCTCAATCAACTTCATTGTAAGAGTAATGCATGACTAGTTTTCTTTTATTGCACACATTTTAAACTAAATACTGTTTGTTACGCTAAATTTGTTTTATGTTTTTGTAATCTGTTTTTGAAATAATTATAAAACTAGTTTTCGTTGTAATCATGGTATATATTACACCATACTTTCATTGTGTGTACGACTAAGGAGTGGAATTCCCTGCCGGAGTCTGAGTTTCCTGATAGCTATAACCTGGGAGTCTTCAACTCAAGAGTGAATAGGTTACTTCTAGGCAAGCGTGCTTCATCTTCGACCACGTCATCGCTTAACACAAGGTGAGATTGTGGACATACAAATACAGCGCACACACACTCATTACACATACTCTAGGAATATTCCCACATACTGTCAAACAATACCAGTGGCCATGTTCATATCATTCAATAATTTTCATAACACCTCGTAAATACCGCCTTATTCCGAACCCTTAGTCAAACACGAACATTAATAATGGCTAATAATACTTATGATGTTAAATCATAAGTATTATTAGAAATTATTAATGTTGATAATGTGGATAATTTTTCTGTATAAGAAACCTACACTTGCACCCCAGAATAGACTCAAATATATATCAAACACAACTACTTACATATCAATTCAAAATCCTTTCACAAAATATTAGATCTATTAATGTAAATTTTACTGATCTACAAAGTTTACTACATCGTATTGGTATTGACTGTGAACTCCTAGTGCTGACCGAGTGCTGGTTAAAATGCTCTAATACTTACTATGTTCCCATTCTACAAAATTATATACCTACCATACCACCAAACTTAAACAAAAGTGACGGTGTGGTTGTATATGTTAAATTCACTCTTGTATGGTCTTACGAAGAACCTGACTTTCACGGCTCTGCTTCTGGTCTAATAATAAATTAAACTCAGATGTATATACCGATCGCCTGCAAACTACGAGTATAATATTCAATCATTCCTTTCTGCACTAAATTTATTACTTCAGTCACTGACTAACTACCAAACAGTAATCATAACGGGAGACATCAACATAGATCATTAGATATACGAACTCATGAATATCTCAACACATTAGCATATCATGGATTCTTACCCGCACAATGCACATACAGAGCCTACAAGAGAAAGTAACTATTTAGATCACCCTATAATTCGCTCTAAGTGTAAGCCTTTCACACTTGTCTATGATTCAACTGTAACTGATAATTATGCTTCTCTGTTGTGCCTCTGTGTAAGGGTGTTTTTAATATCGTGCGGATTTCATCACGCACGCGGGATTGGCCCGCATGCGGAAAATTTCACGCAGCGTGAGACACGCTAGCCCACGATTTAGTTTTCTGCGGGCTGCCACGCATTGTGGTTGTATACAATGAACGACAAACTCAGAAAATTATTGATCATATACTTAATTTATAAAAGACGGAATAAGAAGACGAGATCACAGCATGTATAACAATAAGGACCAGTTTTGAAATAATAATTTATTCATTTCATTTATTTATTTCATAAACAATTTTGACATTGTGTTGAAATTATCGCTCTAAATACACACAAACATAAAAAAAAATGGACAGGTTTTATTTAATTATATCTACAAATGTATAAGTGTACCTACATAAAGACACAACGGGACGTGTTCTGTGTGAATTTTGTTATAGTGTTAAGTCACTATCCTTTATATTCTTGATCAATGAAGAAAAACAAATAAAAATGAAACTGATCGTAATAACCTCCCATAATATTTAACTTAATATTAAATTTAACTTATTTAACTTTCGAAATTTGGTGCTAGTTCCTTTAATATTTCTTTCCAGGCAGCGTCTCTAGCACCTCTGTTTTTATATAATTCATGGGATTTATCCCATAAGCACGGCTGCAGATGCACTTCAATTATAACACGTTCTGTGTCAATTTTCATTTTAAATGTGACTGTACTACGCGCGCGTGCACCCCGCATGACAGTAAAACGCACACTGATCTTTAACAGACCATAATAGCGTTGCCTTATTCATAACTACCTCATCTAGACATAAACCTCCAAAAGTGATAAGGCGCATTAATTATCCTCTCCTTAATGCAGAACTTAAAAACATAGATTTCGGTCATTTATTCACACTTACAGATGTCAATGAAGCTGCTGTTCTATTTCAAAATCTACTTCAAACGGCTATTATGAGCAATACTAATGAAGTAAAGATATTTAACCGTAAAAAAATCTTGAAGCCCTGGATCACCCCAGGTATATTAAAATGTCTTAGAAATCGCGATAACCTATACAAGAAACTTAAAAAAGAACCAGATAATGAGGTATTAAAAGCTACTTATAAAAGGTACAGAAATTTTTGCACATCCTTATTAAAAAAATTAAAAAGGAATTATGAGAAGCAACAAGTGCGGGATGCAGGTAAAGACAGCAAGAAACTTTGGAAAGTAGTTAAGGAAATCACTTATTTAAATAAACGTAAAGATAACTCACATGAATTAATAAATAATAACAATCCTAAAAGATCAGTTAATCTTGCAAATGAATATTTTGCAAACGTGGGCCGCAAGTTAGCTGAAAAGATAGCCAAAAATAATCCTCAAACTGAACTTCCCACCCTAAAGTCATGTTGCGATTCGTTTACACTTCTGCCTACCGATGATGATGAAGTTCGAACACTAATAGCGAATCTTAAAAGTGATTGTGCAGTTGGCCTGGACATGATATCCAGTGATATCTTAAAAGCGAATAGTGATATTTTAACTCCGGCAATTACGTACATATGTAACCTATCGCTTTCAACTGGAGTTTTCCCTACAGTTTATAAAAGGTCGCGTATTCTTCCAATTCACAAGGATGGGGACAGAAGCTGTGTCAATAATTATAGACCTATTTCCATTCTTCCTACACTCTCAAAAATCTTAGAGCGTGTTATTAATAAGAGAATTGTTATATATTTGGAGTCAAAAAATCTTCTGTCGCAAGCTCAATTTGGGTTTAGGGCAAACAGGTCAACATCGGATGCTGTATTGGAACTCACTAATTATGTTGTTAAGAACCTAGACAGTAAAAATAAAGTAATAGGTGTATTCTTGGATTTAGCGAAGGCATTTGACACGGTTTCTGTCCCTATACTGGTGAAAAAGCTCGAATATCTAGGTATCCGGGACCTGCAGTTAAAATTACTGAAGGATTACCTAACTGATAGAACACAGTGTGTACAAATTGATAATAACATTAGTGAAGAGATCCCAGTGACTTTTGGAGTTCCACAGGGAAGTATCCTGGGACCCACACTATTTCTAGTGTATATCAACGATCTTTGTCAAATGACAATTCCTAATGCAAAGATTGTCACCTTCGCAGATGACACGGCATTGCTTTTTAATGGTATCACCTGGGATGAAGCTTTTTCAAATGCTCAAAGAGGGTTTAACATCGTTACTGGATGGCTAACAGAGAACATCTTAACGCTCAATGTTACAAAAACCAATGTTATTACCTTCTCCAATAGGCCCATCGATAAGCCTAATCCATCGTTCCATGTTATCTCGCATTCATGTAATTGTCAGAATCATATAAACTGTTCCTGTCCTAAACTGTCAAGCACAGACTCAACTAAGTATCTAGGTGTAATTATAGATAGGAATATGAAATTTCACCAACATATTGATTTGGTCGCTGCTAGAGTGCGTAAATTGATGGTGATTTTCAAGGCCGTTAGACATGTTGCACAAATGGATGTTGTTAAGACCGTTTATTACGCGCTTTGCCAATCACAGCTAATTTACTGCATCACCTCGTGGGGAGGTGCTTGTAAAACTACTTTCCTTAAATTAGAAAGAGCACAAAGAGCACTGTTAAAAGTGAGTTCATTCCTACCGTTCTTCCATCCTACAAAAGAGTTATATGGTAAATGGGAGGTTCTAACCGTCCGTCAGCTCTTTATTTATTATACAGTTATTAAGCAACATTCTCTGATAATATATGAACCAGATAAATTAAAAAATCCACGACGGAATAACAGAGTCTGCACTTCAATTTTATTTAAAACCAGTCTAGCACATAGATTTTTCTGCTACCAAGGTTCTCATTTGTACAATACATTAAATAAAGTATTATGTATATATCCATTACCAAAATCAAAATGCAAATCTGTATTGATGGAGTGGTTACAAAAATTAGATTATAATCGTACTGAAAAGCTGCTTCAGTCATGCTAAACAACACATTCCAATATAGATACCAACAAACTCACTCTAGTACCCGCACACACATTACACGCTCGTACATGCACACACACACACACACACACACACACACACACACACACACACACACACACAAACATGATAATCATTCTACTTTGTAATAATTTCACTCTACTCGTATTCAAATTAGGCACTTAGTTTTAATTTCAGTTTCATAGTATTGTATGTTTAATTTTTTTTCCTCGTACTTTGTATTTTCCAAATAATTCTACTGGAGCATGTTTAAATATAGTATTTAAATTAATGTTTTATTGTATACTTTGTTTTTTCCGTTGGGTGGGGACCTGGTGATCTGTAATTCAGGCATTTCTATGCCTAACACAGACTCCAGCTCCTCACAAGGTGTAATATAAGATGTACATTTATGATGTCACTGTTGTTAGCTTGTAATTTGTGAGGAGAAATAAATAAATAATTATATAATTATATAACTGATTTTCATAGAAGTGCTCACGCGCGCGGAGTCCCCGCTCGGGTCTGTTGCCACAGATCACACCCCGCGTCCCGCGTGCGTATTCCACGCATCATAATAAATACTTGTATAAAAAAAACAGGTCAAGTGCGTGTCGGGCCACGCGCAGTGTAGGGTTCCGTAGTTTTTATAACAGCCAAGTGCATGTCGAAACGATTTTGAAAATTATTTTTTCGTTTGAAATGGTATGCTCTTGAGGTAGTACCGTTGTCACCAAATTAGAATTTGATGAAGGGATCCCATGGAAATCGAGGGAAACCCTCGAATTTTAAAGGCAATAGTATAGCGATTTTGGTATTTTTTATAGTAACTTGTGCATTTGCTCTCAGAAAGCACCATTTGGTGAAGCGGAACTGATGAAGAAGATCACAGATGGCCACCGGAACTACTCAATAATAAGTATTTCACGGGTTGCGATTCGATTACTTTAAAATGGTTGCTAAGCAATTTATGGTCGTCACAATGCGAATGGTGAAATGGAGCTGATGGTGAAATACCAGGAGAACTCCTCAACAATTAACGCCCCTGCATCGGGAAAAGCAATATTTTGTAAAAGGCGATAAGCAAGTTGACATTAGGCTATTGTAACTTAGATAAATTATAAACAGACCCACTAAAAAGCGAGAACTAAAACCTTTTTAACAAAAAAAAACCGACCTCCAAAAAACACTACAATGTGAAAAATAACTTCAATTTCGGAAGTCGGTGGCAAAAAACTAAAATACAGATCCAAGGACACCATCTTCTGAAATTAAAGTTATTTTTCACATTGTACCTAGTGGTTTTTTGGAAGTCGGTTTTTTTTTGTTAAAAAGTTTTCTTATAAAACTTATTTAAATATGAAACTAGCGCGATACAACTGACGCTTAGCGCCATCTATCGACATTTCTATGGAGTTGTTCGAAATTTTCAAGTCAAATACAATTGGTCGACTATTACTCGTAAACTTGTAAAGCCCACTTATGTGTGATAGTTTTCCTTTAAACTTCGTTATATATAGGTACTACTGCCGTGTCATTTGAATTTCTAACTACAACCGTTTAGTCGATAGAGGGGGAGGACACTTGACTCTAACGAAAATTGGTACTTTAAAGCTTGATAAGTCACGAACGGTTTGCTTAATCAAAAAACGTTCTTTCCTAACCCCTAATATTTTTGAAAGACCTATCCAACGATATCCTACACAATGGGAAGGACGAAAAAAAAAAATTATCATCCCACTTTACATGTAGGGGAGGTACCCTAAATAATTGTTTTTTTCAAAATTTTATTTTACCACTATTTTGGCATCATTAACGTGTATACTCATGCCAAATTACAACTTTCTAGTACCAATGGTTTTTGAGCTAAACCGCGGACAGACGGACAGACAGACGGACATGGCGAAACTATAAGGGTTCCTTGTTGACTACGGAACCCTAATGACACTTGCGGGTGTTACGCATGTGGGGCAATCCCACGTGCGTGATGAAATCCACACGATATTAAAAACACCCTTATGCCTTATCAAAATTACTATTAAGTCAAATTCGATAAAATATGTCAATAAAATAAACCACGACGCTCTCGACACAGTTATGGTACGTTAAGACTTCGCTCCCTTTCTGTCTATGATAGATCCAAATGATGCTGCAGACGCCTTTATAAGTCTCACTAAACAAGCCAAAGAGGAATGCTCAACAACAATAAAGGTTTCAGCAAAGAACAAAACACTGAAACCATGGATAACGCCAGGTTTGCTTAGATGTATACCGTGACTCTCTCCATAAAAAAGTAAAGCAAGATCCCAAAATCTCCATAAAAAAACTAAAAAATTGTTAATTAATATTTTAACTAAAAAGTTGAAAAAAAAAGTTATTTAAAAAATCTAAAAACCCGACTGCTCAACTGAAATGCAAGAAACAAGCAGATTTTTATTTTCAAAAGAAATAAGCAGGCGGGACCCAACTGAACATATTTTTTAATGGGATGGGTCCGCCTGCTTATCACTTTTGAAAATAAAAATCTGCTTGTTTCTTGCATTTCAGTTGAGCAGTCGGGTTTTTAGATTTTTTAAATAACTTTTGTTTTCAACTTTTTAGTTAAAATATTAATTAACAATTTTTTAGTTTTCCCGGTCGTGTCACATTGGTACTCCACCGGATTCAGAAAGTAAAGTCCATATTTTTAAACATTCTCATTGTATTATTTTGCTAGTATTACACGAATGATAAACATGATATACCTTTTTGAAATCCTTGTAATAAGCCCTTTAATTTGATATCCATATTGCAATATTCGAAAAAAAAAAATTTATTTCACCATGTACAATAGCTTCGCACAGCCGCCATGTTTAATTTTTTTAAATGTCACCTATCTAAGAACACTCGGGCTACTAAGACAAATCTAACGATACCTCAATTGTGTGAATCCGTTCAGCGGTTCTGGAGATATGAGGTAATAAAGAATATTACAAACAAACATACATACATACATACATACATACAAGATACGCGCGAAAAACATAACCCTTCCTTTGCAGTCGGGAAAAAGTAAGCCTGACAACATCATAATCAGTACCACCTATAAACGATACAGAAATGTTTGTACAGCATTATTAAAGAAATCACAAAGACAATTGATTCTCAAGAAAATAAGGCTATGTTTCTGTTTGTTTGTATGTTTATGTTTCTTAGGGTTATCCCTAAGAAACTTTGGGAAACTATTAATAACATCACAAACACTACTAAAACCAAACACTCCTACTCAAAGTTTTTATCAGCTTCGCTATCTCCGATACAGTCTTGTAAAGACGTAAGCAATTTTTTTGCAAGTATAGGAAGAAATCATGCAGATAATATAAATTAAAAACTTCGAAAAATCTTTAATGTTGGAAAAGACAGATCCTTACGAAATGATATCGACCATAAATATGCTAAGAACAAATGCGGCTATCGGCTGGGATCTCAACCGTGTTCTTAAAGCGTTATTCCACAATCCTCGCACCTATACTATGCCACATTTTCAATCTTTGCTTTGACTTAGTCATCTTCCCTTCTTCATTCAAAAAGGCAGCCATACATCCAATTTTCAAGGGCGGCGATGGGTGCCTTGTTAATAACTATCGCCCCATAGTGGTACTCAGTACTTCATCAAAAATACTCGAACGTTTAATGATAAAAGACTCATTCACTATCTTGAGCATATTAATATTTTATCATCACAACAATTTGGTTTCCGTAAAAACAAATCCACAAATGACGCAATACACAAGTTGATTGATCACATAGTGAAAAATATAGACAGTAATAAAAAGGTATTGACTATTTTCTTAGATCTTACGAAAGCTTTCGACACTGTGCCTATTCCGAACCTTTTACTCAAGCTAGAACATATAGGTGAGCCTACGACTAAATTTATTTAAAAGCTAACTGACAAGCCGTTCGCAATTTGTAACTATGAACAATTACAATAGCAATACAGTTACTATCGAATACAGTGTGCACATTGTTCCTAGTATTCATAAACGACCTCTGCAACTTACATATACCAAATGCCTAAATAGTTTCGTATGCTGATGAAGTGATGACACTGTAATAACTACTACAGTCAATAGCACAAAAAGGATTTAACTCAATACTAAGATGGCTTTACTTAGACACCTTGGCCCTGAATACCTCTAAAACTAACTGTATTACTTTTTCAATTAACTCAAATTCCCAAACAAATCCCTCTATCTCTCTAATAGCTCACTTATGTTATTTAATGTCTCAGCAGGCCTGCCAGTGCCCATCAATTACTCCAGTTGAACAAATAAAATATCTTGGAATTTTCATTGACCAACACTTGAATTTCAAATCACACATTAACACCTTATCCGCGTACGAAAACTTATACATATTTTCAAAACACTGTGACATGTAGCTCACGACTCAGTTATACTTACAAACCCTTACCTACCTACACACCTTTATACCACAATTACAACTACCAACGATATATTTCACTTATACATCACCTGATCTCTGGCAAAAAACTAAAACATACTCAAAATAATAACATATCAACATACTTACATGCCTTATACAACCCCAGATTCAATAGTTCTAAACCTATATTAATAGAAAACCTCTACTACTTAGAGTCTAAATATGCAGATTGTTACCTCCCGTTTCCCCTATACAAAATGTTGAATTCATCCGTGTAAAAGTACACATCCTAGAATATGATCCGCTAATATTTCTACCATCTAACTACCCTGGTTGCAACCCCGAGAGTGCTAACTTGTCATGTTTAAATGGATAACATTAATACACTGAAGGAAATTGATCAGATTAAACCATCAGATTCGATAAAGTGTAACATACAGGAACTAAAATTAAACACGGGTAATTCTCCACACAATTTAATTATATTAACACAAAACATTAGAAGTATTTACAAAAATTTTGACGATTTGCAACTCACCCTATCTCAACTAAAATATGAAGTAGACATTTTGATTCTCACAGAATGCTGGCTAAACTCTAAAAAAAACATACCACAATTAGTGAATTTCACTTCTTTCCAAACAAAACACCAAATTAACCAAAGTGATGGGGTAGTTGTATACATCACAAATAAATTGTCAGTAAAATTTAAAGAACTGAACCTTGTAAATGCCACCGGTCTCGAGATAAATATATTAAACTACACTATACTAGGTATCTACCGCTCCCCATCATTTCTACATGCAGGTAACTTCATTACATCCCTTAACAATCACCTTGATATTATTACTCCTAGTAAAAACGTTCTAATCCTTGGGGACATTAATATTGACTTAATTATTTCCCCTACTGAAACAAACTATGAAAGAAACAATAGACTAACCTACTTAAATATGCTATCTACGCATGGACTTTTACCATCTCATAACCTACCCACGAGGGGGGATGGATGCCTAGATCACGTTTTCCTGAGTCTTGATAAACAAAGAAATATAGCTTTTACAGCGGTTTTAAATACAACCGTAACAGACCACTGCCTGATTTTGTTATCTCTCGAGAATAAATATAGTTATAATACACCGAAAAAGCACAAAACAATAGTAAACTACGAAAAGGCTTATAATAGTTTAGTAAATATTGATACCTCCTTTTTTAACATCTTTAAAGACCCTGATACTTACGCCTTTGCGCTTATAGAACTGATCAAGACAACTTTACTTTCGAATTCTAAAAATGTAATTATCACGAATAGCAAAAGAATGATTAAACCCTGGATAACATCAGGTGCCCTACGGTGTATTAGACTAAGAAATTCAATCTTCCTTAAACTCAAATCAAACCCACATAATCAAATTCTAGCGATTACATATAGACGATATCGAACTTTCTGTGGGAATCTTATAAAAAAACTAAAAAATAAATTTAATAAAGACAAAATTAAAGCATCTGCTAAAAACCCTCGGGCATTGTGGTCAACCATTAATGACATCACAAATTATAAGCCACCCCGGAGCTCTAATAGCGACCTACTTAAGATAAAATCATGTCCCCAAGACTCAGTTAACCATGTTAATAATTATTTTATTAACATTGGACAAGCTCTAGCTCAGAAAATCTTAAATAGTAGCGTACCCTCTACATCTTGTAACACAGACCGCACTAATCTGTCCTCCTTTGTTCTCCTAGACACCTCTCAGGAGGAAGTTGAAAATATACTCATGTCCCTAGACTCTGGGAGTGCACCAGGGTGGGACGGAATTCCTACCCTTTTCATAAAACAGGCCAAGGAGATTTTAGTCCCGCTGATCTGTGACCTGGCCAACCTATGTTTTAATACAGGTATCTTCCCCTTCCTTCTTAAGCGCTCCATCGTTACCTCTGTGTATAAGAGTGGAGATAGAGACGACGTTAACAACTACCGGCCAATTTCTGTGTTGACCTCAATTTCTAAAATCATTGAGAAGCTCTTGAACACTAGAATAGTTAATTACCTGACTAAGTATAACGTCTTATCTTCCTCTCAATATGGTTTTAGAAGGGGAATATCGACCCAGGATGCTACGGAGGAACTTGCTGCTGTGATTACCAAGGAAGTTGATAAGGGTAACAAATGCCTAGTGGCCTTTCTTGACCTCAAGAAGGCCTTTGATACCGTCTCTATCTCTAAACTTATACGCAGGTTGGAGAACTTAGGATTTCGTGGTTCTGTTCTCTCTCTTCTCAGCAGTTACCTTCAAAACAGAAAGCAGGGGGTAAAAATTGAAAACCATGTTAGTGACGAAGAGAGCGTGATGTACGGCGTCCCGCAGGGCAGTGTCCTTGGCCCGACGCTCTTCTTGATATATATTAACGAACTCTGTAACCTTTATATCAACGGTGCGAGGATACTGTCCTACGCGGATGATACCGCTATTATCTTCTCTGCTAAGACCTGGGACAAGGTTAGGCTGGAGGCTGAGAGGAGACTGGCTAGAGTTAGTGATTGGCTATGTGAGAATCTACTTACGCTAAATACCCAAAAAACCAACTACGTCTGCTTCACTAAATACGCTAACTCTCAGCCTGCGCCTGACTTTAACATTAGAATACATTCTTGTCGTACCCCAACCCAATCTACCTGTAGTTGCCCTGTAATTCAAAAGGTAAATTCTGTCAAGTACCTTGGTATTGTAGTGGATCAAAGGTTGAGCTGGTACCCACACCTCGAACTAACTATGGGTAGGGTAAGAAAACTCATATGGGTTTTCAAATCTTTGAGACATGTTATGAATGCAGAACTACTGAATAAAATCTATATCGCACTGGCTCAATCTGTAATCATATATTGTATCTCGGTATGGGGCGGAGCAGCTAAGTCGTATTTTATAGACCTAGAGAGAGCACAGAGATCCCTGATTAAGGTCATGTACGGTAGGCCCTACAGGTTCCCTACTGAAACTCTATATGCAAGCTCTAAGCTACTCTCTGTTAGAAAACTCCACATACTACACATGGTACTAAGATATCACAAAACACTACCCTTTAACCATGCCAAACTTAAAAAAAGACGGTGTGATTTAGTTGCCCCTACATACTCAGCACGTTCAATTTTTGCTGGTCGCCAGAATGTAACCCAAGCCCCACGCGTTTATAATAAAGTAAATCGCATACTTAACATCTACCCTATGCAACTGTATGAGTGTAAGAAGACATTGACGGATTGGCTCTTCACACTTAATTATGATGCTGTGGAGGACATTTTGGCGACCCTGGGTTGAATGTCATGCATGCAAACATACTCAGAAATACACTCTCACACACACACACACACATACACACACACACCCACACACACACACAAACTAACACACACACACTCTAGCACAACTCCATACTCATTCACACACACACACACATGCACACAAAATATACATTCACATACTCATAAACACACGTATAAACACACATTTATAAAAAAAAACACTCTGGTTTCAAACACTGCCATAAACACGATTTTCATTGTTTTTCTAATTTTTTCTTGTAAAATGTGTAACTTATATCTAATTAGCACAACAAAACAATTGTTAAATAATCGAGGAAGAGCGAGGTTTATCCCATCACAAGTATCTTCGGATTACTTTCTGGGAAGCCCCGGCAACTTACTTGTAACGTATACTTCGCTCTTTACAATCAGTAGTAACTTATTGTATTTCCTGCTGGGGAGGAGCTGCTAAGACAGTGATGAAGCACTTAGAGATCGCTCACAGAGCCATACTTAAAGTTGCAACCTTCCGCCATATCTAGTCTCCAACCACTGAACTTTATAAATCCTGGAATGATTTAAATGTACGACAACAGTACATTTTACATATTGTTTTACTCCAACATTCCAGGACACCATACATACATATTCATAAACGTCGGAAAGACAGATTCTGTATCATTCTACCTCCACGTACCTCATTCGTAAAAAGATTCTCTTTTTATCTAATCTATAAACTCTCACTCCACAATTGTAAAAAATCTGTACGGACACTCCTTTTGGACCTCAATTATGAAGACACTGAATTATTTCTAGTGTAAAATCCCTTTTACTTACACCTTAGTATATTTATCAATGTTCAAATGAAAATCTTATCCAGTCCACTTCTCTTTATTTTCATCACTTTCTATGAATAAGAAAAAATAAATTAAAAACTGTAGCATACAGAGGTTTCAAATGAAACCAATCCATTTCAGTACTTCCTTTACAAATATTAAAACGAGTTTTAATATGAAAACGTGGCTACTATAAAATTTAACTTCCATTTATGGAAATACCAATTCTGTTCGTAAATAACATTCATTGGTCGGCAATTATTTTAATGTGATCTTTTACGTTCTTGAAACGCTGGACCGATTTTAACCATTCATTTACTAATAAAAAGCTACATCACTAGAATGAAACATAGGCTATAGTTTTAAAACAAAATACCTTAAGAAAATTGCCACAGTGTAACCCAAAGAAGCAAAATTTTGCCTATAAAATTAATTATTTGGGGTACGCTGAGAAAACTATTGGTGATAGATAAAAATTGAATATGAAATAAATACATGAAATAATGATGTTTATTTTGCAAATGGGTTATAAATAATACTTTCACACGTCATTTTTTTCGTACACTAGATGAGGCCTCTGAGACTACTCTGAGAAGAAACACTGAAACAAACTCAAAGGTCAACGTCTCTTTTAAAGTCCATACAATCTGTAGTGATCAAATTATATGAGAGCCATGTAGGTTAATGTCTGTGGCGCCCTTTAGAGGACAGAATCAAACAGATTTGAGCAGGCCCGTCCAAACAGTGCAAGCATTTGTTAGTTGCCGTGTAGCTCAAGTTACTACCTACTATGAAGGTTGTAAGAGAATATATTTGGCTATTATAGCTAAGTCACAATAGCAGCTTTTTATCCAAAATTTATCGCTGGTAAATACAAAAGTTGGTTATATTCGTATCGTAGTATTTATTCGTTTCTGCGAAAACAATTGTTCTTATCGTAATACCTCGATATAATAATATTGTCTCGATTATACATTTAGCTAAAGATTCAAGCTCTTTAATTATTTTTTAAGAGGTCTAGAGACCTTTTTAAAAGAAGCAGAAGATCCCAGATCTATTAAAAAAGATGTAGTAATTATTGTTTTTCTAAAAACTTCCCGAGTTATTAAAAAAAGGAACCTGAATTTACTGGCCCGAAATCGAAATTGATTTTCATAGAACCTACCGTTGTCAAAAAAATAAAAGTAAAATTTTAAGGTTACCCATTTTTTTTATTTAGGCTTAATTGCTGAGTTCAAAAATCATGCTCAGTTTTACAAGTGTATACGAAAACATTAAAAGTAAATGACGTTAATGCATAAAAATATAATGTATGTACGATAGCTGAGATTTATTCGTAAAATCTTAGACAAGAACGTTAAATGGGTATTAGTTATACTAAGTTTAAACAGGCGAAATATTGTTTGTTAGTCCTTTTTTCACGTCAAAAGGGAGTAACGGTGTTTTCTGTTGTGAATATAGTTGAAGGGTAATTTAATTTCGCAAAAAAATCATTACACGTGAGCGAAGCCGAGAGCTAGTTCATCTATAAAGTTACGCCAAAAACAACTGAAATTAGACTGTTAAATAATTCAAAATCAAATGTATTCACAATCTGCTAAACACTCGCGAAACCGCGTTTTAATAAATACATACCTCATTCAAATCATTAAACCGCATACCAAACTGATTCAAATGAGATTTTGGAGTAATTACGGTTTTGCACCAACCTCAACTTGTATAACTTATAACAAAAGGTAGGTAAACCCCGTATAAAAATTAAAAGTCATTCATCACTTTGAAAAATGAAGGTCTTGGGTCTGTAATCAGCGCAGTCTACACTAACGGGCGTAGGTGATAACTTCCTAACAATGACAAATGGCGGATACTTTTGTTTTTCTTCCATTACAACGTCAAAGACAAAACTACCTTACACCATGAATTACGGACTACATGTTCCAAACTGTATGGGGCGTAAAAATATTGCGCAAAGTTTATTTTGTTCGCAATATCCGGGGTCCATCAGCGCTGCCTTATTCGATGAAAGTTTATGGTCAAATATGTTTGTTTACCGAAATGTTTCCTTATTATTTTATTGGGAAATGCAGATGTTTTATAGAAAGCCTTTTTAGCAATTTAACACTTTCACGGACACTAAGATGAATTTGACATTCTGAAAATGACAACAAATTTTTTCATATGAAATAATACCACGAGTATAGCCGGACTGCCGTAATATATTTAT
Organism: Tholera decimalis; assembly: GCA_943138885.2. Classification (NCBI taxonomy): domain Eukaryota; kingdom Metazoa; phylum Arthropoda; class Insecta; order Lepidoptera; family Noctuidae; genus Tholera; species Tholera decimalis. The sequence continues at coordinate 12,766,265 of OW964553.2, read as the reverse complement.
ATTTTGTTTTGCCTTGACACTAGAAAAAATTAATTGAGTGCAATATGACACTGTATGACATGACTTCATAGTAATGTACGCAAATTTACACGGCTATAAGCGGTTAGTAAACCGCCTGTGGGCGTTGTGTCATGTCAAACACGGAAAAAATACGCCTCTGGCCGTGACGTTAGTGAAAGTGTTAAGATACTGACACTGCTGGGTACCATCCACACTTGGTTGATATACCGTCTTGTCGTACGAAGCGCTTCTCTCTCCTTCACATTCATTGTGAACACAGCTAAGCTGTGGAACTCTCTGCCGGCTTCTGTGTTCCCTGCCACTTATGACCTTTCAGCCTATAAATCAAGAGTGAACAGGCATCTGCTTGGCTCGCTCGTTCCATCGTAGACCTGATCTATCGCTTACCATCAGGTGAGATCGAAGTCAAGAATGGGCTAATGCGGAATAAAAAAAAAAGCTTTACAAAAAACGAGAAATAGATTTCGAAAATAAATATTATTGATGGATTCGACAGTCGACAGTTCCTGATGATTAATTGTTTAAACCATTTCTACTTTATCAGCTTTATTCATAAAAATAAATTCATACTCCGAATTCCAATAATACAAAAGCGCAGATATTTTTTTTTTTCAAAGATCATTCGTTCATTGTTCAGTTGGGCAGTTCTCTTTTGATTTTTCACAGAATTCTAAAAGCGAATTTTTAATATACATCCTCACAAAAGGGGTAAGTTTAAAGTAAAAGAAAAAGGCTATTCATTAGTGTGCTAGTGAAAACATCGGTAGCGTGTTTTGACTCGGAAAAGTTGGTTAAACATTTTTCGTGTACCTAAGCCCAATAAAATTATTACTTAAAAGACCTGTATCGCGTCAGTGATTTTGTAAAAAAAGAGAAAAGGGGCCTTTGCTTGCTGCTAATGAATAAATATATTTTGCGCCGCTAGATTTTATTTTAAAATATCTCTTGTGAAGAGGAGTAGTTAGGGTCCGGATAAAAGAAACTGCGATGTCACCAATAATATAATTTATACTAATATTATAAAGCGAAAAAGTGTGTTTCTTTGCTTAAACGCATTAATCTTCGAAAGTCCAGGGTGGATTTGAATGATATTTGGTACAGCTTGAAGCTTGAGAAAGGCTATAGACTACTTTTAACCCGACTGTAAAAGAAGAAAGGGTTATGTTTTTCGTGATAAAGTCCACAAGAGCGAATCGCTGCGCAAATGCTATAAATAATATATACTTACCTTTAATATATATTAAGTGTTTATATCGTGACAGGGTATTTTTTATACTAATAATAGCGTTTTCAGGTGTTCTATCAGCAATCTAGTTTAAATTATAATGCGTATATACGGCGAGCAACAGACACTTTCTACCTAGGTAAGTATTAATCCCAGAGAAGACGGTAGCACAGTGATCACGTACCACCGGGCACAGCGATGCTCAGTAGTTACCCCTTTACCTATTATGGGACTCCTATAATATCCCTGGGGAGTGGTCTTTTAAGCGGTAAGTAGGGGTCGCCGCCGCTTTATGTGCTGATGGTGATCATCGGGGTGGTTTTAGTGATGTAAAAATCCCACACTCTCTGGTGTTTTTCCCCAAGAAAATCCGCTTTTTGAAGGTTTCCTTCTGATAACAAAAAATGTAACCTAATATTCCTTATTCTCGCTCATAATACATATACTGATTTATAACACATTACCCTTTTTTTGTGCCGCACAGTCGGGTAAAAAGGTGGCCTGCTGGCTATTGAAAGCGGCGTCTGAGGCGTACTAAAATCCTACGAAGTGCAGCTGCACGAACACTTTGACTAACCTAGTACCTACGTATGATTAAATTCAGTCCCAGTTACTATAGTAATTAATCAAAGAGATATAAACGTTCAGTTTTGTGTACGTAGCTATTTACAACGGCGTAGTGGCAACGGATGGAGCTGCCTATTGTTAGAGACACGTGAGTTATAAGCCAGAATTATTTACAGCGTGGAGAGGGTGGAGATTGACTGTATTTTATTCACGAACTCAGGATTTCAGGCTTTTCGGTAACTTATAGTTTAAATATTGCATCACATCATTCGCTATAAGTGCTATTTTACGAAACGACGACCAAAACCTTATAATCTATATTTTTATTTAATAAATAAATAAACTTAAAGTATATTTTAGACACGAAAATCCCAAGTTAGTATACTTGCCACTATTCTTACTGATTCAATGCTTTTACATTCTTAACCATAAATTAAAAAACTATTTTTTCTACGTATTGTTACGCTAGTCGCTTAGCGAAATACGTCGAGAAACTTCGACAGAAATCTAGAATGTTCGAGACGCTAACGTTATGAAGCGGCGAGTAGCAGTACTGAGTATCTCGAGTAGCTTCCGGAATATTCTTGGCAGTGTAGGCGGTGAGTCGATTTTACAAGAATGTTCTAGAACTCATAGACCGGGGTATAAATAGATCGCTGAGGAACGCAGAAGTCAGTCTTATTTCAAGATACGACGCGATATAATTCGAAGCTTTACAAGTGAATTTCGGTGCGATTTAAGTGTTAAGTGACAAGTATTGTACTGTGAATAACTGTGTTGATTTTTGTTTTGTGTTTATTTATTTAAAGTGTTAATTTTGGTTTAATTGGTGTAAATTATTTCTATCCCGAACCCCAGCTCGTAACAGTATTTTAATTTCTAAATTCTAATTAAGTTAGAGAGCTGGCAGTTCACAATAGAGACGTGATTTCTTTACGTAGCGCTCCTGTTATTGCAGGCATTTGCAAGTCTTTGTTATTCCCTGCACTTGCCCGGAATACTTCAGTTTCTCTTTACACAACATAACAATTTGCTCGTAAACTCTACACTCTTTGAAATAAAAGTTGCGGAAAGTGTTTGTTTGTTCAACAATTAAATAGAACGTACACCAAAAAAATATTGTATGTTAATGAAGTTTATTTTATACGTAATGGAAGCTAATCAAATATTTCAAAATATTTCGAAGTGTGGAAATTTTCCTCGTTGTCCCGCATTCTGCTCATGAATATTCGCAAGCTTCAACCCGTGCTCGTCTTGTTTTCTCATCTTAATATTCTTAATATGGAGAAAGGACGAAAAGTATATATTTTCGTAAGAGGGTCGTGTGGGATGATAGAGACTATAATATTTCCCACGGAACCCGTTCCGTGCATTTGCGCTGGCCCAATTTTTTGCTCCGCCTGTGTGCGCAATTACAAAATTCCGGATGAAGCGAGTCGGCTGGGCTTGTTCAAACTCGCGTTGTTCGAATACATGCCTTTTTAGCTTTAGCTTTTTCATAAGTTCCGAATAAATATTTCGGATATGATTGCATAACTATTCGTGTTTCTATTATCTATTACTAGCTTTTGCCCGCGACTTCGTACGCGTGGGAAGGTTTTCCCGCGCAAATCCTGATCCCGTGGGAATTTCGGGATAAAAAGTAGCCTATGTGTTATTCCAGAATGTCAACTATCTACTTACCAAATTTCATTCAGATACGTTCAGTAGTTTTTACGTGAAAGAGTAACAAACATCCATCCATCCTCACAAACTTTCGCATTTATAATATTAGTACGAGTACGATAGTACTATTTATTTGTTGCATGGCAATGGTTCAGTTATATAAACAGATTTTTTTTAATGTGCCGAGTCCAAATTCAAATAAACCATCAACTAAAATTTCCTATATAGAAATTTGAATTAAGCATGATTTAAGCATAAAGAAACTTTTTATTCTATACCCTTAAAAATGATTTATAAATCAAATAGTTATAAACGTAAAACTTTGAAAACTTAATTACTCCTGAAATACATCCACTATTTTCCGTCTCAAAGAACTACGTTCCATGTTGTGTTGCCAGCACAGAAAATAAATTATAGCATACACGAATTCAATTCTATTTTCAAAGTTGTACAGCGAACTTAGCGTTTCCACATTTATTATGCAGTGTCAACACACGTACACGTACGGTTGGCACAAAAACTAGAACAACGCGCTACCAACAAGAAGTTCCCATATATAAAGTTACCTGTTACTTGTGTAGATGTTGGCCGAGTTTGACTGGCTGACTCTACCCGCTCGCATGTTTACCCCTGTGGTTCTTGATGAGTTTAATTTTGTCTGCAATTTGATGACACGCTTTCTGTTAAAGTTAACAACTTGAGAAATAAAGTTAAATGTAGGAGCACAGTATTTTTATTTTTACGGTGAGTTGTGTTTAAAACCGATTAAATCATCTACAAAGCCTTTTTGCATTTTTGTTGGATGTTGTGTAGGCTTACAGGCTCTACAACCCAGAAGCTGGGTTACCCAACAGCTTGACAATACTGGTGCCAGGTTTTCTAGTGTCTGTTTACCCGCCCCATCCAAATGCTTAACGTATGTTCCGAACCACGTAGGGATCTCTATAAGTCATAAGTCATAAGTCATTTATTTCAGAACAATATACATTGTGTAGAAATTGTGTAAAACAAAACAGTACCATTAAATAAAATATATCAAACGAAGAGAGATCAAAAAAAAAAAACATTTCAAATATAATAAAATAACAAATTGAAAACGATAATAATCCTCATTCAATTAAAAATAATACAATAAAACAATAGTCGAAAAAAAATGAAAATCAAATTAACAAATATTATAAATATAGTTAGAACATAAAATTGCAAAAAAAAAAAAAAAAAAAAATTGTGTAAGAAAGATTAAAAATGTCTTCTCGTTTTCTATGAATAATCAATAATAAAAATAGAATGTCAATAAATAAATAAAAAAATAATTAAAAAGTTACAAAAATGGTCCGTAATAATATGTCATTTAATTATAAATTATAATGTCAAAAGATAAAATCTATCAATATAAATATGTCATCTTTGAGTAGTACAATAATATAAAAAAGGACTTATAAATAAAAAATGACAATAATAGTCAACATATCATTTAAAACACTATAACAGACATTACGGTTGTCGCTTGACGCTGTAATAGCCCTTCCTCAATAAATATGTCTTCAATTTTTTTTTAAATAAGTTTGCGCTATTTATGCTTTTTAATTCTAAGGGAAGCCTAATGTCGGGATGTTCTCCCATCCGCGGACTAACCTCGGAAAACGTTGCTTAACCTTTAAGATCGACTCATGCGGCTGTTATTATATAGCCACGATCACCTTCTGTTTAAAACCTATTACAAATACCACAAAAATAAATCACACAATATTACCGCCTACCCATTTCCATCATAAGTACGCCACTGTCGCGCAGGTGGCACTCCGAATGTTTATCTTTCTCTCTCACGCTGATCTGCGACCACAGAAGGGTCTGAAACATAAATTATTACCTAATCAACCCATAAAATCGTAGTAAAAGAATTATTACGGACACCAAATATCTTCGATTTTATATCAAGGGGCGGCAATATACTCGCACATAAACGATGTTAAGTACTAACGCGGATATACAACGTTGATAAAAGCGCAAGCATTAAATAAAACCACATTTGCTATGTATTATTTTCAGGCTACACACCAAAAACCAAATTAATTGAAGAAATAGTTTAGTCACAGGAAATTTTTGAAGATTTTTCTTATTTAAAACACGATGTATTATCATATCGTTCCGTTCGTACCTACACCTTAAAACGACAAAATTCACGCTACGATGCCGCGCTGCATTATTTACAAAGGCTGTTAACGTTTAACTTTGATTATTCAACTTCAAATTTAAAGTTCTTTGAAAAAAGTTTAGTCGTATTTTTCTTAATTTCTTTTTTTAACAGTTTCGGATTAACCGTAAGCACTAGTGATGCAACGAATACGAATACGAATATTCGTATTCGCCGAATAGTAGACATTTACCGAATATTCGTATTCGGTGAATACTAATACTAATATTTAAAAACTAATATTTTTGTACGCAACTCTATTTATTGCAGATTTGAAAAATTTCCAAGACTGAAAAAACTCGCCCAAAAATATTTTTCACTGAAGCCATATACAGTCGCCTCGGAAAGACTTTTTTCAACGGCTGGGAACACACAGACTGAAAAAAGAAATCGCCTAAAACCAGAAAATCTACAAATTTTATGTTTTTTAAATAAAAAATTGCCTGTTGTTAATTTTAATTATTAGAAGAGTAAACATTCATCAAATAAATAAGTCTTTTATTACCATGGCGAGATATTCGTATTCGTATTCGCCGAATAGTAGGTTTGATATTCGTATTCGTAAAAGTAGTATTCGTTGCAACACTAGTAAGCACGTATAGTATATGTGGTTTAATTCAATGCCTCTCGCTTTTATCAACGTTTTATATCTACTGCGGTAAACAGTGTAATATTTAAACTTTCGAAATAAATAAGCTTCTCACTGCCGGCTATAAAACTCATTGTTCTATTTAACAGTACAGCTCCCAGCGGAAACAAATTTATTGTAAAATGGATATTTCTGCCTTGGAACAAGCGTTTCTGTTCGCATTTTTCCTCTTCAAAACCTGTACAATACACAATAGTGAAAACCCAGTAACGAGAGTGCGCTAATTACAACTTCAAAAGTTTCTACCCACAAATGTAGGTATTGTAGTTCACTCGGTATTATGCAGAAAAATGGCCGGAGCGTTAACTTTCCCCTTAAAAAATATAGCGGACGGAATGCGAGAAATTTGTTCGGAGTGGCCCGCTCTCCCCTTTATTCATCGTCAAACTTTTTGATAGGTTTATTTTTCATTCTGTTCCGGTCCGGACCGTGGAGCGTGGCTCATCCAGTTTCTGTAAATGTTGAGCAGTTCTGTAGTTCTCGAGCCGGATGCTGAGGCAGGACTGCCCCCTGAGGTGCCTGTGCTCGTAAATCCAGGTTTGAATGTTTGTTTATGCATACTGCGGACCTCGGGGATACGGCATGCGGTAGTTTGCACAAATATGAAATACGTAATAAGTGCCTGTCCAGCGATATGGCGATTTCCAATATTTTATTGGAATGCGAATGAATATTCTAGTAGACATATCTATTTATGTATAATAGGTACATGGATATGTAATTGTTTATTGAAAAGTGTCGACACCTTTATTACTACACACCTATAATAAAATACTTATGAATGAATCTAGATTGGAAATTACAATAATAGTCGGGAGCAAGGAACAATTGCCGTGTACCTACGTCCTACGTATATAAAAAAACATATTGCACAGAGTGCGAATTATATAAGTTTGTGTCTATTTATACGGTGAGTAATTTCCAGAACAGATTGATTGATTGTTCAAATTCTTTATTTAAAAATAAGTTTTACAAGATAGTTTACAATTGAACTTATTCTAATTATATACGAGTCCTGATTTACAATGTTGCATAAGCTATACGACGCCTCTAAACACATTTAAACATGCTTTTATTATAAAGCACCGTATTTCCACCGCAACTTCGTTCGCGTGGGAGGTTTTTCCCACGTAAATCCCGATCCCATGGGAATTCCGGGATAAAAATATTCTATGTCCATCTCCTGATTCTAAGCTACCTCCCTACTAATTTTCAGCTAAATCGGTTCAGCCGTTCTTGAGTTATAAATAGTATAACTAACACGACTTTCTTTTATATATATAGATTTGTGTTTATTTTTTGTTTATGTGTAAATGTATGGACTTTGATCTGAAAATAAAGTATTTTCTGTATGGTAATCGGACGGGGTAGCTGAAGAAGCTCGCGCTCGGACGCCTTTTTATACCTTCGGCCTCGAGACGCGTCGAGCGCGGCGACCGATTCTCAAAAATAATCCTTTTAGCATGATTCAGTATTCACGCGCGATGGCTTATTATTAGCGTATTTCATGTATTACTTTGATGTTTCTATACCGATTTATATAATTATTTTTTATGGAATAGTTAATAATGTTAACTTTTTCAATTAGAGGTGACTGAAAGTGTTATAAACGTAAGAGTAGACAAATATTATAATCAGAAAGCTTCGAACTGCTAAGCTATCGGGAGTTACACGTGTTTTTGTGAGTCAACCATAAAAGATAGACATATGCTGTTGTGCGATATTTTTTATATAATTTTAAGGAGAATATCCGACATGAAATGATTTCTGTGTAGCTTTAACCATTAAGGTTGCACACGCAATGGAAGCTTAAAAAATGGAGTAACTTCTCCCGTTTTCCCAACATTTCCCTTCACTGCTCTGCTCCTATTGATTGTAGCGTGATGAAAAGTATACTATAACCAGCTCAGGAGTATGAAAAATAATTGTACCAAGTTTTGTTAAAATCCGTCAAGTAGTTTTTGTTTCTATAACGGTTATACAGACAGACAGACAGACAAAAAAATTACTGATTGCATTTTTGGCATCAGTATCGATCCCTAATCACCCCCTGATAGTTATTTTGGAAATATATTTCATGTACAGAATTGACTTCTCTACAGATTTATTATAAGTATAGATAGATTATTTTAGCATATAACAAAATATAATAATATACATATATGTATTTTATTATTATGTATATATACATATATTCTTTTGATAATGACATTTATTTTACTTGTACACCTACCACATTGTAGTCTTTTTAACCCAAAGGTTGACTGGTAGAGAGTAGCATGTGTGCGTGGCGATGCACACATAAACAACATTAATAATGTAGAGCGAGTGTCGAGTTAGACAAAACAATCTTGAGCTGTTATAATCGTTCTTATAAGAAAAAGAGATTTGATTACTTAAATGACTAATAAGATTTAAAAAATTAAAGACATGTATTAGTTGTATAAAGTATACATTTAAAAGAAAAATATAAGTTATGTGACAACCGACTTCAACAAAATTAAACTCAAAAGTGTAAATTTCGGTGTTACTTAACTAAGAAAGTTTACACTTTGTGTAGATGATATTTATTTCTACAAATAGCTTACAAGTAAGAAAAGGTGTTGGTGTGTCTATACAAAAATACAAAATAAATACGTTACACTTTTACGCATAAGTTATGACCATATTTAGTTAAGATTAGTTGACCTCGGTATTTCCTAGCTGATAACTTTGAGAGAAACATTGAAACAAGATCAAATATTACAGTATCTTTTTAAGCCCAAACACTTGTCAAATCATAAAATATGAATAAAGGTAGTTTAAATATTATATTAATTATACGAGTATATAATATCGTCATGTGCTCTTACTGCTTTAATTTCTTGTTTATCAACATTTGTCATTGTTCTTTCGGCACCAACTTTCCACATAATTATCAGACATAGCATCATGCGTTTGTTGTGTTTTACTGTACAGTATGTATGGCATTGTCCGTAAATCCATCGATACAGTAATCTCATTTTGGTTTGAAATGCCAATTCCTGTCATAATTGAACGAGATACTGCTTCTTGATTAAGATTGAGTTTAGATTATTCAGTTGCTTTAAGAATAAAGCTAGATACATACATCTTCTTACATTTGAAGTAAAATTTGGATATGAGACCCATCTGTTTCTCTTTTTAGATAGCTCATTTTGTTGCCGAATTTTACACTGTGTTTGCTTATATTTATTAATTGACTCTATAAGTACTGAAAATGTATTATTTGCCTTCCATGCACTTTATAATTATTCAAAAAAATTTAAATAAGCTTTTGAGAAATATGAACCTTGATTACAATCTAGTATAGATACACAGTGTAAGCGAATATACATACGTAAAACTGGAAAAGAGGTAATTGTAATCATCATTATAAATATCTTTTACTATGGGACCAACCTTAAAATTGCGAAAAAGAATAGACGACCTGGTTCATTTATAAGTATGTATAACTGGACAAAATTTACTAAACAGTTGATTATTTTTCACGTTCATAATAATGAGTACAATTACCCCTTTTAATGGTTTATGTATATGGTTTATATATATTAATAGTTTATGTTCAAAAGTATAGTACCTGTTTAGTACCGATCGTTTCCGAACGTACCTTTTTGACATAAAGAAATTTGATCTTGACATTACTGACTTGACAGATAGACTTTGCTTCCGTTGTTGGAAAAAATGTCCGCTTTGGGACCTGTTGAGTTAATTGTAATTGGTAAAATATCGTATGGAATCGCCGGTTGCAACCGATAATTGGGTCGCGATTAACTATTGTTTGAAGTTGTAATCCCAAATTGACGTAAACCCTGGGATATTTTTGGAATATATCGCCGTATTGTCGTCAGCCCGGTCTGACACGCAGACTGTGCTGAAAATAGTGATAAATAGCTGCTTCAATCTGGTGCGAAGTTTGTGCTGCGATTGCTGATAGACCGCGTTGGGAGGACCTGCATTTGAGAACCTCCGTCCATCTACACTTGACTTTCACTATACTTTTCACTTACTCATTTCATACTTACATACATACCACACACGGACGCGATTGAAAGGATCCTCGCTTGTAGTCATCAGCTCAGAAGGTTAGTGGTAATATTAGGTATTGATAAAGCCTCAGAGGCTATTGTGTAAGTACTATTGTTGTAAGCAACGTTTTGGGCTCCACGAACCGTGGACAAGTTCGGACACACCAGTATCGTTGCACTGGCTTTATTGTAGTACTGAACAATTTTGGTAGCAGAGCGTGGTTTTTATAATATAAAATCCACATAGTAAATTGGAAGTTTTGAATATTGTTGAAAATAACTTAATAAGTTTGAATATTGCTTTGTCAGCCGGGCTCAAAGAGCACTTGTAGTTTGTACTGTAATTTGTAGTGCTAGTCCCTTGTATTGCACTGACAAGTAAGATTTGTTTGTGAAATTAGGAATTATTAGGTTGTATTTGGTACATAATTTGGTATATTTGTTGTAAAGTTGTTTGGTATATTTGTTGCAATTAATAATTGAATGTCACTGATCTGAATTTAAAAGGTTATCTAAATAATAATCACACATAGTCTAACATAACAAGACTTGAATGGTGTGGATTGACTTATTGCTTGTAGTATTTATTGGATTGTGCGTTGGTGGTTGTCCGCTCAATATTATACTTCAATTGTTGTATTTAATTGGGGTTGATCCAGCATAGTATATACATTGAATTGTTATTTATTTTGTAACTAGCCATCTGTACCAAGCTAGATCCATACTTGGAATAAGTACAGGGTCGGATTTGGACTTGAAATAATTGAATTTGAGTTTTTATTTTGTTGAATTGCTCGGTTGTCTAACAAGTCATTGTTTGTTTGTTTAGTGAATTTTGACCTATTTGTATTAATATTTGATTGTTGCAATGGCCTCATTAAGGGCAGTCAGGGAGGCTGCTGCTGGGACCTCACAGTTGAGATGGTTCACATCGGCAGCTGCAACGGTTGAGCGTGTAGATTTGGAAGAGCTCACCCTTGCTCGGTACGGGCGCTTGAATGAGAGGATCAAGGCAGCTGATGCTGCGCTCACACGCTTCTGCGAGTTCATCATGGACGTGGATTTGGGGGTGATGGACCAGGCAGCCCGCGATAAGATTTTGGGTGACTATGACCAGATTCTCCACCTGGGGGATGTCATAAGTCTACGAGCTCGGGAAATTTTGAAGAGCCGGGTGCCTGATGCGGCCAAGCCGCAGACCTCCGTTGTTGCAGGCCCTGGACTATTAGGCAGGCTGCCCACCCTGGAGCTGCCACATTTTGACGGTCGCTTGGACCACTGGCTGGGCTTCCTAAATCTTTTTGAAAGTCTTGTGGATGCACGCTCGGACCTCGGACCTGCCCAGAAGTTGGCCTACTTATTGTCTGTCCTGGAGGGCGAAGCCAGAGCCTTGGTGCAGCACTTGCCGGTGACGGATTCCTCCTACCCGACCGCTCTGGAGCTTCTCTCCCGACGGTATCAGAACAAGCGCTGCCTGGCTGATGTGCACATCGGCCAAATTTTGGAACTACCGGCCATTGCCAGCATGTCGACGTTGCGCACTGACTTGCTGAACCCGTTGGTCTCAGCGACCAACGCCTTGAGACGCTTGGAGTTACTGGTAGAACATTGGTCCTACTTGTTGGTGCACATAGTGCTGCAGTTGCTCCCCGCTGAGCTGAGGTCACGTTTTGAGCAGAAGTATGGTGGGGATAGGGCCTCCCATCTTCCCCCCTTTGACGACCTCCTCAAATTTTTGGAAGACGAGTGTTGGTTTTCGGATAACACTCGTGGCGCCACGGGGTCACCCCCACTACCTTCTCGGCCTAGAGACCAGGGACGGACTAGGGCTCGGGGGCCTGTTGATGTTCGCCCCGCCCCCCGTTTTGCTGGCGCCCGGAGTCCTCGGGCTAGGGGGCCTGTTGATGTTCGCCCCGCCCCCCGTTTTGCTGGCGCCCGAAGTCCTCAGGCTAGGGGGCCTGTTGATGTTCGCCCCGCCCCCCGTTTTGCTGGCGCCCGGAGTCCTCATCATTGTGACTTTTGTAAGGCAACGGGGCATGCCATGGCGCGTTGCCTGGCCTTTTTGAATTTGCACGTAAGTGCCCGCCGCCGCATTGTCAACGCACGCCGTTTGTGCTTCTCGTGCTTGGGGGCCCACTTTCATCGGGACTGCCCCGACCCCCGCCCGTGTAGAATTTGTAAGGGGTCCCACTTGGAGATTTTGTGCGCCAACGCGAACCGCTCGGGGGGGGGGGGGTACCCCGGAGACGAGCACCGGGCTGAGGCCCGCAATTCTGTACGCCGCACTCCACCCCCCGCGCAAGTTGAACGGGAGCCCCGCGAGCGCCATTTGGTCTCCCCTCGTCAGGGAGAACGCGCATTGGCTGCTAGGCAGCAGTGGCCGGGTCGGCGCCGCTGCCTTTCCCCTCCGTTGGTGGAACGTCCCCGGTTGGAGTCGCGCCCTCCGCCATTCGGGCATCCGGTGGAATATGCCCCTCCAGTGATGGCGAGCGGTTCGGGACACCGCGCGGACGAATATTTTGATTGTTGGCATCGTCGTGAACGAGGGCAGCCTGGATGCGGCGATCGGTCGCCGCCCAGGCACCGTTAAGAGATTGACACCTGCCCCGCTAAAGGACCCCCCCCCCGATCAAGTCGGTTTTGTTGCCAACGGCCTCGGTCAAGGTCTGGGGACCCTCGGGTGGCTCGATTGTGATCCGTGCCATTTTGGACACGGGAGCCCAGGGTTGCCTTTTGTCGTCTTGGTTAGCGGGACAGGTTGGCCTGAAGGTGAACGACCTTTCAGGCAAGATTTGGGGAATTGGCGAAACGGCTGTCACTACTGTTGAGGGAAGGACCTGGTTTGAAATCACCCTTGTGAGTTGTCCTTACCCTAAAATTGGTGCTCCTGCCCTTGTTATAACTGAACTTGGTTGGGACGAGCCACTTCGGGAAACCCTGTTGGAAGACTGGCTCCAACTTGTATCTGCACTTCCTGCGGTGCTTCTTGTGCGTCTCTTAAGCCACGTTGCGCGCACTTTGGGTGGAACTGTTGACATTCGGGCTTCTTGCGCCTGGACGGACAGTCAAATTGTTTTGTGTTGGTTGAAGACGTCCGTCCACTCTTTGGAGGTCTTTGTTGTGAACCGAGTGTTGCGGATTCAAGGTTCTGAAACGCCTTTGATTTGGAGGCACGTGCCTGGTGACCTGAACCCGGGCGACGTAGCCTCACGCGGGTGCATGGCCCCTCACTTGATTGCTCACCCCCTCTGGTGGGGACCGGACTGGCTGACTCGCCCCGGGGGCGATTGGCCTCGAACGCCAGTCTTGATGTCGGATCCTTTGCCCGGACTTAAGGTGTTCGCTGTTGGGACAAAGGACCCTCCGTTTGATCTTGATTTTTTGTTGAATCGATACAGCTCTCTCGACAAATTGTTGAACGTTACCTCGTGAATCAGGCGTTTTGGCCATAATTCTAGGAATCCAGAGGACAAGCGCCTGTCACCAGTTCTCTCTCCTCAAGAGCGACAGGAGTCACTCCTCTTTGGGTCCGCTCTGTGCAGGCTGCACACTTTAAGAAGGAGATCGAGGTCTTGAAGTCTGGTAGGGTCAGGTTGTCGGGAGCCGTTGGTAAGTTGAATCCCTTCTTGGATAGGACGGGTCTTTGCCGTATTGGAGGACGGTTGAGGCTCTCTAGCCTTCCTTATGGGGCCCGTCACCCCCTTTTGTTGCCCAAGGAGGGCCACTTGGTTTAATTGTTGGTGACTGATCGTCACGTTAAGAACTCGCATGCCGGTTGCAATGCGCTGTTGGCCATTCTGCAGCGAGAATTTTGGATTTTGTCGGCTGATCGCGTCAATGAGGCGAAGCCCTTTGCTGGCGTCGTAACGGACTTGTTGGTCCCCTTTTGCTGAAGACGTCCACCCTTCGTAATAGTAAGATTGTTAAGGCTTATTTGTGTGTTTGTCTGCCTGTCAACCAAGGCAGTACATTTGGAGCTGGTAACCTCCCTCTTGACAGAGGCCTTTGTGGCGACTTTGGAAGGATTTGTGTCTCGCCGTGGGTTACCTTCTTTGATTAGGTCTGATTGCGGTACAAATTACAAGGGTACAAGTAACTATTTGAAGGAGGTATACGCCTTCCTTAATGAGAGCCAGGTTGACATTGGTAATAGTTTGGCCCGCCGAGGGGTCACTTGGTTGTTTGACCCGCCAGCCTGCCCCCCATTGGGGGGGTATTTTTGGGGCCGCGGTGAAAGCGGCAAAGGGACGCTGGAGGAGATTGTTGGGAGACACCGTTCTCACCTTTGAGGAACTAGCTACGGTATTTGGCCGCATTGAAGCTGTGTTAAATTTGCAACCTTGTCAAGACTTCCAATTGATTAGCGGACGGGTAGGCCCGTCCGGGGGGGGTAGATGTTTAGTACCGATCGTTTCCGAACGTACCTTTTTGACATAAAGAAATTTGATCTTGACATTACTGACTTGACAGATAGACTTTGCTTCCGTTGTTGGAAAAAATGTCCGCTTTGGGACCTGTTGAGTTAATTGTAATTGGTAAAATATCGTATGGAATCGCCGGTTGCAACCGATAATTGGGTCGCGATTAACTATTGTTTGAAGTTGTAATCCCGAATTGACGTAAACCCTGGGATATTTTTGGAATATATCGCCGTATTGTCGTCAGCCCGGTCTGACACGCGGACTGTGCTGAAAATAGTGATAAATAGCTGCTTCAATCTGGTGCGAAGTTTGTGCTGCGATTGCTGATAGACCGCGTTGGGAGGACCTGCATTTGAGAACCTCCGTCCATCTACACTTGACTTTCACTATACTTTTCACTTACTCATTTCATACTTACATACATACCACACACGGACGCGATTGAAAGGATCCTCGCTTGTAGTCATCAGCTCAGAAGGTTAGTGGTAATATTAGGTATTGATAAAGCCTCAGAGGCTATTGTGTAAGTACTATTGTTGTAAGCAACGTTTTGGGCTCCACGAACCGTGGACAAGTTCGGACACACCAGTATCGTTGCACTGGCTTTATTGTAGTCCTGAACAGTACCTTAAAGTTAGTTAGTTTATCTTCAGACAAGTAGTTGTTACACTACATATATGAAGATTTTTGTACGTTCATAATTTTCTACCTATGCAATCATAATTATATACATGATTATGCACTGGTGCCTAATGCTGTTTCACATATATAGTGTTAGACTATAGCCGTTATTTACATATCTTAAATTTTTCGTCTTTTTTACCAGGTACCTTTTATTTGAGCTCTGATAATTCTCTACCTACTTTATCTTTCTGTGATTATGGCGTTTTCAATTGGGCTTTTAACGGTTTAACGGTTACAGCCGGAGGGCCTTGATCCGCGACCCGAGAAGATAGCGGGCTATCGATCGCGTTGCTAAAATCAGTGACATTGGTTTTAGTAGCCAGGAAACTAAATGGAGCTAGCTTGGGCAACGTAATTTATCGTAATTTAAAGCGTTTTTAAAATCATGTTATTACAAAATTTCACTATCGCATTGTCATAAAAACTATTTATTTAAATTCTTCACAGAACAAACTTTATTTTGACATAATTTTTTTTATCAAAATTACGCCTTTTTAAATGCGAATAATCGCGATAAAATTGCGCTATAGCACTTAAAAATAGACAACAGTTTTTATTTTTTTTCTAAATAACGCAATAAATAATCCTGAATATTGAACATTAATATACAAATCAAGTATATGTCTTATACTATCCATATTTTTTTCACCTGATTTTGTGAACATTAGTCATAGATTCCGGAATCTGAAGTTGACTCTACGATGATATTTCAGTAAACTACTTTTGGGAGATTACTCACCACAAAGCGATGCAGATGTATTAAGTTAATGTTAAACTATAAAAAACTTCATTAATAATTGATCTATTTTGGACATGTATTTTAAAATTTCAAAGTATGACGTAAGATAGTAAAGCAGGCGATTGAAATCTTAGAAATTTGCGAGAAAACGTAAAAGTACCACTATTGTACATAAAGTTTAAATAAATAAATATAGTATTCTTAACAGATTATTAAGAAGATTTATAGAATACCTACATGATTAACATTGTATGTGCAAGTTTTTGTATAGACTGTTTGGGTACTAAAATATAAGCTTTACTAATGAAAATCGTTATTTGTTGTAACTAAGATTATAAATAATGATATCGTAACATAAGTGAGTAGTTATGTACATAAAAATACCGGTAAACAGCCAAACAAGTGGCGTCGGCTGGTAAGCGAGCTATCACCCTACCAGAACAGATTGATTTACATTGTAATTAATCTAAATAAAATGATGCATTAACAGTACGTATATTATATCAAGTAGTACGCGGGCTTTTAATACGGGCGGTAAGCGGAAGCTCAGCTTCTCCGGTCTTCGACGGCCCGACGAGTCTCAGGCGGACAGGCAGCTTCTGAGTAGACCGGGATCTCTTCGGTTGTAGGTGGCAGACCAGGTGTTTCCAGATACTGGTAGATACCTAGGTATAATGAACCATGTAGAAACCATGCCGTAGGAAACCTGGCGTAGAATTTATTTTTATAATTTAAGTAGTTACTTTAAAATAATATTTAGCTCCATATAAGTTCACACAGAATGACGATGGTAAAGCGTAACAATTAGGCGACTATTGTAGGTCAGAACTGTGGTACGTAATGCGCTCTCACCCGCGCGTTGGCTGTAAAGCCTGCAATACATGTTGGCCGAGCGTTGTCGAGTGAAGGCCAATGCCAACATGTAGACGGTGTATTTGCCTTGTCTTGCTATCGCTCGGTGTCACTTGCCTAGTTGGCCGAGTGGAGGCCAGCGCCAACGTGTATAGAGCTCATTTGGTGCAACTTGTCTTTGCTCGCCGTTGCTCGTGATCACTTGCCTCACTTCGGATCGGTGTCGGTTTTTGGTCACAAATCAAAGGCGCTCGCCTGCGCTCGGCCAACGTGTGGGCAGCTCTACAGACCCTCTTCTACATTGGTCATCTGCATTGGCGTTCGTCGAACTTGTCGAACGTGTGGACATTATTTCTTGCCTTGTACCTATTTGGCAACGCTCGCGTTGGCGTACGCTCGGCCAACATGTATTGCAGACTTTATAAACCGCGCGCGCCTACCTACATGTCAAAAAGATGGAGGGAGTTCGATTGCGAAATACTAATTATGTTTCGTTATATAGCCTTTGTTTATTTCATACATTTAAATAACGTACTACGTTACAATACCGCTAGATAAAGCTAAGCCTAGCTAAGCTATAAAAAGATAAAGCCTCATCTAGTTTAAATTTACGAAAAGAAATACGTGTAAAAGTGTTTTTTAATAACCAATTTGCAAAATAAATATCATTTACTCCGAAACTTACAATCGATACCTAAGCGTTTCGGGAATGAAAAATTTGTATGTAAAGATTTACCAAAAGCAAGGCTTCTACTTATGTTTATTAAAAAAAAAAAATACCGGTTTGTATCTCTGCAGAGTTTAATCTTCATCACTGACAGCTGGTTGCTATAGTAACTATAAGTAGCTTATCTTATTTATAATGAAAATTTAAAAGTGAATATTTGACTTCATTTCCTAACAAATACCTTTTTAGAACAGGGTGTACCTATAGGCAATTATTTATTTCCAAAAAACCCAGAGATTACAGAATGTCGTTCCATTTACTAATATTTAAAAAGCTTTTATCCTTGGATAACAGGTCGTTTGTCATAAAAATATACATTACGAAATGCTATTATATTCTTTTCTTTTAATCTTTTTTATCTCAACACCATAACGGACGAAATGTATATTTATTATATTCATTTCTGGCCTGTAATTTATATACTTTGTCGGTTTTCGGCATAATTCTTGATTTATTTTGTCATTTCATCGTTACAAAATTATTTCAGAAAATCTGAAATGATAAAGATTGTTCTTATTAAAATCACGGATGTTGGTGTCACGGGATGTCTTGACGGTTGTTTCTTCAGAGATAGTAAATTATATTCACTATGCGTGAATCTATGAAGCAATAAAAAGCGATGCGTACGCGTGTGCGAATGTGGAGCCAAAGCGATAAATTGTGTCGCGCCGTGATTTACGAGCGCGCCCAGGATGGCCGGATTACAGCCCGCCCGTTTGGTGATTACCCCTGCTATCATTTTATTAAATACTGAATTAGGTGATCCCATTGCTCATAATTAGACCCTTGATCTTGTAAACAGCAAAGGTTCAAAACCTTTCTTGATGCTTTCAACAGAGCGTTTTGCAGAAATTAAAAACATTATTAATATGATTTGAAGAAATAACATAACAAAATTAAACCCGAATCGACCAGACTTAATACATAATAAAATCTATTGAATATTTTTCCAATACTTATATAACTTTGCCTCAATTTTGGTCCCGAGTACTGTCAGAACATAAGCTCGGCGTTCGAAAAATAAAAGTGACAATACTTCAAAAAGTTATCCCTACATCATACCATAGGCAAGGAGAGGACGGAAAAAATCGAATGTCAAAATTTGATTGATGTCATCCCGTCCGACCGTTGCCAAACTTCCGCCCATGATGACCTAACAAAAGCTGCTTTGTCATCCACTGCGACATTGTTTTGTAACGTTTAATTAATTGTTTATCAAAATGCCTTATTTCTAAAGAAGGCTTGTTTGCGTAAAAGATAAACTAACTCTTGAAAAATCTTTAGACTGATGTACCTACATCTCATCTCAACACCTATGTTTACTAGCACTTTGCCCGCGACTTCGTCTGTGTAGAATTGCCTTTATAATTATCATTGAAATGTATAGCCTATAGCACTAACCAATAAAGCACCTTAGAACCCATGTTTTTTTTTAATTGGCTTATTAGTTCTAGAGATCCCCCTACATACAAAAAATAATTACCATTTAATAATATTAGTATAGATAATAAATCCTTACTAATATTATAAATGCGAAAGTAACTCTGTCAGTCTCTGTGTTACGTAATCACACCTCAACTACTGAACCGATTTTAATGAAATTTGGTAAGGACATAGTCTAGAGCCTGAGAAAGGACATAGGCTACTTTTTAATGCGAAAAAAGGGATGAAAGGGGTTGAAATAGGGGATGAAAGTTTGTATGGAAATTGCGTCATTTTTAAAGCTAGAAGCTTGAAACTTATTTTTTTTACTTTTGATTAGATATTAATAAATACGACAATCAAATTATGTATGAGTTTTGTTTTCAAAATCATTAGCTTAAAAAATTAAAAATGTCGGAAGTCACTATTCCGCGCGGACGAGGTCGCGGACACAGCTAGTAAAGTATAATTAGATATATCTTCATACAGATTTCTCTTTAACAAAAAATAAACAACGATCTCCAATACGTTTGTCAACCGAATGTGTTTATTAGGGGAAACCGATCCCTCAAACTCAAATCCCTAATGCGGAATTACACACCATTTTTGTGAGATCAGTAATGCGGGATACGGATCCGCGGGATTATGGGGGACTGAAAATATCAAAAGAATATTTGGCGCAGATGTCATAAATATTAATATGCGATTAAATAATTTGTTCCATTCTATTTAATCCTAAATACTAACTGGCCGATATAATTCAAAACGAATGTTTTGAAAGGTAAATAGAATTTATTTATTCGGAAAGTTTTACTAAAGAATTCATATTTTTATAGTAGCATCTAGTTTGAAAAACTATGACTTATCAGTTGCCTAAATTATCGTTTATATTTACGTGTATCCCTCTCATAGAGATAATTATTATGTTATTGTGTATCCGAACATGATTGATGCAAACTTGGGCTACGACAGAGAGGCGGACGTTCCACGAGTCCGCGAACAATAGACACATAATATATATTGGAATAATTAATAAATATTCTTTTTGTGCGTTATGTATCAAAACTGACACCAACACGCAGTAAAAATAAAAAGAAATCAGCTGTTCTCTCTTATTTTGGTCTAGTTATACAAGCAAAAGTCTACTGAGCGTTTTCTTTTGTAAGATATAAAAATCATGTTGATTAGGAAAAACACTCCAAAACATCATAAATATTAGTGCTAAAAATAATGGGGACTTATTTCCTTAGTTATATTTCATGTTCTCTGTCTGAAGGTTCGTTGTATTTCCATTTGTATTTATAATTATTTTCGTTGTATCATCAGTATTTGTCGAATTGAAATAGACAACAAGTATAAGCTATCAATGCAATAAATTAGTGTTCTCACATCAAACGCCCTTTGGCTCAAAAGAGACCGATTTAACCAATATTATCTGCGACAGCGTCGCTACGGATTGATTGGTATCCGAGAAGCATCGATCAGGGCAATTCTACGTTCTTCAGAAGTTTCTGTTTGAAAGCCTCCAACCAAAGCCTTCGTCCTCCGATCTCTTTGTGATCATGCTCTTTGATCTGCGCCTATAAGTGCCGCTTATTCCAAATTCCTTTCACCTTTGACCATTCTTTTTCTTTGCGACGGATGCTAAGCCTAACGGGTGTATGTATTGTACCTTTTGGGTACAAACTGTTTTTTGCACGTCATAGAATAGAATTGCTAGGAAGTAATGTCCAAGGTATAATATTTTAGGACTTAGGCACAAAGTTATTAGGACGCAGTTGAATGGTACAACCTTGTCGTTCACTTCACTAATTAGACACTTAAATATTTTACGACCTATCGAATTTTTTACCATAAACCACGATAGAAACCCATATACATCTCACTACTCGGAGCATAAATCTTATATTAAGAACTATAAAGCTTATCTCATCTTGTTAACGACGGGATGCTGTCAATTCATGTAGCCGCATCTACACTACGTCAGGCAATGTTTGCGGTAAAGACCTCTGCACACGAACGTGACGGCGTAAACAATCGAAAATGTGAAACGCTTTACATTGTGCGCTCAATGAGAAACATCTTATCAAATTAAGAAATGGAACGTGCAGCCGGCGTCGTAGTGGAATAGTATTCAACTGCGGATGGAGACAGAGGTACAAGTCGGGCCGACACTAACTTCTCCAACGCTAAGGTGTTTGCGGCTGCTCAGGTGAGCTGACACTTTGATACCAATAGCGTTTAGCGAAGTCCTGAAGGAATTCTGAGAACAAGTTGAGGTCGTTCCCAACATTTTGTAAGGTAACCTACGTCAGCAGTAGACACCACCTCAAGTGATTTACCGCGAACATAATGTAATCAGAAGGGAGTCGTGTGGAATATGAAATAAATGTTTCAGGTCACAGCGCTTTTGGAAACTGTGTTATTCCGAAAATATCTTTCTAAAATTTGCCTCACAGGATTACGTTTACACCTCTGCGTTACAAATGGGTTCCATATGTTTTTTCGGTCTATGATACAATTGCCCCAGCTTAACTTATAGCCCAAATAACGCAGCAAAATGAAGTCGTAAAAGAACCATCAAATAATTAGATTGATGGAATTATAAAACAGAAATAAAAAGCTTCGAAAAAGGGTCATCATCTTAATTGAATTCATTTCACTGCGTGCGTATCAAGTTTCAAAGGAAAAGTTTAAAAGAAAATTAAAGAAATAAGCCGTTTTAACTCAGACACATTTAATATTAAAGGATGGAGATGTAAAAGAGGCATAACCTAAAAAGTGCGGTCACGTCCCGCGCTCAGCCGTCCTCCGCGATGCGGACCCTCCACGGCTCTTGAACTCAACAAATATCCATTTTGCTCAGCGACTGACTCTTTTTCTCATAAGTTTCAGTCTCTAAATGGGTGCTATTTGCTTGAAAATTTTTATTTATTTTATTTTATTATGTTTGGAAAACTTACAGCTAGACAGAGAAAATAACAAGGATAATAAATACAATATGGCCAATTACAAGTTTTCACTAATAACTAGATATACAATATAATAATACAGACAGGTTAGCTGAGATACAGAGAGAAAAAAAAATATAAATAAGTACAAATTGTTAAAAAAAAAACTTAAATATTTTCAAAGAAATGCCTACATAGTCTTCTTCAACTTAGACACGCTAGTATTAAAGATGTCGATATCAACCTCCTAAATCTTTTTTTTTTATTTTTCGATATCTTTTAAATTGTCGCACTACTTTCCGGGTTAACGTAATACACGGAGCTGACTGTGAATCTTTTTTTAATGCAGCGTTTACTTAAAATTGTATCTTACTTACTCTAACTAATCTTCCTTATTTGAAAAATCTCAGTATTTTAAAACAAAGAGCTATTATAGCCTGATGGTATGTACTTGTAAGTAGGTAAGGTATAGCCTTTGCGCGCCATATTAAAAATGAACCAAAAGCCTAAATGTAGTCGTGGAGATGCCTAGAGTATTTTATTCAGGAGCTAAGAGGGCTTGGAGTACAGTGATGAATATTGAGCCCGCCGAGATGGCTAAATAAAACATTGTGGTATGGAGGCTGAATATTATAACAGCGGTGTGCCCTCCGGCCGACCCTCGCTTCACAGAACAATACACGGATCGTGAATAAAATTAAAAATATTACAAAGCGTCTAATTTTTTTTCATTAAAAGGGACGGCGGTGGTCTGTTGTTGAGAAAAATCTTTTGTGCGCCATTGAAAAGTCCATACCTATTGTATGAAACTATGTTGGGTGGGACCTAAACAAATACTGGCAAGGTTTGAACTAGAGAAAGCAAACATTTTCCATCTTATGAGTACGTAAGTATATGGGTTCACAGTAATATCGGTTAGGGAACAGCGAGTTGTGAAACGCCAGAGTGCGTCCAACCGCGTTCTGCCAGGAAGTCTACATAGCGCACTAGTGTGATAATCAGATTGTGGTATTACCTGCGATATTAGATTCATGAACGTCAAGTGTTGTTACTGCAGCGCAATATGAAACGAAATGGAAGGGAGACGCAGTGGGCGTGAGCTGGATGGAAATTGCAATATCCGAGCGAGCTGAATTAGACCCAACACTCTTTCTAACTAGAAACGACACCGTCCCATCCGGAAACACAATACAATTTTTCATCTTTCACGAGCATGGTGACTGTAATATAATAACTTTACAAAGTGAATTTTACCTGTAAAATATTTTGAAGTACCGAAGAGAATCAAATTTCATACGTGAAAGCGTTTGCTTAAGGAAATAATACAATCATAAATTGTGAACATTATTTGCCACTGATAAACAATAATCATATACGAACCTACGGCAGTTTCAAAATTATGTTTCTTTTGGCCAATACAAAACAAAAAACAATCGTAACTGATTTCACTTTGTTCTACGTGCCTCCAGAGACACGTGCCTTATACAAGCCCAGTCTCTCAACGGGCAGATAAAGTACCTATTGATGACTACGTGGAAAATAAGAGAAATTTAAAAATAGACTACTGAATAATCTTTATTAAACCAGTTTTAATCAAAATGTTATCAAAAATCATTTTGTCGAGCCTTTTCAGCTAGAAACTGGTACATTTTGTTATCTCGAAGTTCAAATCCGCTCGTGAACACATCCAGTAGAATTCTTTATGGCTTACATTAGGCCTGTTGGGAGATTGGATCGCACGAGCCAGCCTAACTAAACTTCATTAGTCAGGTTTGGATAACAGTGCGACGTCAGATTATGTCGTTAAGCATTGAGTTAAACATTTACCAGCGTTCAGCCGCAATACGATTAGACAAGACAGCTATGTATTTTTGGTAATTCTTTGAATAGATTTCAGGATTGTTCGACGTCAGAGGTCACACTGTAGGTATTTTTTAAGAAATCTTACGCAGCTGTAAAGCCGAGACTTCCAATTTAGATATGTAAAACAAAACCAGTATTATAAATGCTGAAGGTTGCCCTAGTACCTACATATATAAAAACATATTGAGCAGGTATATCGAAGTTGGCAGATCGGTAGCACTTGGAAGCAGTCCCAAAGGAGCAGATACCTCGATTCTCACTTAAACGGAGCCGCGCATATTGTCTTATTCATACGGTCTGATAGACACGAACTATGGAAGCGTTCTAAACTACGCTTTGTTGGAGGCACCTGAATTTCTTCATATTATATTCAATAGATACTGATCTAACTTGACGTGAACGAGACGCGATATCAAAGAAGATATGTCAGAGGAAAGTGGTTCTATTATTGATTAATAAAAAATAAAAAAAAGTTTGAACTCTCTCATGTACTTTTCAACTCAATTCGTTAATTATAATTATGGAACACATTTCTCGGCATTGTTTTGCGGTCCACTACACAACATACGTAGTTATTGTGCTCCATCATACAGTTGTAATCACCTTTCAAGATCCGCTTAGTAGGACACCCGCCAGCATTTATGCACAGACCTCTGGACCCACACCGAGAGATTATCAAAACTGAAACAGAAAAAGAATCATCTCACTCCTTTCAAAAGGTAAAACAACATTACTTGTTAAGTGTTTTCTTCAGGACGATATTTTTTGTAATCCGAATTTGGCAATAACGGAATCAAATTTCCTTTGTACCCTTCTTATATCAAACATCACACAAGGGCGAATCAGATGAAATTCAATAGCGAACTCATTATCAATGAATTTTCTTTTTGATGCAATAGAAGTTCGGAATTAAAAAAAAACGGAACCTCTAGTACGCGATACTGGTTGGATTTTTCAAACATTTCCGTGGACATCGACAGAATGCTAATTAGAACCAAATTCGTTTAGCCGTCTCGTCGGCCCGCTAACCAATCGGATCGTACCACAGAAATCAAAAATACCGAGAAGTGGTAAGGGGGCGTATCGGTGTCCGCGCGACATGGCCACAGGGCTCATGTCACAGGCAAGTGGCCGTCTCCGCGAACTAGTGCGCTTTCGACGGCGATCGTGATAACATATATGAATGCCGAGTTGTTCTGTGGTATCTTGTAAAAACCGAAGCCAAAATCAAATCTATGTGAATCATGGAATCACTTACCATATGTAAGTACAAGTATTTTACAATATTTGTCTTTAAAATCATGAAAAACAATAAATCGTAAAATATTTCTTGGTTTTACTATGTTATTTTTGTTTTCAAATATCAGAGCGACTGTACTCCTTTTGCTATAAATACATTGCTCCTTAACCACTACCTGAGTTCGTCACTAAGTAACTGGACAAGCAATGTAAACATAACATACGAAACTGTATTACGCGGATTCATCGCGTAGTGAGGCCGCCACTTCTTGCGACGAATTAGTGATGTGCTTGTGCAGATCCACTAACGTAGGCTATCGACAGCAATGTCGATTGACGAATGAAATATTGCTATTATAGTTTAGGGGTTTTTCAACCGATGACATAATAAAAACTTTTTACCAAAAATTTAAACCGACTCCCAAAAACACTGCAAAGTGAAAAATAACTTTAATTTCGGTAGTCGGTGTCTTTAGTTTTGTATTTTCGTTTTTGGCACCGACTTCCGAAATTAAAGTTATTTTTCACTTTGCAGTGTTTTTGGGAGTCGGTTTAATTTTTTGGTAAAAAGTTTTTATTTCACTCTTTTTAGTTGGTCGATTTTTAATTTACCTAGTTAAAAGAGCCTAAATGTCAACTACTTATAACCTTTTACAAAATATTGCTTTTCCCAATGGTGGGCCGTTAATTTTTGAGGAGTTCTCCTGGTACTTCACCATCAGCTCTACATCACCATATGCATTGTGACGAACATAAAGTGCTTAACATCCATATTCTAGTATTCGAATCGCAATCCACGAAATACTTATTATTGAGTAGGTTCGGCGGCCATCTGTGGTCTTCATCATCAGTTCCACTTCCCCAAATGGTATTTTTTGAGAGCAACTGCACAAGTTACTATAAGAAATACCCAAAACGCTATAGGTGTGCCTATAATATTTGAAGAGTTCCCTCGATTTCTCCAGGATCCCATCATCAGATCCTGACTTGGTGATAAATGGTACCAATTTCGAAGTATACCCTTTCAAACAAAAAAAGAATTTTCCAAATCGGTTCAGCCGTCTTCGAGTAATCGGTGATCATACATAAAAAAAAAAAAAAAAAAAGAGAAAAAAAAAATATACGCGTCGAATTGATAACCTCCTCTTTTGGTCGTCGGTTGAAAAAGAGGAGGTTGTCAATTCGACGCGTATATTATTATTATTTTTTTATGTATGATCACATTGATCACTGATTACTCGGAGTCGGCTGAACCGATTTGAAAAATGCTTTTTTTGTTTGAAAGGGTATACTTTGAAATTGGTCCCATTGTCACCAAGTCAGGATCTGATGATGGGATCCTGGAGAAATCGAGGGAACTCTTCAAATATTATAGGCACACCTATAGTGATTTGAGTATTTTTTATAGTAACTTGTGTAGTTGTGAAAGTCAAGTGTACAAAAAAGTAAAAAAAAATAAACAATTTATTTTACGCCCGCAGCATGCGTAAGGAGTTCCGACGTCGCCGTCGCTACAATAGTTTATTTTTCAATCTGTCAACCGTTTTAGCCCGGTTGGAAGATCGATGTAAATAATGTTTTTTTACTTATTTTGATTTTTTTTACAGAGTAGTAGAGAAATGCGTAACCAATATTCGTAAAGTAAGTTACTTTAATTTTAGGTTAATAATCGGTGGTGTTTTTCGGTTTAGAATTATCGTATGTTATGCCTTATCCTCATGCTGTTTCTTTATTTTTTATGGTTTTTGTATTTTGCTTCCATTAAAGCTTCGAATGCGTTATAATAATCGGCATGGTTCAGATAATATATTTGTGAATTGAGCTTAAAATAAGTGAATATATTCATGCTATTTATTTGTTATGCATGGATGTGTGTTTGTTTTCATATATTTAACAATTTCTCTACTAACTAGGATTTTTCTTATAACAAAAACCTATTATAACCTACTAAACTATTACCTGCGGTTACCCCGCAGGTAATAGTTGCGTAACACACTTACAGTAGGAATCGGTTTCATTATGCTAAATCAACAACACTCACTGCGGTATTTACGTTGTTGAGCAGACCAATATTTCGAACATATGAAGCAATGGATTAGCAATATACGTCAAAATCATTCAGATCTTGATTTATAGTGTGTTACGTAATTATTGCGATGTTTATTATATGGTGACGTTTAGAAGTAGCTTAGGATGTATGTAAATGATAAATAAGTGTTTTTCGTACTTTTCAGCTTCCCAAAAGATGGTAACATAAAAAAGGAATGGATTGATGCCACAGGCATGCCACCTAACTGGTACCCTACAAAAAATAGCACCATATGCTCGGTTCACTTCAACGCAGAAATGTTCTAGTCTCTAAAGAAAAGTCGCAGGCTTTTTGAATGGACAATTCCAAAATTAAGAGTACAACTGATATTTGCAGAAGTGTGTTAAATTTTATTTTATTACTGAAAGCTATTCTCATGATTTAGGGTATTCATAAAATCAGTCATTCAACTTTTCAGGATTCTATACAACCTATACGGCTGGTATGTTCCGATCAAGAGCGTAATGTAAGTTAACATCGACTTCTATTTGACCTATCACTATGATAATTAAATATTAAGATTTAAGTCGAAAGCGCCAGGGTAGCCCTTAATACTTAGTAGGTAGTACTTAATAATAATTATGTAATGTTATGTTCTTAATAATATGTTTATTGTTATTGTAATATTTTCTGGACATGCCATTTTTTATTTGGTTCATTTTCAGGTGCCCAAAAAAAATTGTACAATAATAAATGGAAGAATCGATAACTTTCCGATTTAGTCAATCACTAGCGTATATGTAAAATAAATTGCTTTTGCACAGCACAACGATAGCGACCGATGTTTTTGTGTTGGTAAATTCTACGGTGCATGGTAAATACACGCTGTGTTTGACGGAATAAGGTTTATTATTGATTGTATAGTACGTTCTGATTTAAGAAATGCGGGTGTGTGCGCGAGTGCGTATCTATTGATTTTATTAAACTGCATGTGTAGTTGTTGCCCCGCCCAGCGCCTAACTGGAGACACACGGTTCCGATATAATTTCGTCTGTTGACCAAATCTACTTATTTATTTTATCTATGGATCGTACCGATGTCGCCAACATTATCTCAAGCGGACTCGATTCATTTACGTATTAATGCGATTTAACGGGAATGTATTTAGTTCGATGAATAAAATAACTGTTAGCGGGTTGATGACTTTGGTACGCGTTTTTGTTTCCGTGTGTATTTTTTGGTCAGTTTTCAGTTTTTTTTTTATTGTAAAACCGTTGTTTTCTTGCTTTAGGTATGTTTTTTTTTTCTGGGTGGGAAAATCATCAAATGTCTCCTCCCGTTGTAGGTGGAGCAGAAGGGAGTGTAAGACTTCTGCTGACTAAAAACCCACACTGCTTCTTCAGTAGCACTTGCGTTTTGGGGCCGCGGTATCTCGTTAGAACTTTCCCGCAATTTACTCGTATATTGTGACTTCACGTCAACGCGCCGTTCGATCCAGGTTGACGACGTCGTGACGCGGTGATGGGGAAAAGCCCTTATTCAATACTAGCTTCTGCCAGCGGATTCGAACACCTAAAATATTTATTAATCTAAAAAAAAGTCCTATCCAGTATCATATACCCTTCCCCAAGGTTTAATCTAACTCTGTACTAAATTTCATAAAAATCGGTTAAGTGGTTTAGACGTGAAAGTATAACAGACAGACAGACAGACTTTCGCATTTATAATTTTAGTAAGGAAGTAGTGTAATATTACCCAAAGTAACCAGTAATTTCATCTGAATTATAAAAGAGTACCTACACTAAGTACGTAAACGCGTATGCGCAGAGGACCTAATATGTATAACTTTATTCGGAAACACCATACTCACAAAGAGTTTGATTTATTATTTCTTATTTAACTGCAAGAACTACTTTAATATGCCATCGCGGTCACTTGAGGAATTTTAGGAAAACAGCGTTAAGGAGGACAGCATATTTCCTCAAGTAAGGTAGGTGTTCCCGAGTTTCTGCACACCCGATTTTCTACACACCCGATCTTCTACACATCCAATTTTCCGTGTAAACTATTTGATGACCCTCTGTGCTTGTGTGACTTATGATGTTTACGAGCTGGAAACCTCTTGATCACAAATCCGACACCTTACCCATTATTATAGGCTATTTGTACTGGACTACAATTGGCCAGTGCAACGATAACTGGGATGTCCGGAACTGTCCACGGTACGTGGAGCTATAAACGTTGCTTACAAACAACAATAAACAAAAGGCCTTACGACAACCTATAGCCTCTGAGGCTTTATGAATACAAATAACAGGTCTAACCACTAACCTTCTGTGCTGGGTTCGCCAACTTCGACCTTCCCAAGGCCACGCCCCAAGTGTGGTATGTATGTAATATGAGGTGAGTAAGTGAAAGTGTGATGTAAATCAAGTGTGTGGACGTTCACAAGGCGCCAGTCTCCAGATGGCGCGGTTCCAACAGCAATCACAGCACAACTCGTTTCCAGCAAAAGCGCGTGCCACGCGATGGCAACCAACCGGCGAGGAATCCCAAAATATCCCGGGTTTTTCATCAAATGGGGATTACAACTTCAAACAATTTTTTCGATTCCAAACGATATTTTTCCAATTATAATTATCTCAACAGGGTCCCATGACCGACATTTTCAACAAGCAAAGTCTATCTGTCAAGTCAGAGTAATGTCAAGATCAAATTTCTTTATGTCAAAAGAGTACGTTCGGAAACGATCGGTACTAAACACTATTGATATTCTCTATAATGAGAACTGAGATTATTGTTTTTGGCCAATGAAACGCCGGCGGATTTATCAACGGTTCGATCTAAAGTCCAGCAAGATGCGATTATTTTATTTTACAACACAGCCGCTGAAATTATAATTTAAAAAAAAATATAGACCTCGCACGAACTGCTAGTACGCAGAAAACAAACGATGTTTGCCTTACGATGTTCCGCCCAATTCTGTGAGAATATGAACGCCGAGGGACATTAATTAAAACTTAACAATATTACATCCTTATAAAAGAACAATAAAAACAGAAGAATTAACGTAGATGTGCTAACGAGAATATAAAAGAATTACTATTCCCTTTGGTGTTCGTAGTGCCCACTCTGCGGATAAGCAAATTACCGTTTCATAATTAGCAACGGTCATACTTTAGCCTTTGTGCATACGGCCAGAAAACACGCTCAACAAGCTTGTGATATTAGTGTTAGATTTCACAAACTAGACTGAAATTTGAGGTAAACCATGAATATTTTTTATGGTAGAATCACTATGTCCATTTGTGTGTTAGTTTGTCCATCCATGTGCCACGGAAAATTTTACCAAATCTGTTACACCGATTTGGTATACATATATGAACTTCTCTTACCTAAACCCAAACACGAAACTGATTATGGAAGGAAATTAAGGAATTGATTATGTTATCACTTGGGGCGTGTTCAATTCGCACTTGGCAAGTTTTTACTGTGACCCAAACACGAGAGACAAAAATAAATTAAATTGAGTATGGGGTAACTTTTGGACGACAAACTTGGATATACAAAATACACACAAGACATAAATTCATTAGATTATAGATTTCATTAGATTAGAGATTAGGAAAGTATGATTCGTTCGGAACAGACTGTCACTTGGTCGATATTTTCGAATTGAAATAATCATTTTGTCAAGTCCACTTGAGTCGTGGCTACGTAAAAAGCAGATGACTAGCGCCATATCACTTGCGCAAGCTCTTTACGACTAGTTTCTCGTGGTTTATGAAGCCGGCAGCTGGCAGCTAGCATAGGACATCCTGCGCGAATCACACGATTGAACACCTACCAAAACTGTCTTCAAAGAATGAATCATCTGCCTAGCCTGTTTTCAGATATAAATACCAGTATAAGAACCGACCAGGGCCGCGCCGTCTCTATGTGCGAAGTATGCGGCGTACACAGGCGCCAAGGCAGAAGGGGCGCCGGATATAATGCCAGCGTTAATTATTGAAATATTTTTTGTAAAACTACAACATATTCTTTATAATTGAGTAGGTACAAACAGTGTAAAGTTAAACGACAGGCGTGAGTATAGTCTTGGGACACCCCAAGACAATACTCACGCATGTGCATGAAATCATAGGCGCTTCATAGATTTCGCACACAGGCGCTGTCTTAGGTCAGCGCGGTCCTGGAACCGACTGTCTTCCTAATAACTGAATAATACGGTACACCTCCATAAAACTGTTGTCGGATTTTCCAGCCTCTGACTACCAATCGACTGTCGTAACTATATGTACTTATGACAGTCGATATAATGAAAGCCGAAACCAAGGACTTAACATGCTTTGTCGCCAATATTTCACGTACTTACCGATCTCGGCATCGTTGATTTACCTTGAAAATCAGCCCGTGCTATTCTTATTATGTATGTAGCTACACACGAATGACTCCTCAAAGAATTAATAAATAATTATTTAAATTAGGGAAAAATTTAACCTGACACCATTTCTTCCAATACAATGACAAAAAAAAGCTAGCTAGGTATTTGTGTACCTACTTACATTCATCGTATATTGAACTCTATAAAACCTACGTCTTGACCCACTTATTTTCCAGGTGTATGTATGGCGGTAATCTAAAACATACTACTACCTTTGTACGAAATTCCAGGTACGGCTGTACTTCAGTAGGGATCCGTTTTCCGAGATTTCCAAGTATTCTAACAAATGTAGTCGCTTATAATAGTAGATTATTAACCAGGGGCGTAGCTACCGCCGTATTTGCCGTATCAATTATACGGGGCCCCCGGGCCACGGGGGCCCTCAAAGTGTGTAAGGAAAAAGAATAAAAACTTTCTAATTTATTTTATTTTACAAATGACAAAATTCTATAAAGCAATTCCTTTTTTTCCCGCCTTAAGCGTGCGTTCAAAAGTTGGCAACACTACATCGTTATGGCGGGCTGCGGGACTTCCCCGTTTTACTTACTTCATCTTCAACTCAGCGGGGAATCCCCGGGAATCCTTCATCGATATCGCGATGTACGTGTACGTTGTTGTACTTTGCATTGGATGTTAAACCACGGAGTGCAGTGCACTGTTTATTTACGCGCTTTATATAAATGTGCATTACATTGTAATTCAGTACAAACAATATTGTTCTTCTGGTTTAGCAGTATTAGTAACGATTTGTAAAAGAAATGAGTGAAAGGAAAAGAGATTATCCCAGCGGCGCTGAGAAAAGAAAAATTAAACAGAAAAGGGACGAGGTTATAAAAAAAGTGCCCAAAATTTCTTCATTTTTTCAGAGACAAGATACTGTGAGTGATTTAGATTGGAAAGGTAAGTACTACACTACTACCCAACCCATTTATTAGGGGCCCGTAGTGATAAACAAGGAAATCTTTTAATTTCGGTCTGTCCATCTGTCCGTCACAAAAAGTTGTCTCCCCCCTCGATTTTCACAATTATACTGTTTTTAGGGTTCCGTGCCTTGATTAAAAAAAACAAAATTCTAACTTATCTATAGGATCGATTTGTTTTGTTGTTTGTTTATCAGTCCGTATCGTATATTGCGTGTTGAGAACTTCAGATGTGCAGACTCGCTTTCGGGTTCTCGTTTTGTATGGCCACTACACTACGCGCTGCGTTTAAATAGCACGCATGTGTATAGTAATGCACGGACGGGCTGCAGGTGATTTTGTATCTACTAATAGGTACGAGCACAATCCGCGTAGAATCTGTGTGCGTCTGAACTGAACACTCTCTAACTGTGACCCTTAGTAACGTTATTTATTTATATATAACTCTTTTTAGTTTAGTATCAAAGCATTCGTATTTATTTTTTAACAATTACTCGAATATTTTTAGATTCTTCTGAAGCATGCTCTTCGTCACATATCCATCCGGAAATAGAAGAAAGCCAAGCACATACTTTATCGGATGTCCATCCAGAAATCGAGGAACCCCAAGTCAACGATTCTGATATATCTGCAGATAATGCAGATTGTAATATAATTTCATCAGATAGAGGAAATTTTGGTGACAATTTAACTGAATGCGAACGAAAAATAATTTTTAAATTGGGTCCATTTAAACCACAAGGACCATTTCCAAAAGTTTCAGAAAATAACCGACCTTTTTCAGCTTATTATTATTCATATTTCAATCAGGCAGGCATAAAAATTATAAGACCATGGTTATGTTATTCTAACGTTTTAAACAAACCGTACTGTCACTTCTGTTGGTTATTAGCAGATCTTCAAAACAAATCGTACTCCTCTGCTTGGGTTAACGGTGTTTCGGTTAGAAGCAATTTCACACAAACTATTCTTGACCATGAAAAGTCACAGCAGCATATTAGTGCCTCACTCTCTTATAATAATTGGTTGCAAGGAAATACCATCGATACTCTATTGAAAAGTGAAATCGATAGTAAAATTACATTCTGGAGAGATGTACTGCATCGTATAATTAATGTTATAATTACTTTAGTATCTTGTAATCTACCTTTGAGGGGGCATGATTCTGATTCTGGCAATTTTATGGCAATTTCACGTCTGCTATCTAACTATGATGCAACTTTAAAAGAACTTTTTCTAAAACCGAAAGGTGAAATAAATTATTTAAGCCCTACGATTCAAAACGAAATTATTAGTTTGCTTGGTACTAACGTTAGGAACAGTATTATCTCAGAAATTAAAAAAGCTCCATTTCTGACAATAATTCTGGATACAACACAAGACTTGTCAAAAATTGACCAACTATCTGTAGTTTTTCGATATATCTCGGTTACAGAAAATGATGATAATGTGCCTAAAGAAATAAAAATCTGTGAGTCCTTTTTAGGATTCATAGCAGTAACCGATTGCAGTGCTGCAGGTCTGAAAACTGTCATTTTAAATTTGACTAAAGAATATGGAATTGATTTGACTAAATGTA
Source organism: Tholera decimalis (assembly GCA_943138885.2). NCBI lineage: Eukaryota > Metazoa > Arthropoda > Insecta > Lepidoptera > Noctuidae > Tholera > Tholera decimalis. The sequence continues at coordinate 12,732,028 of OW964553.2, read as the reverse complement.
GAGGACAGGGATACGATGGAGCAAATGTTATGTCGGGTGTGTATGGAGGATTACAAACCCTAATAAAAGAGCATGCTCCAAATGCCGATTATGTTCATTGTGCTGCGCACGCTTTAAACTTGGTTTTGAACGATGCTGCGAGACATGTTCGTGAAGTATCGACTTTTTTCGATAATTTAGAAAAAATATATACTTTTTTTGGCAATAGTATAAAACGCTGGGCTATGCTAAGTGACGATTCATCTGAAAAATATTTGATTACCCTTAAAAAGGTATGTCCTACCAGATGGTCTTCTAGGAACGACGCTTTATTAGCAGTAAAGAAAAATTTTTTACTAATCATGAAAACTTTGTACCAACTAAATTTAATTTCAAATAAAAAAGATGAATGATGATGAACGTGAAGAATGTAAAAGTATAATTAATATTTTAGAGAGTTTTGATTTCTTAGTGCTCGTTACATTTTTTTCTTCACTATTTGAAATTATTAATCCTGTTTCTAAAGCTCTACAGCATGATAATAATGACTTACAGAAATCTAGTATTTTATTAAGTAATCTTTTAAATAGACTGTGCCAATTAAGAAATCAGAATTCATTTAATAGTTTGCTAAATGAATCCAAAGATTTAGCAAAAAAGTGGGGGGTAACAACTGTTTTTAAAAACAGTAGGCGAAAGATAACGAAGCGTTTTTTTGATGAGTTATCACAAGATGAGAGAATTTCCGACCCGGAATCCTATTTCAAAGTCAATGTATACTATTGCTGTTTAGATATATTAATTTCTCAAACTAAAGAAAGATTTCAGAGCCTTTGCAACCTGAGTAGTATATTCGAAATATTACAACCGGAGAAATTCCCTATCTTCTTCAAGCGAAGAGATATTAAACGCTTCCGGAAAACTGTCTGCTAAATACAGTAAAGACATCTCACTTAATCTTTGTGACCAATTAAAGGCTCTAAAAACATGCTTAAATTCTGAAATTAAAAAAAAATATTCCATTAAAGAACTCATTGAATTATTGCTAGTAAAATTCAATAGTCTTGCATCCAGTTTTCCCGAGGTAATCACAGCATGCTTTTTATTCTTGACCCTTCCAGTTACAACCGCAACGGCAGAAAGAAGTTTTTCAAAATTAAAACTAATAAAAAATTACTTAAGAACTTCGATGGGACAAGAACGGCTGTCAGACATCTCACTATTGTCCATAGAGGCAGAAACTTTAGAAAAACTAAAATCATCATCAGCCATAAATGATTTAATAAATCAGTTTGCCGATAAAAAGGCAAGGAGAGTGAATATTTAAAATTCGATTTCTATTTGTAAAATGGGTAAATTATGTGATAAATAAATATTACTTCTCACAATATTTTTTATCTTTTGTGAAAAATCTTTACCTCCATATAAGGGCCTCCAAAAAAATTTTATACGGGGCCCCGACAAGGCACGCTACGCCACTGTTATTAACCAAGGGGATAAAGCAGTGTCTTCTGTCGCGGGTCACGATTTAAATCGCGAGCGTAACGAAGGACTCGAGGTTCACTCCCGAGCGTAGCGAGGGTGTTAAAAAATTAAATCACGAGCGAAGCGAGGGATTTAAGACGAGTCCTGAGTGTAGCGAGGGATTTAAGTTCACCCAAGACTAAGACAGCTTTCCTTTTTTCCTCAGCAGCTTTTTTCCTCGGAAAATACTCTACTTTTCGTACCATTTGCGAAAAAATTAACACAATAATAATATGAGATAAGCATTTATTAAAAATAATAACAATTAAAAGTAAAAGTTAACATTCGAAACATTGGTCCAATTATTGATAGAGAGAGTTACATTTTTGTTTGGTACATTTATTGTTGACTAGTACTCACGCGGGGCTTCGCTCCCGTGGATTCTATCACGGTAAAAACATAACTCTCCTTTTTTGCAGTCGCGTAAAATACTTTTTACGCGACTGCAAAAAAGGAGAGGCTACTGCCTATAACCTTCCTCAAGCTTCAAGCTACTGCCATACCAAATTTCATCCAAATACACCCTGTACTTTCGAAGATTAGCGCGTTCAAGCAAACAAACAAACAAACTTTTCCGCTTTATTATATTAGTATAGATGAGTTGATTTGAGTATTTATCTGTTCTTGCGTCTGAGGAACTTGCGTTTCATTGTAGATAGTATACGTCGGAGATAGTGGTGGTGGTGCATCGTGAGTTACGGACGAAGATAAGATGCTTATGATGAAGTTGATGGTTGTGGCTCTGATGGTTTAAGTTTTATATTTTTGTTAATTTGACTGCTTAATATGGTTTTATTCGCCATTGAGCTTTCGATGTAACCCTCAGCTACTCCATCAGAGCTCCAACCACCGTGTCATTTTATTGACGTAATATCCGCCCCTGATTCTGCCAAGAAAGCCGCCGAAGTTCTTCTAAAGCAGTGACCGGTGTAGAGTTCAACATCTTTGAGTTATAAATATTTAGCAATTTCCTTTGGCATATTGCTAATTTTATTTTTGCCGATGGCTTGTCGAGTACATTTCCCATTCCGATAGTTTATAAAAATGTGTATTCCTTTTTCAAAAAGATGTATAATGCTTTATATACAAACTCAATGGTGTAAACACAGATGTAGTTCAGTATAAATTTCGGTAAGTTTTCCAAATTTATATCACAATCTCCCCTTTTTTTTATCCTGGTAAAATTATCAAATAAGTCCTCCCACCCCGGGCAGGGTGGGAGGGACTGTCAGACTTTTACTGACTAAAATTCACGGTGTTCCTTCAATAACCCTTTACGTACCGGGGTCACGGTAATGGGATAAGTCCCACGACCCCGGCAGGCTTCGGCCCTCTGCAGGGGGGGCCTCGTCATGTTGCTGACGCACTTGAGGCGCGCGTGGAACACAACGCGCCGTCGACCCGGGCATGGTCCATGGTCGGACAGCGAGTTGCTCTTTACTCGCTGTCCGCATGCCCGCGCCTACGGTGGCCGGAGATCGTCGGCCGACGTCCGACGCCGTGGGCGTCTACCACTGCGGCTGGGCTGGAGGGAGGATGCCATCCTCTCCCTCATACGGCCCGCCTCCTCCTTCGGAAGCATGACTGCTTCGCAGAAGGAGGCAACCGCTTCCCACTCCCTCTCGCCCCGCAGCATGGCCTCGACCAATGCCGGGCGCGAGAGGTCTCCGCCTATCGCCGCCGTGAGGACACGTCGGTGCTCTGCCCAGGCCCGACATTCTCCCCCTAGAGGATGAATTAAATTCAGTACAATTTTCTTTTCCTGTTTTTAACAGATTAAAAATGACTATTGTTATGTTCGCTTTTTGTGGCATAGAATATCACTTTTTTGAGCAAGTGGTACGAAAAAAGTAATGTTTGGTTTAAGCGTCAATAGCCTAATGGATAAGGTGTCGGATTTGTGATCGAGAGGTCTCAAGTTCGTACCCCACCACTATTGCCGTGAACTCACTCCAGACACAAGCATATTTAGCTTAGTTGGAGGGGTTAACAAGATTGCTAGTAATGTGAATTCAACCCCCATTAAAAAAAATATTGAAAGGAAAAGAAAATATACATATAAGGTAAGCCATATAAAAACATTCAGTTTGTTCAATCATAACAACTTGATCAGCGTAACTAAAAGGTAGAAACATTTAATTCTAATAACCATTTTCCGTGACCCAAAGACCGGCTCTGGTCAAAGGCTAAGCAACATTGCCAATTTTTTAATTATTTTTTTTTAATTTGTAGGTTAGCTTAAGTAGTGTATAAAACATATTGTATAAGTGTGTTATTTTCATTTTGACATTAGTGGTTAATGTGTGCAAGGATAATCGTACAATCTTCTGTAGCTCAAACAATGTTTTCATGAAAATCTTACTAATACTTCGTCGTATTGCGTAGTTGTATCCGATTGATGTTTATAATGCGCAGTTCCGACTTCCGACACTCGTCATACCGGTTTTTCATAACACTCGTAGAGTACCAACTTGGTACCCACTGCCGGGCGTCAGATACGAGCCGTTTTTAGCGCAAACTATGTCAACCGCGCAAATGGGTCGCTTTTGTACCTAACCTTAGCACTTTAGCACGTCAATACTTCGGCGGTACGTCACCATTCATATCGAAGAAAGATTGAATTTTGACTTTGAATGAAATATATCAGTTAAATATAACACTGGACTTTGGTAAAAACTGGTCGTAAGTAGCCATAGACATCGAGAAGTGGGAGGAGAGTAGGCAGTCTTGTGGTAGGAAGATTCAGCCTCTACAATAATAAAAAATAAATGCTATTTTATGGAGAAGTATAAAGTATTTTATGTGCTGCTTAGATTTTTACTTTACTCCGTGCAAATTACTAAGCGTACCCTCGGGCCATCTTCTGTTAAAAATGGCGCTCTCAGCCAAACTGCTTCGGTTAAAATATAGCCAAAGTTTCGTCCGAAACCGAATACCGTTATACAGAACATGAACCCGGACTGAAATAAATGAAAAATGGACTAGGGGCGGGCAAGTACAATCTATAACTATGCCAAAAGTCTCGTTACTTTTGAAAAATCGAACGAAGTCTACGTTTATTTAGCATCAGAGGGGAACTTGGGCTTCAGGTCAGATTTCTGATAAAAACCTTCGCTCGTAAACTGTTTAGGTGTAATTCTACGTTACTTTACATTCGAACATTGTCAAAGAAAATTCTTTGTCACGGGCCTTTTGTTCAGGCGAAGTTTTACACGTTACATAAAAATAATAGTGCATTAATCTAGTGAGAATGGGTATAGTCCATATTCTTAGTGAAAACCCTGTTTAGTACTACTTTGTCTTCACCATCACCCTTGTGCCTTTACTTTTTTTGGAAGTCCTCTTGGATATCCTCTGCCCTGAGCCGGACAGAGGGGTATATCAGACTCTTACTGACTAAAAGCACCTAGTGTGATTCGCACACTTTCACCGGGGGCTGCAGAAGCAGTTAAATATTCTACAATACAGCCCCCGAACGGATCACCGTTGTATCCTATATTAAAAGCAGTCGCCTTACATCTCTTTCGTATCACTAACTAATTAAACAAACCGCACTCTTACAAGATTTTCGAAGACCACCTAGTCTCTCTAAACTAAAATCACGATCACTTCCAAAAATGTCCAGAACTAATAGACTTGAAATAAAACTAACAAAATAAAGACGCGTCATTTCACGCGTTAATATAAAACTAAGATTAATTAAACGCAACTTGATACTACTGAGAATTAGCGTGTTGTGTTTGCGAGACGACGCATTGATCCGATAAGAAATTACAATAAAATCCAATTAACACCACGGGCGTTCTAACTAGCCACTTATTTAGCGGTTCGGGTAATGTGCAAAGACTCCTCTGGCTTTAATGTAATTTAATGGCGCTGCTTAAGGAAAACAAATTAAACACCATCTAAATAAAATAAAAGTGCCTTTATTTCCCATTACCCTTAATATAACATGTTACGAGTACGTATGCATTTAATTTCTTTTGCATTAAAAAAAAAATCGCTTTTTATATATTTTTTATAATCTACTAGCTTTTGCCCGCGACTTCGTCCGCGTGGAATAGTTACTTTGGGCTAACGTTAAATTTAACCCCGATTTTGAAGCATTCTTCATTGGCGCTCCGCTCCTATTGGCCTTAGCGTAATGATATAACGCCTATAGCCTTTCTCTATAAATTGACTATTTAATTAAAAAATAATTTTTCAATTCGAACCAGTGTTTCCTGAGATTATCGCGTTCAAACAAACAAACAAACTCTTCAGCCTTATATTATTAGTATAGATAGCTGTAGCCCGTGACTTCGTCCGCATTACCGTCGTATTTCGTAAAAAAAAAAGTAGCCTATGTCCTTCCTCACGGTTCAGTGATTTTGATCTAACAGACAGATTAACTTTCGTAATTTAGCAGGGAAATATAATATGTCAATCTATAATACTGTTGAAAAATATGCAGTACGGAACCGCACAATATTATTGTTTATAGCTGTGCCCGCGACTCCGTCAGCGTAAGTTAATGTATTGGTAATATTGTTTAGATCACGTTCACATGAGGCTTAAGTACCTACAGAACGAAATTTTATACCTACGACCGCGAGACGCGTCGAGCGCGGCGACTGATTCTCAAAAATAATCCTTATAGCATGATTCAGTATTCACTCGCGATGGCTTATTATTAGCGTATTTCATGTATAACTTTGGTATTTCTATACCGATTTATATGATTCTTTTTTATGGAATAGTTAATAATGTTAACTTTTTCAATTAGGGGTGACTGAGAGTGTTATAAACGTAAGAGTAGACAAATATTATAATCAGAAAGCTTCGAACTGCTAAGCTATCGGGAGTTACACGTGTTATTGTGAGTCAACCATAAAAGATAGATATATGCTGTCGTGGGATTTTTTTATATAATTTTAAGGAGAACACTTCCGTCATGAAATGGTTTCTGTGTAGCTTTAACCATTAAGGTTGCACACGCGACGGAAGCTTAAAAAATGGAGTAACTTCTCCCGTTTTCCCAACATTTCCCTTCACTGCTCTGCTCCTATTGATTGTAGCGTGATGAAAAGTATACTATAACCAGCTCAGGAGTATGAAAAATAATTGTGCCAAGTTTCGTTAAAATCCGTCAAGTAGTTTTTTGTTTCTATAACGGTTATACAGACAGACAGACAAAAATTTTACTGATTGCATTTTTGGCATCAGTATCGATCCTTAATCACCCACTGATAGTTATTTTGGAAATATATTTCATGTACAGAATTGACCTCTCTACAGATTTATTATAAGTATAGATAGATATAGATGTTAGTACGTTTTTAGGATATGAGTCCCTCCACCGGTAAAGGCATCCAATTTCTTCCCTTTGTCCCTGCCACTTGCAAAAACAGTAGAACACCGTCTATTAATTCAATATTATGTAAAAATTATAGGTACGCAAATACATACATGCGATAAAATGCAAAGTGCTCAATAACTGCTTTTGTTTATAAAAAAGTAAGATCTAACTATATATAACTCTGATCTGACTAACTGTATGGAATACTGCTCTCATCTTTGGGATCTGATAGTTATTTTGGAAATATATTTCATGTACAGAATTGACCTCTCTACAGATTTATTATAAGTATAGATAGATATAGATGTTAGTACGTTTTAGGATATGAGTCCCTCCACCGGTAAAGGCATCCAATTTCTTCCCTTTGTCCCTGCCACTTGCAAAAACAGTAGAACACCGTCTATTAATTCAATATTATGTAAAAATTATAGGTACGCAAATACATACATGCGATAGAATGCAAAGTGCTCAATAACTGCTTTTGTTTATAAAAAAAGTAAGATCTAACTATATATAACTCTGATCTGACTAACTGTATGGAATACTGCTCTCATCTTTGGGATGGATCTACGAAATACCAACTGGACGCGCTTGAGTCTATCGAGAAGCGGGCCAAGAGACTCATTGGCAACGATACACTGGTCGAGTCAAAGCTCCATAGCCTTGAACACCGACGACGAGTTGCAAGTCTATCGGTTTTCTATCGGTTACATTTCGGGGAGTGTGCGATGGAATTACACAATCTAATTCCGCCAAGCCCGTTCCATCATCGGACTACGAGACAAACGGCGAAGCGCCATCGTTACATGGTGGACATCCCACCCATACGTACAAAACGTTTTAGGAATACCTTCATTGTGCGTACGGCTAAGGAGTGGAATTCCCTGCCGGAGTCTGTGTTTTCCGATAGCTACAACCTAGGAGTCTTTAAGTCAAGAGTGAATAGGTTACTTTTAGGTAAGCGTGCTCTATCTTCGACCACATCATCACTTACCATCAGGAAAGATAGTGGTCAAACGCGAACCTATTTTGAATTTTAAAAAAAATACCAAGTTCTTTCGAAGGACCTTAAAACATAACTCTTGTCATGTAAACATTCTTAAGTGGCTTTGAAGCAAAATTTGTCATATTTTTTGTTGTTAGTGTGACTTGGCAAGTCTTTACCCCACCCCGTCTTGAAACATAGTCAAGTGCATTTACCTTCGATCGTTCGGTCGTGTTGATCGAAGGTCAATCAATCAATCTTATAGTAAGCCAAGCGCTTCACATCCACATTTATTATGCGCGTAGAAGCCGCCAGAGAGATTCACACCTGGGCTGTCCAAGGTGTGGAACTCTCTGCCGGCTTCTGTGTTCCTTACCACATATGACCTTTCAAGCAAGAGTGAACAACAATCAAGTGAACAATCGAGCTCAAGAGCAGAATCACTCCAAAAAAATATAGGAAATCCGTAAACACTTTAAGAGAACGACCGATGAACCACGCCTATCACAACAATTAAGAAGTTAAAGGCAAGTTATACTTTCATAATTGACATTGTATAAATCTACATTTATATTCAAATTGTTTCGAATTTATTTAAAAATATTTTAAACAAAAAATAAATATTTAAATTTAGTTCCCGTCAGTGATTGGATTTCTTTCAGAAATATTGCCGTAGAATCTTAAAACAAATAAACAAACAATTTGACATGTAATAATAATATATAATAGGTTATTATTAAGTTTATACTGTGGAAAATTATTAGAAAAATAAGATCAAAACTATACAGCGTGAAATTTAAATGGTTGTTTTCCCGAGGCAGGACGTCCTGCCGCGGAATTCAGCAAGGCGCACATTATTCTTATTTTTCCGTTCGGAATCGTTCGCCTTGTTGAACATTTTGGTTTCCGAATCTGAATTCCTGATCAGGAAACCTAATTCGGAAACCGAACGTCTGCGGCCGGCCTTAGGCTCTTGTAACTAGGTAAATTAAAAATCGATCAACTAAAAAGATTGAAATAAAAACATTTTACCAAAAAAATAAACTGACTCTCAAAAAACACTGCAAAGTGAAAAATTACTTTAATTTCGGAAGTCGGTGCCAAAAACGAAAATACAAAACTAAAGACAGTCGTTTTAATTTTTTAGTAAAAAGTTTTTATTGAGATACAGCCTTGTGACAGACAGATAGACTGCGGAGCCTTAGTAATAGGATTCCGTTTTTATCCTTTGGGTACGGAACCCTAAAAATACGAACTTATATTCTCATTATGTATAAACAATACCAGTTGGTTACTCCACTCCAAATAATAACGTGTATAAGAAGGTACTTAAAATAAAGTACCTTCTTATACACGTTAATTTAGGATCTCATTTTAAATTATATGTAGTAGTCTACAGACTCTATTAAAAGTTGTTCTGTTCATGTATCGCTCTATCTAGATTCAGGCCATATGCTAATAAACCCACACGGAAAAGGGAGAACCTACCCGGCTTTTAGCGGCTTGGCTTACATGTTTAATCTCATGGATATTAAAAATAATCCCCATGCACTCATTGATAATGTAGCAGTTTCACAGTGATAGATTTTTGTAATTGGATCAACGCTTCCATGGACCTTATTTGCATATGGTACGTTTTTTATTGCATCCTTTCTGCATGTGCATATATTTATGGGCGGTAGGATGGTGCTATATACATACTGCATGTCAGATTGATCATCTGATTTTTGGCGGAATTAACACTATATATATATATATATATATTTCTGAAGTATTAGTTTGGTATGGATTTCCGCAAAGTAACGCCTGACTCCATTCTGTATATCTTATTTTTCATTCAAGTAAATATATACTTTTTAATTATCATTTTAGTTTAAAGCAATACTGGCCCATTGGTTACAAGCGCTGCTTACGTGTGGTACGCCGTTTGTTCAAACGCAGGCAGCAACATTACTTGTGTAGTTTTCATAATTAGGTATCACTGTTCTCAGAATAGTGAAGGGAAACATCATCAGGAAGCTTACACGTCGTAAACTGAAAATCCGAAACCATGCAACGTTCGCCAACCCGCACTTGGCTTGCGTAGAGAGAGATGGAAGAGACCTGTATCCCAGCAGTGGGAACGTTACCTATAGGATATTAGTTTATCTTACAGACCAAAGCATTGCGCTTGTGCCACTCGACCAGCTAAAAATAAATGATCTGTGGTTTGTTTATTCTAATCTTTATGGCTTAGCATTATTGGCAGACATTATTCACAGACAACTAGGGCTGGCAATCCGGATATCCGGATATCCTTACTATCCGGAAATCCACCAATTTTCAAGTCCGGATTTTACATGCTTCACTATCCGAATTTTTCGGATGTTACGGATAGTTGTATTTCTTAATTAAATATTAAATAAAAAGCTGTCATCTGTGAAATTGTTGCGAATATGATTGATCGATTCTTATTATTAAAAGATTCTGTACTTAAGGCAGTGATTGAAGAAGATTTTTTATTTATTTGTTTGTACATAATATAGTATCTTAACCAAGGAGTGCTTTGGCATTCGTACTAGGATCACCCTGTATCACGAATGCCGTCACCTTCCTTATATGGTATGGTATAGTATATGGTTTTTCTAGGTCAACAAACAATCGACCTGAACCACAAGGTACTTTACATTCAAGCTCCTCCCAATGGACAAACAGTCGCAATAGGGGTTTGCAGAATCGCAGCCAAAAGGTTATCAGATAAGCAATCCATAACTAGTCTAAGATTGTCCTGAGCGTATATTTTGACCTGCTCCCAGTTCGAACCATCAACTAGCAGTGCTGTGTCATCAGCATATGACAGAATTTTAGTATGGGGCAGAGCTAGCATGCATAGATTGTTAATGTAAATTTAAAACAAGATGGGACCCAGCACACTGCTCTGGGGCACACCATAAGTAAGCCGCTGCTCACTGCTGATAAGAGAACCGATCTTAACGGCCTGACTGCGTTCAGTAAGATAATTACGGAAGATATCAAGAACAACCCCTCTAATTCCTATGGTTTCTAGTCTATCGAGAAAGATGGTCACGGAGACAGTCTCAAAAGCCTTGGACAGATCCAGAAAAACTTAGAATACAGAAAGAACTAGAAACCGCGTTGAACTGTAATTGCAAGCCGCGCTCTGTGACCAAATCATCTATATTACTATACTCTTTGGACCAAATACAAGACAAGTGTCCCTCGCTGGCCTCCCTTCCCACCCGCATAATGTTGCTAGCTCAGACATTATTTGTCCATTTTAGGGGTAATTTTTTAGCAGGGAAGTTAAAATTTTAGATAATTATAATGTTACACCACACACACACACTACAAATTTTGTAAATTTGTTTCGTAATCTTAATAGGTACTATGTTAGTCACATAGTACCTATTATTAATGTTATGCAATTCTTACAATATCATATACATAATTACATATACAAGGTGTAACAGATTAAGCGCAATACCTCAGACACCTCAATTCGAATATTAAATTATAAGTCTTAAAACAACATCACTAACTAAATAAATTAAAACCAAACCTAGACATTTTTTTATAAAATAGTTATCCTTACTAAACGTAAAACATATGTGCGTCATTAAATATCCTTACGCAGACGCATACACTCATGCAATATTAGCGGCCGACAAGCATACGAGAGAATTTCTTGAATTAAGGATTGTATTCATTTGTCATGATACTTTGTTTCCATTTTAAGTTAAATGAAAGATTTTGCCGTCAAAATTTAACACCTATTTTTTATGACGGAAATCGATCCAGAAGCCGATTCTGAACCAACTACTTTCAGGAATTGCGTTTATTCTATTACACGTTGTATACGAGTCGCAGTGATAACTTTCTTTTTTCAAGTTGGTTAAAATATTTTTTGATTAAAGTACCTAGTCATTAATATACTACAAAGAATAAAAGCCCTCAGTAGGTAATAAAAAGAAGGGAAAACTATAACCTCCTCTTTCTTCCAGTGAAAGTCTCATAAACGAGGGAGTCATGTCAAATAACTGCAAATTACACAAAATATAGTGGCGCGGGGCTTCAGACCCGCGAACTTTATCACGATAAAAACATAGCCCTCCTTTTTTGAAGTCTGGTTTGGTTTGAAGGCTACTTTTTAAAGTAGCCTTGCTTTAGCTTCAAGCTACTCCCATACTAAATGTCATCCAAATCTACCCAGTACTTTCGAAGATTAGCGCGTTCAAATAAACATACAAACTTTTCGGCTTCATAATATTAGTATAATTTTATACATACTTCGCATACTTACTTTCGCTTGTATTACAATAATGCAGTACGATAATGGATATTGTATTGGATAAACGAAATACTATTGCAATTGATCGTTATCAACTTCTACGGTAATATATCAACTTTTATAACAAACATACACACCTACAAGAAAGCACTAATATTCATTTAACGAATTTGAGCAAACAACTTCACGGCAACGTCTGCGTTTGCGTACATTCGTATTATACACGTACATTAGTTTTCTTAACCATTTTTCCAGAGTCAGCACTTTCAGTAGGGTGGCGAAACAAGTTGAATGCAGCGAAGCGTTTTCCAGGATTTGCAAGCGCCGCGCACACTGAGGAACCGTGGAATGCTAACGGTGAAAAACTAACGTTTACCGTAGAACGTCGTGCTACCAGACATGTTTATGCTCGTTTTATTTCAACCATTTTTAAATTGTATTTTAATTTGCATGCTCGTTAGTGTTGATGGAAGAAAATCGGGCGGTTCGTACTTGAATGGCACTTCATTAGGACTATGAATTCCCCCATAACATGACTTTGAAATAAGTGCGTCCGCAATTAAACCAAACGTAAATAATATTAAAATAAGCATTTACACTTAATCGAAATTCGTCACTCACACATTCGAACGCATTTACTAGTAGGTACTGTAAGTACCTAATAAATTATCAAGGCTGACGAAAACCAGAGAAATGATAGCATAGGATAGCATAAATTAGTTTCTGAAATTTTTGACTTATTAAACTTAATCGATTCGTTTTAAAATTATTGGTTGTTAGTTAGATTCGTCTTGTCTGTCTGTCTGATACCTATAGCACATTTTCAAAAACCGCAAACATAACTTTGTCATTTATACAAACACTATTAATAACAAAGTTATTTTGCGTAGCTACTAGATACGGAACCCTTCATGGGTGAATCCGGCCCGCACATTTCCATTTTTTTGAATCCATTATTATTGTTCCAAAACTATTTTGACAGAATCAAAAAAAGCAGTCTATTTTCCGTTTCAGCCGCATGTTTTCAAAATCGGTTATCTGGATCCGCTCAGTTCTGCTTCTCTATTATGAGATTTGTGTTTGAGATACGCAAAAACCCCAAAATTCAATTTTGGTAGCTATATAGGTACGCCTGTGTAGGCGACTCCGTGGGCAAGTAGTACCTACCTACCTGTTTTTTGAAATGAAATGAAATATTTATTTTGTAAATTGGTTATAAATAACACTTTTACACGTCATGTTTTTTTGCGTGTTAAGTTTAGCTAGATGAGGCCGGTATTTCCTAACTGACTACTCTGAGAAGAAACACCGAAACAAACTCAGAGGTCAAAGTCTCTTTAAAGTCCAGACAATTTGTATTTGTATATGAGAAGCATGTAGGTTCACGTCTGTAGTATTCTTTTGAGGAAATAACAACGCAAATTTGAGCGAAGTGTTATCAACTCTATTCAATTATTTTTATAAATCTATACTAATATTATAAAGCTGAAGAGTTTGTTTGTTTGTTTGCTTGAACGCGCTAATCTTAGAAAGTACTGGGTGGATTTGGATGCAATTTGGTATGGAAGTAGCTTGAAGCTTGAGGAAGGTTATATGCTACTTTTTAGGCGACTGCAAAAAAGGAGAGTTATGTTTTTACCGTGATAGAATCCACGGGAGCGAAGCCCCGCGTGAGTACTAGTTTTCTATAAAAAGTTTTCTTAGCATCCTCTAACGTTCGGGCACGCCGCAATTGCGGCGGTAAGACCCCTCTTTGAGGAGTGGCTAGATCGGCGTCACGGCGTCCTGACCTACCGCATGACGCAGGTCCTCACCGGACACGGAAGTTTCGGGAGGTACCTGTGTCTGATGGGAAAGGAGGAAACGCCTGGGTGTCACCACTGCGAGGGTCACCCTGAGGACACCGTAGAGCACACGGTGCAAGACTGCCCCGCCTGGGCAGAGCACCGACGTGTCCTCACGGCGGCGATAGGCGGAGACCTCTAGCGCCCGGCATTGGTCGAGGCCATGCTGCGGGACGAGAGGGAGTGGGAAGCGGTCGCCTCCTTCTGCGAAGCAGTCATGCTTCCGAAGGAGGAGGCGGGCCGCGTGAGGGAGAGGATGGCGTCCTCCCTCCAGCCCAGCCGCAGTGGTAGACGCCCACGGCGTCGGACGTCGGCCGACGATCTCCGGCCACCGTAGGCGCGGGCATGCGGACAGCGAGTAAAGGGCAACTCGCTGTCCGACCATGGACCATGCCCGGGTCGACGGCGCGTCGTGTTCCACGCGCGCCTCAAAGAGCGTCAGCAACATGACGAGGCCCCCTCTGCAGAGGGCCGAAGCCTGCCGGGGTCGTGGGACTCATCCCGTTACCGTGGCCCCGGTATGTAAAGGGTTATTGAAGGAACACCGTGGATTTTAGTCAGTAAAAGTCTGACAGTCCCTCCCACCCTGCCCGGAGCGGGAGGACTTATTTGATAATTTTACCACGTTAAAAAAAAAAAAAAAAAGCATCCTCTAACGTTGAAAAGGACTTAGTACCCATTGAAAACAGAGCTTTAGATGTAAGTTATAGGTAATAGGTTACATCTAAGCGAGCGTGTTTCATCTTCGACCACATTATCGCTTAACATCAGGTGAGATGGTGGTCAAACGTAGGCCTATGAACAATAAATAAAAGGTACTGGTCATATTGACCTGGCCTGTAACAAAACTACCTCACCACTGCACTGTACTAGTCACCTGTATACTGTGGAAATAATAACCATAATTGTCGTTTATACATTTGCCAAACCTGTATTTAGATTACAGCAATATTCCCGAACGCCCATTTGTACTGTTATGAGTATTAGAAGTGTTTAGTTGTGGATATTTGCGCGTTAATTAGTTATGTTATGATAATGGACTTGGCAAATATTTCTGGTCCAACAGAACTACATACAGCTGTTATGACTAAGTGCATATGAATATTTATGGTAACGTACATACCTATATTGTTAACTGTGAACCTATATTTTCAAATAATGCAGTAGATATTGAGAAATATCTAAAGGTACCCTCACACTTACTAATTACAAGTCATATTTTTTGTAAATGAATGAGTGTAGTGTAGAACCGAAAATTTACTTGTGTTGAGATAAATGAGTAACACGAGAACAGCCATCACACCACACAAAGTAATACCTCCACACCACAACATTACTAGCTCCACGCCACACCATTATTATTACTTCCACCCCACACCATTACTACCTCCACAGCACACTACTGCTACCACCACACCAAACTATTACTAAGTACCTCCACCCCACACCATTACTACCTCCACACCACACTATTATTATCTCTACCCTCCTAACTATGATTATTATTTGTTTTTAATGTTTAGTTATTGATTTACAATTTTTAACACTTAAATTTTAATTTCTAATGTACAGTCGCCAGCACATCAAGCTATCCGAATCTGTCAAATTTACCCAATTGAGTTTGAACCTTATCATGTCGTAATAAAGTTGTAAATCTATTAAATTATTTTGACAGATTGGAGTAGGTTGATGTGCCGGCCACCGTACCATCTTTATAAACTTTTTATTCAATTTTCAATATTCCATTTTTATTGTTTATTGTCAATTTTTATACCGTTTGGTGGGGGGGTCACAGTCTCCCACAAAGGAAAATTGAATTATTTGTCTGCACATAGAATAAGTAGTTCAAGTTACCTTTGTGGAAGAATAATAAAGAAAGTATAATAATAATAAAAACAGTGGAACAAACTCATACAATTGAGGTAATGGTCAAACATACAAATGAGAGCTATGTAGTTCACCGAGGTGGTCTACCGAGGAAAGCACCACACTAATAGATAGATATACTCTTTATTGTACACCATAACAGAATTAAATAAGGACTTAAAAAAATACAAAGGGTGTTACAATGGGCGGTCTTATCGCTAAAAGCGATCTTTTACAGACAACCTTTGGATGGATTTGACACAGCAGGAGAAAATAAATACGCGGGTAGTCCATGGTGTACTATTCTCTTATATACAATAAATAAGTAATAAATAAATAAAGAGCTTCACGATAACTAACACATTCTTATTAGTTATCGTGAAGCTGTGTTATACTCATCGTAATTTAGCAACCGCTAATAACGCTCCGTAATATTTCATTAATCATAGTCGGAGTTGTCAAGTTTAATCACTCAATTTAATATTTCACACAGTGATATTAAATTTGACATCCATCTAAATTCCAAAAATAATATTGAATATTAGATTCTGTCTGTTCCTGAAAAATTCAATGAAATAAGACTGAAATCTGAAGCCATGAAACATTTAGTAGCCTTTATAAAAGTCTGGAAAAAGTTTAATTTGATCGGAGCTCAAAGTCCGGCTATTCAAAGATATTAAAACAAGTCAAAGGAGACTGGTCGTTCATAAATAATAAAAATGTTATTGAAGACAAAATTATTTAGCTGAGACGGGATGCTTAATCATTCCTTGGAACTTGAACAAAAAACTGAAGTCTTGAGGGTTTTTATACTTTTTATGTGGTCGGTATTTTAATTCCAAATTTTACCGAAGAGCGTCGGCGATGGCTCTTTTCTTATTTTTGTTTTTGATCCTGCACAGTAAGAAATCATTTTTTGGGAACAAAGGTTAGATTAGCAATATAGTAACAACTCGCTTCATTCTAAAAATGTATAAATTTATATAAAAGGGCATCCTGTACTGATACTGCTAATCGTCACGCTTAATCGCATTTGAGCCAAAATGTTTCTTTCATTTTAAGCAGTCGATATAAAGCCAATTTATTCCAATTAAACTGTTAATCCGATAGAAAAATCCTGTCACAATATTACTTAACCGACTATAATCCGCATCTAAACTCGAAAAATATATTAATAATCTGAAATTTCATTTGGACCCGTGGTGATTTTAAAATTCAAGCCGCGTTCGCTCCATGAAAATAAAATCAATAAAATCGAGAGCCCCAAATTTACATTTTACGTAGATAGGACTCTTTATTTTAACTTGGTGAAAAATAATGCAAATCACCTTTTTAGGAAATCCCTGCGGCACAACACGGCGGAAACTCTCAAGGATATTTTCTACTTGCTATACATACATAGTATGAACAAACATGTAATAGTTGCTGGGGAGTTAGTATAGCTACTTCTTCTACCCAGCTAAAATATTTAGACGTGGTGATGGGTGTTCATTTTGAGGGACTACCGAAAAACTATGACGTTTAATAAAAGTTAGCTTTCAACCTGGTTTGAATATAATTGAGAAAAAAGCTGTTGATTTTAATTTTTTTGGTAACAAGGTACTTTTTTATGGTGGCCCCGGAATATTGTGCAGCGAATATGTATAATTTGATATTTTCGAATCAGGGATGGAGCATCGAAAGATAAAGCATTCAATTGAAAAAGCTCAGTGACTCGGAAGAACCAGGTAATCTCTCTTCTTTGGAATAATATATGCACATATTAAGGTAAGTAAAATAGGTAAAAAAACAGCAAAAACACAAGTAATAAAATCACCGCCAACAGTACGCGATTTACGAGAGATAAATAATCTAAATACCTGACTAGCACAAGTCGGGCTTACGAAGTCAGTCTCTAAGGGTATGGGTCCACCAGAGCGCGTGAAAAATTCAGTTCTGTCGGTAGGAATGTTTTATTTAAGGTGGTGCGCAATGCGGCCCGTTGAAATATTTAGTAACGACCATTGAGACGGAGTGTTACCTTTCTTCGCTCGACACCGACTATTTGACACCGTTTTTAGCTAGCCTGTGACATCCCTTCGCAAACGCACAGGTCGCACGGGCCCTAACGAGGCAACTTTTGTACGAGCCCCTTTGTAGGTTACTTTCGAATGGGGCATGAGTGTTATTTTCTGAAAAAGGGAAAAGATAGCTGTGTAAACTTAAAAGATAAGCTTTTACAGTAAAATACTTTCAATGTGGATAGAAAAATATATATCTGCCGACTTATTTCGTTTTATAGAAAAGTCACGTATGAGTCATTATTATAATATTACACGGATACAGAGTAGGTACCTTCATACATACTTACATAATACGTACATAAAAACTTTATTTAAATAACTAGCATTTTAGAGGGTTTTTTATATATCAATGATTTTAGAATGAACTTTTCTCTAGTCGTGTATCCACGAAGGTCACAGCAGCGCTAAAACAACGTTGAAAATAAATGAAACTTTAATCTATACAAAGTGTATTCAGGTAGATATAGGTATATTATGTATAGTATCCCTATCCATATCACCTATTTCACTGGCAGTCAATAAATAACTCGGTGCATGTTTTACGTATTCGCTTATAAAGGGTATAAAACGAATGATAGCCAAATGGGGCACTTTGTGGTTTTCATCTGACTTTTACGATGTGTGTGTAAAATACCAACAGTAACAAATATTCGCAACACACTTTATATATCTAGAAACCCGAACAATATATACGAGACAATTTTATGAAAGTAGGTAAAATCGATACATCAGAACCTACTGTGTCATAACTTGTGTGGTTGGTGTAAAAAAAAACATTGTCAATGAATAGAAACCACATATACCGTAAACCTGAATCTTATCTTTTCTTTCCTCAGACACACGCAGAAAAGCAAAGGAAATCTGATAAAAGCTACATAATTATTTTCGATGTTTACACATCCTTTCTTCTCATAATTGTTCCCGCGGCTTCCTGACGATAAATTCGCCCACCCTCGCCTTTAGCCGATTGAGTGGGCACTTACCTGTGCAAATAAAAATAACAATGAATATTGTCGCCTCATTCGTGTAACAAAGAAACTCTTTACTCACCCAATGCTTCTAAGGAACTGCGTTTGATATGGAGGGACGAGTAATTCGGATGATTTCACGTGAATGAATGAATGAAACTACATCATCTTTTGGCGACTAGATACGCTTCCCTATTCCTTTGATAAAACTTTTTCATACTATAGCAGCAAACCTGGTGAGATTTGCTTTACCTGGCTGGTGCTTCAATAATTACCTGAAATATTTAATGACATCGGTGATAACGGTACAAAAACTCAACTAGTGACCAATAGTGAATTATTCTTATGCTTCTTCTCCGCACATTTCACATAAAAGCTACAGGAAAAAATATGCAGTTTTGTTTGAATTATATAAAATACTAGCTGTGCCCGCGACTTTGCCCGCGTGGTATAGTGACTTTCGACAGCATTTTTAATTTTTTAAACTAATTATTTTGAAAATAAAACTCATACATAATTTGAATGTCGTATTTATTAATATCTAATCAAAAGTCTAAAAAATAAGTTTCGAGCTTCTAGCTTTAAAATTGACGTAATTTCCATACAAACTTTCATCCCCTATTTCAACCCCTTAAAGTCCTTTTTTCGCATTAAAAAGTAGCCTATGCCCTTTCTCAGGCTGTAGACAATGTTCGTACCGAATTTCATTAAAATCGGTTCAGTAGTTTAGGCGTGATTGCGTAACACACAGACAGACAGTCTTTCGCATTTATAATATTAGTAAGGATTAAAGTTGCCAGGGATTCGGCAAATTTGTACCGAAATACCCTGGAACGCATGGGCAATTGAACGAATAGGATGGGACGCTCCCTTCCGTTCCACCCAGAGTGGGAAGCTCACGCTAAGTAACTACGGTTATTTTTAATAACATTATTAGATCGCCAATATTCTAATCTGTAATGAATATCAGATTAGTTCAGTTTGAAGGCTAGGAGATAGGTGGTCGAGCGCTGTAGAGAGCACAGCGGAGCGTGCACGTGTGCCTCGACTCAATGATGCGGGTTATTGGGCGCCGACCTGTATGGATCGGCCTCGCTGCCTGGCTGGAGCCTGTGGTAAGAAGCTACTGTCGATCACATTTATTACCTGTAGGTTTTATATAATTTATATTTTTCTCTGCCGCTGCGGCTGTAGATAACCTCAAGCGGCGCAAATATAATAATCTCGTTGGTAGGTATATTTTCGAGCCGTTTGGGGTTGAAACCCTGGGATCGTGGGGTTTGAGTGCTCACAAATTATTTAAAGACCTTTCCAGACGCCTAATCAACACTTCGCGTGACCCAAGGGCTGGCTTTTACCTTGGACAGAGGATAAGCATTACCATACTGCAACGTGGCCATGCCGCCAGTCTTTTAGGCACATTACCAGTGGACAGCGATGCGCACGAATTTCTGGATGCCACATTTTAGATTATTTTTAGATGTATGTATATAGTTTATGGTTTTTATTTAAGTGTATATTTTCAGATTTGAACTAAAATAAACCAATTTATAGGTAATATTATTCACTGTCCTTTAATACAGAATTAAATCATTAGATAGACCCGTCACGTCATGTCACATGACGAGTGTATCTAATGATTGATTGATCTAATGTCTGATCACTCAACGAATACAACACAGATAAACAGCCAACTTTAAAGTTACTTCTGATTAAAAAACTTTGTCACTAATAAAATCTTGTTTTGCATTTTGTTACCCAACCCGACTTTATAGCTTAGCACTGACTTAATAAAACTCCGTAGAAAGAGTAACAAGGGTCTCTTAATTCCGCCAGAGGCTGTCAATATATTCAAATTTAGAAGGAGTCGTGGTTATGTTAATTAATGGCGGAGAGGGACCGCAATCCTTCACCAAACACTGAGCGTACAAATTATCCACATAAGGGATAATCTGCGAGGCCAAACGAACCACAGAGCTCACGAGCTTGGGGACTAAGACCACCTACGTCAAACCAGCATCCCTCTTTAGTATTCCCGCATATCAGATAAGCCCCAGTCCATCTGAACCGTAATCATTTTTATTAAAAGGTTTTTATCTAAAGCTAGACAAAACCTCAGTATATTTGACTTTCATTTAATTGTTTTTTGTACCTAAGCCAGGTTTCGTGTGTCCCAGCTTCTGGCTTTTAGAGGTCAGACAGATACTCGCTCCATGTATAACAAGAGCTCATAAGGTTGGTTGGAGCCGCCACCAACATAGTTTGCAAAATGCTAAGCAGATGATAATGTATCTAACAATGCATTACGTAATATACAACGTGTAACAGAAACCCCATATCTATCCAAAAGGACTGAAGACAACATCTAGTATTGAGTCTCTATGCAATGTTTCAGCTCAAAATAAGTGACTCACAGAATTGACCCCAAATTATCGGTTTCATATGTTTCTTGAATACCAGTAATAACAAACGTGGCACAGCACTATGAGGGTCATCACTTTCCACGTCACTTGCCAATAAAATGATAATTCTCAGCGTTCTTCTTAATTTGAAAAATTCGGCCTCTGGTATCAATGTATTGACATTTCTAATATGCTCCACACATGTAGACATTGGATTACAAAACCCTTGCCATATCGTTTGTTATCATCCAAAGAAGCCATGCACTCGGTATGTATATACCTTTTAAATTACACATTGTATATATGTGATGTTTTAATACTGTACGGAATTGCAAGGCCACTCACAGCGGAAACATCGAATTTTTTCATAAATCTCATAAAAGTGGAGACGCGAAGAACGCCGTCAACGTCGGCTCGTGCAATGAAAAATGCATCCAGTGTCGTAGTATACGGCCGTCAACTGATTAAGAGGGTGTCGAGCCTACGAGACGCGCGGAAAATAGGTATTTACTGCAGCGGGCTAGTCGTGTGCGTTGTCACACACACAATGACAAGTTCGCTCGAGGCCCGCTTGCCGTTGCACGACGAAGTTTGCTAACTTTGCATTTTTTAATTTTTTGTCGTTATGTTGAATAAACTTGAAAAACGAATATTAATTATTTAGATGGTTTTATTTATCACACTAATATTATAAAGGCGAAAGTTTGTGAATGAATGTGTCTGTTTGCATGTTTGTTACTTCTTCACGCTCAAACGGCTGGATGGATCTAAATGAAGCAAGTAGGTACGTAAATAAATCACAAAAATAAATTTAATAAATTATACCTATTATATAAAAATTAACGTTTGTTTTTACTGTAGTAATACATTATCCGTTCCCTCACTATTCATCCTATTGCAATAAAACTTTGATTTTATATATTAAACTCCTCAGATTTTTTTAAAGAATACTAGCAATGTGGGTACATTTCACATTACTAGCAATCTTGTTAACCCCTCCAACTAAGCTAAATATGCTTGTGTCTGGAGTGGGTTCACGTCAGTAGTGTAATGGGTGGGGTTCGAACCTGCGACCTCTCGATCACAAGTCCGACACCTTATCCATTAGGCTATTGACGCTTCGAAACTGGGTAAGTAGCAAGTTAGGGTAGATGGGTATGCAGTACTTATTTGAATAATAAAACCAGTATGAAATAAAAAAAAATATAATTATGTAATGTCATAATAAAACCAGACTGATATAAGTTTTGTTTATTAAAATTTCATTTAGTGCTCGTTTAAATTCTGATGTACTGTCATATTTTTAATAACATTCGGTACTTTATTATATATACGTGGGGCCATACCAAAAAAACATTTTTTCATTAATGCTGTCTAGCGAACTTACTTCGCAGAAAATATAAGCGTAATTTATTTCATAACAATATATGTATCAAGTGTAACTTAATTTAAAAGAAAAAAAAAATAAAAGAAATCTATAAATCTAATGTTATATTGCTTATTATAACATTTTACAAAAATTGGCCAAGTGCGAGTCAGACTCGCCCATGAAGGGTTCCGTAGTAACTATAATAATATAATATAATATGTATATTTACTTGACAAAAAAACTAAAACTTACAAATTTCTTAAAACTAGCTTATTTACATTTTTTGCAACTACGCCAAATAACTTTGTTTTTCATAGTATTTGTATGAATTACAAAGTTATATTTGCGGTTTTAGAAAATATGCTGTATCTCAAAAACTGCTGACTCGATCTTTTTAAAACCAATTTTGATTGAAAGTTTACATTAAGATAATTTAAAGGGTATATACATACCAAGTGCATGGCTTCTTTGGATGATAACAAACGATATGGCAACGGTTTTGTAATCCTAAGTCTACATGTGTAGAACTTATTACAAATTCCAGTACACTGATACCAGAGACCGAATTTTTCAAATTAAGAAGAACGAAAAGAATTATCGTGTTATTGGCAAGTGACGTGGAAAGTTATTGACCCTCGTAGTGCTGTGACACGTTTGTTATGATTGGTATTCAAAAAATATGTGAAACCAATAATTTGGTATCAATTCTTTAAGTCAGTTATTTTGTGCTGAAACTGTGCATAGAGACTCCATACCAAATGTTGTCTTCAGCCCTTTTGGTTAGACATGGGGTTTCCGTTACACGTTGTATATATATATATTTATATTTTTCACTCCATTATTATAGAAATTAGAGGGGGGCACACATTTTACCACTTTGGAAGCGATTTTTTAAACGATTAATTTTATGAAAAAGTGGTTTTAGAAACCTCAATCTCATTTTAAAGACCTGTATATAATAGATACCACACATGCATAGGTTTCAAGAAAAAAAAAAACAGTTTTAGTTCCATGTATGGGGGGCTCCCCATACATGGAACTAAAGCTGAAAATATTTTTTAATTTTTTTTTTCCTTATATTTATGCCATCTGTCCCTAGTGACATTTAGCACTGTTTGTGTCTTTCTTGTGAGTTTAGGCATGCTTGGTATACGCCCAATGGCATATCCACATCAAAACTAGGTCTAGGTAGGGATCTTAGCAGGTCTTGCGGGGCTAATCTTTTAAGCCTCCTGAAAGTTTTTGTTTTCATCAGGTTTGATGCCAGTATATTGGGATGTGATAGGATCCTTTTTTTGTAGGCATTGACTCTCTGTGTGATTTATTCCTTGACTTGTTTTATGTTTAAGTCCCGATGTAGACGGTCATTTGTGATGTACCATGGCGCATTTGTTATAATCCTTAGCATTTTAGATTGGAACCTCTGGAGTATATCTATGTTTGAATTGGCTGCTGTGCCCAAAAGCTGTATTCCGTATGTCTAGATAGGCATTATGATGCATTTATAAAGTCTAAGTTTATTTTCAAGTGAGAGTTTGGACTTTATGGACAATAGCCAGTAATGTTTTCTAAGCTGTAGGCTCAGTGCTTTTCGCTTGGTGAATATATGTTTTCTCCAGGTGAGTCGACGGTCTAGGTACATTCCGAGATATTTAGCATCTTCAGCTTGAGGAATCTCAACATTATTCAATCTTACTGGCGGGCATGTGTCTCTCCTTGTTGTAAACGGGACGTGTACGGATTTAGTTTCGTTGGCCTTTATTCGCCATTCTTTCAGCCAGGTAGAAATATCGTCTAAGCTTGTTTGTAAGATTTCTGACGCTTTGATTGCATCTTCATGCACAGCTAGTGTAGCAGTGTAAGTGTCAAATGTGCCCAAAACCACTCCTTCAGTGACTGGGAGATCAGCAGTGTAAAGAAGGTAGAGAATAGGTCCCATGACGCTGCCTTGAGGTACTCCCACCTGAATCTTATGCAGTCCAGTTATTTCGCTGCCTTGCTTTAGGAAGAAGTACCTATTTTCTAGATACGACTTAATGAATATGTAATAGTTGATTGGAAATGCTTTTCTAATTTTATATAGAAGTCCCTCGTGCCAGACACGATCAAAGGCTTGAGAAATATCTCTCTCATCATCTGTCAAACTGTTGTCAGAAGCACTTCATGCTCTTCGAATTTTATTGTAAATCGTTAAAAATATCGTGATTTTAGTGGTCAAAGTACAACTAAAGTGTAGTTAAAGTGAACTGTGTTATCGTTATCCAGTGCTAAAAACATCTAAAACATTACAAAAATATGAATGAACTTTCGTCGTAAATTCTAAAATGAATGTCAGGATTGCAATCGGTATGCCCAAAAACCTATTACACGATGTTTGATGCAATATTTTGCAATCGACCACGTTTGCTGAGCAAGCGATATAATGCGGTAGCACTAAGTTCGCCGCGAGCTTAGTGTATTTCGAACAGCAACCTGGTGCACTCATTTTCATCATTTAGCGATAATTTTAGCCCTTACGTTACTTTGTTAATTATACTTAGCAATAAAACCTTGAAGGTTATCAGTGTATTTAACTTAGTAGACACACACGATATCCATATTGAATGTTGGAGAAAAAGTTGCATCCACCAAGGATGCAACTTTTTCTCCAACATTCAATATGGATATCGTATGTGTTTTAAATTGGATTTCAAAATGAAAGCCAGATTTGCAATCACCACCCCCAAAAACCCATTACACGATACCCATATCGAATGTGTGAGAAAACGTTGCATCCGCCATCTTGGATTTTAAAATGAATGCCAGATTAGCAATCACCACCCCCAAAAACCCATTACACGGTACCCATATCAAATGTTTGAGAAAAAGTTGCATCCGCCATCTTGGATTTTAAAATGAATGCCAGATTTGCAATCACCACCCCCAAAAACCCATTACACGATACCCATATCGAATGTTTGAGAAAAAGTTGCATCCGCCATCTTGGATTTTAAAATGAATGCCAGATTAGCAATCACCACCCCCAAAAACCCATTACACGATACTTATATCGAATGTTTGAGAAAAAGTTGCATCCGCCATCTTGGATTTTAAAATGAATGCCAGATTTGCAATCACCACCCCCAAAAACCCATTACACGATACCCATATCGAATGTTTGAGAAAAAGTTGCATCCGCCATCTTGGATTTTAAAATGAATGTCAGATTTGCAATCACCACCCCCAAAAACCCATTACACGGTACCCATATCGAATTTGTGAGAAAAAGTTGCATACGCCATCTTGAATTTAAAAATAAATTCCAGATTTGCAATCACCACCTCCAAAAACCCATTACACGATACCCATATCGAATGTTTGAAAAAAGTCTTCATCATCACTTTCACTTCCTCAAATGGTGCTTTTCGGGAGCAACTGCACAAGGTACTATTAGAAATACCCAAAACGCTATAGGTGTGCCTATAATATTTAAAGAGTTCCCTGGCTTTCTCCAGGATCCCATCATCAGATCCTGATTTCATAACAATGGAACCAACTAGAAAGTTTACCCTTTCAAACGAAAAAAAAAATCCAAATCGGTCCAGCCGTCTTCGAGTTTGAGGTTACATACATAAAAAAAAGTTTAAGACGAACTGAGAACCTTCTCCTTTTTTTTGAAGTCGGTTAAAAAGCAATATAACATCACAAAATAGAAATACGTACTTTTTATGAGAATGGCTTTTTTTTCGAAAATTTGCGCCAACTTTCTTCTAATAATATTTTTTTTTACATTTTCCCATAATAAAACAAATATTGAAAAAAAAATGTTAAAGAAATATATATTGAACAATAAAAAGTAATTGTTGGGTATGATGGTATGCATAATAAATCGTACTCAAAAAAACAAAAAATATGACTTATGTTATTCAACGGATTGCTGCAATACATACGTACACAATAGATCGCGAATTATCGTTACCGGCGAAACGCTCCACGATGAGACGTGACCCCTCTCTGAGCTCCCGTGGACGACTGAATTTTCGACCGGTGTACGTTGCGTATGGTTCAAAATAGCGCGCAAATTAGAAGAAAAAATTAAAATTAAAACAACCAAGCGACATTTTTGAAATGTTAAAGCTGTAAATGATAGTATGATAATTAGAGAATAATATGAATTGAAGTTTATGAAAAAAATCAACAGTTTACTGTCAAAATTCAGCGACGCACGAGCATGTTTTGTAAGGATTTTTGTCCAACTTTATGTATTTTTGTTTAATAAACTATAAAACATTTTTAAATTTTGCCAACTATGTTTGCTAACACATTTATTCTAGTGTTCATTACATATTTTTGTATGGTAATTAAAGTACTATTATAGGTTATATTCCTTTAGTTGTGAAGACCGTTTTGAGTTATTTTACTCGGCGCAGGCTTAAATAACAGTGTGTCGGTCCATAACGCTCGATGACGGGATGGGATGACCGGCGGTGGACCAACGACCAGCGCAACGGAATAACATATTCAGCAGAAATGGATCGACTACTTTGGAAAGCCAACTATCCTACCAAATTTTTAGTCGGCAAAACCAATTAGTCGTATTCAGCAATAAGGAGGAACAAAAACAAAAAAAAAACAATGAAATTTAATTTAATAACAACACCGTGTATCTATTACAAATATTATAATAACTTACCGACATCGTTTTAAATTTATTTATTTTATTTATTTTTATTTATACAGTTAAACGTTTTATGAATAAAACAAAAAATAAAATGAATTCAAGTCGCCGACTTGTTGGGATGACGGCCTACACGATTGTTGTCAGTGACTAGACGACTATTTGATCTCTAACTTTTATTTATATTTTCAACCGACGACAAAAAAAGGAGGAGGTTATCAAGTCGACGCGAATATTTTTTTTTATGTATGATCACAGATTACTCGAAGACGGCTGAACCGATTTGGAAAATTCTTTTTGGTTTGAAAGTGTATACTTCGAAATTGGTCCCATTGTCACAAAGTCAGGATCTGATGATGGGATCCTGGAAAAATCGAGGGAACTCTTCAAATATTATAGGCACTCCTATAGTGATTTGAGTATTTTTTATAGTAACTTGTGTAGTTGCATTCGAAAAGCACCATTTGTGAAGTGGACCTGATGATGAAGACCACAGATGGCCACTGGAACTACTCAATATATAAGTAGGAATAATAAGTATTTCATGTGTTCCGATTCGATTACTTGAATGTGGTTATTAAGCACAATATGCTCGTCACAATGCATATGGTGAAGTGAAGCTGATGGTGAAGTACCAGGAGAACTCCTCAACAATTAGCGGCCCAACATTGGGAAAGCAATATTTTGTAAATGATTAGAAGTAGTTTACATTTAGGCTCTTGTAAGTAGGTAAATTAAAAATCGACCAACTAAAAAGAGTGAAATAAAAACATGTCTCCAAAAAATTTTTTTACCAAAAATGAAAATAAAAAACTGAAGACACCGACTTCCGAAATTAAAATTATTTTAAACTTTGCAGTGTTTTTTGGGAGTCGGTTTAAATTTTTGGTAAAAAGTTTTTATATTGTTAATAGGCGTTTGACCACCACCTCACCCGATGTTAAGTGATGATATGGTCGAAGATGAAGCATGCTTACCTAGAAGTAACCTATTCACTCTGGACTTAAAGACCCCTAGGCTATAAGCTATCAGGAAACACAAAACTGGTCAACTGGGAAGCCTGGTCCATAGTGTTGCCCATCTCTAATTGTCAGTCATTTTACAGGAAATTCACCCAAACCGTTACGGTCACTTGCTATGTCACCAAACAGCGCGCCCCAGGACTCGCTTCAAAGATAATTCGAAATTCTAGAGAAAATCGATGAGTAATTACGTCCATTTTCCGACAAGAGTTAACAAGATTTATTATTTCTAGGAGTAAGCAATTAATAATTCGAAACAATAAATATCCCAAACAAGATTAACACTGAACGTGAACACAATTGACTAATAAGTAGGTCCATAATTTTACAAGTAAACAACAGTATTATTTCTCCTCAAACGATTATAATTCGTTTATACTTAGGTACATATTGTGTAAGTAAACCAACACCCGCGTAATACCGTAGACACATCCTTTACGGTTTTACAGCACTTAGAAACGGGTCAAGTTTGAACAAGCAGTGCGCATTATTGGCTTTAGATTCAACTAGAAGTATTACAAAGCAGCTTACGAGGTCGACTCGCAACCCGATCTGAGTTCTATCTTTAAAAGAATAAACAAAATCACATTACAAAACAAACATATAATATAACTTTTTAAATGTGTAAAGTTAAATTCTGGCTGCCAGAATTTGAATTTTTACAGTTCTGCTAAAATAGAACGATATGAATAAGTTACATTGTGAGACCCATTTGCGCAAGCAAACAGAATCCTGACACTCAAATTACTATATTAATTTAATTTTATTTATTTATTCCATTCAGACAAGATAAATCCATGATGTTAGTAAATATACACGCTTAAAACTAATGTTAGTATGAAAAATCAAGTACAAGTACAAATAATAATAATAATATAAATAAATAATTAATAAGTCGAGTACATCTTGCATGAGGGATGAACAGGCAAGTATTTACTTGTTAATCACCCATACAAAATGTCTCAAAACAGGGGAGTAAAAATTCTCCGCAACAGTTTTCAGAATGCTGTTATTACTGACCCGCAACCTGGTCACGAGAGATGCCCTTTTTTTGCGTAAGAGGGCTTGAAACCGTTTGGTACTCCGCAAACATCTCAGACGCACTACAGTAACGGGGCAGTCCTAACAGCATTCTAAAAATATTGTTGTACTGGACACGTAGGGCATCTAGAGATCTTTTGGTGTAGCCGATCCATAGACCACCCGTGTACAGGCCCTGACAATAAGCCTTAAATAGGGTTATTTTGACCTGGTCCATACAGCGAGCGAATCTGCGCGTCAACATATTACCGACTCTGACCGCTAGTGCCCTACGCTCCCTCTCAATGTCTACATTGTCCTTAAGATCGTCGGTAATTATGTGCCCGAGATATTTAAAATTATTTACTTTCTTTATGTGCAAGCCATTTAGGGTAAAACTAGGTGTATAATCTAGGCATTTACAGACGACCTTAAAGACCATATCGCGCTTGAGTCTATCGAGAAGCGGGCCAAAAGACTCATTGGCAACGATGCACTGGTCCATAGATAAAATAAATAAGTAGATTTGGTCAACAGACGAAATTATATCGGAACCGTGTGTCTCCAGTTAGGCGCTGGGCGGGGCAACAACTACACATGCAGTTTAATAAAATCAATAGATACGCACTCGCGCACACACCCGCATTTCTTAATTCAGAACGTACTATACAATCAATAATAAACCTTATTCCGTCAAACACAGCGTGTATTTACCATGCACCGTAGAATTTACCAACACAAAAACATCGGTCGCTATCGTTGTGCTGTGCAAAAGCAATTTATTTTACATATACGCTAGTGATTGACTAAATCGGAAAGTTATCGATTCTTCCATTTATTATTGTACAATTTTTTTTTGGGCACCTGAAAATGAACCAAATAAAAAATGGCATGTCCAGAAAATATTACAATAACAATAAACATATTATTAAGAACATAACATTACATAATTATTATTAAGTACTACCTACTAAGTATTAAGGGCTACCCTGGCGCTTTCGACTTAAATCTTAATATTTAATTATCATAGTGATAGGTCAAATAGAAGTCGATGTTAACTTACATTACGCTCTTGATCGGAACATACCAGCCGTATAGGTTGTATAGAATCCTGAAAAGTTGAATGACTGATTTTATGAATACCCTAAATCATGAGAATAGCTTTCAGTAATAAAATAAAATTTAACACACTTCTGCAAATATCAGTTGTACTCTTAATTTTGGAATTGTCCATTCAAAAAGCCTGCGACTTTTCTTTAGAGACTAGAACATTTCTGCGTTGAAGTGAACCGAGCATATGGTGCTATTTTTTGTAGGGTACCAGTTAGGTGGCATGCCTGTGGCATCAATCCATTCCTATGTTACCATCTTTTGGGAAGCTGAAAAGTACGAAAAGCACTTATTTATCATTTACATACATCCTAAGCTACTTCTAAACGTCACCATATAATAAGCATCGCAATAATTACGTAACACACTATAAATCAAGATCTGAATGATTTTGACGTATATTGCTAATCCATTGCTTCATATGTTCGAAATATTGGTCTGCTCAACAACGTAAATACCGCAGTGAGTGTTGTTGATTTAGCATAATGAAACCGATTCCTACTGTAAGTGTGTTACGCAACTATTACCTGCGGGGTAACCGCAGGTAATAGTTTAGTAGGTTATAATAGGTTTTTGTTATAAGAAAAATCCTAGTTAGTAGAGAAATTGTTAAATATATGAAAACAAACACACATCCATGCATAACAAATAAATAGCATGAATATATTGACTTATTTTAAGCTCAATTCACAAATATATTATCTGAACCATGCCGATTATTATAACGCATTCGAAGCTTCAATGGAAGCAAAATACAAAAACCATAAAAAATAAAGAAACAGCATGAGGATAAGGCATAACATACGATAATTCTAAACCGAAAAACACAACCGATTATTAACCTAAAATTAAAGTAACTTACTTTACGAATATTGGTTACGCATTTCTCTACTACTCTGTAGAAAAATCAAAATAAGTAAAAAAAACATTATTTACATCGATCTTCCAACCGGGCTAAAACGGTTGACAGATTGAAAAATAAACTATTGTAGCGACGGCGACGTCGGAACTCCTTACGCATGCTGCGGGCGTAAAATAAATTGTTTAGGTTTTTTTACTTTTTTGTACTCTTGACTTTTCAACGTATTTTTATTTCTGTCATCTCATGTAAGATAAAAGTTAAACATAATATTTTCTTAGAGGTTTCCGTGTGTTATAAAAAACTTTTTACCAAAAAAATTAAACAGACACCCAAAAAACACTGCAAAGTGAAAAATAACTTTAATTTCGGTAGTCGGTGTCTTTAGTTTTGTATTTTCGTTTTTGGCACCGACTTTCGAAATTAAAGTTATTTTTCACTTTGCAGTGTTTTTTGGGAGTCGGTTTAATTTTTTGGTAAAAAGTTTTTATTTCACTCTTTTTAGTTGGTCGATTTTTAATTTACCTAGTTACAAGAGCCTAAATGTCAACTACTTATATTCATTTACAAAATATTGCTTTTCCCAATGTTGGGCTGTTATTTGTTGAGGAGTTCTCCTGGTAGTTCACCATTAGCTTCACTTCACCATATGCATTGTGACGAGCATATTGTGCTTAATAACCACATTCAAGTAATCGAAGCGGAACACATGAACTACTTATTATTCCTACTTATATATTGAGTAGTTCCAGTGGCCATCGGTGGTCTTCATCATCAGGTCTACTTCAAAATGGTGCTTTTTCGAAAGCAACTACACAAGTTTCTATAAAAAATACTCAAATCACTATAGGTGTGCCTATAATATTTGAAGAGTTCCCTCGATTTCTCCAGGATCCCATCATCAGATCCTGACTTGGTGACAATGGGACCAATTTCAAAGTATACCCTTTCAAACAAAAAAAGCATTTTTCAAATCGGTTCAGCCGTCTCCGAGTAATCGGTGATCATACATAAAAAAATAATAATAATATACGCGTCGAATTGATAACCTCCTCTTTTTTATGTCATCGGTTGAAAAACCCCTAAACTATAATAGCAATATTTCATTCGTCAATCGACATTGCTGTCGATAGCCTACGTTAGTGGATCTGCACAAGCACATCACTAATACGTCGCAAGAAGTGGCGGCTTCACTACGCGATGAATCCGCGTAATACAGTTTCGTATGTTATGTTTACATTGCTTGTCCAGTTACTTAGTGACGAACTCAGGTAGTGGTTAAGGAGCAATGTATTTATAGCAAAAGGAGTACAGTCGCTCTGATATTTGAAAACAAAAATAACATAGTAAAACCAAGAAATATTTTACGATTTATTGTTTTTCATGATTTTAAAGACAAATATTGTAAAATACTTGTACTTACATATGGTAAGTGATTCCATGATTCACATAGATTTGATTTTGGCTTCGGTTTTTACAAGATACCACAGAACAACTCGGCATTCATATATGTTATCACGATCGCCGTCGAAAGCGCACTAGTTCGCGGAGACGGCCACTTGCCTGTGACATGAGCCCTGTGGCCATGTCGCGCGGACACCGATACGCCCCCTTACCACTTCTCTGTATTTTTGATTTCTGTGCACTGGTCGAATCAAAGCTCCAGAGCCTTGAACATCGACGACGAGTTGCAAGTCTATCGGTTTTCTATCGGTTACATTTCGGGGAGTGTGCGATGGAATTACACAATCTAATTCCACCAAGCCCGTTCCATCATCGGACTACGAGACAAACGGCGAAGCGCCATCGTTACATGGTGGATATCCCACCCATACGCACCAAACGTTTTGGGAATACCTTCATTGTGCGTACGGCTAAGGAGTGGAATTCCCTGCCGGAGTCTGTGTTTCCCGATAGCTATAACCTAGGAGTCTTTAAGTCAAGAGTGAATAGGTTACTTTTAGGTAAGCGTGCTCCATCTTCGACCACATCATCACTTACCATCAGGTGAGATGGTGGTCAAACGCGAACCTATTCTAAATAAAAAAAATAAAAAAACTTTTATTTAATAGTTATTTATCGTAATTTTTATAGGACTTTTAATCATGGGGTAATGAAAAACACAATATAAAGAAGATATAGCGGAAGTCATTGTGAATAAATTATCTGTCAGCCATGACATCTGCATTTCCTAATTCCAGGGTTGCCAGGGGGTTAAATAGTATAATACTGTATGTAGAGGGGTCATGATTTCTCATTATTTTGTATATTATTATTAAAAATAGATCCATTTTGAAAGTCTAAATATATCAGTTAACGTATTACGTAAATATTTTTGTTTATTACGACGTTTTTGGTCAATAATAATTGTAGCTTTGTTTTGATTTCAATAGTGGATAAAAATGCTAGAAGCCAAATTATAAAAACTCAAGAAACTTAGAAGAACTTATTTTAATATCGTTAGGGTCTTATCAAATCAAACAAGCCCGATTATATTATGGTGAGCATATACGAAGTGGAGGACAATATGTTATTGAACAGAGAGAGCAACAGCAATTTACGCGGCTTATTTTCACAAAATGACAACAAATGGTTGCTCAGAGGGAAAATCCAAAGTCTTCACGTTAGCAGAAGAATGTACAGACGCCAGCACATCAACCTACCTCGATCTGTCAAATTTCTTTAATAAATTTTCAACCTTATCACAATAGTGGAAGGTTAATGTTCGATTGGTAAAATTTGACAGATTGGGGTAGATTGACGTGCTGGCGTCTGTACTTTGTATAGGTATATTGTTATAAATAATAATCTTAGTAGGCGTGATGCTATAGAGCAATATTGTTGCAACTGTTTGGTAGGCAGACACACTGTAGGGTGCTGTGCTCATGTCATGTCTATTATTATATGGTGCTTGTCATGGGCCCGACATGAGCCAAATATATTCTCACCTGCTCAATTTTTAGATGATTTATTAATTATTTATGAAAATGAATAAAAAGAACTTAATTAAAACTAAAAGTGGTTTTATTTCTCAATAACATTAAATGTTTTTACTTTTCATAACCTAAAAAAGTTTGTGTTTTCTCTCTGTTATCTCGGTATTCCCATGATCAATATTGTATTGATATTTTTATAGTAAATAGTATTTGTTACCAGTCAATTTAGTATTCATATTATTATTGTCTGTTGAGTTGAAAAAGTGGGCCGGACGAAGTATGAGCCGTTGCCGGAGTCCTTTGCAGATACCGACTCGCGTTGTGACGTGACATAAATATGACACCGCGATGATAGGTGTAGGTTTCCAAAACTGCGCATTTCATAGGAACTGCTAACGGTTGAATGAGAAGGGGGTGTCGGACTTCTACTGATTAAAAGTCCACCCTGTTATTCAGTTGCCGTTGCGTTCCAGGGCCGCGGTATCTCGTTAGAACATTACCGCAACCCCAGCAAAGTGTATCTAAACTACCGTCCAAAGGTTTGTAAACACCCTATTATCATTAGATTAAAAAAATGCCGCAAATAAATCTTTAAATATACACGTTCTTATTAAGGTTCATTTATTTTTACAATCGTGCTTAAAACAATAATGAACAAAACTACTTATTTCTTATCAGCTGTTATTCCGTACTTTGAAAAAAGACCGGCAAACGTGTTTTATGACCACAAAAGTTGCTACACTGCCAATTGTTAATTTCTTAGAATTGGTAGATACAAAAATTGTTTTTGTTTTGAATAGAGATCAGTTCTTTAAAATAATTATAAAATTCCATTAAGTATTTAGTTTAGAGTTGAGTTGAGTAGAGAGAACTGCATAAAATGGCAAAAAGGAAACAGATTTCTCTTGAAGAGCGAAGTGTTATTTGTACTTTGAACAAAGAATGATATTCTATATGCCAAATCGCAAAAAGGTTGGAGTTTCATGTGAAGGTGTACATTATACTCTTACACGAAAGCGAGCTACAGGAGAAAATCGAGACAGGAAGAGATGTGGACGTCCCATATCTACAAAACAGCAGGAAGATCAGTTTATTAAAGTGTTATCGAAACGAGATCGACGTTTAACTGCGCCACAAATTGCTGCTACTTTATTTAAATAAAACACAAGAACAGGTACTTGATAGGAGAGTTAAAAATCGGTGTCCATCGAGCTCAGCACAGTAGTGGCAATATTTAATTTTACAAAGTGAATGGAAGTCACTGGACCCCGAATAAGTAAAATTTGTGAAGAAATAATTAAAAATAAGGGTGATCATTTTAATGATGCCAAAATTTAATGAAAATTATAACATTTTTGCATTTATTTGTACTGAGTATTTGTTACTTAATGTTAATCTAACGTTTGATTAAGATTTTAGTGTAATAAATCATGACTCATGTGTTTAATTGTTGTTTTTATTTATGTAAATTACCATGGTGTCCCCAAACTTTTGGACGGTAGTGTACCTTTATTCTATTATGTACCTACTAGCAAATAGACCCGGTAACACGATAACGACAAACAGCCAATTTCTTGATAGTTTTGTTTAATAGCAATGTAATTGCATCATTATGTAGATACCTAACGATATACTTAGACCTAGGATCATGAAACAGAGATAAGTGTGTGTGTACACCTAAAGCCGGGTCCGCTGCGCCAATTTTCTAACAAAACATGTTATCAAACATGTTAGTAAAACCGCCAGCCCGCTGCGCCAATTGTTGTAATGTTTTTGTATAATTTCAAAAATGAGTTCCGACGAAGAA
Source organism: Tholera decimalis (assembly GCA_943138885.2). Lineage (NCBI taxonomy): Eukaryota > Metazoa > Arthropoda > Insecta > Lepidoptera > Noctuidae > Tholera > Tholera decimalis. The sequence continues at coordinate 12,695,991 of OW964553.2, read as the reverse complement.
GACGTGGAAACTGTTATAGCAATAGTAGATTTAGTTCCCCAAAGAAGAAACAGAAATGGATTCCGGGTCCGACCCTACCTGCAATCTCGTTTGTTCGTTATAATATAATAATCAAAAACTGAAAATTGATGATAGGTTTGGTATAAAAATTGTTTTAGTTGTTCAGAAAGTGATTATCAAGACCATTAATTTTACCAGATATAGAGAAGAAAACATAGTATTAAAAAACAAAGTATTTTCTTTATTACACTCCATCACAAACCAAAGAGAATTGCCATACACAATCAACACACTCTTCGAACGATTCCATCTTCCTCTAGTGAGCGCGAACACAAAATGCGTCACTTTCCCTCCCCGCAGGCGAACGCGGGGGATGTTATCCATTCGTCTCGGCAAACATGTTATTATGTTTTTGCTAACAAAACTGTTAGGCCACGCCTATATTCGGTTAGCAAACAATGTTATACTGTTTCCAAACACGAAAACACGTCGCAGCGGACCCGGCTTTAGGCCACGCCTATATTCGGTTAGCAAACAATGTTATACTGTTTGCAAACATGAAAACACGGCGCAGCGAACCCGGCTTAAGTATTTCAGCTTTTATTGTGTGTAGGTCAAGAGTGAATAGGTTACTTTTAGGTAAGCGTGCTCCATCTTCGACCACATCATCACTTACCATCAGGTGAGATGGTGGTCAAACGCGAACCTATTGTCAATAAAAAAAATTAAAAAAATGTCCGTTTTAATGATTATTTGTTAGCCGAAACGTACCTAAAACTAACGAGCCTCTATGTAACAAGTACTTAAGTAGATTCTAACTTAATTCCTGACACAAAGATGTAGGTACCTGAATTCCTGAATTGAAGCTGACATTTCCACGTATTTAATTAACTAACCACAAAGTACGGGTTTCGAAATACGAAGTTCCTGGGCAATGCATAGTTCATAGTAACCAACCACAGCCACATCAATGACAAAATGTCTGACTGAGCGTGCACTTGCGACCTGCCCAGCGGCAAATGCACTAGTATAAGTACAAATTGCATGCATTTGAAGTGAATTGTACTAAGTAATTACCTACTTAGTATGGGAACCGAGAGCTGATAAGTTTTAGGTTCTTATTGATAAAAATAGTACCTACCTAAAGAGGTAATGCCAACATACATATAAAACTGTTGGTTAGAAAATATAGTATTATCAGTAAACACAAAATAACCGCTAGTTGTTGGTTAACGTGTGTTCTTAATATTATCGCCCTATAATATCATCAGTTCTGTCTTTCTACCCGTACTACTTATACTTTAAAAAAGTGGGTTTTTCAAATGGTCTTACCGAAATCTATGAAGAATAATGAAAAATATACTCCCAGGTATCTCGATATAGATTTTGGTGAAGCTAAAACTTCATTATTATTATTTTATACTTTATTGTACACATTACATTATTTCTATGGATACAAAAGGTAAAACTAGTGTTAAATGGGCGGTGTTATCGCGCAAGGCGATCTCTTACAGAAAACCTTTGGATCGACAGAACTTATTATTATTATTTTTTTTTTTATTTATTTATTGGCATACATAAGAACACAAGTACATTGGCCGAGAAACACTGGTGCCTGTGGTAGGTAATCAAAACCTGTATTACAGGTCACCAGAATTTCACCTCTCAGAAACTGTTTTACACAAAATAATTTTATGATACCAATACTAAATTACAAGATAAGCAAGCAAATTAAGATACAATAAGAAATTTAAGAGATTAGTGCAGTTACAAACAATGGTATGGTGTGGTGTGTGTTGTGTGAGGTGTGATGTGGTGTATGTGCGTGTGTATAAAATGTTTGTCTGCGGGATTAGGTTAACTATTTCAGTACTTGCAACAGATCTTCTGTTGCATTATAAGATTGCTTAAGAAGCCAATTCTGAACAACTATCTTGAGATTGTGTTGGTTAAGTTGGTGTACATCTAATTTCTTATGGATACTGTTATAGAGATAAGGGCCAAGGAAAACAGAGAATCGACGGCTGAAGGCTGTCTTAGTAGTAGCGGATGAGGCCACAAGGTGGTTACGACGCGTGAGTGCAGGTAGATACTGCGTCAAAGCGTGTTGCTTCATCACGATCGCCAAAATAAATAACTGTCGCACAGTCAACACTTGGCAGTATTCAAAGAGTTCGTCTGTGGGAAATAAGCGGGGCTTGAAACAACAGACCTTGAGGACCGCTCTTTGGGCGCGCTCAATCTTGATCAGATTAGATTTCGCAGCACCTCCCCAGGTGGAGTTGCAGTAACACAAAATTGATTGGCATAGCGCCTGATAGACCATCTTCATAACGTTTGTATTAGCGGATTGACGCAATTGTTTAAATATATATATAAGTTTTCGAACACGGTTAGATAGGCATTCAATATAATTTTTGAATGTTAAGTTGTCGTCTATGACTATGCCAAGATACTTTAACGGCGTTACTTTTTCTATTATTTTATCAGAAGACCTAATTTGGAGGAGCTCATCAGATGGGGTCTTGGACTTGCGAATCGAGAACCTAAGTAACTTGGTTTTAGAGACGCTTAGGGTAAGTAGATTAAGATTAAGCCAGTCATTAACAGCATCAAAACCTTTCTGTGCTAGTCGATACGTTTCAGCCCAACATCCCGACGAAAAAACGACTGCCGTATCATCCGCATAGGAAAAAATTTCTCCGTTTTCTATGAAGAGATTACATAACTCATTTATGTAACACAAGAACAGGCTCGATCCAAGGATGCTGCCCTGAGGCACTCCGTAAGCAATTTGCAACAATGAACTGATATGAGACCCTATCTTTACACACTGAGATCTATTCTCAAGGTAGCTCTGAAATAAAGATAGCTGAGTGCCTCTTATTCCCAGATTTTCCAGTTTTTTCAGGAGGATAGGAGTTGAAACCGTGTCGAATGCCTTAGTAAGATCCAGGAACAGAGCGAGACATTTTTGTTTTTTATCAAGCTTTCTTACTATGTGATCTACCAGGTTATGTACTGCATCAGACGTAGATAACTTTTTCCAGAAACCGAATTGATTTTTTGAAAGTAATTTATGTGATTCTAAATAATTGATCAATCGAATGTTAATAATTTTCTCTAAGATTTTAGATAACGCTGGTAGCACCGAAATAGGTCTGTAATTTTCAACACGCTTTCGATCCCCTGATTTGAAAATAGGATGAAGGAGGGCTCTTTTAAACAGGTCTGGAAAAATGCCTGTCTTCATGCTCAAGTTGCAAATATAGGTGAGCGGAGGAACAATAATAGTCCTATACTTCTTTAAGAAACCCGAGGAGATGCCGTCATAACCAACCGCACATTCGTTTTTCAGTTCACACAGAAGTTATGATATCTCCTGCAGGAGATAGCGAGAACTTCGTTCTTGGGATTTTTCTTATGCTGTTTTTTAAGATTATCCCTATGGCGCATACATTTTAGTATTCCCGGGGTGATCCAGGCTTTAATAGGTCTACGTCTTCTTGAAAGTGGAGTAACAGAGGTGTTTGCAGATAAAGTAGAGATTATGGGCTCTATTAGTAATTTAGCAGCAAGATTGGGGTCCTGTGCTGTGAAGACGGCGTCAAAGTTGAGTTTATCCATATCATATGCTAGACTCTCTTCATCGACTTTAGTTGTAAAAGAACGTTGTTTTGGGGCAGTTTTCTTACCTTTACCTAACCTAACTTAATCTCATCATTATCATTATTCCAGTCTAAGATGTCCACTGTGTGAACATAATATGTAGGTATACTGTAGGTACCTACTTCCTACTGTTTTTCTTCAACTTACCAAATGGTTTTTAACCAAGTTTTTAAGCTACGTTTAAGAGCGTAGATATCAGTAGATATCTACTAGTGTAGTCAACAAGTAGACACGCGTTGGCTGCAACCGTGTAAGAGCCTCAAGGTGGTAGAATAGTCTCATCCTTGCGGCTGTGTAGTTCAGTGTAGCTGTCTAATAACATTCCAATAGTAGTTAAGTACCTACCATATTTTTGACATTCATATAAAATAATATTTTAATCCCAAAATAGTGGCCATAGTACATTTTGATACAAATGGAGAAAGTTTGTTATTGCGGCCAAGGCGGAATTACGCCTGAGCCGCGAGGCGAGGAGTTATGGAGCCGAGTACTGCAGTAAGAAATGTCTACGACGTATCCAACGACGTTTTTCAATACACTTTCGAAGAAATAAAATATTAGAACGAAAAGTATTTTAATTTACCTTTTCCCCGCGTTTTACCTTCGCAGGTTAAAAGAGAAGCAAAGGTATGAAGCCGCAAAACAGCTTGATATTAAAATAAAATCTTTTTTTTTTTATTATTTAGAACACAAATAAATGTAAAAAAAAAACATTATTATTTATAAAATTCATTTTATAAATAATAATGTTTATTTCTGATATTCTGTTCATAAATACAATTTTAATTTTCATTAAATATAAGGCCTTAGAAACATGCGCCTCTTTGCTGTGAAAAAAAAAACAATCACCGCCGAATACTATAGGGAATTGAACAGTTGTTTAATGTTATCTATGGCAAAATGCTAAAAATTCCTAGCAAAGGTGAGACGGTGCTTCACACCCTAACAGCTGCTCAATCTCTATCAAGCCCAGGTTCGGTCGTGTATGGAGTAGGTACTGCTCTCATCTTTGGGATGGATCTGCCAAGTACCAGCTGGATGCGCTTGAGTCTATTGAGAAATGGGCTAAAAGACTCATTGGCAATGATACACTGGTCGAATCAAAGCTCCAGAGCCTTGAACATCGACGACGAGTTGCTAGACTATCGGTTTTCTATCGGTTACATTTCGGGGAGTGTGCGATGGAATTACACAATCTAATTCCGCCAAGCCCGTTCCATCATCGGACTACAAGACAAACGGCGATGCGCCATCATTACATGGTGGACAACAGAACAGATAAAAGAGGTTAGAAGGGCCTTGTGGGCGGGGCAGGCGCGCCGCTCATAGTTTGAACGCTCATACTTCAATCAAAATTATGTTCACCGGCCAATAGTCGCACTTTTATTGTGACGACGAACGACACTCCGCGAAAAAAGAATCATTATGCCGTCTTGCGCTGTCATATCGTGTCGGAAAAGAAGACAGGGGTGCGAAGCCAGGTAGGGTAGTGTAACCCGAGTAGGGATTTCTTTTCACCGGTAAGTCCCGAAAACCTTAAAATACTAGTGATATTTGTAATTATTACAATAGTATTATGTAATTTGTAGACAAAAACGACACAATCGCGATCAGATACAAAATCAGACATTGCTTGCAATACATGGGTACCATCTTGTATTACAAAAGCGATCGCGTAATGTAATGCGTTATTGCGAGAGTCACGTGTGTCGAGCCAATGCTTGAACACCGCGAAATTCCATGCGTATCGATGGTGTTGCACCAAGTTGTAAACACTGTCGATATAACGAATGTATTCAAATGATTGTTATCAGTATTATTTTAATGAAAATACCTTTGTTTATTACCACCAACTATTGTTAATTGTGGTTATCAATTTAGTTACTAGGTTTTCGTCAAAAAATTTGTTTGAGGTTAGCTGATTATAAACATACGTTTTATTGCTAGGTTTCCAACAGATCCAGATATAAAAAAATTGTGGATTGAGGCAACCGGTAGAAATAAATGGATACCTACTAAATGTAGTACAATCTGGTCTGAAAATTTTGCAGTAAATTGTTATATAAAAAAGTCAGGCAATAGATACTTAAAAACAGGTACTTCTCCACACAAAAATATTGCAGTAAGTAGTGTGTAATTTATATTCTATAAAACTTTATGGCTTTTGTTATAATAGGCTCGCGTTTGACCACAATCTCACCTGATGGTAAGTGATGGTTTGGTCGAAAATGGAACACGCTTGCCTAGAAGTAACTTATTCACTCTTGACTTAAAGACAACATTAAATGACATCAAAACCTGGATAATTTTTGCGGATATTATTATAAATCTACATTGAAATTAGTTTAAATTATTGTTCATTATTAAAAGATTGTTGCACCTTTTACTTTTTTTTTTTTTAATCTAATTTTATTTAGGGGCTTTTATCAAAGACATGTCAGCCCCATCGTACCCTTTTACATAGACTGACTTACTAACACAGTATTAGTTATATTATATATAATATTACTTAGAGTTATATAATAGCTAAAGAATTTGAGTTATTTGTGTAGGACCACAATTAAATGGCACAACTTCTTAATAATCTCCGAAGATGGTAGAGATAAGATTGATTGGATTATTCCCACATCAATTTTATTTATTTTATAATCCTTAAAAAATAACTCGCGTTCTACTCCGTTCCGAGCACACTCCATCAGCAAATGTTGCACGTCTTCTATTTGATTGCAAACTGTGCAATTGGGAGAATCAGCCTTTTTCATAAGAAATGCAAAGTTTGCCGATGTATAGTGCCCAGAACGGAGTCTTAATATTAATTTGACATAACTTCTATGTAATGTTATGTCCTCGAACCAGGGAACACGAGATGGCTGACTTTGAATGCTTCTGTACCAAATGCCTTTATCCAGAGAAATTTTGTGAAAATGTTGCTTCCAGGAATTAAAGCATGTAGATTTAATTTTATTTGTATATTCCCAATAATCCGGTACATAATAAATCATAAATCCATCCACTACCGCTGATTTGGATATACGGTCAGCCTCCTCGTTACCACTTAGTCCGATATGTGCTGGAACCCATTGCAATCTACATTCTATATTATTGTTTGTAAGTATAATTATGATTTTTAAAATATCATACGCTATCGATGTACCTCTGCTGTAGCCAGAGGTGCATCGAGCGATATGCTGGAGTGCGCTTTTGCTATCTGAAAAAATTATCACTTTATTTAAATTTTGATTTAAGACATAATTTACTGCTTTGTAAATTGCTATGAGTTCCAGCGACATAATTGATATATCACAATTAATCTTATACCCAATTCTTTTCCCTAAACTCTGGTCAAATAACCCTGCTCCTTGTCCCTGAGTACCTACTTTTTAATGCATCGGTGTAAATTTTATGCCATCCGGAATATATTACGTTCAATTCTACTACAATATCACTTATTATTACACTTGGGTTATAATTACGTTTAGCGGTGCTCAGACTTTTAAGTTCAATTTCAATGAATGTATTTTTAATAAAGGATGTCCAAATTTCTACACTAAAGATTTTAAGGTATTCTGATGATGTAATTTCTAAGTGCCTAACATCATTATATACTTTCACTAGTAATGGTATTTTTTTGTTTTGCCAATATGAAGTATGACAAAAGTCGCTCAACTCGGATATAAGATTAATTGTGACATTATTTGACCACGACCGACTTTTTAGACAATATTTGTAAGCTATATATTCCCTTCTTAAGTATAAAGGTGAGATACATAAATCTGATTCCATAACATGAATAGGGGAGCTTTTAATGTAACCTCCTATTATTCGTAGGGCCTGATTTTGCAGCTTGTCTAATTTCGATAAATGTGTTTTAGCACTACAGTCATAGAGAAACGAACCATAATCCAATCGACTTCTGATTAGGGAGATGTATAGTTTACGTATATGTTGAGTATGTATACCCCAAGAGCTCCCCGTTAATAGCTTTAATATATTCAAAAACTTTGAGCTTTTCGCGATTGTTTCATTTATATGTTTACTCCAACGTAAACTTTGGTCTAGCCACATACCTAAATATTTAGTAAATGGTGAAAATGTTAACGACTGTTCATTTATTTTAAGACAAGGTAGTATTCTGCGTCTACCCCTACTAAACACATAATATGTAGACTTATTGGAACATAATTCGAGTCCAAGTTCGGCCAAAGACGTAACAATATGATCTAACGCATTTTGAACATATATTTCACATTTCATAATATCTCTATCTTTAGTATATAGAACGAAATCATCTGCATACTGCGACACAACTACTGTATTAAGATGTTGTTGACATACTTTATATGTAATTAAATTAAATAGTAGCGGGGATAAAGGGTCTCCTTGAGCTAAACCTTTATTAGTCCATCGATCTGTTATTAAATCACTGAATTCTGTTTTGATTTTTAGATGTCTCTCATTCAATAATGACCATATATAACTGCAAAATTTTGATCCAATTTGAAGTTCATCCAAAATTTTAACTACTGCATCAATGGATACATTATTGTACGCATTTTGAATATCCAGAAAACATGCTACTTTAGGTATATTCGCACGGGTGCCCGGGTGGTATTTTGAATTTTTGGTATATAGCATATATAAATCTACAGGGTTAGTCACATGAAATTAATTAAATTATATTATGTCATAACATAATGACGTAAAACAGAACTGCAATTACCAAAAAAAACACAAAAATCGAAAAAAAATTCGAGTATCGTGGCTGTGACGATTGTCAAACTTAGGCGGCACATCGCCCCCTAAACTTGACAGTATTATTTAATTTATTTCCACACTATTACTACCCCTGCCCTTCCCCCGCCCTTCCCAAACTATAGCAAAAAATTGCAAAACTTTAGTAACAAAATTTTTAAGAATTACAATAATTTATCGATATTGATTAGAGTCTGGCAAACGAAAGTAGACACTCGAATTATTTGCAAACTTTTTATATGGCAATGCTATACTAATGTCAAACTCAATTATCCAAAACAAGATAGCGTGTTGTTGGTGATTTGTTGAGATTTTGTTAATAGCGTTTATTCAGCGAAAAATTAACAAAACTATTAAAAGTGGAGTACGGGAGATGTTGTTTCGCATGATGTTTAAATATCAAGAAAAACAATAAGAGAAAGACGCCGATTTCAAACAAAAACAAGATTGTTTACGTGTGGTGTTCGATTTCGTAAGTTAGTATGACGCTACTAAGTTGATGCTTTGTCGTAATTCATAATTTATATTTATCTTTTAGCGAGGAAAAATATTTATCTGTTTTGATTCACATTCATTTTATAGTATGTTAAACACCTTCTTAATAATGCATTATGGTTATTTAACATACTATTAAATTTTGCATGGTTTTTAACAATTTTTTTTCTTTTATAGAATATCTGGTGGATGTAGCAGTGGTTGATGAGATAGTGAAAAATATTGAAAATCTTACGGATTTACAGCAGAAAGATAGGATAAGAACCCCAGAACCAGTACTTGGATGAAATAGCTTCAATCACTGTAAGTTTTTACTAGGAGTAAATAACTTTTAAGAAGATGTAATTGAATTCATGATTTGCAGATCCTAATCATTCTGTTTTACCATTCTTTACAGAAGTGAGCGTTACTACATTAAAAAGAATTGAAAAGGAAGGTGCTCGTAAAGGCCATATAAACCCACAGTGTCCGACTTAGATAGTTTCGACATAGATGCTATTCGTAACAAAATTAACGAATTTTATATCGTTAGAAAACAAGTTTAAAACGAAACACCAGAACCAGTATATGAAGCTGATGAAATTCAGAAGCAGAATGGGCACGAGGTATTGCATCTTCCCCCTTACCACTGCGATCTAAATGCCATTGAGTTAGTATGGAGTTTGCCTAAACGTAAAGTGGCAAGTAAAAATATTGCTCTGCCTGCAGTGGAGTTAGAGAAAGTTATAAAAGAGTCGTTTGAAAATATAACTCCCGACGAGTGAAAGAAAATGACTGGTCATGTCATCCATGTTAAAAATAAATATAAAGAAAGGGACAGAATTACAGAAAATAATTTAGAAAGTTTTATAACTAACGTAGGAAACAATGATTCCAGTGACACTAATTTTACTTTCCACATGGAAGTCTTACATTCAGATTTTGATTATTGTGAATAAATCAGAACTATTTTAGAATACTGTTGTTTTTTTTGACACAATGTCGAAACTATTACCTACCTAAAATACCTCTTGTATTTTTATTCCGATGAAATAAAATAGATTATTCTAAAGTATCAAATAAAGTTATTCCATAGTAATTTTGGGGTTGCTATGCTGACATTTTTTAAATTTGCCGCGCTTTTTCAGTCTACTTTCGTTTGCCAGACTATATCGACCTTTTGGTTGCCTTAACATATATGAGAAATAAATTGCTGTTGCGCGTGTGTGAGTGCATGTCAAACACAGTCTTTGCGTTAGTGTGACAATCAGTTGCAAACTCGTGATCTAAGCGTGTGTAGTTTATTTGTGTGCGTCTCTCTGGTGTGCGTAATGCGCATACGTATGAGTCTCTTGCTTGTAGTGGAGATAAAGAGTGGGAGACAAGCGGCGACACACGTTCTAATACAAATCAGGAACTTTTTTTTTTATTACTTATGTGCCCACTTTTTCTACTACTATTTCCTTTCTAACCTCTTTTATCTGTTCTGTATGGTGGACATCCCACCTATAGGTACGCACTAAACGTTTTGGGAATACCTTCATTGTGCTTACGGCTAAGGAGTGCAATTCCCTGCCGGAGTCTGTTTCCCGATAGCTATAACCTAGGGGTCTTTAAGTCAAGAGTGAATAGGTTACTTTTAGGTAAGCGTGCTCCATCTTCGACTGCATCATCACTTACCATCAGGTGAGATGGTGGTCAAACGCGAGCCTATTATCAATAAAAAAAATGTGCAATGGTAAACCCACATGTGTGAAAAATGCAAAAAAATCCAAGAGTGTGAAATACATTGCATGTTGAACATAATCGTAGTGCGATAAGAACCAGTTTTCGAGGAAGTGTAAAATATTTTTTAAAACACAGAACAAATGTCTGAACTTCAAAAAAATATTTGCTTTTGGATATTCCATTTTACTCAAACCATTCTTATTATTAACCGTTCTAATAAATTTGATTGATGAAGAAGCAATATATTCAAAGATTTACAGAGTTCGTGTTCGAATGTAAAGCCGTTAACCGATTGTCACTGTAATACCACTGTGTCAGCAATGCACATTACGGGCATCTCAATCATTACTAAAGTTCCCTGATCTGCCCGTCTAAAACCTAGACCGCCAAAATACCAGGCTAAACCATCAAATTCAGCTTACCGAACTATTTGGGCACTTTTACCATTGCTTTAAACAAAGGAGAAATGCATCAGTAACAGATATCGTTCATTCCATACATTTTGCCCATTTCATTACACCCGAGAAAAATATTATCTGTGCATCGAGAGCCGTAATTGGCAATTAGTTGCTAACTTGCTGGGACTTATCGACTCTTGTGAAAACGGTTGACGTTCGTAGAGCTAAGTTCATTGATATCTTCACTAACCGAGTACTTGGTCAATCGATTTTTAACACTAAAGTGAGAATTTCTTATCTGACAATTTGTCAAAAGCACTGTCTTCAGCTAGCTGCTGACGACAGGTCACAATTGGATATCTATGTGTCTAACTCTGATGATGATGGTTAGTTGTGTGATTTTTGAACAGCCAATCGATTCACTTGACTGAAGTTTATTTTATGACACGTCGATAATATGACACTGGCAGAACAGTCGACACCGACAGTATTAGAACTACTAAAATATCGGAAACTTGAAACAATTAATACCTATACATGGTAAATATCCCGTTTTAAGTTCTAATGATACATCGATAACAATATATTATTATCAAAATCCAAGATGTAGGTACATAAGGAAGAAAGGTAAGTAAGTAAATCTATTATTTTAGGGATGGTCGATGCGAGGACTCGACTCAAGTTTCAGGAAAACCCATGGCTATAGGTATATCGATTATCTTAACGATTAATCGGGAAACTTAGCATTCTGTTTAGTAGGTACCTGTATCAAATCATATTATGTATATTAAAGTATAATTAGTGTAGATACAAGACATTTCATAGCTTACTTTTGTTAGCAACACCGAGTGAAGCTAGCGCGAGTGGTGCTGTGGCGGGAAACGAAGCGGTTACAATGCGGCCGTTCTAATTTGGCGAGTGTGAAGTTAGGCTCTGCGAACTTTAACGCTTGTGCACTCGTACAAAAATAAAGGTTTTTTTAAAAAATAAATGCAATTAGCAGTTGTTATTCCTGTTAACAACTGTTATTGGGATTTATTTTTTTAAAACCTTTATTTTTGTACGAGTGCACAACCGCTAAAGTTCGCAGAGCCTAACTTCACACTCGCCAAGTTAGAACGGCCGTACAGTACACCGGTCGACATGGCGCGATCACAGGCCCTTTTTGAGTTGAGCTCTTGACGTGTACGGTTGTGATGTGCTTAGTTTTGCATTATTAAAGTTGAGATTGTCTGTATTGTCTATATTTGTGATTGTACAAGTTTTACCTCACTTTTGTCTTATTTATCCTTATCAGCAGTACCAGTAAAAATAGTTAATATCAGAAGTGGGATAAACTAGTGCTTTCCCCAGCCCACGGATAAAAAGAAAAGCAAAACTAAGAGCAAACATAATTCGAAACGTGCTAGAGTCGGGAATATCTTCCATAAAATGGTACTTAAGTTTGAGCCGTGTGACCTTGTAAATTTAATCGAAATTGATGCATCTCCATTTAAATGGTCTGATAGTAGGTATTGTTAGTTGTCAAGTTAAACTAAACACTTAGGTCAACGTTTCCGCTAAAGCCCGATTTACACTTCAACAAGTACAGTAGCGAGTTAACTTGCGTCATTGGCGAGTTAAGTTGTTAATGTAGTTTGAACGGTAAAAGCGAGTTAAGTAGTAAGTTGTTGATTAAGTTGAGCTAAATAGACCGCGATCCTATTTTTCGGCGAGTCCAGTGCGAAGTAGCCCCCTCTCTCGCGTCTCCCGCACCCCTCCAACTTAACTGGCTGGCATGTAGACGGGCGAGTTTAGTACAGTCTAGGGATGTGACATTGTACATAAAAAATCGATTTTTAATTAATCGATTATATATTTCGCATGAAAAATTGATTAATAAATAATAGATTTTTCTTAAGAAAATAATCGATTTTGTTATATTAATCGATTTTTCTTTTGATAAAAATCGATTTTTAATCGATTATTTCCATAATCGATTATTATTTCACATCCCTACTAGGGATGTAACATCGTACATACAAATCGATTTTTAATTAATCGATTATATATTTAGCATGAAAAATCGATTAATAAATAATCGATTTTTCTTAAGAAAATAATCGATTTTGTTATATTAATCGATTTTTCTTTTGATAAAAATCGATTTTTAATCGATTATTTCCATAATCGATTATTATTTCAAATCCCTAGTACAGTCCATAAATTTGTAGGTTGCGGCCGCGTACACGTGTTATTTTCTTTTCTTCTTCTCGGGCAACTTATGACTACTCACTCGCCTACGTTTGGACGCTACTTACAACTTACTACTTATTACTTAACAGTCTGAGTTCTTAACTCGCTACTGTACTTGTTGAAGTGTAAATCGGGCTTTAGAGACGTAACGATCGGAGTAGGTAGATTGAAATGGGGTCATTGATCCGAAACGTATATATTAATATGGACATTCCTCCGGAATTGGTGGATTATTAAAAAAAAACCGGAACTTATGTAGGAATTTTATTCTGCCAGAGTGGAAGGAGTCATTTGATGATTTGCCATCCTCAAAAAAAGGTAGGAATAAAAAAAATAAAAATTAAAGCTTCAATCGGAATTAGATTGTTTTTATTATTCAACAGATAAATAATGAATTAATTTAGTTTTTATACCTTCCTTTAAATTTTGAATTAAGTAGGAATAATATCACTACCAACATTAACAATGTTTAATTGAATCCGGAAATACCGGAATTACTTTCCGGGAAAATGGCTTATCCATGTTATTCTTTCTGTGTGCATTTATGATACAAGTACCAAAAATCAATCTACCTACTCCGATCACTGGTGATTACGTATCCATAGCATGTGACCGGTTTGCTTGTGGAAAAAAAAAGAATTTCTTTGTATTTCTTTTAACTTTTTAAAAGAAATACATTTGGCCTCATGTAGGTACTTACAAAAAAGGTGACATGAAGTATTATTTAAATAACCAGATTGAACGAAAACGTGTCGGGAACGGTAATTATTATACTATTTGTTTGCAGTACAAGTCTATAGAGGTCAGTTTTTAAAATACTTGACTTTTAGCGGGTTTTCTGCATAGTTATGTCTATAAACCAGGGCATGTAACCAATCATAGTAGCTCAAGTATTCGGGATTAAATACTAAAGGGACCAGATAGTCACATGTAATGTTTCGTTAGTTCGGAAAAGAAAGGAACTATTGCGGTGGTAATCACAAATAAATTCAATGTAAAGTGTAAGTCTTGTGCAAGAATCCGGAGGCGTCTTGTTACAATAAAAAGATCGAAGCGGTCGAAGGTAGAAAAATATGATACCGTCCTAACTTGCCTTTGTAGAAATAGGTACCTAGTAGTCGGATATCATATTTTGTTATGGAACGCAATTTAGACAGTTATCTCTAAATTGCGTTCCATAACAAAATATGATATCCGACTACCTGTTATTATGAATGATAATTAAAGGATTTTCAAAGAACAGTGTTAACACGGTATTTTAATAATAATAGATTCGGTTTTGACGTTAATGATATCGAAATTTATGTTCTTGATTCTTTATGTGATTGTGAGGTGTTGATTGGTCGTAACGTAACAGTACCTACTATCTTGTTTAATGTACAGACAAATAAGCGATAGACTGACATTTCAGTTGCATTGAAACATTTTAAAAATGGTGGACGTATCACGTTCGTATAGTGTGAATAAGTATATTGGTTAACCCTACATTACTACTCATGTTGCGACGTACAAAGAAACTACTCATACGCCCGCGAGGCGCATCATATTGACTAATGATTTTGTTCAAAACCTATAAGTATGACTGATATTTTTTGACTGTTTATATAATTGTGTATATTACTAAAAAGAGAAAAACACAATTTTAAATAATATTTATATACTTTGATTATAAAATCTTTAATCAAATAAATTTTAGAAACAAATTTTAGGAACTTAGGCAATTAAACAGTCTTCTCATTAAAAATAAAAAGGGCATTGCATGCATTCTTGTCATCCATTCTCAAACAACGCGTGAGAAAGTTGAAACGCTCCCTGCTCATCACTGCTAAATACCTAGAGACCCAGAAAAGGTGCTATCAAATAGCTCAGTTGCAGTTAGGTGGTTACCTTTTATTGCAGCAGTTAGCGCCAAAATATCAGTATAGTCTCTAATTTCTATGGAGCATGTATATCTGCAGGTAGCGTGGCTATTTCCCGTAGGTCTTTTTCTAGATATTTCCACATTTGTCCACTTCACTATCTCACCGACAATGTATTCCGTGATGAATAAATCAAAACACAAACTAGGCTCAAAGATATTTCTACACATCCTAGTAGAGCCTCTAGAAGTATGCACAATGTTTCTAGCAGTGGTTCCACCTCGACTTTAACCTTTAGAAGTAGACGAATAGTGCTGGTTTTTGCCCTTTAATGTTCGACGCGCCGGGACAAGGATACGGTGATCAGAACTGGATGGCTCCAGTCTCACTATTTTCTAGGACAAAAGATGCCACAGATTCTTCAGCTCTTCTATCACTGGAGTCCTCTATAGTTTCATCTTCTATGTATTCTTCTTGTACATCGTCCTGAGCATCTTCATCGTTTACGTGATCTTCAATTTCAGAGTCATCTCCCGAAAAGTTATCATCACTGCTATGGTCGCATTCTTCTAGCCATTATTATCCGTAACTCTTCTATTACTAGTCATGATGTTGAAGTTTCAAAACGTACCTAAAAAAAAGATTAAACACACCAGGAGTAACTAATAATGCAAAAAAAACACTAACAAAATAATTTGATTAATAACGCAAAACTTACATACAAGCTACTCATACGTCTTTGGAGCGCCAAGGGTAGTAATATCAAAAAAACTAGCACACTTACCGTAACGCAACTATCATCCTGCGACACGTGCTAGCGATGACTGAGATGTCCTTGAACGTGAATGCCATACGCGCGAAGGATAAAAAGAGAGAGCAATATATCAAAAACGCGGGCGCCTCTGCGACGTAGAGTAGTAATCTAGGGTTAACATAGTAAGGAACTAGTGTTACTATTAAATAGGCCATGGGGTGTTTATAAATGTGAAAGATTTAATAACACGATATTAAAATTAATGTAAAGTAGGAGAGCTGGGTCAAGTCAGGATGGTTGTGATGAGTGTGTATATGTAACATTACAACAACAAGCTTATATAATAGTTAAGACAAACCAATAAGGGCCGTTCGTTTTGAAGAGTTCTTGGACTAGATAATGCTTAAAGATAGTGACAGTTATTGTCCTGTGCTTGGAGATGTTGATACTATGGACGTCAGAGAAATATGAAAATGGTATCGAATAGACAATATGAGAGGAAGTGAGAGATCAAGTAAATGACATGAAGGAGTGGCCGAGGAGGAGATTAAAATACTTAATAATCGGTATTTTAAGTAAAACACGTGTTGGCAAGTTAAATAGATTATACAGGCATTTATTTACAACTAGCCCTATTATGCTTATTGAATTTATGCGTGTTATGGTTTAAGGTGATACGTAAAAAATAAGACATAGCTCGAGGGGCGTAGCTTAACGGAAGACGCGGGGAGCACCCCCGCTAGAATACATTGCAAACTCGAGCGCACGCTCGCGGTGAGTTTGCGATGTAGTTTGTGTGTTTTGATGTTTTAGAATAGAGAAGGCACGGAGTCGCCAAAATCAAATACATTTCTTTTTAATCTGAACTAAACTAACTTATTCATTATATTGTTAGGTATTTAGTGTTTTACTTTATTTAAGAATGACAAAAAATAATATAACGTGTGTAAATGAACAGACCGTAACAGTAAATGATCATAATGACCTAAGAAAAAGAACTACTAGTGTAGTAAACAAATTCTTACTATGATTTTATTTAATTCATTTACTTAAAATGAGTAGTAACAAAAAGTTGCTTCAAAACTACGCTTTTTAACACGCTTTTATTAGGTCGACCTGTATGTAACTAACTATGTAATGGAATCTAAGGTAACTACTTTAACCATCTTCCAAGGGTCGTAGCGTAATGAAAATTGGCAACTGTATGTAGTTCTGATGACAATACAATAATATGGCGAACTGATCTGATGATGGAGCCGGAAGATATGAACTGGAACTTCATGATGGAAAATCGTATCATAGCTGTTTTGGATTTCTTAGAAAAGTCTTGTAATGAACTTTGACCACGATTAGGTTTCAAGGTCTGATGATGAAGCCGGAAGATAGGCAGTGGCATTCCATGATGGAATATCGTATCATAGTCGTGTTTGTACTTGTGAGAAAAGCCACGTAATGGACTTTGAACACGATCAGGTTTCAAACAAGATCAGGTTTCAGGATAACAAACCTAAAGAAAATCCGTTATCGGTTTTCTTAACCTTTTTGTCAACTTTTTGTGATGTCACTTTCAAATCCTCTGGGGTGATTGACCGTTTAATTGTTCACTACTCGTGGGAATAATATAAAAAAAGAAACAGCAACACAAAGAAAACGGAGGCTACAAAAAAAAAGGAAAAGCGCGAACAAATTTTTTGTTTTTACGTGCACTTATAAAAGCGTGTTTTTCTAGTGATTTTTAAACTATTAATTTATTATTTAATTAAAGATAATTCATCCAATTAAATTTTTTGATGGATATTTTCTGACGAATAAAAGTCAGAGTATGTAAAATATATAAGATTTAATTAAAAATTACTAAAATCTATAACTACACTATTTTCTTGGAATACATGTCTCTCGCCTTCATTTAATATTTCATCAGAGACATTTCCCCCGCATGTTTTATTTTCTTTGTTTGTATCCTTGCCCCTATTTTTATTAATTACATATTCTGGATCACGGATCTCTCATGTACCGAGGATCTACCAGTCATATCATTATTTTCAATCTCTATTTCATATGGTAGAGGCTCATCATCTTCACTGACCTCTAGTGAATGCACCAAATCATCGTCACGTATTTCCCTTTCCGTGTCCAACTGGCGACATCGGTCTCGCGAAATACACACGCTTTTGTATTACTACACAATTCAACCAACCCGTGCTCAACTCGCGTCAAATGAGTACGTTTTTGCGGTCAAGCAACGTTAAAAGAGGTTTTACAAAATAGTGTGCAATTGAATTGAACACGGTTTTTTAACTGGTCTGTTCGAAACAAATCCGTACTGATTTAGCGGGGTGCGTCTCATATCATAAAAAGTTATTTGGTATATTTTCATTTCAATAACGTTCACAAGATAGTGAGTTATACCAACTGTTGATGTAATTTCTTTAGACATAACATTTATGTACTCTAAAACTTATTTCGTATAACGTTATTGGATATAACGTTTATTTAATCGAAAATCATTAAGCCTATCGTTTAAAATATATAATATTGCGAGTAATTTGATTGAGCGTGCTGCGGAAGCGGCGTGACAGAAACGAATTGCTGCGAAACCGATTCCACGTCTGTTCCATGTATATCCTACCCCTAGAGTGTTATTTAAAATCGCGTAGGCGCGGAGGGGCGAGGCGGCCCGCTAGGTGAGGAGCAGGTGGTTTTAACACTCGCCGCCGCGGCTGAGGCTGGTCGGCGAAGCCAGCCAGCAAGCCGCAGCCGCGGTGGTGAGCGTGAAACATATCTGCGAGGATAAGCTTGCATGGGACCGCCGGAGCCCTGCAGCACCGGAGCCGTGACAGAAACTATGCCTGCTGCATGTTGCATGCTTGCTTGCATCAGGGGTGGATCTACCTATGGGCTATTTGGGCTGCAGCCCAGGGCCCCATGGATATAAGGGCCCCCCTGCCAGTTTTCATTAATAAAATAGACGATACTTTTAAATCTATATTATATAATAAATCGAAAATATGTAAAATTTAAACACAATTTTGGCAACGCCATTATCGGCCAATCCGTATGTGCGACTATCGAGAATGAAGCATGGAATTCCCTTGTCTCTTATAATGATCGGGTATTCAGTGTTAAAAAATACTTAATACCCCTAGGAAGGGCGTAGGGTAGTTTCCTAAAATATTTTATTTAGTCCGTCACGTAGTTTAACAAAAAAACATTCGATACGTATTTTTTATTTTTTCACGTAATTGAAAAATTAAGACGATGCAGTGAGTTGAAGTTTCGCGTGACGTCACACTCCAGTATAATTCTTGGCACTGTGTGACGTCAGCAGCCCCCACTCCTATACTTTGAAGCTTTCCATTTTGTGAATTTTTCTTGACTTGAAAGGGCAAAAAATACGTGATCAATATTTTTTGAAATTCTACCTGATGAACCAAATAAAATAATTATTTTGTAACACAGGAAACTACCCTATTGCGTTGGGCTTGGGTTGTACCGCCACAATTTTGTTATTGTCATCTAAATACAAACTTAGTGTTTAATTGTCACAACTGTGTGTGAGTATGGATATTTAGTGTGCTATTAAGTGATAAGTAACTTATTCTAATCAAATTCAAATTATTTATAAAACGTAAGCTATTTCAGGAAGCTATTTACACAGTCAAAGATTATATTGAGGATTAAAAGGCTTGGGAATTAGTTGCTCCAATGATATACGTACTTATGTGCTCTTTTTTAATATATTTTGCTGAGTTAATGATTAACTTTCTAAAGTATTGTATATACCTACTTTGTATTTAATTATTTCTTTTTCGTTTTTTGATCTTTTATATTTTTATTATTATGAATGTGAGGAATATGTAGGTTATTATTTCTTTTTATGTTATTTTCATTATAATTTATAGTTGATGTATGGCTGTTTGAGTATTTGTCTTACCTACCCAAATGTCCTAACTTTGATACTGTTCGTCAGATCGTTGAGCTCCTTAAGTTCAAAGTTGAGCTACACGATAACTGACAAATGTTTGCACTCTAGATGGTCCGCTCAAATTTGTGACTTATCGTACTTATAATAATTGAAAGTAATCTGATTATGATATGATCCTACAATGCTCCTAATTTAAGAAATCTACACTAATATTATAAAGCAGTAAAGTTTGTTTCTTTGAATGCGCTAATTTTTGAAAGTACTGGGTGGATTAAGATAAAATTTGGTATTGAAGTAGGTTCAAGCTTGAGCTTCTTTTTACCCGACTGCTAGTTTGTAAAGTCTTTGCATATTTTCCTTCAATATAAGATAAGATAAAATTTATTTGTACATAAGAAAAGACACATAATACATAAAAGATAAACAGTAGGTTGTACAGCAAATCTAAAAATTAGTGTCAGATTTCCGGCACCTAAACTAGGTACGCAGACCTGTATCTTAGAAGTCGGAGATATTTCGGCATTGGCAATAAATAACACGACCGTGACATTTCGGTTACAATATTTCTGTTGTCAACAGCAAAAGAAGGTTGTGTGTGTGTTTATGAGTGTCTGGAAGGTTTGTGTGTGTATGTGTTTGTGTGAGTGGGTGTGTGTATATGCGTGTGTGGGCGACGGTGTGCTTATGTGTGAATGAGAGATAGTATGATTCCATAGGAGTATAAATACATTTAAGTTTCGATACACAATATTTTTTCTGCTTCGTCATAAGATAAAAGAAGTAGCCAGTTCTTAAGTTTTTTTTAATTCGTGAGTCGTGAGTCTATAAATGGAAATAATTTTATTAATTTTGTTATAAATACGTGAACTTTGTGCTAAAAATTGACGACTTGCAAATGCATATCGACAAGGGATTGCTTTGCATACTGGAAAACCTTTGCGCCTTTGAAGTAGGTTTTTGTCTAGAGGAAGAGTACGGTGTCTTCGCTGGATAGAACGGAGGATATATAGCTGTCTGACTGTGAGGATTTGTGCGTCAGAATATAGCTGGTCAGTAGAGAAGTCTCTTGGTTTAAAGAGCATCACTTTCAGTAATGCTCGTTGTCAGTTATGTTTAATTTTTAAATAATTTATAAATATTTGATATTTAATAACAGGGCTTTACCTATGAAATCGCTGTTTTGCCGTACTGGCAATTTCAAATTATAATATTAAATCATATACTGTCCTCTTAATCTGTATCATGGATACTGTGGAGTTTTTTGCCGGTTTTTCTCCCTAGAAAACGACCAATTTCAAACCATGCACTAACTTCTGACGTATTGTAAGTGCCCATGTGGGCCTATGTGAAATAAATATGTTGAGTTTGAGTTCGATAATCATATTGTTTTGGCTAATAATTATAATTTCAAATTAATTTTATTTTATAATTTGGAATTCTTGTTTCAAAGTTTGGCATAACCGTGGCCCTTGTACCTACGGCCCACAACCTCAACGACGTTTACAAAACGAACTCTAAAAATGAATGCACCACCCGTTATTAGTTTGCTCGTGTCCGATCTGGAAATTTCGACCTGAAAAATGAACCCTGTGGTTGTCAGTGACGAATTAAAGGCGATTGTGGGAGCTGATGATCACCCGATCTGCGGCTGAATTAGAAGCAGCTTTCAACGCTAGTATCAAAACAATATTGGTTTACTTGCGTCAAATTGGCAAGGTAAAAAAGCTTGACGTCTGCCCCACGAATTCAGTGATCATCACCGCGAAGGACGCATCGAGACGTACCTTGCACTGCTTAACAGGCACACAAACGAAATAATTTTGTTGCCTGCGGTGAAAAATGGATCCTGTTCGACAATCGTAAGCGAAATTGGTTAGATCCTGGATTAGCATCTAAACGTTTTCCTAAACAAAAACTGACCCCTAGAAAAGTGATGGTCCCTGTTTGGTCGTCTAACCCTGGTGTAATGAGTTATCTACCAAACAGGATGAGCATTACTGCAGAACTGAACACAATTATGGAGAAGCTCGCACATCTCCAACCAGCTTTGGTCAATCGCTCGGCTCCGCTGCTCTTGCACGACAACGCGCGTCCTCATACTACACAGCAGACGGTCTACAAGTTACAAGAGCTGGTGTTGGAAGTTCTCCGCCATCTGTTGTACTCACTAGACCTTGCACCTACAGACTTCTACTTTTTCCTGAATTCTAAACTTCTCGGGAAAAAATCAACATCACAGAGGCAGTAAAAATGCCTTTGCAGAATTTGTTGCCTCCCGTCCAACTGATTTCTTCAAGAAGGGTATCAATAAGCTACCAGTGCGTTGGAAAAGATGCATCGATTGCATGAGTGATTACTTTGATAAATAGAAATAAAATATATAGACAAAAACACGATGACTGATTTCATGAATAACGGCAATATCATTGGTAATGGCTTTCAGTATTAATATACCAGACGTACTACAGGGCACCATCCTCACTTGGTCAATATACCACTTTGTCATACTATGTAATTCTCCTCTACATTTATTGTGCGCACTTTGTCGGTCGGACTTCGACCGGTCTTCGAATCGGTTTGGAACTCTCTGTCGGCTTCTGTGTTCTTTTGCACATATGACCCGTCTGCCACCTTTAAAGTAAGAGTGAAAAATCTCCGGCAGATGCCTTGCCACCACGAATTTTGGCCCTGGCAACGCACTTTCTTTCTATTTCATTAAGAAAAAAGCAGAAGAAAAATATTAGTTTAGTCCTGTCAAATTAAGATATTCCATAGACAATTTTAGACTCGATTAAAAAATTGGTTACTAAAAATACGTCAATTTACGTCAGGCGCTGACTAATTTGACAGAAATAAACTAATATTTTCTGTCCTTTTTATAATGAAATAGTAAGAAAAAAATGCACTGAACTTTAGTTTAGTTTGTGAACAAGACAATCCGCGCCAATGTATTTCTTTCTATCTTAATAGGAAATAAACAGTTTACTGACTAATTTTTTTCCAAGAAGTTAGTAGTTAGACACTGTTGATCATCCAAATTTAAAAATTATAATGGCGACTCTAATCTTCTGTTTTCCGAATCACATGTATTATCCGAGGTATGTATGTATTATCCGGCGCTGTGATTTTGTCTCTGTAAAATAAAACTGGTATGTAAATATTCAAAAATATGGAACCCTCATAGTTCGTCATGTCTGTCCGTGCGTCCGTTCGTATGTCACAGCCATTTTATTCCGAAGCTATTAGGAATATACATGTGAAACTTGGTAGGTAGATGTATTCTGTAAACCGCTTTCAGATTTTATAAAAAAAAATATTTAAAATAAAGGCTCACCATACATGGAACTGAAACTGAAAAAAATTTTTTTTTTCATGAAACCTATGCGTGTGTGGTATCTATAGATAGGTCTATAAAAATGACATAGGGGTTTCTGAAACTACTTTTTATAAAGTCAATCGTTTAAAAGATATACGCTACCAAAGTGGTAAAATGTGTACCTCCCCCCCCTCTAACTTCTGTAATAATGGAATGAAAATCTAAAAAAAATATATGTCTGTAGATCTTAATGTATACTTTCAACCAAAATTGGTTTGAACGAGATCGGGTCAGCATTTTTTGTGATACAACATATTTTCTAAAACCGCAAATATAACTTTGTAATTCATACAAACACTATGAAAAACAAAGTTATTTGGCGTAGTTGTAAAAAATGTAAATAACTTAGTTTTAAGAAATTTGTAAGGTTTTGTTTTTCGTCAAATTACAATAATACATATTATATTATATTACATTATATTATAATAGTTACTACGAAACCCTTCATGGGCGAGTCTGACTCGCACTTGGCCAATTATTTTCCGTCATTTTACGAGCATGATCCCTCAAGCCCGATTTACACTTCAACAAGTACAGTAGCGAGTTAACTTGCGTCATTGGCGGTTAAGTTGTTAATGTACTACTACTTAACTCGCTTTTGCCGTTCAAACTACAATAACAACTTAACTCGCCGATGACGCAAGTTAACTCGCTACTGTACTTGTTGAAGTGTAAATCGGGCTTTAGGCGTTCCAAATGTCGGTTTTTAGGGTTCCGTAGCCGAATGGCAAAAAACGGAACCTTTATAGTTTCGACATGTCTGTCCGTCTGTCTGTCTGTCCGTCCGTCCGTATGTCACAGCCATTTTATTCCGAAACTATTAAGACTATACATGTAAAACTTGATAGATAGATGTATTCTGTGAACCGCTTTCCGATTTTAAGAGAAAATTTAAAAAATATTTAAAATAAAGGGGGCTCCTCATACATGGAACTGAAACTGAAAATATTTTTTTTCATGAAACCTATACGTGTGTGGTATCTATAGACAGGTCTTTAAAAATGACATTAAGGTTTCTAAAATTACTTTTTCATAAAGTTAATCGTTTAAAAGATATATGCTTCCAAAGTGGTAAAATGTGTGTGTCCCCCTCTAACTTCTATAATGATGAAGAGAAAAATCTAAAAAAAACATATGTTGTAGATCTTAATGTAAACTTTCAACCAAAATTGGTTTGAACAAGATCGAGTCAACAGTTTTTGAGATACAGTATATTTTCTAAAACCGCAAATATAACTTTGTAATTCATACAATCACTATGAAAAACAAAGTTATTTGGCGTAGTTGTAAAAATTGTAAATAAGCTACTTTTAAGAAATTTGTAAGGTTTTTGGTTTTTTTTTTCAAATAAATATATTACTACGGAACCCTTCATGGACGGGTCCAACTCGCACTTGGCCAATTTTTTCACCTTTCGTTGTCTTTTTAACCGACTTCTGAAAAAGGAGGAGGTTCTCAATTCGGATGTTTGTTTTTTTTTTTTTTTTTTTTTTTTTATGTTTGTTCGGGCATAGCTCCGTCACTCGCCAACCGATTTGAAAAATTCTTTTTTTGTTGGAAAGGGTATACTTCCCAAATGGTCCCATGAAAATTTTATCGACATCGAACAAGCCGTTTCTGAAAAATCAACAAAAGTCTAAAAAAAATATTTACATTGATGATCTTTTCGGTTACTCTATATTGTGTTTTTTGTTCGCGCGTTTTTAGTTTTTTGTAGTTGACATTTTGGCTTTTATAACTAGATTAATTACAAATTGACCCACTAAAAAGCGCGAAAATAAAAACTTTTTTGCAAAAAAATAAAACCGACTTCCATATCAAAACACTACAAAGCCAAAAATAATTTTAATTTCGGAATACGGTGTGAAAAAAAAGAAAATACAAAACCAATAACACCGACTACCGAAATTAAAATTATTTTTGGCTTTGTAGTGTTTTGATATGGAAGTCGGTTTTATTTTTTTGCAAAAAAGTTTTATGCTTATTCCCCATATCGGTAAACTAATGTTATATAAACCTTGTTCACTTGTCAAATATAGATAAATAAAATCAGAAAACAAGACTAAACAATACTATTTCAAAAAAAAAAATATAATCACGGTTGTGGGAGGAACCGACACAGGTCTATCACTGACAAAGGCCGCAGGCGAACTGGGCGGGCATAAGAAAGTGACAGAGTCTATTACTTCCACGTGCGAAAAAAAGAGAGCGCAACAATGCGCTGGAACCAAAATAAAACAACGTAAGCGCCAAGCCAAATAAAAATTGTTTAATAATAAATTAAGCTATGTATCAAAAATATTTTCAGTCATAGTTTTTAATTACCTATTATGCACATTTTGAATGCAATTTTGAAATGATATTCCTAGGATTTTAAAATTACAGGAAAAAATAAAAAAAAATAGAGGTCTTTTCGGAATCAAATTCGATGGAGCAAATTTAACCCAATTTCGTTTTCCTTCGGTAAAAGTATTAATGAAATAGTCAATAAACATATTACCAAAAATTAAATCCATACTTGCTGGAATAGTGAAATAAATGGTGACGAAAAAACCCCTAATTTATTTTGGTATCGCCTTAATATAAAAAATATCATTGGCTAAAGCAGTTACTGCCTAAGACTAAAAGAGTAAACTGGACCAGGCCTACTTCGGACTAAAGGAGTGAACTAGATTTCTGATTTTGTCTAAGTCTAAAGACAAAATTCTATGAGTTGGGCAGATCTGGGCAGTACATCAAAAACGATGCGTCTCAAGGTTTCCTGGGCTTATAGGGGACAAAAATATTTTTTTCTAATATTCAAGTTTAGGGAAGAAGTAACAGAGATCAAGATGATGTTCCTGATGGCGGTGTTCTAATACTTGTTTTATTTTCAGATGCATAGATTTGGCTTGTGTGACGGTGTACGCAGGTGTTGCCGGTGTTGGTTGGAGTGTGCCTGAGGTCATGCACAATGCAGGAGGGCCGTGTTGGCAACACCGAGTGAAGCTAGCGCGAGTGGTGCTGTGGCGGGAAACGAAGCGGTTAAACCGGTCGACATGGCGCGATCACAGGCCCTTTTTTTACCTCACTTTTGTCTTGTATTAAAATATTATAATTATTTATAAATAAATCCCTTATCAGCAGTACCAGTAAAAACATCTGAGATTTTGAAACTTTTATCTTATTAATTGAGATTTGATTTCTTTTTTCGTACTTTTTTACGTTACGTACCTACCCACATTGTAAAACATTGTTTTTCTTCAGTTTTCTAAAGAGCAGAGGCGTAACAAACACACAAATGAATCATACCTACCTATAGAGAACATACTTACTCATCGTTTATAGGAATGAGTTATTTACGAAATAAACTTTCTCAAGTTAGGGTCTCGACTCGAGTTCTCGACAAATCCCACAAACAAGCAGAAAGTTTGCAACTCGACAGATGCGGATGAGGCGTAATTAATCACACGTACAACATCGGTTTACGATATATTTGAACGTTAATTATAAGTATTACAAGAATAAATGGATGGAGAGGATAAGGAGAGGTGCCTCATTATAGCTATTTGCTATATATGACCAGATTTCAATTATTAGACTAGGCTTCACGTCGAGATCAACTCCATTCAGACTACCATTTAACACGCTAAGAAGACGTATTCGTACGCAGCGCGTAAAAGCGTGCATTCAGGCCGTTTCAACCCAATGCATGCTTTTGCTTGCGAAAGGCGAGCTGGGGTAGCTCACCATCGGATGAGACCGCAGACAAGGTCGACGGATCCACGGTAATATTATGTATACAGTATTCCGACTTCATACAAACGGACGAAGCGCGAGCTATACCTACGCGCCTCGATCTCGGGGTGCGCTCGGGATGATGACAGTCGCGACCGGCGACTGTGCCGCAGTGACGAACGGACGGTGTGTTGTTTTTTTAACAATAACCGCGCGATTTTTCGCTATAAATAAGTTCAAGTACATATTTAATATGACGAGTAGGATATATTGTGCAGTTTTTGGTTGCATGAATTCGTCAATAACGCATCAAGAGATAACTTTTTTTAGATTACCTGGAAACTTTGAAAAGTACCTAAGACTAAAATAATTTTAGTTACTAGTAGGTATGTACACAATGTGTTTCTTATTAATGGATAAGTATTTCCTTTTATCTCCGGAAAAAAATGATGTCTGGATTAATAAATAAAGTGAATAGAGTAAAGGAAAGTGATTGACACGAGTGAAATAGGTAGTTATAGGCGGTTCATGAATCATGATACGGTAGGTACGCTTGTGTTAAAACCTCGGGGCATGTTTGTTTTGTTTTGTTAGTTTGTATAATTCAAAGTAAAGACGTGGTATTTTATTATTAATAATAGTTGTTTATTGTACTGTGTGTATGAATAATACAAGAAAAAATATAAACATGTTTTTTTAATAATTATTTTCTACCAATCAAAAAACAACTGTATGCATTTTTATTGAACACTTCCTATTCAATTCACAAACTATTTTATCTGTTTATATAAAATAGTAGGTATATTTACAATCACAAAACTAAATGGAAACGCAAAGTAGGCAAATGTAATTAAAATGCTGGAGGCGGCCAGCCCTGTCGCATGTTTACGTACCGCGCGGCTGTAGGCATTTATTTCTAAGATACGGCCGAGTTAAAATACTGTATGATAATATTACCGTGACGGATCGCTGTTCCAAGCGTGCCTTAAGAAGGATTCAGCACCATTGACGGGGCGATAGGACCACAGAACAGATAAAAGAGGTTAGAAAGGAAATAGTTCCTGATTTGTATGAGAACGCGTGTCGCCGCTTATCTCCCACTCTATAGCTCCACTACAAGCAAGAGGCCCGTTACGTATGCGAATTACGCACACAAATAAATTACACACACTTAAATCGAGAGCTTGCTACTGATTGTAACTCACTGTCTATAAACATGCGCCGTGCATCACGGCCAATCAGGGTAAAGGACGAAACGTCAATGGTTGAAGTGTGAAGGGTGCAGTACATTGTAAGCGGACTTGGTCATTGCGTTGATTAAGCGAGTACACATCGGGCAATGTATATTTTTTGTAACTTGTTGCAATAATGTTGTTAATGTTCGGAATTTTGATAGTGATCAGAATATTTTTATGTTTTTTACAAATAAAATTGTAATTAAATGTTATTTTCGACTTACCGATGGAAAGTTAAACCTCTTCGTTCTATACTTGCGGTCTAACTTTTTGTTTTACTGGTTATAATTGCACAACACGACATTTTAAAGCAGAGCTCGGTGTTCCGAAGTAATCCGAAGCGCACTAAACGCGGTGAATGAATTAATCGGTCGAGCTATGATTTTCGCATCATAAATCTGGCGCGCTCGCCACGCCCACATTACCATTCCAACCTTATTCATATATGCCGTGGATAGGACCATTGTCTACCGGGGTTGCGGGAATGTTCCAATTCCAACGAGATACCGCGGCCCCTGAATGCAAGGACAACTTCAGGAACAGGGAGGATTTTTAATCAGTAGAAGACTGACACTTCCTTCCGCTCCACACAGAGCGCGAGGAGTCATTGGATGAAAAAAAAAGGCCATTGGAAGCCATACATATGATAACTAGCTTTTTCCCGCGGCTTCGCCCGCGTTAATTTACACTGTCAATAATTATTCTTGTTGCTAATTGGTACACCTTTTTGGGTGGTTAAAATTTTAAAAAACGCATATAACATAAAAAAAAACCCCATCACCAGGGTCCATTCATCCCCAAAAACAGACAGACAGCTAGTATTTAAAAATCTTTTTAAAACCAAAAACGTAGTTTACATTTTTGTAGACTACGTTTGTGGGTTTCTCGTCCTTGGCTAAAACATGTAAATTTTGTGGGCTTGATACTCGTGAGCACGCCACATACAGTCAGGGTTGCCAACCGTACGAGGTTCCTCATACAAATACGAGATTTGTGGTCTTCCGTACGAGGTACGAGGCCATTATCAACCTCGTACAATTATGTACGAGATTTTGATAATATGGCCATACGAACATTTTGCATCACCATTTTATAATATTAAAGTCATTTTAATAAAGACAGAGATAAGAAACCGAGTAACTGTGGAAACAGTGAACGGCACACTTCTTGCTGCAGAGTGCAAAAGGTTCAACTCGTACTGGAAACTGCGTCAATTTTGAACCCACAAAAGGAATGTATAGCCACATGACAACAGATAAAATATACGGCAGAAAAAACGATGACAGTGAGGATGTTCCTGACTAATATTTGGAGAGGAGATGTAAACTAAGTTACCTTGCAAATTTTCATAATAATATAGATAATACAAATTTTCATAATAATGAGGAATAAATACGTTTTCATCGTTTGCTGTTCTTGTCATAATTATTGCTTGCACAACATTGTGTCCAAGGTGTGTAATGTGTAGTCGCGTGCCATTACAGAGCCTTGCACTTGCTCAATATCCATGACATTTTCGACGGACAGATACTCAACAATATCACCTTCCACATGAGATATTATATTCCACGTATTCTTTTCGTTGATCTGCCCTACAATTTCGTTAGTCGGTGCCAAAATTGCTCTTTCACGCAGTCATTCTTCATCCCTTTTTTTTTCGGGTCGGAAAATCATCAAATGAATTCCGCAGTGGGTGGAGCGGAATGGAGTGTCAGACTTCTATTGACTAAAAACCCACCCAGTTCCTTCAGTTTCCCTTGCATTCCGGGGCCGCGGTATCTCGTTAAAACATTTCCGCAACCCCGTAAGGCAATGGCCCTATCGGGCCCCGTCAATGCTGCTGACTGCTCTTTGAGGCGCGCGCGTAACACGACGCGCCGTCGACTCGGGTCTGGTCCTTACCGGCCGGTGAGCTACCCCTGCTCTCAGACCGCAGATCCGCGCCTAGGGTGGTCGGAGATCGGCTCGCGATCCCATACGCCTGGGGCGTCTCCCGCGGTGGCTAGGGCGCGAGGAAGAGAGTTGCCTCTCCCTCGCGCGTTCAGCCTCCTCCTTCGCTAGCATGACTGCTTCGCAGAAGGAGGCGACTGCATCCCATTCCCTCTCGCTCCAAACCATGGTCTGAACCAGAGCAGTGCGCGAGAGGCTGCCGCCGATCGCCTTTAGCCATTCTCCATCCCTCATATTTGTTTTCAAATTCAAATCCTGCGTCCGCGTGCAATTCGAAAACTACCCACTAGTTTATACCAGGGTCCTAAACTATTCCCATGCCAAATTTATCCTAAATCGGTTCAGCGGTTTACGCGTGAAAAGGTAACTGACAGACAGACAGTTACTTTCGAATTTATAATATTAGTATGGATATGGATAATATTCGCATACGTCTCGCACAATCGTGCGCCCGAATAGTATATGTATAATTATAACGCTAATCAATATTTATTACTACAATTTTTGGATGAAATTGCTCCTTCACGTCAAAAAAAAATGGTTAAAATAATTATGGGAGTAAATCTATTTTTTTTTCTCCGGCTAGTATCAAAGTATAGCAACCAAACCTTATATTCTAGTAAGTACTTGTTGCTTGCGTATCCCTGCGGCTTGGTGCCTACGATGATTCAAAGTTTCAAATTTTTAAGTCGATTTTTCTTAATGTTTTTGACGATTCATCTTAAAAGAAACGGTTAGAAATGGATAAAGCCCTGAAAAGGGCTATTTCAGGTAGTCCTTTTCAGGACTATTTTATGCAGTCCTGATAAGGACTATTTTAATGAAACTACTTATCTTACTAACTCAATTCAAACAATAACAATGTCACTAAAACTGTCACGCTATTACGCTAATGGATCGTCAACTCTTGCCTGCAGCTCCTGTAGATCCATATTTTCAGTTTCTTCTGTTGTTACCTCAGGCAAAAACAAAAACTCTAACATCCAAAAAAAAATCGAAATGTTTTGAGTTGTTGTATTTTGGTCGAATATAGGATAAATATGGGTCCGAACTAATTAAAAAATTATGCAACAAGTCTTCGTTGGTCTTCATCCTGTTAAATTTTCTTGTGTGATTTTCACGAACTCATCGAAATTCTTTATTTCTTTCACTGGCTTCTTCGGAAAGAATACCAATTGGTAGGAAGCCAAAGTGTTCGTAAATGTCTGCACCATGTACGAGCAGCTTGTGCACACTTGCGGGCATATAAAACCACGGGTATAGATGAACAAACATCTCAGTTGTATCTCGACAATACGTTCTAAATTTTTCAATATCTATGGCACATCCAGACGAAATTGTTTGAAGAATAACCGCGAAATGCTTTAGTAGGTCTTTATCAATATTGGTAATTTCGGCAGATTTCTCAAAATCTCTAAAAAAAACCTTCAGGCTGTATTTCCGACGTTTGTGGTTCCAAAGCCTTGCTTAACAAAATCTACAAGAATTCCCATTTGCTGCTTGAATTCATCATGTCAGTTGTTTTTCGCAGCTTTTAGTTCCTTGTTAGCACCTCGTGCAGCCCACATTTTAAACTACGCCGACGATATGGTGCTGCTCAGTCCCTCTGTCAAGGCGTTGCAGAAGCTCCTGAATATATGTGAAGTTTACGCAAATAAGCATGGTCTCAAATATAATGTTAAAAAAACGGAAATAATGGTATTTAAATATGATAACAGTCCACTCATTGTACCAGATATATTGTTATGTAACACTAAACTGAAAGTGGTTAAAAGTTTTAAATATCTTGGTCATATCGTAACGGAAAAACTGCGTGATGACGATGACTTAGACAGGCAAAGACGAATGTTAGCTGCTAAGAGCAATATGCTTGCACGGCGTTTCGCAAAATGTACCAAACAGGTAAAAGTCACTCTGTTCAATGCGTACTGTCGGTCGCTATACACTGGCCACCTTTGGTACAAGCACACACAGCGCGCGTATAATACATTACGCGTGCAATATAACAACGCATTTAGATGCATACTTAGGTTACCGTGGCGGTGTAGTGCGTCTGGCATGTTCGCGGAGAACAGGGTTGACGGTTTCTATGCTGTATTACGTAAAGCTAGGGCCTCCTTTATGAGCCGTGTTCATGATTCTGACAATGGAATATTGAGAGCCATATATGAAGCTAATTACTTCTTTGTATACGGCTGTCAATATTCCTGCTAATTAGTTACTTTAATAGATCTGACATTTTTTGTTTTATTTGTTTATAATGTTTTAATATGATTTTAACGACTGAACTGACTGAATTGAATGGAATTAATTGTATAGTTAAATTTATTTGTAAGCGTATTTCCTTATTCCTTTATTTTTTGTATTTCGTTAGGTTTTTTATATGGGCCTGCGTGCCTGCAATAAAAGAATTTTATTTATTATTTATTTATTATTTTATTTTTTTAAAGTCCATGTTGTATGATATATGTAGAATACACTCCATACAACGAATCCACATATGAAGAGTAGAAAGTCCATATTTATAAACATTTTCTCGTACAGGTCTTGAAAATACTTCTGACAGCTTGTTCATCTCAGTCGGCTTAGCAAGGCAAATATTGCAGGCAGATGCAGATGAAGTATCAGTTATAATAGTGGCCACTTTTCTGTCGATCATTGTCATAATTATGAAGGTCGTCATTAATCTCCAGCCCGGCACACTTTGTAGGACCAATATTATCTATTTCTTCTTTCAATGAAGCTTCATCTTGCTTGATATATTCTGCTGTCTCTTTACAAAATTCAAACTTAATAGGCCTACAATAATGGGTTGAAGAAGGTGTTGGGGTTTTCCATATGGTGATATTATTAGAAACTAATTTAAGAGGGACAAGACTTGACATAAATACCGATGATTCACTGAAGTTTAAATCTTCATTTCTTTGCTTACCCTATTTACTGATTAACTTCAATCCTTCATTTGACGAATCAACTAGGGTACCAGTAGTCTGAAGAATCTTCTGGACTGTCAGATCCAGTAGGGCTTGAATCTTCACTTTAGCTCCTCTCTCAGTAATTTCTAAATCGCTTGGATAGCATCTTTTCTTAGCTTCAAGGAGTTTGTGATACGATGATAAAACTGGAACTTCACAATCTATCAGCACTTTCCTTAAACACAAATATTTCCACTTTGACAGATTCAAAGATGTATAAAGACCTAGAGCGTGATCTTCGTCTAAAGATTTTTTGCTTACTTTCTTTTTAAACAAAGTGGTTTGAACAATCGCAACACTATCAGGGTTTTTCGTTATGTGATCAATTATATTAGCTAAGTCATTCTTCTTTTCTGTCTTAAGTCTTGTGACTAATGCGAAAGTGAGTTCTTTCGGTGAGTATTCCAGAAGAGACCCTGAACGTCTTTTCTTCTGTTTGTTGCCGAGGCCAACAAACGGTTTCCTAATCTGAACTAAATCCGTAGATGTGCCCACAGTGGATGTGGACGGAATCACAGCTGCTACAGTATCGATATCAACGGAAGTACTCGTAATGTGTGACTGTCGAATTTCGATAACTTCATCTTGAGCTAGAAAAAATTCTGATTAATTCACTGTAGTGCAATTTGGCCAACTAATATTTGATTGTAACCACTCAGCATGTCTGTTCATGAACATCTTCTGACTTCTGGAAACACTTGCCCATCTGCGACTCATATTACTAATATAATTTTTAAAAAGGTCGTAATTATTTCTGAATCTTCTGAACATATTTCAACTGAGATGTGCACAATAATAGCTTCATAGAGTCGTGTCTAATTTTTCATGTTTCTTTCAACACGAAGGAGCATAAAAATATCTAAATTCGTAACAAATGCAGCCATAACGAAACTCACAAAACTTTCACACATCACGGATAATGATGTTGCTTCAAGGGTTGAGAAACAAGTGCCCTTAATTGTTACCTGCACACATATTTATAACAAACACAAGTTCGCAAGTAGTGACTGACATAATTAGTACTGCTGCGTTCAACAACCTGTAGTGACATAGTACCTGTCACGCAATTACCATACCTCCGAACGATTACCACATACCTCCGAACCAGTTACCATATACCTTCAAACCAATTAATTACCACTCAACACTGAACCAGTTACCATACCACATTTTTGACGTTCCGAAAAGAAACAGAGAAAGCAATCATCTCGAAAAAGACGTTGGTTTGTAAAGAAATAGGAAGCGTCATCACAACGCTGCACTCGCTGGCCGGTTTGTAAGCAGAGGCAATCAGGCAGAGCAAGCGTAGCACCAGTTCCCTCCGCATCTTCATTTCACACTCCAGGACTACGCAGATGGACACGCGGCGCTGACGACACACGGCGAGTAAACTCTTCAACAGCAGACAGTCTGTCTTCACTCGACGGCAGCTCACGGAGAAAAGGACCGGGCCCGCTTTTTTTATTTTTTTAGGTAGGGCCACTCGTAGTTCAGCACACTAAGGCTGTGTGACTACTTAACCGGTCTATAACCGCGCCCGCGCGCCACTCCGATATATATAGGTCCGCGACGATTTAGTGCTGCGGGCAAGACAGCGCCCCGCGCCCCGCGCTCGGCTCGCCCGGTAGCGCATCGCCGTTGGTCGAGCGCTTAGAAACTGTATTGGTCATGCCTAGATAGAATATTAGCTAATGTATATATAAGGTGTATCTATTCATACACGAAATATTTTAAGAGGTATACCTATAGGTGGTAAGGAAACCATAGCAACAAAAAATAAAAAAATATCTAGGTATATTATTAATAAAATTAAATAATTTAATATTACTTCACACACATAATAAATACTGGTTCTTTCTTAATTTTAAACATCCACTACGCTAGTTTACGCGGGCGGCGGTATTTGAAACGGGCGCAGCTTTTGTGAATATGATCAAAGAAAAAACATGCGCGCGCAGCGGGCGGCGGGGGCGCCTGCTACCCTTCTCGGCGCCCGCGTCTCAGTCGCGCGCGGCGTCTTGCTAGGCCAGTCTCACTCGTCCCGCTCAATCCGCGTATCGTGTCGCTCGCGCGCGCCTTAGCAGACAGCTGACACGCGTCGGGCTCGCTCGGGGAACATATTACCAGAACATTAGTACCAGAACATGGTGGTGGTGCTACAATGAGGGTGGAAATATTTTGCTCACAGCACAAGCCCTCTTCTTGAAGCGATTTGGGAGAAGACTATCACTGCAGACCATCCTTGGAACTGTACAGCGGCATATGGACTATAGGATTTACATGCCACCAGCTGCAGACGGAGGAAGGCAACGAGTGCCAGTAAGAATCGAGGACGACATCGTCGACTTCTTTTTGCAGCACCCAGTGGCCAGCACATCAGACGCCGCTCGTGTTTTTAACGTGAGCAAAATGACCATTTGGCGCCTTCTGCGGGATGAGGGGAAGCACCCGTTCCACTTCACTAGGGTGGAAGAATTAAAGCCGATAGACTTAAATCCACGCGTGGAATTTTGCCATTGGTTACTTGAAGACCCGACGCGGCGCATACTCTGGACGGACGAGTCCACCTTTACGCGCGTTGGGATGTTTACATCCACAACGCACACTGGTGGGCATCAGAAAATCCACATATTGTTAGGCCGACGCGGTTCAGTGTAAATGTGTGGGGTAGGGCTAAAGACCTGGTTTTTGGTAATGACGGCCATACCATATCAAGTGTGGAACAATTAAAAACGCGAATTGTGAACGCTTTCGCAGTGATGGTTAGTGATAGAGACACATAATTAAAAGTGCAAGAACACATATTAAAACATGCAGCCGTCTGCGTCCAACAACAGGGCGAATATGTTCAATTGGTGTAAATAAAAACTACGTAGGTACTAGGTATGTACATTTTAAATTATTGTAAATAAGTTGATTCCAATTTTTAGACACGCCAAATTATTGTTACTTTAATTCGTAAAAAGCGTCACAATTATGAATTTCTTGTAAAATAGACACGTTTCCGACTAACTACACTGCGACATAAAGCCAAAACAATAATAATGTAGAATAATAAGTACCTATTATTTCATTATTGACGGCATTCTTTAAGTTCACATGTGTATGAGTAGAGAACTAACAATCAGCTGACGGATACGACTCGCTAGACACATCTTAATAACCTCACAGAGGTCATTAACATGCGAATTCGAGTTGAACCTATCAGCTGTTTATTGGTATTTACCTAGTTTACAGATGAAATTAAATATTTATTTTGTAAATTGGTTCTAGATAGTACACTTTTACACGTCATTTTTTTGTGTTTTGAGTAAAGCTTGATAAGGCCGGTGTTTCCTGACTACTCTGAAAAGAAACAACGAACTCAGAGGTCAACGCCTCTTAAAGTCCATTCAATTCGTATCATCGTATGTGATGTAGGTAGGATAGATGTAAATGTAGATGGGTAGGTATTATAGGTTAGGATTATAATTGAAAAAATATTTTAATCGCATCTAGGTTCCTTTTCATAAAACTTTAATGGAGTGAATTTAATAATTTGCCTACTTACCTTTAAATGGTATTGTAATTTAAATTCACATTTATTATCATTGTAAGCGATACGTTATTAAAATGACACTAGAATGAGACACGAAGTCTAGCTACGTTGGTTTATTTTTAACATCATCACGCCTGATTTCTCGGTTGAGATAGGCAGAGGTGTATTTTCGTAAGTCCACTACAGTTCACCAGTGATATTGTTAGGTCTCGTGTAAAATGAGGTGGAGGCAGGTGTTTGAGTCCGGCAGAACACAGACTGGAGTGCGGTAACAATCAGGACGTGAAATAACTACCATGTAGCGCCGTCACGTGGAGACATGCATGCGAAGCGAATATTCGTACAATCTCACCAACACGCGGCTGCTCGACACAGGTGCGCGGGGGCACGTCACTTCACCGCGGCGCGGGCGGGCGGGTCATTCATAGAATATGGAGTAAAGATTTTATGCAAAATGTCTCAAGCAGTTTTAAAATTATAATAATTACGTAAAATAAAAAAAAACATTGATAAACATTTTTTAGTCGTGTTTATTGTTTCTTTACAAGCTATAGGTATATCTCTTAAAATATTTCGTGTATGAATAGATACACCTTATATAAGCAGGTGTTTCGAGAATAAATTATTCAGTATTCAGTTAACATTCCGACGTGAGTTTTATTATCTTCAAATGGATCCCTAGTAATCCCAACACACCCCTCTAAATACAAATCAGCGTCGTCGATATTTCCCCTACCACCCTTTGGTGGTGGGTGTTAATTATTATTTAATCAAAGTAATAGTTTAAGTCATTCAGGTACAAGTAGATAGCCATCGTCAGCACATGACTGTCTTCAATTACATGCATTAAGTTGAAATTTTATTAAAAAAATATGCAATTTTATTATTGTCTTATAAATTAAATGCCTACTAAATTTATATAAAAACTAGTATTTGCGTGTTGCGCGAGGTGCAAGCACCTCGCGTGCTTGTGATAAATTAAAAAAAATGGGGGGAAGTGATGGGGGGTTGCACAATTATTTCGACTAAAGCATTACCCCTCTAAATGAATCTGAAAAAAAAAATGTTCCAAGTCTCTTCATATCCGAGATCCGCCTAAAGGGGGTGAGAAGGGGGGCAAGGGGGGCGACTTTGAAAAGTGATTTTCACTTTACCGAGCCTCCTCTATACGAATCCGTAAAAAACAAAAAATACGGGTCTCGTAGTTTCCGAGATACGATAGGGAGGGGCGAGAAGGGGGGTGAAAAGGGGAGGTTTGGCACTTTTCACGTAGGTTTGAGAGTTACTTGTTTACGAATCTGTCAAAATATACCCACCTCCCCATCCACCATCTGGGAGAACAATTATGTCAATGAGTGAGTGAGTGAGTCAGTCAGTGAGTGGTAATTTAGCTTTATATAATGCAACTAGTATTTGCGTGATGCGCGAGGTGCAAGCACCTCGCGTGCTTGTGGAGAACAAAAAAATGGGGGTGGGGGTGATGGGGGGGGGGTTGCACAATTATTTCGACTAAAGCATTGCCCCTCTAAATGAATCTGAAAAAAAAAATGTTCCAAGTCTCTCAATTTCCAAGATCCGCCTAAAGGGGGTGAGAAGGGGGGCAAGGGGGGCGACTTTGAAAAAAGGCTTTTACTTTACCGAGCCTCCTCTATACGAATCCGTAAAAAAGCAAATACGGGTCTCGTAGTTTCCGAGATACGATAGGGAGGGGGGAGAAGGGGGGTGAAAAGGGGAGGTTTGGCACTTTTCCCGAAGGTTTGAGAGTTACTTGTTTACGAATCTGTCAAAATATACCCACCTCCCCAACCACCATCTGAGAGAACAATTATGTCAATTAGTGAGTCAGTCAGTCAGTCAGTGAGTGGTAATTTAGCTTTATATAATACAACTAGTATTTGCGTGTTGCGCGAGGTGCAAGCACCTCGCGTGCTTGTGACGGTGGGTTGTTCACTTTAAAAAACAAAAAATTGGGGGGGGGTGATGGGGGGAGGTTGCACAATTATTTTGACTAAAGCATTGCCCCTCTAAATGAATCTGAAAAAAAAAATGTTCCAAGTCTCTTAATTTCCGAGATCCGCCTAAAGGGGGTGAGAAGGGGGGCAAAAGGGGCGACTTTTAAAAGTGGTTTTTACTTTACCGAGCCTCCTCTATACGAATCCGTAAAAAAAACATACGGGTCTCGCATTGGCGTATCTAGAGATATTTCGCAGGGGGGGCTGGCCCCCAGTAGTAGAAGCGATTGGCCAGATTTTTAAATTTTTCAGCCATAATTGTTTGTTAGTAAAAATTCTCGGGTGGGCACCAGACCATTCTGGGGTGGGCACGGCCCACCCGGCTCCCCCCCTTCCTACGCCTATGGGGTCTCGTAGTTTCTGAGATACGATAGGGAGGGGGGAGAAGGGGGGTGAAAAGGGGAGGTTTGGCACTTTTCCCGTAGGTTTGAGAGTTACTTGTTTACGAATCTGTCAAAATATACCCACCTCCCCATCCACCATCTGGGAGAACAATTATGTCAGTGAGTCAGTGAGTGGTAATTTAGCTTTATATAATATGACTAGTATTTGCGTGTTGCGCGAGGTGCAAGCAACTCGCGTGCTTGTGGAAAAAAAAAGGGGGGGGGAGATGGGGGGGTTTAGTATTTGCGTGTCGCGCGAGGTGCAAGCACATCGCGTGCTTGTGAAAAAAAAAAAAAAGGGGGGGCGTGATGGGGGGGGGGGGTTGCAGAAGTATTTTGACTAAAGCATTGCCCCTCTAAATGAATCTGAAAAAAAAAATGTTCCACGTCTCTTAATTTCCGAGATCCGCCTAAAGGGGGTGAGAAGGGGGGCGGGGGGGGGGGCGACTGAAAAATAGTTTTTACTTTACCGAGCCTCCTCTATACGAATCCGTAAAAAAAAAATACGGGTCTCGTAGTTTCCGAGATACGATAGGGGGGGGGGAGAAGGGGGGTGAAAAGGGGAGGTTTGGCACTTTTCCCGTAGGTTTGAGAGTTACTTGTTTACGAATATGTCAAAATATACCCACCTCCCCATCCACCATCTGGGAGAACAATAATGTCAATGAGTGAGTCAGTGAGTGGTAATCTAGCTTTATATAGTATAACTAGTATTTGCGTGTTGCGCGAGGTGCAAGCACCTCGCGTGCTTGTGAAGAAAACTAAAGCATTGCCCCTCTAAATCAAGTATTTGCGTGTTGCGCGAGGTGCAAGCACCTCGCGTGCTTGTGAAAAAAAAAAAAAAAAAAAAAAGGGGGGGGTGATGGGGGGGTTTAGTATTTGCGTGTTGCGCGAGGTGCAAGCACCTCGCGAGCTTGTGAAAAAAAAAAAAAAAAAAAAAGAGGGGGGGGGGTGATGGGGGGGGTTGCACAAGTATTTCGACTAAAGCATTGCCCCTCTAAATGAATCTGAAAAAAAAAATGTTCCAAGTCTCTTAGATTCCGAGATCCGCCTAAAGGTGGGGAGAAGGGGGGCGGGGGGGGGGACTTTGAAAAATGGTTTTTACTTTACCGAGCCTCCTCTATACGAATCCGTAAAAAACAAAAAATACGGGTCTCGTAGTTTCCGAGATACGATAGAGGGGGGGAGAAGGGGGGGGAAAAGGGGAGGTTTGGCACTTTTCCCGTAGGTTTGAGAGTTACTTGTTTACGAATCTGTCAAAATATACCCACCTCCCCATCCACCATCTGGGAGAACAATTATGTCAATGAGTCAGTCAGTCAGTCAGTGAGTGAGTGAGTGAGTGGTAATTTAGCTTCATATAATACAACTAGTATTTGCGTGTTGCGCGAGGTGCAAGCACCTCGCGTGCTTGTGAAAAAAAAAAAGTGGGGGGGCGGGGTTGATGGGGGGGGGGGGATTAGTATTTGCGTGTTGCGCGAGGTGCAAGCACCTCGCGTGCTTGTGAAAAAAAAAAAGAAAAAACGGGGGGGGGGAGATGGGGGGGGGGGTTTAGTATTTGCGTGTTGCGCGAGGTGCAAGCACCTCGCGTGCTTGTGAAAAAAAAAAAAAGTGGGGGGCGGGTGATGGGGGGAGATGGGGGGGTTTAGCATTTGCGTGTTGCGCGAGGTGCAAGCACCTCGCGTGCTTGTGAAAAAAACTAAAGCATTGCTCCTCTAAATCAAGTATTTGCGTGTTGCGCGAGGTGCAAGCACCTCGCGTGGTTGTGAAAAAAAAAAAAAAAAAAGAGGGGGGGGGTGATGGGGGGGGGGGGTTGCACAAGTATTTCGACTAAAGCATTGCCCCTCTAAATGAATCTGAAAAAAAAAATGTTCCAAGTCTCTTAGATTCGTAGATCAGCCATAATTGTTTGTTAGTAAAAATTCTCGGGTGGGCACCAGACCATTCTGGGGTGGGCACGGCCCACCCGGCTCCCCCCCTTCCTACGCCTATGGGGTCTCGTAGTTTCTGAGATACGATAGGGAGGGGGGAGAAGGGGGGTGAAAAGGGGAGGTTTGGCACTTTTCCCGTAGGTTTGAGAGTTACTTGTTTACGAATCTGTCAAAATATACCCACCTCCCCATCCACCATCTGGGAGAACAATTATGTCAGTGAGTCAGTGAGTGGTAATTTAGCTTTATATAATATGACTAGTATTTGCGTGTTGCGCGAGGTGCAAGCAACTCGCGTGCTTGTGGAAAAAAAAAGGGGGGGGGAGATGGGGGGGTTTAGTATTTGCGTGTCGCGCGAGGTGCAAGCACATCGCGTGCTTGTGAAAAAAAAAAAAAGGGGGGGCGTGATGGGGGGGGGGGTTGCAGAAGTATATTGACTAAAGCATTGCCCCTCTAAATGAATCTGAAAAAAAAAATGTTCCAAGTCTCTTAATTTCCGAGATCCGCCTAAAGGGGGGGAGAAGGGGGGCGGGGGGGGGGACTTTGAAAAATGGTTTTTACTTTACCGAGCCTCCTCTATACGAATCCGTAAAAAGAAAAAAATACGGGTCTCGTAGTTTCCGAGATACGATAGGGGGGGGGGGAGAAGGGGGGGGAAAAGGGGGGGTTTGGCACTTTTCCCGTAGGTTTGAGAGTTACTTGTTTACGAATCTGTCAAAATATACCCACCTCCCCATCCACCATCTGGGAGAACAATTATGTCAGTGAGTCAGTGAGTGAGTGGTAATCTAGCTTTATATAATATAACTAGTATTTGCGTGTTGCGCGAGGTGCAAGCACCTCGCGTGCTAGTGAAAAAAAAAAAGGGGGGGGGGTGATTGGGGGAGATGGGGGGTTTAGTATTTGCGTGTTGCGCGAGGTGCAAGCACCTCGCGTGCTTGTGAAAAAAAAAATAAAAAAAAAGGGGGGGGGGTGATGGGGGTTTAGTATTTGCGTGTTGCGCGAGGTGCAAGCACCTCGCGAGCTTGTGAAAAAAAAAAAAAAAAAAAAAAGAGGGGGGGGGGTGATGGGGGGGGGGTTGCACAAGTATTTCGACTAAAGCATTGCCCCTCTAAATGAATCTGAAAAAAAAAATGTTCCAAGTCTCTTAGATTCCGAGATCCGCCTAAAGGGAGGGGAGAAGGGGGGCGGGGGGGGGACTTTGAAAAATGGTTTTTACTTTACCGAGCCTCCTCTATACGAATCCGTAAAAAAAAAAAATACGGGTCTCGTAGTTTCCGAGATACGATAGGGAGGGGGGAGAAGGGGGGGGAAAAGGGGAGGTTTGGCACTTTTCCCGTAGGTTTCAGAGTTACTTGTTTACGAATCTGTCAAAATATACCCACCTCCCCATCCACCATCTGGGAGAACAATTATGTCAGTGAGTCAGTGAGTGGTAATTTAGCTTTATATAGTATAACTAGTATTTGCGTGTTGTACTAGTATGTGCTTGTGAACACAAAAAAAAAGGGGGGGGGGGGTTGATGGGGGGGTTTAGTATTTGCGTGTTGCGCGAGGTGCAAGCACCTCGCGTGCTTGTGAAACAAAAAAGTGGGGGGGGGGGTGATGGGGGAGATGGGGGGGTGTAGTATTTGCGTGTTGCGCGAGGTGCAAGCACCTCGCGTGCTTGTGAAAAAAACTAAAGCATTGCCCCTCTAAATCAAGTATTTGCGTGTTGCGCGAGGTGCAAGCACCTCGCGTGCTAGTGAAAAGAAAAAAAAAGGGGGGGGGGGTGATGGGGGGGGTTTAGTATTTGCGTGTTGCGCGAGGTGCAAGCACCTCGCGTGCTTGTGAAAAAAAAGAAAAAACAAAAGAGGGGGGGTGATGGGAGGGGGGGGTTGCACAAGTATTTCGACTAAAGCATTGCCCCTCTAAATGAATCTGAAAAAAAAATGTTCCAAGTCTCTTAATTTCCGAGATCCGCCTAAAGCGGGTGAGAAGGGGGGCAAGGGAGGCGACTTTGAAAAATGGTTTTTACTTTACCGAGCTTCCTCTATACGAATCCGTAAAAAAAAATACGGGTCTCGTAGTTTCCGAGATACGATAGGGAGGGGGGAGAAGGGGGGTGAAAAAGGGAGGTTTGGCACTTTTCCCGTAGGTTTGAGAGTTACTTGTTTACGAATCTGTCAAAATATACCCACCTCCCCATCCACCATCTGGGAGAACAATTATGTCAATGAGTCAGTGAGTGGTAATTTAGCTTTATATAGTAGAATAATATTTTTAGTTCTTAATTGTAAAACTCGTTAACAGCCATTAGAAAATACAACATAAAAATTTGAAACTGAATCATCGTAGTCGCCAAGGCCGCAGGGATACGCAAGCAAATTATATGCCGTCGTATTAAGGGCAACAAGTACTTACTAGAATATAAGGTTTGGTTGCTATACTTTGATACTAGCCGGAGACACAAAAATAGATTTTCTCCCATACATTTTTTTTTTCAATATTTTCTTTTTTTGACGTGAAAGCAATTTATCGAAAAATTGTAGTAATAAATATTGATCAGCGTTATATATAATATTCGATACCATTTTTTGTTTAGTGAAATAACCATCTTCGATCGAAAGTCCATCATTTTGAAAATCCGGACCACTGTGCGCCAGGCGGCGGCAGCGCAGAGCGCTCTCATTTTGTATGTCGCACGGCGCTTGGCAAGTTTCTTACTTGCGTTAATTTCAATTTCACATTTTGTAATGACTCCGTAATTCTCTGTATTTCTTCTATATTTTTATTTTTGGGCCGTAAGCATTTTTGCCGGCGTCATCACAAAAAACTTTCATCGCCTATTTTTACACACTTTAAGGTAAAATTTTTACAAACTTTGAATGTAGTATTTATTATAAAGTCCAAAAAGTAAGTTTCAAGCTAGCTTTAAAAATGACGTAATTTCCACACAAACTT
Organism: Tholera decimalis; assembly: GCA_943138885.2. Taxonomy (NCBI): domain Eukaryota; kingdom Metazoa; phylum Arthropoda; class Insecta; order Lepidoptera; family Noctuidae; genus Tholera; species Tholera decimalis. Next base: position 12,652,137 of record OW964553.2, on the reverse strand, counting down.
TCATCCATTATTTCAACCCCTTACAGCCCTTTTTTCGCATTAAAAAGCAGCCTATGTCCTTTCTCAGGCTTTAGACTATGTCCGTAACTCCGTACCAAATTTCATTTAAATCGGTTCAGTAATTTGGGCGTTATTGCGTAACACACAGACAGACAGAGTTAGTTTCGCATTTATAATATTAGTAAGGATTTAGAATTTAATTTCTTCGCAATTTATAAGAAATTGCCTTTTATAATATATAAACAGCTCAACTTGCTAGTCGAGCACGACATTGAAGATTGCTTAAACATGTAGCGCCATCTATTGTTGAAATACAGCAAAATGTAGAGGTTTTATGCTAATTCCTGGCTTTTTGTATGTCTATTGAATAATTTTACTGCAAATAATATTTCGGATTCAGGGATTGAAACATTGTGTATTAATTTATGAAGTCTTTATTGTTTTTTAGCTAATTCTTCTAAGGCCGATGCTATCCTGAAACAAAACATATAGTAGAAACAATTACATAATTTTTTACCATAATTCTGTTTACTTAATAATTTGTCATAATTACCTTGATAATACTTCAATTTTCTGTATCTTGTACTCTTTTTCAAATTCTAATTTGTCCCTTTCTATTTTAATAATTTCTTCATCGAAGGATGCTGGAATGTTCAACCCAGAAGATATTAATTATATGAAGAGAAGAGATATTCTAGATATAATAATAGTATTAAATTAAGATCCTTGTCTATTGAAGCAAAAGCACAGTTATAGACAAAGCTGAACACTTACACTATGCTAATAGATAATAAGAAATTGTTATTACCATATCTTTTCTGAGGTGGAACATAATTTTCACCATCCAGATTTTGTGATGTGTCTCCACTTCCTTCAGAGCTCATTCCACCACTAGTGTCACACAGCGACTGCTGCTGCTTCAAAGCCCTTTTCTTGGTATTTGATTTGAGATCACGCCATGTCTAAAACCAACATTTATTTATTTAAACTTTAAATACATCAGGAGTATTTAGGCAACCTAAATACCTCTTCTGTTTGTATGTATTCTCTATTTTTCTATCTTTGCCAGTCAAGTTTTGGGTAAAAACCCCACATTTTGGTAGGTCATCAAAGCTTAAATACAGCTTTTATCAACAATAACATTGTTGATCAAAGGTGTTTAGCAAAAAAGTATTTATAAGCTTTAATTCATAAGCTGTAACAACAGTTAAGTATATTATACTTTTATTTTGTCAATAATTATTTGAGCTTTCTTTTGGATATTAAAAAAATGTACAACCCTGATCCCCAATGTACATATATCTAATTTGGGGATCATTGTTCAACCCACTAGCGTATTCTACATGCTTGATTATTAATAAATAATTTAATTTAATTTTTGATTAATAAATTGAGTTTCTATTCTCTGTTATACTTGTTCATGTACCTGTTTCCATTTATCAACAGATTTAACAGCTCCTCCCATGGAATTAAGTGTGGTTGTAAGATCTAGCCACTGTGCTTCCAAGTCTTCCCTTTCAAGCCCCGAGTTTAGGAGGCCCTTGGCGACGTCGGAATGTTCCTGCATGAAATCCATCAACGCCGACACTTGAGCAGCAGTTGCATGCCTTTTAGATGAATCCATTGTAGCGGTACCTTAGGAAAATGTAATTGAAATTCAAGAACTATTAATTAATGCCACACGTGTTTACTTTATACAGTTATTAATTTATATATTTTACCATGTTAAAGAATGTAAACATATAAACGTTCTACGTATGCCAGTTCAAGTTAATAACATAAATTCGATTTTATAATTTTATAATGTTTATTATGAATTTGACAGCTACAATGTAAATCAGTGTTGCTAACAGTTCAACTGGCTCTCCACCAGATCCAACTACTAAAACCACCAGAAAACCAGTAACTAAAATCGGCCCTACTCTAAAAATCGCTAAAATTTACACAATTTTTTTTAGTTTTTACGAAAGAAAACAGTATTTATTTATTATTACTAATTGTATTAGTAAAAAATGTTCTTTAATATGACGTAATAAAATATTTTAAGTCAGTAAATCAACATACAAGAACTTTTTTCTGCACCATCATCGTCGGTTTCACATTTATAATTATGATGCTTTGCTACCAATTTGTTTTATAACTTTTATTGGAATTTCATAATCATTGCAGCATTTTTCTTCCAATCTTAAACCACAGCGTATTTTTAATGTTGTAGTTAAAATATTCAACTTCATTCCGTTCCTCTGCTTGTTTTTTATTACATTCATACTGCTAAATAGTCTCTCAACATCGGCATTAGAATAAGGTAGTATTAAGAGAGTAATCGCAAAAGTCGCTAATTCCTCAAATCTAGATTCCCCTTGAGCATCTTTGAAATGCAATACTTCATTCCAATTTTTTTTTTGTATCTTTGCTCTCGTTCCATTTCTGCAAATGAATTTGTTGCCATAGATCATCAACTCTTGCCATAAGTTCTGCACTTTTATTGTGCCTACGCAGTAAAAGTAAATTAAGTACATTAATGAAGTAAAAATAATATATTTCGTAAAGTTGTAGTGGCTTAGTAGTTGAGTAATAGCACTTTCAGTAATTGAAGCTGAATTCTACTTGACCACATGAAAATCCACTGAGTTGGTAACACTGATGTAAATTGTTCTCTACACAGCGTTGCCAGATGTACGAGAAATCTCGTAACTTTACGAGATTTAGCAGTCTCTGTACGAGAAACGAGAAAATAAAAATCTCGTACACTCTTTTACGAGATTTTAACAATTTTGTTAATACAAACCAAAAACATTTAAAGAAAAGAATGTATGTCCATGCCACAAATTCGTATAAGCCATCACTAGATTCATTACCTCATCACTAAATGTATCTTTAGTCATTGACCGGAGAAACCCCGCTAGATACTACACATATAAACCTATAAAAATTACTTAAGTAAATAATTTGTTTTATTTTTTGAAGTTTTTGGTAAACTAATTAAAAAAATATGAATCACCTAGAGTAAAGTTTTTTTCATTTGGCGGTCCCAAACTTAAGGAATATTCCTACGCCAGGCTAGCTAGTACATAGTACATAGTGTACCTGAATTAAGGTCTGAGATTTTTAAAATGTATACTTTTACGAGATTTTGTATTGAAAGTACGACTATATTAAATTTGACATCCCTAGTACGAGATAAAAAATTCGGCATCTGGCAACCCTGTCTCTACATAAGCACAGATCACCTCACAGAACCCCCTGATCGTGTCGGCCGCCCGATAGAGATCCTCCAAAATTTCTTGGGTTCGTCGCCCGCGTAACGTCCTAGACGAGCCCGACGACCCCACCACCATCCGATAAGAGAGCAGTAGGGAAACTAGCACTCTTAGAAAACACAAACACAAAACGCGTTCCGTATTCCGGCCTCGCCGACGAGGCCCATCGCGACGTCCGCGTACTTGTAACAGAAATCCTCCCCGACCTTTGCCAAACGAGCCAGCCCGCGATGCTGAGCCAGTAGCAAGAAATACTCCCTTAAATAATAATAATATGACCCAGCCTGTCCAAAGGGAAAGGCAAAGGCTGCCCTCCCCAAATGACCCCGCTATGCCGAGGCCCGTACTCCACAGGGCCCTTAGCGTGCGGTCATTAGCTGTAATTCTATTTTAGTTTGTAAGCCCTGGCTGGGGGCCTTTAATTTAATTATTAGAGGTCACTACAGGATAGACCGGTTAAGTAGTCTCACAGCCTTAGGTCCGGTTGCTCGTACATTACAGTAAAGTTAAAATTTAACTGTTATTAATTTTGACCTCGGTAAAAAAAAATTACGTCGGTTATCTTCACATTCAGTTGCCCAAAAATATTTTACGTAGCGAGTGTGCTGAACTATGAGTGGGCCTACCAAAAAAAAAAACATCACAGTACTATTTTATAGCTTATAGATGGTTGACGTCATATCAATAGTATCGATGTCTATCGATAGTATCGATACTGTCGATAGTATGATACAGGGCAATAGTATTGATATACAAAAATAATATCGATAGTATCGAAACTATCGAAGACCAGCATATGTTTAGGAGCAATACTATCCATAGTATTGATAGTATCAATAGCTCACACTAACGATAGTTTTATAAACGGCGATAGTATTGCCTTCCAATATTCAATTACATAGCTAGTATATATCTCATAAAAATATTAATTTAAAATATGTTTAACTTACCCATAATTACAATCAGGTACCAGTTTTGCTAGTAACGGTGACACAACATAAGGCACAGTGAGTGAGAATAGTTTAACACTACTTGCTACATAAGCTATAAATGGGAAACGATACTATCAGCTGTTATAAAACTATCGATGGTGTGGTGTGGTCAATAGTATTGAGAGTTTTAATTATTTAATACAATGATACTATCGATAATATCGATAGTATTACTTAAAAAAAATCGATACTATTGATAATATTATAATGTAATAGTATCGATCCTATCGATACTATTGCTTCCAATCAATAGTATTAGTTAATTTGTGACATCTATAATATCGATACTATCAATAGCACAATCGATATTGTTACTATTTTTCGAGGTCATCTATCGATAGTGAAACTATCGATAGTTGGGCAACTCTAGTAGACACTCGCGTGACATATCCTTATTCATTAAAATTATAAATTCTAGAGATGGGTTGTACTAGGTAAATTTGGGACTAGGTGCACCTATTCTTAGTATTTAAAAATACGTGATCCAGATACCTATTTCACCTACTCCACCTAGTCCCTAGTCCACCTAGTATCAATTATTACTTATCGAATGTGGTCATGGTGCAAATAATTAGTCTAAGTCAAGTTTTTATTGTGGCTACTAATTTTGCAGGAAACTGCTAAACAACAAATGAACACGGTATTTTGATTAAATTTTACGATGACGGTCTTTAAGCTTCATGGACTCACTTCGTTGCCACTTCTCCTGTACTTGATATTTCTATTGAACTTAGTGTGTTAGCACCAGCAATCAGTGATAAGACTAGGTTGGTACCTAGTAATTGGACTTTATACTCGAGACTAATCAGTAATGATTCGATCCGAGAATACTCGATCCGAATGAGTACCAACTAGTCTCGAGTAGACTAAGTATATAGATACGTCATAATACTTAGTCTTATCGAGACTAGTTGATACTTAAGGTGAACGCAGACCTAGCCGCACCGCAGTCTCTACAGTCCCCGCAGTCATCGCTTTTTGTTAATGGCCTCGCACATCTATCCGCGCCGCAGTCGCTGCAGTCGTTCCCGTCAGTGTTGCCAGATTTTTGAAAGCATTATCTGTACCGAAGATTTAAAAAATCTGTATAAAATCTGTATTTGGTATTGGTATTTTGCTCTTTTGTGTAATTTTATCTGTAGGTGCTATAATAGGGAATAAGCAAGTAATTATTTATACGAGACTGAGTAATTTTATTATAAACCGTTGACAGAGCTTTTCTGTCTACTTTATAAGTCTGGCAACACTGCGCGCCGTGGATGCGAATGACGTCATCCGCGCTACGTGCGGGTGACATCAGCTGCGGCTAGGGGAGTTCGGTCGTTTCAAAGACTGCGGCAACTGCGGCGCAGGTAGGTGTGCGAGGTTGCATAGAACTTCATATAAAGAATTCGAATGCAAAGTCTGCGGCGCGTGCGGTGCGGCTAGGTCTGCGTTCACCATTATTCGGATCGAATGATTACTGACTAGTCTCGAGTATTGAAAGATAAAGATGGGAAGACTAAGGAATAGCGTAGTTAAAAAAGGACAGAATATATATTCTTGCATAACACGCGTGCGCGTCGCGTTACTTTTATGTACTTTGAATTAGGGTTTAAATTCAAGTGACTGACAAACGAATGATTTTGACAAACATGAATGAGCGGTAAAGCAGGTTTATAACGTGTTGAGTGAATGGAATGCAATTACGCGTTAGTGCTATGAGGCCTAAGAGCAGTTGGATTTCGCAATACTTCATGATACTAGGTATTGTCAAAGTGAGAATAGGTGCAACCTAGTATCGAAATTTACCTATTCTTTGGATCTGTTCTAGTAAATACGACTCATCTCTAGAGATGAGATATACTTGCAAATATCAATACCAGGGCTTGCAAGTACGAGTCTGTAAAAATTCCAGGGTTGGAAACCAGGTATTAAAATACTAGAAAGTATTTTGAGCCACTTCGGATTTCAGTCTACTAGTCCAGGTCGTACCATGCCACAATCTAGTACGGCTTTTGTAGATGAAATCTTTCCTTCCTACTTAATTTACAGAAATTAATAATTCACTTAATGAAATTCACGGAAATATGTTTTCTTTGCACATGCAAGCATAAGGCATAAGGTTTGACACTCCCGATTTGTATGATATTAATGCTTTGCACATTTTACATTCAGCTTTATTTTAGCCAAACTTTTCTTAGGAGCCATGGTTTGTAACTGTATTTTTATTTACAACTAGTAAGTCTTATCAATTTTAAAAGAAAACACTTAACTACAGTTCAAAAATCGTCTTTTACCTATTTAAATATTTACATTCCTAACTAATAAACAAAGTCACGTACACATAAAAAAGCAGTTTTGTTTATTTACACACTAACTGTTAATAGTTTAAATTCAATAAACTCGCGAAATAAGAAAGTCACGGTCAGTTGGTAAATTGCATAACAAGCTCGCACTCACTTCTCAGTATTTATATGTATCATCTATGCACTCAGTCAAACGACAACTGACGAAAGAAAAATAAAAAACGTAAACATAACAAAATATTTTCTAAAATACTTTCGTTCACGCAATAATGTGTCTTTTATTAATAAGTCATTAGGGTGAATGGCGCCGCAAACTACTCAAAAGAAAAGAAAAAGTTCCCTGATGCACACACCTACACAGATTTCGGTTTATGTACTCAGACAACTTTGGAATATTTAGAGAACTACTACACAATCGCATTTGCAAATGAAAAATACTTTGAATCTTGCAAGTATTTTTTTTCTGATACGATTATGCTCCTTTTTGCTGAGGCAAAACGAATCAATTTCCTATGCAAGTATTTTCACATCAATCCAAGCCCTGTTGGAAGAAAAAATACTTGCATAGGAAATTGACCCGTGATTTCTTATAAATAAGAAGCACAATCGCGTTTACATATAAATACTTGCAAAGACAAACCGTATACTAGAATAGACTTGCATACGAAATTGAAAGTATTTTCTATCTGTATAGGAAATTGAACCGTGACTTCCTAAGAATAAGGAGCACAATCGCGTAATACCTGCATAGAGACGAAAGTTTCTACTTTTATTCAATCCAAGCCCTGTTGAAAGAAAAAATACTTGCATAGGAAATTGACCCGTGAGTTCTTATAAATAAGAAGCACAATCGCGTTTACATATAAATACTTGCAAAGACAATCCATATACTAGAATAGACTTGCATACGAAATTGTTACGTAGTCCCTTACAGATAAGGAGCATAATCGCATAGTCGGGCGATCGTCAAGCCCCGACCGGGCGAGTCCGACTCCAAGTAGCCGTATAAAATACTTTGAAGTCTTGCAAGTATTTCGGATCGGTACCTGGTGTACGTACTTGGAAGTAAATACCTGGTGTAAAAACCTGGTCGCGTAAATACGTAACATCCCTACTCATCTCTAATAAATTCTGCCAAAATGCAAAACATAACCTGTGAGGTCAATAAAATAAGGAAATAAACAAAACTTACATCAACTTAACGTAAACAATGGCACTATGGTCTTGGGTGAGTCCTAAAATACACGGCATTAGTATAATCTTGCATACTGATTGACTTCTCTCTGTTGATTGACTTCTCTCTGTTGATTGATGTATTTATTTCTTTTTATTCCTTTCATTAACTTTTAGGGAGCTAATTCGCATGGACAGTTAGGAGTGGGTACTGCAAATGAACAAGTGGAAAAACCTAGCAATGTCAAAGTACATTTGTATGATAGCAAAATCAAACAAATTGCATGTGGTGGTGGCCATACTCTCCTGATAGATGATGAAGGCAAGCTTTATTCTTGTGGATGGAATTCAAAACTTCAACTAGCAAGGGACACGGAAGTACATAGTATTGAAAGAACATGGTCTTTAAGTGGTGTCACTTTTACAACAATAGTGTGTGGATGGGATTTCAGCTGTGGAGTAACAGATGATCAAACTATAATTGTTTGGGGTTCCAATGCTTATGGTCAATTGGGAATTCCAACAACACCAAAAGAGTACTTTTCAGACATTATGAAGCCAATTAGACTCCCAGTGCATGCTATTTTGGTATCTATGGGTCTACGGCACACAGCAATAGTGAACTCCAAAGGTGAAGTGTGGACCACAGGATGTGGCAGGCATGGCCAACTGGGATTGGGAGATGATATCTTATCATCTGATAGATTTCAGAAAGTTCAAGGTATTGGTAAAATATCTCATTTAGCTTGTGGACAAAACCATACTGTAGCATGGTGTTCTGAAGAAAGAGCCCTGTATGTGTGGGGTGACAACAGACATGGCCAATTATTGCTTTGTTCCAAAAAATACAAAAAAATATTTAAACCCAATAAAATAGATATAGGAGTAAAACAAGAAGTAAAAAAGTTATTGAGTGGTTGGACAAATGTTTTGCTGTGGTTAGAGGACGGAACTCTCTTATCTTGGGGCAGAAATAATTGGGGACAGCTGGGAACTGATAAAACAGTAATGGCGGGAACTTTCACACATATCAAGCTGCCAGGTTAGTAAACACTTGAACAAGTGAAGTCCCTTTACTTAAAAACTACCACAATACTTCTGTATTGTTCATTTCTTTTAAAGCATTGTCTCACACAGGCAATTTTCCCTGAATTGAGTGCACAAACACCCAGTCCCAAAACAAGTAGTTGTAGGCCATACAAACATTTTTTTGGTGTGAAAATTGAACCCACCACACCCTTAGCAGTACTCAATTGCAGCCATTTTACAATGAAAATCATTACTTAAACAAGGATTTGTTTGGTTACAATTTCAAATGCTATCATTTGAGTGATATAATTGTATAACTAACATAATATTTTTTTTAGATGGCAGACAAGTTCAAGATGTTGCTTTAGGATCAGAGCACACTATTTGCTTAGCTACAGACAACACACTCTGGGCATGGGGATGGAATGAACATTTCAACACAGGAATCGATTTAGGAAACCAAATTCCACAGCCGACTTTAGTGCCTTTGGAAATAGATAAGAATCAAAAAATTACTCAAATCTATGCTGGTGGTGCTCAAAACTTTGTTATTACTGAATAGAAAATCATGTAAGAACATATTATAAAGACTAATTAAATATTGCTATCTGTGATACACATACACCACACAAAAAATGAAATAATGTTTTGTTGGATGACTCATTCTGGTCGGCAAAAACTAGTGATAATGTGCAACATAGATGTACTTTGTTGATTTTGTTTACAATAAATATATTGTTATTTTATTGTAGTATTAGATCTCTTGATTGTTAACCCTAGAAAGATAACCTTATGCTAATGTACTAAAAACCATATGCCTCAGAGGCGCATGTTTTTTAGATGCGTATATTTTGTGTTAATTATTAATATTTATTATAACTGTTGTGAACCAACCAACCTTTTTATAATATTTTGGAATTGGCAGTATATGTTTTTTATTTTAATAATCTTTTTATACTTTTTGTCAATATTTAAAAGAAGAAAAACAAAAGGAGTTATGTAAAAATGATAGTAAAGACTAAAGCATTTAGGAAAAGTCCGTATTTTATTGAGTAATTCTAGATCTAGTGGCTCCCATCCTCCACAATAACTATACTAGTCATTTAAAAGAACTAGTATTATTTTATAAATAAAATACGTTTTTTAATATAAATTGTTCTATTTTAATAAATTTAAACACAAGTCATTAGACTTCTAGGATAATATTAGCAAAAATCAGCAGTCTTCCAATTTTGGAAGCGAAAATAATAAAATACCACTAGAAATAGATTTTTTCTTAGAATTACGAAGTTAGTAATATAATCGGTTAAAAAAAAGTAAACATAAATTAATAAATTCACTCTAAAGACTAGTGACAAGCATCTTTCTTGTATGCGCCACAAACCGCTTTTATGCATTTAGTACAGGTCATCTTTGACATTCGCTTATGTTTGGATGAACAGCAGCTACAGTAAGGCCTTTTTTAACTGAAGGTTTATCTACATCATCTTGGGAAACCTGAGCAACAGGTTTTGGAATAATATTTTTCGTATTATTTCGCATATGCCTTGGCAAAGTGCGGACTTCCAGTCTTTGTGACATCCATGGTGCAGTCAACTGAGTTCAGAGTTTTTTCATGTAGAGAGTGCAGAAAATCTTAAAAAAACAAAGTAAAAAAATATGAAAGCTCATATTCACAAAAGTTACATAAAAGATAACCATACGCCTCGCGAGCGCATCAAGTAGTCGTAACAACGTAAACGTGATACCTACCGTAGAGATACAGCCATCCCGTGATAGGGTAGACCGATGGCTTAGTTGGCTGAAAAGGACACGTAATTTTGGACACGCCAAGTGGAAAAATATAGCAATATTTTTGCTGCAACGTAGATTACCTATCTTTCTAGGCAAAAGTATTTCATTGCAGTTGTATAAACTGATTTCCAAAATTTGAACAAAATTCCTTTTTATTGTCTTAGGTTCCATCCAACATACACAATTCACTTTTAGTTACCTATTTTTATCCTTAGTCATGTCTACATACCTGTTTTCATTAAAACTACTTCTTGCACAGGTGTTGTAGTTGGTTGGGTATTAGATGGGCCGGGTTCACTTAACACTTCCTGTATCAGTCTGTCTCGGCACTCTTGAATGAGTTGGGTTCTTCGTCTTTTAACAAATACACATTTAGTAGTACGGTCGGCCAAGAAAGTGGTGTACCAGTTTTGATTTAGTTTCCCGGTCATCGAAAATTACAACAAGGTTCGTTATAAAAAGATATTACTGAAAGAGACAACATTATCATGACGTAAACCTATGTATTTAGTATTCATACGTCATATGTCACATATAAGTACATGACATTTTAACCTTTAGTATAAATGAAAAGGACATTAGTTTCTACAAAGCAATTAAAATGTTTCCAAACAAAAGTAATAAAAACTATTTAGACAACCGAATTCCATTTGAAAAAGAAAACTGACAATTGACATTTTGTCAAATATATGCAAAAAATCGATATATTTTCCGTGTTATTTTTCAATCAACTGCATATAAAATCATCTCAATGCCTGCCAACTTGACCATTGCCGAAAGAGCACAAATAATTGCCCAATTTAATGAGGGAAGCAGTATCAGTGCGATATCCCGGAATTTGAATATATCGAGGCGTTCTGTCCGCTTTTGGATTCGTCGTGAAGGAGAGGAGGGAAGTTTGTTGGATCACAGAAGAAGTGGTCGCCGGCCTGCACTCTCCAATAACGATAGAGAATTCATGAGACGGGAATATGAAATCAATGGTTTTAAGCCCACAAAACATTTTGCGGAGATGTTCGATGTGAGTGCCCAAACAATAAGGAATCATCTACATTACATGGGGTTGCACCACAGGCATTACGCCAAGAAAATATATTTGACGGATGCTCACAGACTTGCTCGTCTGAACTTCGCCAGAGAGCACTTAGAGTTTGATTGGTCTAATACAGTGTTTTGTGATGAAAAAACGTTTAAATCCAGTCAGCATGGACGTCTTCACCTTTGGCGATATAATTCAACACGGTATAAAGATGATCATGTAATCCCAAATAGAGAATCAGGTCGAATTTCCGTAAATATTTGGGGCTGGATGAGTACGGATGGTGTAGGAGAATTGTGTTCTCTACCTCCTCGAGCGACGGCTGTAAATTATATCGACGTGCTTCAGAATGCAATGCTACCGACAGTCCGTAATGTTTACCCGGAGAACGAAGTGCCACAATTTGATTTTGTTCAAGATAATTGTTCAATTCATAATGCGAGGATCGTAAGAGCCTGGTTTCGTTCACACACTGACGTAAGGGTAATTCAGTGGCCCTCAAGATCGCCGGACCTCAACCCGATAGAAAATCTTTGGGGCCTTATGGTCCAACGATGGTCGCATCAAAATGAAAGAACCAAACAAGCTCTTATTAGTCACTGTAATTATATCTGGGAGGAAATGCGGGGAACCGATATTTGCTCACGGCTTGTTGGTTCAATGAGGTCTCGTCTTTTAGAGGTTATAGAGGCCAACGGCGGTTACACCCGTTTCTAATTTTTAAAAATTTTCAATATCTTCTAAATATTACTATATATGCTATGTTTTTGTTTGTTATAAGTATTTTAAAATTGATTGTAGAAATTTAATAAAAGGATAAATCTATTTTTAGCTTGTTTTTTATTGATATTGTAATTACAAGTTTACAGAAATTGTAGGTTTGTGGACTCGCCTTGTGCCTTTACAATTTTATGTAACTTGTTGATTACAATTCTGAATTTGTAGATACAATTTTGTCATCAAAATCTACAGCCCCCCGCCGTTGATTTTACGACGTCATTGGTTCCATCAAGTTCAAACTAAGAACAGCTGTCACGTTACAAACAGTAATAGTCGTTATCAATAATCAGATAAAGACAGCAATAGAAGTTGTCAGATCGATCTGCAAGCGAAACTAATCTTTATCACCTATGAATCTGCAAGCGATATTCAACCTTAGGGTGGTACACCACTTTCTTGGCCGACTGTACTAGCATCACTGATCCTTTTTCTGCGGTTTTCCTGGCAATAAAATTTTGTAGGCACAACTCCTTCTACCATGATTATCCTCTTGCTTAATCCCATATTATACTGATAATAGTTAGCCATATCTTTCTCAATCTGAAATATTTATCTAAATGTTATTTTAAAGCCAAAATTGTTGATGTATTTAGTGGTAATAAATATCTTTGAATACTGAAATATTTGTGGCTATTCAGGTATAATACAAAAAAACATCTCAATTATCTAACCTTAAAACAGTTGAATAACTATATTGTAAAAATGTTTTTAAGTTAGTAATAACCATTGATTTAAATAGTAGTCAATGGTAATAACATGTTTACTTACATCAAAATGATCCTGACAGAAGAAAATTACCGAACTATCCTTTATTTCTTTAGGATTTCTGTGTGCAAGTTGTAACCACTTATTGCGAACTTTAACATTTTTTGGAACGGTTATAAATAGCTTCTCCGGCGTCTTAATCGTTGTATTTCTGCACTCTGGTACTGCACACCATTTATAACTCATTTTTTCCAGTAAATTACAGCCAGAAACCTTATTAAACTACATAAAACGACAAAACTCTCGATCCGACTTTTATTTTTAGGTAGGGCCACTCGTAGTTTAGCTCTATGCGTATGCGTAGTAGGTTTCTTTACAATATCCCAAGTTTCATTCTTTATTAAGCTTGTTATCTCGGATAGGATTGCTTCTCGCCACCCCACATGATCATCGCTTGATAACGCTTGTTTAAGAGATAATTCAGCCACTGCAGAAAAAAATTCTTCATCATTCTCTTCATGATTTTCATTATTCAGCACTTCACCTTCACCTTGTGAATCTGTCTCATTAACATTACCTTGATGTTCTTCATTTCCTTCCGTTCGTTCTGCATCTCCTGAATGTAATTCTACCATGTTGTATACTTTCTTCGGACGTCCACCACGCTCCCCCTTAATAAGTTTAGGTCTTCCAGGAGCTCGCTTTAAAATTGGCTGTCTACGATAATCCTCCGCAACTTTTTCAATTTGATCCATTTCTTTATCACAATTGCAACGAGAGTTGCCTCTGTTGTCTTGAAAGTTACTACCTCCTAAGCGCTCTTTTACAGTGAGTTCTTGTTCTATGGCAAAATCACCAGCACCTAAGGTAGGTTTTTGTGTGGCTTCATTTGGTACTTCAAATTCTAAAGTTAGAATTATAGGTTTCTCTCGTGTTTGAATATTATTATCAACTTTCAATTCAATATTCTTATCACTATTTAAGGTTTTTACTTCTGTTTGAAATTTAACGTCTCTAGCTTCAATAACTTTGTGTTCAGCTGGAATCCAAATTCGGAATCCCGTCGTAGATCTCAGATATCCAACTAGGATTCCCTCGCTGGCACGTGCATCGAACTTGTCTTTCCCTGGTGTCTTATCCAAAACGTACACTTTGGTACCAAAACTTCGGATACCGTAAAACGGGGTGAATCGAACTGACGGGGGGAATAGAAAAAAAAACTTGGAATAATTTCTGACGTTTTTTATGGCAAACTCGGTATCCCCAATAAAAAACCCGCAACTTTAATCATTTCTTGGTGTAATTTGTCTTAGTCTGGCCACTTTTTATTTGTGGCAGCATCGCTAAAAATGTCAAAAACTCAATCTCAAAGTTGACAACAAAACAAGTCGTTATGTATGAGTGAGTTTGAGCCTCCGTATTTTGGTGAATTTTGGTCATAATAGTTTAAAGTTATCTTCAAATTACGGTCAGTGCCGTTATAAATATATTGTGCTATAATTATAATAGTAAGAATATGCATTATTATATAAAATTGATCTTATTTCGTAAGCCTTGTTTTCTTTAATTTTTCGAGGTGATTAGATACACGAAAGGGGTGAATAGACACGCCTGAGGGGTTAGTAGGCACGCAAATATGGTTAATAGCCACAGCAAAGGGGTGATTAGTTACGAAAGAGGGGTGATTAGCCATGATTATGACAGGGCTGCCACAAAGTTTGTAGTGGTTATCTACAGTTCAAATTTCACTTTTAGTTACTTAAAGCGTTTTTAATTTTCTTGATTATTTTATTTATTTCTTAATTGTTGATTTTGAATGATATTGTTTATAATTCTTGACTGATTTATTATAAAGAAAATTATTTTAAAGTCAAGTGCATTTTTTTTAGTTTTGTTTTCGTGATACTCTCTAAATTTATAACAGTTTTACTAATTTTTATCATTGATGATTTCTATTTGAAATTATAATTTTACTTTAAACTAATAATTAAAGACTCGAGTTTGCTTTCCTTTATCCTAAAAAAATATTTAGGGAAACTACAATGAGGCAGCCCTACGAAATTTTTCTAATCACCCCTCAGGTGTGTTTATTGTCCCCTGATGGCTGGTAATTAGAAATCACGTATATTTTGTGTCTTTTTTTATTAACTACAAACATATCCGAATACAAACAAATATATTTCAATAATTTGGCCTAAGACTCAATAAATACATGCTTTAAAAGATGGATATCAATTCTGCAACATTACGAAAATCGTTACCAAAGTTCGAATACCTATCTATTCACCCCGTTTTACGGTAATCGTTAAGTCCACAGCAGTTCCAGTCTATTTTTCAAAAGGAATGCCTCCATCCAAGCTGCTGGTTAGACAACGGTTACGTACGTAGCATGCTGTCACAACCGCATCCGCCCAAAAGCCTACAGATAGACCAGACGACAACAACATGCACCTAGCCATTTCCAATAAAGTTCTCTTCATGCGTTCGCTGACACCGCTCATCTGAGGAGTATGTGGTATTGTCAATCTTCGTCTGATACCTTCATTCTCTAAAAACTCATCAAACTTGTGATTGCAATATTCACCACCATTGTCAGTCTGAAGAAATTTTATTTTCTTTCCTGTCAACTTCTCAGCATAATTTTTATAAAGTTTAAATGCACTAAATACTGCACTTTTCTTACCTAGTAGATAAACTTTTTGCCACCGGGAACTGTCATCGATAAAGCTTACAAAATATTTCGCGCCTCCTATGGATTGCGTTTTCATCGGACCTACCACATCGGAGTGTACGATACGTAATAACTCATTACACGGTCCACTCGACTTAGAAAAAAGTCATGAACTCATTTTTCTCTTAGCACATATATCGCAATTGGATATATCACGTAAATCTGCCTCTTTTATATTATGCCAGCAACAGTTCAGTAGTTTTACGAGATCTCTATCATTTAAATGACCCATACGCTCATGCCAAGCTAGGATATCAATTGAATCTACAGCAGAATAAGCTTGTTCATTCAATTCCTTAACAAGGTAAAGATTTCCCTTTCGTACAGCTGTCATCACGGTCTTACCAGACGTCGAATCATTTATAAAGGCCCTATTATTAGTAAAATTAATCTCATACCCGTTATCTGCAATTTTTGCTACTGACAGTAAATTGCTACGAAGATCTGGTACGAACAAGGTATTTTTGAAGGTAAATCTCCTGTTTGATGCTGACAACCGTATATCACATTTGCCCTTTACATCAGTCGACAGATTAGATGCTAAGTTAAGTTTATCCTGCAAAACACAAAAGTTATCTGTAAATTTATTTAAATTATTACACAAATGTGATGTACATCCACTACCAAGTATCCAGTCATTCTTTGTAGTTTGTAAAGAGTTCGAAAGATTTGTACAATTAAAAAGAATATCAAAAGTACTGTCCTCTTCCTCTTCTGGATCTGCTTTATATTTAGCATCGTTATTGCTCCGCTTGATCTTATATTCTGAAGCTTTATGACCATATTTATGACATTTGAAGCATTTGTAGGTAAATTTATTGGTCTTAGGTTTTAGTTCTTCCTGTTTTGCATTATTTGATACTCTACGCTTCACGTACATAGCGCCCTCGATATTCTCAGCTTCCGTTGCATTTGAAATGCTAGCTTTTTCTAATATTTTAATTTTAAGCACTTCTGCTTTCGGTAATTCGTCCCTACTTTCCATAGCGCATCTAAAATTCTCATAGCTTTTCGGTAAACTATACAGCAATAAAATCGACAACATATCCTCGTGTATATCAACACCCATATCATTTAACATGTTCGCTGCCTTAAAGAGATCACTTAAATGGACGCTGTACATCATCACCCTCCTTCATACGGCTCAACGTAAGCTTTTTAAGTAGGCTTGCTTTTCTTACCGGACCTTTCGATGCGTATACGGTCTCCAACTTCTTCCATATCTCGCGTGCAGTTACACACCCTCAAATATGTTTTAACTCACCAGGACTTATTGCCATAATCAGGTCGGCCTTCGCCATGTCATCCTTCTCGGACCATTCGCATACCGACTCCATGGCTGCCGGTTTCGTTAGGGAGCCGTTAACATACTTCCAGGCTTGATTTTTTATGAGTAAAGCCTGTACTTGTATTTTCCACGTACCTATCATAATTTTGATGATTCAGCAACATCAGCAACTCTATTTCTTGTGTCGCCATAACTTATTAAAAGCTATTAAACTCTTGGCCAAAGAGAATGTAATACACTATGCTCTTGGCTATCCTGGGCCGATAACATGTTAGAATTTTAGAAGGCTACGCTTCTGTAACGCAAAGTGTGCAACTAGAATCAAAGATTACTTGAGATCAAAATTAAAATAGGTTTATTTTACGTAAGGACTTTTCATTATTCATACCTTTTTGACTCATACCTACTCAGAAAAAACAATCATCTTCAAAAGTGACTTTGTCACGTCAATAGACAATTTTTCTAGCCAGCAGCGCAATTGAATAGAACTTTCAACATTTTTACTGCATTGTTTGCGATATATTAGTGTGATTACAATTTATTATTCTCAAATACTTAATAATAAAAGTCTCCCAAATAAACATTAAATTCTCAAATATTATATCTATTGTAAATTCAGTTGATTTCGTCTCGGTTTATTTGTAGTTTCAACCTTTAGGTACATATTAAATCAAACTAAATTCAGTTACAAAATACATCTTATGTACATGTCACGCATATGACGCATACTAAAATTACATTTTACAAATTACGAATGCGACGCACAGTGGTTCGAAATCGACGCTCCGTGGACATTGAAATCAAAATTTCTTTAGGCGAGAAATTAAAATTGGGACGGCTTTATTTCAGTATCATTTATAATATTTGGTAATATGACAGAGATAGACAGCACCATCTGCGAAACAAAAAATTAATATTTTTTTGTTTGAAGAAAAACACAAAAGTCGATTTTTCTCACAACTTAATAAAACTTAAAGCCTGCAGGTTACATGAGGTGTTGTCCCACATGAGGCGATTTCGAAATGCTATAACACGCACACCCATGCGCGCCGCTTCACTCACAGCAGAGTGTTGAATTTCGAGAAATTCAGTTAGAGATTTTTACGTTGATTTAGATGTGATCTTGAAAATATACAAAGTAACTTTAGTGTGCTAATTTTATTAATTATAATGAGAAATAATGGAATATACAATATAAAAATAACACTCAAATAGAGACTCACTTAAAATATAAATAGATTTTGCAATATTTCTGATGATAATTTAATTCGTTGTTAGTAGATTATGTTAGTAGATACAAAGATTGACTTCATAATTAACCTCTCAAGGACCGCCATTATTTACGTCAACTATTAGTTGAGCCCCGCTGGTACACAAATTTTGTGCCAGCGGGGCTCAACTAATACTTGTTTACTGGCAAGTTTTTGTGCCGCTGGGGCTCTAGAGGTTAACATAAAATATATATATATATATATATTTAGTACAAAAACTTATAACTAATACAGAAAAATACTAAGAATAGGTAATTGTATAATTGAGAAATATATAAAATTTACACCAAAATATCAAACATTAAAATCTAGTCTAAGTATTAGTTTCGTCATCGCTATCAAAAAATTCAAATTCAATGTTTTCCTTATCCATGGTATTCGGGTCAATTAAAAGAAGAGACTTCATTTCTTCAGTTAAATCATTTCTACTCTTATTTGTCAGGTTAGGTCAAATGCTTGACAAATATGGGTCTTAGTATACGATGAAAACTTTCTTGGCTTTTAAAACTGAATAATATGTTGGGTACAAATCTACTCCACTTTCTTTCGCAGTTTCTCTTAAAGTTATATACTGCCACTTCGACAATTTCAAAGAAATCAATATACCCAAAGTCTTGCCTTTCAAAAAATTCTTGATCTCTGCTGCTTTTTCAGGATGCTCTATCCGAGATGGGGGGATGAAAAATATATTAATTTTTCATCCCCCCATCTCGGAAAGAGTATTTTTGCTCTTCGATATCTGAGTGCAAAAACCGTTTTTATCCGCTAGAGGATAAAGTAAATTGAAGTTAGAACATCGTGTGTACTAAGTTTGTGAATTCAAAACATCATTAAACCTATTTACTTCTACCTCCATGGGGCCGAATTTATCATACAACTTTTTTTAATTTGTTAAAAACTCAGACTCTGGAACCTTCTTGGTGTACTTACTTTTTTTAAATTTGCTTTGCGGGCCATTTTTCTTTTTTTGCATTTAGTCATTTCCTCGCTGAGGTGGGATGAAAAGTTACGTGTTGCACTTGAGTGCAAGATTTTTCACCTCGTGCTCTTTTGATTCCCTCGCTGACGCTCAGGATTCTAATGTTTGAATCACTCGCTGCACTCGTGATTCAATTTTAGAATCCTTCGCTTGCTCGGTCATCAATATTGAGCACGCAGTTAAAAAGCAACTTTGCAATCTTGTATAACTAATAACTATTATTAAATCTTTCACGTCCTCATTCTCCTCACTACAACTCACTGCAGCAGCATATGTAAGTTCCTGAGAGTCGTAAGTTAAAAGTTCTTCTATTCTTCTCTTCTTCTGTTTTTGGCATAATTCTGAGAAAGGTTTTCTTGGGCTCCTTTTTAGTGTTGTAGTGCTAACAGTACATGTAGTTACTTTGGACGTGGATACATCTCCATTTATACTACTACCACGGGGAATTTTCGGAATAATAAAATAAGAACCGACAAGTAACAGGTTTAGAACTTGCGAAGGCTATACTATAATTCGTATATGAAAACTAGCCAAGTCAGACCTTAGGCTACAATATATTCTCCTAAGTTATAAGAATAAATGATATTTTATATTGTTATAAATAAATTTCAGGACTGACCATTGAACTTGGCACCCATTTAGATTTCACTTCTTTTGTCGTTGAAGTCAACAACCAAGGCATATTTAATAATGTTGAACTTGGCTCTCATTTCACATTTATGTTTTTGATGGGATATCATTACTTTTTGTACATAAATTAGTAGTAGGTACTTATTTATAACAAAGCTAATACTAAATGGTTTTTTGTTAAACTACTGTATTTTCCTACGTTTACGGGGTATAATTGTCCTTTTTATGTTATTTTCTATATTATCTTGTACCTTTGAAATGTTCGAGTGAATTGCCCATTCAGTATCCGGAATTCATTTTACGCGTTTTGCCTCCATGGTGTAGTGACCCTCTAAGATAATAGGTGGCGCTAGTGGTTGTAGAGTACGGTTAGTTACGCGTAATAAATACGAAAATGTACTATATTCTTATTTATAAGTACAAAAACGGATAAATTTGGATTAAGAAAAATTAAGGGTGGTATTCAACTCGTTATATATTCACGTAATAATCTTAAATCCACATATAGAGATTTACAGGCACTAATTATAAGTTAAGTGAAAATTATAATAAAATGATAAAAAATTACCAGTTTCTGATTTTTTCCTTTGTATTCACCTAATTACCTATCTGTATGCCAAATTTGAACTTTCTAGGTCATCTGAAACTGGGTTATAGTTTTGATCTATAGGTCAGTCATAAAAATGACGATTTTTGGACGTTAATATCTAAATAACCGTTTGAGATATGTTAATAAAATTTGGAACACATATGTATCTCGCCAGTCTCAATATATGAGCTAAATTTGACAAGTTTAGGTGAAATAGTTTTTGAGTTATGAGGGGCTCAAAAGTGGCACCAAATGGTTCGTGTAATATTACACATGGTGAGCTGCGCGCCCGTACTTGGCTTGACACGCTCCCGCGTGTCTAGATATCTCAAAAACTGCTGACCCGATCTCGTTCAAACCAATTTTCTTTGAAAGTTTACATTAAGCACAGACATATTATATTTCTTTTAGATTTTTCCTCCATTATTATAAAAGTTAGAGGGGGACACACACATTTTACCAGTTTGTAAGCGTATATCTTTAAACGATTGACTTTATGAAAAAGTGTTTTTAGAAACCTCAATGTAATTTTCAAAAACATTTCTACATATAGCACACACGCATTGGTTTCATGAAAAGAAATATTTTCAGTTACGCCTTTTTTTCTTAATTCCGCTTTCAAAGCTTTCACATTCATCGCCAAATAATCCATATTTGCGGTAATTTCACGAAGGAGATCATTTTTCAACAGATAAATTCCCACCTAGGACAAATGTTTGTGTGGTGAGCACGGTCATTTGTTCTTTGTCTGGGTGTAATTTATCTATAATATGTATGTATTTAGAAATATATATGTATGTTTATCAGTTGTCTAGTACCCATACCACAAGCTCTGCTTAGTTTGGGACTAGATGGCGTTGTGTGAAAAGTTGTGGAATATTTATTATTATTATTTATTATTGTCACGAAGCCCGCTAAAACCAGTAAAAATTTAAATTTTTTGGACATCACGCGACACAAGCGCCTCTAGTGGCAAACTCACACGCGATAGCCCCCATTGAAACAGTTTTAGCGACTTCTAGCGACTTAAGATAATAAATCTAGGGAGAAGATTTTGCTGGAGTTGACAACACTACTTTTCTTACATTTTTTTATCTATTCCATGTTTATGTTAAACACACATTATTAGTAACGGTGGGCGAAAGCGTTATT
Organism: Tholera decimalis; assembly: GCA_943138885.2. NCBI lineage: Eukaryota > Metazoa > Arthropoda > Insecta > Lepidoptera > Noctuidae > Tholera > Tholera decimalis. The sequence continues at coordinate 12,630,437 of OW964553.2, read as the reverse complement.
TCCATCCATCTTCCATCTTCGACCACATCATCACTTACCATCAGGTGAGATTGTGGTCAAACGCGAGCCTATTATCAATAAAAAAATATATATTTACATTAAGTTTTCTAAATGTTTTTCGAAATATAGCCAGATATTTTTTAAAAGCATGTTTTATACTAGTTTTTACTAAGTATTTGTTCATATAACAAATATTTTAATTATCACAAGTTCACATTTCAGAATTATTAAAAAGGGCTATAATATTTTTTGCGTAATGATATCCTCAAGTCTACAAAAATCTTTTTTTTTATTGATAATAGGCTTGCGTTTGACCACCATCTCACCTGATGGTAAGTGATGATGTGGTTGAAGATGGAGCACGCTTGCCTAGAAGTAACCTATTCACTCTTGACTTGATATTATAATAAATGAAAATATAATTAATAATAAAGAAAAAAATAATTTTATAATTTCAATTCAAAGAATAGTTTAATTAAAATAATAATTTTGGAGATTATTGATAAAGATATTCTTTTTCTTTGAAGTTTTTAAAATTATCTCATTTAGCTTGTGGACAAAACCATACTGTAGCATGGTGTTCTGAAGAAAGAGCCCTGTATGTGTGGGGTGACAACAGACATGGCCAATTATTGCTTTGTTCCAAAAAATACAAAAAAATATTTAAACCCAATAAAATAGATATAGGAGTAAAACAAGAAGTAAAAAAGTTATTGAGTGGTTGGACAAATGTTTTGCTGTGGTTAGAGGACGGAACTCTCTTATCTTGGGGCAGAAATAATTGGGGACAGCTGGGAACTGATAAAACAGTAATGGCGGGAACTTTCACACATATCAAGCTGCCAGGTTAGTAAACACTTGAACAAGTGAAGTCCCTTTACTTAAAAACTACCACAATACTTCTGTATTGTTCATTTCTTTTAAAGCATTGTCTCACACAGGCAATTTTCCCTGAATTGAGTGCACAAACACCCAGTCCCAAAACAAGTAGTTGTAGGCCATACAAACATTTTTTTGGTGTGAAAATTGAACCCACCACACCCTTAGCAGTACTCAATTGCAGCCATTTTACAATGAAAATCATTACTTAAACAAGGATTTGTTTGGTTACAATTTCAAATGCTATCATTTGAGTGATATAATTGTATAACTAACATAATATTTTTTTTAGATGGCAGACAAGTTCAAGATGTTGCTTTAGGATCAGAGCACACTATTTGCTTAGCTACAGACAACACACTCTGGGCATGGGGATGGAATGAACATTTCAACACAGGAATCGATTTAGGAAACCAAATTCCACAGCCGACTTTAGTGCCTTTGGAAATAGATAAGAATCAAAAAATTACTCAAATCTATGCTGGTGGTGCTCAAAACTTTGTTATTACTGAATAGAAAATCATGTAAGAACATATTATAAAGACTAATTAAATATTGCTATCTGTGATACACATACACCACACAAAAAATGAAATAATGTTTTGTTGGTTGACTCATTCTGGTCGGCAAAAACTAGTGATAATGTGCAACATAGATGTACTTTGTTGATTTTGTTTACAATAAATATATTGTTATTTTATTGTAGTATTAGATCTCTTGATTGTTAACCCTAGAAAGATAACCTTATGCTAATGTACTAAAAACCATATGCCTCAGAGGCGCATGTTTTTTAGATGCGTATATTTTGTGTTAATTATTAATATTTATTATAACTGTTGTGAACCAACCAACCTTTTTATAATATTTTGGAATTGGCAGTATATGTTTTTTATTTTAATAATCTTTTTATACTTTTTGTCAATATTTAAAAGAAGAAAAACAAAAGGAGTTATGTAAAAATGATAGTAAAGACTAAAGCATTTAGGAAAAGTCCGTATTTTATTGAGTAATTCTAGATCTAGTGGCTCCCATCCTCCACAATAACTATACTAGTCATTTAAAAGAACTAGTATTATTTTATAAATAAAATACGTTTTTTAATATAAATTGTTCTATTTTAATAAATTTAAACACAAGTCATTAGACTTCTAGGATAATATTAGCAAAAATCAGCAGTCTTCCAATTTTGGAAGCGAAAATAATAAAATACCACTAGAAATAGATTTTTTCTTAGAATTACGAAGTTAGTAATATAATCGGTTAAAAAAAAGTAAACATAAATTAATAAATTCACTCTAAAGACTAGTGACAAGCATCTTTCTTGTATGCGCCACAAACCGCTTTTATGCATTTAGTACAGGTCATCTTTGACATTCGCTTATTTTTGGATGAACAGCAGCTACAGTAAGGCCTTTTTTAACTGAAGGTTTATCTACATCATCTTGGGAAACCTGAGCAACAGGTTTTGGAATAATATTTTTCGTATTATTTCGCATATGCCTTGGCAAAGTGCGGACTTCCAGTCTTTGTGACATCCATGGTGCAGTCAACTGAGTTCAGAGTTTTTTCATGTAGAGAGTGCAGAAAATCTTAAAAAAACAAAGTAAAAAAATATGAAAGCTCATATTCACAAAAGTTACATAAAAGATAACCATACGCCTCGCGAGCGCATCAAGTAGTCGTAACAACGTAAACGTGATACCTACCGTAGAGATACAGCCATCCCGTGATAGGGTAGACCGATGGCTTAGTTGGCTGAAAAGGACACGTAATTTTGGACACGCCAAGTGGAAAAATATAGCAATATTTTTGCTGCAACGTAGATTACCTATCTTTCTAGGCAAAAGTATTTCATTGCAGTTGTATAAACTGATTTCCAAAATTTGAACAAAATTCCTTTTTATTGTCTTAGGTTCCATCCAACATACACAATTCACTTTTAGTTACCTATTTTTATCCTTAGTCATGTCTACATACCTGTTTTCATTAAAACTACTTCTTGCACAGGTGTTGTAGTTGGTTGGGTATTAGATGGGCCGGGTTCACTTAACACTTCCTGTATCAGTCTGTCTCGGCACTCTTGAATGAGTTGGGTTCTTCGTCTTTTAACAAATACACATTTAGTAGTACTAGCATCACTGATCCTTTTTCTGCGGTTTTCCTGGCAATAAAATTTTGTAGGCACAACTCCTTCTACCATGATTATCCTCTTGCTTAATCCCATATTATACTGATAATAGTTAGCCATATCTTTCTCAATCTGAAATATTTATCTAAATGTTATTTTAAAGCCAAAATTGTTGATGTATTTAGTGGTAATAAATATCTTTGAATACTGAAATATTTGTGGCTATTCAGGTATAATACAAAAAAACATCTCAATTATCTAACCTTAAAACAGTTGAATAACTATATTGTAAAAATGTTTTTAAGTTAGTAATAACCATTGATTTAAATAGTAGTCAATGGTAATAACATGTTTACTTACATCAAAATGATCCTGACAGAAGAAAATTACCGAACTATCCTTTATTTCTTTAGGATTTCTGTGTGCAAGTTGTAACCACTTATTGCGAACTTTAACATTTTTTGGAACGGTTATAAATAGCTTCTCCGGCGTCTTAATCGTTGTATTTCTGCACTCTGGTACTGCACACCATTTATAACTCATTTTTTCCAGTAAATTACAGCCAGAAACCTTATTAAACTACATAAAACGACAAAACTCTCGATCCGACTTTTATTTTTAGGTAGGGCCACTCGTAGTTTAGCTCTATGCGTATGCGTAGTAGGTTTCTTTACAATATCCCAAGTTTCATTCTTTATTAAGCTTGTTATCTCGGATAGGATTGCTTCTCGCCACCCCACATGATCATCGCTTGATAACGCTTGTTTAAGAGATAATTCAGCCACTGCAGAAAAAAATTCTTCATCATTCTCTTCATGATTTTCATTATTCAGCACTTCACCTTCACCTTGTGAATCTGTCTCATTAACATTACCTTGATGTTCTTCATTTCCTTCCGTTCGTTCTGCATCTCCTGAATGTAATTCTACCATGTTGTATACTTTCTTCGGACGTCCACCACGCTCCCCCTTAATAAGTTTAGGTCTTCCAGGAGCTCGCTTTAAAATTGGCTGTCTACGATAATCCTCCGCAACTTTTTCAATTTGATCCATTTCTTTATCACAATTGCAACGAGAGTTGCCTCTGTTGTCTTGAAAGTTACTACCTCCTAAGCGCTCTTTTACAGTGAGTTCTTGTTCTATGGCAAAATCACCAGCACCTAAGGTAGGTTTTTGTGTGGCTTCATTTGGTACTTCAAATTCTAAAGTTAGAATTATAGGTTTCTCTCGTGTTTGAATATTATTATCAACTTTCAATTCAATATTCTTATCACTATTTAAGGTTTTTACTTCTGTTTGAAATTTAACGTCTCTAGCTTCAATAACTTTGTGTTCAGCTGGAATCCAAATTCGGAATCCCGTCGTAGATCTCAGATATCCAACTAGGATTCCCTCGCTGGCACGTGCATCGAACTTGTCTTTCCCTGGTGTCTTATCCAAAACGTACACTTTGGTACCAAAACTTCGGATACCGTAAAACGGGGTGAATCGAACTGACGGGGGGAATAGAAAAAAAAACTTGGAATAATTTCTGACGTTTTTTATGGCAAACTCGGTATCCCCAATAAAAAACCCGCAACTTTAATCATTTCTTGGTGTAATTTGTCTTAGTCTGGCCACTTTTTATTTGTGGCAGCATCGCTAAAAATGTCAAAAACTCAATCTCAAAGTTGACAACAAAACAAGTCGTTATGTATGAGTGAGTTTGAGCCTCCGTATTTTGGTGAATTTTGGTCATAATAGTTTAAAGTTATCTTCAAATTACGGTCAGTGCCGTTATAAATATATTGTGCTATAATTATAATAGTAAGAATATGCATTATTATATAAAATTGATCTTATTTCGTAAGCCTTGTTTTCTTTAATTTTTCGAGGTGATTAGATACACGAAAGGGGTGAATAGACACGCCTGAGGGGTTAGTAGGCACGCAAATATGGTTAATAGCCACAGCAAAGGGGTGATTAGTTACGAAAGAGGGGTGATTAGCCATGATTATGACAGGGCTGCCACAAAGTTTGTAGTGGTTATCTACAGTTCAAATTTCACTTTTAGTTACTTAAAGCGTTTTTAATTTTCTTGATTATTTTATTTATTTCTTAATTGTTGATTTTGAATGATATTGTTTATAATTCTTGACTGATTTATTATAAAGAAAATTATTTTAAAGTCAAGTGCATTTTTTTTAGTTTTGTTTTCGTGATACTCTCTAAATTTATAACAGTTTTACTAATTTTTATCATTGATGATTTCTATTTGAAATTATAATTTTACTTTAAACTAATAATTAAAGACTCGAGTTTGCTTTCCTTTATCCTAAAAAAATATTTAGGGAAACTACAATGAGGCAGCCCTACGAAATTTTTCTAATCACCCCTCAGGTGTGTTTATTGTCCCCTGATGGCTGGTAATTAGAAATCACGTATATTTTGTGTCTTTTTTTATTAACTACAAACATATCCGAATACAAACAAATATATTTCAATAATTTGGCCTAAGACTCAATAAATACATGCTTTAAAAGATGGATATCAATTCTGCAACATTACGAAAATCGTTACCAAAGTTCGAATACCTATCTATTCACCCCGTTTTACGGTAATCGTTAAGTCCACAGCAGTTCCAGTCTATTTTTCAAAAGGAATGCCTCCATCCAAGCTGCTGGTTAGACAACGGTTACGTACGTAGCATGCTGTCACAACCGCATCCGCCCAAAAGCCTACAGATAGACCAGACGACAACAACATGCACCTAGCCATTTCCAATAAAGTTCTCTTCATGCGTTCGCTGACACCGCTCATCTGAGGAGTATGTGGTATTGTCAATCTTCGTCTGATACCTTCATTCTCTAAAAACTCATCAAACTTGTGATTGCAATATTCACCACCATTGTCAGTCTGAAGAAATTTTATTTTCTTTCCTGTCAACTTCTCAGCATAATTTTTATAAAGTTTAAATGCACTAAATACTGCACTTTTCTTACCTAGTAGATAAACTTTTTGCCACCGGGAACTGTCATCGATAAAGCTTACAAAATATTTCGCGCCTCCTATGGATTGCGTTTTCATCGGACCTACCACATCGGAGTGTACGATACGTAATAACTCATTACACGGTCCACTCGACTTAGAAAAAAGTCATGAACTCATTTTTCTCTTAGCACATATATCGCAATTGGATATATCACGTAAATCTGCCTCTTTTATATTATGCCAGCAACAGTTCAGTAGTTTTACGAGATCTCTATCATTTAAATGACCCATACGCTCATGCCAAGCTAGGATATCAATTGAATCTACAGCAGAATAAGCTTGTTCATTCAATTCCTTAACAAGGTAAAGATTTCCCTTTCGTACAGCTGTCATCACGGTCTTACCAGACGTCGAATCATTTATAAAGGCCCTATTATTAGTAAAATTAATCTCATACCCGTTATCTGCAATTTTTGCTACTGACAGTAAATTGCTACGAAGATCTGGTACGAACAAGGTATTTTTGAAGGTAAATCTCCTGTTTGATGCTGACAACCGTATATCACATTTGCCCTTTACATCAGTCGACAGATTAGATGCTAAGTTAAGTTTATCCTGCAAAACACAAAAGTTATCTGTAAATTTATTTAAATTATTACACAAATGTGATGTACATCCACTACCAAGTATCCAGTCATTCTTTGTAGTTTGTAAAGAGTTCGAAAGATTTGTACAATTAAAAAGAATATCAAAAGTACTGTCCTCTTCCTCTTCTGGATCTGCTTTATATTTAGCATCGTTATTGCTCCGCTTGATCTTATATTCTGAAGCTTTATGACCATATTTATGACATTTGAAGCATTTGTAGGTAAATTTATTGGTCTTAGGTTTTAGTTCTTCCTGTTTTGCATTATTTGATACTCTACGCTTCACGTACATAGCGCCCTCGATATTCTCAGCTTCCGTTGCATTTGAAATGCTAGCTTTTTCTAATATTTTAATTTTAAGCACTTCTGCTTTCGGTAATTCGTCCCTACTTTCCATAGCGCATCTAAAATTCTCATAGCTTTTCGGTAAACTATACAGCAATAAAATCGACAACATATCCTCGTGTATATCAACACCCATATCATTTAACATGTTCGCTGCCTTAAAGAGATCACTTAAATGGACGCTGTACATCATCACCCTCCTTCATACGGCTCAACGTAAGCTTTTTAAGTAGGCTTGCTTTTCTTACCGGACCTTTCGATGCGTATACGGTCTCCAACTTCTTCCATATCTCGCGTGCAGTTACACACCCTCAAATATGTTTTAACTCACCAGGACTTATTGCCATAATCAGGTCGGCCTTCGCCATGTCATCCTTCTCGGACCATTCGCATACCGACTCCATGGCTGCCGGTTTCGTTAGGGAGCCGTTAACATACTTCCAGGCTTGATTTTTTATGAGTAAAGCCTGTACTTGTATTTTCCACGTACCTATCATAATTTTGATGATTCAGCAACATCAGCAACTCTATTTCTTGTGTCGCCATAACTTATTAAAAGCTATTAAACTCTTGGCCAAAGAGAATGTAATACACTATGCTCTTGGCTATCCTGGGCCGATAACATGTTAGAATTTTAGAAGGCTACGCTTCTGTAACGCAAAGTGTGCAACTAGAATCAAAGATTACTTGAGATCAAAATTAAAATAGGTTTATTTTACGTAAGGACTTTTCATTATTCATACCTTTTTGACTCATACCTACTCAGAAAAAACAATCATCTTCAAAAGTGACTTTGTCACGTCAATAGACAATTTTTCTAGCCAGCAGCGCAATTGAATAGAACTTTCAACATTTTTACTGCATTGTTTGCGATATATTAGTGTGATTACAATTTATTATTCTCAAATACTTAATAATAAAAGTCTCCCAAATAAACATTAAATTCTCAAATATTATATCTATTGTAAATTCAGTTGATTTCGTCTCGGTTTATTTGTAGTTTCAACCTTTAGGTACATATTAAATCAAACTAAATTCAGTTACAAAATACATCTTATGTACATGTCACGCATATGACGCATACTAAAATTACATTTTACAAATTACGAATGCGACGCACAGTGGTTCGAAATCGACGCTCCGTGGACATTGAAATCAAAATTTCTTTAGGCGAGAAATTAAAATTGGGACGGCTTTATTTCAGTATCATTTATAATATTTGGTAATATGACAGAGATAGACAGCACCATCTGCGAAACAAAAAATTAATATTTTTTTGTTTGAAGAAAAACACAAAAGTCGATTTTTCTCACAACTTAATAAAACTTAAAGCCTGCAGGTTACATGAGGTGTTGTCCCACATGAGGCGATTTCGAAATGCTATAACACGCACACCCATGCGCGCCGCTTCACTCACAGCAGAGTGTTGAATTTCGAGAAATTCAGTTAGAGATTTTTACGTTGATTTAGATGTGATCTTGAAAATATACAAAGTAACTTTAGTGTGCTAATTTTATTAATTATAATGAGAAATAATGGAATATACAATATAAAAATAACACTCAAATAGAGACTCACTTAAAATATAAATAGATTTTGCAATATTTCTGATGATAATTTAATTCGTTGTTAGTAGATTATGTTAGTAGATACAAAGATTGACTTCATAATTAACCTCTCAAGGACCGCCATTATTTACGTCAACTATTAGTTGAGCCCCGCTGGTACACAAATTTTGTGCCAGCGGGGCTCAACTAATACTTGTTTACTGGCAAGTTTTTGTGCCGCTGGGGCTCTAGAGGTTAACATAAAATATATATATATATATATATATATTTAGTACAAAAACTTATAACTAATACAGAAAAATACTAAGAATAGGTAATTGTATAATTGAGAAATATATAAAATTTACACCAAAATATCAAACATTAAAATCTAGTCTAAGTATTAGTTTCGTCATCGCTATCAAAAAATTCAAATTCAATGTTTTCCTTATCCATGGTATTCGGGTCAATTAAAAGAAGAGACTTCATTTCTTCAGTTAAATCATTTCTACTCTTATTTGTCAGGTTAGGTCAAATGCTTGACAAATATGGGTCTTAGTATACGATGAAAACTTTCTTGGCTTTTAAAACTGAATAATATGTTGGGTACAAATCTACTCCACTTTCTTTCGCAGTTTCTCTTAAAGTTATATACTGCCACTTCGACAATTTCAAAGAAATCAATATACCCAAAGTCTTGCCTTTCAAAAAATTCTTGATCTCTGCTGCTTTTTCAGGATGCTCTATCCGAGATGGGGGGATGAAAAATATATTAATTTTTCATCCCCCCATCTCGGAAAGAGTATTTTTGCTCTTCGATATCTGAGTGCAAAAACCGTTTTTATCCGCTAGAGGATAAAGTAAATTGAAGTTAGAACATCGTGTGTACTAAGTTTGTGAATTCAAAACATCATTAAACCTATTTACTTCTACCTCCATGGGGCCGAATTTATCATACAACTTTTTTTAATTTGTTAAAAACTCAGACTCTGGAACCTTCTTGGTGTACTTACTTTTTTTAAATTTGCTTTGCGGGCCATTTTTCTTTTTTTGCATTTAGTCATTTCCTCGCTGAGGTGGGATGAAAAGTTACGTGTTGCACTTGAGTGCAAGATTTTTCACCTCGTGCTCTTTTGATTCCCTCGCTGACGCTCAGGATTCTAATGTTTGAATCACTCGCTGCACTCGTGATTCAATTTTAGAATCCTTCGCTTGCTCGGTCATCAATATTGAGCACGCAGTTAAAAAGCAACTTTGCAATCTTGTATAACTAATAACTATTATTAAATCTTTCACGTCCTCATTCTCCTCACTACAACTCACTGCAGCAGCATATGTAAGTTCCTGAGAGTCGTAAGTTAAAAGTTCTTCTATTCTTCTCTTCTTCTGTTTTTGGCATAATTCTGAGAAAGGTTTTCTTGGGCTCCTTTTTAGTGTTGTAGTGCTAACAGTACATGTAGTTACTTTGGACGTGGATACATCTCCATTTATACTACTACCACGGGGAATTTTCGGAATAATAAAATAAGAACCGACAAGTAACAGGTTTAGAACTTGCGAAGGCTATACTATAATTCGTATATGAAAACTAGCCAAGTCAGACCTTAGGCTACAATATATTCTCCTAAGTTATAAGAATAAATGATATTTTATATTGTTATAAATAAATTTCAGGACTGACCATTGAACTTGGCACCCATTTAGATTTCACTTCTTTTGTCGTTGAAGTCAACAACCAAGGCATATTTAATAATGTTGAACTTGGCTCTCATTTCACATTTATGTTTTTGATGGGATATCATTACTTTTTGTACATAAATTAGTAGTAGGTACTTATTTATAACAAAGCTAATACTAAATGGTTTTTTGTTAAACTACTGTATTTTCCTACGTTTACGGGGTATAATTGTCCTTTTTATGTTATTTTCTATATTATCTTGTACCTTTGAAATGTTCGAGTGAATTGCCCATTCAGTATCCGGAATTCATTTTACGCGTTTTGCCTCCATGGTGTAGTGACCCTCTAAGATAATAGGTGGCGCTAGTGGTTGTAGAGTACGGTTAGTTACGCGTAATAAATACGAAAATGTACTATATTCTTATTTATAAGTACAAAAACGGATAAATTTGGATTAAGAAAAATTAAGGGTGGTATTCAACTCGTTATATATTCACGTAATAATCTTAAATCCACATATAGAGATTTACAGGCACTAATTATAAGTTAAGTGAAAATTATAATAAAATGATAAAAAATTACCAGTTTCTGATTTTTTCCTTTGTATTCACCTAATTACCTATCTGTATGCCAAATTTGAACTTTCTAGGTCATCTGAAACTGGGTTATAGTTTTGATCTATAGGTCAGTCATAAAAATGACGATTTTTGGACGTTAATATCTAAATAACCGTTTGAGATATGTTAATAAAATTTGGAACACATATGTATCTCGCCAGTCTCAATATATGAGCTAAATTTGACAAGTTTAGGTGAAATAGTTTTTGAGTTATGAGGGGCTCAAAAGTGGCACCAAATGGTTCGTGTAATATTACACATGGTGAGCTGCGCGCCCGTACTTGGCTTGACACGCTCCCGCGTGTCTAGATATCTCAAAAACTGCTGACCCGATCTCGTTCAAACCAATTTTCTTTGAAAGTTTACATTAAGCACAGACATATTATATTTCTTTTAGATTTTTCCTCCATTATTATAAAAGTTAGAGGGGGACACACACATTTTACCAGTTTGTAAGCGTATATCTTTAAACGATTGACTTTATGAAAAAGTGTTTTTAGAAACCTCAATGTAATTTTCAAAAACATTTCTACATATAGCACACACGCATTGGTTTCATGAAAAGAAATATTTTCAGTTACGCCTTTTTTTCTTAATTCCGCTTTCAAAGCTTTCACATTCATCGCCAAATAATCCATATTTGCGGTAATTTCACGAAGGAGATCATTTTTCAACAGATAAATTCCCACCTAGGACAAATGTTTGTGTGGTGAGCACGGTCATTTGTTCTTTGTCTGGGTGTAATTTATCTATAATATGTATGTATTTAGAAATATATATGTATGTTTATCAGTTGTCTAGTACCCATACCACAAGCTCTGCTTAGTTTGGGACTAGATGGCGTTGTGTGAAAAGTTGTGGAATATTTATTATTATTATTTATTATTGTCACGAAGCCCGCTAAAACCAGTAAAAATTTAAATTTTTTGGACATCACGCGACACAAGCGCCTCTAGTGGCAAACTCACACGCGATAGCCCCCATTGAAACAGTTTTAGCGACTTCTAGCGACTTAAGATAATAAATCTAGGGAGAAGATTTTGCTGGAGTTGACAACACTACTTTTCTTACATTTTTTTATCTATTCCATGTTTATGTTAAACACACATTATTAGTAACGGTGGGCGAAAGCGTTATTTCCATCCATCTTCCATCTTCGACCACATCATCACTTACCATCAGGTGAGATTGTGGTCAAACGCGAGCCTATTATCAATAAAAAAATATATATTTACATTAAGTTTTCTAAATGTTTTTCGAAATATAGCCAGATATTTTTTAAAAGCATGTTTTATACTAGTTTTTACTAAGTATTTGTTCATATAACAAATATTTTAATTATCACAAGTTCACATTTCAGAATTATTAAAAAGGGCTATAATATTTTTTGCGTAATGATATCCTCAAGTCTACAAAAATCTTTTTTTTTATTGATAATAGGCTTGCGTTTGACCACCATCTCACCTGATGGTAAGTGATGATGTGGTTGAAGATGGAGCACGCTTGCCTAGAAGTAACCTATTCACTCTTGACTTGACTCCCAGGTTATAGCGATCAGGAAACACAGACTCCGGCAGGGAATTCCACTCCTTAGCAGTACGCACAATGAAAGTATTCCCAAAACGTTTATAATATAAACATAAGAATTTAACATTGCTATTTTGAGTAAATTAGTATGCAAGGCGCGAGGGAACGAGCCAGAAGTACGGAATCACTCACCGTCTCACTCCTGGGTTAGCCGAAAATGCCCGATTGCGCGTACCTACATCGTTCGGTAGATTTCGTTCCATGTAGTGACTCGTGTCACTGTAGTGATTATAGTACCTGTGTTATTTCACCACTGTTATTTTAGAACGTTGTTCATGATCAGTCACAGTGATCATTTCAGGAGCAAGATAACAACGTTATTTTTGTCGTGACGTTATTTTTCACCCATTTATATATTTATTTTTATTTATTTATTTATTGGCATACATAAGAACACAAGTACATTGGCCGAGAAACACTGGTGCCTGTGGTAGGTAATCAAAACCTGTATTACAGGTCACCAGAATTTCACCCCTCAGAAACTGTTTTACACAAAATAATTTTATGATACCAATACTAAATTACAAGATAAGCAAGCAAATTAAGATACAATAAGAAATTCAAGAGATTAGTGCAGTTACAAACAATGGTATGGTGTGGTGTGTGTTGTGTGAGGTGTGATGTGGTGTATGTGCGTGTGTATAAAATGTTTGTCTGCGGGATTAGGTTAGCTATTTCAGTACTTGCAACAGATCTTCTGTTGCATTATAAGATTGCTTAAGAAGCCAATCCTGAACAACTATCTTGAGATAGTGTTGGTTAAGTTGGTGTACATCTAATTTCTTATGGATACTGTTATAGAGGTAAGGGCCAAGGAAAACAGAGAATCGACGGCTGAAGGCTGTCTTAGTAGAAGCGGATGAGGCCACAAGGTGGTTACGACGCGTGAGCGCAGGTAGATACTGAGTCAAAGCGTGTTGCTTCATGACGATCGCCAAAATAAATAACTGTCGCACAGTCAACACTTGGCAGTATTCAAAGAGTTCGTCTGTGGGAAATAAGCGGGGCTTGAAACAACAGACCTTGAGGACTGCTCTTTGGGCGCGCTCAATCTTGATTAGATTAGATTTCGCAGCACCTCCCCAGGTGGAGTTGCAGTAACACAAAATTGATTGGCATAGCGCCTGATAGACCATCTTCATAACGTTTGTATTAGCGGGTTGACGCAATTGTTTAAATATATATATAAGTTTTCGAACACGGTTAGATAGGCATTCAATATATTTTTTTTTTTTTATATAATTTTTTTTTTAATTTTTTTTTAATCTTCCTTTTTTTCAATCCATCTTTAATTATTAGTATTATTTATTACACACACTTTTCCTTCTTAATCGAATATCAGTATTAATCAAAGTACGGCACTTTGTGTGTATTAAAAGATTCGTGTAAATACATATGTAAGGTCACGGACAGACACGGCCAGCACTAGTGTGGGGCTGCGGAAGAATTTGGTTTCCCGGGGCCCTGCGCGCACGTGCGAGGAGACATCGGGGTGGTTTTAGCCGGTTAGAGTCCGGCACGCCCCTCCGCCATTTCCGAGGCGGAGGAAGTCCATGAGGATTTCCCCCCGTTAAAAAAAGAAAGGGGTTATTCTTTACACAAAAAATCATAGTTGTCCTTCGATTGCAAAATCTTCAAAAACAACACATGAAAATCGAAAAATTACGAAAATTTCTTTCGATTCGGTCCAGTACTTTTCATAACAGAGTTGTTTTGTGTCAAAAATATTGAAATTTCGGGTAATTAAAAAAAAAAAACATAATTTCTAAACCATAAGTTTCGCTTAACTCAAGTATGTTTTAAATGATCACTTATGATGCTCTCAAGCTGAAAAAAATCTTTGGACCACTGTAAACGGGCCACCCTGTATAAAGCCTACGGCGCCTGGGACATTAAAAATGTTTTGCCTATTATAATTTTTCTGTTTTTATTATAAACAAAGACCCCTATTGAAATAAAAATTTAAGTTTAGGGTTTTAGGCAATAGTAAGAATACACACAAAGCATTTGTTCATGTATTTTCAAGTAATAAACGTTATGATTAGATATGGTCTTCTAATAAAGACGTGGCGGAGGGCACGGAAACGATTCTTCTATAGAAGACCGTGGCGCTCAAAAGGTTAGTCAACCTTGCTGTTAATTACTGAAATAAAACGATAATATGACATGTGATTTTATTGAAATACTAGCTTTTATGTAGAAGTCGAAATAGGTGCTATAATAAAAGCACTATTTGTGCAGCAATACCGCTAATGTTTAGTCAACCATCCTGTTAATGTTACTTCACTAAAATAAAACAATAATATGACATACACATGTGAGTTTATTGAAATATTACACATGTAATTATATCATAATAAATAACAACTATAATAATGACTAAAAGCATATTAAAATTGTGTACAGTGAAAAATGAAAATATGCTGTGAACAATTAAAATATAAAGAAATTGCAAGACTAATAATGACACGCCAACAGTATTATATTCATCTTTTACTGTACACATTCACTATATCAATACAGAGGTATAAAATACTGCAGTTACAGCACTTACTGTATGAAGGCAATGTTGTTTTTTTTTTTTTTATTAAATATCTTTTAATAATAACATTGACTTTACTCTACTAGTCTACTCTTACTTTTTAAATAACGTTTGCAAAAACATAAATGCCATAAATGATAACCTAACTTAATTATTTCTTCCACATTATTTTACGTCAAATTTACAAATAAAAAATTAGAATTCTCAACAATTAGACACACTGGCGTTTACTTAATTTTGAAAAGAATAATTAAATTTTACCCCCAAAAACTTAAATATTTTATGGTCATTGGAACAGTACTTTGTAATAAGCTAGGTATCTAATAACTATTAGCTACATAATGGAGGTTACATAGGAAAAAATAAAGCACCAGCGTTTTTCCAAAGAAATATTCATATTACTAGCACTGCAAAAACTATCTATATACAAACATATAGAAATGCTGTTCTGATGGTAAAAGAATGCCTGACAAGGATTTATGGAAAAAAGTAAGGTCATGGATCACAGATAGCATAGTTTCATATATTGTAGAGCCGGATTAACCCCGTCAGAGGCCCTAAGGCCCAGAGGCCCCCTAGTTGATGCGGGGCCCCTAGGCAGTTGCCTACTCCGCCTAATGGTTAATCCGGCCCTGTTCATATGCACTTTGGATATGTCCATAAAGGCAGCAAACAAAGATAATTAATTATGTAGTATTACACAAATTCATGTTTGGAACTAATGGCAGGGCTAAAAGGCTTGTATGCTCTCGGTTGTACACATAGTTGAACATTTTGGCATGTATTATATAATTTTAACTAGTATGAAAAAGTTTCGTATAACTTTGATCATTTTTTCCGCAACAATTAACAATAGAGAAACTTTAGTAAATATGTAGTACAACAGTGTTAAAATTCACAGGCACAAAGACAAGTTACATTTAATCATCTTATACAACGTGTAACGGAAAGGGTATATACATAAATACCAAGGGCACGGCTTCTGGGTGATATCAAACGATATTGGAATGGTTTTTTAATCCTATCTTTACATGTTCGGAAGTAATGAGAATTTTTTATACCTACCAGAAATCGAACTTTTCAAATTGAAATAAGCACATCACTAGCACTAAGTCAGCTGATCGGTGTCAGTGCAACGAATTAGGTATAATATAGAACACGAACTCCGCTCAAAAATGGTTCCACGCAAAACACAATCAAGTAGGCGGGGTGAAAAAATACAATCAAAGCGCCTCTCAGTCTGACGTGCGCTCAGTCACAGACGCCAGAATCGTGTTGATTAGTGAAAAATCCAAGAAAAAGCTCGTTTCTGAGGGATAAAAATTATCTCCTGCGAAGTAAGGTGGTGTAAAAGACGGAAAGAAGGAAGTAAAAAAACTAACTGGGATAGCTTATCACTCGTAAGTAAAATAATTTCGTGTTTTATTTTCGTATAGACAACCACGAGTTGTCAGTATTATGCAACAGGTAGCCAGCCAGTTTTTTAACCGACTTCTAAAAAAGGAGGAGGTTCTCAATTCGGATGTTTGTATTTTTTTTTTTATGTTTGTCCACGCATCACTCCGTCGTTTGCCAACCGATTTGAAAAATTCTGATCTTGTTAGAAAGGGTATACTTCCCAAATGGTCCCATGAAAATTTTATCGAAATCGGACAAGCCGTTTCTGAAAAATCAACAAAAGTCTAAAAAAATGTTTACGTTGATGATCTTTTCGTTTACGCTGCATTGCGTTTTTTGTTCGCGCATAACTCCGTCATTTACGAACCGATTTGGAAAATTCACTGACCCACTAAAAAGCACGAAAATAAAAACTTTTTTGCAAAAAATAAAACCGACTTCCATATCAAAACACTACAAAGCCAAAATAATTTTAATTTCGGAAGGCGGTGTGAAAAAAAAAGAAAATACAAAACCAATAACACCGACTACCGAAATTAAAATTATTTTGGCTTTGTAGTGTTTTGATATGGAAGTCGGTTTTATTTTTTGCAAAAAAGTTTTTTAATACCTAACTATTATATATTTATATTAAGTTTTATAAATTGGATGGATTGGTTTGCCTATGTGTTTCTTATTTTAGTTCCCCAAAAAAGAGAATCGACAAAAGAGGGGATGACTGGTAACCAACTAATGCCAGTAGGGTTTGCTCCATACATTTTGGTAACGAAGACATATATTCGTCACGCACTGGCTATCGTATGCTAAAAAAATCAGCTGTGCTTATTTGTACGGTTAATACTGTTGCACAGCATTTCGTGAAAAAATCGGGTAAATCCTAATAACTTAATTTAAGGATTGCTTAAGAATACAAATTTTAAATGACGTCTAATGTGTTTTATGTTATCAGTAGGTATTACACCACGTTGAAACAATGCAGGTCATTAAATCGGCACTCCGTATATGAACTGATAAATAGAGCGAGCCAATATTTAGGAGATGTTTCTGTCCATTTTACTAAACAACAAAGTTTTGTTTTGAGTACCTCGAGTACCCTTAAATTTTGGCTCGTACTTTTTAAAAACCACCTTGTATATTAAATTTACTCTACTCACATATTATATATATTATATATAAATCTAGTTTCACAGCTTATAAGCCTAACGCTCTTCTGGTGGGGGGTTAGCAAATGAATTCTTACCTTATTTATGTACTTTAAGAAATTAATAAATATGAAATTCAGTAGATTCTGAGGAAATAATGATTTCCATTTAAAATAGGTATTAGGTAAGTAATAAAATAACTGTTTCGTTTCCAAAGGGTGTTGTCCAAATGCTTGAAAAATGGACAGAAACTGCGAATAGTCCTTAATTCTTTTTAAAATAAAATATGTATAATAAAATAATTTTCAAGTTTGTTTAAGTAGGATATAAAAATATGGAAATCATTAAAATATTTAACCTGATATCCGTTTAAATTCATTCTTATTTTTATTGGAGGTCAGTGTTTATTTGACTCTAGTAAGTGGCATTCAGCCAAACAGGAATCGTAAAATATTTCCTAACGAATTAGTTTGCAGATTTAGTGCACAGTAATTATTAATTTAATATAATTCGACCTATGTGTACCATAAATCTAAAAAAATAATATATGCATGTCAATATTAATTAAAATCAAATATTTTTTTATTTGAAAACGTATCGTAGGCTGTATGAATCACATCTCCTTTGCCTTACCTACTGACAGACTGACAGTTTGACATTACTGCATTTTCGATTGTTTATTTACTTGATTCTACAATAGCGCTTGCGCATTGAGTTACGTACGGATTACTTTTTTATGGTATAGCAACGACTATGGTAATTTTTCGAAGATTTGGATTTTAGTTGTGCACACGATACCCATTTTTAAACACGGACTTAAGTTGGACCTGCCTAAACGACGACTTGGCATCCTTAACCCTAGACTTATTACGACCAATATTTCAGAAAATGTGTGTAACTGACTTCTACCTAGTTTTTTTGATAATTATTGAAATTGTAATGGGTTACCTACGATTTGTAGTAACATTTGGCGTATATTTCACTCTTGTTCATTTCAGGATTTTTTTTTATATGGCCAACGGGCATTCCCTTTTATGAAGCTTTACACTTTTTGTAACTCAATGTAAAGAGCTTTAATATTAATATATAATATTTGAGTTCATAATAAATTACTGACTCCTACTGCATACTACCATCCTCGCCGCTCGATGTCACAAAACAATCCATCTCGTTCGCACTCGCTTGATTCGATATTTCAGTTTCACTCTAACATTATCTTACTAAATAAAATAGCGCTCCAAATGAATGAATTGACTGATCCATGCGCAGAAAATAAATTTAGCAAAGTATTTTGTTTTGTTTGTGCGCGTGTTGCATTCGTATTATCAGTTTAGTGGTATGAGTTTGGAACCATGTTTTAGCGGGCTTCGTTAGAGAGTTATATTTCTATATCATTCCTAATTCGTTGTGTCAGTGAACTATTTGTAAGTAAAAATAAACCTCTAACTCCTGGTATTTCTGAATAAAAGGTTCCGCATGTTTTATTTTTTGTTTACAAAATATTATTAAGGTGCCCCGGGGCTAAAGCAACTACGGGGTTATTGTAACTACATTAAGAGGGTGCCGAGCCTACGAGACGCGCGGAAAATAGGTATTTACTGCAGCGGGCTAGTCGTGTGCGTTGTCACACACACAATGACAAGTTCGCTCGAGGCCCGCTTGCCATTGCACGACAAAGTTTGCTAACTTTGCATTTTTAAATTTTTTGTCGTTATGTTGAATAAACTTGAAAAACGAATATTAATTATTTAGATGGTTTTATTTATCACACTAATATTATAAAGGCGATAGTTTGTGAATGAATGTGTCTGTTTGCATGTTTGTTACTTCTTCACGCTCAAACGGCTGGATGGATCTAAACGAAGCAA
Source organism: Tholera decimalis (assembly GCA_943138885.2). Taxonomy (NCBI): domain Eukaryota; kingdom Metazoa; phylum Arthropoda; class Insecta; order Lepidoptera; family Noctuidae; genus Tholera; species Tholera decimalis. The sequence continues at coordinate 12,611,090 of OW964553.2, read as the reverse complement.
GTAGGTACATAAATCACAAAAATAAATATACCTATTATATAAAAATTAACGTTTGTATTTACTGTAGTAATACATTATTCGTTCCCTCACTATTCATCCTATTGCAATAAAACTTTGATTTTGTATTAAACTCCTCAGATTTTTTTTAAATTATTATAAGCAATGTGGGTACATTTCACATTACTAGCAATCTTGTTAACCCCTCCAACAAAGCTAAATATGCTTGTGTCTGAAGTGGGTTCACGTCAATAGTGTAATGGGTGGGGTTCGAACCCGTGACCTCTCGATCACAAGTCCGACACCTTATCCATTAGGCTATTGACGCTTCGAAACTGGGTAAGTAGGAAGTTTGGGTAGATGGGTATGCAGTACTTATTTGAATAATAAAACCAGTATGAAATAAAAAAAATATATAATTATGTAATGTCATAATAAAACCAGACTGAACTAAGTTTTGTTTATTAAAATTTCGTTTAGTGCTCGTTTAAATTCTGATGTACTGTCATATTTTTAATAACATTCGGTACTTTAGTACGTGGGGCCATACCAAAAAACCATTTTTCATTAATGCTGTCTAGCGAACTTACTTCGCAGAAAATATAAGCGTAATTTATTTCATAACAATATATGTATCAAGTGTAACTTAATTTAAAAGAAAAAAATAAAAATAAAAGAAATCTATAAATCTCATGTTATATTGCTTATTATAACATTTTACAAAAATTGGACAAGTGCGAGTCAGACTCGCCCATGAAGGGTTCCGTAGTAACTATAATAATATAATATAATATGTATATTTATTTGACGGAAAAAATCCTTACAAATTTCTTAAAACTAGCTTATTTACATTTTTTACAACTACGCTAGATAACTTTGTTTTTCATAGTGTTTGTATGAATTACAAAGTTATATTTGCGGTTTTAGAAAATATGCCGTATCTCAAAAACTGCTGACCCGATATCATTCAAACCAATTTTAGTTAAAAGTTTACATTAGGATTTACAGATATATATATTTTTTAGATTTTTCACTCCACTATTATAGAAGTTAGAGACTTGACATTTGACCACTTTGGAAGCTTATATCTTTTAAACGATTGACTTTATGAAAAAGTGGTTTCAGAAACCCCTATGTCATTTTTAAAGACCTGTCTATAAATACCACACACGCATAGGTTTCATGAAAAAAAATATTTTCAGTTTTAGTTCCATGAATGGGGAGCCCCCCTTTATTTTAAATGATTTTTAATTCTTTTCTTAATATCGGAAAGCGATCATAGAATACATCTACCTACCAAGTTTCACATGTATAGTCTTAATAGTTTTGGAATAAAATAGCTGTGACATACGGACGGACGGACAGACAGACAGACAGACAGACAGACAGACAGACAGACGGACAGACATGACGAAACTATAAGGGTTCCGTTTTTTGCCAATCGGCAACGGAACCCTAAAAAAACGAGTAATTTCTTAAAATATATATTTTTAATTTTGATACACTACACAAATCACAGTATAGTAAGAAAAGAAAAAAGACAAAAAGATACTATACTTTGTAAGAAATAAAAAGACAATAAAACTTATTTCGAATTTTGAAAATACAATTGTAGAAATATCAATGCATCCAAGGTTTGACTTCCAAGCCTGCTTCGTAGTTTATTACCAACATAAGCAGCAGCTGAAAACGCTCGCTTAGGTTTTACACTGGTTGGAGGAATAGACAATAGATACTTATATGCTGTTTCTAAGTGATATCCACTAATTCCTCTATTTTCAAACAGGCTTATTTCACGTCTAATACTATATTTTGCCAACCCCGATTAATTTTGTATTTGTAGTTCACGATCTGGGGATTTCATACTCTTATCAATTTCCAGCTGTAACTTTTCCTTTAGTGTCAATTGGGGTTGGGATTGGGAGGTTTGTGGCCTTAACTCATCATCTGTTTGTGATCCTGATCTTCTTTCTTCTTCTTCCGTGTCATCTCGACTTTTAAGTTTTTTAACAATACACTTTATTTGCTTCCTCACTAAAGCCTGTGTAGGAACTGGAAATAAGTCATGCCATTCCAAATCCGATAATAACTGATTTTCATAATTTTTTCATGGATTTTGTAATAATTCAACACACCAGTCAAATCATCACTTCGTCGTTGCTTCATACGTTCCACTAAGGATGTTTTCATTTTTTGGCAAGTGCTGAGTTTATGCGAGATAGCTGTTTTATAAGAAATTTCAAAGCGGAATCAGCTGTGCATAAATTAGCATCTCGCCGACAGATTGCTTCTACTGTCAATTTAATTGGGGTCAGCACATTAACAATTTTATTTACCAATTCAAAATCAACTTCTTCCAAACGAATTGGATGATTGAGATCTATAGGAGCTTTTTGAATGCAGATTTTTAAAAGATAAAATCGCTGCAGCATTGTTAAAAGACTATTCCACCTGGTTTTACAGTCCAAAAGAAGTGGCAACTCTTTTCCATGTTCAATTTTCACATATTTTTGAAGTACTGTTTCATTTTTCAATGGTGATCTTTTGAAATACACTCTACACTTTTGCGGATATTCTTTATCGGCTCATTAATGTTTTCATCTTGGGTTAACTCTGGTATGTGTTATAGCGCAAGGTCATTTTGTGACATTAAGATTAAGTCTGATTCTGGACTGTCTAAGTCTTCTAAATGTTCATCATCATGGCTGTCGTCCATATGATCAGCAGCCACAGATGGTTCATTTATAGTATCATCTGAGGTAGAGCTGTCTTGCAAATAATTATGTTTTTCATAAAGTCAGTATCCAGGGAAATATGTAATTTACTTAGACGCTCTTTCAATATACGAAGACAATTTTCAGCCATACTTTCATACTTCCATAAATAGGAACAAGTCCTAAGTTCCAAATTTTTTTTATATGAATGAACGTTGACAGCCATGTATAGTTTATGGGATGTTGAAGTCCACTTGTCGAAAGAAAGACTAAATCTTTCACCTGCACTTTTCAAATGTTTCAATTCTGCAGTTACTTGCTTTCTGATTTTTTCACTGTAATTCATGACACGTTTTTGAATGGTGACGGCTGACTTTGGTAAACCGTGTATTTTGCAAAGACAAATTTTCTCGAATCATCTGAAGTTATGAATATACTGAATAGAAATCCATCTAATGCAATCATTCTTGCCAAAACATCATCGAGGCTATCGTCGGCACTTTTAGTAAAATATTCATTTAACTTTCGGTTGGCTCTTTTGCAGTATAAAAATTGAATCTATGTCAGCTGCGGATCCCCACAGTAATATACCATAAGACATGATACTGTGGAAATAAGCAAAATAAAATAACCGAGCTGTCGCTACATCAGTTAATTTGCCTAAAATTGCCTAATTTTTCCTACTGCAGCTGAGCTTAATCTACTAGAAAGAGTCCTAATATGATCGCTCCACTGTAACTTTGAATCCATAGTTATACCCAAAAATACAGTTTCCGTAATAACATCGAATATTTTGCCATCAAGGATTAAATTGACACTAGCTTGTGGTACATTAAACAATAAAAACTTCAGACACTTCGGTTTGTTCGCATTAAGTGCGAGATTATTAGCAGCGAACCATTTCGCAAGAACTATCAGACCTTCATTTACATGTAAGGCGCAGCTGAGCTTAATCTACTAGAAAGAGTCCTAATATGATCGCTCCACTGTAACTTTGAATCCATAGTTATACCCAAAAATACAGTTTCCGTAATAACATCGAATATTTTGCCATCAAGGATTAAATTGACACTAGCTTGTGGTACATTAAACAATAAAAACTTCAGACACTTCGGTTTGTTCGCATTAAGTGCGAGATTATTAGCAGCGAACCATTTCGCAAGAACTATCAGACCTTCATTTACATGTAAGGCATCCGCATCTTTCTATCTATTTTAAAAATGAGAGAAGTGTCTTCAGCGAATAGAATTATATCCGATAAGTTGGTCATCATGTAAGGTAGGTCTGTCATCATGACATCACTAGAAAAAGGAAAGGGCCAAGAATTGAACTTGCGGAACGCTCATCTTTGCTAGGGATCGTGCAGATGTCGCTCCATTAACAATAACTTTTTGATGCCTGTTTGATAAATAGGAAAGAACAAGGTCAGCAGAACACGAATCCACGAATTCCGTAATGGTGTAATTTACAGATCATTGTTTTGTGGTCAACGCAATCAAAAACTTTGGAGAGGTCACAAAATATGCCAATTGCATCCTGAGATTTCTCCCAAGATTCCAGAATGTTACGGATGAGCGCTACTCCTGCGTCTGTTGTTGACCTACCTTTCGTGAAACCAAACTGCCGACTATGCAGAATCCCATTTGAGTTAAAATGTGACAGCATCTGGTCCAGCATGATTTTTTCGTACATTTTGCTTAATGCTGGAAGCACATATATTGGTCTATAGTTAGAGGGATCACTCTTACAACCCGACTTAAAAATTAGTACTACTTTACTATGTTTCATTAAATCGGGAAAAGTACCGCTGTCTATACATTAATTAAATATGCCTGTTAGGATAGCAGCAATTGAGTCAATAATATTACCAAGAACCCTAACAGATACACCCCATAAGTCATCAGTGTTTCTTATGTTAAGACTTTGGAATGTTTTTAATTACATCAATAGAAGTGGGCTTAAATGAAAATGTTGTTGTATCCTTATTGAAGTTTTCCTTTAAAAAGATTCTGCTAATGATGGAGAAGAATGTAGAGATTTAGTAACCTCTACTGGAAAATTGGTAAAGTAATATTCCAACTTCTCAGCCACTTTTGACTTATCTGAGATGACCTGATCATCGATGTTCAAAGTCAAATCATTCTAACCCTGTTGGTTTGTGTTTCCAGTTTCTTTGTTTATCACCTTCAACACAGTTTTTATTTTATTGATAGAAATGCTAATTTTATTACTTACTGATTTAGATTTAGCTTAGGCGCATACTCTTTTAAATATCTTTGAGTAGTTTCTTAGATAATTATGGAAGGCTTCATCGAAAGTCAATGATTTTACATGGTATAAGTTGTATAAATTGTCTCTGCTTATTCTTATTCCAGCAGTGGCCTATTCATTAAATTTACATTTATTACTCATTTGAAATTTTTTAACTGGACATGCCTTACTAAATTCGTGGCATAGTGAAGAAAATAATATCCTGTAATTTTCATTGGGGTCATGGGAGTCAAAATTGGCTATTGAAAGATTACTTAACATGTTATCATTAAAAACATTAATTTATTTTTAGTTAGTGGCCTAAACTTAATAGTCTTCTTTAATTGCCGCTTTTTAACCAACTCAAAAGATACAAGTTGACCTGTATGGTCAGACCTAACTCCACTAATTTGAGACGAGTATTTTATAGCACAATTGGTATAAATATTTTCTATGCATGAAGCTGATGTTGGTGTTATTCTTGTTGCTTCCTTGAATGTGCATTTTAAGTTAAATGAACCAAACAATGAAGTAAGCTTGCAGTTTTCAGGTGAATTTACTAACAAATCAATATTTAGGTGACCACAAACGAAAACTAATTTATTATCTCTTATAAGCTTAGGTACTTAAAATTTCTCCCATTATCATTAAGAATGATGACAAGTTTGATGCTGGTGGTCTATAAACCCATAAAAAAGTTTGGCCCTCAACTTCTGTACATGCTACCTCACACAAGCAATCAACAGAGCAAGCGGTGATATATTTTTGTTCCTTATATCTAAGAGAATTACTACATAATATTAAAGTACCACCTCCTACTGAGGACCTGTTGTATGCACTAGTAACTGAAAAAATATTAATTTTAAACAACATTCTATCTGGTTTTAGCCAGGTTTCACAAAAACATAAGATATTTATATCATATTTATCTATTAACATTTCCTCATCTAATATTTTGCCGGAGAAACGATTTATATTCTGATGATATAGTAAAATTGTGTTATTATACCTCTCCTTTGTCACATCTAAGGGTTTAAACAATTAATTACAGTATTATTAGATACCCTAGATAATACTGAATAGTCACTTAACCTAGGATCAGTTAAATTATCAATAACCGAGTGTAAATTGTAAGCTAACAAAGTAGCCAATGAACTTTCGTCGTAAATTCTAAAATGAATGTCAGGATTGCAATCGGTACGCCCAAAAACCTAGTACACGATGTTTGATGCAATATTTTGCAATCGACCACGTTTGCTGAGCAAGCGATATAATGCGGTCGCACTAAGTTCGCCGCGAGCTTCGTGTATTTCGAACAGCAACCGGGTGCACTCATTTTCATCATTTAGCGATAATTTTAGCCCTTACGTTACTTTGTTAATTATACTTAGCAATAAACCCTTGAAGGTTATCAGTGTATTTAACTTAGTAGACACACACGATATCCATATTGAATGTTGAATATTGAATATGGATATCGTGTGTGTTTTAAATTAGATTTCAAAATCAAAGCCAGATTTGCAATCATCACCCCCAAAAACCCATTACACGGTAGCTATATCGAATTGTTGAGAAAAAGTTGCAGCCGCCATCTTGGATTTTAAAATTAATGCCAGATTTGCAATCACCACCCCCAAAAACCCATTACACGATACCCATATCGAATGTTTGAGAAAAAGTTGCATCCGCCATCTTGGATTTTAAAATGAATGCCAGATTTGTAATCACCACCCCCAAAAACCCATTACGCGATACCCATATCGACTGTTTGAGAAAAAGTTGCATCCGCCATCTTGGATTCTGAAATGAATGCCAGATTTGCAATCACCACCCCCAAAAACCCATTACACGGCACCCATATCGAATGTGTGAGTAAAAGTTGCATCCACCATCTTGGATTTAAAAATAAATGCCAGATTTGCAATCACCACCCCCAAAAACCCATTACACGATACCCATATCGAATGTTTGAGAAAAAGTTGCATCCGCCATCTTGGATTTTAAAATGAATGCCAGATTTGCAATCACCACCCCCAAAAACCCATTACACGATACCCATATCGAATGTTTGAGAAAAAGTTGCATCCGCCATCTTGGATTTTAAAATGAATGCCAGATTTGCAATCACCACCCCCAAAAACCCATTACACTGTACCCATATCGAATGTGTGAGAAAAAGTTGCATCCACCATCTTGGATTTAAAAATAAATGCCAGTTTTGCAATCACCACCCCCAAAAACCCATTACACGATACCCATATCGAATGTATGAAAAAAAGTTGCATCCGCCATCTTGGATTTAAAAATGAATGCCAGATTTGCAATCACCACCCCCAAAAACCCATTACACGATACCCATATCAAATGTTTGAGAAAAAGTTGCATCCGCCATCTTGGATTTTAAAGTGAATTTCCGATTTGCAATCACCACCCTCAAAAACCCATTATACGATACCCATATCGAATGTTTGAGAAAATGTTGCATCCGCCATCTTGGATTTTAAAATGAATGCCAGATTTGCAATCACCACCCTCAAAAACCCATTACACGATGCCCATATCGAATTTTTGAGAAAATCTTGCATCCGCCATCTTGGATTTTAAAATAAATTAATAATATGAGAGAATTAAAAAAAAAACTATACTTTCGCCGTTATTTATCTAGTTACAAAAGCCAAAATGTGAACTACTTATCACCTTGTACAAAATATTGCTTTTCCCGATGCATAGCCGTTAACTTTTGAGGAGTTCTCCTGATAATTCACCATCAGCTCTACATCACCATATGCATTGTGACGAGTATAAAGTGCATATCCAAGTAATCGAATCGCAATCCACGAAATACTTATTATAGAGTAGTTTCGGTGGCCATCTGTGGTCTTCATCATCACTTTCACTTCCTCAAATGGTGCTTTTCGGGAGCAACTGCACAAGGTACTATTAGAAATACCCAAAACGCTATAGGTGTGCCTATAATATTTAAAGAGTTCCCTCGCTTTCTCCAGGATCCCATCATCAGATCCTGATTTCATAACAATGGAACCAACTAGAAAATATACCCTTTCAAACGAAAAAAAAAATCAAATCGGTCCAGCCGTTTTCGAGTTATGAGGTAACATACATAAAAAAAGTTTAAGACGAACTGAGAACCGTCTCCTTTTTTTGAAGTCGGTTAAAAAGCAATAGGTAATGACATTACAAAATAGAAATACGTACTTTTTATGAGAATGGCTTTTTTTTCGAAAATTTGCGCCAACTTTCTTCTAATAATATTTTATTTACATTTTCCCATAATAAAACAAATATTGAAAAAAAAATGTTAAATAAATATATATTGAACAATAAAAAGTAATTGTTGGGTATGCATAATAAATCGTAATCAAAAATCAAAAAATATGACTTATGTTATTCAACGGATTGCTGCAATACATACGTACACAATAGATCGCGAATTATCGTTACCCGCGAAACGCTCCACGATGAGACGTGACCACTCTTTGAGCTCCCGTGGACGACTGAATTTTCGACCGGTGTACGTTGCGTATGGTTCAAAATAGCGCGCAAATTAGAAGAAAAAAATAAAATTAAAAAAACCAAGCGACATTTTGGAAATGTTAAAGTCGTAAATTATAGTATGATAATTAGAGAATAATATGAATTGAAGTTTATGAAAAAATTCAACAGTTTACTATCAAAATTCAGCGAAGCACGAGCATGTTTTGTAAGGATTTTTGTCCAACTTTATGTATTTTTGTTTAATAAACTATAAAATATTTTTAAATTTGGCCAAATACATTTGCTAACACATTTATTCTAGTGTTCATTACATATTTTTGTATGGTAATTAACGTACTATTATAGGTTATATTCCTTTAATAGTGAAGACCGTTTTGAGTTATTTTGCTCGGCGCAGGCTTAAATATCTCCCATAGTATTACATTTGTAAATATAACGCCATCTCTAGATTACTGAGCATACCATTATTATTACACACAACTAATAGGTGGCAGCACTGCAGCTAAAAATGAAGGTAAAAAAGGTTGATTTGTCAAACCGCCATTTTGAAACAATTTTGTTCGGACGCACGTGGTGATTAATATCTACAAAAAAATATGTTTTAGAGTGTTTTATTGCTGGTGTTTCAAGTGGAGTGTATTGTTGACAACCGTAAGTAGCTATGATTATTTTTTGCCTAAAGATCCGTTAAAGCTATAACAAGATATGTGTTTAGTTACATTTTCCCTGATAATAACCTAAAATGGGGTAATTGTAACTTTGAGGTTAGTTGCATTTCCCCCGTGTTGGTTTGTATGTAACCATGAAAACAATAGTGATGGGACATGTCGATGTTTTAATTCTGTGAAATGTGATTTTTTATTGATATTGTGTATATTACTGGATTACATATTGCTAATGATGATATGATAGACTGGCCAACTTAGCGCATTCGCTTCATAAATAAAATTAATCTATTGTTTTAGATGGTCCAGAATTATAAACGGAAAACAGAAATAAAATATTCCCAGTAAAATTTGTTAAAAGCACTAGAATATGTTAGGAACAATAAACACCAATCAAGCGGCTGACGTCTATGGAATTCCGACGTCTACTTTGGTTCACCGATTACGCGGATTATGAGGAGTCGTAAAATCATATTGCGGTAGGTCTACTGTTTTCACCAAAGATACAGAAACAAAAATAGCCGGATATATTCACGTAATGGAAAAAAACTGGTTTTCCTTTAACGGTCCAAGAGGTCAAAGTTTTGATATCCGATTACATCAAAAGAAATGGCTTTATTACGCCGTTCAAAAACGACATTCCTGGCGATGACTGGTGCAAGGGGTTTAGGAGCAGAAATAATCTATCCTTAAAAAAACCCCAATCCATGGAGACCGCAAGGCGAAAAGCTTGCAAGCCTTTCATTGTATATAACTATTACGATTTATTACAAAAGACGCAGCAAGAATCATCTATCAAACAACAACATCTATATTTGAAAAGTATATTAAGGAGGTTTTCATTCCCGCGATCGGCTCTAAAAGACCAGTGTTCCTCATATATGATGGGCATTCAACTCATTGCGATCTAAGTGTAATAGAACTTGCTGTAGCAAATGGGATAACGATCCTAAAATTACCACCGCACTCATCCCATATACTACAACCTTTGGATTGCAGCACCATGAAACCTTTAAAAGATCGTTGGGACAGTGAGCTAATCAAATGGCAAAGACTTCATGTAGGGGCTAAATTGCCTAAATCAGAATTCGCGAGAATTCTTACAAACATATGGCATAATTTAAACCCGGTAATTATCGAAAATGGTTTTATTAAGACGGGATCATTTCCTGCTAACCCAAACGCCATCTCGAAAGAAAATGTTGATGCGTTGTCATGGTCTAAATGTGAACACCATCTATAGCAACAGTATTTAGGACTAGATCGAGTACAAGAGCAACCAGAAGAACAGATATCAAATGGACTAGATCGAGTTGAAGAGCAACCAGAAGAACAGATTTCAAATGTCTTCAACCGAAATGATTATGACCCACAATTGCCAAGCCTTTTAAGTTTAGTTATAAAATTATTAAATAAACAAATTATTAGTGGTATTGAAATCAAAGACAAAGAAGTAGAGGATATAGAGGAAAAAAATAGCTATTTTAAACAAAAGGACCGAGACAATTGTGAAGAAACTGTAGAAGCCCCTTGTGTGAAGTCCTGGATGGTAAAAGATCCTAAAACTTTTACACTGCCACCAAAAATAAACGAGACTAAAACAGCTTGGTCATCTGGAGTAAAAATACTGGAATGTTAAGCCAATGGAAATCCAATATAGTATGGAGAAACGTGTATCTTTTGAAGAATTAGTTTTAAAAACAATAGCTCGCAATGATTCACCAAGAAATCCAAAGAAACGCATTAATAGTGCTGAAATATTAACTTCTAAAGATGTAATGAGTCGTATTCGAAAAGAGAAAGAAGAAAAAGAAGCGAAATTAAAAAAGGACAAAAAATCTTGAAAAAAAAGTCTAATAATCAAAAACACAAAAACAAAAATTATCAGAAAAACAACAAGACGTGAAATATTTAGTGTGATCGTGACAGCGTGTGCTCCTATGCGTCAAACAGCTCTATAGAACTAGAAGACATTGATTCCTGGCGCCAAAATACTTTGGAAGAAGCACAATTTGAAGACGATAGTTTTGGCCCATTGACTATAACAAATACAAATAACCAAAATATAACAGGTAATCTGGAAGAGGAAAATTTATTCAAGAAAGAAATAAATAACCAAACAGAAAAGGCGCATGTTTCAAATAAAGAAAATGTTAACGATAAGGAAAAAACATATAAAAAAACACATAAAAAGGAAAAAAAAAACCAAGAGAAAAATAAAAAGAAAACAAAATCAAAAAGAAAAATAAATATAAATAAACGAATAGTCATAGATTCTGAACCATCAACATCCAGCACACAATATTCATCTAATCTTTACTCAAAAATAGGTCAATTTGTTTTGGCGAAATTTGAGTCTTCTAAGGGGAAAAAGTCATACAAATATGTATGCTTACTAGAGAATATCGCTGATGACAAATTAGTTGTTCAAGGATTTAAGTCACAGAAAAGTAAGAGGGAATATAAATTGATTGATAACGACATTTCTATCATTGATAAAAGTGACGTTAATAATTTGCCTCCCAAATCCAAGCTTCATTCATGATAACTCACAAGTAATTTTTCCTAATGATATTGATGTTGTTGAGTATAAGTAAACTAAAACTATTCAGAGGCGCTAGCACGAGTACGCACGCGACTTAAACGTGAAGTAAATACTTCGATTTTAAATTTGAAAATACTCGTTTCGCATATAAAATTAACTCAATATTATGGATTTATTTAAATCTATGAGAAATACTGATTTTGCTTTTCGCCAAAAATTAGACTGTAATTGTATTTTCGATTCAAAATCTGCGTATTTACTTTACGTTTACGTTACGCACTTGTACTAGTGCCTAAGAGGGCCTAGACAAGTGGCAAACGATCAACGACAACGCTCTGTAGTATTTGCTCTAGAGCATAAAGTTGAAAAACTATCAAAGACAACCTGTAATTCCTATTAAAGACTACAGAGCGTTTTCGTTTGACACTAGTCTAGGCCCTCTGTTTAGTTATATAGGTATATAAATAGTATATAGAGTAATTGTTGTTTTTTAATTGTTTGATTATTAGTAGGTATTTAGTAAATAAAAATGTAACTTAATGTTCCTTAGGAACAAGAAATTCCTGTTTGTGTGATTTTTTACTGTGATTGTTAAATGTTACTTCTCAATTATAAAGAGTGTCAACTCGTAAGTTTTGTTACTTTTTTTATTGTTTGATTATAATATTGTAAATTAAAATTTTATTTAATATGTCTTAGGAATAAGAAATTCCTGTTCGTGTGATTTTTTACTGTGTTTTTTAATGTAAGTAATTGTTACTTTTCATAATATTAAAGACTGACAACTCTGTAAGTTTTGTTACTTTTTTTGTTTCATGCTAAGTAGGTACTCAGCAAATTAGAAATGTAACTTAATGTTCCTTAGGAACAAGAAATTCCTGTTTGTGTGATTGTTTACTGTGATTGTTAAATGTTACCTCTCAATTATAAAGACTGACAACTCGTAAATTTATTTCTTTTGCTATTAAAACACTGTGCCATATATCCTGTTGTTATTTTTATTTTCCTCGTAGGGTAAACTCGCATAATTGTGTGACTTACTTAATTCGGAGATACAACTTTTCCACTTCCACAGCGCTATAGGAGTAATATCCAATACATTAAAATTAACCCCGTGGTAGGGTAATAAACCTTTTTGTGTACAATTTTTTGTTAAGATCGTGCGAGTGAGATAGTAACAATCACGTAATTTGTCATTGCGCCTGCCATGTTTGGCGTTTCACCGGTAGCGTGCGACTGTGCTGTCATTATTTAATTAATTTTAAATAGAAAAGGTGAGTGTAAGTTCATGATACTTTGACAATTAGTTGTTAAAAACATATACTTGTTGATACCGATAAAGGTTTTAGTAGTTTTTCATTAGTTTTTGCATAATACCTTATTTCCCGGGTTCAAAAAGTTAACGATTCACAAGATTGCAACTCTAAACAGTGTCACCGAATTAACCAAGCAAATTTTTATTATTTTCAATTCGTGTATTAATAATTGTTTTTAGTACGTATACGTTAGAAGTTTAAGTCAGAAAATATTTATTTTTACTAAGGTAAAAAAGTAGGATCGCTTTCAAGCATTTAAAAATGACCGTTATTTTTTTATCACATAATTAAGTGAGTTAATTTTTTATTTTAGACGGCATGGAGGAAGGCAAAAATAAATCAAATCCGCAATTGAAATTGTTTTGCAGTCAAAAATGAGTCTCTACAGGGCATCAAAAGAATATAAAATGCCGTGTAGTACTTTAAAGATCAATGTTGAAAGGGTGAAAACAGAACGCAAGCAGGACATAACACAAATACATTATACAAATGCAAGAACTTGGATTTGGTCTTACTATCAACCAAATCCGGCAAATCGCTTTTTCACTCGCTGAGACAGCCAAATTCAAGCATAACTTTAACACAAACAAAAAATGTGCAGGATGGAATTGGTGGGTAGGCTTCAAAGAACGTTATGGTTTAAATTTAGGAACTCCCGAAAACCTTTCATCTGGCCGTGCTATTTGTTCAAATCTTGCAATAATAGCTGACTTTTATGAAAAATTAGAAGCTGAACAAAATATTTTAACCACCTAAGACGTATCAAGACCTCAAAACAAAAACAATATAATTATACATGACATATTAACACTACCAAAGTGGAAACCAAATACAAAACACAAAAAAAAGAGAACCATTCCTATAGCTCAGTGTTTGACACCGGTTGCCACAACTTCATCTGCAACCGTATCTGTAAGACATGTCAAAAAAGAAGATAAACGGCGGCAGTTATCCCTTCAGCAGATTAATAAACCAAAATCACGAAGACAAACAAACGAAAATGTCAAACAATCTTCTCAATCGTCAAAGGGATCAAAATCTTCAATCTCGAATGATGATTGGATTTGCAGTGCGTGCAATGGGCTATACTCACAAGATGTTAAGTTACAAAATGCAGCCGACTGGATAACAATCATGCTCGTTCTGTACTAATCCTTATCATACCCATTGACAAAGTCAAATTATAAATGACAACGAAAAAAATTTTGATGTGTGATGGTTGTAGCATTGACGAGTCCAGTGGTGCAGAGTAAAAAACAATTATAGAGTACAATATTGTTTTTTTATTTTTCCCATCTTTTGATTGCATACATAATTATTACTTTCAATATGTTTATATTTTTGGTTAATTTTATTTTTTGTTACTTTTATGTTTAAAAATAATAAATACTCACTTAATTCGGTTATATCAGAATTAGAGAAGTACTATCACCGAATTATAGTGTTTGTCGCAGAATTAGACAAGTCATCGCGGTTTGATTAAGCTCATTTTACGCTGAATTAATTCATTTATGTTAAGATTACACTTACTCATATGATAAACTAGCTTTTGCCCGCGACTTCGTCCGCGTGGAATAGTTACTTTGGGCTAACGTTAAATTTAACCCCGATTTTGAAGCATTCTTCATTGGTGCTCCGCTCCTATTGGCCTTAGCGTAATGATATATAGCCTATAGCTTTTCTCTATAAATTGACTATTTAATTAAAAATATTTTTTCAATTCCAACCAGTAGTTCCTGAGATTATCGCGTTCAAACACACAAACAAACTCTTCAGCCTTATATATTAGCATAGCTGTTGCCCGCGACTTCGTCTTCGACCTCACGGTTCAGTGATTTTGATGTAACACACAGATTAACTTTCGTAATTTAGTAGGGAAATATAATATGTCAATCTATAATACTGTTGAAAAATATCGCAATACCGAACCGCACAATATTATTGTTAATAGCTGTGCCCGCGACTCCGTCAGCGTGTAACTCCGTGTGTGTTATTAAGTTAATGTATTGGTAATATTGTTTAGATCACGTTCACATGAGGCTTAAGTACCTATAGAACGACAATACTTCAGCGCAAAGCTTCCGGGTAAACTATGTTGAAAATTGACCCGTCCGGCACGTGAACATAAAGATTTCTAGAACTGCTAACCCGGGAAAAAGTGACGTACAACTGACCATGCGAGAAACAACTGACACCGAGATCTACTCCAGCAACACGAAGAGTCTGCCCTTGAGGCTTATTAATTGTCATTGCATAACACACCGATACTGGAAATCGCGTTCTTTTAAATTGGAATGGAAAATTATTTGGTATTATGGGAATTCTGGGAATAAAAACGGTTTCTCCTGCACCGCAACCTGTTAAAATTTCAGCCTCGATTATATTTTGATGCAACTGGGTTACTTTTAGCCGAGTTCCATTGCAAAGTTGTGGTGGTTTTAAATTTCGGAGCAAAATAATAATCTGAAAGCTTCGAACTGCTAAGCTATCGGGAGTTACACGTGTTATTGTGAGTCAACCATAAAAGATAGATATATGCTGTCGAGGGATATTTTTTATATAATTTTAAGGAGAACATTTCGGTAATAAATGATTTCTGTGTAGCTTTAACCATTAAGGTTGCACACGCGACGGAAGCTTAAAAAATGGAGCAACTTCTCCCGTTTTCCCAACATTTCCCTTCACTGCTCTGCTCCTATTGATTGTAGCGTGATGAAAAGTATACTATAACCAGCTCAGGAGTATGAACAATAATTGTACCAAGTTTGGTTAAAAGCCGTCGAGTAGTTTTTGTTTCTATAACGGTTATACAGACAGACAGACAGACAGACAGACAGACAGACAAAAATTTTACTGATTGCATTTTTGGCATCAGTATCAATCCCTAATCACCTTCTGATAGTTATTTTGTAAATATATTTCATGTACAGAATTGACCTCTCTACAGATTTATTAAGTATAAATAAAAGACTGATTAATGTTCCTATTAAAAATAAAAATAAAATTTATAAAGATTAACCTGTTTTTTTTTTGTCCCATTCTGTTTTGTCACAGAATTAGATGAGTTTACCCTATCAAACATTCAATAAAATTCGATTATCGACAAAAGTGAAAAGTAAATTCACAACACTAACTATTAACGAAATAGTTGCAATTGTCCCTGAAATTAGGAAATATTTATTTTACTCCAAACTGAGCTTAGGTACTATCGACCAATCTTCCGCATGCTCACCTTTAAGGTTATAATCGCATAACAAGGCTCACGACTCGATCGCCTAATGCATGTATTTTGACCAATAGGATGCATCAAGCGTATTTTAGTAGTGTTCGTAATAGTAAGTATTAATATAATGTTACACGCCCTGTACTCACAAAATTTATATTGTCTCTAATTGGGCGAAACCAGGAAAGGATGTGGTTTGTCACTAGCTGCGCTTCCACAGAAATATTTTCTTAAGTGAGCATGCGTATCTTTGGCTGATAGTACGTGAACTTACGTTTCAAATTCGCCTACGTTATCACGTTGCGTTGAATAACTTTGTTATATTATAATTTTAAGACCAACAGATACACTACGATTGTCATTAGTTGCATTTGCCTCTTATCGGGGTAATTGCAACTTTTTCTACCCCTACTAGAAAATCGTTTAATTATATCAATTCCTTAGGGACTTTCTTTTCAGAACTAGGTTCAATGTAATATTAATGAAATTGTAAATCGGGTAGATTAATCAAATAAAGTAAATTTACATTAAAAATGAAACTGCACAAAATCAAAGTTGGAACCTTATTTTTTCTAGTTGCATTTGCCTCGGGCACCTTACTGACTTTTCCTAAACTTTGATTATTTTTGGGTACTAGCTACAACACAATAAATAAGTCTAGGTATCAAAATCTAAATAAACCTGCTTGCATTGTCACGTGTATCATTTACACACTTGTTGGTTTTTTACGTATAGTGCGTTTCACGAAAGAATTCCCTTCGTCGTTATATTGGCACACCTGACTGTCAAGAACGTCAAACGCTAGACGCATCGTAGGCTTTGTTGAGTTTTTCCAAGATTTATTGTTGTTTTACGGTTTTAATCATGCCGAAGACACTTAAAAGTGGTGAGAGAGAGTTGGTGTTGAAAGTCAAAACGTTTTGTGAGAGTGAAAAACGTAACAAAGCGCCAATAATTCCATTAGAATGTGTGAGACTTCGCGTCGCCGCCATGACAG
Organism: Tholera decimalis; assembly: GCA_943138885.2. Taxonomy (NCBI): domain Eukaryota; kingdom Metazoa; phylum Arthropoda; class Insecta; order Lepidoptera; family Noctuidae; genus Tholera; species Tholera decimalis. The sequence goes on along the minus strand of OW964553.2, from coordinate 12,593,867 downwards.
GTTAGTAAAATAGGGTTGCCATTGCCAGAACTAGATGCTCCCTAGTCCCCGCTGCTACCCCGTAGGTGCCTACCTACACCTTTTATTTTATATACATTTTAAAAAGTACGTAAGTTGATATACACATAAACTAGAAACTTCTCCAAGAAATAAGTAAATATATTTTTGATGTGTAATTAAATTTAAAAAACTAACTTATCTTAAATTTGTAAACTATTATAATAAGTTATAATTACACCGGGTAATTATTTACAGCTATGTCTCTTTGGATTCCGGGTAAATAATTTAGTTTACTTTAATTAAACAGTCCAATATAGGGACTTCTTATTTGTGCTATAATTTATTAACACATTGTTTTAGGCATTTCTGAAAAAACCGTATCAAAAATTGCTAAAGAAGGAGAGGTTGCTGCTAGTACTTCAACAAAAATTTCAACTCCGGGCAAGCATCGTCCTAGAGAAAAAAGGATTAAGCTGGATGATTTTGAACTGTGTGCATTACGTCACAAAATTCACGAATTTTATGTTGTGAAGAAGGAGTTACCTACTCTTACTAAATTGTTGCACGAAATGCGAAATGAAATTGATTTCAAGGGTAGTCGTACCACTTTGTGGAGAATTATGAAAGAGTTAGGATTTTATTTCAAAAAATGTAGATCCAAAAGAAAGGTGCTAATGGAAAGATACGACATTGTAGCATGGCGGTTTCGATATTTGGAAGAAATTCGAAATAATCGTCTCGGCGAACAACGACCAGTCGTCTATTTGGATGAAACATATATTCACTCCACATACTGTGCCGGTAAATGTTGTCATCGGATTCAAAAGGTCCAAGATGGATAATTGTACACGCAGGCGGTAAAATGGGTTTTATACCCAATGCGCAATTGATTTTCAAATCTCAGACTAAATCGGGAGACTATCACGATGACATGAACAGAGAAAATTTCATGAAATGGATTCAAGAGAAGCTTTTACCAAATCTGCCTGCTCAGTCGATAGTGGTAATGGACAATGCCTCATACCATTCGGTAGTGGTGAACAAAGCACCCACTATGTCGAGTACAAAAGCAGAAATGCAAGAGTGGATTACCAATAGAGGTCTCGCATATTTATCGACTATGGTAAAAGGTCAATTATTTGAAATAATTAAAGACCATAAAAAACCACCTATCTACGAAGTCGATTCATTGTTAAAAGAACACGGTCATAAAGTTGTACGACTTCCTCCTTATCATTGTGACCTAAATCCAATCGAACTCATATGGAGTCTTTTGAAAAGGCGCATTGCTGAAAAAAACGTGGGTCAGGAAGCAAAAAATATTGTAAAAATAACTGAAGAGGCATTTTGCAGTATCACGCCAGAAGAGTGGATAAAAGAATGCAGCCACGTAGAAACCATAGAAGATAAGTACTTCAACAATGGAGTAACTGTTGATAACGAAATAGATCGATTTATAATAGAAGTAGGAGATGACAGCGATACTTCAGACGATAGTGACCCTGGAGACAGTGATACTAGTGCTATATCGGGTGTAGGTCCTTTAGAAGAGCACAGTTATTTTAAAAAGTAATTTTGTTGTTAATCATTACAGCTTATTAAGAAGTTTCGCAAATAAATAATTATTATGGTTATATTAAGAGTTTAATTTTATGAATACTTATCTTTACACGTAAGGTATAATTTTCTATAGACCTTTGTTGAAAGGTGACCAAACAGAAAGAACAACCAAAATAAATTTTCGTTTTCAATTTATACTGAATTATTGGGTAATATAATTTTCACAGTTTGGCAACACTTATTTAAGCGCTACCAACATTACAGCGAAGGGACTTCTTTGATGAAACGCACTATAGTTGTCCTTTTGTAGAAGATTACTTTGTAGATTAATAATATTCCACAACACTAACAATTATTATCTTTCCACCCACCACCCACCTTACCCGACTTTTTATTTATTCAATTCACAGATCGAATCCCGTCATCCCGTGCTCTTGAATCGATCTTCTAAAAATTCATTAAAAATCGTAATCAAAATTTTAAACAACATTTAACACACCTTTATTTTATGACATTTACAGTTGCCAGTCAGGTAGGTAGGTACGTCTAAACTTTTAACAAATAATAATTGATAACCTTTCCGGCGTAATTCAATGACTTTCATACAGATGGTTCAGCTACAGATGTAGTCGGTTAAAATAACAATGCTAACTAAACTAATACAGAATACGACCGACGCCTAGCGATTAATTTATAAAATACAGGTATGACATTCGAAATAAGAACTTCTATCAAACCGTCAAATGTTTCAATTTTTGCTTAGTGCTAACATAAACAATGCGGACAAGTTATAAAGTGTCGGCATATTATATAACTAGCTTCCGCCCGCGACTTCGTCCCCGTGGAAAAAAAATCTTCCGATTTTGAAACATTCTTCATTACTGCTCCGCTCCTATTGGTGTTAGCGTGATGATATATAGCCTATAGCCTTCCTCGATAAATGGGCTATCTAACACTGAAAGAATTTTTCAAATCAGAACGGTAGTTCCTGAGATTAGCGCGTTCAAGCAAACAAACAAACAAACAAACAAACAAACAAACTCTTCAGCTTTATAATATTAGTATAGATTGATCTTGTTTGAAATAGATAAACCTACCTATTCGCTGTTTATGATTATCAGCACAATACTTTGGGCAAATATGAACTTGAACTATTATGAGCCCTTATCATAATAATTTTTACACATACGATCCAGGAGATTCGATTCACCTTACTATTGAATCGAGTTGCTTATTGTTCCGAAAAATCGTCAGCTCGTACCATTGAATTGATAACAAATAGAATCCTTACATGCATCCTACCACGAATTGCTTAACCCTAGAAAGATAATCTACGTCCGCGAGACGTATCGTGAAATTAAATTTCGTTGTAGTTTTTTTTATTATTAATCGCAGCGCGCTAGTTGCGCGAATCAACTCAGTCGGCGGACTCGGCGGCCGGAGCTCGCGCTAAGCAGCAGTGGCGACACGGTAAGTGGGTCGGGCCGTAGATTTTGCCACATTAGTTACAACATATCTCTCCGCCACATTAAAAAAAGAAAGTATTGTACTTATATTTTTTTCAATAACAGCATCGTATTTCCTGACAAATGGTGAATAGCGATCAATACATATATGTGGATAAGTTCATAGCCCTGGCAATTTATATAACATTTTGCTACAAAAAGCGATGAATTTTTCGTAAAATACGAATATCCGTTCCGGTAGAGGTGCACTTTGAGCATCAGTAAAATCAAAATGAACAATCTTTTTGATAGTCTGTTTGAACTGACGCTTTATAATAGTAGTTAGCTAGCCACAATTTAAATATCGTTTCGTATATCCTAAGAAAGTTCATCATTTTTCACTCATTTTCAAAAAAAGTAAAAATCCGTTCCTTTGCGCTATTATTTATTGCGCAACTTATATCTGCCCCTTTGGTTGTGTTTAAAAAATAGTAGTATTCGGGTCTGAGTAGTGGCAACACCGAACAAACGTTGTCTATGGTCAAACCGCTGTCAGCGGCCATATTTTTTTCAGTCTGACTTCTGACATCAACATCGTTTGAAAGTAGGAAGTGTCAATTATTTTGCGGAGTTTTTTTTTATATATTAAGGCAAGTTTTTGACTTATACGTAAACTTGTTATTGCGCACGATACAATGAAACGAATGACATCTTTCAAGGCTTAATTTAAATTCAAAAATAGTTTTTTTATTAAGTAATACTTGATTTTGTTTGCGCGACAGTTGCGCCAAAATGACTTTATGTCACTTTGCGATACCAGGGGCGTAGAATTAGCGCCACTAATTTTACGCCACCAAATAAAGGAGCTTGCACACATATTTTTGCAGGTATTTTTAGCTTGCCTTTTATGATTTCGCAATAAACTAAACTCGTTTTTTCGTTCACCCTAGATTAAAAACTTTCAGTTTTGCACTCCCTATTAAGGTAAACACTGAAAATAATATTAATTCGAAAAAAGAAAGTAATGCATCTTCAAATTCGGCTTCGTAGCCTAACTAGTGTGCATGCCTGCGTAGCTTGGGATGATGAATGTCTTGTATGAAAAGCTCCTTCGGTTGCCTTGTGTCTTGATGGAAGTTCTTCAATTCAATTTCAGTAAGATGAACACTTTGATGTGTAATTTCTCTTGGTAAAAAGTAGCCAATAAATGTGCGAACTGTTAATTAATACAATAAAGACTAAAAATTAAAATATACAACTTAAGTCATATCAAAACCTAGCTTAATAACGATAATTCAATGTCTACATGATGATAATATATTTATTATTGGTATAAAATAATATTTATTGATCAAATTTACAAATTGAATATTGAAAAGCAAAAACGTTGAATAAATATAACTAATAAAAAATTAAAATGTCAAAATACATTGCATTCTCTAGTAGTAATTACTAAGTAAAAGTACTAAGTAATTATGTGAAATTTAAATTTCTACAGTTATCTGCAATTTACAAAATTGCACCTTTACAAAAGGTGTCTATAAATTTTCATCTTTATATAAGGCGCTAAAAAGTATTTTGACCCATACACAATAATCGTTTCGTTATTTCAGATGCCTCGGACTCAGTTGGAAAAATCAAGAAGATATAGGGAAAAACTAAAAAGAACTAATCCTGAAAAATATTTAAAAATGAAAAAGAAAAATAAGTTAAGAGCAATTAAAGCTTACCAAAATAAAATAAAAAAAACAATGTTTGACTGATGCACAAAAAGAAGAACATAGGTTAAATTTACGACAGAAAAAAAACAACAATGAACAGTGTCCACACATTCCAGTCCATATCGAGTGAACAATGTTCCAATACGCACCAGGATGATACGGAAGACATTTCAAGTGAAAATAATCTGGAATTTCAAAACATTGTGGCTTCACAAGCTCTAGAGCAAACAAACGAAACTGACACAAACAAACGAAATATGTATTTGAATAGGACAGCAATAAAAAATATACAAAGAAATGTAGAAAAAAAAGTGCGTCGGGAAAATATTCAACTGCGTGAAGAAGTACAAAAACTGATGAGAGGATTTAATTCACTACAAAGAGAAATGCGCAAATTAAAAAATGACTTCAAGGATTTGACGAAAAAACTTCATGACAAGGACGATGAAACTGAAACCCACACCAAAAAAAATACTCCCAATAAACGATCACAGGACTTTGTAAATGAGCACTTAATTAATGTCGCAACCCCGGAAAAAGAACGTATTAAAAGAAAGATTTTGGAATACATTGTTCTTACAGACTCTATAAAATCGAAATTTAAAGAATGCCAAAACCAAGATAAAAATACATTTAAAGATGTTGTGGATAACCCGATAGTAAAAAATATAAATTGAAAAGCTGCCTTACAAAGAGTCTTGGACTTAAAACTAGTTTAAAAAGACACAGAGAATTAAAGACTAAAACTAATTTTTACATCACGGTAAAGTAGGTAGGTATGGTTTATTGCGCACGCGCGTAATTGCTTTGGCGGCGCGTCAAGGCGCGGCGGCGGCGGCGTCTTTTATTCCGTCAGTTCGCGCCGACAAAAGAACCAGGCTACTGCAACTTCAAGGCGAAAAAAATTGTATGGACTTTGAGGGGTAAATAATGGTAGATTTTGCTGTCTCACCTGTTCCGTGCGCTTTCTCTTTCTTTCATGACAGTCAGCCATATATGTTTACTTGTCGTATGTCTTGTAGTATTTTGTAAGTTTGTGCTTATTATTTTCTGGCAGTTAGTTACGGTTAATTTTTTATCTTAATTTGTAAAAAGTGTGATCTTGTTCAGTAAACATAATTGTACCATAATGCCACCTAATAGCCGATTTATAACTTGTGAAGTCGTAAAGGTAATGAAAAAAGGAAGTTTATAGCAAAATTTCCATTAGATGAGGCTGGGTAAGTATTGATTTAGATATTTGATTCTATAATTTAATTAAAACATGGTACTAAAAGGCTTAATCGATCTTTTAATTTATAATTTTATTTTGTGATAGTGATGTGCTGTAACGCAAATGGCTCTTATCAATTATCGATAAATGGTGTGTCTGTTTGTAATTGTTTATTAACATTATTAACATTGTTTATAAACAATTACAAACAGACACACCATTTATCGATAATTGATTAATGCCTCTCGCTTTTGCGAGAGGCATTAAATGAAACCGCATTTGCGTTATGTATAATTTTCAGGCAACACACCAAAAATCAGATCACTAGTTTAGTCACAGGACATTTTTTAAGTTTTTCTTAGTTAAAACACAAAGTATCTTCCCGAGCACCTGACTATAGAGGGTGTGTCTCATATCATATAAAGTTATTTGGAATATTTTCATTTCAATAACGTTGCAGTTAATGATTATCAAATACAAGAATAAAGAAGACATGGTCACTGACGTTCTGACGACGGAGCTCCATCGAATGAAATATGAAATGTTTATGACCGCTATGGGTTTGCGTCCAGAAGAAGATCGGGATTAAATTACTGCAATCCTTGACATAATTATATTATTTGGTCTAATAATCTGTAGTAGTTTTATAATTAAGAATATACTGGATTTCTTAAAAACTACAATCCTTGCTTTATTTCTACACAAATCCTTTCTTAAATTTAAAAAAGTTAAAAGAAAGCCCGTTACCGACCTGTATACTTTATCGATATCGATAAAGAAGTTATTACCATTGCTCAGCACTATTTAGTCTGATAGGTTGGTAGTACTGTTGTATGACGTCTTGTTCCCCGTGTATGTTCGTTAAGTTGGTATTGAATTAAACTGTTACCTGTTTTTATTTTTTTAGTATTAAGTCCCGTCTCTTAAAACATAGTGTATTACATTCTCTTTGAAAAGAACACCGCCTGTACGGTAGGCTACTACAGTACTAGGCGCACAGAATTACGGAAGAGATTTATCGTGATATTTGCAAGTAACGTGTAAAGTTATTGACTTACGTAGTGCGGTGACACGTTTGTTATGATTTCAATTTTAGAAACTTACGAAACCGAAAATTTGGTATCAAATTTTAGAGTATTTTATTTTAAGTTGAAACCCTTCCAATATCGTTTGATTTCATCCAAAGAAGCTGTGCCCTTGGTATGTATATACCCTTTCCGTTACACGTTGTATATTTTCTAATGGGTACATACTGCTACATTTTTAACTTTTCCAATTCAAAAGCAATGTTTAGTTATGAGCCTATATTTGAAGATATGGCAGATGCAGGCAGAAGGAGTTGCAAACATTATACCATTCTAAGTAGGTAGATAAACTCTTTATTGTACACCATAACAGAATTAAATAAGGACTTAACAACTACAAAGGGTGTTACAATGGGCGGCCTAAGTATATTGTTACCCAGTAATCTTATTCTAAAGTCAGGTCCTACTTACACTCTGATAGTGATAAAACCCTTCTCAATCAGTACAGCCTAGTCTCAAAATACTGTACTTGCTTCTCTATTCCATTCAAGACAGACTTTAGTGTGGCATGCTGATAATAATTATTTTGATAATTTGTTGTAATGCATTATCTACCAGTAATTATATTATCTTTGTCTTGTCAATTTTTTTTATAATTATTTGTTTTTTTGTTTTCAAGGTCTGTTTGCATCAGAGTGCACAAAACCAAAGTGATCATAAATAATGAAAATAATCATATCAAATGGCAGGCCTTTTTTAGGCCCACATTTTCACTGATACCTGTTTACCTGTTTTCTCTTAGAAAATTATTATTAGTTATTAAAATTATTATTTATGCTATACATGCTACAAATATATATACAGTCGAAACCGAATATAACAACGTCGCTTATAACGACGGATTGGTTATTACGACTTAATGGCAAGGTCCCCGCCTAAACCATATACAAAGTGGAGCAGGACGATTGACATTCCTTTGAACCACGTAAAGAGTGGCATGCTCTTTACCCGTATACAAAAAATCAATCAAATCCAATGAATACTTTAGCCACAGGAAATTATTTTTCATTTTCTTAGAGTCCGTAATAATAGGTAAACATTGTAAGGTCAGGAACCTGTGCAAAAACGTACGATACACGCCTACTTTTTTTATCACAAGACGAGCCGCGCGCGCATTGTCGTGATTTTATGAAGTTTTAGTTGTTATTGTGATTAAAGACGATTTATGATAGTTGAATTAGTGCATAGGTTAGTGTGACTTATTGTTAAGTGTTAGTGTAATATTAGTTAGTTATTTAGGCATTTATTAGGTAGCTAGTTTTGTGATTTAGGTTAGGTTTGTAAGTTTTTTAGTTTAATTATGCCTCAAATAAGGTACACAGCTGCCGAGTACACTGACATGGTACTTATGTACGGAGAATGTCGCCAAAACGCGGCTTTAGCATTGCGTACATATCGAGAGAGATATGGTAACACAAGAACGTGCCCTACCAACAGCCGTGTTTTTTCATCAGTGATCGTTTATTAATTAACAACTCGCAACTTAGGGAGTTTATGCCGCTGACGCTATTGTTGTTCTCCGACTAAAGTACCTACGCTCAGCACCGCCGCTGCCCGCTGCACCCCGCACCAAGCCGCGCAATAGGTCAGTGACTTTTCGTAGATAAAGCGTGTTTCCTTTTTATGCAGTTGATTCTGCTATTTATTTTGTTTGAAAATCGCAATTTTTTAATTTTACACTAACTACTAATCTTCGTATTTTAAAATGTTTTGATGGACTAGTACTGTGCTCGTTTTAATTTAATGTCGTAATTCCAGATCCACATTGTATAAACACTTAAGTAAACATACCGCCTATAACAACATCGGATATAGCGACATATCGCTTAAAACGACGAAACTATCGAAATGCATCGGCTTTAGAGACCAACTGTCACATTTTTGTTCCAGCAAAACTAAACATTTAAGGATTGTTTTGACTTGTTGCTGCAATTTTATTTTAATAATTTTTTTACCGATATTTTTTTGAAAGCAAATTCATACGCCGAATACTGAAATCCTACATATATGTAAATTAAAAACATATTAAATAACCACACATATATGTTTGTCTACTTGTGTATATGTATGTACTGCTTATAACAACTACCGGCTATAGCGTCCGAAGATGTACTGTCCCTTCAATGTCGTTATATCCGGTTTCGACTGTAATTATAATTTACTAGTTTATCATTTACTTGTAGCAGGCATCTGCTGTAGGCAGTATATGTTCATCAGCAAATAAAATAATATGTCCTTAAGCACAGAGAAGTAGTGGTTATTTGGAATAATATTTAAATCATGCAGAAAAACAATTAATAAAATAGCAACTGTTGGAAATGATCATTATCATTAATAAAACAGATTTGTTATTATTGCTTCATATAAAAATGAATTAAACATACTAAGACACATAGGTATATAAATGTCCAGCTTGCATTTGTGCAATATTGAGCAATATTAACAGGTCTTTAATATCATATTCACAAAGCAATGTAGAACAGCCAAGTATGTTCATTATTTCAGATTGCTACCTTTTTCGTTCGCCTTTTTGAGTCTTACGTTTTTCTTTTTTCTCCTCCTTTAGCTGCTTTTGTTTTTCCCTGAAAATTTCAAGATCTGAATATAATTAACAGTATTAGTATATTTAAATAAATAGTGGAACATTTATTTATATTTAGCCTGCTGCAATGACCACCCCAAATTCTTCTAAATGGTATTTCTAAGCCATATACATATGGTCCATATGGTGCATATAACAGCTTATTTCTGAAACCCCACCTGGGCTTGGAGAAACAAATAGGTTTTACTTTAAATCATGAGGTTCACACTAGGGATAGCAATTATTTACAAAAAAAATTGAATTTTAAATCAATTTGAATCATAACCTAATGAATCAGTTCACAAAAGAAACAAGGAAAAGATTCCTTTCATCCTCCTTTCCTTCCTTTTTGCATTTTCAATGTAAATATATATTCATTTTATGAAAAACAAGAAAGATATCATGATTAACAATCTATTAACAATAAAATCAGGGATTCTCTTTCACACAAAAACTACTGAACAGATCTTAATGAAATTTGGTATGTAGATAGCTGACATCCTAGAATAACACATAGGCTAATTTTTATCCCAAAATTCCCACGGGATCGATATTTATGCGGGACAACCCTCCCACGCGGACAAAGTCGCGGGCAGAAGCTAGTAGATAAATGCGGACTTGTGTGAGGATGTATATGTTTGTTGCTCTTTCACGCAAAAACTACTGGACGGATGAAAGTTGGTATAGTCCTCGTCACATAAGTTGGCAAGGTTTTGGCGTAGGGGGGGTAATTTTGCGCATCGCGCACTTAGTGGAAGAAAGAAGTGGTTACTTTTACTGCTTGCCATTATTGCCAACATTTATTTTTAATTTTTTGTCAGAAGAATGTTAAAGAAAGAAGAGGAATTCATTCGTTAATTCGGTATTATAAATAAAATAGATATAAATACATTTAAAAGTGAAAAAAAAATGTATTTAAAAAATACATTAAAAATAATATGTTCTTGTTGTCACGATTAGTTAATAAAACTGCTATCCCTTTTATTCCTCTTTTTTCCCGATGACCTAAAGACAGTGACGAATTCGGAATATCAACCTTCCTTAACACTAGTTAAGAGTAGTAGAGCAGAGTTATTCGTAGACACTAGTCTAACTCTCCTTTCTGATGTTTTAATAGTCTGCATAAAACAGTATTTGGTCCTGGCATTGTAATCAACGTAACAAAAACTAAATTTAAAACAACAACTCGTATCAAAAACAAAGGGTACCCAAGTAACACAGACGTGCTGAATAAAGATTGAGTAAGAGCAATCATCTAGCTAGAGCATATGCTGAATACTAAGCTGAATAACATCTGAGTACCGTCTATTCAGCAGTTATTCAAGCAAAAAGGGCCCCAATTTTGAATGCTTAACTCTGAATAACAGTTGAGCAACATCTGAGTAGGAGCTTAATAACGTTTCACTTAGCTTCATAACTTTTGAATAACAGTTCACATTGTTTTTATTAAGCTCTTACAACTGAGTTATTCAGCTTAGTCGAATTGGTTATTGTATTCAGAATTTATAGAGCATTTAAATTATTGTTTACATTTTTGCAAACAATATTCATACATATTGTCAAAAAGAAATGGAATAAATATTATAATGTCGATGTCGAATGGTGTTGATTTAACATGGCCGGTGAAATTATAAAAGCGGTAAGTAAATTTTAATTTACAAGTTAGAGGTCTGCTACATGTTAATTGTTAGTGCGCAAGTAATTTTGTCGTGAATAGTATGTGATTTTTTTTTGTATTTATTACGCGCCGCGTGAATAATCAAGATAACTGATAGTAAATAGTATTTTTATACATACAAACTAGGTCTAACAAAAGTACTTGCGACGAAATAGGCGAAATAGCTAATACTAGCGATTTTAAACCAACAAAGTAACATGAATCGAGTTGAAAATGTTGTAGTTGTAAGATTAAGCATTTTGGTGATTTCTTAAATTCCTTGTAAGTATAAATTACAAAGATTTTTAATGGCGATCGAAGTTTTGCTTTATAATGCTGAATAAAAGTGCACACATGTCTTGTTACTGAGCTATAACTTGAAAAAGAGTAGTCTCATTGCACTAACTTCTGAATAAAAATTAGATAGTTGGCCACATTTCTACATTACTCAGATTTTTAGGGTTCTCTAATCGAACGCGTCGGGCCTACATTGTCGACTTACGTAGGTACTAATGCTGTAACAACATAATCATGTCATGTGATGATGTGACTCATGTGACCGAAACTCGGCTTGTAAACAAAAAAAAATCTATGAACTGATAGTACCTAACTGAATCATGCGATATTTGACATATCCATGTGGATAAAAACCCCGTTCAATTCATAGACTTAAAAAAAGGTATCAAATTGTTCGTAAAAATTTTCAGTGTTAGGTACGGAAAGATGCGCGGTGCGCGGGAGTTGTGGCGGTGGCAGTGTGAGTGGACAAATGGAACAAACGGCCCGCTCACTCTCACTCTTGCGCCCAGTCGAACTCCGCGCTCGCCCCCGCCCCCACTCCCGCGCACCCGCGTGCTCGCTACCACTTCACAGTCGTGCGTCACACCGACTCGACCGACTACCAATTTCAAATCAGTCAGTCGGTCGCGTTGGTTGCGAGCTTTCGGTGACATTCGCTCACGCGTCATGCAAGTCCCTACCAAATGGTAAACAATAAAACTAACGACGCAATAGGCTAAACTTTGCAGTATGTGTTCCGTTTTTTATCGAGGAAATTTATTATGTTGAACCGACATTAGAATACCTACGTGTCATTGCATCGTAACGATAATTTACATTCATTTCGTTTCAGGAAAATGTCTTTTAAAATAATTTCAACACGTCGCGTGGTAAGGGTGGCACAGAATTGTGTACTGTACCGTCCTTATGGGAGAACAAAGGACAACTTCGATGGCCAAGATATAATGCGGATTTACTAACTAAAGACAGCAGGGTCCAACCTCGCGCAGATTGACGGCTTACAATGAGTTGTACTCTAAAACTAAAAAACTATAAAACTTATGAAGAAGCTGAAGAAGAATTATCGAAAATGCTAAACTTAACGGATACTGACACTGATCTTGATCAGATTGAACCTTCATTTTGTAACTGTGATTTTTAGCTGTTGATAAACAATTTTGTAGGTGAAATAAACGATTAAACTTTTTGACTTAAATTATTTATTTTTAATTAAACTTCGAACTTAGCCTATATATACAGTGTGCAATTAAGATACGAAATACAACTCATTCCTATATTCATTACACACAAACTTGAATTTTACGTCTTGAGGAGATAGGCATATTGAGGCGCGTGTTTCAGTTGGCATTTTAGATTTAAATATATTAAAGTAACTTGATTTTACTGGCTGATCAAAAACTTCAGTCAAACCTGAAACTTTGAAAATGTATAAAAATATATTGACATTTTATTTAAGTATTTTCTCAATTTCCATTATGTCATTTTGGTATATACCAGTCGGAAAATTTGATAGGCTTTGCTATTTGATTTTTCTGGGGTACGGAACCCTCTTCATTGCACGACAACCACGCATGCTGGCTGGGACCGGGTTCACTTTTGTTTAAACTATTTTCATTAATCCTTTGATGACCAGAAACACTTGGACAGTTACTACTGATATTTAAATATTCTTTTAACATTTTTCTTTTGACATAACCGGTTCTCTTATGTTTTTGCCACGACTTTCGATCCATGATGCAAACAACGGAAAAAATAATATCTACGTACAATAATATTTTAATAAAGCTGGTATTAAGCAATGGGCGCTATAACAATACAAATGTGGTCTGTAATTTGAATAAGTTAGTTTCAAATTCTCTATTAAACTGAAAAAAGCTTAATAAAAACATAAATAATATTGTTTATTCAGCAGCTGAATAATTAGTAAGACGTAGAATCTTATCCAGTTTAAAGATAAAATAAAAACAATTATCCAGTATCAAGCTGTATAATAGAACTAGTATTTGCGTGTTACGCATGGTGCAAGCACCCTGCGAGCTTGTGAGAAAAAAAAAAAAAAAAAAAAGGGGGGGTGATGGGGCGGTTTAGTATTTGCGTGTTGCGCGAGGTGCAAGCACCTCGCGTGCTTGTGAAAAAAAAAAAAATGGTGGGGGGTGTTGCACAATTATTTCGACTAAAGCATTGCCTCTCTAAATGAATCTGAAAAAAAAATGTTCCAAGTCTCTTAATTTCCGAGATCCGCCTAAAGGGGGTGAGAAGGGGGGCAAGGGGGGCGACTTTGAAAAATGGTTTTTATTTTACCGAGCCTCCTCTATACGAATCCGTAAAAAACAAAAAATACGGGTCTCGTAGTTTCCGAGATACGATAGGGAGGGGGGAGAAGGGGGGTGAAAAGGGGAGGTTTGGCACTTTTCCCGTAGGTTTGAAAGTTACTTGTTTACGAATCTGTCAAAATATACCCACCTCCCCATCCACCATCTGGGAGAACAATTATGTCAATGAGTGAGTGAGTCAGTGGTGATTTAGCTTTATATAATAGGCTTTATGATATATAATATAACTAGTATTTGCGTGTTGCGCGAGGTGCAAGCACCTCGCGTGCTTGTGAAAAAAAAAAAAAAAAAAAGGGGGGGGGGGGTGATGGGGTGTTTAGTATTTGCGTGTTGCGCGAGGTGCAAGCACCTCGAGAGCTTGTGAAAAAAAAAAAAAAAAGAGGGGGGGGTGATGGGGGGGGGTTGCACAAGTATTTCGACTAAAGCATTGCCCCTCTAAATGAATCTGAAAAAAAAAAAATGTTCCAAGTCTCTTAGATTCCGAGATCCGCCTAAAGGGGGGAGAAGGGGGGCGGGGGGGGGACTTTGAAAAATGGTTTTTACTTTACCGAGCCTCTTCTATACGAATCCGTAAAAAGAAAAAAATACGGGTCTCGTAGTTTCCGAGATACGATAGGGGGGGGGAGAAGGGGGGGGGAAAGGGGAGGTTTGGCACTTTTCCCGTAGGTTTGAGAGTTACTTGTTTACGAATCTGTCAAAATATACCCACCTCCCCATCCACCATCTGGGAGAACAATTGTGTCAATGAGTGAGTCAGTCAGTCAGTGAGTGGTAATTTAGCTTTATATAGTATAATAACTAGTATTTGCGTGTTGCGCGAGGTGCAAGTACCTCGCGCGCTTGTGAAAAAAAAAATTGGGGCGGGGTGATGGGGGGGTTTAGTATTTGCGTGTTGCGCGAGGTGCAAGCACTTCGCGTGCTAGTAAAAAAAAAAAAAAAAAAGGGCGGGGAGATGGGGGGGTGTAGTATTTGCGTGTTGCGCGAGGTGCAAGCACCTCGCGTGCTTGTGAAAAAAAAAAAGGGGGGGGGGTGATGGGGGGGTTTGCACAAGTATTTCGACTAAAGCATTGCCCCTCTAGATGAATCTGAAAAAAAAAAATGTTCCAAGTCTCTTAATTTCCGAGATCCGCCTAAAGGGGGTGAAAAGGGGGGCGGGGGGGAGGACTTTGAATAATGTTTTTTACTTTACCGAGCCTCCTCTACACGAATTCGTAAAAAAAAAATACGGGTCTCGTAGTTTCCGAGATACGATAGGGAGGGGGGAGAAGGGGGGGGGGGGGGGGGGGAAGGGGAGGTTTGGCACTTTTCCCGTAGGTTTCAGAGTTACTTGTTTACGAATCTGTCAAAATATACCCACCTCCCCATCCACCATCTGGGAGAACAATTATGTCAGTGAGTCAGTCAGTGGTAATTTAGCTTTATATAGTATAATAACTAGAATTTGCGTGTCGCGCGAGGAGCAAGCACCTCGCGTGCTTGTGAAAAAAAAAAATGGGGGGGGGGTGACGGGGGGGGGGGTTTAGTATTTGCGTGTTGCGCGAGGTGCAAGCGCCTCGCGTGCTTGTGAAAAAAAATGGGGGGGGGGGGTGACGGGGGGGGGGGGGTTTAGTATTTGCGTGTTGCGCGAGGTGCAAGCGCCTCGCGTGCTTGTGAAAAAAGAAAAGTGGGGGGGGGGTGATGGGGGAAGATGGGGGGGTTAGTATTTGCGTGTTGCGCGAGGTGCAAGCACCTCGCGTACTTGTGAAAAAAAAAAAAAAAATGGTGGGGGTGATGGGGGGGGGTTGCACAATTATTTCGACTAAAGCATTGCCTCTCTAAATGAATCTGAAAAAAAAATGTTCAAAGTCTCTTAATTTCCGAGATCCGCCTAAAGGGGGGGAGAAGGGGGGCGGGGGGGGGACTTTGAAAAATGGTTTTTACTTTACCGAGCCTCCTCTATACGAATCCGTAAAAAGAAAAAAATACGGGTCTCGTAGTTTCCGAGATACGATAGGGGGGGGGAGAAGGGGGGGGGAAAGGGGAGGTTTGGCACTTTTCCCGTAGGTTTGAGAGTTACTTGTTTACGAATCTGTCAAAATATACCCACCTCCCCATCCACCATCTGGGAGAACAATTATGTCAATGAGTGAGTGAGTCAGTCAGTCAGTGAGTGGTAATTTAGCTTTATATAGTATAACTAGTATTTGCGTGTTGCGCGAGGTGCAAGCACCTCGCGTGCTTGTGAAAAAAACTAAAGCATTGCCCCTCTAAATCAAGTATTTGCGTGTTGCGCGAGGTGCAAGCACCTCGCGAGCTTGTGAAAAAAAAAAAAAAAAAAACGGGGGGGGGAAATGGGGGGGGGGGTTGCACAAGTATTTCGACTAAAGCATTGCCCCTCTAAATGAATCTGAAAAAAAAAATGTTCCAAGTCTCTTAGATTCCGAGATCCGCCTAAAGGGGGGGAGAAGGAGGGCAGGGGGGGGGACCTTGATAAATGGTTTTTACTTTACCGAGCCTCCTCTATACGAATCCGTAAAAAACAAAAAATACGGGTCTCGTAGTTTCCGAGATACGATAGGGAGGGGGGAGAAGGGGGGTGAAAAGGGGAGGTTTGGCACTTTTCCCGTAGGTTTGAGAGTTACTTGTTTACGAATCTGTCAAAATATACCCACCTCCCCATCCACCATCTGGGAGAACAATTATGTCAATGAGTCAGTCAGTGAGTGAGTGAGTGAGTGAGTGGTAATTTAGCTTTATATAATATAATATTTAACGATATTATTCAGAAGGTGATACTTTATTCAGAAATTAGCTGTTTCAAACGCTACTAGCTTAGTACTGCTTTAATAAGAGCAATACAGATTATGGTTATTCAGATAAATGCTGCCGGCGGGGCTGTTTTTCAGCTTTAAGCCACCTGGAATGCGTAATGCTAAATAACGTCTGTATAATAATCTTACGGTGATTGGTTATTAAGCCTAAAGAAGGGAAGGACAGAAATACAGAATTTATTAAGCATTCAGAATTTGAAGGGTCCGAACTCAACCTAATCCAGCATTTGGCTATTCCCAAAGCTCTTATACAAACTATATTCATCTTTGAACTGTAAAATGTTCTAAATGTGTACGTTATCTTGCTTACGTGTTACTTGGGTAAGTACAACTTTCGTGAATGCAAGTGTACTCGGGAGCAAATTGAACGAGAACTACTGACGCACCAATCGCGCGCTCGGAGCGGCGCTACGTCATACCCCGCGTCCCGCTGACAACTGCTGACACCTAAAAATCGACTTCTGTGCATTGAACGACTCTTGCCAAGTTATTTGAATACTACTATAAATAGGTAGTTGACAGCCCGGAAAAACTATTAGGTCCGTATTAAGCCGGGTCCGCTGCGACGTGTTTTCGTGGTTGCAAACAGTATAACATTGTTTGCTAACACACAATAACATGTTTGCCGAGACGAATGGATAACATCCCACGTGTTCGCCTGCGGGGAGGGGGAAAGTGACGCATTTTGTGTTCGCGCTCACTCTCCCTATTTTTTAATCTCAGAGACAGAATTTCCACACCTAATCTCATGTCAGGAGGAATCACATCGTACCTCCAAGTTGTTTTCTTTTCTATATCTGGTAAAATTAATGATAACAGCTCTTGATAATCACTTTCTGAACATCTAAAACTAAACAAAAACATTACAACAATAGGCGCAGCGGACGGGCGGTTTTACTAACATGTTCTGCTAACATGTTTTGATAACATGTTTTGTTAGAAAATTGGCGCAGCGGACCCGGCTTTACAGAACGTTACTCAAGTCCAGTTTGAGCCAGGGACCGAAAGGTTAACCCGTATGAGGGTTTTAACCGGGTTAATTTTTAGGATTAGGTTAAAAAACCCTCAATAAAGGTTAACCCGTATTATAGGGTTAATCAGCCTATAAGAAACGGTTTCGACATAAGGTGCATTTTAGCACATAAATCATCTGCAAGAAAGTGACAGAGATAACTACCACGCGGTGTTTGATCGTGTACCGACATGACTCTCGTAGTCACCGCGCAGAATGCATTGAACTTTGAGCCCTATTAATGTTGCACAATACTGTTTTTAATATTGACTAATGTTCGACGCTAAAAAACTTTTTTGCAAAAAAATAAAACCGACTTCCATATCAAAACACTACAAAGCCAAAAATAATTTTAATTTCGGTAGTCGGTGTTATTGGTTTTGTATTTTCGTTTTTTTCACACCGCCTTCCGAAATTAAAATTATTTTTGGCTTTGTAGTGTTTTGATATGGAAGTCGGTTTTATTTTTTTGCAAAAAAGTTTTTATTTTCGCGCTTTTTAGTGGGTCAATTTGTAATTAATCTAGTTATAAAAGCCAAAATGTCAACTACAAAAAACTAAAAACGCGTGAACAAAAAACACAATATAGAGTAACCGAAAAGATCATCAATGTAAATATTTTTTTAGACTTTTGTTGATTTTTCAGAAACGGATTGTTCGATGTCGATAACATTTTCATGGGACCATTTGGGAAGTATACCCTTTCCAACAAAAAAAGAATTTTTCAAATCGGTTGGCGAGCGACGGAGCTATGCCCGAACAAACATAAAAAAAAAAAAAAAAAAAAACAAACAAACATCCGAATTGAGAACCTCCTCCTTTTTCAGAAGTCGGTTAAAAATATTAAAAATAATATTTCGATTCTAGCGCATTTCACCGACCGACACGGTTGAATTGTGAGTGTGTTTGTACTTGTACATATCGTCGTTTGTCGTAGGTACTTAGTAGAACTTTGTTATTTTTAACCGACTTCAAAAAAAGGAGGTTCTCAATTCGTCTTTTTTTTATGTATGTTACCTCATAACACGGAGACGGCTGGACCGATTTGAAAAATTCTTTTTGCGTTTGAATGGGTATACTTTCTAGTTAGTCCCATTGTTACAAAATCAGGATTTGATGATGGGATCCTGGAGAAATCGAGGGAACTCTTCAAATATTATAGGCACACCTATAGCGTTTTGGGTATTTCTTATAGTACCTTGAGCAGTTGCTTCCGAAAAGTACCATTTGGGGAAGTTGAACTGATGATGAAGACCACAGATGGCCACTGAAACTCCTCAATAATAAGTATTTCGTGGATTGCGATTCGATTACTTGAGTACGGATGTTAAACACTTTATGCTCGTCACAATACATATGGTGATGTAGAGCTGATGGTCAAATACCAGGAGAACTCCTCAAAATTTAACGGCTCTGCATCGGGAAAAGCAATATTTTGTAAAAGGTGATAAGTTGTTGACATTATGGCTTTTGTAACTAGATAAATTATAAACCGGCCCACAAAAAGCGTGAAAAAAAATTCTTAGCAAAAATTAGAACCGACTTCCATATCAAAACACTACAAAGCCAAAAATAACTTTAATTTCGGAAGGCGGTGTGAAAAAAAAAGATAATCCAAAACCAATAACACCGACTTTCGAAATTAAAGTTATTTTTGGCTTTGTAGTGTTTTGATGTGGAAGTCGGTTCTAAAGTATACTAAAAAAATTTTTGATCTCTTAATTAGCACATACATAAGTAGCGTTATTACCAACCTGTTTTGAAGTCAAATCTTCTTTAGCATCGTTGTGATTTGAAAGTTTATGAAACGAAAAAGTGACAGTAAAAAGAGATAGACATATAAATTCATAAGAAAAAAAGCCAACATTGAAGGTTTCACTTCTACCACGTGTGAATTGCACACATGTTTTTTTTATAACTACGCGAACTTATAGTGATTTGATAAAGTATGCCTAAAACCAGGCGTCCGTCACTCGCTCAAGTCCACGCGTTATATGCCTACCGCTTCGCGTATCGCCGTCGGTACATCCGACAGTGGGCTGCCGCACGTCTGCCTGAACCTTTTTAAATAATTTTGACAACGTCATAATGGATCGACCTAAAAACAATTGATTTTCCTCCGCTTTGCTACTGTTTCCATTTTGATTACTTATTTATTATAATTATTTACGCGGTTTCGGATATTTTAGACATTAAAATTTAATAATCGCGAAATCAGGAAGGAAAAAAATGCATCTATCATTTTATTAAACTGAAACATATATTTGACCAACAAATTAAAAAAAAATGTTTTTCTACAACATTCGTTTTTTTACCAATATCATCATAGGTACAACCATAGAAATATAATATTATATTTATGGGTACAACCCTAACACATTCGTGGGTCGCGCGGCGGTTAAAACAATCTCAACTCTCTGTGTACGGAATTATGGTACATTTCTTCTCGCTGCAAACAGCTGGTATTATTATTATTATTAGGTACCGCGCACGCATTGAGCTGAATTGCGCCAAGATATTATTATCATCTCCGTGAGCGGTGTCTATGTGTGCGTTGCTCGAGCGTGCTCTTTATGTAGATTGACTTCTGTACCTATCTATTTTGTGGCTGCACAGTGAGACGGTACCGCGTGCCTATCAATTATTGGCCGTTAGCTTAGATGTAGCGCTCGGCGGCTATGTTGCTTACTGGTTTTGCATTACAAGATAAGGACCAAGCGAATACAATCAATGTACAAAATATAAAATCCCACCAAAACATCCTGTAAAAAATTAGCCAAGCCTCGCCTAAGCTGCTTGTTTCTCTATAAAAAGTAATGAAATCTCTAAGCAAAGCGAAGCCAAGTCTAAGGATCTTTACTGCGATTTCCTTATTAATATAGTTAGATTTTATGTAACCGGCCGTTGAACATACTCTATGCACTTTTACTAGTTAATACATCGAAGTCAACGGCCAAGTCACATAAAATCTAACTTAATATATATTAATAAGGAAATCGCAGTAAAGATCCTTAGACTTGGCTTCGCTTTGCTTAGAGATTTCATTACTTTTTATAGAGAAACAAGCAGCTTAGGCGAGGCTTGGCTAATTTTTTACAGGATGTTTTGGTGGGATTTCACTTATTTTTGCAGAAAGCTATTTTTTACTTGATTAGTTTCTTAATTATTCAGACTCCAGTTTCATATTCATTTATAAGAAGGGGCTCGTCACATTGAATAACTTTTGCCAAGGCGCATTTCCATATCTCCCATAGTTTAGCTGAGCTCTAAGGGTTTTTCATCAGATACTTCAGACCTTTAATTTTTTATACACATCAGTAGAAGGGACTCGTCACTCTGAATAACTTTTGTCAAGGCGCATTTCCATATCTCTCATAGTTCAGCTGAGCTCTTAGGGATTATATATATCAGATACTTCAGACCTTCAATTTTTTAATTTCAAAAGAAAGGGCTAACCACGCTTAATAAACTTTGTGAACATAGCATGTCGATAATTTTAATCGTTTGGCTGGTCTGTTACGGTTTCTACTCAGGGTCGTAAGGTACTCCAGATCTTCCATGATCCTAGTTTTGATAGATTTCCCTTCATATAAACCCTACCTCTATGCCAAATTTCAGCTCTCTAGGTTTATGGGAAGTACTAGTTCTATTTTGAAGATCAGCGAGTCTATACATGTCGAAATAGTACAATTTTGCTTTTGCATAACTTAGGAAATAAACAAGCTACAAACATGAAATTTTCTGGTTTAAGTGTGTGCTGGTAGCTTACTAGATAACGATAATTTCAGCGTTCTAAATCTATCCAGAGGTCCCCAAATAGGGGCCTGAAAATACGCCGAAATGGTTCCAGAAAAGGATGGTACGGCAGTGTTTGCTTTGCGCTCGGCTTGGCGGGGGCACTGCCGTGCCCCCAGATCTATGATTGCTGACAAAGCATACGAAATTTAACAGAAATTTTCAAAAGAATTACGAAACAAGCTTATGTGTTTGAAATTTGATTCAGCGACCTATTTAGACCGTGCATTTATGGGCATAAATGTACAATATATTAAAAACGGCATTATAATCATACGCAATTTAGCGACAGAGGAAGTCTACAGGAGTCAAGCAAATTCAGCGTATATTCACCAAACTTTACTGCGTTAACAGAAAATCCTGATGACATAGTTTGCAGAATCCTACTAATCCTACTAATATTATAAATGCGAAAGTTTGTGAGGATGGATGGATGTTTGTTACTCTTTCACGCAAAAACTACAGAACGGATCTGAATGAAATTTGGTAAGTTGATAGTTGACGTCCTGGAATAACACATAGGCTACTTTTTATCCCGGAATTCCCACAGGATCGGGATTTACGCGGGAAAAACCTCCCATGCGGACGAAGTCGCGGGCAAAAGCTAGTTATGTATAATCTCTTGATCAAGTCTTCATCGATACCCGTGATTTCTGCAGAACATTGATAGGTTTGGAAGAATCTCCTTGCCGTATTTCCGTCATTGCTGTTTCCAGAATCTTGACGAGGTTTATCAATGTGTAAACCAAGCAATTTCCGGAAGCGAGTTTGAACGTGCTTCTTTTTCTCTTCTTTAATCTTTTATTCTCTGGAGTCGATTCAGCCCACTTTTCAAATCCTAGGTTATAAGAAATATGCAGAATCATTTCCATACATCTTATCCAAGCATGTAAGGTAGACAGCCCGTATTTAAACGTATCTTCATTCTCAATTCTTGCAGTTACTTTTGTTAGATTGTTCATCTGTCTAGGAGTTGCTCCACAAACAGTACATGAAGCACTCGATGGTGTCTGCGTTAACACTTGAGCAACTTTCCCGTCGATCATTGTCATAAACAGCTCATGTCTTACTCATGTTACCTTCTTTTGCTGCAGGCATTCGCGTTTGACTTAATTCGTTAATTTTTGCTTCAAGTTCTCTTACAACAGCTGTAGTTTTTTCAGGAGTTTCTTTTGCTACTTCCAGAGAAATGGGTCTGCAATATCTAACTGAAGAACATTTTGGATTTTGCGATATAACTACTTTACTTTATTCATCCACTAGTCTCAATGGTACAAGTGAAACTATAAACATATTAGCATCCGATATTTGTTCATTTTCTTTCGGTAAAACTTGTTTATACTCACTTTGTCCCGAGGATCCATCGCAACCCCATTTGCTACACAGTTTGAGACGGGTGAACTTTTTCGAAACCGAGTCTATTTTTAAAATACGACAGGCAGTATGATCTAAGAGTTCTTGAAGGTTCACTTTAGCACTTATATTCGTTACGGATATGCTTGACGCAAGAGGATAGCAATCCTTCTTTGCTTCAACCAAAATTTGGTATGATGGAAATACCGAAAATAAGTTTTTCTCAACAAGTCTCAGCCTCAGGTAGGAATATTAAGCTTTGGATAGATCGGTTTCAATATATATACATAATGCTTCTTCTTTGGTATGGGAAGGTACACCATCTGGACTTCGTAAAATGTTTCGTAAAATGACTTTTTCTCCTCCTTTTCTGTATTTCTCGTAATACTCACAATTGAAGCTTCATCATTTTCACCCATAGATCGTAAACCTTGAACATAAGCGTAATGCACATACCCCATTCCATACTCCTGGAGTAATTCCAAGTTTTTACGTTTTTTTCGTACTCTCCGAACACGTCAGGATTTTCTTTTTTTTCACGTACTCTAAACTCGCCATTTAACCAATTTGTGTTTTGGCTCTCGAAGCGATCTTGTTTTCTTTGAGCTTTCACCCATTTTTGGTTACAAATCGTAATCAAATTTCTTTGAATACTTTGCATAACCGTGCTCACATCTGTTGTTGATAAATGGATATTGTCCAACAAATATTTTTCAATATCTGAAGTACTTTTCCCGCTTATTATCTGAGCACACATATCGCGTCGAAAACACACAAATTCACTCATTTTAAACTTTTTTCAGCAAATTCACAGTTACCGAAGGAAGGTATTCGGACACTTTGATGAACACGCTGCAAACCCGAGTATTTATAGGACTCTAGTTTCAGTAACTTGTGCAAAACCAATAAGAAAATTGATAAAAACAGTTTTCACACTAATACTTATTATAATTACAACAACAGATACGAACTATGCAACATGATTTTTATCATACGTGTGGTTAAAATGGTCACCGCAAAAAAAAAATATCGTGTGAAATTATATTAAGGTCGACATTTTTGCTTCTAGTTCGAAATGGCGCAGCAATGACGCAGGTTTTTTTTGTATTACTGAATAGGTAAGATATCTAAACATGTCATTAACTTGAAATCGGGAGCCATCGGTAACAAGGAAACCTCAACTTGAAAATTAAATAGACGTAAAATTTTCTTATGACAATTAAAAATTCTATTAAAAAATTCGAAAAAGTATTTTTCATCACAAAATAACGTAGTTGTGAACACAAAAAGTGTCTAGGGATCAACATATATTTTTGCAATAACTTTTCTCCTGATTGATATTAATTAAAATTTTCTTTAAGGATTCATCAAATAAAGTGTTTTCGTTTGTCACAGTAACGATAAACCAAGTCACCTTTGCATTAATAAAGAAATTTGCCATTTTCCTAATAAAGGGATTTTTGACATTTGAACCACTAACATTAAAGTTCGAAAAAAAGACTGAAATAACAGTTTTCTTTAAAATTTTATTGGGTAACTTAAACAATTAATAATCCGTGTTTCTACCGCGAACACTAACAACACAAGAACATCGGTTTGGCATACTCAAAATGAGTTCATCCAAATCACGCTGTGGAATAGCCGCCCATGTTCGTTGCAACAACAAAAAAAGGTCTTCTTGCGACTGGATACCCTCCATATTCGGCAGAGCTCTTCTCTGTAGCATATCCCATGCATGCTCAATCGGGTTCAAGTCTGGCGACTGAGCAGGCCAGAGCAGGACATTGATGTTAGCTGCGGCGAGAGTGTCTTACAACTCTTGCGGTGTGCGGTCGTGCATTATCATGCATTAACTGAAATAAGGGACCGATTTGCACTTGTAGAGGAACGATGACGTCAGATACAATCGTCTCAGCATAAATTTGAGCGTTGAGGTTGCCTCTGATCCAAATCAACTCAGTTCTTCCGCCGATCCAAATACCCGCCCATACCATGATGGTTCCACCACTATAAGGATGGACTTCCTGGCAGGATTTTAATCGCTGTTGGCGTCCAGGGGTTCTCCAGTGTCGTATACGTCTTGTATCCGGTCTCATACCAAAACGAGACTCATCAGAAAAGCACACGAAACGCCATTGTTCTTCTGCCCAATTTCTGTGTTCAAGAGCCCATTGATATCGAATCCTACGATTGTGCATTGCTATAGGTGGTACCCGTAGCGGTCTTCGGGAATGAAGGTTCACTTCATGCAAGCGGTTTCTGACTGTTTGGTCGCTAATTAAGTTCCCTGAAGAGTGATGAAGCCTCACGGCTAACATCATGGCGGTTATTGTTGGAGCTCTTCGAGTTAAGATTTGAATGTATCGGTCTTGTCTCCGTGTGGTGCAGCGATACCGTCCTCCATGGCGCTCAGCCACGGTACCAGTGCTTCGGTAACGTGTCCAAAGTCGACTGAAAACACTCTGACTTGTATTCAGAGCTAAAGCCACAGTACGTTGCCGGGAACCAGCTTCTATCATTCCCACGGCTCTGAGCATTTCTTCCCTGCTTAAATGACGTCGCCGCTCCATAATAACGTTGGTTTTAATCAGTAGTAGGGAAACAGTAGCACTAATAATGTCTTCAATGCGTTGTATGTTTTTATAGGGAAAATATTGACAGCTGATTTTCATCTTTTACTCGAATTTGATTAACAGTTCCTGTTTCAAATTATGAAATGCACCAAAAAGGATCCATATAAATTTATAAAATCATAAATTTATTACAAAGCCACATCTCAATCTCAAGAAATCCGCATAAAAATGCTTGATCCCTAGACACTTTTGATGTGTGTATACTCAGATTCAAATCAAGCCTCAAGCAGAGAATATCTATTGTCTATGCATCAGTCTATTTTTTTTTTTGGTTTTGGCATTGCACTGTTTGTGCTTATTGCCACTGACAATATTTTATTTGATCAAAACGTAGGGATCAAGTACTCGCGAAATGATAAAATAATACAACAGGAAATTTGGAATAAGAAAGGAGATTAGTTTTGTTAAATAAATATAATACTAAATAATAACAAGATAAATGGAAATTTAGTACAACAGAAAACTGTACATAACCATTTAACGCCACCAGGTGGCCCAACAAAAAGGCCAACTCGGTGCATAAACTAAGAAATATGTACACAGTAAAATAAGTACAATTTTTTTAAATATTAATGCTTAAATAGCTATATCGTTATTTACAAGAAAAAGAGCGATGGTTTTATAAATATCTACATTAAAATTAAACAAAATACATGAAATAGAAGTGGGAAAAGGGACTCGGAGGGAAACAAGGCTTTGGAAAAGTGAGGAGTGGTCATAAAGGGGGCAGGAAAAAATAAGGTGTTTCAGATCTCCCACTTCAGCGCCACATTCACACGTAGGGTTCTGCACAATTTTTTTTTTTTTTTTCTCTTTCTGCAACACGGCAATCTGTTGTTCACAACAATAAGCCACTGATTTGTCTGATACTATTATCTGTTTGTGGTTTTTAGCTTGGAGAGACACTTCTCAAGGGGGTGGCTCATTCCATCCTGGTAAATCTATCTTGTAGAGTTGGAACACTGTGTCTTTTTAGTCTTTTGTATTGAAGGCTTTGATCTCCAGTTAGTCTGAGAGCAAGCTCGTTTTTATGCTTAGAGAGCCTTTTTTGATATTTGATATGTTTAACAGTTGGTAGTTTTATGTCAAGATATATTAGTTTATTACTGATATAAAATGGAATGTTAAAGATGGCTCTCAGTGTTTTTGTTTGAAACCTTTCTAATATCTCTATATTACTGTTGCTGGCTGTACCCCAGAGCTGGATACCATAGGTCCAAATTGGTTTTAGGATGGCTTTGTATATTGTCAATTTGCTGTGTGTGGTCATTTGTGAGTGGCGTCCTATTAACCAGTACATACTACGTAATTTTAAATCTAATTGCTTTCTCTTTGTCCATATATGTTTTTGCCATGTCAGCCTTCTGTTCTGGTTCTGCACAATGCCAAGTCTGGCAAGATGAGCAGGAGTGCACACGTGACCCAATCGCATACGTATTAATATTGTTGTAATCTTTTTGCTTGACTTGTACTTGCTAAACCAAGGTTTCACAAAAATTGATGGCTGAATAGTACGATAAAATTTCCCTTTCACTGATTGCCCGGACCAAAGCTTGCCCGGACCAAAGCTGACCCCAGGATTCCTGTAGATAAACCCTGGGCAGAGCTGCCAGATCTTGGGAGTTATTTTTGTACGGAAAAACGTCTCCACACAATACGGCATCATTAGCTAACTGGTCAGCTCTCTCATTACCTAGAATGCCACAATGTGAGGGTATCCACGCAAAATGCACTGAATACCCCCTAGTAAAACACCTAAAAAGGAGTTCACGTGTTTCAAATATAATATAAGGATTATGAAAATAGAAAGGAAATCTGGCCAAAGATTGTAAGGCACTCCTTGCATCAGTTAAGATGAGTGAATTACGCAAGCCCATCATAAGTATATACTCGACAGCTTTGAATAGACCGTAACATTCTCCCGTAAATACAGATGATTTGGGGGGAGCTTTATTTTTTGAATGATATTATATTGAGAGTGGTATACACCTACACCCACACATGAGTCTCTTCCATGCTTCGAAGCATCTGTAAACAAGAGCTGACAACCTTTCCAGTCTCTATCCATAGTGAAGTAGTTAATGTTATGACATACGTCATCCCGGTAAATGTTAAGGTTATAATGTATGTTTGGTGACATAATTAATGAACTGTAATTAGTAATTACAGTTCATTATCCTATATTATACCATGAACCAACCATACATGGTAATTAATAATTACTAATTACCATCTTCCTATATTTCATGGTAATTACTAATTACCATGAAATATAGGAAGAAATTGAGATTGATGACAGGGAGCTTCAATTACATTGTATTTTCTAAAGCTTTTAACTAAACACGGAGTAGTTTTGTGCCTCCAGTAAGTGGATGAAATTACTTCTTCCGAGAGAATGGAAACTTTAAGTGGATGAAATTACTTCTTCCGAGAGAATGGAAACTTTATTTCGCAAAGGATGATAAGTAAATTGCAAACACCGAGCCATAAATCTATCAGCTAAAAATTGACGTCGTAAATGAAGCGGAGGGTCTCCACATTCCACCTGAAGATAATTAATAGGACTGCTTTTCATTGCACCTGAAACCACTCTGAGTGCCTTGGACTGAACACTGTCCAGTTTCTTAAGACCAGCAACATTAGCAGGTTCCAGCAAAAAAGTCCCATAGTCCAATACGCTTCTAATCAAGATGTTGTACAGTAGTTTTAATGAAAAAGGATGTGCTCCCCACCAAACACCAGAAAGACATCTAATTATGTTGATATTTCGTTCACATTTAGCAGCTATATATTCACAGTGTGGTAAACCAGTAAGATGTGTATCCAGAATAAGGCCTAAAAATTCAACCTGGTTTTAACGGGCATTGGGATATTATTGTACCGTACTGTAACTATAGAATTACGCATTCTAGTAAACAAGACAATGTTGCTTTTATCAATTGACAGGTGCAGACCATTGGTTTCTAGCCAAGTCTTCAGTAAGCTTAGAGAAGAGGTTAAGGAAGTACAAATATTTACAACAGAATGACCAGGTAAATAAAGAAGTAAATCATCTGCATATTGAAGGACTTGTACTGACTCATTTAGAGAGGATTCCAAATCATAAGTGTAGATATTGTAGAGAATTGGACTAAGTACAGAACCTTGAGGGAGACCTTTCCATACAAGACGGGTAAATGTATACCCATCAATATGAAGATTTATAGATCTCTCTGAAAGCATGTTAATTATGAACTTAGACAGCATTGTTGGAACTTGTAATGAATCAAGTTTTTGTTCTAGGATTGATACCAGGACATTATCGTAAGCACTAATATCCAGGAAAGCAGCAATTACAGAATTATTAGAAGAGAAGGCTAAGCGAATATCAGTTGTGAATACACCAAGGCTGTCCATCGTACTTTTACCCTTCCTAAAACCAAACTGTGATGTAGCTAGCAAGTTTTTGCTTTCCAAATACCACTCCAAACGATTCTTAATAAGATGCTCAACAATTTTAGCAAGAACTGTAGAAAGTGCAATTGGTCGATAGGAAGTAACATTAGAAGGAGGTTTGTTTGGTTTCAGAATGGGAATAATTGTTTGAGACTTACAACTTGATGGAATGTTTCCAGATATCAACGCTGAATTGATGAGATTTAAATATCTTAAAAGAACAGAGTCAGATTAGCTATAAATGAATATGGTATACCATCTTCACCAGGAGCTGAATCCTTAACATGTGAAAAGACTCCTTTCAACTCACTTAGTGTAAAGAGAGAATTCAACTCAGAATTAGGAATAGGAACATAGGGAAAATGCATTAAAGATCTCTGTTCTGGGACTGAAGGAGAAGCTAAATGATCCATAAACTCATTGGCTAATTCTAATGGCAGTTTTGAGGCTGCTGTGTCATGAAATGCTGATCTGAATCGCCTAATATTTTGCCATACTAGAGATGCATTAACCTCTGGCGAAATAGATGCACAGAATCTTTGCCAACCTTCAAATTTCTTTTTCCTAAGGAGCTTACGAGTTGTATGAGCAGTTTCTAAGTATATCCCAAAATTGTGACAAGTCATAGTATGACCATAATTTTTTTCTGCTTCTTTTCTTTTTTTGATGGCCTGAGTGCACTCAGCATCCCACCAAGGTGGTGAAGGAATTTTGCCTGTAGCACCATTCTTAATAGGGAAAGTATTATCTGCCACCTCTATTAAAATTCTTGTAATTTGATTAGATAATAACTGAGGATCATGTAGTTGTAAAGAATTATTTAAAGCAAGGATTCTTTCTTCTACACAATTTTTGTATGTATCCCAATCTGCATTTTGAAGTCTATACTTTAATCGGGGTATTGGATTGCAAGCAGCTGGTTTTTTATGTGGAAAAGAAATTATTAAAGGGTAATGATCACTACCATAAGAAGACGGTAAAGGAGACCAGGTTAATGTTGATGCTAACTCAGGTGTGCAGATTGAGAGGTCAGGGGCACTTATTCCCTCATCTGGATTTGTTTGGCGTGTTGGGAGACATGTGTTTAAAATACATAAATTATTAGAGTCTACAATTTCCAATAACTTTTCCCCATAGTAACTGGAACTAGAACTACCCCAGGACTGATGTTGTGTATTAAAGTCATCCATTACCAAAAATGGTTTAGGTAAAACTGAAAGAAGATTATTTATTTCAGAAAGAATATTTACAGTGGGACGAGAATAATGTATACATACTAAACAGATTTTATATACAATAGCAGCGACAGCAGATATATCGTCACTGAGACTTGGAAGAGCAAAAGATTAAAAAGACAAGTTATTTTTAGGGTTCCGTAGTCAACAAGGAACCCTTATAGTTTCGCCATGTCCGTCTGTCTGTCCGTCTGTCCGCGGTTTAGCTCAAAAACTATTGGTACTAGAAAGTTGTACTTTGGCATGAGTATACACGTTAATGACGCCAAAAAAGGGGTAGAATAAAATTTTGATAAAAACAATTATTTAGGGTACCTCCCATACATGTAAAGTGGGATGATAATTTATTTTTTTCGTTCTTCCCATAGTGTGGGATATCGTTGGATAGATCTTTTAAAAATATTAGGGGTTTGGTAAGACCGTTTTTTGATTAAGTAAACCGTCGTGACTTATCAAGCTTTAAAGTACCAATTTTCGTTAGAGTCAAGTGTCCACCCCTCTATCAACTAAACGGTTATAGTTAGAAATTCAAATGTCACGGCAGTAGTACCTATATATAACGAAATTTAAAGGAAAACTATCACACATAAGTGGGCTTTACAAGTTTACGAGTAATAGTCGACCAATTGTATTTGACTCGAAAATTTCGAACAACTCTATAGAAATGTCGATAGATGGCGCTAAGCGCCAGTTGTATCGTGCTAGCTTCTTGTGACGATTGAGTAGTGTAACTCTGTGTCCGTATTTAAATTCAAAACACCGGCTATGACAAGTTTTATACAAATCTCTAAAAAATATTGAAACTTTCGGTGCAAAATTGTCGGATCAGGTGAGGATTTGTATAGGAAGTCAAATTAGTTAGGTAGTCATGTTTGGCTTTTGCCAAACATGACTACCTAACTAATTTAGTAATTTTAAATTAAAATTAAAATTTTTTAGTAATTAAGAGCATGGTACGAAACGATCAGTCAGCGAATACGACACGCACTTGGCTGTTATAAAAACTACGGAACCCTACACTGCGCGTGGCCCGACACGCACTTGACCGATTTTTTTAATAAGTATGGCGACACCGCCATACCCGTCACTTCTGTCTGTTCGACACGCATAGCCAGGAATTCTAAAAGAGAACCCTGGTTTAAGCCATGTCTCACAGAGAGCGACTGCAAAGGGATCATATTTGTTCAATATGTAGGATAGATCAGATTTTTTATTCAAAATGCTGCGACTGTTCCACTGGACAATCTTGGATAGATTTGGATCCATTATTAAGGTTAAATAAGTTAGACAGCGTATCAATCACAGTGGCAACGTTGGACGGTTCAATATTATTATTTTTAGATAAAGTGAAGTAAATTTTAATTTAATAATCATGCTAATTAATAAATTAGCATGATTATTAAATTTAAAAAGACATCGGGAACTTTACTATGGGAAAAATCCCCACGTCGGACAAAGATGAAACGTACTTTATTTCAAAGTTTTAGACCAGTAGGTATGTTTACTTAAAGCGCTATGTTGTGACATATGGGAATTCTGAGGTATGATGAATCTAAGTTGGAAATAACTTTGTCTAAAATGATTTGATTTTTTTACATTTTATATTGTTTTGCATCGCAGAATAACTAATAAAAAGTTATATAGTTTTACTTATTTTTTCACTGAATGTTATTTATTATTTGTTTTAAAAAAATGTAAAAACACAGTACTGAACTTATATTAATAAACTAATATACTGTATTTGACAATATCAAGATACATTTTTTGCCCTTCTAAATAATTAATAATCATCATCATCACCAATTGTTTATTATATACCAGTAGTAATATGGTACTTTGATGACCTA
The DNA here is from genome assembly GCA_943138885.2 of Tholera decimalis. NCBI lineage: Eukaryota > Metazoa > Arthropoda > Insecta > Lepidoptera > Noctuidae > Tholera > Tholera decimalis. The sequence continues at coordinate 12,561,852 of OW964553.2, read as the reverse complement.
CAAGTAGTTGTTCCAGGTCTAGCTGTTTGTGTATGTGAGTTTAAATGTTTGTAAACGCACCCACAATGCAGGAGAAATTCTTAGTGTGGGGTTCTTTTAATAAAAGAAAATGAAGTCTAAAACAACCAGATTGAACAAAGGCTAAATAAAAAGAGGAGTTATATAATAATAGGCTTTTATTAATAATATTCCACAACTTTTAATATTCCACAACTTTTTCACACAACGCCATCTAGTCCCAAACTAAGCAGAGCTTGTGGTATGGGTACTAGACAACTGATAAACATACATATATATTTCTAAATACATACATATTATAGATAAATTACACCCAGACAAAGAACAAATGACCATGCTCATCACACAAACATTTGTCCTAGGTGGGAATCGAACCCACGACCTTGCGCATAGCACTCAGGGCCACTGACCACTATACCAACGGGCCTGTCAATATATTATTATTCATCATAATCAATGATAATAATATGGTCCAAAAAGGCAGCTTGCGCAAGATTAACATCTTCATTTCTGGCCCATGAAAGATAGTATATCATACTCGCAATATGTGCACAACAGCCCACTGTGCGGCGGCCATGGATACAGGAACAATAATAGCTATGTATTCCTTCTCGTCCATTGATTGTGATGATATTATTAATTTTTTTTAGGTGTAATGTGAAGTGTAAAAGTAAAAATTCTCAAGTATTGAAACCTTATTTTTTCAATATTCCCATATGTTACAGGAAAAAAAAAGCACGGCCATGAAGTGGATAATAGTATCTATCATCTGTGATAGGTTTCGTTTGTGTCCGCTACTTTTTGAAAAACGGGGCAGAAAGTTCCCAATGTCATTTGACTCTAATTATTAGTTGTTGTTTTATTTTGGAATGCAACACCATTCGACATTTGACACAGAAACGTCATTATTGATTAATGCTTGATGAGCTGCGCGGTCATAACCCTTAGTTGTTTTTGGGGGATCCCGAGGTTTAAGGAATACCGTTTTTCTATGTGAGGAGATAACTTGTGTGTTACGTGATTGGGGCGAATTTTGTCAAGAAAAATAATTTTGAGTGGTATGTGATGGGGCAGATGTTACTACATCTGGATACAATTTCGAGATTGGTGGATGTAGTTTCGACGCTTCAGCATACGACACGCAGCAATGGGCCATATAATGTTTAATTGATTTTTGTCTTTCAAATTCTGGGCATTTTTTAATGATGGCGTAGTGAATGCCATCGCAATGCATGGAAGGTGCTTACAGTACGGCAATTATTTATTTTAAACACAGTACTACTCCAACACACTGCACTTCCTTTTGACCCTGTTCTTTCTGACAAGAGAAGGAAAGACATGGTTTGCATAAAGCCCCAAACTAGGCATGCATTTGCTAATCGTTTTTATCTGTTCTTGGGACCTTTTCTATATAATAAGCTCAACAAGGTACTATGTTTCTATAGTGTAAGCTATAACAAATGTAATAAAATGCTATTTGAATATTTAAAGACACTACATTACACAGACACAGAACAACTTCTAGAAATTTTGGCATGATGATATTTAATCCCCTCGTAAGTGTTTACTTTTATATCGTTACATAGGCTTAGTTTTAGATACTATTGTACCATTAAGCTTTTTCTCGTAATTCTTAAAATATACTTTATTTTTATATAGTTTATTTACCTTTAAATTGTACTAGACCTAAGTAGTTCGATTGTAAAATGATGGCCTGAAACATGGGTTTTAATTAACCTAGATCTGGCTTGTTGCTACGTAACGTTGCTATTTCGAACAACCATTACTTGTACCTATAATAATATCTTAGTTTTAGTTTATTTTTAGGCTCAATAATTGCATGGATAACTTATAACTGTTGGCGACATGTACACCTTTTTGTAAACGTTTTTTTATTTGAATAAATTATTATTATGCCATTTATTTAATCTTTGTACACATAAATTACATTTTTAAATATTAATATAAAAAATAAAAAACATTTAAAAATATAAAAAATAGTAGCCCACCGGTATCGGGAACAGGGTCCAAGCTATCGGTGGTCAGGGCTCCATAGAGAGGAAACTCCTCACAATACGCGCCGTTTCCAGGAGTACTGCTTTCTGGACCAAGCCCTTGATCCAGCTGCCCAACGAGAGCCTCCTTAGATGTTGGTCGAGGCTCTTGGCTATTATACCATTGGCTGTGACGACTATCGGCACAATGATTGCTGTCTCCACATCCCACATGGCGACAACCTCGTGCGCCAGGTCAAGATACTTATTTTTTTATCTATCTCAGCTTTCACGAGGTTCTCGTCATGGGGGACTGCTATATCAACAACAATCATTGTGCGACGCTCTAATCGGTCTATCACCACTACGTCAGGCTTATTGGCAACAATAGTCCTGTCAGTGATGATAGACCGATCCCAGTACAGTGTAATATTGCCATTTTCGAGAACTGGGTCGGGCACATACCTATAGTATGGTACTTCTGATTCCACAAGATTGTATTTAAGAGCAAGTTGTTGATGAATAATCCTGGCTACGAGGTTGTGTCTATGCAAGTATTCTCCGTTAGCCAGACGAGAACAACCGGAGATAATATTGTGACGAATGGATTCTCCCGGTTTGTAACATGCCCGACATATGTCTACCGTACCATCCTTCACAATCACATCCCCCAAGTCTAGAACAAAACACGAGCGATTTCGTGTGTCCACTTTATTTTCTTTGTGTGCGTGAGCCGAATGTGTCTACGTTCTTCAAACGCACACAAATATAGCTTTCAGTGATACCATTACCAGACCATTACCCACAAAAAATGGGAAAACGCACTATTATGTTGCTGGATCAAATCAAGTATTTTATGTTATGAAACTAGATAAGATGATGTTTTTTCATGTAATATGATTTATATAACATATACAGCCTGGAGAGGACTATAGGATCTTAAATTAAACTTCGTATAAGTTATTATATTCTCAACATGCACACAAAAAAAACAATCGAATATATTCATTAGATTAGCCACAGGACACTATTTTTCATTTACGCATTTTCTACATGATGTATTATTGTACGCCACAGGTTAATAACCTCGAGTTAATATCATCGCACACGTTGCCAGCTCGCTACTACAAAAACCTACGCCTTTTTTCTATTATTTATTGCCTGATACAAATCAATGCAAATTATACCGTATGCTTTAGATGTAAGAGTCATAAAACGTTTCCTCATAAGTCGATGTCGTCCCGGCAACGCACGAGGCGCTCGGGGTTGGCAGCGCGGGAGTGCGGGAGGGGTAGTCAAATTCTCTATCTAGGTCACGGTCACTCGGTCAGTGAGCGAGCAAGCGAGCTTCGTATCGGTGACGCATTCTGTAGCGCTTTGAAATTTCCGATGCGCCCGCGCTCTACGAAGTGCGCTTTCGTTTTTTTAAGACGCGTATTATGTGAGTGAATTGTGCGAAATTTGACGCTTTGTTTTAATATGTAAAAAAAAATGAGGTATACTCAACAGAAGTCGATACCATTGAAGATTTAAAAAAAACTTTTTACCAAAAAATTAAACCGACTCCCAAAAAACACTGCAAAGTGAAAAATAACTTTAATTTCGGTAGTCGGTGTCTTTAGTTTTGTTTTTCGTTTTTGGCACCGACTTCCGAAATTAAAGTTATTTTTCACTTTGCAGTGTTTTTTGGGAGTCGGTTTAATTTTTTGGTAAAAAGTTTTTATTTCACTCTTTTTAGTTGGATGATTTTTAATTTACCTAGTTACAAGAGCCTAAATGTCAACTACTTATAACCTTTTACAAAATATTGCTTTTCCCAATGCTGGGCCGTTAATTGTTGAGGAGTTCTCCTGGTACTTCACCATCAGCTCTACATCACCATATGCATTGTGACGAGCATAAAGTGCTTAACATCCATATTCAAGTAATCGAATCGCAATCCACTCAATACTTATTATTGAGTAGTTTCGGCGGCCATCTGTGGTCTTCATCATCAGTTCCACTTCCCCAAATGGTACTTTTTGAGAGCAACTGCACAAGTTACTATAAGAAATACCCAAAACGCCATAGGTGTGCCTATAATATTTGAAGAGTTCCCTCGATTTCTCCAAGATCCCATCATCAGATCCTGACTTTGGTGATAATGGTACCAATTTCGAAGTATACCCATTCGAACAAAAAAAGAATTTTCCAAATCGGTTCAGCCGTCTTCGAGTACTCGATGATCATACATAAAAAAAAAAAAAAAAAAAATATACGCGTCGAATTGATAACCTCCTCTTTTGGTCGTCGGTTGAAAATAGGATTATGATATCTTTTAATAAATTAAAAGACATGGCTGCTACGGGTGACCTATTATCAAGAGTGAGAAATAACTTTATGCGTCGGTGTACAATGTGTATTCAAGAATACGGCGGACATATTGAAAATAAAAAAATTTAATACTTTCTACTTACTTAGCTAAGTGATCGCAAAGTTATTGTGATTAATAAATTGATTAGTGAATAACTCGCGGGTGAATGGTGCCTAACTATTTCGTTAATAATCTATCATTTGTTGTAATTGAGCATTAATAATAATATTAATGGCGCCAAAACATTACGTCGTTTGTACCTACGCGGTGTCGCCGCCAGCCGCCGCAAACCGCGCTGCGTTGCCATTCTTACCGTACAGGTCAGTGAGCCAATATTTCTTAAGAGGGTGTCGAGCCTACGAGACGCGCGGAAAATAGGTATTTACTGCAGCGGGCTAGTCGTGTGCGTTGTCACACACACAATGACAAGTTCGCTCGAGGCCCGCTTGCCGTTGCACGACGAAGTTTGCTAACTTTGCATTTTTTAATTTTTTGTCGTTATGTTGAATAAACTTGAAAAACGAATATTAATTATTTAGATGGTTTTATTTATCACACTAATATTATAAAGGCGCAAGTTTGTGAATGAATGTGTCTGTTTGCATGTTTGTTACTTCTTCACGCTCAAACGGCTGGATGGGTCTAAATGAAGCAAGTAGGTACATAAATCACATAAATAAATTTAATAAATTATACCTATTATATAAAAATTAACGTTTGTTTTTACTGTAGTAATACATTATCCGTTCCCTCACTATTCATCCTATTGCAATAAAAGTTTGATTTTATATATTAAACTCCTCAGATTTTTTTTTAAAGAATACTAGCAATGTGGGTACATTTCACATTACTAGCAATCTTGTTAAACCCTCCATCTAAGCTAAATATGCTTGTGTCTGGAGTGGGTTCACGTCAATAGTGTAATGGGTGGGGTTCGAACCTGCGACCTCTCGATCACAAGTCCGACACCTTATCCATTAGGCTATTGACGCTTCGAAACTGCGTAAGTAGCAAGTTAGGGTAGATGGGTATGCAGTACTTATTTAAATAATAAAACCAGTATGAAATAAAAAAAATATAATTATGTAATGTCATAATAAAACCAGACTGAAATAAGTTTTGTTTATTAAAATTTAATTTAGTGCTCGTTTAAATTCTGATGTACTGTCATATTTTTAATAACATTCGGTACTTTATTATATATACGTGGGGCCATACCAAAAAAACATTTTTTCATTAATGCTGTCTAGCGAACTTACTTCGCAGAAAATATAAGCGTAATTTATTTCATAACAATCAACAATATATGTATCAAGTGTAACTTAAATTAAAAGAAAAAAAAATAAAAGAAATCTATAAATCTAATGTTATATTGCTTATTATAACATTTTACAAAAATTGGCCAAGTGCGAGTCAGACTCGCCCATAAAGGGTTCCGTAGTAACTATAACAATATAATATAATATGTATATTTACTTGACAAAAAACTAAAACTTACAAATTTCTTAAAACTAGCTTATTTACATTTTTTGCAACTACGCCAAATAACTTTGTTTTTCATAGTATTTGTATGAATTACAAAGTTATATTTGCGGTTTTAGAAAATATGATGTATCTCAAAAACTGCTGACTCGATCTCTTTAAAACCAATTTTGATTGAAAGTTTACATTAAGATCTATAGATATATATATATGTATACAACGTGTAATTTAAAGGGTATATACATACCAAGTGCATGGCTTCTTTGGATGATAACAAACGATATGGCAAGGGTTTTGTAATCCTAAGTCTACATGTGTAGAACTTATTACAAATTCCAGTACACTGATACCAGAGACCGAATTTTTCAAATAAAGAAGAACGAAAAGAATTATCGTGTTATTGGCAAGTGACGTGGAAAGTTATTGACCCTCGTAGTGCTGTGACACGTTTGTTATGATTGGTATTCAAAAAATATGTGAAACCAATAATTTGGTATCAATTCTTTAAGTCAGTTATTTTGTGCTGAAACTGTGCATAGAGACTCCATACCAAATGTTGTCTTCAGCCCTTTTGGTTAGATATGGGGTTTCCGTTACACGTTGTATATATATATTTATATTTTTCACTCCATTATTATAGAAATTAGAGAGGGGCACACATTTTACCACTTTACAAGCGTATATCTTTTAAACGATTAATTTTATGGAAAAGTGGTTTTAGAAACCTCAATCTCATTTTAGAGACCTGTATATAGATACCACACATGCATAGGTTTCATGAAAAAAAAATCAGTTTTAGTTCCATGTATGGGGAGCCCCCTTTAAATTAAATATATTTTAATTTTTTCTTAAAATCGGAAAGCGGTTCACAGAATACATCAATCTACCAAGTTTTATATGTATAGTCCTAATAGTTTCGGAATAAAATGTCTGTAACATACGGACGGACCGATGGAAAGACAGACAGACTAGTAGTTGTAGTAGTTATACATATTATATTATTATAGTTACTACGGAACCCTTCATGGGCAAGTCTGACTCGCACTTGGCCAATTTTTCTTTGGCTAATTCCCGTAGTAGACAGACCTTGTTATGGCACTTGGCGTATAATTTGTCGGACATAGAGGGAATGTCAAAGGAAGCTGAAACTTGTTCTAAACCAGAAAACCCGGCTCCTATCGACATAAAACTGCTTACAGAATTATCGTTCAGATTGAGGTCTGTAGGGCTATCTATCTGATTCTTTACAATTTATTCATTCTATTTTTTTTTTCGACACATTTGCCAACTAAAATAGAATTTCGATAGAAATCCTTTCTTAGTTGCAACTAGAGAATACAATCCCGAGCATGTTTTTCAATCCCGGGATTACGTGATTCTTGATGCTGAATCCTGGGACCCTGGGGCTATCCCCGGATTAGACTATGTGGTTTCTAATTGGTCTCAAATGTAAAAAAATTGGCCAAGTACGAGTCAGACACGCGCATGAAGGGTTCCGTGTGTAACTATAATAATATAATATAATATTTATATTTATTTGACGAAAAAAACCTTACAAATTTCTTAAAACTAGCTTATTTACATTTTTTACAACTACGCTAGATAACTTTGTTTTTCATAGTGTTTGTATGAATTACAAAGTTATATTTGCGGTTTTAGAAAATATGCCGTATCTCAAAAACTGTTAACTCGATATCATTCAAACCAATTTTAGTTGAAAGTTTACATTAAGATCTACAGATACATATTTTTTTAGATTTTTCACTCCACTATTATAGAAGTTAGAGGGAGGGATACACATTTGACCACTTTGGAAGCTTATATCTTTTAAACGATTGACTTTATGAAAAAGTGGTTTCAGAAACCCCCATGTCATTTTTAAAGACCTGTCTATAAATACCACACACGCATAGGTTTCAAGAAAAAAAAAATATATTTTCAGTTTTAGTTCCATGTATGGGGTAGTAGTATGTTCCTTTATTTTAAATGATTTTTAATTTTTTTCTCAATATCGGAAAGCGTTTCATAGAATACATCTACTTACCAAGTTTCACATGTATAGTCTTAATAGTTTTGGAATAAAATAGCTGTGACATACGGACGGACGGACAGACAGACAGACGGACAGACATGACGAAACTATAAGGGTTCCCTTTTTTGCCATTCGGCAACTGAACTCTAAAAAACGAGTAATTTCTTAAAATATATATTTTTAATTTTGGTACACTACACATATCAAAAGAAAAAATGACAAAAAGATACTATACTTTGTAAGAAATAAAAAGACAATAAAACTTATTTCGAATTTTGAAAATACAATCGTAGAAATATCAATGCAACCAAGGTTTGACTTCCAAGCCTGCTTCGTTTATTACCAACTTAAGCAGCAGCTGAAAACGCTCGTTTAGGTTTTACACTGGTTGGAGGAATAGACAATAGATACTTATATGCTGTTTCTAAGTGATATCCACTAATTCCTCCATTTTCAAACAGGCTTATTTCACGTCTAATACTATATTTTGCCAACCCCGATTAATTTTGTATTTGTACTTCACGATCTGGGGATTTCATACTCTTATCAATTTCCAGCTATAACTTTTCCTTTAGTGTCAATTGGGGTTGGGATTGGGAGGTTTGTGGCCTTAACTCATCATCTGTTTGTGATCCTGATCTTCCTTCTTCTTCTTCCGTGTCATCTCAACTTTTAAGTTTTTTAACAATACACTTTATTTGCTTCCAAACTAAAGCCTGTGTAGAAACTGGAAATAAGTCATGCCATTCCAAATCCGATAATAACTGATTTTCATCATCTTTTCATGGATTTTGTAATTAATTCAACACACCAGTCAAATCATCACTTCGTCATTGCTTCATACGTTCCACTAAGGATGTTTTCATTTTTTGGCAAGTGTCAGCACTTGCCAAAAAATGATTATGCTAGATAGCTGTTTTATAAGAAATTTCAAAGCGGAATCAGCTGTGCATAAATTAGCATCTCGCCGACAGATTGCTTCTACTGTCAATTTAATTGGGGTCAGCACATCAAAATCAACTTCTTCCAAACGAATTGGATGATTGAGATCTATAAGAGCTTTTTGAATGAAGGTTTTTAAAAGATAAAATCGCTCCAGCATTGTTAGAAGACTATTCCACCTGGTTTTTCAGTCCAAAAGAAGTGACAGCTCTTTTCCATGTTCAATTTTCATTTATTTTTGAAGTACTGTTTCATTTTTCAATGGTGATCTTTTGAAATACACTCTACAACTTTGCGGATTTTCTTTATCAGCTCATTAATGTTTTCATCTTGTGTTAACTCTGGTATGTGTTATAGCGCAAGGTCATTTTGTGACATTAAGATTAAGTCTGATTCTGGACTGTCTAAGTCTTCTAAATGTTCATCATCATGGATGTCGTCCATATGATCAACAGCCACAGGTGGTTCATTTATAGTATCATCTGAGGTAGAGCTGTCTTGCAAATAATTATGTTTTTCATAAAGCCAGTATCCAGGGAAATATCAAATATACTTAGACGCTCTTTCAATATACGAAGACAATTTTCAGCCATACTTTCATACTTCCATAAATAGGAACAAGTCCTAAATTCCAAATTTTTTTATATGAATGAACGTTGACAGCCATGTATGGTTTATTGGATGTTGAAGTCCACTTGTCGAAAGAAAGACTAAATCTTTCACCTGCACTTTTCAAATGTTTCAATTCTGCAGTTACTTGCTTTCTGATTTTTTCACTGTAATTGAATGGTGACGGCTGACTTTGGTAAATCCGTGTATTTTGCCAAGACAAATTTTCTCAAATCATCTGAAGTTATGAATATACTGAATGGAAATCCATCTAATGCAATCATTCTTGCCAAAACATCATCGAGGCTATCGTCGGCACTTTTAGTAAAATAATCATTTAACTTTCGCTTGGCTGGCGGCGGTGTTGTGTTCAGATTATCAGAATCTAGACTTGTTGAAGCTGATATAAGCTTGATGTTATGTTTTGATGACAAATGTGTATGTAATCCCTTAGTCGATCCATCCAAAGTCTTGAGAATGGCTGAGCATCGGTTACATTTGGCACTATTTCTATCCTTCGCAACTAAAAAATAGCTCCACATTGACGTCGTATCTTTTTGAAATACTTAATTTCAGATAATTGACTTTTAAATTTAAATGACGTAGGTCGTGGGTTTAAATTTAGAAAATATCTTGTAATGACCAAAGTTTTCAATATAATTAAGCATATCTTAAAACTGGAAACATATCTTACAACTATACAATAATATAGGTTATCCATCAGAATTCAGACAGGCTTTAATGTCCTCTCCTACCTAATTAACCTGTATTATAGATATATTGTAAGAATGATATTTTAAAAGAGTAACTGTGGAGTTTCTTGCCGGATCTTCTCCATAGAAAACGACCAATTTCGAACCGTGCCCTACGCCAAACTGCTGACGTTTTGTAAGTGCCCATGTAGGCCTATGTGAAATAAAACATTTTGAGTTTGAATTAATTTTTTTCTTAAAATTCAAACGCGAGCCAAAAATAAAATAAAAAAATCACAAGAAACAGTAGTAGGTATCTCTACTACTATTTTTTAAGAGATAACATAGAGCAATCATGCCAGTAGCGTGCAACCAGCGCACCACACACCATGAGACCATAAGTCTAGTTTAAGCATATACTAACGGGAACCCGTGTGAAATTAGTACTTCCCACAATATGATTATAAATTAAAGCCTGTCTGAATTCTGATGGATAACCTATATTATTATATAGTTGTAAGATATGTTTCCAGTTCTAAGATGTGCTTAATTATATTTAAAACTTTGGTCTATACTGTCGTATAGACCAATTAATACAGCACAATGGAATTACAAATAAAAAATATCCGATAAGTTGGTCATCATGTATGTCATTGATATACACTATAAAAAGGAAAGGGCCAAGAATTGAACCTTGCGGAGCACTCATCTTGGCTAGGGATCCGGCAGATGTCGCTCCATTAACAATAAATTTTTGTTGCCTGTTTGATAAATATGAAAGAACAAGGTCAGCAGAACACGAATCCACGAACTCCGTAATGGTGTAATTTACAGATCAGTGTTTTGTGGTCAACGCAATCAAAAGCTTTGGAGAGGTCACAAAATATGCCAATTGCATCCTGAGATTTCTCCCAAGATTCCAGAATGTGACGGATGAGCGCTACTCTTGCGTCTGTTGTTGACCTTCCTTTCGTGAAACCAAACTGCCGACTATGCAGAATTCCATTTGAGTTAAAATATGATAGCATCTGGTCCAGCATGATTTTTTCGTATATTTTGCTTAATGCTGGAAGCACATATATATATATACGGTCTATAGTTAGAGGGATCACTCTTACAACCCGACTTAAAAATTAGTACTACTTTACTATGTTTCATTAAATCGGGAAAATTACCACTGTCTATACATTAATTAAATGTGCCTGTTAGGATAGCAGCAATTAAGGCAATAATATTACCAAGAACCCTAACAGATGCACTCCATAAGTCATCAGTGTTTGTTATGTTAAGACTTTGGAATGCTTTTTAATTACATCAATAGAAATGGGCTTAAATGAAAATGTTGGTATATCCTTATTGAAGTTTTCCTTTAAAAAAGATTCTGCTAATAATGGCGAAGAATTTAGAGATTTAGTAACCTCTACTGGAATATTGGTAAAGTAATTTTCCAACTTCTCAGCCACTTTTGACTTATCTGAGATGACCTGATCATCGATGTTCAAAGTCAATTCATTCTAACCCTATTGGTTTGTGTTTCCAGTTTCTTTGTTTATCACCTTCAACACAGTTTTTATTTTATTGATAGAAATGCTAATTTTATTACTTTCTGATTTAGATTTATCTTAGGGCGCATACTCTTTTAAATATCTTTGAGTAGTTTCTTACATAATTATGGAAGGCTTCATCGGAAGTCAATGATTTTTCATGGTATAAGTTGTATACATTGTCTCAGCTTATTCTTATTCCAGCAGTGGCCCATTCATTAAATTTAGATTTATTACTCATTTGAAATTTTTTAACTGGACATGTCTTACTAAATTCGTGGCATAGTGAAGAAAATAATATCCTGTAATTTTCATTGGGGTCATGGGAGTCAAAATTGGCCATTGAAAGATTACTTAACATGTTATCATTAAAAACATTAATTTCTTTTTAGTTAGCGGCCTAAAAATAGTCTTATTCAATTGCCGCTTTTTAACCAACTCAAAGGATACTAGTTGACCTGTATGGTCAGACCTAACTCCATTAATTTGAGATGAGTATTTTATGGCACAATTAGTATAAATATTATCTATGCATTGAGCTGATGTTGCTGTTATTCTTGTTGCTTCCTTATATGTGTATTTTAAGTTAAATGAACCAAACAATGAAGTAAGCTTGCAGTGTTCAGGTGAATTTACTAACAAATCAATATTTAGGTGACCACAAACGAAAACTAATTTATTATCTCTTATAAGCTTAGGTACTTAAAATTTCTCCCATTATCATTAAGAATGATGACAAGTTTGATGCTGGTGGTCTATTATAAACACTTAAGAAAGTTTGGCCTTCAACTTCTGTACATGCTACCTCACACAAGCAATCAACAGAGCAAGTGGTGATATATTTTTGTTCCTTATATCTAAGAGAATTACTACGTAATATTAAAGTACCACCTCCTACTGAGGACATGTTGTATGCACTAGTAACAGAAAAATATTAATTTTAAACAACATTCTATCTGGTTTTAGCCAGGTTTCACAAAAACATAAGATATCTATATCATATTTATCTATTAACATTTCCTCATCTAATATTTTGCCGGAGAAACGATTTATATTCTGATGATATAGTAAAATTGTGTTATTATACCTCTCCTTTGTCACATCTAAGGGTTTAAACAATTAATTTCAGTATTATTAGATACCCTAGATAATACTGAATAGTCACTTAACCTAGGATCAGTTAAATTGTCAATAACCCAGTGTAAATTGTAAGCTAACAAAGTAGCCAATGAACTTTCGTCGTAAATTCTAAAATGAATGTCAGGATTGCAATCGGTATGCCCAAAAACCTATTACACGATGTGTGATGCAATATTTTGCAATCGACCACGTTTGCTGAGCAAGCGATATAATGCGGTCGCACTAAGTTCGCCGCGAGCTTAGTGTATTTCGAACAGCAACCGGGTGCACTCATTTTCATCATTTAGCGATAATTTTAGCCCTTAGGTTACTTTGTTAATTATACTTAGCAATAAACCCTTGAAGGTTATCAGTGTATTTAACTTAGTAGACACACACGATATCCATATTGAATGTGTTTTAAATTGGATTTCAAAATGAAAGCCAGATTTGCAATCACCGCCCCCAAAAACCCATTACACGATACCCATATCGAATATGTGAGAAAAAGTTGCATCTGCCATCTTGGATTTTAAAATGAATGCCAGATTTGTAATCACCACCCCCAAAAACCCATTACACGGTACCCATATCAAATGTTTGAGAAAAAGTTGCATCCGCCATCTTGGATTTTAAAATGAATGCCAGATTTGCAATCACCACCCCCAAAAACCCATTACACGATACCTATATCGAATGTTTGAGAAAAAGTTGCATCCGCCAACTTGGATTTTAAAATGAATGTCAGATTTGCAATCACCACCCCCAAAATCCCATTACACGATACCTATATCGAATGTTTGAGAAAAGTTGCATCCGCCAACTTGGATTTTAAAATGAATGTCAGATTTGCAATCACCACCCCCAAAAACCCATTACACGATACCCATATCAAATGTTTGAAAAAAAGTTGCATCCGCCATCTTGGATTTTAAAATGAATGCCAGATTTGCAATCACCACCCCCAAAAACCCATTACACGATACCCATATCGAATGTTTGAGAAAAAGTTGCATCCGCCATCTTGGATTTTAAAATGAATGCCAGATTTGCAATCACCACCCCCAAAAACCCATTACACGATACCTATATCGAATGTTTGAGAAAAAGTTGCATCCGCCAACTTGGATTTTAAAATGAATGTCAGATTTGCAATCACCACCCCCAAAAACCCATTACACGACACCGATATCGAATGCTTGAGAAAAAGTTGCATCCGCCATCTTGGATTTTAAAATGAATGCCAGATTTGCAATCACCACCCTCAAAAACCCATTACACGATACCTATATCGAATGTTTGAGTAAAAGTTGCATCCGCCATCTTGGATTTTAAAATGAATGCCAGATTTGCAATCACCACCCCAAAAATCCATTACACGGTACCCATATCAAATGTTTGAGAAAAAGTTGCCTCCGCCATCTTGGATTTTAAAATGAATGCCAGATTTGCAATCACCACCCCCAAAAACCCATTACACGATACCCATATCGAATGTTTGAAAAAAAGTTGCATCCGCCATCTTGGATTTTAAAATGAATGCCAGATTTGCAATCACCACCCCCAAAAACCCATTACACGATACCTATATCGAATGTTTGAGAAAAAGTTGCATCCGCCATCTTGGATTTTAAAATGAATGCCAGATTTGCAATCACCACCCCCAAAAACCCATTACACGATACCCATATCGAATGTTTGAGAAAAAGTTGCATCCGCCATCTTGGATTTTAAAATGAATGTCTGATTTGCAATCACCACCCCCAAAAACCCATTACACGGTACCCATATCGAATTTGTGAGAAAAAGTTGCATACGCCATCTTGAATTTAAAAATAAATTCCAGATTTCCAATCACCACCCCCAAAAACCCATTACACGATACCCATATCGAATGTTTGAAAAAAGTCTTCATCATCACTTTCACTTCCTCAAATGGTGCTTTTCGGGAGCAACTGCACAAGGTACTATTAGAAATACCCAAAACGCTATAGGTGTGCCTATAATATTTAAAGAGTTCCCTCGCTTTCTCCAGGATCCCATCATCAGATCCTGATTTCATAACAATGGAACCAACTAGAAAGTATACCCTTTCAAACGAAAAAAAATTCCAAATTGGTCCAGCTGTCTTCGAGTTTGAGGTTACATACATAAAAAAAAGTTTAAGATGAACTGAGAACCTTCTCCCTTTTTTTGAAGTCGGTTAAAAAGCAATAACATCACAAAATAGAAATACGTACTTTTTATGAGAATGGCTTTTTTTTTCGAAAATTTGCGCCAACTTTCTTCTAATAATATTTTTTTTTACATTTTCCCATAATAAAACAAGTATTTTAAAAAAAATGTTAAAGAAATATATATTGAACAATAAAAAGTAATTGTTGGGTATGCATAATAAATCGTACTCAAAAAAACAAAAAATATGACTTATGTTATTCAACGGATTGCTGCAATACATACGTACACAATAGATCGCGAATTATCATTACCGGCGAAACGCTCCACGATGAGACGTGACCCCTCTCTGAGCTCCCGTGGACGACTGAATTTTCGACCGGTGTACGTTGCGTATGGTTCAAAATAGCGCGCAAATTAGAAGAAAAAATTAAAATTAAAACAACCAAGCGACATTTTTGAAATGTTAAAGCTGTAAATGATAGTATGATAATTAGAGAATAATATGAATTGAAGTTTATGAAAAAATTTAACAGTTTACTATCAAAATTCAGCGACGCACGAGCATGTTTTGTAAGGATTTTTGTCCAAGTTTATGTATTTTTGTTTAATAAACTATAAAATATTTTTAAATTTTGCCAACTATGTTTGCTAACACATTTATTCTAGTGTTCATTACATATTTTTGTATGGTAATTAAAGTACTATTATAGGTTATATTCCTTTAGTTGTGAAGACCGTTTTGAGTTATTTTACTCGGCGCAGGCTTAATGGTGTTCGATTTTGTGTATAGTTTTATACTATTTAATTTGTTTGAAAAAATCGTTTTTTTTTTAATTTCGATGTTAGGATATATTTGATAGTTTATAAAGGTTTCTAGTAACCAGCTATTCCAGTGTTTTCAATTAAAGTCATATTGTCGTCTCCACGCTGTATATTTACGGAAGGTAAACGAAATAAGATATCGTTCATTGCGTTTAGAATGTTTGATGTGTAATGTGTTATAAATTATAATGATATTATAGAAATGTATTAATTGCTTGAGAAATCTCGTTTGATATCAATTAAAAGTATGTTGTATTTATGAAATAGAAAAATATTATTGAGAACATACCTTTAATGAAAAAAATCTTAATCAACAAAATTGTCATCTTTATGATGCCACTCTTCGAACTAACAGTAACTTTTAGTTCTAAAACACTGTAGGTAGTAGCTGTAAATAAATATAGTTTAGTTTGACGTATACATAATTGCCGCCATAACTATATTTTTTTAAACAAAAATAAGCTCAAAAGAAATTAATATGGGTATTTTTTTCCTCACGGATAGCAACATTGAATTGTGATAAGTTAGGATATTAGAATTTTTGTTTGATGGTCGATTTACGTAAATACAATGTATAAAACGTAAGTATTTACTTGTGAAATGTAATTTGATTACACGTTTTTCTTTTCCTGAAGGACTACGACATCCCTTTACGCTACAAACGGTCGTTTTAAATTATTTACTCGCGAGCTCTGTTCGGCAGAATGTGACCTTGAGTACTGACGGCTCGTCGAGCAAAGTTAGCCAAAATGGCTAAGTTTTAGTTGCCTCACTTTTTGCACTCGTACTATCCTTCTATGCGTCATTGTTCTAAGTTCATAATATATTTCCGATAGTTATTCGTCATCATCATATTATTATTATTATTAATGACAGCATTTACTGTTACTCTCGTCTTCAATACTGCAAGTGTCAGCAGAATGCTTCTCCCCATCCTCTCTAGAGGGTTCGACCTGCATTGTACTTTTGTGTGGCCAAAACGACAACAATTAAAGCATTGAATTGTTGGGAATGTATACAATTCCACTGGTATGGAATTGTAACAACAAAACACACGTTTTGGTAAAATTTGTCCGTCAAAGGTGAGCACGACTGTTTGAGATGGTTTCCACACAGGGGTCGGTTCGTGTACTTTATAGTTAAGACGCCTTGCTTTGATGACTTTCCCGTATCCAGCGGGAACCGATATATTTTCCGCTATTTCCTCCGGAGACCATTCGGTAGGTACGCCTTTAATAATTCCAATACGGCACACATTTATAGATGGAACGAATGCCTTCAATTTCTCTTTGGCCAAACTTGGGTAATTTATAAAAGAGTTAGCATCTACGTAACGAGAGAAGCTGAGCGACATTCTGTTTCGACCGATACGTTTTAGAGAACCGTTAATTATGTTGTTGTATTTGCGATTTTTCAGGAAGTGCCCTAGAGTTATTGGGTGCAATGTCTGACTTGAGTTTTGTGCATCAACCATTTTTTGTATGTGCACGACGTATGGCGACAGGTCTGTGGCTTCATACAAAGCCCTAGCAACCTGTCGCGCCTTCTGAGGAAGATCTGACTTGAGGTTTTCAGTCTGGGGACCATCGCCATCCACAGAACGTGGAGTGGCTTCTTGGTGAACTTTAATTAAATTAACCGGTAGTACGTCTGATGTTACTTTTGGACTGAATGTAACTGCTGAGTCATTATCACAATGACAATTTGTTTCATTATTTATTGCTGTTGAGTGACCATTTCTCCTTCTTTTATTGCAATGTTTGCATATTTTGCGTGAACCTCGAGCCCTTTTTCGCTCCGATCTGGTGATGGACGAGTCTGTGTCCATACTGGAGTCATGGATAATATATGAGTGGACATGGAGTCTCGGTTAGGCATAATAAATATTATGCCCAACCAAGGGGAGTGTGTCCCCCGGATCAGGCGGTTCATTGTCCATTGTGGCCACTGGCCAGAAATATATATAGAAAAAAAACTTACCCTAAATATGAAGAATTTTAACTAAACAACAATTAAACTAACTAATATAATGAATATTTACATATATCTACACAACTTATCCAATCGCAAACGTTTTTTATTATTTTAATGAAAACGAAAGAAAAATCACGCCCGCCAAATTCGGAGATTCCCGCGCTTTTCATCAGTCTATTTTCGTTTTCGTCTTATTTTCTTCGTTTCCGCTGTTCCGATCCGATTCCTACGAATGATCGTAAATAATTCAATTTATAGTAATACCATATTTTTAACAATAAAAAATATGTATTGCACGGTTTCACTATAGAAATTACTTTTTAAGAATTTTTAAAAGTAAATTCCTGAAGGTAAATGGTGTAAAGGCAATATTTTCTAACATATAAAAATATAGCAAGAGTAACTTGTTCGTGGAACGGAGTGGATCCTAAATAATGTCTGTGACAGTGTTGTTATAAATTGCTCACTGATTATATAATAAATAATGGTTTGGGAAAAACTATCAATAAAAATATTAAAAGAAAACAAAGTTATAGTTAAAACAAAACGGTAATGCATATTTTTTACCAAATTTTGGTCAATAGATGGCAGTTTAACAAATTGTTAAAATCTTCATCTTGTGAAAATCTATACCATTTCTTAAAATTATTACCAAAATTGTATGAGCCCTTCACATGGAACGCTGAAGTTCTGTTTTTCTGTTCAAATCATCGTCAAATCATAGGTGAGATAATCATTGTTATAATCTATTTAAGTTAGAAAACACGGGATTCATCTAGTAACTTAAAATGGCGAAAAATTACATGTAAAAGTGTTATTTGTAACCAATTTGCAAAATAAAATGTCATTTTATCATCATTCGCGAAAAACTACCATGTTTATATCAAAAAAATTACTGAAAAGCAAATAGTTAACTGACAAGGAAATCCCTGCTCAAGCGTGGTGTCGAACATACTTGGGTGATGAATCTACAACTGAGTAATGATCTACAATAAAGCCGTCCCCAGCTGAACTATGATCGATGAATCTATACTTGAAGAACATTCTAAAATTAAATCTCGACTCAAAACTAGTTTTAAACAGAGATCAGTGCTCGAGTTTCGTTCTGTACTATGGGTCTTAGGCTATTTAACCCTGAATTCGCAGTATTTTATTATAGAATAAAGCTAAATTACCACTCACTGACCCACTCACTCATTGACATAATTGTTCTCCCAGATGGTGGATGGGGAGGTGGGTATATTTTGACAGATTCGTAAACAAGTAACTCTCAAACCTACGGGAAAAGTGCCAAACCTCACCTTTTCACCCCTCCCTATCTTATCTCGGAAACTACGAGACCCGTATTTTTTTTTTTTACATTACGTATGTTACATACGGATTCGTATAGAGGAGGCTAGGTAAAGTAAAAACCATTTTTCAACGTCGCCCCCCTTCTCACCCCCTTTAGGCGGATCTCGGAAATTAAGAGACTTGGAACATTTTTTTTTCAGATTTATTTAGAGGGGCAATGCTTTAGTCGAAATAATTGTGCAACCTCCCCCAATCAACCGCCCCATTTTTTTTTTTTAATTGAGCAATCCACCACCACAAGCATGCGAGGTGCTTGCACCTCGCGCAACACGCAAATACTAGTTTTATTATAGATTTACACAGGAAAAACCATGCAAACGATGCCGCAGAAAAAAGCGAGTTTGTTATATTAAAATGTTAAGGAAATCGATCATATAACTTATAGTTCCCAATGCTTAATATCTAAGCTTTTTAAAAACAACAGTCTGTTAAATCAAGTGGGATTGTAACTCGTTTTCTTATTTATTAAAGAAAGGCGAAGGTAACTAAACACAGCCATCTCTGAGTTTTAGAATGATTAACCCTTTAAATGCCATCACTGTAATATTACAGGTACATTCAACAAATTGTAAATAATTCAATGGTTTACCAAAACAGAATGAATGAAATGATGATTTAATAGGGTGATATATTGATTCACTGAATCATTACAGCAAGTTATTGGGCCCACAAAATTGATTCTTCAATTAATTCTATCTCACTCAGATCACAATCCCTAGTTCTTATGATGAATACACAATAATGTTAAGGTGGATGATTCATGTAAGTCATTCCAATATTACCTATCTTCTTTATCTTTTTCCTTCTTTTTCTGGGCATCAAGTCGAGCTTGTTCACGCCGCTCACGTGCTGCAGCATGGACATCCGCTGCATTGGTGTTCTTAACTAAGTCGGGGCCGACTGCCTCTTCTTCTTGTACAACATCTTCCTGTAACACATAATGATAACTTGTAAAAGCAGTGGTAACAGTAATATAGCATGGTATGACACTTCATTATAACCTCTCACTTGAAACAAAAAGAATACAAAACTAGTACCTCATTGTCAGAAAGCTGACTGTATTGGGACAATATTGCTTCACGAATCTTCTTTTCTTCATCGGTGTATTCTCGTCGTGTGGTTGTGGCAGGAGCTTGAGATTCTAACAATTTGGCTAGCCGAACATCTACGTCCGTAAGTGGCTTCGGGGTTTCTTCTTGCACTCGACATGATTCCCATTTCTCTATTATCTCATCTATGTGAGTTGAAATGTCCTTTTCCTGATAAAAAGCACAAATAATTAGAGAAAAAACAAACTAATCCCTGCTTAGAGCCAGTTGATACTTACCACTATCTCAGATAGTATGCCTTCTAGAGCATCTTTTTTCTCATCCACACTATCCTCGCTTTCTAAAATACCTGATATGTAAGATCCGAAAACTCCTTCGTCAGTTTTTAACGACCTCAACTTTTCAGTTAGCCACGGCTCAAAGTCACTCGTAGCCGTCGCCATATTGCTTGAGTTTCTTGAAATATCAAAATTTTTGACATTTCGCTTTTCAAGTTTACTCCACTGACGGTTTACTCAAAGAGTAAAGCCACAGATAACTTTAAATAAAGCAAAGCTACTTTACTGATTTAGGTACTCTTTGAGAGTTTGAGTAAACTCTCACTATAGTTACTTTAAGTAACTATAGGAAAAGTTTACTATGAGTTTACTAAATTTTTATACAGGTAACATTTTTGATAAACACCAAAATGATCATTCAACATCTGCTCATTCCTTTCCCAATAATCCCTCGGCTTCCAGCCTAACCACTAACCAGATTCAACAGAATATCGCCGGGTTAATTCAAAAACCAACTAACTCGGTGATTTTGGGATATTGAGTTAAATATACCCAACGATTCAATTTTTTTCTCTCTTTCTACTGGTAAAACATACTAAGCCATGCGATGCTTTATTTCGGAGATACTGAATGGTGAAACCAACTATCTAACCATACCATTTGTATGCAAAACAAATATTCCTTGTTAATCGGAAAAATTATGTTTTGTATCGAAGTCAAACAAGATACTTAAATTTAATCAGTTATCAAAATAAAATATACCTCCAAAATATACTGAATTTTGGGAAAGAAAAACGATCACATCCAATTATATGGTTTAGTACTTTTAAACAACAGGAAATAGCGTTAAAATTCAATGATAATAGCAGTATCTAAAAGATAATAGCTATTACCCGCTGATTTATTTATTATTACTTGACACAAAATCAAGAAGTAATTGTCAATAAATAGGTTTAGTAGGTTTTACTTCTATAATTTTGATCATGATCCCAACAAAATATTGAGAAGTAAAACTAATTAACCGCGGGTAGTTGGTTTAAATTCTGTAGTTTCTAACCGCGCATGCGTCATTGTCGTCGTTGCTCTCGCGCAAACGACATTCAATTCATTTTGTGGCGGCGAAAAAATTCCTTCTTTCTTCCAGACTTTCAAATTCAGGGTAAGTAAAAAAGGAAGCGCGGAAATTGGATCTGTTCTTTATATTTATTTGTCTTAATATGTTTTTTTTAATTAAAAATAGGTTCGCGTTTGACCACCATCTCACCTGATGGTAAGTGATGATGTGGTCGAAGATGGAGCACGCTTACCTAAAAGTAACCTATTCACTCTTGACTTAAAGACTCCTAGGTTATAGCTATCGGGAAACACAGACTCCGGCAGGGAATTCCACTCCTTAGCCGTACGCATAATGAAGGTATTCCCAAAACGTTTTGTGCGTATGGGTGGGATGTCCACCATGTAACGATGGCGCTTCGCCGTTTGTCTCGTAGTCCGATGATGGAACGGGCTTGGTGGAATTAGATTGTGTAATTACATCGCACACTCCCCGAAATGTAACCGATAGAAAACCGATAGACTTGCAACTCGTCGTCGATGTTCAAGGCTCTGGAGCTTTGACTCGACCAGTGCATCGTTGCCAATGAGTCTCTTGGCCCGCTTCTCGATTGATTCAAGCGCGTCCAGTTGGTATTTAGCAGATCCATGCCAAAGATGAGAGCAGTACTCCATACACGACCGAACCTGGGCTTGATAGAGATTGAGCAACTGTTTGGGTGTGAAGTACCGTCTCAACTTTGCTAGGATTCCCAACTTTTTTGATGCTAATTGAGCCTTAGCCTCGATAAACGGGCCAAAATTGAGGGCCAGAAGCTCGATACGGTCGGTTATCGGCACGGTTACACCCTAGAAAGTAGGAGCCGGTTCGAATTGACTCGCCTGGGTCTTAGCTGCATTAAACTTGACCAAGTTGGCATCACTCGATTCGGAGACAGCCTTCAAGGACAAGTTCCAGCGCCCAACCATGTCCTCACAGAGAGACTGCATCTGTGACCCACAAGCTAGCGCGCTGGACACATATCTCTCAGAAACTGTGCTGTCGTCTGCATACCCAAAGGTACCGAGAATCAGCAGATCGTTAATGTTCAGCAAAAACAAAGTTGCTGAGAGAACAGACCCCTGAGGAACCCCGGCCTTAATTGCCAATTGGCCAGACGAGCAGCCATCAATGACCACTCGAATGGACCGATCTCTCAGGAAGTCTTCAATCCAAACGCAAAGTTGTGTGGGTAAACCGAAGGAAGGAAGCTTAGCAATAAGGCTATCGTGCCAGATCCTGTCAAAGGCCTTGGAGATGTCAAAGGAAACAGCACGTGTTTCCTCGTGCTTCTCAATGGCCTCACTCCAGGTATGAATGGCATATGCTAGAAGGTTCCCAGTTGACCGGTTTTTCCGAAAGCCGTATTGTCAGTCACTGAGGATGTCGTTGGCTTCTAGGTATGCCAGGAGCTTACTATTAAGTACACGCTCACGTCGTAAAACGTCAATAAGGTAGCTTTTTTTTCTGACACATGCGGAGGCCAAAATAGAAATTAGTATGTGGCTTCACTCTTATTATGGGCGGTTCAAAAAATTGACAATTTAAATATAATCGAGCACAAATTTCTTGGATCTCGATCTTGAAATTCAGGAAACAAACGTAGAAGCTACTCCTACTGCTTGTTCCGACATTCATGCTCATCGCTTCGGAAGCAGACAAAAAAAGCCGTAGCAAATTCAGCAGCTGCAACTACAAATGCCATCGAGGATCCTACTAAAGCAAGCCTTCCAACCAAATTAAATCAGCTGTACAATGCACCACCGCCCATTACAAATGCAAAAAATCTGACTTGCTAAAATTGTGCAAAAAAGGAGTAATCCCTGAAGAATACCATGCTTGGTTTGAAAATTTAGCGACTGATAGTGCTAAACTAGTCCGTGTACTGGATTGTACTGTATCTGATGTATCTTCTGATGCCTTTGTGTTCATTTTTCTCGAATAAATTTATTTTTCAACTTAGGTGTGTTTTATTAAATTATTTCCAATTTATTAACCACCTCTAACCCTTAGATAGTTTTCATGATGACGCTTTGCTAAGGAACACCGCATAGATAAGTATAAAATTTCAACAAATATCGGAAAGTAAAAGCGACTAAAATTTTATTTTTTTGCATGTTTCTCGAAACTAGCAGGATTATTATGAACAATACATTATTGTTCGATGTATATTATTGAATTATTAACTAGTAAGTTTCAGAGACTCGACAGTAGTGCTTAATTTAATAAATAAAGCCTTTATTTTGTAGGGAGGTTAAAGCAATTAAATAAGGGGGTTTGGGGCACAAAATGCAATATTCTGTGAAACCTTGTTACTTTTCTATCAAGTGCTAAAAATAAACGCATACATGATTAAATTACAAATCAGATGCTGTTCCTTATAATAACATAATCTACAATAGTACATACAATTTTTTGATACAAACTTTTAAAACGCCCTAGCACAAAATCATAATTTGGTCAGTTAGTTGGTTTTTGAATTAACCCGGCGATATTAGTGTTTTACATGGACTGTAGTGATTGCCTATCCGTTCTCTAAAACTCAGTAGTAGCGTAACTCGGGGTAAAGCCGGGTCCGCTGCGACGTGTTTTCGTGTTTGCAAACAGTATAACATTGTTTGCTAACCGAATATAGGCGTGGCTTAACAGTTTGGTTAGCAAAAACACAATAACATGTTTGCCGTCTCGAATGGATAACATCCCCCGCGTTCGCCAGCGGGAAGGGAAGTGACGCATTTTGTGTTCGCGCTCACTAGAGGAAGACGGAATCGTTCGAAGAGTGTGTTGATTGTGTATAACAATTCTCTTTGGTTTGTGATAGAATGGAATAAAGAAAAAAACTTTGTCTTTTAATACTTTGTTTTCTTCTCTATATCTGGTAAAATTAATGATAACAGCTCTTGATAATCACTTTCTGAACATCTAAAACTAAACAAAAACATTACAACAATTGGCGCAGCGGACAAGCGGTTTTACTAACATGTTTTGCTAACATGTTTTGATAACATGTTTTGTTAGAAAATTGGCGCATCGGACCCGGCTTAACACGAACACGATAACTCTTGTTGGACAGACCAGCGCAAAAATTTATGGCTTCAGACTCTTAAGCCGAGTCCGCTGCGCCAATTTTCTAACAAAACATGTTATCAAAACATGTTAGCAAAACCTGTTAGTAAAACCGCCCGTTCGCTGCGCCTATTGTTGTAATGTTTTTGTTTAGTTTTAGATGTTCAGAAAGTGATTATCAAGAGCTGTTATCGTTAATTTTACCAGATATAGAGAAGAAAACAACTTGGAGGAACGATGTGATTCCTCCTGACATGAGATTTAAGGTGTGGCAATTCTGTCTTTGAGATTAAAAAATAGGGATAGTAAGCGCGAACACAAAATGCGTCACTTTCCCCCTCCCCGCAGGCGAACGCGGGGGATGTTATCCATTCGTCTCGGCAAACATGTTATTGTGTTTTTGCTAACAAAACTGTTAGGCCACGCCTATATTCTGTTAGCAAACAATGTTATACTGTTTGCAAACACGAAAACACGTCGCAGCGGACCCGGCTTTTGTAACAACTGCCAAAGCAACGTCTTAACGTGCTATCCGAAGCCTTTCCGAAGCACGGGGGTATCATAACGCCAACTTGCAAAATTCGGACTTAGACTGAGAAATTCTATAAACTTAAAAGAAAACCCAATAGTACTTATTGCCCAACCCGGGATCACCCATGAGATCATTGCTCCCTACTAATCGGCCCCATATAATCTTCAAACCTCAGACTTGTATGGCCACTGATATCAAAATAAAAGCCAAAAGTACATCGTCAACAATAGGTACTCTAAGTAACTAAAAATTATAACTTTGTCACTAACTTCGCTCCACACTGTGCAGTCTACACCAAGCAAAATATCAGTACCTCTACCATGAG
Source organism: Tholera decimalis (assembly GCA_943138885.2). Classification (NCBI taxonomy): domain Eukaryota; kingdom Metazoa; phylum Arthropoda; class Insecta; order Lepidoptera; family Noctuidae; genus Tholera; species Tholera decimalis. The sequence goes on along the minus strand of OW964553.2, from coordinate 12,536,397 downwards.
TTTACGCAACCAAAACTCGCTAGCGTCTCCGTAAATTATTTGTATGAAATATTGTACAGCGCCCCTAGCGGTCACAGAAAGAATTAAAGTTCGTACCATGAGCACTATAGATTACGATAGGTTTAAAACCTAACGTAATCTATACGATAGTCACTAACGTTTTTTAGCTGTCACCATACAAAACGGTACCATGAGTCACTAATTGGACAAACGCTAGCGAACGATACGCTTACGGTAGTAGTTACGTTGCTCACTAGCATTTTGGCGTGTGAAACATGTGTTTACATTAACATTTAATACGTTTTGAGTATAATAAAGTTATAATAATGTCTGCAAGAGCATATTTAGCGTGGAATATGTTAGTGGCCGCTGAATTTGAAGATCAACGACGTGAACAACGGTAATTTCAAGCCAACATGAGAATTCATGTTGTTTTATAAGCTTTGTTTTTTTATATATAGGAATAATTTATACATCAATTAATTATTTTAGCATATGCTGGAACCAAATATAACACCTATTGTACCAAATTCTTAAAAATAAATATTTTTTATTTAATTTGATATTAGTAGAAAGTTGAACCATACCTTTCCATGAACTTCACCATCAATTGGAACTGTGAGACACTGGTCCTCATTGTATTAAATAATCCAAACTTTTAAACCACACAAACTCGCTAGAGAGTATTATTTTCTTTGCACACAAAGCACCTCTGTGACACAACATCAACAAACAAAAATACAAATTGAATACAAGAACCACTCGAAATTCAAAAGCCACTAAATACTATAAGTAGTGCACTACTCGTAAACTTTTCAATTTTGTTGGTTTATTTTGTGATATTGAATGTCTTAACATTTTTAGCATAGCGATAACACTACATTTTGAGCTTAAGAGCAGTTCTCTCTTCTTATTAACGGGAAAGAAAGAAACAGAACATAAGTAGTGACCCACAGACGAAAGTATTCTACGAGTGGAGTGAAGTTAGCTAGACGACATGATCTATCGAGCTCACGTTAGCGCCTCCGTAAATTTTCCCAAATCTCATGGTGCAAGCATTATCGAAATCTATTCGATCCACGTTTGTACGCTAGCGAGTTCCGCGCTAGCGAGTAAGTTGTCGATGACAACTCATGGTAGAGGTACAGAAGTAAATAGAATTACACACTTATAATCATTCAGTATAAGTGCTAAATGATCCTTAAAAAAGTTGGTCAAGCAAGTGCTACTCACCTATGAAGGGTTCCGTAGTAACTACGCAAAATAACTTTTTTTTTTTTCATAAAATGCGCTATATTGCACCTTTAGAATTGAAGTGGCTTAATTCAAAATTTTAAGAAAATTACTTTTATAAACAGAACGACTTATAAAAATGTATTTAAGTCGTTCTGTGTATAAAAGCGATTTTCTTAAAATTTTGAATTAAGCCACGTCAATTCTAAAGGTGCGATTATCTCAAAAACTACTGCCTCTATCTCGGTCAAACCAACTTTCGTTGAAAGTTTTCATTAAAATTCACAGCATATATTTTAATTAGATTTTTACTCTACTATTATAAAAGTTAGATGCTTACCTAGAAGTAACCTATTCACTCTTAACTTACAGAACCCCCAGGTTGTACCTATCAGGAAACACAGACTCCCGCAGGGAATTCCATTCCTTAGCCGTAGGCACAATGAAAGTATTCCCAAAACGTTTTGTGAGTATGGGTGCTATGTCCACTATGTAACGATGGCGCATCACCATTTTAACTAGATTGTGCAATTCTGTCTCACATTCCCCGAAATCAACCGACAGAAAACCGATACACTTGCAACACGTCGCCTTAATAGTTTCGGAATAAGATGGCTATGACATACGGATGAACAGACGAATCTCTATGGGTTCCGTTTTTTGCTATTCGGCTACAGAACCCTAAAAAGTATAAAATTTTTTGCTTATTGTAAATCATAGAGTAAAGTAATATAACGGGTAGCTTGTGCTATTTGTTTAATCGTCAATTTGCCAATAAAATATACTCGACTTTATAGGACGCTATCATTGGCGTCATCGACAACATTGAAATATTTCTGAACGAATATTTTATCGAAATATCGTTGTCATCGTGATGATAGTGATGTGTGATATCGACATATTTTCTTAAATGATGTACAAATATATTTTGTTTAGATCATAGTCAAATGTTAGTAGTTTATATAGTAGGTGAATTATTAAATCATTAATATCTTATACTTGACTGTACCATTAATTCCCGGTTGTAATCGTTTTGACTTATCCTATTCACATGTGGAAACATTACTTTCCAGCTTTCATTACGTATAGTCCTCGGCACGTAAGTATAGTCCTCGTCATGTAAGTTGGCAAGGTTTTGGCGTAGTCGGGGTAAGTTTGCGCATCGTGCACTTGCGAAAAAAATGTATTTAAAAAATACATTAAAATTAATATGTTCTTGTCGTCACAATTAGTTAATAAAACTGCTAGCCCTTTTATTCTTTTTTCTCGGTGTCCTAAAGACAAGTTATTTGACGAGAACTATAAGCAAGGTTTTGGCGAAGTGGGGGTAAGTGCGTGCACCGTGCACTTAGTGGAACAAAAAAGTAATCATTTTTATTGCTGGTTCTATTCTATTTTTATTCTATGGCTATTGCCATCATTTATTTTTAATCATGACTGTTTAGAAAATTAAAGAAAGGAGAGGAAGTCGTGAGTTTATTAGGTGTATTAAATTAAAAAAAAATATGCATTTAAAAGTAAAAAAATATATTAAAGAAAATATTATTAAAAATTATGTGTTCTCTTCGTAATAATCAGTTTACGGTCTCTTTTTCAGTTTGAGCTTCTTTTTCCTTGAAACAGTACACATCGTATACATTTTTCTGGCATGTCTATGTAGAACGGTATATAATATATGTAACGGTAAATATAGTATATAATTAATAATTAAAAACAACTCGTAACAGAAACTAAATTTAAAACAATAACAATAACTCATAGCAAAAACTCATCAAAAAAACAAAAGGTACAACATTCGTACACGAAAGTATAACCGGAACGTGGTGCGGGAGGCAGGGGTCGACTGACGCACCAATCGCGCGCTCGGATCAGTGCTATCTCATACGCCGCGTCCCGCTTGACAACCAACGATACCTAAAAAACAAATTCTACGCATATAACGACTCTTAGTAAGTTACGTGCCGGGTACTATAGTTGGTATTAGTGTAATCACTAAACAATTTTTTCTCCATTCTGGTATAGCATGCTATCCCTGACTCCCTTTTCTTTCTGCATTTCTTCCATTTTGCTTAGACCTGCCTCTCCCCTCCAGCCACACATATCATTCATCCACATTTATTTGATACCCAGGACTCTCTCTACGAATTTATTGACGATAGATAGTTGTCTCTCTGTAATATCAATATAGATGTTAAGTTATAATGTTCATGAGAATTAAATCTTAATAATCATGGATGCAAGAGGTACCAGAGAGAGCCCATAAAACTTTGTGATTAAACCCGCCAAGGGCTTTTTATCATGGTATATAGGAAATTACGGGATAAAAAGCTAGAATTGATTCTAGTATGTACTTATTTCATGGCTCAATACGATTGGCTTTCTTAGTTAGTCCAATATGGTCTAAGGGTATATACACTATTGGATTACAAAACAAATTCAATCTTACTTTTGTTTGTTCGGAATAGGGTAGTTTCCTGTGTTACAAAATAATTATTTTATTTGGTCCATTAGGTAGATTTTCAAAAAATATTAGTCACGTATTTTTTGCTTTTTCGAATCAAGAAAAAATCACAAAGATTGAAAGCTTCAAAGTACAGGAGTGGGGGCTGCTGACGTCACACATTGCTAAGAATTATACCGAGGAGTGACGTCACGCGAAAATTCAACTCACTGTATCGTCTTAATTTTTCAATTACGTGAAAAAATAAAAAATAGGTGTCCAATGTTATTTGATAAACTACGTGACGGACTAAATAAAATATTTTAGGAAACTACCCTATTGTTAATAATTTCATAGATGTACAATTTAATTCCACCAAGCCCGTTCCATCATTGGACTACAAGACAAACGGCGATACGCTGTCGTTACATGATGGACATGCCACCCATACGCACAAAAAGTTTTGGGAATACTTTAATCGTACGTACAGCTAAGGAGTGGAATTCCCTGCCAGTCTGTGTTTCCTGATAGCTATAACCTGTTACCTGGGAGTCTTTAAATCAAGAGTGAATCGGTTACTTCCAGACAAGCGTGCTTCATCTTCGACCACATCCTCGCTTAACATCAGGTGAGATGGTGGTTAAACGTAAGCCTATCAATTAAAAAAAATGTACGCTCACAGCTCTGTTTATACTTAAGACAGCTCGTTAGTTGTTTATTAAGGTCACAAGGATAAAATATCAATCCGTCGACCCTTATTATGATTGTGGGCATGTGAATCACCACAATAGTCTTTGACTTCCCCAAAATTATATGTGCAAATTACGGTGTAACAATAACGATCGTACCTTACTATATTATTCTATAGTATAACTTAACGTACTAATGTCTCAATAAGAGTTGGGTGCAAGAAATCTTCCATGACATAGATGACGCCAAATAACTTGGCACGGTTTTGGCGTAACTTACCCCAAGTTCGCGCATCGTGCACTTAGTGGAAGAAAAAAGTGGTCACTTTTACTGCTTGCCATTATTCAATGGTTATGGCCATTCTTTATTTTTAATCATATTGGTTCAGAAGAATGTTAAAGAAAGAAGAGGAATTCATTCGTTAATTTTGTATTATAAATAAAATAGATATAATACATAAATATATTTAAAAGTGAAAAAATCTATACTAATACTAATACTAATAATATTATAAAGCGGAAAAGTTTGTGTTTGTTTGTTTGTTTGCTTGAACGCGCTAATCTTCGAAAGTACAGGGTGGATATGGATGAAATTTGGTATGGAAGTAGCTTGAAGCTTGAGGAAGGTTATAGGCTAAATTTTACGCGACTGCAAAAAAGGAGAGTTATGTTTTTACCGTGATAGAATCCACGAGAGCGAAGCCCCGCGTGAGTACTAGTGTATTTAAAAAAACATTAAAAATAATATGTTCTCGTCGTCACAATTAGTTAATAAAACTGCTACCCCTTTTATTCTTCTTTTTTCCCTGTGTCCTAAAGACAGTGACGAATTCGTAATTTCAACTTTCCTTAACTATAGTGTCTAGCTGTTCTTTCTGACGTTTTAATAGTCTGGGTAAAACGGTATTTGGTCCTGGCATTGTAATCAAGGTAACAAAAAATAAATTTAAAACAACAACTCGTAACAAAAACAAAGGGTACAACTTTCGTGTACGCAAGTGTATTCGGGAGCAAATTGAACGAGAACTACTGATGCACCAATGGCGCGTTCGGAGCGGCGCTACGTCATACCCCGCGTCCCGCTGATAACCGCTGACACCTAAAAATCGACTTCTGCGCATTGAACCACTCTTGCCAAATTATTTGGCGTTACCTATAACACCATAGCGACGCAGCCCATATCCGAAAAATATGTCTTAATAACACGGCTTTCACAAACTGACAACAAGAAAAATGGAATATTTAAATGGCGAAACATGAAAGTCCATAATAATAAAGAACTTATACGTAACATTAAATGCAAATAAAATAATCTTATTTTATAAAACATTATCGATAGCTGTGTCACTGTCTAATTTAGTATCACATCACTAATGACATTTGTGGTTTGCGGCCAGTGAATAGCTTGAAGAGTGATTCGTGAAATATTTGTATTCTAAGAAAATACGAAAATGTCTGCTAGATACGATAGAGCTATTACAGTATTTTCACCCGATGGTCATTTACTACAAGTGGAATATGCTCAGGAGGCCGTTCGCAAAGGATCGACAGCGGTATGTGCATTATTGGTTAGAAAGAAATAAACTGCCGATGATGTAGCGTATTTGGAATAAAAAACATTATATTTTTTCATTACAGGTCGGTGTAAGAGGCGCTGACGTAGTTGTATTAGGAGTTGAAAAGAAATCAGTGGCCAAGTTGCAAGAAGAAAGAACTGTGAGAAAGATCTGTCTCCTCGACGACCATGTCGTTATGGCTTTTGCCGGACTGACGGCAGATGCTAGAATCCTTATCAACCGGGCTCAAATTGAGTGCCAGTCGCATAAGCTGACTGTGGAAGACCCTGTTACTTTGGAATACATCACCAGATACATAGCAGGACTCAAACAGAAGTACACCCAGAGTAATGGTCGACGACCTTTTGGTATTTCGTGTTTGATTGGTGGTTTTGATTATGATGGTTTCCCTCACTTGTTCCAAACTGAGCCATCAGGAATTTATTATGAATGGAAGGCTAATGCAACTGGCAGATCAGCTAAGACTGTTAGAGAATTCTTGGAAAAGAACTATACTGCTGATGAAGTTGCAACAGAGAATGGTGCTGTTAAGGTAATTATCTAACTTATATTTTGATATGTAATTGCAGCATACATTTTGTCATTAAGTTTCTTCTAATATTGTGAATTCTGGAATTTTTTCTGTACATTTAATTTATTGTATTAGATAACTAGCAGTCCCGCAGGGCTTCACTCCTGTAGACTTTATTATGATAAATACATACGCTCCTTTTTTGCAGTTGGGTAAAAAGTTGCCTATAACCTTCCTTAAGCTTCAAGCTACTTTCATACCCAATTTCATCCAAATCAACCTAGTACTTTCATGGATTAGCATGTTCAAACAAACAAAATATTCTGTGTTATAATATTAGTATAGATTTAAAGTGTTATCTAAGAAGTTGGATTTGACGTTTCTCATTTGACATGCCGCAATAACTTTGTATGAATGTCTATGTAAGAAATTGAAAAATCAAATTCATAATCCTATTTAATTACTATGATACCCATACACTATCACAATGCGTGTCATTTTTAAGCATCAACTTTAACTTTATATTGAAAAAATGCACTCAAAAACATGAATTAATTGTTGATTAATATTCTGATAGGACGTTACTCCAATTTCATGTCTTTGGGCTGGTTGCCGTAGTGTTGTGACTGTTAGAAGCCATTTTTGACCGTATAAAATCGATTTTCTGAAAAATCATTTACAAACATTACATTTAAAATAGAGATAAATGTGTAGGTACTTACTGTATTATTTAATATTTAAAACAAAATATGATCATATTGAAAAAATGCACTCAAAAACATGAATTAATTGTTGATTAATATTCTGATAGGACGTTACTCCAATTTCATGTCTTTGGGCTGGTTGCCGTAGTGTTGTGACTGTTAGAAGCCATTTTTGACCGTATAAAATCGATTTTCTGAAAAATCATTTACTAACATTACATTTAAAATAGAGATAAATGTGCAGGTACTTACTGTATTATTTAATATTTAAAACAAAATCTGATCATATATATTTTTAGACTTATTTTGATATTTAATATGTATATTTTGATATGATATGAAATGATTTGGTTAAAAAGCCTGGAGTCCACCCCATGATATTGAAAAAATAATTAATTTATCCTCCATTTGCTGTCTCAAACATCATTGATTCGTCAATGCTCTGCATATTCTCACACTATCTTCGAAGTATGTTATTGTTATCTTTTTAGACTCGGCTATTACTTTGGACTGTTTCTGTTATATTTGTTGACCTTTTGTTGCTAATTCTGGATGTTGATTACGCATTACGTGATTTTGGTGTTATTTTGTGAACTCGTCAACATATCTAAAAGAAGACATACTCTTAACAGCCAGGCTTGTGACTTGGTTTTGAAGCTGCACAAATACTTTGAACGAGAATCAGCAAATAGAGGGCCTCTTCTAGAAGATACCAAAGTACAAGAATGAGTTGCACAAGCCCTTGGGATTGGCACAAAAACAGTGGGTAAATTATAAAAGAAAAGCACGGGCCCTCTGATTGTGAAGACAATTTGCTTCACACACCAAACAAGCGAAAAAAAGTAAAACCTGTGACAGGTATCGATAATTTTCAACCGACGACCAAAAGAGGAGGTTATCAATTCGATGCGTATATATATATTTTTTTTATGTATGATCACCGATTACTGGAAGACGGCTGAACCGATTTGGAAAATTCTTTTTTTGTTTGAAAGGGTATACTTCTAAATTGGTCCCATTGTCACCAGGTCAGGATCTGATGATGGGATCCTGGAGAAATCGAGGGAACTCTTCAAATATTATAGGCACACCTATGGCGTTTTGGGTATTTCTTATAGTAACTTGTGCAGTTGCTCTCAAAAAGTACCATTTGGGGAAGTGGAACTGATGATGAAGACCACAGATGGCCACCGAACCTACTCAATAATAAGTGTTTCGTGGATTGCGATTCGAATACTTGAATATGGATGTTAAGCACTTTATGTTCGTCACAATACATATGGTGATGTAGAGCTGATGGTGAAGTACTAGGAGAACTCCTCAAAATTTAACGGCAATATTTTGTAAAAGGTTATAAGTAGTTCAGATTTAGGCTCTTTTAACTAGGTAAATTAAAAATCGACCAACTAAAAAGAGTGAAATAAAAACTTTTTATCAAAAAATTAAACCGACTCCCAAAAACACTGCAAAGTGAAAAATAACTTTAATTTCGGAAGTCGCTGCCAAAAACGAAAATACAAAACTAAAGACACTGACTACTGAAATTAAAGTTATTTTTCACTTTGCAGTGTTTTTGGGAGTCAGTTTAATTTTTTGGTAAAAAGTTTTTATGATGCTGATGCTATTAGAAACCATGCTTATGGCATGCTTGTGCAGTAACAAGATAAGAATACTCCACTGTTAGTAAATTACTTGTGTCCGTTAAATCTGCAAACTTATATGATGGCAGTGCAACATCTTTTTAAAGAATATTGGGTTTAGATACAAAAAAAAAACGACAAACGGAAAATTATGATGGAAAGGTATGACATAATACTACAAAGAGTATAATTTTTAAGAGAAATTAATAAAATAAGCAACTGGGACAAAGTGATATTTATTGATGAGACATGGTTAGTTTAATGCCAATCATACTGTACCACAGTCTTGGACGGATCATATGCAAGCATCCAGCTCAAAAGTCCCAATAGGAAAGGGTGGACGCCTCATTATTTGTCATGCTGGATCTGCCGGGGAAGGTTGTATTAAAAATTGCTTGTTGGCATTTGAATCAAAAAGTAAAAGAGTACCTACCTCTGACTATAATTCGTACCGAGGCATTTACCTTCGCTCCATTCCAGGAAAAAATATTGCCCGAGTCCTTCTAAATAGTTTGCTGTCTTTATCCGAAGAAATACTGCCAGGATCTCAGTTCGGCTTCAGACCAGAGAGAGAAACCTGCGAGGCCATCTTCTCAATCCGCCAGCTTATTGAGAAGAGCAGGGAGCAAGGACGACCAATGTTTCTGTGTTTTGGTAACCTTGAAAGCACATTCGCGCTCTCGACAGGTATCACTAAAAGTGTCTGCGAGATATATAATGAACATCCGGAGATCGTGCCCGAAACACGGATGTTCTTCGTCGGGCAAACATCGGAGGTATCGAGACCTACCTCATGAGGCGCCAGCTGCGCTGGAGTGTCGTGTCGCGAATGTCGGACGACAGATTGGCTAAACGCATCTTCTCAGAACTCAAATATGGCAAACGTCAACGGGGAGCAGCTCAATGTTTGAATTGGAGACGTTTAATTTGCAAATCTCTGATTTTGAATTGCTACGACAATCAGATTTGGACAAAAAACGAGACGAGTTGAAGGCCAGACCACCAGCGGACATACACTATTGTCGTGCGAACGGTGTGTTAACGTGCAGTGGCGTGCCTAGGGTTTCAAAATAACGCAAGCCCAATAAAATTTTAACCGATTTCAAAAAAAGAAAGTTCAGTTTTCGACTGAGTATGTAGGTACCTACGTATGTATCATCGCAATTTTCTCATAAACTACTGGTTAGGTACAATAAATTAAAAGTGAATTCATCCATCTTCTTCTTTCCTCTTCTTTCTTCAATTTCACTCTTGCTTGTCGTGCGGTGAATGAGGTAACCAAAGCACACTGAAGGCATGCTAGTGCTAGATTGAATATAATAAACATATCAGCAATTGCATACCTCCGGTGGCTTTGAAAAAAGCCGTTTGGTTTGCTTCATTGCTTGAGGGAACAAAGTTATGGTAAGTAGTTGCTTCCTTCGTAACAGAACCCAGGTTACAGACAAAAAAAAAACAAAACAAAAAGTTACAAAACGAAAGTTAAATAATAGCTAGATAGAATGTAATAAGGAATTTAAATAAATTATTTATATTCTAATTGGAATCGTCTATCTTTCTTAAGAAATGATTTAATTACATCAGAGTAAAATGTTGGTGATCGTTTTAATTCTACCAACAACTGTTTTTCAATAGCTATCATTGATAATTCGGAAAGACTTCCTGAGGGATCGGTCCATTCGAGTGGTCATTGATGGCTGCTCGTCTGGCCAATTGGCAATTAATGCCGGGGTCCCTCAGGGGTCTGTTCTCTCAGCAACTTTATTCTTGCTGCACATTAACGATCTGCTAATGCCCGGTACCTTTGGGTATGCAGACGACAGCACAGTTTCTGAGAGATATGTGTCCAGCGCGCGAGCTGGTGGGTCACAGATCCGGTCTCTCCGTGAGGACATGGTCGGGCGCTTGAACTTGACCTTGAAGGCTGTCTCCGAATGGGGCGATGCCAACCTGGTCAAGTTTAATGCAGCTAAGACCCAGGCGTGTCTCTTCTCCGCAAAAAGGAGCCAATTTGAACCGGCTCCTACTTTCCGAGGTGTAACTGTGCCGATAACTGACCATATCGAGCTTCTGGGGGTAACATTAACTTCTACCCTCAATTTTGGCCCGTTTATCGAGGCTAAGGCTCAACTAGCATCAAAAAAGTTAGGAATCCTAGCAAAGGTGAGACGGTACTTCACACCCGAACAGTTGCTCAATCTCTATCAAGCCCAGGTTCGGTCGTGTATGGAGTACTGCTCTCATCTTTGGGATGGATCTGCTAAATACCAACTGGACGCGCTTGAGTCTATCGAGAAGCGGGCCAAAAGACTCATTGGCAACGATGCACTGGTCGAATCAAAGCTCCAGAGCCTTGAACATCGACGACGAGTTGCAAGTCTATCGGTTTTCTATCGGTTACATTTCGGGGAGTGTGCGATGGAATTACACAATTTAATTCCAACAAGCCCGTTCCATCATCGGACTACGAGACAAACGGTGAAGCGCCATCGTTACATGGTGGACATCCCACCCATACGCACCAAACGTTTTGGGAATACCTTCATTGTGCGTACGGCTAAGGAGTGGAATTCCCTGCCGGAGTCTGTGTTTCCCGATAGCTATAACCTAGGAGTCTTTAAGTCAAGAGTGAATAGGTTACTTTTAGGTAAGCGTGCTCCATCTTCGACCACATCATCACTTACCATCAGGTGAGAAGGTGGTCAAACGTCAAAAAAAAAAAAAAAAAAAGACGCTCTTGACCTTGTGTATTTCTCAGATAGGTATGGATACGTTTAAGAGACGAAAAAGCACGTTCCGCGGAAGAACTTGTAGCCGGAATAGTTACAACAAGATAAGCTAACTTTAACAGCTCGGGAAAGGCATCTTCGAGGTTATTCTCATGAATGAAATGATTGACTGATCTATTAAATTTTCGTTTATGCGATTTACTAGTCTGAGAAATACACAGATTAGGCATCGGTTTTAATGAAGAAATTAACTGTTTTTTCTGAGCAAAGTTTAAAGATTTTACCTTATCTTCGCCAATCAAAACTTGAACGCATTTTAAATCCTCACAAGGTACAATTACCTCCATTGTTGTAGGTAAATCACCAAAACAATTGTATCACTGAGAAAATCTTAGAAAACAAACAAAAAACTTTAACATAACCTTTTCTCAGTCAAGCAAATGAAACTGAAGTTAGTTGCACTCTAATGTCGGGAACTACTCAAGTGTTGTCATTTAGGCAAAAAAAGTCGCCAGGTATATGAAAAATCTAGCTAATTTTTTTTTATTTTTAAGATATTGCTTGAATACAGTCAAAATCTGTTATAACAACATCCAAGGGACCACTCATATTTGGTTGTAAAAACCGATAGTCGTAATAACCGGTGATGTTTTCAAGGTACAAAGTATTTTGTACCTATGATTTTGGTCTATATAACCGGTATGTTGTTCTAAATGATGTTGTTGTAAACGGTTTTGACTGTATTTAATTTCGTTATTTTAAAAGTCGCTAGTTTTTATTGTTGATAAATGTTAAAAAAGTTTCCAAACACGTTAAAAATCTCCAAGATCTTTCAACGTGTGGCTAAAACGGCAACACTGCAGAGTTGGCAAGCTGACAAGGTCACGCATACGCATGCAACTTCATACGAATGCCCTGCTTATATCTGCCATAGTGATCGATTTGTTCTATGCCTAAGGCCTAACTCGTTATACGGCACATCGCTATAAGTGCGAAAGTGACAGATATAGTATTTGAAAGCCCGGTAAAAGCCGGTGCGTGTAAGCGAGATAGCAATATGTAGATCATTAGATGCTACAAATGCGAAACTCTGCGCGCGAACAATCGCGATGCGTAGTAGTTTAGCAGTACTCAGTAGATACATTGTGTTATTTTGATAAGAATTAAGCGCGCGAACTTTTAAATAGTTCGGGTTTGACATTGATTCTCTATCGAGCATTTTTTAGTAAGGCATGCCGGGCTTTTGGGCTTATATGAAGGTACCGCCACTGTTAACGTGCCTTACATGCAACATTCTGAGCGAAATGTGGGTACCACAGGTGGGTACGACGCCAGTCATCAATGAGCGCGAGCGCACCGTCTCGTCGGAGAGCTGAACTACCAAGCTCTAATTGAATAAAATAGCCATGATACAGTCGCCGTCAACGAATTATACCTAATTCGTTGGTCGCCGTAGCCAAAATCGGCTAGGATGAACATCATCATCATCGTGGACGTGGAAAAGTGCCAGTCTGGTTAGACGTTCTTCAACCATTGAAGCTCTTAGCCACGATTTGATTTTTCGTAACGTAGAGAAGGATCTTTCCGCTGTCGCTACACTAACAGATAGTGTAGCCATAATACATTAAAAAAAAATCTTATGTCGTACATCTCAACATCGCAATTTAAAATAAGGTCAGAAATCGATTTATAATAAGGTCAGCAGTTTTTTTTTATTGATAATAGGCTCGCGTTTGACCACCATCTCACCTGATGGTAAGTGATGATGTGGTCGAAGATGGAGCACGCTTGCTTAGAAGTAACCTATTCACTCTTGACTTAAAGACCTCGTCAGAGGCCCTTGAGGCGGTCTAGAAACTCTGACACTAGGGTGTATGGGGTCGATTAGACCTGACTAACCACACGATAAGAAGAATTAAATATTGAAAGTACTAAAATAAAATCTATATTGTGACAAAAAATATAAATACATTATCTTTACAATTTTAATAAGTGGTCCACCTGGGTCCTGGACCCAGCCCAGGGGAGGTCATGACCCCCATGACCCCCCCCTGGATCCGCCCTTGCTTTGACCCTTATGCAAAATCTTTCAGAAGAGTGTTCAATAATTATGGACAATGCTCCCTATCACTCAGTCTAAATAGACAAACCCACACAAGCTAACAAAAAGGCTGATCTAGTGCATGACTACAAAGTCATGGTGTGTATGCCGACATGAGTTTACTGAAAGCGGAACTGTTACAATTAGTGAAACAAAATAAATCTGTGTGGCCAAAATACGCCATCGATGAGTTGGCACAGGAACATGGCCACAAAATTATAATGACCCCGCCAGACCACTGCCAATACAATGCTATAGAGATGATTTGTGCTCAAGGTAAAGGCTCTAGTATAAAATGTGTGTTTAAATAATTTAATAAAAAAATAAAATAAAAAGGAACCATTAAACAGGAAACAGGATATTTAAACAGGAAAAAAATTAGGAACATAATAATATACATTGATATTTTTCATCTACTTTTGCGGATGAGTGCTGTCATAGTTAAGAGGGTGTCGAGCCTACGAGACGCGCGGAAAATAGGTATTTACTGCAGCGGGCTAGTCGTGTGCGTTGTCACACACACAATGACAAGTTCGCTCGAGGCCCGCTTGCCGTTGCACGACGAAATTTCCTAACTTTGCATTTTTGAATTTTTTGTCGTTATGTTGAATAAACTTGAAAAACGAATATTAATTATTTAGATGGTTTTATTTATTACACTAATATTATAAAGGCGAAAGTTTGTGAATGAATGTGTCTGTTTGCATGTTTGTTACTTCTTCACGCTCAAACGGCTGGATGGAACTAAATGAAGCAAGTAGGTACGTAAATAAATCACAAAAATAAATTTAATAAATTATACCTATTATATAAAAATTAACGTTTGTTTTTACTGTACTAATACATTATCCGTTCCCTCACTATTCATCCTATTGCAATAAAATTTTGATTTTATATATTAAACTCCTCAGATTTTTTTTAAAGAATACTAGCAATGTGGGTACATTTCACATTACTAGCAATCTTGTTAACCCCTCCAACTAAGCTAAATATGCTTGTGTCTGGAGTGGGTTCACGTCAATAGTGTAATGGGTGGGGTTCGAACCTGCGACCTCTCGATCACAAGTCCGACACCTTATCCATTAGGCTATTGACGCTTCGAAACTGGGTAAGTAGCAAGTTAGGGTAGATGGGTATGCAGTACTTATTTGAATAATAAAACCAGTATGAAATAAAAAGATATAATTATGTAATGTCATAATAAAACCAGACTGAAATAAGTTTTGTTTATTAAAATTTCATTTAGTGCTCGTTTAAATTCTGATGTACTGTCATATTTTTGATAACATTCGGTACTTTATTATATATACGTGGGGCCATACCAAAAACATTTTTTCATTAATGCTGTCTAGCGAACTTACTTCGCAGAAAATATAAGCGTAATTTATTTCATAACAATATATGTATCAAGTGTAACTTAATTTAAAAGAAAAAAAAATAAAAGAAATCTATAAATCTAATGTTATATTGCTTATTATAACATTTTACAAAAATTGGCCAAGTGCGAGTCAGACTCGCCCATGAAGGGTTCCGTAGTAACTATAATAATATAATATAATATGTATATTTACTTGACAAAAAACTAAAACATACAAATTTCTTAAAACTAGCTTATTTACATTTTTTGCAACTACGCCAAATAACTTTGTTTTTCATAGTATTTGTATGAATTACAAAGTTATATTTGCGGTTTTAGAAAATATGCTGTATCTCAAAAACTGCTGACTCGATCTCTTTAAAACCAATTTTGATTGAAAGTTTACATTAAGATCTATAGATATATATATACAACGTGTAATTTAAAGGGTATATACATACCAAGTGCATGGCTTCTTTGGATGATAACAAACGATATGGCATGGGTTTTGTAATCCTAAGTCTACATGTGTAGAACTTATTACAAATTCCAGTACACTGATACCAGAGACCGAATTTTTCAAATTAAGAAAAACGAAAAGATTTATCGTGTTATTGGCAAGTGACGTGGAAAGTTATTGACCCTCGTAGTGCTGTGACACGTTTGTTATGATTGGTATTCAAAAAATATGTGAAACCAATAATTTGGTATCAATTCTTTAAGTCAGTTATTTTGTGCTGAAACTGTGCATAGAGACTCCATACCTACATATATGTTGTCTTCAGCCCTTTTGGTTAGATATGGGGTTTCCGTTACACGTTGTATATATATATTTATATTTTTCACTCCATTATTATAGAAATTAGAGGGGGGCACACATTTTACCACTTTGGAAGCGTATATCTTTTAAACGATTAATTTTATGAAAAAGTGGTTTTAGAAACCTCAATCTCATTTTAAAGACCTGTATATAGATACCAGACATGCATAGGTTTCATGAAAAAAAAAATATTTTCAGTTTTAGTTCCATGTATGGGGGGGGGGCTTCCCATACATGGAACTAAAACTGAAAATATTTTTTAATTTAATTTAAATATATTTTAATTTTTTCTTAAAATCGGAAAGCGGTTCCCAGCAGTGGCCCATTCATTAAATTTAGATTTATTACTCATTTGAAATTTTTTAACTGGACATGCCTTACTAAATTTGTGGCATAGTGAAGAAAATAACATCCTGTAATTTTCATTGGAGTCATGGGAGTCAAAATTGGCCATTGAAAGATTACTTAACATGTTATCATTAAAAACATTAATTTATTTTCAGTTAGTGGCCTAAACTTAATAGTCTTATTTAATTGCCGCTTTTTAACCAACTCAAAGGATACTAGTTGACCTGTATGGTCAGACCTAACTCCACTAATTTGAGACGAGTAAGTTATGGCACAATTAGTATAAATATTATCTATGCATTGAGCTGATGTTGCTGTTATTCTTGTTGCTTCCTTGTATGTGCATTTTAAGTTAAATGAACCAAACAATGAAGTAAGCTTGCAGTGTTCAGGTGAATTTACTAACAAATCAATATTTAGGTGACCACAAACGAAAACTAATTTATTATCTCTTATAAGCTTAGGTACTTAAATTTTCTCCCATTATCATTAAGAATGATGACAAGTTTGATGCTGGTGGTCTATAAACACTTAAGAAAGTTTGGCCTTCAACTTCTGTACATGCTACCTCACACAAGCAATCAACAGAGCAAGCGGTGATATATTTTTGTTCCTTATATCTAAGAGAATTACTACGTAATATTAAAGTACCACCTCCTACTGAGGACCTGTTGTATGCACTGGTAACAGAAAAATATTAATTTTAAACAACATTCTGTCTGGTTTTAGCCAGGTTTCACAAAAACATAAGATATCTATATCATATTTATCTATTAAAATTTCCTCATCTAATATTTTACCGGAGAAACGATTTATATTCTGATGATATAGTAAAATTGTGTTATTATAACTCTCCTTTGTCACATCTAAGGGTTTAAACAATTAATTTCAGTATTATTAGATACCCTAGATAATACTGAATAGTCAGTTAACCTAGGATCAGTTAAATTGTCAATAACCCAGTGTAAATTGTAAGCTAACAAAGTAGCCAATGAACTTTCTAAAATGAATGTCAGGATTGCAATCGGTATGCCCAAAAACCTATTACACGATGTTTGATGCAATATTTTGCAATCGACCACGTTTGCTGAGCAAGCGATATAATGCGGTCGCACTAAGTTCGCCGCGAGCTTAGTGTATTTCGAACAGCAACCGGGTGCACTCATTTTCATCATTTAGCGATAATTTTAGCCCTTACGTTACTTTGTTAATTATACTTAGCAATAAACCCTTGAAGGTTATCAGTGTATTTAACTTAGTAGACACACACGATATCCATATTAAATGTTGGAGAAAAAGTTGCATCCACCAAGGATGCAACTTTTTCTCCAACATTCAATATGGATATCGTATGTGTTTTAAATTGGATTTCAAAATGAAAGCCAGATTTGCAATCACCACCCCCAAAAACCCATTACACGATACCCATATCGAATGTGTGAGAAAAAGTTGCATCCGCCATCTTGGATTTTAAAATGAATGCCAGATTTGCAATCACCACCCCCAAAAACCCATTACACGGTACCCATATCAAATGTTTGAGAAAAAGTTGCATCCGCCATCTTGGATTTGAAAATGAATGCCAGATTTGCAATCACCACCCCCAAAAACCCATTACACGATACCCATATCGAATGTTTGAGAAAAAGTTGCATCCGCCATCTTGGATTTTAAAATGAATGCCAGATTTGCAATCACCACCCCCAAAAACCCATTACACGATACCTATATCGAATGTTTGAGAAAAAGTTGCATACGCCATCTTGGATTTTAAAATGAATGCCAGATTTGCAATCACCACCCCCAAAAACCCATTACACGATACCCATATCGAATGTTTGAGAAAAAGTTGCATCCGCCATCTTGGATTTTAAAATGAATGTCAGATTTGCAATCACCACCCCCAAAAACCCATTACACGGTACCCATATCGAATTTGTAAGAAAAATTTGCATACGCCATCTTGAATTTAAAAATAAATTCCAGATTTGCAATCACCACCCCCAAAAACCCATTACACGATACCCATATCGAATGTTTGAGAAAAGTCTTCATCATCACTTTCACTTCCTCAAATGGTGCTTTTCGGGAGCAACTGCACAAGGTACTATTAGAAATACCCAAAACGCTATAGGTGTGCCTATAATATTTAAAGAGTTCCCTCGCTTTCTCCAGGATCCCATCATCAGATCCTGATTTCATAACAATGGAACCAACTAGAAAGTATACCCTTTCAAACGAAAAAAAAATTCCAAATCGGTCCAGCCGTCTTCGAGTTTGAGGTTACATACATAAATAAAGCTTAAGACGAACTGAGAACCTTCTCCTTTTTTTTGAAGTCGGTTAAAAAGCAATAATAACATCACAAAATAGAAATACGTACTTTTTATGAGAATAGCTTTTTTTCGAAAATTTACGCCAACTTTCTTCTAATAATATTTTTTTTTACATTTTCCCATAATAAAACAAATATTGAAAAAAAAATGTTAAAGAAATATATATTGAACAATAAAAAGTAATTGTTGGGTATGCATAATAAATCGTACTCAAAAAAACAAAAAATATGACTTATGTTATTCAACGGATTGCTGCAATACATACGTACACAATAGATCGCGAATTATCGTTACCGGCGAAACGCTCCACGATGAGACGTGACCCCTCTCTGAGCTCCCGTGGACGACTGAATTTTCGACCGGTGTACGTTGCGTATGGTTCAAAATAGCGCGCAAATTACAAGAAAAAATTAAAATTAAAACAACCAAGCGACATTTTTGAAATGTTAAAGCTGTAAATGATAGTATGATAATTAGAGAATAATATGAATTGAAGTTTATGAAAAAATTCAACAGTTTACTATCAAAATTCAGCGACGCACGAGCATGTTTTGTAAGGATTTTTGTCCAACTTTATGTATTTTTGTTTAATAAACTATAAAATATTTTTAAATTTTGCCAACTATGTTTGCTAACACATTTATTCTAGTGTTCATTACATATTTTTGTATGGTAATTAAAGTACTATTATAGGTTATATTCCTTTAGTTGTGAAGACCGTTTCGAGTTATTTTACTCGGCGCAGGCTTAATTTAATGGCAAATTTTTTAAAACCCATTTAGCCATTTGACTGTTTAACGAAATAAATAATGTAGTCATTATAACTTTACCTCTTTTACAGCCTATGCTGCACATCAAAATACAAAATCTACATTCACTAAAAAAAAAAATGCTTGGTCTGCTTAAATAAGCATGTGCACATATCACAAAAGACGATTGGATTAACGTAGTAGAAAGAACAAAGTAAATTATAAATGTGCATGTGGTGTGAGGGCCACTTTGATAAAACTCTGTGAAAATGTGCTTAAGATTTAGTGAACATTCCCAAAGAAATGTGAAAGTTAGAATCAGATTTTGTGAAAGTCAAATAACCGAGTTATGGACTGTAAAGATGGGCCCTCAGTTCTCACATAGAGGATTGAGGGCCCACCAGAACCTGATAAACTGTGGACACTACGGAAAAAGTCTTTATGCCAAAATCTAAGCTAATACCAAATAAAATTTGTGAAAACAAGATATTATCGAAAAACACTACTCCTACTTGGTATATCTTCGTAGAAAATGGGCCCTCAATTCTCATACACGTAAAAGTTTATTATGCAAATAAAATGAAATCATTAAGAGGGTGCCGAGCCTACGAGACGCGCGGAAAATAGGTATTTACTGCAGCGGGCTAGTCGTGTGCGTTGTCACACACACAATGACAAGTTCGATCGAGGCCCGCTTGCCGTTGCACGACAAAGTTTGCTAACTTAGCATTTTTAAAATTTTTGTCGTTATGTTGAATAAACTTGAAAAACGAATATTAATTATTTAGATGGTTTTATTTATCACACTAATATTATAAAGGTGAAAGTTTGTGATGAATGTGTCTGTTTGCATGTTTGTTACTTCTTCACCCTCAAACGGCTGGATGGATCTAAATGAAGCAAGTAGGTACATAAATCACAAAAATAAATATACCTATTATATAAAAATTAACGTTTGTTTTTACTGTAGTAATACATTATTCGTTCCCTCACTATTCATCCTACTGCAATAAAACTTTGATTTTATATATTAAACTCCTCAGATTTTTTTAAATTATTATTAGCAATGTGGGTACATTTCACATTACTAGCAATCTTGTTAACCCCTCCAACAAAGCTAAATATGCTTGTGTCTGGAGTGGGTTCACGTCAAAAGTGTAATGGGTGGGGTTCGAACCCGTGACCTCTCGATCACAAGTCCGACATCTTATCCATTAGGCTATTGACGCTTCGAAACTGAGTAAGTAGGAAGTTAGGGTAGATGGGTATGCAGTACTTATTTGAATAATTAAACCAGTATGAAATAAAAAAATATATAATTATGTAATGTCATAATAAAACCAGGCTGAAATAAGTTTTGTTTATTAAAAATTCGTTTAGTGCTCGTTTAAATTCTGATGTACTGTCAAATTTTTAATAACATTCGGTACTTTAGTACGTGGGGCCATACCAAAAAAACATTTTTTCATTAATGCTGTCTAGCGAACTTACTTCGCAGAAAATATAAGCGTAATTTATTTCATAACAATATATGTATCAAGTGTAACTTAATTTAAAAGAAAAAAATAAATAAAAGAAATCTATAAATCTAATGTTATATTGCTTATTATAACATTTTACAAAAATTGGACAAGTGCGAGTCAGACTCGCCCATGAAGGGTTCCGTAGTAAGTATAATAATATAATATAATATGTATATTTATTTGACGAAAAAATCCTTACAAATTTCTTAAAATTAGCTTATTTACATTTTTTACAACTACGCTAGATAACTTTGTTTTTCATAGTGTTTGTATGAATTACAAAGTTATATTTGCGGTTTTAGAAAAAATACCGTATCTCAAAAACTGCTGACCCGATATCATTCAAACCAATTTTGGTTAAAAGTTTACGTTAAGATCTACAGATATATATATATATATATATATATATATATATATATTAGATTTTTCACTCCACTGTTATAGAAGTTAGAGACTTGACATTTGACCACTTTGGAAGCTTATATCTTTTAAACGATTGACTTTATGAAAAAGTGGTTTCAGAAACCCCTATGTCATTTTTAAAGACCTGTCTATAAATACCACACACGCATAGGTTTGATGAAAAAAAATATTTTCAGTTTTAGTTCCATGTATGGGGAGCCCCCCTTTATTTTAAATGATTTTTAATTCTTTTCTTAAGATCGGAAAGCGATCATAGAATACATCTACCTACCAAGTTTCACATGTATAGTCTTAATAGTTTTGGAATAAAATAGCTGTGACATACGGACGGACGGACAGACAGACAGACAGACAGACAGACGGACAGACATGACGAAACTATAAGGGTTCCGTTTTTTGCCATTCGGCAACGGAACCCTAAAAAACGAGTAATTTCTTAAAATATATATTTTTAATTTTGATACACTACACAAATCACAGTATAGTAAGAAAAGAAAAAAGACAAAAAGATACTATACTTTGTAAGAAATAAAAAGACAATAAAACTTATTTCGAATTTTGAAAATACAATCGTAGAAATATCAATGCATCCAAGGTTTGACTTCCAAGCCTGCTTTGTAGTTTATTATAGCAGCTTAAAACGCTCGCTTAGGTTTTACACTGGTTGGAGGAATAGACAATAGATACTTATATGCTGTTTCTAAGTGATATCCACTAATTCCTTACAAAATAATTACAATAATTCCAAACAGGCTTATTTCACGTCTAATACTATATTTCGCCAACCCCGATTAATTTTGTATTTGTACTTCGCGATCTGGGGATTTCATACTCTTATCAATTTCCAGCTGTAACTTTTCCTTTAGTGTCAATTGGGGTTGGGATTGGGAGGTTTGTGGCCTTAACTCATCATCTGTTTGTGATCCTGATCTTCCTTCTTCTTCTTCCGTGTCATCTCGACTTTTAAGTTTTTTAACAATACACTTTATTTGCTTCCTCACTAAAGCCTGTGTAGGAACTGGAAATAAGTCATGCCATTCCGAATCCAATAATAACTGATTTTCATCATCTTTTCATGGATTTTGTAAATAATTCAACACACCAGTCAAATCATCACTTCGTCGTTGCTACATACGTTCCACTAAGGATGTTTTAATTTTTTGCCAAGTGTCAGCACTTGCCAAAAAATGATTATGCTAGATAGCTGTTATATAAGAAATTTCAAAGTGAAATCGAATCAGCTGTGAACAAATTAGGATCTCGCCGACAGATTGCTTCTAGTTTCAATTTAATTGGGGTCAGCACATCAACAATTTAATTGACCAATTCAAAATCAACTTCTTCCAAACGAATTGGATGATTGAGATCTATAAGAGCTTTTTGAATGCAGGTTTTTAAAAGATAAAATCGCTCCAGCATTGTTAAAAGACTATTCCACCTGGTTTTACAGTCCAAAAGAAGTGACAACTCTTTTCCATGTTCAATTTTCACATATTTTTGAAGTACTGTTTCATTTTTCAATGGTGATCTTTTGAAATACACTCTACAACTTTGCGGATTTTCTTCATCAGCTCATTAATGTTTTCATCTTGTGTTAACTCTGGTATGTGTTATAGCGCAAGGTCATTTTGTGACATTAAGATTAAGTCTGATTCTGGACTGTCTAAGTCTTCTAAATGTTCATCATCATGGCTGTCGTCCATATGATCAGCAGCCACAGATGTTTCATTTATGAGGTAGAGCTGTCTTGCAAATAATTATGTTTTTCATAAAGTCAGTATCCAGGGAAATATCTAATTTACTTAGACGCTCTTTCAATATACGAAGACAATTTTCAGCCATACTTTCATACTTCCATAAATAGGAACAAGTCCTAAGTTCCAAATTTTTTTATATGAATGAACGTTGACAGCCATGCATGGTTTATTGGATGTTGAAGTCCACTTGTCGAAAGAAAGACTAAATCTCTCACCTGCACTTTTCAAATGTTTCAATTTTGCAGTTACTTGCTTTCTGATTTTTTCACTGTAATTCATGACACTTTTTGAATGGTGATGGCTGACTTTGCTAAATCCGTGTATTTTGCAAAGACAAATTTTCTCGAATCATCTGAAGTTATGAATATACTGAATAGAAATCCATCTAATGCAATCATTCTTGCCAAAACATCATCGAGGCTATCGTTGGCACTTTTAGTAAAATAATCATTTAACTTTCGCTTGGCTGGCGGCGGTGCTGTGTTTAGATTATCAGAATCTAGACTTGTTGACGCCGATATAAGCTTGATGTTATGTTTTGATGACAAATGTGTATGTAATCCCTTAGTCGATCCATCCAAAGTCTTGAGAATGGCTGAGCATCGGTTACATTTGGCACTATTTCTATCCTTCGCAACTAAAAAATAGCTCCACACTGACGTCGTATCACTGTGTTTTTTATGTTTAACAAAGTCTCCCGCCATTTGAAATACTTAATTTCAGATAATTGACTTTTAAATTTAAATGACTTAGGTCGTGGGTTCAAATTTAGAAAATATACAATAATATAGGTTATCCATCAGAATTTAGACAGGCTTTAATTTATAATCATATTGTGGGAAGTACTAATTTCACACGGGTTCCCGTTAGTATATGCTTAAACTAGACTTATGGTCTCATGGTGCGTGGTGCGCTAGTTGCACGCTACTGGTATGATTGCTCTATGTTATCTCTTAAAAAATAGTAGTAGAGATACCTGCTACTGTTTCTTGTGATTTTTTTTTATTGATAATAGGCTCGCGTTTGAATTTTAAGAAAAAATGAATTCAAACTCAAAATGTTTTATTTCACATAGGCCTACATGGGCACTTATAAAACGTCAGCAGTTTGGCGCAGGGCACGGTTCGAAATTGGTCGTTTTCTATGGAAAAGAACCGGCAAGAAACTCCACAGTTACTCTTTTAAAATATCATTCTTACAATGTATCTATAATACAGGTTAATTAGGTATGAGAGGACAGTATAGACCAATTAATACAGCACAACGGAGTTACAAATAAAAAAAATGTGAAACAAATCTAAGAGTCTACAGTGTTCTCCCATTCACAAAAAAGCTTTATATTATACTAAACTAGTATAATATTGCCCGCGACTGCGCTCGCGTGGGAGGTTTTTCCAGCTTTTCTCGATCCTGTGGGAATTCCGAGATAAAAAGTATCCTATGTCCTTTCCAAGATCCTAAACTATTCCCATGCCAAATTTCATCTAAATCGGATTAGCGGTTTAGGCGTGAAAAGGTAACATACAGACAGACAGAGTTACTTTCGCATTTATAATATTAGTATGGATAAAAATAAACTTAAGAAGTATAAATTAATAATAAAAATGAAACAAAAAGAAAATCTGTCATCTGATTAACGTAGGGAAAAAAAAAATAAAAAGACACTCACGAAAGTGAAGTTGTTAATATACTAGTCGATAACGCAATTACAATAAGCCAGGGAAGCCACATGTGCAGAACGAAGGAATCATCGCCAAGCAGTCATGTCTTCAACGTAGTCCCGAATCTTATAATACGCTTTTTTGATAAGAACCCGTATGACGTGGGTTTTAAATTTTCCCTCGCGAAGTTCTGTAACAGACTTTGGCAACTTGTTATAAAAGCGTATGCTATTTATGAGGAATGACTTGTTTGTCTTGGCTAATCTTCATTTAGGTATAACAATTTCATGTTTGTTGCGTGTATTTATTGTGTGAATATGGCTTCTAATTTTATAAAGTCCTAAGTTTTTGCGTACATATAATATGCTTCCTAATATATAAAGTGAAGGCATCGACCTCTTTAAAAACATTTCGAAGGGACTCGCGAGGACCTACTTTATATATTGCCCGGATTGCCCTCTTTTGCAGTATAAAAATTGAATCTATGTCACAGTGGAAGTAAGTGCCTAGCAGTTTTCCTGGACATCAAAAAGGCCTTTGACACAGTCTCTGTCCCCACACTTCTACACAGACTAGAAGACATTGGTGTGAGAGGAGTACCTCTGAAACTATTCAGGGAATATCTTAACGAACGCAGCTATGTAGTTAAGATAGGACAAGTAGTTAGTTCTGTTGAAACCGTCACATATGGGGTAGGACAAGGTAGTGTACTTGGGCCGACGCTTTTCCTCATTTACATAAACAGTTTATGCAACATGAGTATTCAACGTGCTCATATATTCTCCTATGCTGATGATACAGCAATAGTATTTTCGGAAAAAACATGGGACAGCGTCGGCCGGACTGCAGAACTTGGCCTGTTGAAGATAGCCTCTTGGCTAGACCGCAATCTTTTGACCTTAAATGTTTCGAAGACTAATTACATCTGTTTCTCCATATCTAACCGCTCTCAGCCATTACAAGATCTCCAAATTAAAATCCACACCTGCGGTAACTCATCAAACACCAAATGTTCTTGTCTGAAAATTGCGCAAGTTAGTAGCACTAAGTACCTTGGGGTTTTAGTAGACCAACGACTATCATGGCATTTGCATCTGGAGCTTATTATGAACAGAGTTAGGAAATTAATATTGACTTTCAAATCATTACGGTACGTGGCTACAAAGACCCTAATGCAACAAATTTATGTCTCGCTGGGTCAATCTATACTGACGTACTGTCTACCAATATGGGGAGGTGCAACTAAAACAAAATTTCTAGAGCTAGAGAGGGCACAGAGGGCGCTGCTAAAAGTCATGTTTTTTAAACCACGTAGATTCCCCACTGAAAGCCTGTACTCAAGCTCAAATCTTTTGTCGGTTAGGAAGTTGTACATACTTCAAACGGTTCTGACCAAACCTTCCCTTTGTCCGGTTGATTGCTCAAAAACGGCAAATGTATAAAGTAGCTCCAGAAACTCCAGTCAAAACTATATTTGCTACCAGGCAGTACACTAAGCAATCAGCCCACATGTACAATGTTTTAAACAAAGAGCTTAACATCTATCCGCTGACATTCCGTGACTGTAAAAAGACACTCATGCAATGGTTAACAACTAAAAACTACGATGAAACTGAGTCTATATTACACTCTAAGGTAACATAGTCAGGGAGTAACACACACACACACACACACACACACACACACAAGCACACACACACACACATACACACGCGTGCACAATTACTTTTGTTTTATATCCCGAATTTTAATTAATTAGTTTTAATTAATCAATTCTGTTATTATAATAAGTTTCCTTTTCTCTTTGGTTTATATGTATTTAGTTTAGTCTACATATATTTTTATTTAATTTTATTTTCCCTTGTGGTTCAGTTTACTGTTTACTTTTCGAATCAAAATATTGTCAACGATCACTGGAAGAGCGGAACTACCTATCACAAGCCAATTATGGCTTAAAAGGTTTTTTCCTAACATGGATATTGTATAATTCATAGTTTGATGAAATAAATTTTACTTTTTACTTTTTTTATGTCAGCTGCGGATCCCCACAGTAATATACCATAAGACATGATACTGTGGAAATAAGCAAAATAAAATAACCGAGCTGTCGCTACATCAGTTAATTTGCCTAAAATTGCCTAATTTTTCTTACTGCAGCTGAGCTTAATCTACTTGAAAGAGTCCTAATATGATCGCTCCACTGTAACTTTGAATCCATATTTATACCCAAAAATACAGTTTCCGTAATAACATCGAGTATTTTGCCATCAAGGATTAAATTGACACTAGCTTGTGGTACATTAAGCAATGAAAACTTCAGACACTTCGCTTTGTTCGCATTAAGTGCGAGATAAGAGAGAGAGAGCAGCGAACCATTTCGCAAGAACTACCAGACCTTCATTTACATGTAAGGCATCCGCATCTTTTCTATCTATTTTAAAAATGAGAGAAGTGTCTTCAGCGAATAGAATTATATCCGATAAGTTGGTCATCATGTAAGGTAGGTCATTGTCATCATGACATCACTAGAAAAAGGAAAGGGCCAAGAATTGAACTTGCGGAAAGCTCATCTTTGCTAGGGATCGTGCAGATGTCGCTCCATTAACAATAACTTTTTGATGCCTGTTTGATAAATAGGAAAGAACAAGGTCAGCAGAACACGAATCCACGAATTCCGTAATGGTGTAATTTACAGATCAGTGTTTTGTGGTCAACGCAATCAAAAGCTTTGGAGAGGTCATAAAATATGTCAATTGCATCCTGAGATTTCTCCCAAGATTCCAGAATGTAACGGATGAGCGCTACTCCTGCGTCTGTTGTTGACCTACCTTTCGTGAAACCAAACTGCCGACTATGCAGAATCCCATTTAAGTTAAAATGAGACAGCATCTGGTCCAGCATGATTTACTCGTATATTTTGCTTAATGCTGGAAGCACATATATTGGTCTATAGTTAGAGGGATCACTCTTACAACCCGACTTAAAAATTAGTACTACTTTACTATATTTCATTAAATCGGAAAAGTACCGCTGTCTATACATTAATTAAATATGCCTGTTAGGATAGCAGCAATTGAGTCAATAATATTACCAAGAACCCTAATAGATACACCCCATAAGTCATCAGTGTTTGTTATGTTAAGACTTTGGAATGTTTTTTAATTACATCAATAGAAATGGGCTTAAATAAAAATGTTGTTGTATTCTTATTGAAGTTTTCCTTTAAAAAGATTCTGCTAATGATGGAGAAGAATGTAGAGATTTAGTAACCTCTACTGGAATATTGGTAAAGTAATTTTCCAACTTCTCAGCCACTTTTGACTTATCTGAGATGACCTGATCATCGATGTTCAAAGTCAAATCTTTCTAACCCTGTTTGTTTGTGTTTCCAGTTTCTTTGTTTATCACCTTCAACACAGTTTTCATTTTATTATTAGAAGTGTTAATTTTATTACTTACTGATTTAGATTTAGCTTAGGCACATATTCTTTTAAATATCTTTGAGTAGTTTCTTACATAATTATGGAAGGCTTCATCGGAAGTCAATGATTTTTCATGGTATAAGTTGTATAAATTGTCTCTGCTTATTCTTATTCCAGCAGTGGCCTATTCATTAAATTTAGATTTATTACTCATTTGAAATTTTTTAACTGGACATGCCTTACTAAATTCGTGGCATAGACAAGAAAATAATATCCTGTAATTTTCATTGGGGTCATGGGAGTCAAAATTGGCTATTGAAAGATTACTTAACATGTTATCATTAAAAACATTAATTTATTTTTAGTTAGTGGCCTAAACTTAATAGTCTTAATTAATTGCCGCTTTTTAACCAACTCAAAAGATACAAGTTGACCTGTATGGTCAGACCTAACTCCACTAATTTGAGATGAGTATTTTATAGCACAATTGGTATAAATATTATCTATGCATGAAGCTGATGTTGGTGTTATTCTTGTTGCTTCCTTGAATGTGCATTTTAAGTTAAATGAACCAAACAATGAAGTAAGCTTGCAGTGTTCAGGTGAATTTACTAACAAATCAATATTTAGGTGACCACAAACGAAAACTAATTTATTATCTCCTATAAGCTTAGGTACTTAAAATTTCTCCCATTATCATTAAGAATACATACATGACAAGTTTGATGCTGGTGGTCTATAAACCCATAAAAAAGTTTGGCCCTCAACTTCTGTACATGCTACCTCACACAAGCAATCAACAGAGCAAGCGGTGATATATTTTTGTTCCTTATATCTAAGAGAATTACTACATAATATTAAAGTACCACCTCCTACTGAGGACCTGTTGTATGCACTAGTAACTGAAAAAATATTAATTTTAAACAACATTCTATCTGGTTTTAGCCAGGTTTCACAAAAACATAAGATATTTGTATCATATTTAGCTATTCACATTTCCTCATCTAATATTTTGCCGGAGAAACGATTTATATTCTGATGATATAGTAAAATTGTGTTATTATACCTCTCCTTTGTCACATCTAAGGGTTTAAACAATTAATTACAGTATTATTAGATACCCTAGATAATACTGGATAGTCACTTAACCTAGGATCAGTTAAATTATCAATAACAGAATTGTAACCTAACAAAGTAGCAAATGAACTTTCGTCGTAAATTCTAAAATGAATGTCAGGATTGCAATCGGTACGCCCAAAAACCTATTACACGATGTTTGATGCAATATTTTGCAATCGACCACGTTTGCTGAGCAAGCGATATAATGCGGTCGCACTAAGTTCGCCGCGAGCTTAGTGTACTTCGAACAGCACCCGGGTGCACTCATTTTCATCATTTAGCGATAATTTTAGCCCTTACGTTACTTTGTTAATTATACTTAGCAATAAACCCTTGAAGGTTATCAGTGTATTTAACTTAGTTGAATGTTGGAGAAAAAGTTGCATCCACCAAGGATGCAACTTTTTCTCCTAATATTCAATATGGATATCGTGTGTGTTTTAAATTGGATTTCAAAATCAAAGCCAGATTTGCAATCATCACCCTCAAAAACCCATTACACGGTACCTGTATCGAATGTTTGAGAAAAAGTTGCAGCCGCCATCTTGGATTTTAAAACTAATGCCAGATTTGCAATCACCACCCCCAAAAAACCCATTACACGATACCCATATCGAATGTTTGAGAAAAAGTTGCATCCACCATCTTGGATTTTAAAATGAATGCCAGATTTACAATCACCACCCCCAAAAACCCATTACACGATACCCATATCGAATGTTTGAGAAAAAGTTGCATCCGCCATCTTGGATTTTAAAATGAATGCCAGATTTGCAATCACCACCCCCAAAAACCCATTACACGGTACCCATATCGAATGTGTGAGAAAAAGTTGCATCCACCATCTTGGATTTAAAAATAAATGCCAGATTTGCAATCACCACCCCCAAAAACCCATTACACGATACCCATATCGAATGTTTGAGAAAAAGTTGCATCCGCCATCTTGGATTTTAAAATGAATGCCAGATTTGCAATCACCACCCCCAAAAACCCATTACACGGTACCCATATCGAATGTGTGAGAAAAAGTTGCATCCACCATCTTGGATTTAAAAATAAATGCCAGATTTGCAATCGCCACCCCCAAAAACCCATTACACGATACCCATATCGAATGTTTGAAAAAAAATTGCATCAGCCATCTTGGATTTAAAAATGAATGCCAGATTTGCAATCACCACCCCCAAAAACCCATTACACGATACCCATATCAAATGTTGGAGAAAAAGTTGCATCCGCCATCTTGGATTTTAAAATGAATGCCAGATTTGCAATCACCACCCCCAAAAACCCATTACACGGTACCCATATCGAATGTGTGAGAAAAAGTTGCATCCACCATCTTGGATTTAAAAATAAATGCCAGATTTGCAATCACCACCCCCAAAAACCCATTACACGATACCCATATCAAATGTTTGAAAAAAAGTTGCATCCGCCATCTTGGATTTAAAAATGAATGCCAGATTTGCAATCACCACCCCCAAAAACCCATTAAACTATACCCATATCAAATGTTTGAGAAAAAGTTGCATCCGCCATCTTGGATTTTAAAATGAATGCCCGATTTGAAATCACCACCCTCAAAAACCCATAATACGATACCCATATCGAATGTTTGAGAAAATGTTCCATCCGCCATCTTGGATTTTGAAATAAAATAATGATATGAGAGAATAAAAAAAAAAAACTATACTTTCGCAGTTATTTATCTAGTTACAAAAGCCAAAATGTGAACTACTTATCACCTTGTACAAAATATTGCTTTTCCCGATGCATAGCCGTTAACTTTTGAGGAGTTCTCCTGATACTTCACCATCAGCTCTACATCACCATATGCATTGTGACGAGTACAAAGTGCATATCCAAGTAATCGAATCGCAATCCACGAAATACTTATTATTGAGTAGTTTCGGTGGCCATCTGTGGACTTCATCATCACTTTCACTTCCTCAAAAGGTGCATTTCGGGAGCAACTGCACAAGGTACTATTAGAAATACCCAAAACGCTATAGGTGTGCCTATAATATTTAAAGAGTTCCCTCGCTTTCTCCAGGATCCCATCATCAGATCCTGATTTCATAACAATGGAACCAACTAGAAAGTATACCCTTTCAAACGAAAAAAAAAATCAAATCGGTCCAGCCGTCTTCGAGTTATGAGGTAACATACATAAAAAAAGTTTAAGACGAACTGAGATCCGTGTCCTTTTTTTGAAGTCGGTTAAAAAGCAATAGGTAAATAACATTACAAAATAGAAATACTTACATTTTATGAGAATGGCTTTTTTTCGAAAATTTGCGCCAACTTTCTTCTAATTATATTTTATTTACATTTTCCCATAATTAAACAAATATTGAAAAAAAAAATGTTAAAGAAATATATATTGAACAATAAAAAGTAATTGTTGGGTATGCATAATAAATCGTACTCAAAAAAACAAAAAATATGACTTATGTTATTCAACGGATCGCTGCAATACATACGTACACAATAGATCGCGAATTATCGTTACCCGCGAAACGCTCCACGATGAGACGTGACCACTCTTTGAGCTCCCGTGGACGACTGAATTTTCGACCGGTGTACGTTGCGTATGGTTCAAAATAGCGCGCAAATTAGAAGAAAAAATTAAAATTAAAACAACCAAGCGACATTTTGGAAATGTTAAAGTCGTAAATTATAGTATGATAATTAGAGAATAATATGAATTGAAGTTTATGAAAAAAATCAACAGTTTACTATCAAAATTCAGCGAAGCACGAGCATGTTTTGTAAGGATTTTTGTCCAACTTTATGTATTTTTGTTTAATAAACTATAAAATATTTTTATATTTGGCCAAATACATTTGCTAACACATTTATTCTAGTATACATTACATATTTTTGTATGGTAATTAACGTACTATTATAGGTTATATTCCTTTAATAGTGAAGACCGTTTTGAGTTATTTTCTTCGGCGCAGGCTTAACTTACAGATACTGTTTGAAATCCTATATGCTACTAAATAAATTTTGAAAATTTGTGGAAGCAAGAACAGGTCACCACTTCTTATTGTTTGAATGTTATGACCTTGACAAAATTCGGGCCCTCAGTCCTCCATTTCTTTTGCTTTCGCTTTGCTTACGCTTATCGTATGAAAGATAAGATAAATACAAAACTGTATCTTTTTGTGAAAATAAAAATGTGCTTCAAATTCCATACCAGAAAGAAATTAAAAGACCTTTATTGTATAAGAAAATCGAGTATTAATTTTATTCTCTGAATTAGGAAATAGGGTGACCACGATTTCTTTTAGATTGCAGGTTTTAATAAACTTTTTTTCAATTTTTTTATCTGATTCTTTCATATTTCTTTGGGAATGTTCACTAAATCCTAAGCACATTTTCACAGAGTTATATCAAAGTGGCCCTCACACCACACGCACATAATTATAATGGAAGACTTCAGAAGAGACATAAATTTTGATAGTATAATTGAAAATGAAGGCATTCCAAGTAATGATATGTTTTCTGGACCAAGTGATGAAAGTGAATAAAAATGTAAAAAAAATTGTGAATTCATTTATTTATTCTAATTTTATTCTTGACTAACGACCGTTGCCGCCCAGGCAGGGCCGCGCTGACCTAAGACAGCGCCTGTGTGCAAAATCTATGAAGCGCCTAAGATTTTTTCCACAGGCGTGAGTATTGTCTTGGGGTCTCCAAAGACAATACTCACGCCTGTGGTTTAACTTTACACTGTTTGTACCTACCCAATTATAAAGAATAAAATGTTGTAGTTTTACAAAAATAATTTCAATAATTAATGGTGGCATTACATCCGGCGCCCCTTCTGCTTTGGCGCCTGTGTGCGCCGCACACTTCGCACATAGGGACGGCTCGGCCCTGCGCCCAGGCTTCAAACGGGTACATGATATCAGTGGCTTGCCCTAATCTTGCGTCTAGGTACGCCACTGATGCATAACATACAATGTATTATTATTTAATATACATAAACCTTCCGGAAGAAATCAGTAGGTATGTCGGGTTTTAGTTGTCTTGGTTTGGCTTTGAAACTCGCCCAAATTTAAATTTCGTTGGAATTTATGTAATAACTGTTAAATGTTAAACAAACTCATGTGTGTAATAAAACTGTCGATTACAATATCTATTTTAAATCGATATGTCTCAAGAATCGGTTGTTAAAGCATCCGATTTTTCCCCTCACTACACAAATTATTTTTATAGCTGTTAAATCCGACTTCTTAGATTGCGACGATTTTACAAGCACATATGTGTACCTACGACTTTTATTATGGGTGAAAGCAGATTATAGATGAGCATTTAAATAAATAAAAAATGCTGTCTACTTAAATGAGTCCACGTAATTTTTACTATGTTTTAATTATTTTCTAGCTTGCGATACGTGCTCTCCTGGAGGTGGTTCAATCTGGACAGAAGAATCTGGAGATAGCAGTTATGAGACGTGGCCAGCCCATGCAGATGCTTGATTCTGACACTATCAGCTCTTATGTGTCTATAATTGAGAAAGAGAAAGAAGAGGAAGCAGAGAAGAAAAAACAGAAGAAGTAAAAACTTAGCACTGTTAAACTTTTCTATAACTAATACATGTTTTTAAGGAAATTAATAACTTTATTATTTTACTAAATTAACATTAGGAGTTCAGTAAATCTATGGTTTTCGATATTTGCGAATAAAGTTCTTTCAAATCAGATCCACATTCTTGATTGGGTCCTCTGTTAGTCATAATGTCATTGAACATTTGGTCCCATTCTCCATGGTAATGATCAGAGTTTTCATTATTTTCCTGAAATAAATTAGATTATAAAGTAACTAACTTCTGCCCGTGGCTACACACAAGTAAAAGTTTTTGTATGCAGAAAAATTAATTAGCCTTTATCACTTCAACCGTTCAACTTGCAGACATCCGTTTTTATGCTACAGAAGGACAAACAATCACACTTTCGCATTGATAATATTTACTTTCTGTATTCTAAGAATATTTAATAGTATGAGATTTGAAAAGGTTACTCTAGAAATTTATGGTAAAAGGGCCTTTGTAAATGTCATCAGGTTGTACCAATAGCATAAAATCACTTACCACAGCCATAGATACATCATCAATATGGTCATTACTTATTGAGGGTAGAACACAATTCAAAGAATTGTGGTCCGTTTCTTCACCTTCCTCAATCTTCCTGGCTATCCCTTGATCGGTATCATTGTCAATATTGAACTCAGCTAATAATTCAGCACCTGACTTTTCTTCCTGAGGTTCTGCATCAAGATCAGGCATGCTCAAGAACTGAGCTGGGAAGTTATCACTATTTTGTTGACATGCTTCTTCAGTAAAATTCATCAAAGTATCTTGAGATGTGTCTCTGTAACAGAAAGTGTTTGTGTCCTTCTCATCTTTACATAGTATAAAACAAACGTCCTATTTTATTTTATTTGATCTACCAACAATTATTTACACCAATTTCTATAACAAAACTCATACTCTAAAATATATCTAAAACTTAAAATACCGCAACAATAATTGTTGCGGTATATTAAGTTTCAAGTAATTATTACTTAAAAGTAAACACGTATCTTACTCTGTACGCTTAGATCTTTCGAATTACGCAACGGTTTTAATGGTTTTCATCAATAGACAGAGTGATTAAAAGAAAAGTTTATACATATAGATATAAATAAATTTAAAATACCGGCAAAGTGCGTGTCGGGCCACGCAGAGTGTAGGATTCCGTATTTTACTACAACGCCAAGTTAGATTAGATGACCGAGAGTTCCATACCATGTTTTCACAGAAACAAGCTACGTACTCTGTTTTACACGAATAAGAACTTGATCGAAAAAAAAATTCTATGGAACAACAACAAATGGAATTTGTCGGCAAGCGGGTAAAATAAAGTTGGTCGACTATTACCTATCCATACCAAATTTCAACGTACGGAAAGACGGACAGAGTTGGCCAAACTAAGTATAAGGGTTTCTTGTCAACTACGGAACCCTAAAAATCATTCAATTATATAAATACTATAAATGTTTACAGCTTTGTGTAAGTAAGACCTACGAGACCAATCGAAATAATTTACTACAGAATTGTATATTCAAAAAGTC
This sequence comes from Tholera decimalis, assembly GCA_943138885.2. Lineage (NCBI taxonomy): Eukaryota > Metazoa > Arthropoda > Insecta > Lepidoptera > Noctuidae > Tholera > Tholera decimalis. Next base: position 12,501,129 of record OW964553.2, on the reverse strand, counting down.
CGCAATGGTAGGTAAATGTCATTCTCCTCAGGATAACCCACAGTATCCATATTTATTTTTTACATATTTTACCAAAATACATTTAGGTTTACTAGGATGCAATTGATGCAAATAAGACAGCAGGCCACAGCTATTAACATACCTATAACTTAGTAATAAAATTCTACTATATAGTAACACTAGCTGTACAGTACCGCGGACTTTTTATGTAGAACTAGAGAGCTAAAGCGAACTAGAGACCAACATTTTTGATGAACATTATGTTCGTCTATACCGAACCGTTTAGTCAGTACCTACACGCCGGTAAAGCATCACATCTTGCCCAATTTCCGCTGACTTGATATACATATGCCATTATTTTTTTCTGATTGTTCAATCATAATAAAATATAGCCTATAGCACTCCTGAATAGTGTAGATTTCTGATTGTGAATTTTCATGATCGGTTCAGAATACCCGAAATATCCGAAGATTAGCCCTTACAAACAAACAATCAAAGTTACAAACTTTACCTCTTTATAATATCAGTATAGATTAACCTGTAAGTAATATATAATATCGCTTTTAGCGATAAGACCACAAATTGTAGTTTTGAAGTCCTTATTTAATTCTGTTATGGCGTAGAATAAAGAGTATATCTATCTATATATTTCTTCAATATAGTAACATTTACCTGTATGTAGTGACATCTTCTGATATAGAGGATTCGTCCTGAGGAGCATGGGCAATAGCTGTGGAAAGGAAAGGATCACAAAGATGTTTGGAGTGGACACAAGTAGGTAGGTGTAGAATAAGGACTAAAACCTGTTTCAGGAAGCACTTTTTCGCCATCATGGGGTACAAGCCAATCAAATTCAATATTTTCTTCATCTTCACAGTAGTCGTCAGGAGAGTCTGATATAAAAATAAGATTGATTTAAATTGAGACACTACAGGTTCACATTAATTTGCATTATATTTTATTATTAGTTTATTTATAGTTATTGAAATAATGATGTTTATTTTTCAAATAGGTTATAAATAACACTTCACACGTCTTTGTTTTCGTAAATGTAAACTACACTGGTCAGCAAATAAACCGAGTCACCCGCTACCTAGGAACTCTGATTCGATTTTCTCAAAAAGTATAAAACTTACAACTATCAAAGTTATACCTACAAAAAGTGCGTTTCATGGTGATTAAAATGACTACAAATTAATTCGAAAGTACCGTCAACTCACATTGTAATCAAGCAACAAACACAATGCTAACGATTTGCTCTGTTTTCACCAGAGTTTGAAATTAGCGTTCTTTTTCTCTACAATGAGGTCAGTCGGATATTTCTTATCATTTCTTTAGTTTTTGTCCATCGTTTGCTCAGACGCGTGTGTTTTTGCTACTTTTTCGATTAATAATGGATACAACACCTCAGGAAGCAGCTCAAGCTGTAGCATTACTTCAAGCAGGCATCGCGCAACGTGAAGTCGCTCGAAGGCTTCGAATCAGCAGATCTTCGGTGCAACGAGTTTACAGACGATACCTAGAGAGCATTCGATCGCCGTCCAGGTACGGGCAGACCTAGGGCTACATCAGCAGCAGATGATCGTTATATCCACCTTACTGTTCTGTGAAATCGCCACCTCAACGCAGTTCAAGTCCAACAAAGTCTGCGTGACGAACGCCAAGTGGTCATAAGTTCAGATACCGTCAGAAGGAGACTTGCTGAACGGAACCTGACCCCAAAAAGAGCTGCAACAGGCCCAGCATTAACGGTAGCACACCGTCGAGCACGACTTGAATTTGCTCGAGAGCATAGGGATTGGACATTAGAGCAGTGGAGTAATGTACTCTTCACTGATGAGACCAGGGTGAGTCTACATGGAAGTGATCGACGTCAGAGAGTATATCGTCGCCCTGGAGAACGTTATTCTCAGTGTTGCATCGAGGAAACTGTTGCTTATGGAGGAGGATCTGTAATGGTCTGGGGCGGCATCTCGTTAACAGCACATACAGCGTTAGTTTTCATCGAACCGACGGGCCGTACACGTGGACTGACTTCTCATCGCTACATTACTGAAATCTTCGCAGACCATGTGGTACCTTACGCAGGATATATCGGACAGGATATGCAATTGATGCATGATAATGCACGGCCTCATGTTGCTCATGTGGTGACCCAGTATCTACGCGACGTCAGCATTCGTACGATGGACTGGCCAGCTTGAAGCCCGGACTTGAATCCGATAGAACACTTATGGGATGAGCTGAAACGTCGGGTTCGAGCCCGGGTACCTGCTCCAACAAGGTTCCAGAGCTTCGAATCGCAATTGAAGAGGAGTGGAATACAATTCCTCAAGATTTTATCGTCAGGCTCGTAAGGTCGATGAATACAAGGATGCTGGCAGTTATCCGAGCAAGGGGAGGGAACACTGAATATTGATCAAAAACTTTTTTTTTGATTTTATCTTTGTTTTTGGCTTTAATTTTTTTTTTCACTTTATCATTACTAACGATTGTCACGACTGGAAAACGACTCTTCTTTGTAAAATCCTTAATAAACACTGAAATATTGATAAAACCCAATGAGTTTCCTTTCATTTTAATCACCATAAAACGCACTTTCTGTTGGTACAACTTTGATAATTGTAGGTTTTTTAGTTTTTGAGAAAATCGAATTAGAGTGCCTAGGTAGCGGGTGGCTCGGTTTATTTGCTGTCCAGTGTAGATGAGGCCAGTGTTTCCTAACTGACTACTCTAAGAAGAAATACTGAAACAAAATCAGAGTTCAACGTCTCTTTTAAAGTCCATACAATCTGTAGTGATCAAATCATATGAGATAATGAGAGCCATGTAGGTTAATATCTGTGGCGCCCTTTAGAGGACAGAATCACACAGCAGCATTTGAGCAGGCCCGTCCAAACAGTGCAAGCATTTGTCAAATATCGCGTAGCTCAACTTAGAACCTTAAGGAGCTCGAACTATACTCGAATATTGTTAAAGTATGTAAGTATTTTATTTGTATGGGCTAAGTTTGCCTGAAATAAATTAATTGATTGATTGATTATGGTTGTTTAAGTTATTATAAATATTCATGTGAACATGTAGGCGGTAAAAAGTGATTGCATACCTTCACATTCAAACTTAAGTTTACAAAAGTTCTTTGGTGAATTTTGTACGTATAAGTTTTGAGCAGCTTTCTTCAGGGCCATGCGTAGAGCTCTGCGTGCTTTTTGTAGAGGTGTCAAGTACAGAAGCTGTTCAACATTGCTGTAAAGACTCTATGAACAAATATAAAGTTAAAAGCTGATTTATTGAATTTCTGATAATTATATTTGGCAAGTTCATACATACCTTAGGTTTAAAATTTCTTTTCATAGCTAGAGCTTTCCGCGTAATTTTGTTTAGTAACTCAGGTTTACCGTATTGAAAGTAGTCGTGAACATATTCGTGCATGTATGGGTTACTAGAATTACACAGAGGATCTTGCAAATGCGAAGTAACTTTTCGAAATCCGTATAGGTTGAGCTGCCTCACAAAGCTTGAAATATTTGTAGTTTTAAAAATAGAGTGATCACATTGCAAATAATTATGGAGGACACGATAATTTAACAAAATAGTTCTTCCTGTACCGCCCCAAAGAATTGCATCGGTCCGTAAATTTAATAAATACCACAATTTTTGTGGAAAACGCATTTGAAAAATTGCATTTTTATCTTCTTGCATTTTTAATAAACTTAATTTTATCATGTAAAATGCTTACAATTAATCACAAGCAAAATAAATTTGAAGAAAACAAATTGAATATTGCCGCCAAATCAAATTGCTGTCACTATTTGAATGTTAGATAGAAATAAGTTCCACAGATAAAAATAATATTCTCCCTGGTCAAAATTGACTATGATAAATTATGTGTACCCATGAAGGTAAAGACAAAATGGAGACCACACGATGGAGTGACGGCCGACATGGCTCACGCGCAATGGTCTCGTGCAGAGACTAAGTGCGGAAACCTTACTACAGAAGAAGAAGAAGATGGAGACCACACTTCGAATACATACTTGAAGCAAAACTTATGTATCGCTATCTCGCTCAATGTGGTCAGACCCTCTCTTTCAAGTAGTGTAACCTTAATCTTATTTTACCTAGGCCATTACGTTTTATTTAATTAATAAATCCACATCTCTGTTCTCTTCTAGACTTAGCTCTTTTAAAAATTGATGAAATATGCGTATAATAAATTACGAAAGAAGCTGTTTGTTACAGTGTAAAAGTTGGGTAGTTCCTGATTTATTAAATTTGGCTGTTAGTCATTTTCAATCACGCTAAAAGTCCTAGGTCGTATACTTATGTACATAATTTTTCATGGAAATGAGTACAGACTATGACCAGTACAAAAGTTTAGTTCCTGTAGCAATACGAAATTAATGATAGATATACTTAATGATAGACCCAGGAAGAGGTGGCGAGACGACCTGGACGCGTACCGCAAGGGCTGGTTTGAGGTGGCTCAGAATATCTGGAAGGGTTTGGGTGAGGTCTTTGCCCAGCTGTGGGACGGGGGTGGCTAATAAAAAAATATATGTGCGGGAGACTGGAAACTAACTTATTGTGTATGTAGCGTAAAAACGAAAAGGGGTTGTTGACCAATTCAACTAGCCTATTTTGTCCCACTGCTAGGCAAAAGCCTCGCTCTCCCTTTTCCACATAATTCAGTCTTTTGCTAGAGTAGGCCAGTCCTTTCGGGTTGTTGTACTCATAATTTTATTAACATCAACTCTTACGATGGGAGCAATCATAAAATCGCAAAAGAGAAATTAGTTCTTTCATTTATTTGTATATCAAATAAAAAGTCATCTTGTGTATCATTTTATTTCTTAAGTGAAATATAATGAATATGATACGCAAGATGACTTTTTTATAGATTTCTGAATAAGTCTGTGTTAAGGTTTTTTACCACTGTGGAATTTTTTATATTATGTATTGTCATCTAAATATGTTATACGGGGCTATAATAAGAACGGTAATATGTATAAAACTTAAAAAAAGAAACTAAAACACTTTCTAAATTAAAATCATTTATTAACTTTTCTATTATACATGACTAAATATCATTGCTCTGTGCAGTTTATGTCTTTTACCTTGTAAATCACTGAGTATATTTTCTGTATGAGTCTTTAAATGAGCACGTTAAAAAATGAATGTGCCATTTTTTTAATAAGTGTCATTAATCTTAGGATTGCTTCTGCAGTATTTTTTCTTTCGTTGATTTTATTTTCACCTGCACGCCCCTATCAATCTTCGTAGGGACGTGGGCTTCACTGTTGACCTAAAACAAGAAAAGTGTGAAATCAGAACAAAATTTTATTTTATTAATTCGTTTGACTGTATTATTCAAATAGTTATTAAACTAGTTGTGCCCCGTGATTTCAGCCACATTCCTCTACTCCTAAGAATCGTAGCGTGATGTAATATAGCTTTCATAAAGTGGGTTAAGAAAATGCAAAAAGGTATATAAAGTCTGTCTACAAAGTCATGAAAAAAAATGAGGGCGCTGCGGTCGTGCACGTAGTAACCCTGTATAGTGTGACTGAATTGATTTTGATACTAGCACATTATTTTGTATTATTATATTTTAACGAACACGATGAGACGCTTTTTTTTTTAAACTGCATATACCCTGTTTTTTAATCTCAGAGACAAAGTTGACATTACGATGATTGCCAGTTTTTTGCAAATCTTAAATAGTGATGTGCTACTATCGAAACTTAACGTTGATAAAATCAAGTATCGGTTTTTTATAATACGTTATCCTGAAATAATGAGTAGATGCTAATTTAAAACTAGAAATAAAAAATTAATAATGTTAGATATACCTGTAATTAATTATGTTATTAAAATCATAATTAATTACAGGTATTCGTTAATCAGATTCAAATAATGACTCACAATAAATACCGATTTATTGCAAGCAGGCAGGACCCAATCGAACATATATTCTTATAAAAATGGGATGGGTCACGCCTGCTTGTCACTTTTTAAATAAAAATGTGCTTGTTTCTTTCCTTTCAGTTGAGTAGTCAGGATTTTTTAAAATTACCTTTTAGTTTAACTATGTTAAAGATTTCACAGATTATTTAATTCTTGCTAGGAATTGTGGTCTTGAAGTGTACCTATTTAGAAGTTTATTCGGATCAAACTTCACAAATAGAGCCTTCTAGTGTCCTTACTCTGCTCAATACAATATAGACCTATTGTAAATAAATTAGAAGTTAAATACATCCTAGCTAAGGTCGTCCCTTGCAGTTAATATTGGAGTCGGGCCGGATCAATGAGACACTATTCCATACAATTTTATAGAATTAAGCGTCCACCGATGTCATTATCGGTATCGGTGCGGGGCCGGGCCGGCCAATGAAGAAACGCCCAATGTATTGTTACTGCCCAGCACAATATAAGCGTCAGCATCATCACAGGGTCAGGGACAAGCCAATAAAATCATCACCACCTTCACCAAGTGAAGGTACACCAACTTCAGCTGGCCATTATCCAAGCCATTATCAAATACCAATATTATAAGTCAAGGAAGAAGGAATAATTGTTCCAACTTTATCCTTTTTTTAGTGTTACGATTTTTATATATATTTTTTTTATTCAGAAAACTCGCAATGTAGGTATAATTCACATTACTAGCAATCTTGTTGACCCCTCTAACTAAGCTATCTAAACATACATCTATACTAATATTATAAAGCGGAAAAGTTTGTTTGTTTGTTTGCTTGAACGCGCTAATCTTCGAAAGTACAAGGTGGATTTGGATGAAATTTGGTATGGAAGTAGCTTGAAGCTTGAGGAAGGTTATAGGCTACTTTTTACGCGACTGCAAAAAAGGAGAGTTATGTTTTTACCGTAATAGATTCCACGGGAGCGAAGCCCCGCGTGAGTACTAGTTATAAATATGTGATTTACTTGTATAAAACTAAATAGAAACTAAATATCATATAAAAAAGACTGAAAAATCGTAACACTAAAGCAAGGATAAAAATCGGCAAACTATATCAAGTGGGATATCTGCCACTTGATATAGTTTGCCGATTTTTGATAATTAACTATCATTTCTCTAGTGACACTTGCATAGTTACGACGAATTGATTAACGTGAGAATTATTCAAATCAGCCCATCAGTACACCACATAGGTACAAACACACATACTTACATACATACACAGACTGTGAAACACATTAACCTCCTTTGCGTCGCGCAGTCGGGTAAAAAGTTACGATTCTACAAACCGGTATCGTAGGTACAACACTGCGCAAAAGAGCAGGCAACATTATTTCTAAACTTGACATTTGTATGTGTCAATTCTGTCTCTGAGATTAAAAAACAGGGTATAGATAAGGTAAAGTCGTAAAATCCGTAGATTTTATTTAAAACAAATCTACAGAAACCATAGACAAAGATGCGATTTTCATTATAAATAATACCACCCTATGACTGTCCCACTGCAGGGCAAAGGCTTCTTCTCAACAGAGATGGCATGAGCATTGATCACCACGCTTGCTCAAGGCGGTTTGGTTTCAGACTTATATCCATACTAATATTATAAATGCGAAAGTAACTCTGTCTGTCTGTTACCTTTTCACGCCTAAGCCGCTGAACCGATTTATCTGAAATTTGGCATGGGAATAGTACATGGGAATACATATAGGACCCCGGGAAAAACATACTTTTTATCCAGATATTCCCACGGGATCTGGAAGAGCTGATTCTCACACACAGACAACAGTATGTCGCTTGCTCCCACGTCACCAGACCTGTCTCTCTCTATATTTAGGCTGCTGAGAGCAAAATGACAAACGTAGTCTATAGAGAAATTTTATAACTGTGTATGTTTCTTTGAACCCTTTATTCATGGAATGTAGGAATATATCTTATGGTTTATGTCAGAAGGATTACAAAATACACCTGCACTATGAGAGGTACTCATGAGTACTGAGTATTTCTAAGGTACAGTGAAAATATACAGATGCACTAACTGCAAGGGAAATTAAATGTGATTTTAAAAGTTGCTTACAATGGTGTAAATGAAAAAAATCACTAACTGTGAAGCAGGCATTTTTTTGTGCTGCTTTATAGTGCCCACGCGGATGAAGTCGCGGGCAGCAGCTAGTTAATTATAAGTCCAGGTTTCCTCACAACGTTTTCCTTCTGACCTTCATAAGTTTACATAAACAATCAGATAGCACAAATCTATGGTCTCTGTCTTTCAAATAAAATGAGTGAATAAAAGAAAAATGTTCATACATATTTTTATTATAATATATTTTTATTTTATTAATAAAAAATATCCCATAACATAAAACAAATAAAAATAAAATAAAAATCAATTGCTTTCATCATCTGATTCCAAATATTCTACGTTAAAAAAAATGTTTTCATTGTCAGTTGCGTCACTAACGTCTTCGCTACTGCTGTCATCGCTGCTGCTATCTTCGCTTAGGCGAATGACTAACTCATCTATATCTTGATATAGGGTTCTTCCTCGTTCATAATATTCTTTTTCTATGTTTGCAACATGACGGCAACAGTTTTTCCATTTTTCAGGTGTAATGCTGTTGAAGGCCTCTTCAGCTAGTTGCTTCACATCACGTGACCCAACATTGTGTTCTGCCACTTTCTGTTTTACTTGAGCCCAAATGAGCTCTATAGGATTCAAATCACAGTGATACGGTGGAAGCCGTACCACTGTATGCCCATATCCTCCCAAAAGTTCATCAATGGCATAGATGGGGCGGGGTTTGTTCTTTTTTACCAAATTGAGTAAGTTTGGTTTTCTAAGTGAAGGGTCAAAGTCAATACTATTTTCCAAAAGCCAAAGTCTTATTTCGTCCACGCGAGAGCTTGAGGTAGGCGCCTTATTTGTCACGACGGAGTGGTAGGGGGCGTTGTCCATGACAATGATCGATGGCTCATGCAGGTTCGGGATAAGCTTCTCAGTGATCCACTTGGTAAAATTGTGGGCATTCATCTCGGAATGGTAGTCTTCGAGCTTGTTTTTTCCACTAAATATAAGTAAGCAGTTTGGCACAAACCCCTTTTCGCTTCCAGCATGGACAATTATGAAACGTTTTCCTTTCGATATATTTTCCGTAACGCCTTCCACGTTTAAAGATTGCCAACATTTTCGAACCTGGTGAAAATAAATGTACTTATTTATAAATTAAAAAAAATCAATTATAATTATTGATTACACAAAAACAAAAAGTTTTACCTTATATGAAGAGTGAATGTAGGTTTCGTCAAGATAAATTATATCTTTTTGCAAGTCTTCTGGCAAATCTCTATTTTTTTTAATAATTGCCAAGTACTCTTCTCGTTTTGCTGCAATATGTGCTTGTTCGATTAGAGCCTTTCTATTATTTTGACACTTCTTGTAAGAAAACCCAATCGATTTCAAAATTTTACGCAGGACTTCTAGGCTACATTTAAAATCCAGATCAGTTTTCGCAACTACCTGAAGTTTCCTTAAGGTTGGTACCTCTTTCTTTACCGAGTAAAAGAACTGAATCTTTTGTCGAAGTGCACATATGTTAAAGTCATCCATTTCTTTCTTAGGACGGCCTGATCTGTGTTTGCCAGGGGTTTCAAATTTGCCATCATTTTTGTAGCCTTCATCTACAATACGCCTCACTGTACTCTCAGATTTTCCTGAAAGAAAGATTTATAAAAATGTAACTATTTTTAATTTTAAACATGTTTTAACTCATTCATATTTAAAATCAGCGATAAATTTGATCACCCGAATGTATCAAAAGTTTTAGTCGCACTACAATATGGCCATAACCTATAAACTAACCTAACCTATTAATGCGCAATGTAAACAATCCATATTTAAGTATTAAAATCGTATATTTAGTAAATTTGTAACTTCTGGTAGATAAAAAACAAAAAGTAAGACGAGTACATACCTGTCATAGCTGCTGTTCGGGCATAAATATCATCCAAATTTGATAAAATATGTCCAGCTTGTTGTTCTAACAAACATTGCTGATACACTTTAAAAATAATTTCACGAGCTCCACTCCTGATTGTTTTCTTCATTTTTAACGCGTTTCTTTGAAGTTTTATCCACGTAGATTTGAAAAGCAATAAAAAATGCAATAGTTATCGAGCAACAAATCAAGTCGATGACAGTCAGTGACATTCGATGTACTATGATTTTGTGTTGCCCTACTTTTGAATAATGTTAGTTTCTCAAACATTATTTTCATGACTTTATAGACAGATTATACTTAATATTAATTTCAGTCAAAGGGAAACTTACAAGTAACTTGTTAAGATTGCTTATATTTTCAAGAAATTTTTCGACCTTGGTTTTTACTGGTTTGGTCTTCAACATTGCAACCAGCATGTTTCACTCCCGTTTCTTTAAGAGAAGAATAACATTCATAAGTTCCAGAACTAGTACTTGGTACAGCCAGAGCAGCTATTTGTACCATAGACTCTTCATGTAATGAACTTGCTCTCTGAAAATTATTACATATTTTACAAAATATTGCCTTTTATCATATATTTGAACAATTTGAAAAAAAATCTAAAAACATAATAACATGTAATATAGATAATAAAATTTTTACCTTGCTAGATGATACTACTTCTTGATTTATTATTATAGTAGGAACTGCTGTTTGTTTTAAGCGCCTTGTTAAATCATAATCTGATTCTTGAAAATGTAAATTGCAAATCCTTGTACTTTCATAAAACTTCATTTTCAGTGGTACAATGGATAACCAAAATTACCTCTGAGCACTATTTTTAGGAAATCTAAAAAAAAATTGTAATTATTATACATTATTGTTATAATAAAGAGAAACAAAAACTAAATACCAAAGAAAAAAGTCTGCGAGTATGATAAAGGCTGTAAAATTATATATAGTCCCACAGAAAGTCCCAGATATATCCTCAATATGGTCACACTACTTCAGTATGACTTCTAATAAACAAAAATAAATAAAGTTGCATTAAGTCCATGAAATTCAATGTAAAACTATTTGGTCTTTACACAGTTATCTAAGTTATATGTTAAAATTATTGGTCAAGCGATTTACGAAGTAATTCACTGAAATTACAAAGAAATATGTTTACAATTATTTAGTGTTCAAAATCACGATATAAACACTTACGCGTGAAATCTTATATCACCTCCTGGACACCACGTACTATCACATCCACGCACTACACAAGTTTGCACCATTACTTCAATTATAACATTGATTACAGACAAATATCTCAAACGAAGCTGTGAACCGCAAAGTCAATTTGGTATTATTAATTAAAACATAGTGTATTACATTCTCTTTGTTACAAGGATCTTCTCAGTTCTCTTTGTTATTAATGTTGACCACAGATAAGTTTAAATAAGTCAGAGAATGTTGACATGTGGGGCCAATGTTGCCACACTACCAAATCCTTAGAAAATGGGACAATAATTCACTGATTCGCCAACTTTGATAAGCATTTATGACATAGAATTTTGGAATTTTTAATTTCAGTAATGTTTAACAGTATTTAACTTCTCTTCTGTCTCTCTTCTCTCTTCACCACTATCGTTATATTTAACCGTTTCTGCACTCTATTCTTATATCTCTATGTTCTCAACGCGATGAGTAATACTTAATGTAGCGCAATATATCCAGTATAAGCCTACCAGCGTTTCTGTCTTCGGTCCGCAACACTGAGACGTTAACCAAGAAAATTCTAACACAATCTCAGGTTAATTACGAGGTGCCGTGTTGAAAATGGCTTGCCCGAATACGGCGTTGCCCGAGAACCCGTCTTCTCAGATACAATGGGACGAGCCGCTCTGCAGTTAGGTACGGAATAACCTTTTAAATACGTCAACCAATACTGCTGAGCGTTCACGCCTGTTGGCTGTGGGTGAATGGGAGTCGGGCCTTTGGCTACAAGCATTACCTTCTCTTAATATAGGTACTATGTATTCTAAGTGACAAGACTTTCCGGATCGCTACATGTCTGCGTCTGGGTGCTCCCAGCGGAGCTCCACATCGCTGTCAATGCGGTGCGGCAGTCGACAGCCTCGGACGTCATGGCCTTTCCTGCAGCAGAAGCTTTGGTCGGATAGCACGGCATGCCAGAATAAATGACATCATCCATCGGGCTCTTGTCACCGCTGGAGTACAATCTGTTTTAAAACCCAATGGCTTGGCATGGGACGATGGGAAGAGGCCAGACGGGATGACTATAATGCCTTGGAAGTTGGGTAGGCCTTTGGTGTGGGATGCTACTTGTGTTGACACCCTTGCGCCATCCCATATTCTCAGTACGGCGGGCTGTGCTGGTGCGGCAGCTGCAGGTGCAGAAAATCTCAAACGGCGCAAATATAACAACCTAATTGGGAGCCATATTTTTGAGCCATTTGGGGTTGAAACGTTAGGACCATGGGGTCTGAGTGCGTCTCGACTCTTTCGTGACATCGGCAAACGATTAGTCGACTCCACAAATGACCAGAGTGCTGGCCTTTTCTTTGGACACAGAATCATTATTGCCATTCAACGTGGCAATGCGGCCAGTGTTCTGGGCACTTTTCCCGTTGATAGCAATTTAGACGAATTTTTCGATGCCCTATAATTCCTTTTTATTTTCGCCTGTATGTAGAAATGGTGTCTTATGCTTGTTTTGCAGCGCTTATTCTGCATGTACGCCCGTAGCTGACTTACTTTATACCCGACTGCACGACGCAAAGGAGGGTAATGGGTTTTTTTTACTGTTTCAAACAAACAGTTTCTAAACGCTTCCATTGTATGTACAACTTAACCTTTAGAGATTGAAAATTGAACAGGTTTTAAAAAGTAGTTTATGATTCAGTATAATTAATATTATGTAAATTGACTTAACCCATTCCCTCCTTACGGTACTTAGAAGTATCACATTATTTTTCGTCTAATAATTTTATTATGAAAACACGTTAGCTATAGTAATTTTAACGTTAAGGTTACTATAGCTTACGATCCTTTAAAGTACCGTTTTCGTAAGCCAATCACAGAATGTTATTTGAATTAATGCGTGAAGTTGCCGAGGAATTTGAATAGCGAGTTACAACCAGTCGAACATTTAGTCACTTTGCTGTGCGGTGTAATTGTATTTTTTTTAATATTAATAATATCATAGGCAAGTGCAATTATTTTTATTATTTAGGTTGATTATTTCATGGATTACATTTCTAAAAGCTGGAATAATGTATTGTCACTTTATTTTGTATGAATATTTAACAAAAACTGATGTAGACTTAAAAGTACCGTCAGGTGATTTTAGTCTTATAAATCTTATAAATATAGAATACATACTCAATGAAGTGGGTACTTCATTTTATTATAAACTAATATTTTTTGTATTTATATTCTGATCTATTTCTTATTGCTTAGGCACTTCAAAATAGACATTACAAACTATTCTGCCCCTATTGAATCCCTGTAATTAGCAGAACTCCCAGACTGTGACATAGAGTCTGATGCAGGTGTGTTGAAATGATCTCGGATGAAGAAACCGAGAAATATCTTCAAGCACCCTCAACACGACGCTTTGATAAGGTATTTGAAAAAGCTCTAGAGAGTGTTTTAGCCGAAGTTCAGTCATCGTTGCCGTCCAATGAAGATGTATCATCAGAGTGCCTTATTAATCAGGTACCCACATCTCCAATACCTAGATCTAGTGTTCAGATTGATTTATTGTCAGCAAATAGGTCTTCACACAGAGCTAACCAACAAAGGCTAGTCGAAAAAAACCGTAAATGGAAAAGCGACAATTAGATACAATTTTACCCGAATATATTGCAGATACTCGAGTTTTTTGTTCACTGTATCACACCAACTTTTTAGTATTGATTGAAGATATTTTTGTCAATATTGAATACCAAAGTAATCATGATGCTACACAGAGAGGCAAGGTAATGAACCTAAAATATGAGGTACTCTTAACATTGATAAATTTGATTGCTTTTTATGGGTATACTCGTCCGACGTGGAGAAACCATAACTCTTCGGCACCTGATCTCAACCATCAACTTATTTGCAAAAAAATGGTGGCATAGCTTGTTTTGGAGTCTTCTGGACATCATATTTGTCAATTCTTTTGACGTTCATGGACTTATGATGGAACAGACTTCCGTAAAAGATTTTCTACGATCTGTTACTCAAGACTTGATAACAAAGAAAGATGCTAGTCAGAAAAGAAAGACTTCTATTGATATTCCGCATACAGCCGGAGCCGGCTCTTCTAAAAGGCGTAAATATAACTATTCCACTCTGAAAGACGTAATAATAAAAATAAAATAAGTTTTGAATGTGTTTCTTTTTCGGTATGACGTGTTGTTGTCACTGTTAAACTGTCGTTTAATATACATTCTTCTATTATTATATTTTCTATTATTCTTTTTACAAGCCTATAAGTTTCCCTTGAAACGATTCACCGCAAAGTCAGCACTCTGCTACAGGTTATGTGCTAGCGGAAAAATGGAAATGTGCGAAAAAGTGGAAAATTTAAGTACAAAGGTATAAATTGCACCACTTTAAGGCAAGAGTAACTAGGATACCTGGAAATATATAATATCCATCCTGCTTAGAAGCATACCAGATGCGTTGGATATAGTAGAAGGAAGATGTAAGAGACCCGTGTTGCCAGCAGGTGTAGGAGACGCATAAGTTACTGCATTTAGAACGAAACTAGCGCGTTTTATACAGGCAGAGAACAATGCTATGATTCTGCTTTCAACAAATTTGAACAAAGATACCGTTAGAAAGGTAATGTCGTCCAAGAGAAGTATGGCTAGAACTACATCGGTTATTTGATGGAGATAATGAGAATCGAGCTTATAATCTCTGCCTAGATTTCTTCGGATTTAAATTGAATCATTGTGATGATATGGCCACATATATTTGCAAATTGAAGACTCTCTGGTGTCAGTTGAATAAAAAGATTGGTAAAGATGATCCCAATATGAAACTACCAGAAATATTCCTTTTTGTAAAATTCTGGACACAATTAAATCAGAAATATTTCGAATTGAAATCAAGTTGGTTGTTATTAGCCAAAGAACAGAGGACAGTAGAAGGTTTGACAAGTGTAAAGATTGTATCTACCTACTTAATGCAAACCTCTGTTGCAGTGATGAACTTGTCAGTGGTTTTTGCTAATTACCATAGTAACGAGAAAACAATCTTGGTAAAAATAAAACCAATATGATTTAAGTGAATTTTCTTATTTAACAATAATATTAAATTCTTCACATGGGAGCAGAGCGTGGTTGCTTAATCTGAAAAGAGGCAAAGATGAACAGAATAGAAAGTCTAAATAAAGAAATATACGATACATGGGCAATACAGGCCAAAGCCGTACTTGTTAAAGGAAAACTATGGAAATTTGTAGATCAAAAGATTGACCTAAACAATGCAAGTGAGTCAGATATTGAGGGAAACTTGCTGGCTGTCAGTGAGCTAATTTTAATAATATCGCCGTCGGAACTAAAGCAAATAAAAAGCTGCAAAACAGCTTATGAAATTTGGACAAAGTTAAACGAAACTCATGCTAGTAAATGTCCTGCGAGGAAAGCAACGCTACTGAAGCAACTAATTTTAACAAAATATGAAAAAGGAAATGACATCAAGGAGCATCTAGACAACTTTATGGACATTGTAGACAAACTGGAAGAAATGAATGTTTCAGTTCATGAAGATTTACTAAGTATTATGATGCTTTACAGTCTTTCCTCAGAATTTGAAACCTTTAGAGTTGCAATTGAGTCCCGTGATAATCTTCCGAAACCGGATGAACTAAAAATAAAAATTATAGAGGAATTCCAAGCGCGGAGAAACACTCAAGGACTCAACCCGAGTACAAGCTCAAGCGAACAAGAATCGTTTTATGCAAAGTCAAATTTATACTGCAAAATATGCAAGAAAAAGGGGCATATGACTAAGAATTGCTGGAAAAATTACAAAAATAAGAACAGGATTTATCCCAACAATAAAGGGAAGAAAGTTGACCAAAAGGAATTTAATAGCTTAGCATTATTAGGAAAAGATGAAGCATTTCCATTCCAGAAACAATGGATTTTGGACAGTGGATGCACATCCCACATGTGCTATAGCAAAGAATACTTCAGTGAAATAGAACACATGAATAAAACATTGAAATTAGCTTCTAAAGATCACAACACAAACATACTGGGAAAAGGAAGAGTTGATCTCTTATTAAACACAAATAAAGAAATAAATCTACACAATACATTGTTCATTCCAGACCTTTGTACAAATCTCCTATCTATTGGGAAGATTACAGATGCTGGTAATACAGTACTCTTCAAAAAGGATGGAGCTACAGTAAAAAATCCAAAATATGGTATTGTAATTAAAGCGAAGAGAACTGAAGATGGTCTCTATGCGATTTTTCCCAAGACAGTGATAAACTCAAAATATGAAAAAGTTAATTTTGTGCACAATAATAATATTTCAGAATGGCATTCAAAGCTGGGACATATGAACTACAAGGATATGAAACTAGCACTTAAGAATGAAAGTTTGATTGGACTTAATTTCAAAATAGATGAACAGCCAGAAGAATGTGAAGTTTGTATTAAAGCGAAAATGAAAGCTACGATCGGCAAACCAAGAACTGAACCTCGCACTTCTGAACCACTTCAGATTATACACAGTGATGTGTGTGGCCCGATGCCAAAAGCTTCCTGTGCTGGAAACAAATATTTTGTCACTTTTATTGACGACTTCACGAGGTATAGTCGAGTATTTTGCATAAAGACTAAAAATGAAGTCATAGATATGTTCAAAGTCTATAAAGCTGAAGTAGAAAACTTCATGGAAAAGAAAATTAAATGCCTACAATCTGACAACGGCACGGAATATTGTAACAATGAGTTCAACCATTTCTTAAAAGAAAATGGCATAACCAGAAGATTATCTGCACCATATACACCGCATCAAAACGGTATAGCGGAAAGGAAAAATAGAACTTTACTAGAAAAAGCAAGGAGTCTAATGATTGAGTCTAATGCACCGATGTATCTATGGGGCGAAGCTATCTACACAGCAAACTATCTGTCAAACAGAAGTCCAAATAATAGCATCGGAAATGCAACGCCATTTGAAAAATGGGTTGGTAGAAAACCAAGTGTTGCACACTTTAATAGATTTGGAGCAAAGGCATTCTTTCTCGTAAAAGGAAGACAAAACAAGTTTGATGCTAAAGCAATACCTGGAGTCTTTATTGGATACTCTGAAGTATCCAATAAAATTTGGGTACCATCAATGCAAAAAGTGATTGTAACCAAAAATGTAAACATTATGCAGAAATTCTACTATGACATAAAGGAAGAAGAGAACACTAGCAAAAATAACAATGTTGGAACAAGAAAAGAAAAAGAATTTGTTGAGATTGAATTTCTAGAACAAAACATAAATAGAGAAGTACAGGAAAGTCAAGAAAGAGAAGAAGACACGTACGTTGATACAGAAATGCAATCAGGAACTAATAATAATTCAATTTCTGAAGAAGATGAAATTTATTCCGCAGAAGAAGAAGTACTACCAATACCTCAAAATGAAGTCGCTGTAGAGCAAACAGAAATCAGAGCTTTGCGTGATCGTTCATTAATACGCAAGCCCATACGTTATGATGATTGCGTTATGAACGCTGTTGCAGAGTTAGAAGACATTTACACTGAACCCAAAACATATAATGAAGCTATATCATCGGAAAATAGAGAAAAATGGGAAGAAGCTATGCAAAGCGAGATGAACTCACTTCAGAAAAATAATACCTGGGAACTTGCCACATTACCTAAAGGTAGAAAAGCTTTACCAAGCAAATGGATATACAAAATAAAGAGAAATGCTGATGGAACCATAGAACGGTTTAAGGCAAGACTGGTTATCAAAGGTTTTTCTCAACGTGAAGGTATTTACTATGATAAAACCTTCAGTCCAGTTGCACGACTTGCAACTATCAGAGCAATACTAGGAACTGCAGCTAACGAAAATCTGAATTTACAACAATTCGATGTCACAACTGCATTCTTAAATGGTACAGTGGAAGAGGAAATTTATATGGCACCACCGAATGGACTTAATGTACCTAAAGGAAAAGTATGTCGACTTTTGAAAAGTCTCTATGGCTTAAAACAGGCACCTCGATGCTGGAATGAGTGCATACATAAGTTTCTGATGAATGCAAAATTTCAGAGAAGTGAGGCAGATCCCTGCTTGTATGTAAGAGTCAATGGAAACTCAAAGGTTATTGTAGGACTGTATGTCGATGACGGCTTGGTAGCTTCCACTGACAACGCTGGTCAAGAATTCTTAAATGAAATTGAAAGAAACTTCAAAATCACATCGAAGCCAGCGTCATATTTCCTTGGTATGGAAATAAATAAAAACAAAGACGGATCAATAAACTTAAGACAAACAGCCTACGCCAAAAAGGTACTAAAACGATTCGGCATGGAAAACTGCAAATCAGTTACATCTCCGGCAATTAAGATGTCAAAATTGCAAGAAACTAATGAAAATGAAGATGTGAAATTTCCGTATCGAAATTGTGTCGGAGGACTGGCTTACCTGATGGTCGCAACAAGACCAGACATCTGTTATGCAGTGTCAGTAGCTTCTAGACATTTAGAAAACCCCAGTAAGGAGGATATTGTGGCTGTAAAGCGAATTCTTCGCTTTCTTAAAGGAACTCTCGATAAAGGTTTAACATTTTATCCAAAGAGTAAAGCAAATGAATTAATGTGCTACTCAGATGCTGATCATGGAGGAGATCCAGAGACTGGGCACTCTACCACAGGCATGGTTTGCCTTTATGCTGGCACTGCTATTGCCTGGAAGAGTCAAAAACAAACTTCAGTGGCTCTATCAACCACAGAGGCCGAACTTGTAGCAGCAAGCGAAACCGCACAAGAAATTGTGTGGTTGAAGAAGCTTTTTGCAGACCTAACTAACACAGAATCTTTAAAAGTTACACTGTGTATTGATAATGAGTCTGCTGTGAAATTATCATATAATCCGCCTTATGAATTTCACCGTCGAACAAAACATATTAGTTTGAGACACTTCTACATTAGAGAATGTGTATCAAAAGGAGAAGTAATTGTTAAACAAGTTGCAGCACAAGTTCAACTAGCAGACATGTTTACAAAACCTCTGTATGGACCAAGGTTTAACGACCTGTCTCGTGGAATTGGTCTTGAAGCAAATTCTTAAAGAAGTGTGGGTGTAAAGATCTACCTACTTAATGCAAACCTCTGTTGCAGTGATGAACTTGTCAGTGGTTTTTGCTAATTACCATAGTAACGAAAACACAATCTTGGTAAAAATAAAACCAATATGATTTAAGTGAATTTTCTTATTTAACAATAATATTAAATTCTTCACAACAAGTAACCTTTACACTCATGAGAAGTCACTTGAAAAGAAAAATGGTGAATCGAGTGAAAAGGTATTAGTGACGACACGGAATAGCACGATTCGTAAAGACAAGAAGAATAAGGATAAGCATATGAGATGCAATTACTACCATGAGATGGGACATCGAGTAAGATCCTGCTAGAAGTGGATGAAAGATGGTCGCCCTCCTAAAGACAGTAATAACAAGCCACTTTCAAGTCAAAGTATGAATATGATTATTATGAATGTGGATTAGGGCATGAATCTCGGAATCTCGGAATATCGCAATATCGGAATCTCGGAACGAAAGTTCCGATATTACAATTCCGATACTGGGTGACCTAATATCGAAATCGGACAAATTTTTATATCCGACAAAATTATGCTTGACGCTTTGTTGTTCTTGAGAATATATTATCAAGAAAAACGAGATTTTAACATATAAACATACCTAGTCCTTTATTTCTGTTGATTTCGCTTTTCGCTTTCTCTTACTTAATTTAAACTAGTTACCGAACTCAGAATCAACAAAACTTTGTTAAAAAAAATTGTAATGAATATAGGATAATAATAATAATAATCAATACCATTGTCATCCCCGAGTACTAGTTTTAATACAGTTCAACCCACTCCAGCCTTGGATGTTGCGCGGGAGGTATCTACCTTTTTATCCGCGTCCACCAAGGCTGGTAAAGCAAGAGTTCGCATGAAATGGAGCAAAGAAGTTAACCTATTCATCATGCGAACCTACTTTTACATTACCAAATTAGAGACTAACCTGACCACCTACAGACAACAACTACATGCACATTTTACACAACAATATCCGGAAATTTCGGTTTCAGAACAGAGAATAGCAGATCAGAGAAGAACTATAGTTAAAAATAAACTTCTATCTCAAGAAGTTATAGATCAGTTAAAAGAAGAAGTACAAACACAATTATTGCAGGAAGAATCAGAAAATGATATAGGAATTAGTAACATTACACAAATTACGCACGACAATCATATACCTGAATCTCCACAATCGCACATTAATTAACAATTAAATATTGAATCTCAGTCGTACAGCCAATTGAACATTTCACACACATCCACACAAACGGAATCTATAACTCTTACGCTAGAAAATGATATAGAGATTGTTGCTATGAATCAAAACAAGATAACAGATACTTACGTACAAGAAATACTTAACAAATTTAGAACGACACTAACACAGTATTCTGGAATGGACCCTGCAGCTCGACCAAAACTACCCAAACTTAAATATAGCCCTAATCTTTTCCGATTAGTTAATCTATTTAATGAACATATATTAAAGCAGTTTCTGTATGACGACACACAATTGATAGACGTACACACCCTCATTTATTGTACAGCAGTTGTTATTGCTGAAGAACTTAACTTCAAAGTCACTGAGCACGTTAGAAATACAAGAGATAGAGACAACACCAAACCACCATGGCAGTATAGGCTAGAAAAAGACATTGAAAAATTAAGAGCAGACTGCGGCAGACTCACACATTATATTAATGGCTGTAGGTCACAAAAATTAACAAGGAGAGTTGAAGCTATATTTAATCATAATTATATTCACACTAAACACGAAATAAATAACAGGAGACCTGAAGAGTATTTAGACACATTAAAGCAAAAACTAGCACTTAAAGTCCACAGGCTTAGGAGATACATGAAGGCACAAAAACGTAAAAATGATAACACAATCTTTGCTATGAATGAAAAAATATTTTATAGGAATTTACAAAAACCTAACACTAACCCTATAATAGAGAACGACACTGAGACACCTGCAAAAGAAATATTAGAATCATTCTGGTCTAGCATTTGGGAAAAACAGGTACACCACAATGATAAAGCGACTTGGATTTTAGAAGAAGAAACTAAATGGAGAGCTATAGATGAAATGGAGTTTAATGAGGTTACAGAGACCGATATAGCAACTATAACAGCTAGGTTACATAATTGGAAGTCACCGGGTATAGATAAAATTCAAAATTTCTGGTATAAGAAGTTAACAATAGCACACAAATCCATAGCACACAATTTTACAGATATAGTGCTAGAAAAACAAAACATACCAGACTTTATTGCAACAGGAATCACATACATGCTACCCAAATCTGAAATCTCACCAGAGCCTTCCCAATATAGACCCATCACGTGTCTACCCACAATTTATAAAATACTGACATCAGTTATTACTAATAAAATTAAAGCACACATTGAACTTCATAAAATATTAGCAGAAGAACAGAAGGGATGCAGGCAGGGCCACATGGGATGTAAAGAACAATTAATTATAGATTCAACTATCCATAAGCATGCCACTACAAAAAATAGAAACCTACATTGTACCTACATAGACTATCAAACAGCGTTCGATAGCATTCCACACTCTTGGTTAATACATATTTTACAAATATACAAAATAAACCCGAAAATAATAGAATTGTTGCGCACTATAATGAATGACACAATGGAAAACTACACTTCAACTGAATACTCGCTTTTCCACTCTCAGCACTAGACAAATAAATATAAAAAATGGTATCTATCAGGGTGATTCACTGAGCCCCCTGTGGTTTTGCCTCGCCCTAAACCCTTTGTCGCACTTACTCAATCATTGCCGGGCCGGGTATAGTTTTAAACATAATACAGAAGAAACTACTATCTCACATCTTATTTATATGGATGATATCAAATTATATGCCAAAACTGAAAAAGAAATGATAACTCTAATAGAAGCAACAACAGCATTTAGTCAAGATATTAATATGAAATTTGGATTAGATAAATGTAGGACATTACATATTATTAAGGGCAAAGTAAAACCAGGAAATTATTTATTAAATGACACCGACACAATAGCAGCTATGGAACCAACAGATCTATATAAATATTTAGGATACAAACAACTCAAAGGACTCGACCACACATCACTCAAACAAACACTTAATACTGAATACCGGAGACGAATTAACGCAATTTGTAAAACGCAGTTATCGGGAAAGCACCTTATAAAAGCCTTGAACACTTTTGCAATACCAATATTGACCTACTCGTTTGGTATAATAAAATGGTCGAAAACCGACATCGAGCAGTTAGAACGAATCACACGCACAACACTAACAAAGCATAACAACCTACACCCAAAGTCTGCAATTGAACGTCTCACTATTAAAAGACAAAATGGAGGGAGAGGCCTAATCGACATCCAGCACTTGTGGGAAAAACAAATTAATGGGCTAAAAACATTTTTCTATTCAAAAGCACGCACAAGTGATATACATAAGGCAATAACATTTAACGATATTAATTAAACACCGCTTAACTTAAGTGAACCACATTTGCAAGACACATCCAACACTGAACCCCAACAACAAAAAATTACAAACTGGAAAAAGAAAGTACTCCATGGTAGGCATCCCCATGATCTCGAACAAGCGCATGTTAACTTAACAGCTTCTAATAAGTGGCTTAAAATAGGATATCTGTTCCCGGAAACGGAAGGGTTCATGATAGCTATACAAGATCAAATTATCAACACAAGAAACTACAGAAAATATATTATTAAAGACCCTACCGTCATAAACGACAATTGTCGCAGGTGTCATACTCAACCGGAAACCATCCAACATATAACCGGAGCATGCGCAACCCTCACACCAGACTACACTCACAGACACAACCAAGTCGCAAACATCATTCACCAAAAACTAGCAATTAAACACAGCCTCATTCAAAACTCTGCCACCCCTTACTACAAGTATAAACCTGAAACTATTCTAGAAAATGACACACACAAATTATATTATGACCGTGCCATACTTACAGATAAAACAATTCACTATAACAGACCAGATATAACGCTACAGGATAAAATAAAAAAAAATACTTACCTCATAGACATTGCTGTTCCTAATACCCACAACCTACAAAAAACAATATCTGAAAAAATTTGCAAATACGCCGAACTTAAAGACGAAATCACAAGAATATGGAGACAAGAAAAAGTCTATGTCATTCCTTTAGTTCTATCCACGACAGGAATAATCCCCAACCATCTTCTCCGTAGCTTAAAATTAATAGATTTAGAGGAATCCGTATATATCAACCTTCAGAAAGCTGCCATATTAAATACATGTAGGATAGTTAGAAAATTCATGCAATTAGAAGAAGAAAACACACTCCCATCTTAAATACACACAACACGCTGCATTTACTTGACCTTGGTCCGTAAATGTAGCTGAAACCAGCCTAAAGTGCTGAGAAAAGAAAAACATCAGATAATAATAATAATAATGAGCAATTGAGGAGTGCTTTGGAGTGTGCTATTCGGCAATATCGCAACATGCCGCCTGAAATAAGACCACGCTTACCTCGTTTGCCCATGCATAATAGGAATAGGGCACTGGTGGCTGCTCTGGATTCGCAGTTGTCAGACTATTTTGATAACTGCGAAGACCTCGCCGATACCCACTCTGTTTTATACTGCGCAGCTGTCGCGGCATGTCGTGTAGCTAATGTTAAAATTTCTAATGACATAGCTACACGACCTAAACCCGCTGTGCCAGCTTGGCAGAGTAGGATCGAGCGCCGTATTGGTGAGGCCAGGGCACTCATCGGAAAACTTCTTTGCTTTAGGGGGGGCAACACTCGCCCGAGAGAGATGCGCTTTGTGAGACGGGCGTTTTTGGGAACCAATATTCACCCACAA
Source organism: Tholera decimalis (assembly GCA_943138885.2). Taxonomy (NCBI): domain Eukaryota; kingdom Metazoa; phylum Arthropoda; class Insecta; order Lepidoptera; family Noctuidae; genus Tholera; species Tholera decimalis. The sequence continues at coordinate 12,476,936 of OW964553.2, read as the reverse complement.
AATTATATGTCCTGTGTCACAGAGCGCATCGACTTCCTAAAGCAGAAGGTGTATGCATGGGCAAACCGTATTCGGAGGTATGGACGGCGAGTGGAGCGATTCGTCCAGAATCGCACATTCCGAAGTAACGAAAGGTGGGTATACAGGGCTTGGGAGCGACCGGAGCAAGGTGCGACTGATATGTGCCTACCCGATGATGACGCCTTATGTACATTCTGGCGCAACATCTGGTCGGTACCTGTCAGTCACACCGAAGGCAATTGGACTCGGGAGGTCGAGCGAGTGTGCGATCCAATACCAGAAATGGGGGCAATCACTATCAGCCCCCAAGATGTAGCCCATGCAATCCGTCCGCTGCCTAATTGGAAGTCTCCAGGGCCGGATGGACTGCATAACTTTTGGATCAAGTGGCTAACAAGATCGCACGCCCGCTTGGCGTCTCAGTACCAATCTGCCCTAGAATCTGGCTCGCTACCTGAGTTCTTTACCACTGGAGTTACCCACCTGCCACAAATCTGGTAGCACCGCGGAACCCAAAACCCGGAACCCAATCACGTGTCTACCAACGGTCTATAAGGTTCTGACATCCATTTTGAGGGTTAAAATTAACAAACACATTGAAGACAATCACATCATGTCTACCTCTCAGAATGGATGTAAGAATGGATCCCGCGGTACTAAGGAGCTACTCCTCATTGATATGGCCATTAGCCAACAGGTTTGACGTTCCAAAAAAGATCTGTCGACATGTTGGATAGATTACAAGAAGGTCTATGACTCAGTGCCCCATACATGGCTCATGAGGGTGCTAGAATTGTATAAAATTAATGCAACTTTACGCACCTTTCTGACATCATGTATGGGACAATGGAGGACAGTTCTTCGCTATCCAGGATGTCGATATATCCCAAGGTACAGCGAACCGGTAAGGATCGAGCGAGGTATATTTCAGGGCGATAGTTTGAGTCCGCTTTGGTTTTGCTTAGCCTTGAATCCTCTAAGCACACTGCTGGAGAATTCAGGCCTAGGCTATAGGTTGAAAAGAGGTGGTCAGGTTATTTCTCACCTCCTTTACATGGATGATTTAAAACTTTTTGGCGCCACTAGTCTACAACTGACGGAACTACTGAAGGTAACTGAAACTTTCAGTAGTGCCATTAGGATGGAGTTTGGTGTCGACAAATGTGCGATTATGCATGTAAAGCGAGGGGAGATTGTGGAATCCGTGGGATCTCAACCCTCGAATTCCATAAACCTGAGAAGCCTCTCCCCAACCGAAACCTACAAGTATTTGGCTATGTCGGAAGCGTTAGGTATCAATGAAGTTGACATGAAGCAATCGCTGAAGGAACGCTTCTTTGGACGCCTAAAGAAGGTATTTAAAAGCCTTCTATCGGGCGGAAATAAGATGCGTGCCTTCAACGGTTGGGTCATGCCAGTGTTGATATACTCTTTCGGCGTACTCAAATGGACTCAAACTGAACTTGACGCCCCGGATAGGAGAGTTCGTACATTGCTGACTGCATATCGAATGCATCACCCACGCTCGTCAGTGATGAGGCTGTATATCCCGCGGAAATGTGGAGGTCGAGGCTTTTTGAATGCTAAAACTCTCCACAACCGCGAGGTATACAGTCTCAGGGAACATTTCCTTGCTTCTGAAGTGGGTATGCATCGAGATGTAGTAGCAGTGGACAAGGGACTCACCCCGCTTTCCTTGGCTAATGAGAACTGGCGCAAACCTGCAGTGCTGGACACTAACGATCGAAGGGGGATATGGCAGAGTAAGGAGCTACACGGACGTTTTTTCCGGGCCCTTCATGGGCCCGATGTAGACCAATTAGCGTCCCTAGCTTGGTTGCGCTTCGGTGACCTCTTTGGGGAAACCGAAGGTTTTGTCTGTGCAATTATGGACGAAGTTATCATGATGAACAACTACCGGAAATTTATTGTGAAGGATGGCACGGTTGACATGTGTCGGGCATGTCACCGTCAGGGTGAATCAATCCGTCACATTATCTCTGGTTGTTCTCGTCTTGCTAATGGAGATACTTGCATAGGCACAACCTTGCACCCAAGATTATTCATCAGCAACTCGCTCTGAAATATTCTCTTGTGGAATCGGAAGTGCCGTACTATAGGTATGTGCCCGACCCAGTTCTCGATAATGGCCTTATCACATTATACTGGGATCGGTCCATCATCACTGACAGGACTATTGTAGCCAATAAGCCTGATATAGTGGTGGTGGACCGAAACGAGAGGCGTGCCATGATTGTCGACATAACCATCCCGCATGGCAAGAACCTCGTGAAAGCCGAGAAAGATAAGCAAATCAAATATCTTGACTTGGCGCATGAGATTGTCGACATGTGGGATGTGAACTCGGCAGTCATTGTACCGATAGTCATCTCAGCCAATGGCTTAATAGCCAAGAGCCTCGACCAACACCTTAGGAGGCTCTCGTTAGGCGGCTGGATCAAGGGCTTGCTTCAGAAAGCGGTACTCCTGGACACGGCGCGTATCGTTAGGAGGTTCCTCTCTCTAGAGCCCTGACCACCGGTAGCTTGGACCCTGTTCCCGATACCGGTGGGCTACTATTTTTTTTTATTTTTAAATGTTTTTTTTTGTGTTTTATAGAAATATTTAAAAATGTAATTTATATGTGTATAATTAGAAACAAAGGAAATAATAATAATAGCCCCCTAAACAACCACACGTCCTGATTGAACACCTAATCACGTGGGGGGCGGACACACGAATAAGTAGTTACTGGCGTGGCTAACATGGCTCTGGAAACCCATTTAACATGGAGACACGTTCAAAGAGAAAACGTTTAGGACCGCTGCCCGGGGGCGATCGCCGGGGCACACCTGAGGCTGACGCTGGGTGTCTCAGCATGCAAACCGTCAGCGGTGAGGAGTTGAGCAGGCGGGCTCCCACCGACAAAGATATTACAGCCGAAATCATTGACGATGGTGACAGACAGACGGACAGGACAAACACCCCTGTAGAACCGTACAGTCCTAGCACAGTATCGTACACACCCTCAAGAAGTTCATCACCATCCATACCATCGTCACCCCCGATTACAAATTTTAATACAGTTCAACCCATCCCAGCCTTGGATGTTGCGCGGGAGGTATCTACCTTTTTACCCGCGTCCACCAAGACTGGTAAAGCAAGAGTTCGCATGAAATGGAGCAAAGATGTTAACCTATTCATCATGCGAACTTATTTCCACATTACTAAATTAGAAACTAACCTGACCACCTACAGACAACAACTGCATGCAATTTTCACACGACAATATCCAGAAATTACGGTTACAGAACAGAGGATAGCAGATCAAAGAAGAACTATAGTTAGGAATAAACTTCTACCTGAAGAAGTTATAGAACAATTAAAAGAAGAAGTACGAATACAATTATTGCAGGAAGAATCAGAAAATGATATAGGAATTAGTAACGACACACAAATCACACACGTAAATACTATACCAGAATCACCACAATCACACGCTTTATCACAAATCAATATTGAATCTCAGACGTACAGCCAATCGCGCACTTTGCACACATCCACACAAACCGAATCTATAACTCTAACGCTAGAAAATGATATGGAGATAGTTGTTATGGATCAAAACCCGGCAACAGATACTTATATACAAGAAATACTTGACAAATTTAGAACAACACTTACACAATATTCTGGAATGGACCCTACAGCTCGTCCAAAATTACCCAAACTCAAATATAACCCTAAACTTTTCCGCTTAGTTAATTTATTTAATGAAAATATATTAAAGCAGTTCTTATCTGATGACGCTCAACTGATTGACGTACACAAACTCATTTATTGCACAGCCGTTGTTATTGCTGAAGAACTTAACTTTAAAATTACTGATCACACCAGAAACATAAGAGCTAGGGACGACAACAAACCACCGTGGCAGTATAGGCTAGAAAAAGATATTGAGAAATTAAGAGCAGACTGCGGTAGACTCACACAATGTATAAAAGGTTGTAGGTCACAAAAACTAATAAGGAGAGTCGAAGCTATATTTAACAATAATCATATTCACACTAGACATGAAATGAACAATAGAAAACCTGAAGAGCATTTAGACACATTAAAGCAGAAACTAGCACTTAAGGTTCATAGGCTTAGGAGATATATGAAGGCACAACAACGTAAAAATGATAATACTATGTTTGCTATGAATGAAAAAATATTTTATAGGAATTTACAAAAACCAAACGCCAAGTCAAATGTAGAGAACGAAGTAGATACTCCTTCAAAAGAATTATTAGAAGAATTCTGGTCTAGCATTTGGGAAGAACAGGTATACCATAATGATAAAGCAATTTGGGTTACAGAAGAAGAAACGAAATGGAGTGCAATAAATGAAATGGAGTTTAAAGAGATTACAGAGATTGATATTGCAACTATAACAGCTAGATTACACAATTGGAAGTCACCAGGTATAGACAAAATTCAAAATTTTTGGTTTAAAAAGTTAACGACGGTACACAAATTTTTAGCAAAGAATTTTACAGATATATTGTTAGGGAATCAAAACATACCCGATTTTATTGCAACAGGCATAACGTATATGATACCGAAATCTAAGCACTCACCAGAGCCTTCCCAATACAGACCTATCACGTGTCTACCCACAATTTACAAAATACTTACATCAGTAATTACTACTAAAATCAACGTACATATTGAACAGCACAATATAATTGCAGAAGAACAGAAGGGATGCAGGCAGGGTCACATGGGGTGCAAAGAACAATTAGTTATAGATTCGACTATCCACAAACATACCACTACAAAAAATAGAAACCTACATTGTACTTACATAGATTATCAAAAAGCGTTTGATAGTATTCCACACTCTTGGTTGATACACATTTTAGAAATATACAAAATTAATCCCAAAATAATAGAGTTTTTGCGCACTGTATTTATTTATTTATTTATTTTATTATTTATGTACACACAGTAAAATATAATAGGACAACATAATTATAATATTTGAGTACAAAGGTACTGCTTATTTCTTAAGAAATTTCTTAAGAAATAAGCAGACACGATGGAAAACTACACTTCAACTAAATAACCGTGTCTCTAGTCTTGTCACTAGACAGATAAATATAAGAAAGGGTATCTATCAGGGTGATTCGCTGAGCCCCCTGTGGTTTTGCCTCGCTCTGAACCCCTTGTCTCACTTACTCAACAGGTGTCAGGCTGGGTATAATTTTAAACACAATACCGAAAACATTACTATCTCTCATCTCATATATATGGATGACATCAAATTATATGCTAATACTGAAAATGAAATGAAAACACTAATAGAAGCGACAACAGAATTTAGCCAAGACATTAACATGACATTTGGATTAGATAAGTGTAGAACATTACATATTATTAGAGGCAAAGTAAAACCTGGCAATTATATAGTAAATGACACTGACACAATAGCAGCTATGGAACCAACGGATCTATACAAATATTTAGGATACAAGCAACTGAAGGGACTAGACCACACATCAATCAAAGAAACAATACCGAATACCGAAGACGAATGAATACAATTTGTAAAACACAGTTATCAGGAAAAAACCTTATAAAAGCCTTGAACACTTTCGCAATACCAATATTGACCTACTCATTTGGTATAGTAAAATGGTCAAAAACTGACATCGAGCAGCTAGAAAGAATCACGCGCACTACACTAACAAAACATAACAAACTACACCCAAAGTCTGCGATTGAACGTCTCACTATTAAGAGACAAAATGAGTCATATAGATGCAAAGGCAGCATCATCCAATTTTTTTATTATAGCAACTTTGAATGCAGTCTGTCAGTATAAAATCAGCTTAATTGGTTGATGTATTTAGTTTGTAGCAAAAGAAGCAATATCCCGTATAAAATGACAATTAAAATCTTAGGTATGTAGCAAAAACAGCATTATCCACTTGAGTGATGCCAAAGACAGCAACATCCGATTCGGCCAATCAGGTGTCTGTATTTGGCCACCATGACGCTTTATTTAGTATGGCGATTACCGTTTTGTTGTTCGTTGGTGTGATATTTATGTTTGCAAAATTAAACAGAATTAGGTATATTTTTGCCAATAAAAAGTGAAAAACCACACGATGGAGAGTTTTCCTACCCCATGTGACAAAAAGTCTTGTAGAAAAAAGCAAGCTGATCCCGATAAATGGAAGAGAAATGAGGCTAAAAAAAGCGGTAAGTTATAGTGTAATTCAACGTTTTTGATCCTTTAAAATTTTTAAATGACACAAAAAGGAAGAGCTTCTAATTCGATTGTGTTTTTGAGTGTAATGTTATTGTGATGTCTTTGCTGATGATTTTAAAATAAAATAAAAACATAATTGTATTTATTTAATCTATATTTGAAATCAGTGTAAAAATTCCCCTGGGTGGCTTTCTTTTAAATCGGTTCAGTATTTTTTAGCAAAATAAAAAAAACAAAAAATAAGCTAATTTGGTTCTTGCAACTATTGAAGTCATTTGTCATTAACGTTGTTGTAGTCTTTGATCATTGTAGATACCTAATATTTTTTTTGTAATTAAGGTGGGCTCTGTGAATCTAATTTGATTGGAGGAATATCATGTAGGTAGTACAAATGGAATTGAAGTCGATATTGTAGAATTTTATTTATGTTATTTAATTTAATTGTTTTAGGTATTCTGCGAAGACTCTTCCAAAAAGGTTGTTATGTCGGCACAAGAAAGGTTTTGGCTGTATGGCACTAACTATGTCTGACTTGAAGCGATTTTTCGATAATTTTTATGCAGACCCAGACAAACAAAAACAGGATGCGTATATTTTAAAACATTGCACACCTTGCAAGGTATCGCGTCGCCGTCCTACTACATCAAAATATTTAAAAAAAATTTTCAAACAAAATTTTACATTTACAGCAAAATTCTAAAGAAAAAAGTGAAAGTGTGTCAAAGATATTTTTTAAAAGTGATACAAATCACTAAGTACAGAGTTCAATCTGTAATGAAAGAATACTATAAAACTGGAAAGCTATTAGCTGAAAAAAGAGGAGGTGATCGTACTTCAATGAAATATGCGGCGAAAAGAGAAGCTATCATGAATTTTATCAACACAATACCATGCCAAGAACCACATTATTGTAGAGGAAACACTAGAAGGTTGTATTTGCCGTCAGAATTATCAATAAATAAGTTACACAAAGAATATAATTCGAAAGTTGATGATGACCTGAAAGTGAAGAAGTCTTATTTCAGACATGTATTCAATACAAATTATAACCTTTCATTTGGTACTCCGCGTACTGACGTTTGTGCAACTTGTATAAAATTCAACGAACAAATGAAAAGTGAGAAAGACACTAGTCAAAAAAATGATTTAATGGTAGCCCAAAAGCTACATAAATTAAGAGCAAAAGCTTTTTTCGAAAAAGTTAAAGAAGAAAAAGAAACGCTACAAACCTTTTGATATGACTGTCAAAAAAATCTTAACCTGCTAAAAGTGCCCGATCAGGTGGCGTATTACCTAAGAAATGTGTATTTATACAATTTTACGATAGTAGAGGGATCTTCAAAAAGCAAATTGCTTCCCGAAAATGTGTTCGCTTACTGTTGGGCCGAAAATTTGTACCCCAAAGCTGCAAATGAAATTGCATCAGCCCTTTACCACAGGCTGACAAATTCAGACCTGTCATCCATAGAAACAGTAAGACTTGTCGCAGATGTGGATGCGCAGGTCAAAATAAAAATACTATCATGTTAGGAATGTTGTCGAAATGGTTGACTGAAGCTCCGCAAAATATCAAGAAAGTTGAACTTGTTTTTCCTGTTGTCGGACATTCGTATATACCGCCTGACAGGGTCTTTGCCCAAATTGAAAAAGAAGTGAAAAAACATGAAGTGATTAGCGGTCCTCAAAAATATATCGAAATAATTTCGAAATTTAGTACCGTTAACGCCTTAGGAACTGACTTTGAAGTATTCGATTTGAAGACAGCTTCACAGGAAGTCTTTAAACCTGTCGGTAGCTGGCATTTTCGATTCAAGGATTGCAAACGTTACATTTTAAAGCGTTCTAAAAGGCCTGGAAACGTTATGATTGAGGGACATCTATACTACAAAATAGATGATGGAGTTTTGAAAAACGTTTGTCAAAGGAATAAAACAACATCCATGATAAATCCAAGAAAGATTAATGCTTCCAATAACATAACGGATAGTAAGAAAAAATATTTATTAACATTGCTTAGAAGCCATTGGGGAGACGATTGGCAGCAAAATGGAGACTTGTCATTCTTTGTAGCGTTACTAGAAAGTAACAACCAAGATGAAGATGACGAAAATGAAGACAGAGAATGTAATTTAGAGTGTGAAGAAAATCACGAAGTAGATGATTTGCATGTTTAATAACATAATTTTAATAAATTTAATTATAGGTAGCTACATAGGTACGCTAAATAAAGAAACAATTTATAATTAAGGTAGTTTTATTTTATTCCTTACCTCTTCTCAGTAATATGGGTTTAAAGTCATGAATTCCGTCTATTATTCTGAGTATTAGTTGGAAACCCAGAAAAAAGCTATTATTATGTTTTACTGTGCCAATATGTATCTAATAACGATTTTATTTCCTGCCTAATGAAAAATCCACTGATTTTTAATTCAGAATTAATGGTTTAAGTTTATAATTTAATTTATCGGTATAGTGTCCCTTAGATACAGTAAACTCCTGATGTAGACACCTGTTGTATGTACTTTACACCAAAAGTATCAAGATTATTCAGTCTAATTATGATCTAAAATCTGTGGTTGCAAATGCAGCAACATCCCAGAGATTTGGCTGCAAATGTAGCAATATCCACGAGTTGGGCGCAGAAACAGAAACATCCAAACCAAACGTCTAGTTTCTAGAAAAAATATGATATTACTGTAATATCCTAAATTGTTCTTGTATTAATAACATGATTCTCTAAATGTTTATGTTAAAAATAGCACCATAATAGTTATATTACTGCTTTAAAACTAAAAATTTGTTTATTGCCATTTTGGTAAAACTGGATGTTGCTACCTTTGCATTTATATGACTCAAATGGTGGAAGAGGCCTAATCGACATCCATCACCTGTGGCAAAAACAAATTATAGGACTTAAAACATTCTTCTACACAAAAGCATGCACAAGCAACATACACAAGGCAATCACTATTAATGATTTTAATTACACGCCGCTTAACTTAAATGAACCAAATAATCAGGACACACCTCTCACTGAACCTCAACCACAAAAATATTAAACTGGAAAAAGAAAGTACTCCATGGTAGGCATCCCCATCAATCTCATGTTAGCGTTGCAGCATCTAATAAGTGGCTTAAATTAGGAAACCTGTTTCCAGAAACCGAAGGGTTCATGATAGCCATACAAGACCAAATCATAAACACAAAAAATTACAGAAAATATATTATGCAAGACCCTACCGTTACAAACGACAAATGTCGCAGGTGTCACACTCAATCTGAAACCATTCAACATATTACTGGAGCATGCACTTCCCTCACACAAACTGACTACACTTACAGACACAACCAAATCGCTAATATTATCCACCAAAAACTAGCAATCAAACACAGCCTCATTCAACACTCTGCCACCCCTTACTACAAGTACAAACCTCAATCAATTTTAGAAAATGACACACACAAACTATATTTTGATCGCGCCATACTTACAGATAAGACCATCCATTATAATAGACCAGGGGCCCTACCATGACGTGTTAAAACGAGAGTCGTTCGAGCGAGAAAGAGGGATGAAGCTATGCACAATATATAGCTCCATCCTTCTTTCTCGCTCGAACGACTCACGTTTTAACACTTCATGGTATGGTCCCAGATATAACACTGCAGGATAAAATATTAAAAATTACATATTTCATTGACATTGCCGTTCCTAATACCCACAACCTACAAAAAACAATATCCGAAAAAATTAGCAAATACGCCGAACTTAAAGAAGAGATCACAAGAATATGGAGACAAAATAAAGTTTACATTATTCCTATAGTTCTATCCACGACAGGGGTAATCCCCAACCACCTCCTCAATAGTCTGAAATTAATCGATTTAGAAGAATCCGTTTATATAAACCTCCAGAAAGCAGCCGTACTAAATACCTGTAGAATCGTTCGAAAATTCATGCAGTTGGAAGAAGAAAACACACTCTTATAAAAACACACACCACACGTTACATTTATTTGACTTTGGTCCGTGAATGTAGCAGAAACCAGCCTAGAGCTGAGAAAAGAAAACGATTTGTAAATAATAATAATAATATTCCACAACTTTCACACAACGCCATCTAGTCTCAAACTAAGCAGAGCTTGTGCTGTGAGTACTAGACCACTGATAAACATACATATATATTTCTAAATACATACATATTATTGATAAATTACACCCAGACAAAGAACAAATGATCGTGCTCATCACACAAACATTTGTCCTAGGTGGGAATCGAACCCACGACCTTGAGCATAGCAGTCAGGGCCACTGACCACTAGACCAACAGGCCAAAATAATGAGAAATATGATTTAAACAAATATTTCCAATAATTGTTATTCCTACTTGTTGATTTTCCTAAATTGAAATAAGAAGCTTTGTTGATTCTGAGTTTGATAGTTTAATTAGTAATAAGTATAGGATAATTATGAGAAATATATTAAACAAATATTCCGCAAAATTTCCAGTATAAGCCTACCGGCTTTTCTGTCTTCGGTCCGCATCACTGAGACGTTAACCAAGAAAATTTTAACACAATTGCAGGTTAACTATGAGGTGCCATGTTCGACCGATGCAGTTAATGCCTCGAAAATGGCTTGCCCAAATACAGCGTTGCCCGAGAACCCGTCCTCCCAGAGACAATGGGACGAGCCGCTTTGCAGTTTGGTACGGAATAACCTGCTGAGCGCTCGCGCCTGTTGGCTGTGGGTGAATGGGAATCGGGCCTTCGGCTACAAGCATTACCTTCACTTAATATAGGTACTATGTTAAGTGATAACACGTTCTGGATCGCTACATGTCTAGATCTGGGTGCTCCCAGCGGTGCTCCACATCGCTGTTAATGCGGTGCAGCAGTCGACCGCCTCGGACATCATGGCCTTTCCTGCAGCAGAAGCTCTGGTTGGATAGCACGGCATGCCAGCATAAATGACATAATCCGTCGGGCTCTTGTCACCGCTGGAGTACAATCTGTTTTAGAACCCAACGGCTTGGCACGGGACGTTAGAAAGAGACCAGACGGGACGACTATAATGCCTTGGAAGTTGAGTTGGCCTTTGGTGTGGGATGCTACTTGTGTTGACACCCTTGCGCCATCTCATCTTCTCAGTACAGCAGGCTATGCTGGGGCGGCAGCTGCAGGTGCAGAAAATCTCAAACGGCGCAAATACAACAACCTAATTGGGTGCTATATGTTTGAGTCGTTTGGGGTTGAAACGTTAGGTTAGGACCATGGGGTCCGAGTGTGCATCGACTCTTTCGTGACATCGGCAAACGATTAGTCGACTCAACAGGTGACCGGAGGGCTGGCCTTTTCTTTGGACAGAGAATCAGTATTTCCATTCAACGTGGCAATGCGGCCGTGTTCTGGGCACTTTTCCCATTGATAGCGATGTTGACGAATTTTTCGATGCCCTATAATTAATTTTTAGTTTCGCCTGTATATACTTTATTAAACGATTGACGACATCAAAAAAAAAAATATTCCTAAAAATTGTTGCTTTCAAATTTTATATATTTTTTTTAATTATAAGATGTTTTATTGATAATGAGTCAGGTAGTTGAATAAGTAATAAATACCTATTACTAATTAAAAAATAATGAAAAATATGTGATTTTATACTGAGGACATACTTAAAAAAACAACCAATTATTTAACCAAATTAAAGAATAGGCACGGTTTAAAAATGTTTTTTATTGTATGCAATTCAACCTTGAATTTGTGCAGTTTATAAATAAAATTTGCAATTTCTAACGAAATAACGAAATTCCGGTATTAATATCGGAATTCCGATATTGAGATCTAATATCGGATATCAGTATCGGAATTGAAAACTTTCCGATATTACATGCCCTAGTGTGGATGTCATGGCATTCATATCGCAATGTAAAGAGTCATGGTACGTGGACAATGGCGTGACTAGTCACGTGACCAATAGGAGTGACCTGTTCCAAATATTTCAACAGTTTGACGAGAACCAAGGAGTTACTACAGCGAATGGTAACATTGTTCAAGCAAGTGACAAAGGAACAATTCATTTGGAAGCAGATGTCAAAGGAGAAATTGTGAACATAGCACTCACGGACGTTTGGTATGTACCAGAGATCTAGCGAAATCTTTACTCAGTGTTAGCTATGCATGATATGCAGAAGAATTCCAAGTTCGCCTCGACCCCGGAAACACTTGTGGGATGGCTCTGCAAAGTAGTTGGTACTTTACCAACTTGCTGCATTGGACTCGATCGAGCGCAGAGCTAAAAGGCTTATAGGCGACGAGGCAATGAGCCAACGACAAGCTTCAGTTGTCATTTACACTACAGAAGCTGAGCTTGTGGCTGCGAGTGAAGCTGCAAGAGAACTAATTTGGCTAAAAAGACTGTTCAAAGACTTGAATTTCTTGAAAGAAATTCCAGTATTGTTCGTGGATAACGAAGCCGCTGTGAAATTAGCACATAATACAGAGTTTCACCGTAGGATAAAACACATTCGTGTGAGGCACTTCTTCGTGAGGGAGCTTGTGCAACAGCCTATAAGTTTTCTTTGAAACGCTTCGGCGCAAAGTTAGCACTCTGCTACACAGTGCAACGTGTTTTTGTGTTTGAATGAAAGAAAAACTGTTTCATGGAATATTACGAAGTCAATCTTTAATTAAAAACCTATTTTTTTATTGTGACAAAGTTAAATAATATTGGATATCATACTTTTGTAGTTTCTATCAGAGTTCCTAACTTTGTGATTACACGAAGTTCCTGACGGTACTTTTAAGTCTAGGTCTTTTTTCTTTTTTTTTTTTTTTCGTGGTAAAATCATCAGATGAGTCCCCCCACCCCAGGCAGGGCCGGAGGGACTGTCAGACTTGTACTGACTAAAATCCACGGTATTTCAATAGCCCTTTACGTTCCGGGATCACGGTAATGAGATAAGTCCCACGACCCCGGCAGGCTTCGGCCCTCTACAGGGGGGGCCTCGTCATCTTGCTGACGCTCTTTGAGGCGCGCGTGGAACACAACGCGGCGCCCGTCGACCCGGGCATGGTCCATGGTCGGACAGCGAGTCAGCGTTGCCGTTTGTACGGCAATTGCGGTTTCGTACGGCATTCAGGCGCATTTAAGACGAATTGTACGGTATACGGCAGAGTGGTCATTGCCGTACACTAAAATACGGCAGTTAGGCAATCATAGCATAAGGAAGTATTGGGTATACCACTAGCTACTATATACGTATTTATGCAATGCAGGAAGATTTACCTTTTTAGATTTACGAAATTAAATAAATTGTAGATGAAACATAATCAGCGTATACGTAAAAATGAACGCATGATTATGAAAAAAATGCCACTAAAAATATCTCAATAGGTGATATTGAGGATTTGATAGGAGGAGAGGAGTGATCTGTGGTTTGTATCAAATTTTTTTTTATTGCGAATGAGCCCGCTCTTGAAACAGAAGCCGGCAGAGAGTTCCACACCTTGGCTGTGCGCACAATGAATGTTGAAAAAAAGCGCTTAGTACGACAAAACGGTATATCGACCAAGCGTGGATGGTATCCTGCGGTACGTCTGGTAGACCGGTAGTAATAGTAAGGGGTATGAAGGGATTAGGTCGTGGAGCCCCTGCGCACGCTCTCCGATGTACAATCTGTAGAAGATAGACAGGCAAGCAACGTTTCGCCGGTGAGCCAGGCTGTGAAGCTTGCCTGCCAGAACCTCGTCATCTATGAGCCTTTTAGCTCTGCGTTCGATCGAGTCAAGTGCAGCTAGCTGGTATTTGGCTGAGCCATCCCACAAGTGACTGCAATACTCCATACAGGAACGGACCTGTGCTTTATATAAATTCAAAAGCTGTCCAGGTGTGAAGTATAGCCTCACTTTCTGTAGAATACCCAGCTTTTTGGCAGCAGTCTGAGTTTTAGACTCAATGGTTGAGCCGAAGTTGAGGTCAGACGTCAACTCCATGCCCAAGAGCTCCAGGCGGTCGGTAATAGGTACAGATGCACCTCTGAAAGTAGGAGACCATTCAAATTGGCTCCTTTTAGCGGACAAAAGACAAGCCTGTGTTTTTAAAGCGTTGAATTTGACCAGATTGTCATCGCCTTATTGGGAAACGAGATTTAAGATCAAATTCATTCGCTCTACCATAGCCTTTCTTAGAGCGGCTATTTCGTCCCTACCAGCTCTAGCACTGGACAAGTATCTCTCTGAGACTGTGCTGTCACCCGCGTACCCAATAGCTCCCAGCTGAAGCAGGTCGTTGATATGAAGCAAAAATAGAGTCGCAGAGAGAACAGACTTCTGAGGAACACCGGCATTATTAGCCATTAGATCCGATGCGCAGCCATCGATGACCACTCGGATCGACCGTTCACTCAAAAAGTCGCAAATGCATAAGCTAGCAGGGACAACGTATCTAGGAAGCTTGCTCAGCAGACTAGCGTGCCAGACCCTGTCAAAGGCCTTTGAGATGTCGAGGGACACGGCAAGGGCTTCGCCGTGTTTCTCAATGGCCTCACCCCAGCAGTGCGTAACATACACAAGAAGATCTCCGGTTGACCGACGAAATCTATCAGTGGCATCTTTTTCATAAATAGAAGGTTCTTTATTTGTTTGACTTGTGTTTGATACCTTTATTTTTCTTTTTTATGTAAATAATAAAATAAAAATGTACGGCAATTTTTGTTTCAATACGGTAATTTCATCTCTTCCGTACGGTAACTCTACAAATGACCAGCGGCAACACTGCAGCGAGTTGCCCTTTACTCGCTGTCCGCACTTCGAGGTATAATAAAATCTAAAAAAATACGTGAATAGAATAGAATAGAATAAGTCTTTATTTGCTTGGAATGTAGGTACATAAAAATAAGTTGTTAAATACATAAAGAATCCATGTACATTCTGCCTTAGAGTGGCATGCAAATGTATTATGTTGCAAATAAAAAAGTGCTATAAAATTTATTATAACAGATAAAATTGATTATCACAGATAAAATTGATTACGACAAATAAAATTGATTACAACAATAAAATTGATTACAACAAATAAAATTGATTACAACAAATACAATAAAAATTATTAATGCAAACAGAAATTAATTAAAATATTACAAATCATTGTCATTTAGGAAATCTTGCACAGAATAATAACATTTATTAACAAGTAATTGTTTGAAGTCTTTTTTAAATTTTTGCAACGGTAAGTTTTTAATATTGTCAGGTATTTTATTATAGATTTTAGGAGCCATACAAATCACATTTCTTTTCATCAAAGTAGTTTTAAATACGCCTGTGTGCAGTAAATTCTGGTATTGAGATCTCATAGCTGTACTTCTTTTTCTTGTTTCTATTAAAGTTGCAAATAGACATCGATTTGTTATAACAAATATTGCTACCTCAAGGATATAAAGGCACGGGAAAGTTAATAAATGATGAGACTTAAATATAGGTACACAACTGTCAGTTGATTTGATTTGTTTGATTTTTCCTTTTATCTGCCGTATTAATATAATAAAGTTCAAATGCGGAAATTCTTTAAAAATCGCTACCTCGGTGGGAAAGGGTTAAAATACATTTAATGTAGCTACTTAACAATTCCATGGGTTAAACCAAAAAATTAATACCAACCTTTAGAAATTGTACTGTCATTGTCAATGTCATGCAACCTGAATTTGACAATCTTGATCATACATTACAACATCTGGTATCAAACAAGGCGGTAAACAATAAACAAGAGGTGAAAGTTTTGTCCGTTTATTTGTGCCGCAAGGATATATGATATATGAAATTAAGTGAAGAACGTTATATTATCTAAGTTAGGGAAAAGTAATTATATTTAATAGAGTCACTTTAAAAATGGACAAGTCAAGGTAAGATCTGAATCTGAATATTATATTCTACCTACATTTGTTTCTATAGTTTACTGAATATCTCCTGAACTGAACGAAATGACTCACTCGGCATTGTGCAATTCCGTAACGGTCACAACGCGAAGCAGTGTTATAGATCTTTTTGTAGGGCATATATTTATCATCAATAATTTTCATATCTTCAACTTTATATTTGAAAGGCACTTTTAGTATGTGAAATATTCACATTTCTAATTTTCATATAGATCTTACTATGGGGCAGCATAGGGGGTCAGTAAACTAATGATATATTAAAACTCTTTGTGTTGGTAAATAAATGATTTTGGACCATTTGCTTATTCATTAAAATTCTGATATACACTTTGTTTGTTATAGGTTTTCTATGTTGTTACTGGAACCAGGAGAGATTTATTTTGAAGATTATTCTTGCTCCTTAAGTGATACTGAACTAAAGAATGAAAATGTTAAGCAGGGACGATTAAAACTCTGTTCTAAGTCACTGGTGTTCGAGCCTAGAGAGTGGGTACATCCTCTCATAAAGATGCAGTTCAAGGATTGCGCTGATATATCTATAGTTGACTGTGCTGACGATAACAAAAATGTCATTAAAGTAAGAATGAAGATGTATGCTGAAATGCTTGAGGAGAATATACTGGCACCTTACAAATTTGTTTATGAGGATAGAAACTTCTATGTCTTCTTTGACTTTGCGTCAGCCGATGAGTGCTTGTATCAAATGCAGCAGCTGCAAAGAGCTTCTACTCTCCATGCTCCAGAACACAACAGTATGATAGCTACAATCCTCCACTCAAGATACATGAGGATGGAATTTGATCCTGTGATGATGGATGATTTTACAGAACAAATAGTGTGCGAGCTGCAGGCTGAGAAGATATCCCCACTAGTGAGGCATCAGGGCAAGCTGGCATTGACACCTACCACTATATACTTCCAGCCATTCAGTAATGTTGAAGGTGTAAGTTCACGAAGCATTAGGTATCTTTATTAAATGGCTTCCCCATTATTTTTATGTAATAAACGTTAATACCGCAAGAATGAATTAAAATGAGTGAATCAATTAGTAGTAGGTAAATTAATTGAAAAGTCACATTAATGTTCATTCAATTTTATTATTATATTTTCCTCCTGTGTTAAGTTTTAGATAGCATCATTCTATTTATTGTTTTTTATGCATTAATAACATGAGGAAAACTATGCCTAAAATAATAATAATGCTACTGATTGTGATAAGCAGGATAGCATTGTAGTATGTAGTGTTGTATATGTAAAATAATGTTTTATGGATGGAACAGAAGGCACTAAAAAGCAGACAGACCTAATCGTCTTAGCCAATCGTGTCATCTGCTTGTAGGTTTGCAAATCGGACTTTTCCTTGAACTCATACTATATAATGATGTTACTTGCCAAAGGTTGTTGTTGTTCTAGGTGAAAGGGAAGTAACCTATCAATTTTGATTTGATTTCTGATCCTCATTTTGAATCTTTTGAGATTGTAAATTTTCACGTTTTTTTGTGACCTAAACGGCCGTGTTTTTTACTAGATTTCCCAAATAAAGGGACAAAGAGACAGACTGATAGACAGATGGACAACAAAGTTAAACTATGAGGGTTCTGTTTTTAAAAAACACTTATGTATATTAAAGGTATATGAAGGACCTTGGTGACACATGTGTTCAGCTCTGTTTACTTAGATATCACTATCAACACAATATTTACTTAACAATAGCTATGTGTGTATATTTCAAGATTTTATATTCCATTGTTGTATTAAACAACAGTTAGAAAGATGATAATGATATGAAATATTCCTTTCAGAGCCCCATTCTAAAGTTAAAACTGGGACATTTGCGTAGAATGTATAAAAGAAGATTTTTACTAAGGCAAGTTGTATGTATCTGTGTTTTATTTAATTACTTATTGAATTGTATTAGCTGATTTATTGTTGTATTGAATGAATGACTTTGTGAATGGTAGACACTGTATACCTGTAAAAAATCTTTCTAGCTTTATATGGTTAAACTTGTTGCATGCAAACAGAAAGATATTATATCTATTCAGTTTTCAGAGGAAACATTTCAAACAGTTTGCTTATTATTATTTGCAGCCATGTAAAAGGATACTAGCATGGTGATTACTATATTTTGTTTCAGGGGCTCGAAATCTACAGCGATGAGGAGAGTTCAGTACCTCACATATATGTGACCTTCCAGACAGAGAGAGATCGAGATAGAATATACAAGATCTTGGAAGAGTCCCCAAATGTGCAGCTAGAGGAAGTACACACAGAGGAGATGACACTACAGTGGCAAAACGGAATTGTATCTAATTATGACTATTTGATGTATTTAAATTGGTAAGTACATAGCAAACTCTTATTGAAATTACAACAAGTACCTACTAAACTCATAACAAAGTTAAGGCCGTCCAAATGTTTACATTTTTGCTTTTACCATTCAAGAATCTACCTTTATAATGACTTGCGTACACGATCGCATCGGACATAGCCGTCGCGCGTTCTCGAGTTCACGTCCATCACCAGAATCGATTGGCACAAGAAAGAAGCGCAGAGTCTCGTACTTACAATTTAAGACAACAATGTATGTTGGGCAGGTGACCGGAATTCCACGATTAAGCGCGCTTAAGAGAATTAATACAATGAGCAGTGATGGCCCAGTGGTTATAGGCTCGACTTGCAAGTTCTTGGGTTCGAACCCAGTTAGACATATAACTTTTATCTTTGTACTTTATATTATCACTACTGCTCTCAAATCAGTAAAAGAAAACATCGTGAGGAAACTGGCATGACTTTTTTTTGTGGGTGGGAAAATCATCCAATGACTTCTGCCGCTCTGGGTTAAAACATGAGCACCACTCTCACTTTGAATGCTGATTCTATGACAGCAAAAAAAGCTACCTCTTATTTCGGGAGAAAATCATCAAATGTCTCCTCCTCCTCGCTCTGTGTGAATGGGAAGGGTGTGTCAGACTTCTACTAACTAAAAACCCACCCTGTTCCTTCATCTGCCCTTCAGTTCCGGGGCCGCGGTATCTCGTTAGAAATTTCTGCAACCCCGGCACGCAATGGCCTTATTTGGCTTCGTCACTGGTGCTGACAGCTCTTTGAGGCGCGCGTGGAACACGACGCGCCGCCGACCCGGGCCTGGTCCTTACCGCACGGTGAGATACACCTGCTCGCCGTACGCAAGCCCGCGCCTACGGTGGCCGGAGATCTGCTCGCGATTCCTGACGCCCGGGGCGTCTCCCGTGGCGGCTGGAGCGTAAGGAAGAGAGTTGCCTCTCCCTCACGCGTTCCGCCTCCTCCTTCGCTAGCATGACTGCTTCGCAGAAGGAGGCGACTGCATCCCATTCCTTCTCGCTACGCACCATGGTCTGTACCAGGGCCGGGCGTGAGAGGTCGCCGCCGCCGATCGCCTCAACGAGGACGCGGCGAAGTTCTGCCCAAGCGGGGCACACCTCCACCGTATGCTCCACCGTGTCCTCAAACTGGCATGACCTAGAACCGAAATTCCGAAGACATGCAACATCCATAAACCCGCACCGGGCCTGCATGGTGGATTATGTCCCATTACCTCTCATTGGGAAGAGGCCTTGTTCCCACCAAGTGAGGATGTAATAGACTAAATTATTAATAAAATACCACTAAAATGAATAATATTCATTTCCAGCCTTGCAGATAGGAGTAAGAATGATCTCACTCAGTATCCAGTGTTTCCATGGGTAGTAGCAGATTACACTTCTGAAACCTTAGATTTAACAAATCCTGACACATTCAGAGACCTAGCAAAGCCAATGGGAGCTCTGAACCCTGATAGACTGGAAAAACTAAAAGAAAGATACTATGAAATGAGTGAACCGAAATTTTTATATGGATCTCATTATTCTGCACCTGGGCTTGTTCTATTTTATTTAGTAAGTATACGCAAATTTATTATTTATTCATAACAAGACCTAGCGCCATGGAATATTGTAATGTTCTTCGCATGACGGAATATTTGTGAATAGTGCTTCTGAATAGTTATAGTTGTTATGAACTTGGGTCTCACTTGCTTACTAAGATATTCTTCTTGGAGCTGCAAAATCGTGCCTTTTTCAGAGTTAACATGTGTTTGTGTACAAACAAACTATCACAAAATACTACATAGTATTTTGTGATAGTTTGTTTGTACAGGCAGAGTAATTGTGCTATATTTTCAAGGTGCATTTTTTTCTCGTCATGGGCTTTAATGTATAATTTCTTTTGATACCTTCTAACTTAGTACTAGAAATACTAGCTATCTGACTTGCTCGCAACTTTGTTCGTGTGGAAATTTCGCACATTATCCCGGGATATACTAGCGTATGTGCTATTCCAAACTTCAATCTATTTCTGTGCTAAAATTCATCCAGATCCGTTGAGCCATTTTGACGTAATTGAGTTACTAAAATCCATAATCTATACATCTAGTTTCGCATTTATAATATTGATATAGATTGATGTTTTATATAAAAAACAATACCACTTCAGTCAATAGAGCTTAACTGACTCACAATAGATTTCATGGTCAACTACCCTATTACAAGTAGTCTGGTAATCTAAAGTCAATATTGAAGTTATGTAAACAGTGTTATCCAACAATTGCTATTGGTTATTACATTTCTTGTTACCATCATCATGCTAATTCTATTGTGAACTGGAATTTCGATCTCAATTTTCAGGTTCGGAAGTATCCTAAATATATGCTGTGTTTACAAAACGGTAGATTCGATCATCCAGATAGAATGTTCAACTCAGTTAAAGACGTCTATAACAATTGTCTGCGGAATATGTCGGATTTTAAGGTAAAGATAATGTCAAATTTTAAAAACAGAATCTTGTAATGAGGTTGTCACGTAAAGAGCCTCAGATCTGTATGTAGTCTATGGATTGTACAAGTACATTATCGTTTGTCCCAAGTTTATTTGGATGTTATTGGCTTACCTCTAGTTATATGATTTACAGGAATTAGTTCCCGAGTTTTACGATACAGAAGGCAAAGGCGATTTTTTGCTCAACCTATATGAAATCAACTTTGGCGAGCGTCACGATGGGAGTAAAGTGAACAATGTGGCCCTTCCACCGTGGGCCACGTCGCCTGAAGACTTCGTAGTAAAACTAAGGGAAGCTCTGGAGTCAGAATATGTATGCAGACACTTGCATTTATGGATCGACCTCATATTCGGCTATAGGCAAAGAGGCGAAGAGGCCGTAAAGGCTAACAATGGTTTGTGTTAATAGATCATTTGCACGTTATAAAAAATGGCCTTGCAGGTTTCACCTGTCATGCTTTAAAAGTTACGGTAGTGAAGGTTGGATCATAGATTATCCGCATCAATAAAGCATTCGTTTCTTGCGTTGTTTAAATCCCTGTTGAGACTGAATAATACGATTTCATATGCATGTCATCAGCTTTTAACTCATGCGTCATGTCAATCTGGAGCGTAATGCTAAAAAAAAATTGAACTTAGGGAGATAAACGTACGATAAACGAGATTACGTTAATCAAGCCTCACCTTATCTACATTCATATCGATCGGTATTGTTTTAGCTTCCAAACTACTACCCAAGCGGATATAATCGCTATGAGTCAGACAGCGTTTTAGATTGATTGGTTTGTAATAAAGTAAACTGTAGAATAGTACAGATTGATGTTTAGATAACAAAAATAGATGCGTCACGCGTCAATTCATTTAAAATTACATTATTTGGCTTCTTCATTTACTGGCACAGTGAGCTAGTACTATTTTTGTGTAAAGAATTCAGAAAAAAATACAATAAAACTGTTAAACATTTCGATTTCAGTTTACCACCACGTGTGCTACGAGGGCGCGGTGAACCTCGACCGTATTTACGACATGAACGATAGGCACGCACTAGAGGTGCAAATAATGGAATTTGGACAAGTGCCAAAACAGCTCTTCACAAAACCGCACGTTAGGAAAATAATACCACGCATTGCTAAACCGCTATCTCATCATTCAGACGCTTATGTTTCTTACAAAATGGAATGTATTGATGTGTTACAACTACACAAAGAGGCTGTCACTTGTGCGATACGACAAGGGAACAGGGTGATATCTGTAGGAAAAGATGGCACTCTCAAAGTGTATGATACCGTCCTAAGGAAACAAATAAGGAGTGTAATCCTTAGTTCGACCCCTCTTAGTTGTTGTGTGATGGTCGACGATAATACTGTAGCCGTGGGTTCCTGGGACAATGAAATGTAATTTATTTCTCTTCATAAACTTTATTGTTTGAATGTCTTGCTTTCTCTACTAAACTGTAACACTAACTTGCAGATATTTGTATGACGTAGAGTACGGCAGAGTAGTGGAAAGTTTTCGCGCGCATGACGATTCCGTCAGCTGTTTGTTGTGGCTCGAAAAAGGTTTGTTTTTCGTAGCTTTTTCACATTGTTTATGGCTGACAGTGATATGACCTAGTAATATTCTAATGAATTCTTGAAATTGTTAAGTGTTTTCAGTACTTTTGAAATAAACAGTTTCTTTATTCAATTTTAGAACGATTGTTGATATCGGGTGGATGGGATGGCGTGGTTCGTGTGTGGGGTAATGTTGGTAAGACTGGACAGGCCCTCCGCGGACTCAAAGCCGAATTCGATCATGATGGAAAAGTGACCAGCCTTACGTATAGGTGAGCTATAGCACACACAGTATATTTGCAATCACATCTACATATAATGTCATATTATAAAGTGATCCCTATGATAATGAGTTCATTAAAACATTGTTGCCTTACGTATTAATATGATTAGTAGCCTATTTCTTTTCTGGCTACGACATGAGGACAGTAGTGACTGACGTAAATGGAAAACAATACGATATAATTAAAAGTAATTATCATGTCCCATAGAGGTCATGGCACTTATAATCGCTTTTCATAAAATAAATGTAGGTAGTTACTATATTAATATAGTCTTAGCATCTTACTTCGTACTAATGTTATAAATGCGAAAGTCTGTGAGGATGGACATATAGATAGTGTGTGGATGTTTGTTACTCAAAAACTACTTAACGGATCTGAGTGAAAGGTAAGTAGTTAGTTGACATCCTGAAATAACACATAGGTAGGCTACTTTTTATCCCGGAATTCCCACGGGATGGGGATTTACGCGGGAAAACCCTCCCACGCGAACGAATTTCGATAGTGTATTTGGTTGCAAATCAATTTTATTTACCAATCTAGGCATATTGCTTATGTTTAAGATGAATTGTCCGCTAAATATCGTTGTCTAGGTCGGTATTATAGTCTTACAGATTATATATATGCATAATCGTCAATGAGGTCACGTACCCACGGCTATAGATGATTTTAGAAAGTAGTCATACGAGATTTTGAGTAGATACTTTATAAATAATTCAAAATAACAACAGTGACTATTAAATATACCCACGAATCCGCCCATGTGTTACACAGAGGGGGTTCCGGAGTGGTCTTTTAAGAGGTAATGGGGCCCTTTCTATGTGGTGATGGCCATCCTCAGGTTAGTTTTAGTGAAGTAAAAATCCCACACTGCCTGTCCTGTCCATTTTCGTAACATCAATTAGTGAAAAGTAGCAAAAGCAATCAGCATTCCAAATCAGAAATCCACAAAGCGCGTTAGTTAACTTTTCTCGGATCAGCAGCAACACTGCATAGAACATAGGGTAGCTAGCTATGAAGGGTCCACCAATTTTAACAAAACAAAATGCGTAAATGCTTATGGGTTTTAAATTTACTGAAATAATCTACGAAACTATTTTCAAAGTCATAGTATTGCGTTACCTAAAGTGTCAAGTGCCAAGTGTCTCAGTTGTAAAATCTCTTTGCGGACAATTTTTTCTTTTAGTATGTTCTTGGCGTTCGACCCCAATAGATCCCCCACCTTTGGACTTGAAAATCTTATCCCTGTGTTCAGTAAAACTTGTGCTAGATTCAGAAACAATGAACATTTTCAATTTAAATATGTTGTGAAGACCTAAGAGCCGTAAATGTTACCTAGTAATATGCAAGCTTTACCAATAATTTTCAATTATACAGAAGTGTAGATTGTGGTCCTCGTGGTTGCTTTTGTCTCGTTAGAAAAGATAGGTCATTCATACACTTAACGGTGTGGGTGCACATTTACTTACATTTATTTGTTACTACCTTTTGCCCGCTACTTTGTTCGCGTGGGAGGGTTTTCCCACGTAAATCCCGATATCATAGGAATTCCGGGATAAAAATATCCTATGTCCGTCTCCTGGTTCTAAGCTACCTCCCTATCAATTTTCAGCTAAATCGGTTCAGCCGTTCTTGAGTTATAAATAGTGTAACTAACACGACTTTCTTTTATATATATAGATTTGTGTGTATTTTTTGTTTATGTGTAAATGTATCTCTATATGGACTTTGGTCTGAAAATAAAGTATTTTATATATGGTAATCGGACGGGGTAGCTGAAGAAGCTCGCGCTCGGACCTTTTTATACCTTCGGCCGTGAGACGCGTCGAGCGCGGCGACCGATTCTCGAAAATAATCCTTATAGCATGATTCAGTATTTACGCGCGATGGCTTATTATTAGCGTATTTCATGTATAACTTTGGTGTTTCTATACCGATTTATGTGATTCTTTTTTATGTAATAGTTAATAATGTTAACTTTTTCAATTAGGGGTGACTGAGAGTATTATAAACGTGAGAGTAAACAAATATTATAATCAGAAAGCTTCGAACTGCTAAGCTATCGGGAGTTACACGTGTTATTGTGAGTCAACCATAAAAGATAGACATATGCTGTCGTGGGATATTTTTATATAATTTTAAGGAGAAAATTTCCGACATGAAATGATTTCTGTGTAGCTTTAACCATTAAGGTTACTCGCGACGGAAGCTTAAAAAATGGAGTAACTGCTCCCGTTTTCCCAACATTTCCCTTCACTGCTCTGCTCCTGTTGATTGTAGCATGATGAAAAGTATACTATAACTAGCTCAGGAGTGTGAAAAATAATTGTACCAAGTTTCGTTAAAATCCGTCGAGTAGTTTTTGTTTCTATAACGGTTATACAGACAGACAGACAGACAGACAAAAATTTTACTGATTGCATTTTTGGCATCAGTATCGATCCCTAATCCCCCCCTTATAGTTATTTTGTAAATATATTTCATGTACAGAATTGACCTCTCTACAGATTTATTATAAGTATAGATAGATGATTTTATATATTATATTCAATAGGGAACGGGTCAACTTTCAACATAGTTTACCCGGAAGCTTTGCGCTGAAGTATTTTCGTTCTATAGGTACTTAAGCCTCATGTGAACGTTATCTAAACAATATTACCAATACATTAACTTAATAACACACAAGGAGTTACACGCTGACGGAGTCGCGGGAACAGCTATTAACAATAATATTGTGCGGTTCTGTATTGCGATATTTTTCAACAGTATTATAGATTGACATATTATATTTCCCTACTAAATTACGAAAGTTAATCTGTCTGTTACATCAAAATCACTGAACCGTGAGGAACTACTACTTATTTTACTTACTAGGCTACTTTTTTTACGAAAAACTACGGAAACGTGAACGAAGTCACGGGCAACAGCTATCTATATTAATAATATAAGGCTGAAGAGTTTGTTTGTTTGTTTCAACGCGATAATCTCAGGAACTACTGGTTCGAATTGAAAAATTAATTTTTAATTAAATAGTCAATTTATTTATTTATTTATTTATTTATTTATAGAGAAAGGCTCTATAGGCTATATATCATTACGCTAAGGCCAATAGGAGCGGAGCGCCAATGAAGAATGCTTCAAAATCGGGGTTAAATTTAACGTTAGCCCAAAGTAACTATTCCACGCGGAAGAAGTCGCGGGCAAAAGCTAGTAGTTCATAAATTTGTTGTTTGTGTAACTATTGCTGTTTCATAAACACCATGTAAGCTAAATTTGCATTTATTTTCTGCGGAAGAGCGGGGCTTCCCATCATTACTTGCTTAAAGGGACGCTCCAAACACGAATCGTTAATGAACTTATAGAGCCATCCATCTCATAGAACCATTATATTATTTTGTATAAAAAATGTGTTATTGTTTGTTAATCCCTAATAAATAAATAAATCCATTCAATCCTTTTCTGTTCAGGCGGCGCCGCCACAACATAGATGTGATAGCAGGTACGGGTGATGGCGAGGTATTCATCTGGGATTACACGTCTAAGCAGCTAGTGAACAAGATCAGCGTCCACTCCTCGTCTGTCAGCGGCATCTGCTTCGTACTCTCCGGAGACAGGGTTGTAACCACGTGTACTGACGGAGAAATGCGGGTCACTGACCTTAGCGTGCTAGATTCCGTAAGTTTTGTTTCTTTACGTAAGCCATATTGCTTAAAATGTCCTTAATGTTGTTACATAAAAAGGTGATATCACATACATGTAGATGTAGATATCGACGCCTTAGAGTGAAAACCTCGTAAGTGAAAATAAAAAAAAGGGAAAAAAAATATACGCGTCGAATTGATAACCTCCTCTTTTGGTCGTCGGTTGAAAAAGGAGTAACTTTTCAGGAGGAAGAAGAATCTGCGTGCTATAAAAATTTTGTACGGTTTCTTTTATGTTTTTTTTTTTATTCATTTATATGTAAATTTAACCCGTTTTTATATCCAGAACTGTTCGATATTATGTATAATATGAAAAATATTATACATAATATTGAACAGTTCAGAAATGCATAATCCATGACCTGATTACGCTAAACTGACGACGCGATGCGAGTGTTTACGAGGTTCTCACTTGCTTTCATAGATGGCGTTTCGAGTATCGAATGAACTTATTAGTGAGATCAGGATGTGTGTTGCTAGGATTACTTAATGGAAACGCAATAAAAAAAGTTCGATAAAAATGTACTCCCGAGGTTTTCACTCTAAGGCGACGATTTTTAGCATTTTAGTGAAGTTTAATTTGGCTAGTTTAGTTTTGGTTAACAGCAGTAAGTTGTTGCCTGATTAATAATAATATTTCAGCCCATGACTTTTCCACTGTAGGGACACTAGCCCTTTTTCTATGAGAGGGAATGGGACGTAATCCATCACGCAGACCCAGTGAGGGTTGGTAGATTTTATTGCCTGAAGCTATGGTAAAATTTACGTGAATAGACTTAAATGCGGTCTATAATATTAGTTACGCTTGAACGATTTAGACCCATGTATTCGATTACAAATAGGATCAAAAGGACAGTGAGCACCTCTTTTGCAGTTTGTACAACCTATAGACTGTACTAACTGCAAATTTTGATTATCCTATCAACTGCTGACCACATAAGTACAACATGCAACATTTCAACGGTATATGGTTTGTGAAAATCCTGATTACTGTGCATTGTGGCAACAGAATAACTATTATTTCAGTAATAGAAAGCAGCACTCAATCCCGTGGTCGATCACTAAGTTTAAGTTTTCCTGAAAAGTTTTCCAAATGGTTTGAAGAATTTAGTTGTTCTTCATAATTTTAACAATGCTGCATTATTCTGTACTATCACCTTCCTTATCTCGTCATAAGAAAACAATGACTGTGCATTCTTAGTTCTTACTATTTCTGCGTGTAGTCGTTATCCGAGTTTTAATCACTTTCATTTACATATTCTGCTCGAAAACAGTTTTCTTTATCTTAATGTATTTTAGCCTACGGAAGTTTGTGTTAGGTGTTGGGTAAGATCATTGAATATGAGTTTTTCTTTCGGTTGCTTACCTCTTGAAAATATACTAATTACGTGTACAAACTTTGGCCATTGGGTGTGCGTAGAGGTACGCTTCGTTTCTCCTCTCATACATTGGTAATACTAATAATTCACCCAATGTAAGATATTGAGGGGTTCTCTATTAACAATAACATCCCTATTTTTTCTCACGCTTGCTTGACATGTAAATAAGTAGTTCATGATCCCAGAGCCCACAAATGATTCATTTTTGTGGTTTACAAAATGCGATTGAATAGTTTTAGTATTTTTAATGTACACATACCTGCAAGCTTGGTCCGAGTTCCATCTTACATGAGGTGCTAAAGTTACACAAAAATATTATTGACTTTTCAACCGACGACAAAAAGAGGAGGTTATCAATTCGACGCGTATATATATATATATATATATATATATATTTAATGTATGATCATCGATTACTCGAAGACGGCTGAACCGATTTGTAAAAAAATCTTTTTTTGATTGAAAGGGTAAACTTCGAAATTGGTCCCATTTTCATAAACGTCAGGATCTGATGATGGGATCTTGGAGAAATCGAGGGAACTCTTCAAATATTATAGGCACACCTATGACGTTTTGGGTATTTATTATAGTAACTTGTGCAATTGCTATCAAAAAGCACCATTTGAGGAAGTGGAACTGATGATGAAGACCACAGATGGCCGCCGAAACTACTCAATAATAAGTATTGAGTGGATTGCGATTCGATTACTTGAATATGGATGTTAAGCACTTTATGCTCGTCACAATGCATATGGTGATGTAGAGCTGATGGTGAAGTACCAGGAGAACTCCTCAACAATTAACGGCCCAGCATTGGGAAAAGTAATATTTTGTAAAAGGTTATACGTAGTTGACATTTAGGTTCTTGTAACTAGGTAAATTAAAAATAGACCAACTAAAAAGTGTGAAATAAAAACTTTTTACCAAAAAATTAAACCGACTCCCAAAAAACACTGCAAAGTGAAAAATAACTTTAATTTCGGAAGTCGGTGCCAAAAACGAAAATACAAAACTAAATACACCGACTACCGAAATTAAAGTTATTTTTCACTTTGCAGTGTTTTTTGGGAGTCGGTTTAATTTTTTGGTAAAAAGTTTTTATTTAAGTCCTGAGCTCCAAATTTATTTATTTTTACAGACTATTGTTAAATAATTACTAATGAAATATTATTTGAACGTCTGTGGTTCATAATAATATTCTTTTATAGTCTTTGGAGTCTTGCGCAAACGGGCAATAATGGCCAGGGATTGTAGTAATATCACACTACATTATTATTTGAACTCGAACAAAGTAAATCCAGAGTAAATCTTTGAGATGACTGAAATCATTGGCCATAAGCTCAAAAGCCTTTCAGGACATTAAACCGTTTTGAAACTAGGTATTACAGAAAACGATGTAAGGACCTATGTTTATTGTACTGTCTGTCTGCCTTGCTTTTATAAACTTTGGTCAGCTTACAGCCTAACCGGATACAGCACTAGATCACATGGAGCGACACATCCTATCTGCTATCTCCACAGCCCAATTTAAAGATATATTTATTCATAACTAGTACCAGAATTCTATAAATTGCTGTTGGGACCTATGGCTTGAGGAGTCTCCGTATATAGATGATACTGTTGTTTAATATACAACAGGCCCGTTGGTATAGTGGTCAGTGTCCCTGACTGCTATGCGCAAGGTCGTGGGTTCGATTCCCACCTAGGACAAATGTTTGTGTGATGAGCACGATCATTTGTTCTTTGTCTGGGTGTAATTTATCTATAATATGTATGTATTTAGAAATATATATGTATGTTTATCAGTTGTCTAGTACCCATACCACAAGCTCTGCTTAGTTTGAGACTAGATGGCGTTGTGTGGAAGTTGTGGAATATTATTATTATTATATCATAGATTTTCGCTGTTGGTCGTGGAGTTGCGGATACCTGCCCGAAATACATACATACAACCTTAAAGATCGGATCGGAGCTGTTACTTTATAATAATATTCCACAACTTTCACACAACGCCATCTAGTCCCAAACTAAGCAGAGCTTGTGGTATGAGTACTAGACAACTGATAAACATACATATATATTTCTAAATACATACATATTATAGATAAGTTACACCCAGACAAAGAACAAAATAATGATCGTGCTCATCACATAAACATAATATGATTGCTATTAGTCACGTTATTTGTAATTCAGGTGTACCAGAAACATTTGCCGGAGGCGGTGACGTCGCTCTGCTGGGATGGCTCCACGGTGCTGTGGCTGGGTTGCGGCCGCGGCTCTCTGCTGCAGTGGAACATGCTCACTGTCACGCAAACCAGTGTACATACACCACATAATGGTATGTGAAAGCAAATCTACTAATAAAAAAAAAAAAAAAAGAAAATTTAAAATGTTTATTGGTAACGATAAGTAAGAGTAAGATAAGGTAGTCTTTATTCATGTCCCTTCATAATCACATTTTACTTTTTGTTAATTTCACACAACATTATTAAAAAAATCGTTTACATCGTTATTCGTTTTTATTTCAGAAGCGATTAATTTAGTTACATCGCAATTTCGTAGTCGTCATTATCTGACAACTCAGAAACTGTCAGTCTACTGCATCGAATTAAAGGTCCGGGTGTACCTACTGACATCATGTAATTTATCATTAATAATATGACTGTTATTCTGACATAATATGACATGGCATTACTTAATATATTGTATTGATAAAAATTAGATGTAACTGGCATTAATAAAAAGATAACTGTACCAACATTTGCACACCTCTTGAGGTTATAATATAGTGATACACTAATATAAAATAGAATGTAACATCTTGTCAACCTGTGTTATGCAAATAAATGTTTTGATTTGATTTGATAGTTCGTTTAACAATTTTGTGGTTGATTTAATTAAACACTTGATTTAAGGTATACGTTTATCTTTGCAATGCAGTGGGACGTAAATCGTAATTCACATAGCGCACCCAGTGCAGTTTGATTGGATATGGTATCTAAGTTTTTATAAGAAGCGTCAATAGGCTAATGGCTAAGGTGTCGGACTTGTGATCGAGAGGTTCGCGGATTTGAATCTCACCTATTATACTATTGCCGTGAACTCACTCCAGACACAAGCATATTTAACTTAGTTGGAGGGGTAAACAATATTGCTAGTAATGTGAAATTACATTACTAGTTCTCTTTATAAAAAATACCACTTAAAAAAAAACATCGATCTATAATCATGATCAATATAGTTTTTTTCCCAAACGATTTGTGTAACTGTCAATAACAGTGTAACAATACATTCCCGGGTAAGACTGGTAAACTGTATATTTGGATTTGCGGTTTCGGAAGTAGAATGAACTTACAGCAGGACTCAATTCGAAATGAAATGTGTGTTATAATTAATGACTAGAAGTTCTAAACACAAAGTTTAAACATTAAAGGGACAAGAAAGGGAGTATTTCAGTAGAACTAAGGTAACATACTTGGATGATAAAGGATAAGAATACTTACTCCTAATATATCACGACTTAGAACAGAGGAAACTTACTTAGTACTTTTGAAAGAGCAACCCTTAGCACGTGTGACAAACAGACTGTCTTAACAGACAATTAAATAAAATCAAAAAAATAAAAAGGCATGTACATTAACGTCTTCAGTATTGTTAGCCGACCACACTCTCTGGAAAATAAAATCAAGAAGTGTCAGAAGTGGTTTGCTACTATATCAAGATAAAACATAACCCTCCTTTTTAGCATACGGGTAAAAAATAACCCATTACTTTTTGTTTGAACGCGCAAATCTTCGAAAGTACTGGTTGGATTACTATGGAAGTAGCTTAAAACTTGTGGAAGGTTATAGGTTTACCCAACTGCCAAAAGGATATGCTATATGGGTAACGTGACCAGACGTACCGTTTTGAACGGAACTGTCCTTTTTTAAAGTTACAAGTCCCGAGTCCCCGAAATAAACTCAGAGACTCAAAATGGACCCGTTTTCTGGAACCGTCCAAAAATTTGAGTAGTCGAGCCGGCCGGACGTATATATGTATAATATACTAATTAAAAAGGAATATATTGACTGTAATAAAGATACAGAAGTTTTTGACGAATTTTCATTATTTATTTTTGTACTAAATTATATCGCAGAAAGTAACTGAATGGAATAATCTAAACGTTTCCACAGAAACTCGTTGGGTGGAAGAATTCAAACCCTTTCAAGCCAAAAATCTTCAGCATGAAAACTTTTCTATTTTAATTGTACATGTTTGTCGGCTACAAATGCTCCAGTTTTTTCTATGATGAAGAAATTGTGGACATCTGAGAAAACCCATTTACAAATTTAACGTTTAAAGGCGATGTTGATAATTATTAAGGTGAATATATAAGAAGAGTTCCCTCGATTTCTCCATGATTCCATCATCAGATCCTGACGTTATGACAATGGGACCAACTAGAAAGTATACCCTTCCAAACAAAAGAAGAATTTACCAAATCAGTCCAGTCGTCTTTGAGTTATGAGGTAACATACATAAAAAATTAAGAGTCCGACGAACTGAAAACCTCCTTCTTTTTTGAAGTCGGTTAATAAGGGTGTTTTGTTTTTCACTGACTACCTCTTAATTGACTTAAATAAACCGTCCCGTTTTGAGTCAAAGAATTAATGGCTACGTTATATATGGGGCTATGATTTTATCTTGATAAAGGGAGCGATGCCCCCCGCGACTGCGGTTAGAATAGGTAACTATATTGTTAGAACCAGCAATCCTAAGGATTTATATCCATATGCAACAAAGACTTAAAAATTTCCAATTCACTTTCTTAGCACTGGTTGAAAGTCAGCCTTAACAAATGCCATAGCAAATGTCGATCTTTACATTTGTATTGCACTTGTTATTTACTCTCAAGTCTCAATGCAGTTTTCACTTACACAAGAAAATTTTAGGGCAGTTTAACATTACAAATTATTTTTGTTAATTTGAGAAAAATTGTCGCAAAACGGTTAACGGTGCATAAACGTTATTACATAATAGAATTGTGAGGACTTCGCAGACTAATAACTTTGTGAGTGCGTATGCGATTGGCTTCTCAGAGCAATTTTACAGGGGTTTGGTACCAAGTGATAGATTATCACGGCCTAAACGTTGGATATACGAGACGAGAGAACGAGTCACTATGGTGGAGATCCCACCAGTAGGTACGGACAAAACGTGGGAATAGTTTTATTGTAGCTAAGGAGTGGAAATTCCTGCAGTAGTCTGTCAGTCGTTCCGGTATATTCACAAAGCCTAGTTAAGAATGAATTGGTAACTTTTATTCAAGCGTGTTCCATCGTAGACCACATCATCGCTTTTCATCATGTGAGAAAATGGTCAATCGCGAGTGTTTCAATTAATTATTAAAAAAATGGTTCCTACGATTACTTGCAATAACACAGGCTACAAATCACCAGTTCCCAAATCCAAAAACTTTCATTGTCTTTAACTGAGCAGTTTAAAATGTACCTAAACCGGAGAGCCAAAAATGCTTGTGATCATGATGCGATTTTCAAAATAGTTCTGTAAACCTGTCTAGATTTAGAGGTTTGCAGCAGTAATCATAATGGCACCGTTTACTCCCTGAGCGACATAGACTTCTGAGACATATATTTATGTTCACTACTAACACGTCACTCTACTCGAACCTTGGCCAATATGGTTTATCTCATCTAAAATTCGCAACCCCGACCTGCCATTTACGCTGTAGTCTGTTGCCAAAAGAAAAGAAGAAACCAAACAAGAGATCCACCTCGGAAATAACAACAAAATTGTTTTTATTTTTGGAGGACGTTTATGTTCCTTTGTAAAAAAATAAAATATTGATTGACTTGTGTTTACCTCAAGGTCACCTGACTGTAAGTGATGATGGAGCATACTTGACTAGATGTTTATCTATACTAATATTATAAAGCTGAAGAGTTTGTTTGCTTGAACGCGCTAATCTCAGGAACTACGATTCTGATTTGAAAAATTCTTTCAGTGTTAGATAGCCCATTTATCGAGGAAGGCTATAGGCTATATATCATCACGCTAAGAACAATAGGAGCGGAGCACTAATGAAGAATGTTTCAAAAACGGGGGATTTTTTTCCATGCGGACGAAGTCGCGGGCGGAAGCTAGTCCTAGATAAAAATGGCGGTTGCCTTGTTCTTTTATTTATAAATACCGTAAACGTTTATTTGTAATGTCAGTCCGACTATTGCATAATCTAAAAGTAATCCTCATGTTATGCAAAGATATCTCACTATTTAATTCTAGCTTTTAAAAACCGGAATATCGTCATACTTGTAGGTATATAGTCACTACACGTGCCGCTGAAAATCCATTAAATGAAGCGTGTATTCTACTGCTAAAAATACTACAAGACAGAAAAGATAGTGAAGTATCTGTATTGAAATAATATGTTTACACAAATATTTTAAATGAATGAATAATTCATTCGGTTTTAAATGGTAACATGGAGATAAGGATATTTTATTTAAATTTTGCAATGTAATTTACTAAACTAAGACCCGGAACAAAGGGGTGAGGTAGTTAGAGAAACTCAAGAGATTTGAGAGGCGGACTTCTCCATGTCCAAGTCATGTCCCAACCGTTCGTCCAAACTTTGGCGTTTATTGAAACTCTTTTGGTGCATAAGTGGAATAGTTGCAGTCCTTTAATTTGACAGTTCTAGTAGGTGTTTATAACATCTAATAGCGTCTAATAGCGTAGCATCTAATAGTAGTGCATCAGCGGCAAAAGTGCTTGTTGTCATTGCGTCTGCGCGATGTCTGACTCATGACAAATAATAATTTCTGCTAAGTAGGTGTGAATACTTTAAGCGATTTTTTTTTCAATAATATGGAAAGTTACGCCTGTTTTCACTAACACGCAAATGAATATCTAATTTGAATTCTATTTTTTACTCTTGGATCAACGCTGACGTTTGAAATTCTAAGTCTAGATCTAGTCTAGTTTCTATCTAGTCTAGTAGATCTAGTCTAAAATTTAAGAGAAAGGGAGTTGGTAGTATCCTGCCCTCTTTTTCTTTTAATAGGTACAGATTGTTCACTTTAACTGGGAGTCGAACCGTCGCGTGTCAAGCCCAATCCTATTCCTTGCACACTCAAAGCTCTCTTGGATGCCAAGCGGATGAATACCGAATTCGCGGACGAATGGAAGATTCCATTTTGTGCCTGAATATATTATTTGATAGCCTTATGACTGCCTTATATATTTAATTTCTTATTTCTTCATAAAAATTAATTGGCCTTGGGGCGTGTTTTAGTAGATATGTAGTTGAAAACTCACCGGTGAAATCTGACATGCCGTCATGCGCGTGCACAGGATTATGACAGGGTATGCGGCGGAGTAATCGGTCACAAAAACTTTTTCTTTTATAGATTTTTAGTATAGCCACAGCCACGCATCGCCACCATGCTACGATGCGTGGCTGTGGCTATGCTAAAAATCTATAAAAGGCAAAGTTTTTGTGACCGATTACTCCGCCGCATACCCTGTCATAATCCTGTGCACGCCCCTGCATGCCGTGTTAGCATTGTTTTCATTCAAGAATGTGTTTTGTTTCAGACTCAATCAACAACGTCTATTTGGACGAGATCTCAAAAACACTGATCACTGCCGGTGAAGACAAGATTATCAAGATCTGGGAAATCACACAATGTTCCTGACCGATGTGTCACGTGCTCGCTTTCAGTATTAAGAATCATGACAGGGGAAAAAATTTAAACAATGTGATATTTGAACTATACGTAAAAATTAAAATGTATTTGAATTAGGATAATATAAAAGACAAAAATGAGACTATGTTCAATAAAGATTTAACTTTTTAGTACGAAATCCTTCAATTATGATCAGAAATCATTATAGGGATACCTACCTAGCTATTCCGTCTGGCAGCTTGTCTTTCTCTAGAAAAGCTCACAATTTATTGCCTCAACATCCGTTACTAAGCAATTACGGGCTCGCGACGCCCCTGTTGCACAGTGGTCTGAAAATCGAACTCCATACTCATGGAAACTTAAAGTCAGGAATTAAAAAAAAATTGTAATGCGTCTGGTATACCCTTTATGTGATATTAACGTATGGAAAGTGAACTCCACGCGTGAGAAAAAAAGATTTACTTTCTTTTTTGTATGGGAGAAAACAATTAAAGTTACTTAATTTGAAAGTGAATGGAACTGAAGGGCTGGTGTTCACATGAGGTATTGTACCAACTACGGCGATCAAGATGACATCTAATTCATATTACCTTTCAGTGCCGCTTTGCGCGTAGCAAATTTTGAAATTACCGAATTTTCGATAGGTGATTTTTCAATTCTTTGACATGGTCTAAGACATTTAACCATCGATTTACTTGTACAATCGTTAGCCTACTAATGCCTTATTTGATGAGAATAATTTAAAATGTCATTGATCAAATACTTGTTTCGAAAATTTTAAAATTCGAAAATTTAAAAATTTGCTACGAGCATTGCGGCACCTAAAGGTATATGAATTTGATGTCATCTTGATCGCCGTAGTTGGTACAATACCTGGTATGAGCACCAGCTCTTCAGTTCCTTTCAGTTTTAAATATAGTACATTGTTCACCGAGAGGAGAAAGTGACCGATTACCATCGAGGGTGTCGTTTGAAGCGCGAGCCGTAGGCGAGGGCTTTAAAACACCCGAGATCGGGAATCGCACTTTCTCTCGAGTGATACATAGTGCTTTATACTACACCTACGAGGAAAATAAATAGTACTTTTCAACATTGAGTACATAGACCATAACGTACTTGGTTTGTATTTTTGCGCTTTTTCACTGAAATAAGCTAGCAAAAGAGTTTCAGAAAAAGATGCCGCATTTTTTTCACTTTTCCATTGCAAAAAATCGTGATAAGTTTTATTATATTTTTTAATTGATTTCTGTGGTAAAAGGTTATCAATCGTATTTTTGCTGTTTCCTTCAACTGCGGCGGAGTTAAAAAATCTTTATCATTACTATCACTACTTATCATTTTGATAGTTTTATTTTACTTTCTACGAAAACTGAATCCTCAAACAACACACAAATTGAAAATGGCGCCATGGCGCCAATGGCGTCTGCAATTTTTACATGTTCTTTTTTCAAATTGTTTATCCTGCCGCCGCAGGGTCGCACTGCCAGCCCGACACCATCCAACACACAGCTAGTGGCCAGTGTCATTTTGCGAACTTGGAGATAAAAACTCACTGTAAAAACTTTTTGGCTTTTGATATTTAGGTTACCGGCGCATAGTCTTACCCAAAATTAAAAAAGAAAAACCACGTAAGAAATGGATTTTCATACACTTTTCTCTCCCGCTCAGATGCGTTTTCTCCCCGCATATTTGTTCGATATGCAATGACGTACTTTCTATCGTAAATTTGATAAAGTATCAAGGTACTTTCCAAGCAGGTGTAGTATAAAAGAACATTTAAATGTTTTCTCCCATACAAAAAAAAAACGTAAATCTTTTTTTTTCTCATGCGTGGAGTTACTAATACCTTCCATACGTTAATATCACATAAAGGGATGTATACCAGACACATTACAATTTTTTTTTAATTCCTGACTTTAAGTTTCTATGAGTATGGAACTCGATTTTCAGACCACTGTGTGTCGCCCCGACCGCCCCGGAATGTAAGGGTGGTGTCTGCATCGAACGTAACTTTATGCCTCGTCCTACGTAAGTACAGTGAGCCATTACATATAGGTAGGTACTCATGCACCCTTAGCATCTAGAGTCATTACCTTCAAGTTTGAACTCAAGGACAATGTTAGCAATCCCCTCGTAAGCATGCAAATATGCAAAATGAAACTATCCATGGTACGAGGCGTTCATTTTTGGCGCCAACTTGTATTTTTGCTACCGATTTTTCTTGGGATAATTAATATACTAGCAATATAGCTTATCGAACATTTCACAGTTAGGTAAGGTAACTAATTAACACCTGAAAACGTTTATTCGTAACGATTAACAAACAAGTAACCATAAACAGACGAGCAATGTTAATCACTTAATCGGGCAATGATTAAGTTCCTACGCGGAAAAGCCCATTTATTGTTCTTGGGCATGTTTTGGCTTAAAAAAGATGTTCGTACCAGTATTAAACCTATATTACTGTAAAATATTACAAATGCGAAAGTTTGTGAGGATTGATGTACCTACGGATGTTTGTTTCTCTTTCAGGCAAAAACTATTGAACGGATCTAAATTATTTTTTTATTTATTTATCATACAAAATCACAGTCATATTGCTTATATAACTAGTGACTTAAAAATATAAAACAATACAACATAGGAGCATCTGCTGCCGAACTAGGAGAAAACCTGTATCTCGGCAGACAGCGCCAATCCTCTCAGTCTATGTAATAGAAGAAATTAAGCCAGCCAGTACAAACTTATTTATAACTAGCTTCTGCCCGCGACTTCGTACGCGTGGGAATGTTTTCCCGCGCAATTCCCGATCCCGTGGGAATTTCGGGATAAAAAGTAGCCTATGTGTTATTCCAGAATGTCTACTATCTACTGACCAAATTTCATTCAGATCCGTTCAGTAGTTTTTGCGTGAAAGAGTAACAAACATCCATCCATCCTCACAAACTTTCGCATTTATAATATTAGTAGGATAGTAGGATATAGAAAATTATAATTCTAAAATAAATTAAACAAATTAAACAAAAACAATAGAAAAAACAATTTTGTATGGTGAATTTAATTTAACTAACCTTAGACCTAAATGAAATGTAATTTAGTTGACATTCTGGAATAATACGATACTTTTTATCCCGGATTTCCCGCGGGGTACGTAACTCAGGAATATCCTCCACACGAACGAAGTTGCGGGCAGAAACTATTTACTGTGTAATGGGTAGGTTTGTGTCGTATACCGTGGTAGAGGATCTCGAGGCTACTATGTAATAACAGAGGCATGAGTCAATCTTCAACTTAAAGCAACGCTTACCGAGTGCTTAGCATACCCTGGAGGTGAGATAGCCATTAGCTTCATGATTTTTTTTCCGTTCCGTCATCGGACTACAAGATGAACGGCGAGTCTGAATTTTCTGATAGCTATAACTAATCAATTTTAAAATTATATTAATTATTATTTAAAAAAATATGACCACGTATCAAGGTACAGAACCGAGCTCAAATAGATGCCCATTCGCCAGAGAAGAAGTTTGCGCGCTTTGACTACGCTTTTCTCTTTGCTGAACTCTCCTACCCCTCCCTCTTACCTTATTTCTCATTTTCAACTTCTGTGTTCCTCACACGATAAAAGTCTGCGCTCTTCCAATAATCTTCTCTTACTCTGTCCTTCTCATACTTCTGATTTTATTCATTCTTCCTTCTATATACAGTCTATTCCTCTGTGGAATGCACTACCTTTCGATAACAGGACGGCCACCAATTAATATGCATTTAAGAGAAAGTTGTGGGATTATTTTCTTAACAAATAGTGGAAGCAGAGTTTTCATAACCCCCTTTCTATAACTTTTTATTAATATATATATTTTTGGTATGTATTATGATAAATATATATGTATGTAAGTTTATTCTAGTTATATATCTATATATACACTTGTAATAAAACTTTTACTTTGAATATTATTATCTACCTACTTAGTTTATTTTTTTTATGCATCTGCCATGTCATCTCTTCACCACCCATGGTAGAGAATGCCTATGGTATTAAGTCCGCCTTTGTACATAATGTGTTGCATAAAATTTTAATAAATAAATAAATAAGAGCGAAAGATTGCTTCTAGGCAAACGTGCTTCGTCTTCGACCTCATCGCTTACCATCAGATGGTCAAATATTGAATAGCGTCTGGTTGGTTAGACTGGAAGATACTTGATCATACTCGTTGGGAAATCTCTAGGCAGATTAAGTGCATACGTTTTATAACGATAACTGTGCAGGAAAAATAAGTAGGTGACCTCGAAAACATTTGCTATCTTCTGAACAGTTCACCGAGAGGAGCAGACCGTCACAACAATATTGAAAAAATGAACATATTATTTTGGCAAGGCTTTATATTGTGGCCACGTTCAAGTGACGGAAGCACGGCATTATAATAATTAGTGGAACCAATTTTGTTATTTGCATATTGAATTATTTTAATGAATGACTTCGCACAGACTTATGTTGGTACCAATACAATTACGAATGTACCTAACT
Organism: Tholera decimalis; assembly: GCA_943138885.2. Classification (NCBI taxonomy): domain Eukaryota; kingdom Metazoa; phylum Arthropoda; class Insecta; order Lepidoptera; family Noctuidae; genus Tholera; species Tholera decimalis. Next base: position 12,436,739 of record OW964553.2, on the reverse strand, counting down.
ACACACATCAAAAGTGTCTAGGGATCAAGCATTTTTATGCGGATTTCTTGAGATTGAGATGTGGCTTTGTAATAAATTTATGATTTTATAAATTTACTAGCTTTTGCCCGCGACTTCGTCCGCGTGGAATAGTTACTTTGGGCTAACGTTAAATTTAACCCCGATTTTGAAGCGTTCTTCATTGGTGCTCCGCTCCTATTGGCCTTAGCGTAATGATATATTTTTTCAATTCGAACCAGTAGTTCCTGAGATTATCGCGTTCAAACAAACTCTTCAGCCTTATATTATTAGCATAGATAGCTGTTGCCCGCAACTTCGTCCACGTTTCCGTCGTTTTTCGTAAAAAAAAGTAGCCTATGTCCCTCCTCACGGTTCAGTGATTTTGATGTAACACACAGATTAACTTTCGTAATTTAGTAGGGAAGTATAATATGTCAATCTATAATACTGTTGAAAAATGTCGCAATACCGAACCGCACAATATTATTGTTAATAGCTGTGCCCGCGACTCCGTCAGCGTGTAACTTCTTGTGTGTTATTAAGTTAACGTATTGGTAATATTGTTTAGATCACGTTCACATGAGGCTTAAGTACCTATAGAACGACAATACTTCAGCGCAAAGCTTCCGGGTAAACTATGTTGAAAGTTGACCCGTCCGGCACGTGAACATAAAGATTTCTAGAACTGCTAACCCGGGAAAGAGCGACGTACAACTGAACATGCGAGAAACAACTGACACCGAGATCTACTCCAGCAACACGAAAAGTCTGCCCTTGAGCCTTATTAATTGTCATTGCATAACACACCGATACTGGGAATCGCGTTCTTTTAAATTGGAATGGAAAATTATTTGGTATTATGGGAATTCTGGGAATAAAGACGGTTTCTCCTGCACCGCAACCTGTTACAATTTGAGCCTCGGTTATATTTTGTTGCAACTGGGTTACTTTTAGCCGAGTTCCATTGCAAAGTTGTGGTGGTTTTAAATTTCGGAGCAAAATAATAATCAGAAAGCTTCGAACTGCTAAGCTATCGGGAGTTACACGTGTTATTGTGAGCCAACCATAAAAGATAGATATATGCTGTCGTGGGATATTTTTTATATAATTTTAAGGAGAACATTTCCATCGTAAATGATTTCTGTGTAGCTTTAACCATTAAGGTTGCACACGCGACGGAAGCTTAAAAAATGGAGTAACTTCTCCCGTTTTCCCAACATTTCCCTTCACTGCTCTGCTCCTATTGATTGTAGCGTGATGAAAAGTATACTATAACCTGCTCAGGAGTATGAATATTAATTGTACCAAGTTTCGTTAAAATCCGTCGAGTAGTTTTTGTTTCTATAACGGTTATACAGACAGACAGACAGACAGACAGACAGACAGACAAAAATTTTACTGATTGCATTTTTGGTATCAGTATCGATCCCTAATCACCCCCTGATAGTTATTTTGTAAATATATTTCATGTACAGAATTGACCTCTCTACAGATTTATTATAAGTATAGATATGGATCCTTTTTGGTGCATTTCATAATTTGAAACAGGAACTGTTAATCAAATTCGAGTAAAAGATGAAAATCAGCTGTCAATATTTTCCCTATAAAAACATACAACGCATTGAAGACATTATTAGTGCTACTGTTTCCCTATTACTGATTAAAACCAACGTTATTATGGAGCGGCGACGTCATTTAAGCAGGGAAGAAATGCTCAGAGCCGTGGGAAAGATAGAAGCTGGTTCCCGGCAACGTACTGTGGCTTTAGCTCTGAATACAAGTCAGAGTGTTATCAGTCGACTTTGGACACGTTACCGAAGCACTGGTACCGTGGCTGAGCGCCATGGAGGATGGTATCGCTGCACCACACGGAGACAAGACCGATACATTCAAATCTTAACTCGAAGAGCTCCAACAATAACCGCCATGATGTTAGCCGTGAGGCTTCATCACTCTTCAGGGAACTTAATTAGCGACCAAACAGTCAGAAACCGCTTGCATGAAGTGAACCTTCATTCCCGAAGACCGCTACGGGTACCACCTATAGCAATGCATAATCGTAGGATTCGATATCAATGGGCTCTTGAACACAGAAATTGGGCAGAAGAACAATGGCGTTTCGTGTGCTTTTCTGATGAGTCTCGTTTTGGTATGAGACCGGATACAAGACGTATACGACACTGGAGAACCCCTGGACGCCAACAGCGATTAAAATCCTGCCAGGAAGTCCATCCTTATAGTGGTGGAACCATCATGGTATGGGCGGGTATTTGGATCGGCGGAAGAACTGAGTTGATTTGGATCAGAGGCAACCTCAACGCTCAAATTTATGCTGAGACGATTGTATCTGACGTCATCGTTCCTCTACAAGTGCAAATCGGTCCCTTATTTCAGTTAATGCATGATAATGCACGACCGCACACCGCAAGAGTTGTAAGACAGACTCTCGCCGCAGCTAACATCAATGTCCTGTTCTGGCCTGCTCAGTCGCCAGACTTGAACCCGATTGAGCATGCATGGGATATGCTACAGAGAAGAGCTCTGCCGAATATGGAGGGTATCTAGTCGCAAGAAGACCTTTTTTTGTTGTTGCAACGAACATGGGCGGCCATTCCACAGCGTGATTTGGATGAACTCATTTTGAGTATGCCAAACCGATGTTCTTGTGTTGTTAGTGTTCGCGGTAGAAACACGGATTATTAATTGTTTAAGTTACCCAATAAAATTTTAAAGAAAACTGTTATTTCAGTCTTTTTTTCGAACTTTAATGTTAGTGGTTCAAATGTCAAAAATCCCTTTATTAGGAAAATGGCAAATTTCTTTATTAATGCAAAGGTGACTTGGTTTATCGTTACTGTGACAAACGAAAACACTGTATTTGATGAATCCTTAAAGAAAATTTTAATTAATATCAATCAGGAGAAAAGTTATTGCAAAAATATATGTTGATCCCTAGACACTTTTGATGTGTGTATTTCCCAAAAAGATAAGCACAGTTATAAGTATAGTATGTATCTAGTGTAGTAACATATATACATTTCACCACCTCTGATTACATCATATTATCCCTATAATATGATGTAATCAGAGGTGGTGGTGGCGAGTGGTTCAGGTGGCCTTAATGAATTACATTAATGAATGGGGAGTTCTTATTGTCGATTGGGAATCGCTTTATCAGTGTTTAGCAGTCGATACGTAATCGAAACAGGATCATGTTTATTTTGCATCCGAAATCGTGCCGGGCCTGAGTCGAGATCTGAGAGCACTTATTTGGTGGATGTTAACTACTGTAACTTGCACAAAAATACCTAACTAGCTTGCTTGTAAGCCATCACAACTTCTGATCGGTAAATTTCACATGAGCACTTAGAAACTTGATCTAAACTGTTAGGAATGTGCACTTCTGCAATATGTAGGCTAAAACTTGTGTTGTTTTTAAGAATCTGCACCAAAAGTGTTTCGCGGTCTTGCGGTATTCGACTTCACATCTAGGCCTCACCACATTAACTTGTTTTAAAATATTTCTTAATAATATTGCTGCTGGCTATAACATTACACAGATGGATGAAGTGAGGCTACACCTAAAATTTATATAGTACAAGTGGAGTATATGTACCTATATGTTGTTGGAGCAAAACATTGCAAGGATTCCTACTTATTTTGTTTACTTTTTAATTTTAGAAAATTTTCTTACCAAATCACAATGGAGCGAGTATCAGAGCTACTTGCATAATACCCGCTCATTAGTTGAGATCGTGTGTCAGACAGGAGCGGATCCAACCCTCAAAAAAGGTTGTGGCCACAGCCACCCGAAAATCGGCCATGTGCGAGTCGGAGTACGAATTCGTACGACTCGACTTTTGCCTTAGGAATGGAAATAATCATTGGATTGGTCAGACTCGATTTCGTCCAATTGAACAGTCCAACAGTTTCGATTCAATTTCAATAAATAAATTATAGATTTTTCTTCTTTTTTAGTAGCCAATAAACCAATATAGTGACACTAGAGTGCGTAAATAGGTATCTTCACGCTGTCTCAGGAGTCGTAACTATGACCAGCAAGTGAGAAGCATCAGGTGACACTTAATTAGGCTACCAATACCATTAGGTACAACTACTGAACCGATTTTGATATTTTTTACAACTTCAAAGGTTACTTTCAGGAACGCTAGGAAACATTTTATAACAAGTAACTTTATTTAGGTACTTACCTAAATTACAAATTCGAGCTTTTTGGGGCTCCATACTTGAATGACAAAATTGCAGCTAACTAGTATTTGCTGAGCCTTTTGTAAGATTCCCAGCTTTTTGGCTGCAGTCTGACCTATTGACTCAATGGCTGAGCCGGAGTTGAGGTTAGACGTCAACTCCATGCCCAAGAGTTCCAGACGGTCGGTAACTAGTACAGATGTACCTCGGAAAGTAGGGAACAATTGAAATTGGCTACTTTTAGCGGTAAAAAGACAAGCCTGTGTTTTCGAAGCGTTGAAGTTGACCAGTTTGTCATCGCCCCATTGGGAATCGAGATTTAAGGTCAAATTCATTCGCTCTACCGTGGCCTTTCTAAGAGTGGCTATTTCGTCCCTGCCAGCTCTAGCACTGGACAAGTATCTCTCTGAGACTGTGCTGTCATCAGCGTGCCTAATAACTCCCAGTTGCAGCAGGCTATTGATGTGGAGCAGAAATAAAGTCGCAGAAAGAACAGACCCCTAAGGAACACTGGCATTATTAGCCGTAAGATCCAGCAGCCATCGATGAGCACAAGGATCGACCGGTCACTCAAAAAGTCAGAAATCCAGTTGCATAAGCCAGCAGGGTCACCTGGTAAACCTGCTCTTTTAAAGTGCCGCATCTCATCCCAGTCTGCTAACCCGTACTTCCATACTCGTCTCGTGCCCCTGGGGCTTTTATCCGGAGGAGAGAATGTAGATACCGATCACCAGACATTGTTCAGATGATCCGAGCGGTGCCCAGACCGATACTGATAACCTGTCTGGAACGGTTCTGAGCACTAGGTTAGGTCCATTAATTGGATGTGTGGCCATCGAAATCCGGAATGCGGGTAGGTAAGTGAACCTGCAGCTGGTTGAGATCTAGCGATAAAGCAAACCTGCGTACCTGAGTACTAGCGTGCTCTGTTTTCTGGTAAGGGTACAACCATTATTTATGGTGGGCATTAAACCCTATAAGGCTCCCAGTACCATATGCGGGACACCCACTTTTATGGTTCCTACGGCTCTATTAAATACTAGTAGCGACATCTTTTAGTCTTTGAGAGGTACACCGCAAATATATCAATAAAAAACGCAAATAAATGTTTATAGATTTCATAACTGATCCGATTATCTACTGTCAGTAGGTAAACTGGGAAATTTTTACTGAAAATCTGAGTTCGACGTTTGTGTTAATTAAAAAATTAATAAAATATCGTTACAAAAAGATTTTGATCCGGAAAAAAATATTACGTATAGTAAAGAAGTATTTGTTTTGCAGAAAGAAGTAAGTTGTTCTGTTATTCTATTATATTTTTTGATAAATCATATTTTTATCGATGTTCCACATGCGGTGCGTTGAGCTTTAGCGTTCCTTATTAAGAATACGTACTTAGGAGAAGTGAACTTACAAATACTGTTATTTGTTATAGATTATATCGAGCAAACGATTGTGATTGATGATTTCTTGCTTAAACCATCAGGTAGTGAAGTTGGCGAATACTTCTCTGAAGCTAGAACTGATGAAGACATGGAAGTAAAAGTTCAGACTTCCGTCATTTATTTTTCTGAATCCCATAGCGATATAGAAACGTCACCGCACAGACATTTCTGTTTATCTTCCGTTAACGAAGTTGTTCATTTATCAAAGGAGCAGCGAATAACGAGCCCTCAGCCTAGTACTTTAGGTGTGAAGTCAGAGAGAACTTCAGGTGACATTAGACAATGACGTGAAACGAGATCATCATCGACTTCCATGAGTTAGAGTATTGCTTTTGCTAACATAACTATACAACATGGCTCTGCGTCTATTATCAAAAGAAAGAAAAGGAACTTCCTTTCTAAGAAGAAAGGAAGTTCCTTTTCTTTCTTTTTATTTTTTTTTGATTTTTTTTATTCCAAAGATGGAATAAAAAAAATCTTTTTAATCACCACATTCACAGTTTGCTGGAAATGTAAACATACCAATACCAATGATAGAATTTGAAACTCCTCTTCAATATTTTTCTTGGTTTTTTGATGATGAACTACTGGGGCACATTGTAGAAGAAATGCACTTCATAATAATGCCTAAAAACCATTCTAATTATATCTCAGTTGGTAAACTAAAACAGTTTTTAGGTATCTGTCTGTTTATGAGCTTGTCACCATTGCCAAATATTTGAATGTATTTAGCACCTGAATTGGGTATTCCTCTGATTATGGCTGTGAATATCGCTAAATGAATGAGACAATATCGCCAAAACATTTTTAAAAAATCTGCCAGTTCCTGCTTTTCAATTACAACACAACACAATAACTTCGAGGCATGATCGCTTACATAAAGTAAGGCAAATATGAAACTTTAAAAAGAAATGTCTAAGTATCCCCTAAAAGAGAGGCGTGACGAGTTTGATCATTTTCCTATTTCCTATTTTTCCAAAAAAACGGAACGCTGTAAATACCCCGATTGCAAAGGAAAAACAGTTTTATCATGTGAAAAATGTCGAGTTGAACTCTGCCTCAATGAAGATAAAATTTTTTCGAAACTTTCACCAATTGGTACTTTCATTTAAAAAAAAATCTTTATTTATTTTGCCATAAATATTTTGTAATTTATGCTCATTTCATTTGTTAAGTTACACTTCAATATAATTCAAATGATAACATTATTCTATTATAATTCCTAAGTTCTAGTTCAGTGCTAAAAGTGTACTATATATGGAACTGAAATAAAAAGCTGATTTTCTCGTAAACTATTTGGTTTTGATTATTTTTCCTACCTACTAATCACTAACAACATCAAATATAATTTTATCAGTCACTGAAAAAAAATTGAGCCTTATAGGGTTAAAATCCCCCAGAAAAACAAGCTCCGCTATCGGGTATTTGTGCTGGGCCAATTCAGCTGCCTCCGTAAGGTGGTAAACACCTGCTTACTTTTCACTTTCGCGAAAATAATTTCATCGATATCCTAGTTCATGTCCCAAAAAGAAACAGATGATATCATCTATGGCTCTTTGCTGTGATCCAAATTACGCACGATTCATGATTCTTTTTTTTAATGCTTAGCGTTTATTATCATCAGCCTATCGATATCAATACACCATGAAAGTGTCACGTTACAAGTCTATTAGGGTTGTGGGCATGCCCATCATGCCCACAACGGTGGATCCGCCCTTGGTGTCAGATCTTGAAAATAACAGACTACAGAACTAAAAAACAAACAAACTTTAAAGTTGTAAATCATACTAAGTACCTAGTTATCTCGCATTTTTTTTAGTACTAAAATCACGTCGTTTTTGCTTAAAATTTCCAGTGAGTTGAAAATAATAGTTTAATCCCCACAGGTTGAGCGGGTTTTGATGAAATTTTGGACGCGGGTAGAACATGACCTGGATGGATTTAAAAATTCTTTATTTTCTTGACCTTAAGTGTTTATGTTCGAAGCGGATATAGTATCATTATACTCAACAACTAAGATAGATATGTACGTGTTTAGATATCAAAGTTTACTGATTGCTACGGGTACTGTGTGTTGTTTGTTTACGCAGATAAACAACGTTATAGGTGACCCTAGCCGGTCAAAAGATTTACAATAAAGCAACTCTTTGAATTTACCAATTAATATAATTAAAAAGTTTTAAACATGATAATTAAGACGATTAAAATACAACAAGTAATTCATCTACACAGTAACAGACTCTACCATAGTTTTTTTAATAAGTTCACCAAAATTTTCCGTAGTCTCTGCATTATTGCTTTCTGATACAGTTCCCGCGGATTGGGACTGCGAGTCCGATGCGTCCTGCGTCGTCTGGTCAGAATGATCCAAGTTGAGCAGTGTATTGTGACTGAACCAGTTCTCATCATTTTCTACAGTTTGCATCTTATTACTAGGTTGATATGGCAATGTCATCAAAGTGGTATAATGAGTATCACTTTTGTTTTCATTATTTACACAATCAGAGCTGTTTTTGTACATTCCATAGTGATTATGTTGTTGACTATGATATTGTAGCGAACTGTGGTTGTGTATTGTAGTTGATTTATGCAAGTAATCTGGTACATAAACATGACCATAATGACTAAACATAGTCATCTGGGAGCTGTGGGCAAACTCCTCAAAACTAGTTGCGGAGAAGCTTTGAAGGCCTTTGAAATGATGTTCTGTTTGTTGTTCGTAAGCGTAGTTAAGATCGCAAGGAAACCGTTGTATGTTATTTGACATAGTATCAAAACCCATAACGTTAGCTGATGTGTAAGGTGGTCCCTTGCCCTGAAGTATGCTGGACGTGTAAGGGTCACTATGGCTGTGATTGTTTGCATTCTCAAAATGCATGATACCACTGTTATTCACATTATTATGAGCCTCGTTTCTATAGCCGTATGACATGTCACTATTCTGTGATGTGGAATTATTCATATCACAATGAACATTATTAAAACTTCCCGTATTGACGCAAGATTCTACTTCCACTCTTGGAGTAAGGTTAACATCACGTAGCATTCCATCTTCATGACTAAGACAACGTTCTCTTTCATATGACGAATTTGAAGAACACGATGTGGAATTATTGTGCGCCTCCAGCCATTGCCTCTTAGCAGCTTCCTGATTTTCTTCATTTTTCTTTTCAAAACCAATCCTCATAAGCGTCTGAATAAAATGCGTCCTCACTCTAACAGGGTTGAATTCTATTCGGCCTGTTGTGTTGGCACATCCATCTCTAGTACAGCCACAGGGGAAGTTCAACCGATCAACTTGGCATTTTATGCCTGCTAAACTGCATGAACAAGTTTCTGGGTTACATGTTCCTTTACAAGCGCAACCACAGAATTCTCTCGATGTTCTTATATCTCTGCATTCATCCTTTTCATAGCCCTCTATTTTTCTCACTCCAGCTGCACGTAATAGAGCTCTTCTTTGCCTAGTTGGGACAGGTTGTAAGAAAAAGTAGCTATCTAAGTCAAGCTCAGACTCAGATATGTCGCTCGCTTCTTCTTCAGTGTCACTGTCTTCACTAGAAGAAAGTGACACGCCTTGTAGCGTATGACGCTCACTCTTCAGCTGCTGTAATATTTGTCTATGTAATCTTCTCTGCTCTAAGGCATGTTCGGCTAAAGTAAAACTTTGTAAATGAGTATGTTCCCATTCCATTCCTAATGTTGACCCTCCTTGTGATGGAACACATGAAAATCCTTGGGCTCTAGGAAAGTAATATACAGTAACATTATCGAATTTTATACTTTCTTTTCGCTTTTTAGATAGTGGCTCGTTTTTATTATCATCACTATATTTTCTCTTAAGACTACTCCTGAGTGGTTTAACTTGTGCTAGGGGATTATGGCCATTATCTTCATTGTTCTCATTACTAGTATTGCTAGAGTTATCATTATTGTGGTCAAAATCATCTGATGATTTTTCACTTTTTAGGCTACTTGTGCATGGAAGAGCGAGATTGAAGCTTGGTATATTTACATCGTCGACAACTTCTGATCCCAGGCCTGAGTCACTACCTTCCGAACGGTCTTGAGCGTCCTCTTCCCTATCATTGAGAGCACTATCCGGCGGCAAACTACCAAGAGCAGAATCTTCACTGTCAGCTGAAGCACTGTCCGTCTTGATATCGTCTATGTCACTTAGAGTATCATTGTCGTCTATTTTTACCGCATAGTCTATTTTACTATCACTGCTCTCATAAAACTGAGAGTTGCTACTACTGATTACATTACTTTGTTCATCATTAGAGCTAAGATCTTCACTATGAGCATCACTGTCACTACCTTTTTCGTCTTTTAACACAAGGAAACACTCTTCCTCCACAGGATCTTCAACATGTTCATTTACGTCCTTATCGGGCTGGTCTTGTGGCTGGACGCCCAATTCTGATATTCCGTTCTCCATGACTGTTACAGTAATCTGAAAAAAGCAGAAAAAATGCATTAATCGGTGGGTTTTGTCAGAGTGTCGGCTTTTAGCATTACAAAAGTGTAGAACAGTAGGCATAGGCAAAAATGGTAAAATTGCTATGTAGGTGTACTTGATGTACAAAGTAGATCTAATAACAATGAATATTGTGTCTAAATTCGTCGTTGCTATCTTCGTAAATATGTTAGCAGTAATCGTCGCGATAGAGGAGTGCAAGCCACCTGCACCCGTCTGAACCGAGCCGTATTATAAATCAAACAAAATAATAATTCAAAACCGGTACCTATTTCAAAAGGCTGTGGCCTCGACTAACTCCACCGGTACGGTCGTGCTCGCCAACGAATTCCTTGTTCCATGATGACCACACAGTCACCACACAATCACTGGTTTCTCACTCTGATCAAGAAATATCACTAAGCATAATAATTTATATCAGCAATTCGGTCATCCACAATTTTGCTACACAAAAGTCACTCTAATTCACGACTAAATAAGGTTCTTTTTATATCACGTTTTGCAACGGCCGTTGTATTTTAACCCTATTTATTTATTTTCCGCCTTATTTTGACAGCGACGTTCTTCGCATTTAGTCTTTTAAATAGGGCGTTTTATTCTTAATTCCTGCCAGTATAAGTCTATTCACTTTTATAGATATTGAAACTTCATAATAGTTTATGCACAGAATATTTAACGTAAAATCATCACTGCACAAGCACAGATCCACAGTGAGAGGCCACTTTTACTACCGACTCGCAGTTCCCACCTCGCGTAATCGCGTTGGAAGACTCGAGCGACGCAGGCAAGTTTTAATCCGGAACAATGGAATAGTCCGTTAGCAAAGGCGAGCGTCGTGTGCGGAGGGGACTTCTGAATTTGGCAGCGTATGGGCTGCGTTGTTCGACGTGACGTCGCCCCTCCCCTCACGCCGCGCCCCGGCCTTGCGACCCTCCTCGCCGCTTCCACCCGCCGAGCTCGCGCAAGCGCGTTCCGTTTCTTGTGAATGCAGTGATACCAACGTGGTGATTATTAAATTCCCAGTTTGTTGTAATAATATTATCATTTACATATTTTTTTAACTGTTTCCAATTCGTGGTTGTAATGAAAATAATATTACATAGCTTTAATTAGAACATATAAGTAGGGGAAGGTGGGGCAGCTTCATACAGTTTTTATATTTCGTCTTATAGAATGCTCTCGGGTATCGATATCTATATCGATTCATCAAAAATCAATAGTCTTACTATCTGACTTTATATAAAAAACATGAAATTTGTGTAAATACACTTGTACGACTTTTTGTAACACTTGAAAGAAAAAATTAAAAATGTATGAATGTACCCCACATGCGGGGCACTTACATACAGCCTATGGGGCAGATTCATACACGTGACAAAATACACAAGTTTTGCGTGAAGTGTTTATTTATTTATCAAAATCAAAGTATCAAAACACAACGTTCATGAAAACAAAAGCAATATTAGTCTCTATTACCAAATAATACTTACATAATCATATAAAAAAGACAAATATAGTTAGTTTTTATTTTTATGGCACCGAGGGAACTAACTTAACTTAACACACACAGCACACATAGAGATACTTATCCAGTTCTAGAGCTGACAGGGACGAAATTGCCACTCTCAGAAAGGCCATGGTAGAGCGCATGAATTTGACCTTAAATCTCGTTTCCCAATGGGGTGACGACAATCTGGTCAAATTCAACGCTCTGAAAACACAGGCTTGTCTTTTCAGCGCTAAAAGGAGCCCTTTTGAATTGACCCCTACTTTCCGAAGTACATCTGTGCCAGTTACCAATCGCCTGGAGCTTTTGGGCATGGCGTTGACGTCAGACCTCAACTTCGGCTCAACCATCGAGTCCAGATCTCAGACTGCAGCAAAAAAGCTGGGAATCCTACACAAGGTGAGGCGGTACTTCACGCCTGGACAGCTTCTAAATCTGTATAAAGCACAGGTCCGTTCCTGCGTGGAGTATTGCAGCTACTTGTGGGATAGCTCTGCAAAGTACCAACTTGCTGCATTGGACTCGATCGAGCGCAGAGCTAAAAGGCTTATAGGCGACGAGGTGCTGGTGGACAAGCTTCATAGCCTGGCTCATCGGCAAACCGTTGCTTGCCTGTCGGTTTTCTACAGATTGTACTTCGGGGAGTGTGCGTAGAAGCTCCATGACCTGATTCCTCCATATCCCTTTCACTACCGGACTACCAGACGCACGGCTGGGTACCACCCACACTTGGTTGATATACCGTCTTGTCGTACCAAGCGCTTCTCCTCCACATTTATTGTGCGCACAGCCAAACTGTGGAATTCTCTGCCGGCTTATGTGTTCCCTGCCACTTATGACCTTTCAGCCTTTAAAGCACGAGTAAATAGGCATCTTTTATTGCACACACCAACGACAAGAACTAACTATAGGCAAAACTCGTACATGGTTAGGTCGAGCCGTGTGTACAATGCGACTTGCCAGGAGGTTGATATCGACATCTTTAATACTAGCGTGTCTAAGTTGAAGAAGACTCTATGTAGGCATTTCTTTGAAAATATTTAAGTTTTTTTTTTTAACAATTTGTACTTATTTATATTTTTTTTCTCTCTGTATCTCAGCTAACCTGTCTGTATTATTATATTGTATATCTAGTTATTAGTGAAAACTTGTAATTGGCCATATTGTATTTATTATCCTTGTTATTTTCTCTGTCTAGCTGTAAGTTTTCCAAACATAATAAAATAAAATAAATCTTCTGGGCTCGCTCGTCCCATCTTAGACCTCATCTATCGCTTACCATCAGGCGAGATCGAGGTCAAGAAGTGGGCCCCCCAGTAATAAAAAAAAACAGTCTTTCTGATCAGTCACATCACTTTTTAAATATCTACATCTTATTGCTTAATTCTTATTTATTAATACTCCATATTTGGCTGCTGATTTCCGACATGAGAGTTTGTTTTCCAAAACTTTATCGATAGCTTTAAACATTGCCTCTTCGTCCACCTCTCCACTCCTAGATCCCTTTTTCTTGTAATTTCTGACCATAATCGTTCTGCAAAACAAAATTATGGTACCTATAACTAAAATTTTACAAACTAACAAAAAATGGGGCACATTCATACAGTATGAATGTGCCCCGTACACTCCTGTATGAATCTACCCCATCACAAGAAAATGAAATAAAAATATTTCTAAAAAAAAAGTAAGCATATATAAAATTATTCACAGATTAATTCACAAACTTGACCCTATTATCTTTTAAATAAAATAGAACTGAATAATCTAGAGAGCAGCTTTTATTAAAAAAAAAGACGTTAAAGTGAGCTTATAAAAATACTTATGCCTGGCCGAATCACGTTCCGTGTCACACCGACGCGCGTTTCACACCGACTGCTTTCAAACTTCCTGAGCAACCACACACAAAAGTAAACTACGCATACACGCATAAGTCATTCTGTTGATGTGCGCCTAACATCAGATATATTTGGTGTATGACGGTGCCCCTTGTATGAATCTGCCCCACTTCCCCCTACATACTTAGCTTTATTTGTGTTTTGTGACAGTTATTATTTCTACCCAAAATTATAAAGTTAACTAATTGCGTATAAATCCCTCATTATTACTGTTTATATATTAATATAACCTGGCACTGGCAAGGCATCGCGTTATGTGTACTACCTACGTTGGCGGTGAAAAGTTTAATGAACTTAAGTAACTATGTTTTGTCTCATTTATGGAAGAGCGGAGTTTCCTCATATTGTAATTATTTGTCTAATATTATGTTGTACGAAATACTGTATTTTTTTGACAAATCAACAAATATTTTTATTTGAAATCAATTATCGTTTTTCAAGAATCAATGTCATTATTTTTTGGTAAATGAAATATTAAGGATTATAGCTAAGTACCTAAATAATATTTTTGTGACTTCATATCAGGCTTTTGTCCAGATTTAAAAGAAATACGTTCTACCTTACGTGTTGTTTGCGTTTAGCCGCATTATATTCATGTTGCATTTTCCGACCAAACTAAACCACACATTCCTGCAGCTGCTGTCAGTGATTCTCCGTAATACGAAAGGGTTGTATTATACATAGTTTTGGCTGTGTTATAGCCATTTCGTTTAACTATCTATCGATCGTTGAAAATATATTAAGTTGACAGGCTTGCCATAATCGTGATAATTATTAAAATTATAAAGTGCTAAATATATATAAAATATAAATAAAATTTCCCCTTAACTGTGGGAAAGTAAAAGTTGGCAATCCAGGTTCACAACCTTTTGCTCTCAGGCCAGCCCGACAGGTCTCGACACAAGCGTACGTCTGCGTCATGTCATCATGGCTATGTATACGTAAGCCAGCTAGCTGGTGACAACGTACCTACTCTTACAGCTTTAAATATATCTAACTATGAATCTGCATGACAACAAATCTTTTAATTGAAACAAAGAACCACGCGATGCGTAGTTCCAATACATCCATAAATATACGTCGCTGGATACTTTCAGTTTGGTATGCTATAGTTAATCGTTCGGGGGTACTAATTATAAAATCTGCCGTAGTATACACATTGGCAGTCTGTTTACCCGAGCAGGTGTACGTAGGTGGCTGATGGGCATGCATGACGTGTGCCTGCGGTCGCGTCACTGCAGCGGAGCAATGCTCGGTGCTCGCTTCACTACGAGCATTCTTCAAATAAATTGGCACTCGACAGCAGTCGACATAATACAGGGCGAGGTGGAAGACTATACGTACCAACCCGCACGTATACGATAATCAATAGATATTTTCAGGAGGCTTTCGTGGAGACCGACCGAGACGCCGCATTAGCGCGCTCTCGCTCTACGTTGTAATTTACATAGCATACAGTGAAAAGCACGATGTGAATTAAAATTTAGTTTTCCAAACGTCATCAACAGTAAATTAATGATAACGGTGATATACCACCGTTATCAAGGACAGAAGATAGTAGCGATAAAAATAATCTTGTAGTATATCTACCTTATTTTCTCCAAGTTGTTAATGTTTTGGAAATTTTACTTTTATAAATTTTTAATTCAGTATTTTTGTTGTTTTTTTCAGATCTGTTTTTCAATAGGCTCTGTAATAGTATCTTTAGTACATACCTACTTTGATTTTTTTTAACAAACGGCTAAATTATTTATGTTTGCTAACTTATTCATATATGAAGGCGCAAATACTTCATTACGAAATAATAATAGTAGTAAAACTAGGAACTGTTTCAAGGCTAATATGCTAATATTGCGAGTATTTACTCTGACCAAAATAAAACCCTCGGGTTTATTTTTTATAAAGACCTTGGGGTCGTTATAAAAAATAAACCCGAGGGTACTCAGGTAACAAAATTTACTAAATATACTCTTGCACTTTTAACAGGTTAATTCACGAAGGCAGACCAGCTCGCCAACAATCGAACTAGTTTTTGTTCGTATTGTGTGTAACCAGTTTTTATCTCATTTCTAACGGTTGGCTACAACGTCGCCGGTCGCACTGTATACTACATAGTACGTAGGCAGCCGTATCGCGCCGTACCTAGGCACTACCAGACTACCTATAAGGTACCTATATTACCGTTCACATGGTAACGTTAAAAACAAACTCTGACTACCTATATCATAGTCATTACGCAAATGTATAGCCATCAAAGACGCACGTTAGTATGAATAAATTATTTGTTGGTTTAGTATATAGATATGTGACTGTATATAGCTGTGTAGCTAGGTGTTTGGTGCTGTGGAGGGGAGGTGGAGGCGAGAGGGTAGACTGGGGTAGATTAAATTTCGTAGCACACCGCTAGCTGCCTCGAGCTCGCTTGTATTCATCAGCGTTAGGGCTGCAATTGCTTTCCCGGTGGGTTTCACTCCCACTATAATCGCAAGCATATGTTTCCTATGTGACTGCGTTGTGTCATTCTTTGTTTCTTTTTTACAAAAATCGTATGAAATTGTCCTTGCAGATTTGCGGTCACCAATTTGAATTTGATGTTACTTATAACAAAATCGATCGACATAATTAAATAGTCCCAGGGCTATTTAATTATGTCGATTTGAATTTAGATTATTAATATAATTATGGGTGACGTTTTATACTACCTACTTTCCGTACAAGCCATGCATCGCATTTAGAACTAGGTACGTAAATATATAGCGTCGATTGATCTTTAAATTTTAATCTTATCAAAATCAGACTTACTTGTATTATTTTATTTTCGCAAAAGAAACATTCCAATCTTTTGTGATACATATTTCATGAAGCGATCAGGAAGCATCTCCCGGGGATCCATCGAAGTAACTGAGGAATAAGGCAGTATTGTAACTGTCTCCACTTGTCTTCCTTCCAATTAATGGGGAACTATAAACTATGCTATCATGGCGATACATTATGTCTCTTGAGTCACCTATCATAATATGCCTTACTTACCTGATTAGTTAAGAAAGTGATTTTTCTAAATTGTAGATACGCTTGCGTTTGACCACCATCTTACCTGATGTTAAGCGATGATGTGGTCGAAGATGAAGTACGCTTGCCTAGAAGTAACCTATTCACTCTTGACTTAAAGACTCCGAGGTTATAGCTATCAGGAAACACAGACTCCGGCAGGGAATTCCACTCCTTAGCCGTACGCACGATGAAAGTATTCCCAAAACATTTAGTGCGTATGGGTGGGAATGGGATGGCGCATCGCGGTTTGTCTTGTAGTCCGATGATGGAAAGGGCTTGGTGGAATTAGATTGTGCAATTCTGTGATCTACTGAAGCTAACAGAAAATCACGTAGCTTCAAATAGATTTCATTTCAAAATTGTGTGCTTTCAGTATTAGGTATGTAATAATAAAACATTCGTTTATCCAGAGGCAATATTAGCCCACAGTTTACTGAGTAAAATATCAAAAAATCCTTGAATGTCGGAGACAGAAGGCCACAGCAGAGGCCTTGTGTAAAGATAACTTTTCACTAAGATTTGTAGACCTCAAGGCCTAGTATTAACATAGCTTTTGGAGTATGAATATTATATAATTATTTAACGTCTGCAAACTGATTTTAGTTCTAGAACAAGAAACATTTGATTGAATTTTGGATATCAAGCTTGAGTATTCTGCCCTTATATTCAAAATCGACGTACAGAACCATCGATTGGGTACCAATGAATGATTCCGTACCAGTAATCAGAAAGAGCCGATCCGTAGATTGAACGTAGGTGTAATAAACTATCTCATGAACGTAGGCAATCCAGACAAATTAAATAGGTTCCACCACTTCCGATTTTGCAACCAAGCAAGGTGTGCTCTGATTTCCGTAAAATACGTTTTTGTCCCTTTATTCTTAGGTCAGATGGTGTACGTGGGTGGTTGCCAGGTCACATGTGTGCAAATATCGGGACGAAAGGAAAAATAAGTCGGAATTTGGTTTTTAAATCCGGCAATTTTTCTTTTAATGGAAAAAAAATTGGCCAAGTGCGAGTCAGACTCGCCCATGAAGGGTTCCGTTGTAACTATAATAATACAATATATATATATTACAATACAATATTTGTATATTTATTAGACGAAAAAAAAAAACCTTACAAATTTCTCTATTTTATTTACATTTTTTACAACTACGGCAAATAACTTTGTTTTTCATAGTGTTTGTATGAATTACAAAGTTATATTTACGGTTTTAGAAAATATGCTGCATCTCAAAAACTCCAGAACTGATTTCGTTCAAACTAATTTTGGTTGAAAGCTTACATTAAGATGTACAGACATATATATTTTTTTAGATTTTTCACTCCATTATTATAGAAGTTAGAGGGGGCGAGACACACATTTTACCGCTTTGGAAGCGTATATCTTTTAAACGATTAACCTTATGAAAAAGTGGCTTTAAAAACTTCAAAATCATTTTTAAAGACCTGTCTATAGATACCACACACGCATAGGTTTCATGAAAAAAATATCAGTTTCAGTTACATGTATGGGGAGCCCTCCTTTATTTTAAATATTTTTTTTTTCTTAAAATCGGAAAGCGGTTCACAGAATACATCTACCTACCAAGTTTCACATGTATAGTCCTAATAGTTTCGGAATAAAATAGCTGTGACATACGGACGGACGGACAGACAGACAGACAGACGGACGGACAGACATGTCGAAACTATAAGGGTTCCGTTTTTTGCCATTCGGCTACGGAACCCTAACAAAAAGAAACTTGTTTTAGTGAATAACCATTACTTATATTTAAGGAAAGGAAGGTTTAATTATCTATGTATGTAGGTAAAAGGTAACTATAATAATACAATATATATATATTACAATACAATATTTGTATATTTATTTGACGAAAAAAAAAAACCTTACAAATTTCTCAAAACTAGCTTATTTACATTTTTTACAACTACGGCAAATAACTTTGTTTTTCATAGTGTTTGTATGAATTACAAAGTTATATTTACGGTTTTAGAAAATATGCTGCATCTCAAAAACTCCAGAACTGATTTCGTTCAAACTAATTTTGGTTGAAAGCTTACATTAAGATGTACAGACATATATTTTTTTAGATTTTTCACTCCATTATTATAGAAGTTAGAGGGGGCGAGACACACATTTTACCGCTTTGGAAGCGTATATCTTTTAAACGATTAACCTTATGAAAAAGTGGCTTTAAAACCTTCAAAATCATTTTTAAAGACCTGTCTATAGATACCACACACGCATAGGTTTCATGAAAAAAATATCAGTTTCAGTTACATGTATGGGGAGCCCTCCTTTATTTTAAATATTTTTTTTTTTCTTAAAATCGTAAAGCGGTTCACAGAATACATCTACCTACCAAGTTTCACATGTATAGTCCTAATAGTTTCGGAATAAAATAGCTGTGACATACGGACGGACGGACAGACAGACAGACAGACGGACGGACAGACATGTCGAAACTATAAGGGTTCCGTTTTTTGCCATTCGGCTACGGAACCCTAACAAAAAGAAACTTGTTTTAGTGAATAACCATTACTTATAGTTAAGGAAAGGAAGGTTTAATTATCTATGTATGTAGGTAGTAGGTACCTACATGAACACCCCATTGAAGTGGTGATCTTTCATTACCCTCTTCTTTATGTTCTATAGCGGTCAGGTAACGCAGTTAACATAGAGTCACTATTGACTGTAGCATTTTAGTATTTGACAACCACACGCACGAAGTCGCGGGCACAGCTAGTTCTATGAATAAAAATTGAGAAATTACAATGTGAACAATGCATAACCACTAAGAGTTGATACCACTAAAAGTTGGCAAGAACAGGATTTTTGTCAAGTTGACTTTAATTAGAAAATGTTCTGTGGTTTTTTACATGCCATGTTATGAAAAATTTTTAAATGATTAAAGTAAAAGTATGTAAAAATTAATAAGAATGTAACATGCAAGTAAAAGATTCGAAATCTTTAAACACGCCGCGGGAAGGTTCCGGAATCCCGCGGAGTATGGTATGGTAGGTTTGACTAACTATATTTATGTATATTATAATGGTTAACCTAGATATTAATATAATCATATACTTATATTCGATATAATAAAACAGTAAAAAAAAGTGTGTCTGTCTATTTAAATTTTATATAAAAATATTAATTAAGGTGGGTAAAGCAAAAAGCTGTCTGTTTGTCTGTTTGTAGGTACACGCTTATCTCCGGACCTGCTGGATAGATTTTAATGAAATGTGGTAAGTAGATAGTTGACATCCAGGATTAACATAGGCTGCTTTTTATCCCGGAATTCCCACGGGATCGGAATTTACGCGGGAAATCCTCCCACGCGAACGAAGTTGCGGGTAGCAGTTATAGTATATTAATATTATCTAATATTTTCATTGTGTGTTCGGCTAAAAAGTCAGTGTTTAATTCTAGGTATGCGTGCTTCATCTTCGACTACATCATCGCTTACCATCGGGTGAGATGGTGTTCAAACGCGAGCCTATTACCAATAAAAAAACTTATATAAAGCATAATAAAGATTGACTTTTACTGTATTTGTGAAGAGGAAGTACCCATTCTGTAGGTTTTAATTTTCTTTCCTGACCGCATTTGTTGTTTAAGGAACTCTAAGCGACCATAAACCCACTTATTCGACAGACTTCAGTCAGCCGAGCAACGAAGTATTCCTATAACTATAAGGATTTCGTTTCTACTTTTTAGGCTTCCGTAGCCGAATGGCAAAAAACGGAACCCTTATAGTTTCGTCATGTCTGTTTGTTAGTCCGTCCGTATGTCACAGTCATTTTATTCCAAAACTATTATGAATATACATGTAAGACTTGGTAAGTAGCTAGGTAGATGTATTTTGTGAATCGCTATACGATTTTAAGAAAAAAAAAATAAAAAAAAATTATATTAAAGAGGACATGGAACCAAAACTGAAAAAAAAAATTTTTTCATGAAACAATGCATAGGTTTCATGAAAAAAATATATTTTGTGTGGTGTTTATAGACAGGTCTTTAAAAATTACACTGAGGTTTCTAAAACCACTTTTTTATAAAGTTTATCGTTTAAAAGACATACGCTTCCAAAGTGGTAAAATGCTCTAGCTTCTATAATAAATAATGGAGTGAAAAATCTAAAAAAAATATATGTCTGTAGATCTTAATGTAAACTTTCAACCCAAATTAGTTTGAACGAGATCGGGTCAGCAGTTTTTGAGATACAGCATATTTTCTAAAACCGCAATTATAACTATAGTTTTATTTTAATGTAACCAAAGACTATTATAGTATACCGGCTAATTATAACTAACGTAGGCAATGACATACACAATGAGCTAATGCTGCCTAAGTATTTAGTGTTAAAATACACACTATTGCAAGCAAAGAACACCTAAATCATAATTTATGTTATAATAAACATCAGAATAAATCAATTTATAGATTTTAATGAGTTATTCAATATTTTTAAATTTGGTAATTAATGTTTTGATTTGTGTGGCCACCCCATGTCAATAGTTATAATTTAGTTATAATTAGCTATAAATAGTTGTAAAAAAAATGTAAATAAGCTAGTTTTAAGAAATTTGTAAGGTTTTTTTTTTGTCAAATGGATTATACATATTATATTATATTATTATAGTTACTACGGAACCCTTCATGGGCGAGTCTGACTCGCACTTGGACAATTTTTTAGTTTAGGTTAAATTGAACATATAGATGTTGTAGTATGTATGTATGTTTAAAAAAGTGAGAGGAACAAGCCCGAGAATTTTAACACTCCTATTCGTGTGTGGTATCTATAGAAAGGTCTTTAAAAATGGCATTGAGGTTTCTAAAACCACTTTTTAAAAGTCAATCGTTTAAAAGATATACGCTTCCAAAGTGGTAAAATGTGTGTCCCCCCTCTAACTTCTATAAAAACCGGTCAAGTGCGTGTCGGGCCACGCGCAGTGTAGGGTTCCGTAGTTTTTATAACAGCCAAGTGCGTGTCGTATTCGCTGACTGATCGTTTCGTACCATGCTCTAACTAAAAGCCAAACATGACTACCTAACTAATTTGACTTCCTATACAAATCCTCACCTGATCCGACAATTTTGCACGAAAAGTTTTTTTTTTTTTAGAGATTTGTATAAAACTTGTCATAGCCCGTGTTTTGAATTTAAATACGGACACAGAGCTACACTACTCAATCGTCACAAGAAGCTAGCACGATACAACTGGCGCTTAGCGCCATCTATCGACATTTCTGTAGAGTTGTTCGAAATTTTCGAGTCAAATACAATTGGTCGAATATTACTCGTAAACTTGTAAAGCCCACTTATTATTATTATTTATTTCGGTATTACCCATAAATGTGTTAGTATTGACTTAAACTATGTTAGTATATACTTATAATAAATCTCGACAAAATTAAAACTATTAAACAAACAAGACCAGGATCTACCATCCTCTGGGAACACCCGGTTGCAGCACATGCATTGCGCACAGGTGTCCCATCAAGTTGCCCTCGGTCTTACTAACAATCACATTCAGGAGACTGTTGGCACTGTCACGCAAACGACGCAGCAATGATGCCGACCTTTTACGCATTATTGCAAAAAAGTCGTCAGTGCGTGCTTCTGCGAACATCCCTGACGCGCTACAAAAACGTGGCAGTGACAACAGTATCCTAAATGCATTGTTATATTGCACGCGCAAGGCATTGTACGTTTTTAGCGTGTATCTGGTCCATAGGCTGCAGGTGTAAAAAGATTGGCAATATGCCCTAAACAGAGCAATCTTGACATTACTGTCGCATCTCGCAAACCTATGGGCCAGCATGTTGCATCTTACGGCCAATGCCCTGCGCTCTCTCTCCATGTCACAGGTATCCGAGCCATCTTCTGTAACCCAGTGACCGAGGTATTTAAACTGCTTAACTCTATTAAGCACCGTACCACACAACGAGACTTGTGGTACTATTTCATAGGTCTTATTATGTGCTTTGAAAACGAGCAGCTCACTTTTCTTAGCATTATACCTCAGTCCATGAGCACCAGCGTAAGACTCACAAATGTTCAGCAGTTTCCTAAGCGCACTGATTGATGGACTCAGAAACACCAAGTCATCAGCGTAGCTAATGTTATTAAAGGAAACTCCGTCCATCATGCATCCAACTCCAGAGCTGCTGAGTTCCTCAATCAGCTTATTCACATACAAATTGAATAGCTTGGGCGAGGTTAAACCTCCTTGCCTTACTCCACATTCTAGCCTGTATACGTCAGAGTAGGAATCTGCCCACCGCACAGTGTTATGTTGGTTACTATACCAGAACTTAAATACATTAATTATTTCTGGCGGCAGGCTAGTTTCACTCGACAATTTGTTCCACAAGATGTCGTAGGAAACAAGGTCGAATGCCCTGGATAAGTCCAGAAAGCATGCATAGACAGGCGTCCTTCTCCCAGTATAGTATTGTACTGTGCTCTTTAGTGTCATAATCGCAGTCTCAGTTGATAACCCATTCCTAAAACCAAACTGCCTATCATCAATATTTAAATGCTTAGCCAGATATTTGTCCAGCAAACTATCTAACACTTTGGCAGTAATTGTTGCTAAGGATATAGGTCGGTAATTGGTGGTATCCGACATGTCACCGGTCTTATTTTTAGGAACGGGCACCACAACAGTCCTTACTAGATCTACCGGTAAATAAGAGTGACTGATACACAAGTTAAACAGTAAAGAAAGAATCCTTGGGAGATGGACTCCTGCGTTTTGCAAATGCTCTATACTTAGGCTATCATGACCGGGTGACTTACCCCTAGACATATTTTTAATAACAGAAGACACATCACGGGCCGAGAAACGCACACTCAAGTTTTTACAGCTCATATTAGCCGTTTGATTTACTCGACCTAGGGGTGATTCAACTTTAAATTGTTGCTGAAATAAGTTAGCAATATCAACTGGCTCTGTTCTTCCCGCTACACTCAAGGGAAGACTCGACTTGGGATTCAACTTCTTTGCTTCTCTCCAGAAGCTTCCAAAATTTCTCGCTGAGTGGTGGGTAGCAATAATTTCCATTTTAATTTTTTGCTCATTGTTCTGACACCACTTCAACTTAGCCTTGAAAGCTTTTCGAGTTTCACACAGTTTTGTATAAATGGGGCCAGCACCGGGTTTTCCATACTGGACCCAAAGCTGAAAACAAAGCCGAGCCTGCGCATGAGCCTCCTTAACATGTCTATTCCAACCCGTGACATACATCCGCTTCCAGTCAGCGGTCAGCATGTGTGATAGTTTTCCTTTAAATTTCGTTATATATAGGTACTACTGCCGTGACATTTGAATTTCTAACTACAACCGTTTAGTTGATAGAGGGGGAGGACACTTGACTCTAACGAAAATTGGTATTTTAAAGCTTGATAAGTCACGAACGGTTTACTTAATCAAAAAACGGTCTTACCAAACCCCTAATATTTTTGAAACACCTATCCAACGATATCCCACACTATGTGAAGAACGAAAAAAAATAATTATCATCCCACTTTACATGTATGGGAGGTACCCTAAATAATTGTTTTAGTCAAAATTTTATTTTACCACTTTTTTGGCGTCATTAACGTGTATACTCATGCCAAAGAACAACTTTCTAGTACCAATCGTTTTTGAGCTAAACCGCGGACAGACGGACAGACAGACGGACATGGCGAAACTATAAGGGTTCCTTGTTGACTACGGAACCCTAAAAATGGAGGGAATTATAAAAAAGAACATGCTGTAGATCTTAATGTAAACTTTTGGTTTTGAGATATAGCATATTTTCTAAAACCTCAAATTTAACTTTGTAATTCATACAAATACTATTAAAATTAAAAACAAAGTTATTCGGCGTAGTTACTACGGAGCCCTTCATGGGCGAGTCTGACTCGCTCTTGGCCAATTTTTAAACAGTCTGATGAAGTTGGTGACATTTATTTCGAGTGGGTTCACAGATCAGTAAGTATATGTTTTTTATTTCGTATTATTCTGTAATCGCGTTAGTAACACCATCTTGCGCTCCATTAGTCAGGTAGCTGATTTTAGAATTAAACCAGCCAAGCTGAAGTAGGAGAGGGCCTGGGCAGGCTACGTTGGACTAAAACTACCGGAGAGGTGGGTAGAGATCGTCACTTACGCTAGACGCCTCAAGTAGGACCTGAGGAGGAAGAATGTTCGCAGGGCAGTCATGGTCGGGAATCACATACGATAGAGAGAAGATTTTTAGATTATAAATTATAAGTTTTTATAAATTGCACGGTCATTTTTAATTATTATTGTATGGCAAATCGTCCTATTATTGACATAATTGTTTTTAACACTCAGGATTATTATTGACTAATATTTTGAATAACTTTGGTGTTTCTATACCGATTTATGTGATTCTTTTTTATGGAATAGTTAATAATGTTAACTTTTTCAATTAGGGGTGACTGAGAGTGTTATAAACGTAAGAGTAAACAAATATTATAATCAGAAAGCTTCGAACTGCTAAACTATCGGGAGTTACACGTGTTATTGTGAGTCAACCATAAAAGATAGACATATGCTGTCGTGGGATATTTTTTATATAATTTTAAGGAGAACATTTCCGACATGAAATGATTTCTGTGTAGATTTAACCATTAAGGTTACTCGCGACGGAAGCTTAAAAAATGGAGTAACTTCTCCCGTTTTCCCAACATTTCCCTTCACTGCTCTGCTCCTATTGATTGTAGCGTGATGAAAAGTATACTATAACCAGCTCAGGAGTATGAAAAATAATTGTACCAAGTTTCGTTAAAATCCGTCGAGTAGTTTTTGTTTCTATAACGGTTATACAGACAGACAGACAGACAAAAATTTTACTGATTGCATTTTTGGCATCAGTATCGATCCCTAATCACCCCCTGATAGTTATTTTGGAAATATATTTCATGTACAGAATTGACCTCTCTACAGATTTATTATAAGTATATAGTAAATGATCTAGTGTTTTTTTTTGTGTTGTTTTATTGTGTGACAAATCTCTACCATTATTGACGTGATTATTATTGAAACTTAAGATTAACTGATTACTTTTCATTATTATATTGACATTTATTTCATTCAATGATACGTTTCTAATTAGATTATTTCTTTATGTATTTTTATATTTGCACGCCGAAATTAAAGGCAGAATAAGAGAACAATATTGTACGCTTTACCAACCTTTTGTACCTTATTTAAGCAAATAAATGAATTTGAATTTGAAGAGAGGAAAAAGGGGAGACCTTTGCCCACCCGTGGGACACATTATATGCTAAGAAAAAAGAACTATTTTGACATTTATATTTTTGATATCGTCTCCTCTAGCCCTTTGTTTAAATACCGCACATGAGTGTCACGAAATTTTTTAAGTCTGAATGGTTGCTAACCAACTTGGTATAAAACCTAAAAGGTAATTAGTAATGAAAATTTATATGGGTGTATCTAACTACTATCGACTCCTAAAATACAGGCATACCTTGCCTAGTTAGGAGGTCTAACATATTGCTAAATGTATCACTTTGTCTTGGTATACAACTTCTTCTGTGCAATAGATCACTATGTACTATGTGATCACGAATCTACGGTGTTGGTCCAATAACACTATCGATCAAAATACTAACAGGGCTCGTGAAAATCGGGACGTCCTGTGAAAATTAGGTCATCTGGCCACTCTGGCTATGGAATATTGTATTGGTAATTGGAATAAATATCCCTGAAAATAATTTGGCTAGTAACTTAATAATACCCAAGTTTTTCGTCTTTGAAAAGAGTTTTAGGTGTGTTATGCAGTGGGAATCACGCAAAATTCCTTCACTTTTTTAAAGCAGAGAATTTGAAGTTGCCAGTATCTCTCTATAGAATCTCCCTCTTTATCTTCGCCGTTCTCTCACTGCTGATGATCGGGTCTCCGTTAGGGTTGCCAGATCAAAAAATCGAAAATACGGAATAAATTCCGGACATTTGATGAGAATTCCCGACTTTCCTTAATCCATCCATACTTAATATTATAAATGCGAAAGTAACTCTGTCTGTCTGTCTGTTACCTTTTCACGCCTAAACCGCTGAACCGCTTGAGCTGAAATTTGGCATGGGAATAGTTTAGGACCCTGGGAAGGACATAGGATAGTTTTTATCCCGGAATTCCCACGAGATCGGAAATTACGCGGGAATAACCTTCCACGCGAACGAAGTCGTGGGCAAAAGGAAGTTTGAAATAAAAAAAATATATTTTTTTTTTATGTTTCACTCTTTCATTCAATTGTAGGAATTCCGGACGGTTTAGGATTCCTTCCGCATTCCGGACAAAGACCTATATTACCGGACATGTCTGGAAAATTCCGGTCGTATGGCAACTCTAGTCTCCGCACGCCTCCATCGGTTGCGGTTGGTGGCAGAAGGCAGAGAAATATAGAAAGAATATAGAATAAACAACAGTAAAATATGCGTGCTTGTTTGTGCTTAGTAGACCATATCGGTTATCCAGACGAGTCTTGCACGGACATGTTTATAAACCAAAACAGAAGACACAGTGTTTATAATGTTTATACGTGTCGGTAAACACTGATTCATACGTGTATAATGAACAACGTGTAAAGCATTAGAAAGATAATGCAACACCGAAATGGTTTCTAACGGGACTGTGCATCTAATAATTATACCGTCCAGTATAAGTTGGCATCTCAAGACTACGTTGCTTACAAGGGCAAAAACTAACAGTTGTTAAGTACAGTAAGTTACATTCTTTACCGCGTGTCAAGGTTTACTGGGCGTTCAATAGATAGTACATACCTTAGATGCCATTCGGTAATGCATATTAGTATTGATGGATTTTTTATAGGGTTTGATTGATACAACCCTAACCTACTTGATGAATTCTTTAACAATAGCTACTATTTATGAAAGTAAGAGTTTCTTTATTAGAGTTCCGTATTCAACAAGGAACCCTTATAGTTTCACCATGTCCGTCTGTCCATCCGTCTGTCCTCGGCTTAGCTCAGAAACTATTGGTAATATGTAGAACGCTGAAAGGCATGGATGTGCATATTAATCACGCCAACTTCGATTTGTGCTAGATTACCGATAAGCACCTCAAAAACGGCCCAAAAAATAGGGCCTCAAAACTATTTGTGGCCCCACTTTTCGGGCCGTTATTTCAAATCAGTATGGTCCAAACATAGCCAACATTGACACGTCAACATGCCGCAGTGCGCGTTCCAAAACTGTAAATAACCACCGTAATTCCAAGATTTCGGAAGGAATATCTTTTTTCGGTAAGTTTATATCATTGTTTTTTCATAAAATAAAAACAAATGAAATAGTAAGTATAATTCAATTAGCTATTATAGTTGTTTGACCAATGTTGGCTATAACGCACCAACTATTGTAACAAACATCTTCTGTTATTGAACAATGGAATGCATGGAGTAGTGTTGATTTTTTATTATGTTATTTTTGTTTGTAGATTTCCTAGTGATTCATTTCGCTGTGCAGAATGGGCATCTATTGTCGTGAAAGAAAGAGGAGAAGAAATCTACAATCACCTTATAAATATTCGAGAATATGTTCGATTCATTTTGACACATTGGACATAAACTGGCAAGGCGTAGATTACGAAATTGGCAATTATATATACCTACATACATTACTATATTAAATACTTTTGTACACAGAATACGCCAAAAACAAGTTTCTTGATACCTTTTAATTTTTTTTTTCTCTAATTTTTATTACCTATTCAACGTAATAAAAAATATAACGAACTTCGGCCTAAAAACATATTCTGTAACTCTATACTTACTGTGTTCTGAGCATTGAAATGTAATACCTAGAGATGTAAGTGCTGTATTATACCATTTGTATTGAAATGTATTAAACGAAAAATACCGTATAATACGGTATTATACCATTTGCTACGGTATTTTATGTATAAATCGATTGTTTCTATATTTTTATGTAAATTATCTGAGTAATCATTAAAATACCTAAGTACTGAATACGGTGGAAAAGCACAGAAAAAATGAAAATATTAAAGGAAAAATAAGAAGCCAATTAGAAAATCACGTCAATGCGACGACATTAACACGGCGCTAACGCAGCGCGGTGGTGTCGACGGCGACGAATACTGTGAAGTTTAATTACTAAGTAATCATTAAATTAGAATTAGTCATTCTAAAATATAGAATACAATCGAAACTTAAAATATATTTAATTTATTAAACTAAAACTCTTCGTAATATTGCAAGATCTTAAAAAGTGAATCAAAATATAAAATACATAAAATACCAATAATACCGTAAGTTATAATAAAATACCTGTTTAATACATAGCCTTTTGGTATTATACGGTATTTTTACAACACTAGTAATACCAAAAACGACGTCTACTTCCAAAAGAGGAAGCACGAAATTGTGAACAAAATGTTTTCAAACTTATTACATATACCTTAAGTTTCATTTTAGAATATATATATTTGTACTGATGACTTTTTATTTTCAAGCGACATTTTAAATTTATTACCTTTCTCTGAAAAAAAGGACTTAAATAAATATATATTTTGCAATGGTAGTTAAACTTTATAATTATTACACTTTTTGTAAGAAATTTAGATGTTTACGTGTGTGCAAACGTGGCCACTTGATGAACTTATTTTTGTTCCTGATCAGATCTAGTACTATAATTGATCAAAGCACGCTGACAAAGTGGTAAAATGCGATTAAGAATTTTTTTTCTTTAGTTTGATCATACGTGTATGGGACGTCCCATACACGTATGATCAAACTAAAGAAAAATTGGAGTGATTTTTTGTTTCGTCTATCCCATAGTGTATGGTATTATTAGATAGTGTCGTTAAATTATGAGAGTATGGAAAGATCAATTTTCGATTGAGTGATCCGTTTGCGAAATATTATATAAATAGCTTTAAAGTGCTAATTTTCGTTAGACTTGATCTAAATATTTTTCATGGAATTTGTCCGAAAGCAAGTGGAATACATTTATTGTGGTTGGTAAATTTGCGAAGCTAACTTAGGTCTGATGGTTTTCCTTTTAACTTCGTTACATGTAGGTACTACTACCGTGACGTTTGAATCCCTACAGACACTGTCTACTAATTAAGTGGTTGTAGGTAGGGATTCAAACGTCACGGTAGTAGTACCTACATGTAACGAAGTTAAAAGGAAAACCATCAGACCTAAGTTAGCTTCGCAAATTTACCAACCACAATAAATGTATTCCACTTGCTTTCGGACAAATTCCATGAAAAATATTTAGATCAAGTTCTTATTTGTGTAAAACAGTGTGGCTTGTTTTTTTTTTGAGCATGATACTGAACTCTTTGTCAGCAAATCCGACTCACACTTGGCGTTATAGTAAACTACAGAACCCTACACTGCGCGTCGCCCGACTTGCACTTGGCCGGTTTTTATTATTTTTCCTTTTTAGCGCCGACGTTATATTACGTTCTGTTCAAAGTATGGTGGAACTGCTTATTAGGTTCCCTTTTATTAGTGACGCAGGCTAGCTGCCTATCACCGAATGGCTCGGTCTAGTAACAGTCTAGCTTCGGTGTCGGTCAAGGTAACGCTATTGGGCACAGCATTGAACATGTTCTGTTATTTGGAATTGCTATTTTTTAAGTCTATCTAGTTAAGGCCATCAGTTTATGTAATGAATGTGGGTAGGTAAGCAGGCAATTGACCGATTGCATGGGTGTTGAGTGATAGATTGATTACGCGTAACTATGTCCTTTTATAATAATACTTATTATTTTGGTTGTTCTTGTTTAGGAGAATGCACTGAGTGTGTTTTCGAGATACCTATATTTCCTTGTTGATTTTTTTTTCATTTGTTTGTGAAAGTGCTTTTGTTTATTATTCCTATAGGTATAACGCTCAACACTGACAGGTGACATGTGTGTATGTGTGCATAATTTTTTAATCTCAACAAAGAAGTACATACAACCCATTCTGACCCCTTAATGTTGAGTTAAACTGGACTAAAAAATCAATAATTTTATCCATTACTTCAAGTAAGTGTTGTCATACGAGGGTGGTACTGAAAGTTTTTAGAACTGGCCACTTGTATACGATATAATAAAAAAAGAAGTTCAAATTTTGAAAATGGAACTCTTTGCCAATATCACAGTATAAAAATCAATATTATTGTGTATGTAGTTTTTAACGACTTCAAAAAAAAAGACGAGGTTCTCAATTCGTCTTGAACTTTTTTTTTTTTATATATTTTACCTCATTACTGGGAGATGGCTGGACCGATTTGGAAAATTCTTTTTTTATTTGAAAGGGTATACTTTTTAGTTGGTCCCATTGACGTCACGTTTGGAGCTGATGATGGGATCATGGAGAAATCGAGGGAACTCTTCAAATATTATAGGCACACCTATAGCGTTTTGGGTATTTCTTATAGTACCTTGTGCAGAAGTACTATTTTAGTTATCTCTTTGATCAGAACTTTTCATCGCATGTGACAATTTTAATGTCGATTCTGTTGTTAAATTCATCGTTGGTTATAAGAAACTGATTACATAGTCGCTCATAAACTAAGATGGTTGGTCGTTATTAAGGTCCAGAATTGTCTGGGATAAGAGCTAAACAAGACAAGTTTTATCATTCCGTGTATTCGCAACGCTGCGGAAAGCCAGTACCTACCTCAGGGTACGTATCTCCGTCGTCCTTCCCGTCTGGCGGAGTCTGGCGTGCCCTTTTCTCCCACGGTTGCCGCTACAACCATGCTTCTAAAGTACAGCCACGCCCTATACTGTGTTCACTACGTGTAAAACAATACAAGGCTGATTTAAATTTTAATTGTGATTGTCTTGGGAACTTATTGAAGTAGTTTTTAGAGGGACTAGAACGGCTGTGAACTTTGTACGATTGGTACTTCGTTATATGAATTTCTGCTGGATGGATCAATAGTTTTGCGTTTTACCTCGTTTTTTGTTATTGATACTATAAGTAAATGTGGTATGGTCAAACAAGGATTAGGGTAGTACCTATTCTATTAATGATATTGGCGCTTCTAAAATTTCATCAACATTTTGCAAAGAGTAACTTAGAATTTTCTGGTTATAGATCATGGCAGTAGAGTGAACTGGCATCTTCTGGACTCGCTCGTTTCATTGTAAACCTCATTTATCGCTTACCATCAGGCATGATAGAGATCAAGAGTTGGCTCAGACACAATAAAAAGACGAAGGTAGGTACTATGTTGGAACAAAGACAAAATACGATACAAAGACAAAAAGTTTTGCAGTACGAAAACTACATACTTTAATATCTACTCATACGAAATGATGCATAGGTAGACTTAAAACGAAGAAATCAGCGTTCGCAGGTACCTTCTTTTTGTGTTGCCATTCAAGACGGATAATAATACACCAAGCGGCGGTAATAGCGGTTGATTGTCATAGTATACTGTTTATCCCAGTACAAAGAGTTCTGGTTGCTGGGCAAAGTCAAAAGTCAAGATAAGTCTAACGAAATATTCCCTACATAATATCCAGAAATCCCATTAATAGACTCAGTGATGTCATGCAGCTCCAAAAAATAGAATTAAAACATAGGTATGTAAAATGTTTACTGAAAAGCATCAATCGATAAATTATTACGGGCGAGCTTGTTTCTCGCTTCGCGTAGAATAGGAAACATGGGCTTCAATTAATTTAGAAAGATTCACTTACCAGTTTCTGTGAATACTGTATATATCGATATATGAAACGGACACTGGACAGCCCTGTTTTCCTCATGGGAAAGGTGAAGATGTACCTACACAATTATTTTTTTATTTTAACTGTATGCATTTGTAATAAGTACCGTTCAAAGGCAGACGTAATGCCTTAGGCGTTTTTTATAGCCGGTCGACCACGGATCTAATTTTAAGATTAAGCAACGCTAACCGAGGTTAGCTCCTGGATCGGCACCCATCTTAACATTTCGAAAGCCGTTGGTCCCATCTGCCGTTTGTACACATTTGAAAGTCATTGCGGGTAACTGATAAATGATCTTTTCGTACCACTTGCTCAAAAAAGTGACATTCTATGCCACAAAAAGCAAACATAACAATAGTCATTTTTAATCTGTTAAAAACAGGGAAAGAAAATTGTACTGAATTTCATTCATCCTCTAGGGGGAGAATGTGATTTAAATTTGGAATACTTAACGAAATTTATACTGAACTACATCTGTGTTTACACCATTGAGTTTGTATATAAAGCATTATACATCTTTTTGAAAAAGGAATACGCATTTATTATGCAGTTATGATTATTAAATAATGTTGCGTCCCAAATGTATTTTTGAACGATCTTTTTGGTGTGGCAACATTCTATTGTCTTTTTGATGTTGACACTTGACATAACCTTTTTCACTTTGACTTGACAGATTGACTTTGCTTGCTTGTTGGAAAATGTCCGTTCTTGGGACTTTGATTTAATTATAATTGGTAAAATATCGTTTGGAATCGCGTGTTGAAACCGATAATTGGGTCGCGAGTAACGATTAATTGGAATTTGTAATCCCATTTGACTAAAACCCTGGGATATTTTTGGATTTATCGCCGGGTTGATGCCACCGCGTGGCACGCGCATTTGTTGGAAATAAGTAGTGATAAATAGCTTCAATCCGGTGTGAGTTAGGGCTGTGATGCTGATCTGAACCGCGCCATCTGGAGACTGACGCCTTGTGACCGTTCAGAACACTTGACTTACATCACACTTTCATTTACTCACCTCATATTAACATACATACCACACTTGGGCGTGACCTAGGAAGGTCGAAGCTTGGCGAACCCAGCACAGAAGGTTAGTGGTACCGATTAGTTATTTGAATATAATATATGGTTGTAGGCCGAAGAGCCTGTAGTTTTGTTTATTGTTGTTGAAAGCAACGGTAGGGCTCCACGAACCGTGGACAGTTTCGGACACCCCAGTTATCGTTGCGCTGGCCTTTTGTAGTCCTGAACATTTTGGTAGCAGAAGCGTGGTCTTATAAGATCCACTGGTTTAATTGGAAGTTTTGAAAATAACTTGAGTTTAATTACTTAACACAACTTATAACTTAATAAGTTTGAATATATTGCTTTGTCAGCCGGGCTCAAATAGTACTTGTAGTTTGTACTGTAATTTGTAGTGCTAGCCCCTTGGTATTGAATTGACAAGTAAGATTTATTTGTGAAATTAGGAATTATTAGTTGTATTTGGTACATAACTTGGTATATTTGTTGCAATTAATAATTGAATGTCACTGATCTGAATTTAAATGGTTATCTAAATAATAATCACACATTTGTTAGCATAACAAGAATTGAATGGTGTGGATTGACTTATTGCATTTATTTGTTTATTGGATTGTTGTTAGAGATTGTCCGGCTCAATATTATACAGTCAATTGTTGTATATAATTGGTGTGATCCTGCACAATATATACATTGAATTGTTATTTATTTTGTAACTAGCCATCTGTACCAAGCTAGATTCATACTTGGAATGGGTACAGGGTCGGATTTGGACTTGAAATAATTGCATTTAAGTTGTTATTTTGGTGAAATTATTTGGTCGGCTAACAAGTCATTGTTGTTTGTTTAGTTAATTTTAGCCTGTTGTATTAATATTTGATTGTTGCAATGGCCTCATTAAGGGCAGTCAGGGAGGCTGCTGCCGGATTGACCTCACAGTTGAGATGGTTCACATCGGCAGCTGCAACGGTTGAGCGTGTAGAATTGAAAGAGCTCACCCTTGCTCGGTATGGGCAAGTGATTGAGAGGATCAAGTCAGCTGATGCTGCGCTCACACGCTTCAACGAGTACATCATGGACGTGGATTTGGGGGTGATGGATCAGACAGCCCGCGATAAGATTTTGGATGACTATGACCAGATTGTCCACCTGGGGGATGTCATATGTCTACGAGCGCGGGAAATTTTGAAGAGTCGGGTGCCTGATGCGGCCAAGCCGCAGACCCCCGTTGTTGCAGGCCCTGGACTATTGAGTAGGCTGCCCACCCTGGAGCTGCCACACTTTGACGGTCGCTTGGACCACTGGCTGGGCTTCCTAAATCTCTTTGAGAGTCTTGTCGATGCACGCTCGGACCTCGGACCTGCCCAGAAGCTGGCCTATTTATTGTCTGTTCTGGAGGGCGAAGCCAGAGCCTTGGTGCAGCACTTGCCGGTGACGGATTCCTCTTACCCGACCGCTCTGGAGCTTCTCTCCCGACGGTATCAGAACAAGCGCTGCCTGGCTGATGTGCACATCGACCAGATTTTGGGGCTACCGGCCATTGTCAGCACGTCGACGTTGCGCACTGACTTGCTGAACCCGTTGGTCTCAGCGACCAACGCCCTGAGACGCTTGGAGTTACCGGTAGAACATTGGTCCTACTTGTTGGTGCACATAGTGCTGCCGTTGCTCCCCGTGGAGCTGAGGTCACGTTTTGAGCAGAAGTATGGTGGGGATAGTGCCACCCATCTTCCCCCCTTTGACGACCTCCTCAAATTTTTGGAAGACGAGTGTCGGTTTTCGGATAACACTCGTGGCGCCACGGGGTCACCCCCACTACCTTCTCAGCCTAGAGACCAGGGACGGACTAGGGCTCGGGGGCCTGTTGATGTTCCCCCCGCCCCCCGTTTTGCTGGCGCCCGGAGTCCTCGGGCTAGGGGGCCTGTTGATGATCGCCCCGCCCCCAGTATTGCTGGCGCCCGGAGTCCTCGGGCTAGGGGGCCTGTTGATGTTCACCCCGCCCCCCGTTTTGCTGGTGCCCGGAGTCCTCATCATTGTGACTTTTGTAAGGCAACGGGGCATGGCATGGCGCGTTGCCCGGACTTTTTGAATTTGCACGTAAGTGCCCGCCGCCGTATTGTCAACGCACGCCGTTTGTGCTTTTCGTGCTTGGGGGCCCACTTCCATCGGGACTGCCCCGACCCCCACCCGTGTAGAATTTGTGAAGGGTCCCACTTGGAGATTTTGTGCGCCAACGCGAACCGCTCCAGCAGACCAGCTTCTGAGGGGGGTTCGCGCAAGGGGGGGTACCCCGGAGACGAGCACCGGGCTGAGACCCGCAATTCTGTACGCCGCACTCCACCCCCCGCGCAAGTTGAACGGGAGCCCCGCGAGCGCCATTTGGTCTCCCCTCGTCAGGGAGAACGCGCATTGGCTGCTAGGCAGCAGTGGCCGGGTCGGCGCCGCTGCCTTTCCCCTCCGTTGGCGGAACGTCCCCGGCTGGAGTCGCGCCCTCCACCATTCGGGCATCCGGTGGAATATGGCCCTCCAGTGATGGCCAGCGGCTCGGGACACCGCGCAGACGAATATTTTGATTGTTGGCCTCGTCGTGAACGAAGGCAGCCTGGATGCGGCGATCGGTCGCCACCCAGGCATCACTAAGAGATTTACGCCTGCCCCGCTAAAGGACCCCCCAGATCAAGACGGTTTTGTTGCCAACGGCCTCGGTCAAGGTCTGGGGACCCTTGGGTGACTCGATTGTGGTCTGTGCCATTTTGGACACGGGAGTCCAGGGTTGCCTTTTGTCGTCTTGGTTAGCGGGACAGGTTGGCCTGAAAGTGAATGACCTTTCAGGCAAGATTTGGGGAATTGGCGAACCGGCTGACACCACTGTTGAGGGAAGGACTTGGTTTGAAATCACCCTTGTGAGTTGTCCGTACCCTAAAATTGGTGCTCCTGCCCTTGTTATAACTGAACTTGGTTGGGACGAGCCACTTCGGGAAACCCTGTTGGAGGACGGTTGAGGCGCTCTAGCCTTCCTTATGGGGCCCGTCACCCCCTTTTGTTGCCCAAGGAGGGCCACTTGGTTCAATTGTTGGTGACTGATCGTCACACTAAGAACACGCATGCCGGTTGCAATGCGCTGTTGGCCATTCTGCAGCGAGAAATTTTGATTTTGTCGGCTGATCGCGTCAATGAGGCGAGGCCCTTTGCTGGCGTCGTAACGGACTTGTTGGTCCCCTTTTGTTGAAGACGTCCACCCTTCGTAATAGTAAGATTGTTAAGGCTTATTTGTGTTTGTCTGCCTGTCAACCAAGGCAGTACATTTGGAGCTGGTAACCTCCTTCTCGACAGAGGCCTTTGAGGCGACTTGGAAAGATTTGTGTCTCGCCGTGGGTTACCTTCTTTGATTAGGTCTGATTGCGGTACGAATTACAAGGGTACAAGTAACTATTTGAAGGAGGTATACGCCTTCCTTAATGAGAGCCAGGTTGACATTGGTAATAGTTTGGCCCGCCGAGGGGTCACTTGGTTGTTTGACCCGCCAGCCTGCCCCCATTGGGGGGGTATTTTTGGGGCCGCGGTGAAAGCGGCAAAGGGACGCTGGCGGAGATTGTTGGGAGACACCGTTCTCACCTTTGAGGAACTAGCTACGGTATTTGGCCGCATTGAAGCCGTGTTGAATTCGCAACCTGGTCAAGACTTCCAATTGATTAGCGGACGGGTAGGCCCGTCCGGGGGGGGTAGATGTTGCGTCCCAAATGTATTTTTGAATGATCTTTTTGGTGTGGCAACATTCTATTGTCTTTTTGATGTTGACACTTGACATAACCTTTTTCACTTTGACTTGACAGATTGACTTTGCTTGCTTGTTGGAAAATGTCCGTTCTTGGGACTTTGATTTAATTATAATTGGTAAAATATCGTTTGGAATCGCGTGTTGAAACCGATAATTGGGTCGCGAGTAACGATTAATTGGAATTTGTAATCCCATTTGACTAAAACCCTGGGATATTTTTGGATTTATCGCCGGGTTGATGTCACCGCGTGGCACGCGCATTTGTTGGAAATAAGTAGTGATAAATAGCTTCAATCCGGTGTGAGTTAGGGCTGTGATGCTGATCTGAACCGCGCCATCTGGAGACTGACGCCTTGTGACCGTTCAGAACACTTGACTTACATCACACTTTCATTTACTCACCTCATATTAACATACATACCACACTTGGGCGTGACCTAGGAAGGTCGAAGCTTGGCGAACCCAGCACAGAAGGTTAGTGGTACTGATTAGTTATTTGAATATGGTTGTAGGCCGAAGAGCCTGTAGTTTTGTTTATTGTTGTTGAAAGCAACGGTAGGGCTCCACGAACCGTGGACAGTTTCGGACACCCCAGTTATCGTTGCGCTGGCCTTTTGTAGTCCTGATCAAATAAAATTACAAAAACTGACGAGGCCGTATGAGCTTGATGCCTTTGCTTTTCCGACAAAAAATATTAGTCTAGGAATTTGCCGCGTTTTTGTTTTGTTCAAATACATAAACCTTAGAACAACAACGCATAGAAGGATAGTACGAGTGCAAAAAGTGAGGCAACTAAAACTTAGCCATTTTTGGCTAACTTTGCTCGACGAGCCGTCAGTACTCAAGGTCACATTCTGCCGAACAGAGCTCGCGAGTAAATAATTTAAAACGACCGTTTGTAGCGTAAAGGGATGTCATAGTCCTTCAGGAAAACAAAAAACGTGTAATCAAATTACATTTCACAAGTAAATACTTACATTTTATACATTATATTTAAGTAAATCGACCATCAAACAAAAATTCTAATAACCTAACTTATCACAATTCAATGTTGCTATCCGTGAGGAAAAAAATACCCATATTGATTTCTTTTGTGCTTATTTTTGTTTAAAAATATATAGTTTTGGCGGCAAATATGTATGCGTCAAACTAAACTATATTTATTTACAGCTACTACCTACAGTGTTTTATAACTAAAAGTTACTGTTAGTTCGAAGAGTGGCATCATAAAGATGACAATTTTATTGATTAAGATTTTTTTCATTTAAGTAATGTTCTCAATAATATTTTTCTATTTCATAAATACAACACAGACTTTTAATTGATATCAAACGAGATTTTTCAAGCAATTAATACATTTCTATAATATCATTATAATACATTACACATCAAACATTCTAAACGCAATAAACGATATCTCATTTCGTTTACCTTCCGTAAATATATGTCATATAAGTCATATTACATGAAAAAACATCATCTTATTTAGTTTCATAACATAAAATACTTGATTTGATCCAGCAACATAATAGTGCGTTTTCCCATTTTTGTGGTAATGGTACTGGTAATGGTATCACTGAAAGCTATATTTGTGTGCGTAGACACATTCGGCTCACGCACACAAAGAAAATAAAGTGGACACACGAAATCGCTCGTGTTTTGTTCTAGACGCCTCTTCTATGCGTTGTTGTTCTAAGACATAAACGTTAAGTTTATTTTTCGCAAATGGTACGAAAAGTAGAGTATTTTCCTCGGTGATAAAGCTGTCTTAGTCTTGGGTGAACTTAAATCCCTCGCTACACTCAGGACTCGTCTTAAATCCCTCGCTTCGCTCGTGATTTAAGTTTTTAACACCCTTGCTACGCGCGGGAGTAAACCTCGAGTCCTTCGTTACGCTCGCGATTTAAATCGTCACCCGCGACAGAAGACACTGCTTTATCCCTTTGGTTAATAATCTACTATTATTTTGCAAATTGGTTATTAAATAACACCTTTACACGTCATTTTTTTCGTAAATATTAACTAGATAAGGCCGGTGTTTCCTAACTGACTACCCTGAGAAGAAATACCGAAACAAACTCAGGGGTCCGTCTCTTTTAAAGTCCATACAATCTATACTGGTTTTATTATATGGGAACCTTGTAGGTTTCAGTCTGAGGCGATCTTTTGAAGAAAGATGCTCACAGATTTGAGTGGGCCTGTCCATACAGTGCAAGCATTTGTCAAATGGCGTATAGCTCAACTTAGAACAAGGAGCTTAAAGCCTAGGTAGGGTAGTTAGAAGCCAGAGAATTTGATATCAGTCTTGTTAACGGTTCTGATAGGTTGAGGCTAGTGTTTTACATAAAGTGGCAGCCTTTCTAACCTATAAGCTGCCACTCTATGTAAAACAATAGCACTCAGTTGTTTCTGGGTAGAGTGGAAGTCGATATCGATATAGTTGGAAAAAGGCTAAGCAGATGATATACCAGTTTATTTTAGTAGGTACTTAGTTTTAGGGTTCCGTACCCAAAGTGTAAAAACGGGATCCTATTAATAAGAATTCGCTGTCTGTCCGTCCGTCTGTCTGTCACCAGGCTGTATCTCAAGAACCGCGACAGCCAGATAATTGAAATTTTCACAAATTATGTATTTCTATAACAACAAATACTAAAAACAAAACAAAATAAATATTTAAGGGGGGCTCCCATACAACAGACATGATTTTTTGCCGTTTTTATAGAAAATGGTACGGAACCTTTCGTGCACGAGTCTGACTCGCACTTGGCCGTTTTTAAATATAAAGGAGTAGGTAGCTATGTAAACGTGGATAAAAATAAATCAATTCAATAAATGGTGAAATTGTTTCAAAGATGGTGTCTTCTCGGTATGAGAAGAGGTTTTTGGTCTGCAGTTAAACAGGATCGGCTTTGTATGTCCTCATCATGATCTTCTTACCCTTTTACCAACTGTATTAGGGTTGGCTTCCAGTCTTACTGGATGCAGCTGAGTACTAATGTTCCTCCACAACCCAGTAGCTGGGTAACACGATAAGGGGTATCGTGTTACCCAGTTACTGGGTTGTGGCAAGATCACTGTCAGATTTTCTGGTGTTTGACAACCTCCACAACCCAGTAGCTGAGTAACACGATAAGGGGTATCGTGTTACCCAGTTACTGGGTTGTGGCAAGATCACTGCCAGATTTTCTGGTGTATGACAACCTCCACAACCCAGTAGCTGGGTAACACGATAAGGGCTATCGTGCTACCCAGTTACTGGGTTGTGGCAAGATCACTGTCAGATTTTTTGGTTTTTGACAACCCGTAACTACTGACAAAGATGTATAAATGACAGCCGGAATCAACGGTTTGTGCTTTCCGAGGTACGGATGAATCTCGATTATGTTAAGACGGTCACTCATCTTCAGACTGACCTCGACAAGCGTAGCTTGACTTTGAAGAACGACCCGTGAGGCTATTATTATTTGTCATTTATGGTACAACACCGGAATCTGGGGCGAAGCTTTTAAACTATGATGGACGACTTACCTACACTTTATAATGGATTTTGTTTTGAAACCAGGCCCTGTTCCCTACATATTTCTATGTGCCTACGTTACTTTCTGAACTTATGTGGGCTTTCTCTTTACTGACACCCTTTAGGAGTATTTTAAGAGCATAATAGATTTTAATTATACTTCTATTATTAATGTGTAAGTCTGTATGTGAGTCTGTTACGCTTTCACGGCTAAACATCTGAATTGTCTCAATTTAATCAAAATAAACGATTTTGTTGAAGACTCGAGGTTAAACTTAGACTAAGTACTGTAAAGTTGACCCCTAAGAGGCTGTATGTACGATAGGGCCATGGGCCTCGGAATGCAAGTGTAACTGAAGGCGCAGGGTGGGTTTTTAGTCAGAAGAAGTCTGACCCTCCCTTCCGCGGGAGGAGCCATTTGATGATATTCTCACCCAGATAAAAAGAGGCTATAATTATGGATAAAAGTTTGTATGAAAAACCGATAGAACGTCGTAAGCTGTGCATTGTTTAATAAAATCAATGACGTCTCAACGGCTGATTGAATTTGGATATATTCTGAGACATGAGTAATCGCTTATATTAGAACATAACATATTCTTCTTATCTTTGTAGTAGCTACGTTCTGTAGGTTCGCGGGTGACATCGGGGGTACAAGGTTGTGTATAGCGGCCAAGCGCGGTAATTCTGCCCATATGCTCCCAAGGCGATAACTTATGGTGAAGGTACGCGTTTTTTCGGTATGATTTACGTGTACTCTGGTGATAATTATGAGGAACAATGTGGCGATATGTTGGTACGTCTCATTGAGATATTATGTATACGAGGGGCAGCTGAAAAGTTTTGAGCCTAACGTATTTAAAATGCTGGTAAATATGTATAAAAAATTTATTATTCAATATAGTCTCTCTCTATTTCAATACACTTCTTACATTTCTTATAAAGGGCTTTTAACCCGGTCAAAAAATATTCGCCGTTTTTGTCTTCGAAGTTTTCATTTACGGCCATCTTCATTTCTTCGTCACTGGAAAATCTCCGTCCCCGAAGGTCGTTTTTCAAACTTGAAAAGAGAAAATAATCGCTAAGAGCCAGGTCTGGACTGTAGGGTGGGTGGTTAATTTCTTCGAATCCTGTCTCAGCGAGGGCACGCCTTGCAACTCGCACAAGGTGGACGGGCGCGTTGTCTTGCAAAAACAGGACTCCTTTCGCCAGTTTGCCTGTCCGTTTCTGAACAATCACTTGATGTACCTTTGTCAACAATGCGGCATAGTAATCTCCGTTCATTGTGGTATTTTTAGGAAAGCAATCAATGAACAAAATACCTTCACAATCCCAAAAAACAGTGGCCATGAGCTTGAACGCCGATCTTTCCACTTTGAACTTCCTCGGCGGCTTTTCTCCCTTTTCTATCCACTGCATTGACTCCTGTTTTGACTCCGAATCGTTTTCTCGAATCCAGGTTTTATCGACAGTAATAAAGCGAGACAAAACATCGTCGGATTATCGCCAAAGATCTCAAAAAACTCCTGCGAAGTTGTGACTCGACGTTGCATGTCCAGTGGCGTCAGCATTTTCGGCACCCATTGCGCGAACACTTTTTTCATGTGCAGGTGATTATGCAAAATGTTTCCAATTCATGCCTTGCTAATGCCCATGGCTTCAGCTATTTGCCACAACTTGATTCACCGATCTTGTAGAACAATTTTTTTTACTTTTTCACGTTTTCTTCGGTAACGGTGGTGTTGGGGCCGACCTGGGATCATATTCGAGCGACTCCCTGCCGTGCTTGAACTCTCGGTTCCAATGTTTAACGGTCGCA
This sequence comes from Tholera decimalis, assembly GCA_943138885.2. NCBI lineage: Eukaryota > Metazoa > Arthropoda > Insecta > Lepidoptera > Noctuidae > Tholera > Tholera decimalis. The sequence goes on along the minus strand of OW964553.2, from coordinate 12,394,251 downwards.
AATGAAGGTGTAGCCTCTCCATAAACTGTTGACATCTCTTCAAATATTTCCGTCGGCGTTTTGTTCATCTTTGTTAAGAATTTTATGACAGCTCTGTACTCCAATTTCGTGCAAAGTGCGGATGACTCGGACATGGTGACGTTTATGGTTCAATTACTAAAAGCGTAATAATGCTAATGACATGAAACTTGATATATATATTTCTTGGGACACCCGCAATTAGTGGTATGATGCACAAGTAATTAGTAATACTTAAAGGTACTTAGGCTCAAAACTTTTCAGCCGCCCTGGTATAGTGATACCACGGACTACCTGCGTATTCTTCTTCTGTGGTAAATCCATCCAAAGGTTGTAAAAGATTGCTTTTAGCGATAAGACATCCCATTGTTTTGTAAGCTCTTATTGTAATTTGTTAAGGTTAGGTAAAGAGTATATTCATATAAATCTGTCTGTATAGAATTGAGGTTTTAATTTCTGATAATGTCGTAAAATTAGAACGCGGTCACTTTACACATTCATGTATTACCTGTGGCGTGCTATGTGTTCGTTTGCGTGGACATTTTGATCAACCAATCCAACGGGCATTATCGGATTATGTCAGAATTTAAGTGCTTATCTGGACTATAAAAAATTTGTATGCTGACTTAAATTTTAATTTTATTTCAACTACCCAGAACCATTCATTGCTTATTGCGATTGTTTGAAATTCAGCAATAATAATATTTGTATATTACAAAGGAAAGCTCCTCTATAACAAGACACATCAGAACACCTCACAGACACCAACATTCTTCTCTTATAATTCACCTATAAAGCCTCAGTCGAAAATGAACATGTAGACTCTTTTGAGTCACAATTGTACGAAAATATGAAAATATTTAATTATTTTAGTCGCTTCCTTTATTGTTTCCAAGCTCATCACATGCGTCAGTCCGTCAGTCCATCAGCATACGGCAGCATTCTATAGCGGCTGACTCACATGACACCTATTAATATGCTTCAATTATTGTAGGAATTATGCGAAAGAGGTGGTTGTACTACAGAAATACGACATTCTGACGTCAGCTGTTTTCGAATGTTGTACCTATTTTCATGTAGTAGTGTAGCGTAATGATTTTTACGTAGCTAGAAATAGCAAAATAGTCATAGTGGGCTTCTGAATTGAGTGGAGTTAATGTGTCGAATCGCACAGTAATGCTGAGTTTGACAAATAACCAGTTTTTCTAATCTAATCTTCATTTAAGGAATTATCTTAATCAATGGCTTCGCTATTTTTACTCACAGCGTACTGACTTAGCTAAAACAGGTACCTCCCGAAAAAGCCATGTCCGGTTAGTACTGTGGAGTTCTGCTATGCGAGCGGTCAGCCTATCGCACTGGCTGGTATAGTTTGAATTTAGACCGCAATGTTTGACATGCGAAGGAATTGTTTTAAGAAATGGACAGAGCCGGCTGGGACGCCGCGCGCCGCCAGCATAGCAAGCTCGACATCATTTTAACTTGAAAAATGTAATTAGATTAATCTTCCAAAAATGTGAACCGAATAATATAGAAAGTATAAAACCTATCGCGTTTATATTGAAATTCCCGAGTACATACATGCCTCCGTTATAGTACCTACGTCAGGAGAATGGTGAGGAATCTGTGGCGTCTCTCAAGCCACTCCTCAAAGAGGGGACTTACCGCCGCGATTTTTTTTATTGATAATAGGTTCGCATTTGACCACCATCTCACCTGATGGTAAGTGATGATGTGGTCGAAGATGGAGCACGCTTACCTAAAAATAACCTATTCACTCTTGACTTAAAGACCCCTAGGTTATAGCTATCGGGAAACACAGACTCCGGCAAGGAATTCAACTCCTTAGCCGTACGCACAATGAAATTATTCCCAAAACGTTTAGTGTGTATGGGTGGGATGTCCACCATGTAACGATGGCACATCGCCGTTTGTCTTGTAATCCGATGATGGAACGGACTTGGCGGAATTAGATTGTGTAATTCCATCGCACACTCTCCGAAATGTAACCGATAGAAATCCGAGAGACTTGCAATTCGTCGTCGATGTTCAAGGTTCTGGAGCTTTGACTCGACGACGACTCGTGTGCATCGTTGCCAATGAGTCTCTTGGCCCATTTCTTGCCCAACCCTCGGTTGCGACAGCCGCTCTTTCTATGCCGCCGTGAGATCGCGCCGGAGCTCTGTCCCCTGTGCCACGATTTGCCGCAGTAGCAGAGTTTCACCCCGGCTTAGCACCTCCACGCGCCAAATGTACACGCGTGCGAGGGCTACTGCCTCCAGATCTCATGGCAGCAATCCGGCAAGGAGGCTCGCCGCCTCACCGGAGATCGTGCGGTATCCTCGGATCATCCGGATGGCCATGACCCTCTGAGACGCAACCAGCTGCCGGACTGGTCACCGCTGTAGATTCAGCGCCCACACAGGGGCCTCATAGAGGGCCATGGACCGCACGATTTCCGCGTAGAGCCTCCGGATGTGTAGTTGGCTAATTGGACAATTACGGTGTAGGTACCCAATAAATCAACTTCACTAATAGATTGACAATTTGAGGGGTCACACAAATAAAGTACTTTTAATACGGCCCCAATAAGTTAAGTCAGTTTGTATCTATTCTGATGGGGTGATTGTGGAGAATGCTAACGTATCCGGGACACTAACTCGAAGTGGCGAAGAGAAACACCGTGTGGTTTAGTCAGTTGGAGTCTGACAGACCTCTTCGTCGAACCCAAGGCAAAAGAGATCTAAGAGGATATCTACAAAAAAAGAGTTTGTTGTTTGTGTTTGCAATAGGCAAGGAGTCACCTTAACATTCTTGGGTGGGAATATCATCAAATGACTCCCCTTGCCCTGGGTGGAGCACAAGGGAGTGTCAGACTTCTACTGACTAAAGACCTACCCTGTTCCTTTACTGCCCTTACGTTCGGGTTCGGCTCAGTCACCTAGCGTGACCTAATTTGTTAGCAAGTTTTCATTCTCAAAGATTGTATATAACATGAATTTACATTCGATTATTTAGTCCTACATAATACTTGTCAAGCTAATTTGACGCACGACATAATTACTAAGGCCACGCCCTATACGCAATATATGGCTCAGTCCTTGTAACACACGTTAATAAATTGCTCTCTTAGGAGTTATTTTGTTATGTTTAGGCTTAACAGCGTTGTAGTGTAGCATACGTAGCATACCCTTCACTTTGATAACCAACCGCTCATACAATGCACAAAGGAATATTATTATAAATTCTATAAATTAAATATAATGTAAACAGACATACGAGACTCGTGCCCTGAGAGCGCGCTCACACAGTGACCACTGTTTAATTTAATACACTGTTTAACTAAATAGTGCAAACCAAAAGCACTAAAATAGTACTCAACCATAAGCACGAAAGTAGTATTAGACAGAGAACCACTTATTGTCGTGTACAGGACAATTAATCCTTTAGTGTATTTTGGTTTTTAGGGTTCCGTACCCAAAAGGTTACCCGGAATCCTATTACTAAAGTTAAAGCTAAATTAAAGTTTTGAAAGTCCTCCCAAAGGTTGTCTGGAAAATATCGCTTTCAGCGATAAGACCGCCATTGTTACCACAGAATTATTGTTAATAATATTATTATTATTAGGTATAAGTATATAATATATTGGTAAAACGGTGTGTTTAAATTTTGGTGAACAATAAAGTATATTCTATAGAATCTATCTATCTACTAAGTATGTGTATCTGTATCTCGTGAACCGAAGTAGGTTGACAGTTGAAATATCAAAAGAGTTTGTACATATTCTGTTGTTGATATGAGAGTAATAATAAAAACCTCAGAACAAATAAAAACCGATACAATACAAACTTGTTTTCTTTTTCAGTTCATAAACTAAAATGAGTCAGACTAGCAAAGGAAGAGTTTCATACCATAGTATGGGACTCTTCCGTTGCTAGTGTGACTGTCTATCACGCCTATTTAATATCAAAATATTATATTTAATTTTAAACGCTGCACATGGTGTCAGGCCACTTACAAACTCATAAATTGTCCTTTCGGGTCGGTCGTCAATTTAAAGTATATTGTACAAAATTCCTAAAAAACCGACTTCCATAGCAAAACACTACAAAGCCAAAAATAATTTTAATTTCGGTAGTCGGTGTTATTGGTTTTGTATTTTCTTTTTTTTCACACCGCCTTCCGAAATTAAAATTATTTTTGGCTTTGTAGTGTTTTGCTATGGAAGTCGGTTTTATTTTTTTGCAAAAAAGTTTTTATTTTCGCGCTTTTTAGTGGGTCAATTTGTAATTAATCTAGCTATAAAAGCCAAAATGTCAACTACAAAAAAATAAAAACGCGCGAACAAAAAACACAATATAGAGTAACCGAAAAGATCATCAATGTAAATATTTTTTTTAGACTTTTGTTGATTTTTCAGAAACGGCTTGTTCGATGTCGATAAAATTTTCATGGGACTATTTGGGAAGTATACCCTTTCCAACAAAAAAATAATTTTTCAAATCGGTTGGCGAGCGACGGAGCTATGCCCGAACAAACATAAAAAAAAAAAACAAAGAAACAAACATCCGAATTGAGAACCTCCTCCTTTTTCAGAAGTCGGTTAAAAACAGTAAAATATCAGATTTCCAATAGCAACTTACAATACGCGGGCCACATCTGGTAACGATAACTGACGCTTGGACAAAACCCAATCGGACCCTTAAAACACACAAAAACTAATACAAAAGCTGTGAAAATGTGAGAACACAGCCATCATGGTATTTTTAGGGATTCCTGGAGGAAGGCTGGCTCGACCTCATGACGAAGGCAGTTCGTGTGGGGATTAGCTTGGAACCACGGTAGAGGCAGGTCGACTTAGAATCGCTTTAGGGCCTGGTTGTCATCGACCATTCAGTAGGCTTAGTGCCGAAGTGTTAAAGTCCCTTTGTAACTCGTAGGAGAGAAAGTATTACTTACTAAGTTAGATGTAATTTAGACTAAGCTAGTAATAACAGTGTGTGTGTGTGTGTGTTTGTGTTGGTGTGACTGGGTGAGTCTTTAATTATAATTATTCCATAGGTTGCTGTATCGCAGATAACCCTTTTAATAACCATTTATTCCAGCTTGGCGAAACTTTGTACCTACTTATCTCCTAATCCGTACCTTGCGGATAATTGTCATTTAGTGTTTGGTTTTAGGGAAACGGTGAAGGCCTCTCCAACCACATAGCATATCCTCATTCACACTACACTATAAATATAGCAACTCATTCGACTATCGACTACTGACTATTGTTTACTCTTAATTGACGCAACATATTCGCAGGAGGCAGAACCGTTATTCACAGCTCAGTAGGCTCCATGGGCGACCCATTATTATGGGATTGTAGGACAACCAATCACTGCTGATGATTACTGCTTCCTATATGGTCTAGCTTAGAGTACCTTGTGTAGGGCTTGTTGGACGCACATCTCTGGGAGAGGGGTAGGAATCAGCCGGTAGGCTTCACATAGCACCCGAATGGATCGTCCTATGGACGCTAGATCCTTTCTGTGTCTCGTTAAACCCAAAAAAAACCCGTCTATGGTATGCCATTAGGTATAACCTACGTTTGCACGCGTATAAGCTACATAACATTATACTTGTCTTCCTAGATGGCAGTGGACTTCGTAGTACTCTGTCTTAGTATTCTGGAAGACATTTATTGAGAGTTTAGGGAACGTGTTCTGTTAGAATGGCCCTTTTTTGTCAGGTGGGAAAATCATCGAATGACTTCTCCCGCTCTGGGTTAATTTAAGTGGGAGGGTGTGTCAGACTTCTACTGACTGTATAACATAACGTGGATTTAAATAATGAATTATTAAGAGCAAGCGTGGTACTCCTGGCACAACCCTCACTTTATTTAATACACTAAGCTAGTTATCTAGAGTTCTTCTAACTAAATGAACAGATACGTGCTGAGAAGTTTGTTTCTCCACTTCTTCTCTTCAGCTCAAACACTAGGAAGTGGTGACGGGTGGATGTTTTAGGCTGTCCATAGGCTTTCAAGAGAGTTGGAATCCTTAACTCTAATAACTTCTTGAGTAAATGGCTCTCGACTATGTTACCTAATTGATTTAGTATTAATTCTTGAATATAATTATTATATACTTCATCTGCGACCACTAATGTCTTTACTATCACTGTGTCTTGCAGAAGTACTTGTTTCTCTGAGTACAGATGCGAGATAACGTGTGAGTAACCGACGGTTTCTCACAAGATCTTTTATTAATTACAGTAATTTATTCAGCGTTCCTTAATTATATTTTATCTTTCTAAACCCAATCAATATTTCATAACCATGAATTCCTAAGTATATTTACTGTTTCAATCCCTTCCTTGCCGTAACATGATCATAAGGAATTAGTATTAGGCCGTTCGCGCACTGCGTTGCGTTTTGGAAACGCAAAATCTGTGAAGTATAGAGTGTCATAGAAGTGCGCGCACTGCGGTGGGATAAACGCGTGCGGTAGAGTCACCGGTGGCCCTGCGCTGCAAAATTGCGGTCAATCTACCGCAAATATTTTGTATCGCATAGGAATGTATGTAGTACTGCGCACTGCGGTGAAAAAAACGCATGTTTTGTCTGATAATGTTGCCATACATACAGATTTCTTTGTATTTATACATATTTTTAATATGTGATACAGATTAGCACTCGATACAAATTTCACACTGTATTGATAAAATTAACTGTTACAATTAAAATAGAACTTAGCAAAATAAATTACCATTGTACGAATCTATTCTTTATGGTTATTTTTTAATTAAGTATTTGTATTATAGAGCTTACATTGCAAGTACTACGTCAATAGATACCTACGTTAAAATAATGTACTACGGAAATGTATATATCATAAAAAGGCCTACAAAAAGTCCGCGATAGCATATATCTATCTCATATGGTTGACTCACAGTAACCATTTTTATCTCTAAATAATCAATTTAAAATATTACCTATTAGCGAAAGGTAATTTCTCCTAATAAATACTAATACTTATCCAAATAAGTATACTATTTACCTTGGTCATTTGATGTAGATCAAAAATTGCCCTTTACTTTTTTCATTAAATGTTTAGAAGTTATCACAGATTTAAAATTACGCAGCCAAGAAATTCATTGCAGCGAAACGGCTGGCACAAGTCTGATTCAATATGAAACTTTTTTTATATATATTTTAAATTAAATGATAGTTAAACGCACTATTTGTAATGACGTACTATCACTGTCGAAGAAAACAGTTGTTAAGGACCCCGTGCAAAGCCAGGCCAGGCCGCTAGTATATAGGTTTTTTCATAAATGTAAACTAGATAAGGCCGGTTTTTCCCTGAGAAAAACTTTTTTGAATAAGAACGTATATATCTTACGAAAACTTAGTAAGTTGGATTGTAATTTATCTAGCTCCAATAGCCAGACAGAATGACAACTTTTATTAATAATATAAAATTAAATAAAAGTTTGTACCAATGATATTAATTATTTACGTATTTTAAGGTACGTGCGACACTACGAATGCGAGAGTTTTAGATAGCACATAACAATCTTTGACGGATTTCCTGAGCACAGCAAATTAACGTTGTTTATGAAAAAATTAAAAATAACTATAAAGAACAGAGTCATACAATGGTGTGTGTAACGTAATAAATGCGGTATCTAGGTAATTTATTTTGCCAAGTTCTGTCTTTAGTTGTAACAGTTAATTTTATCAATACAGTGTGAAATTTGTATAAAAATCTGTATCGAGTGCTAATCTGAATCACACATTGAAAATATCTATAATTACGAAGAAATCTGTATGTATGGCAACATTGTCAGACAAAAGGTGCGTTTTTCTCGCCGCAGTGCGCGCACCTAAGATTGCGGTTATTCTACCGGTGCGGCAGAATAACCGCAATTGCGGCTACCGCAAGGCGGTGCGCGCGATTAGTGCGGCCTTATAATAATTACTTCTTCACACTTTTGGAATTCACTCCATAGTCGGCGTTAGAGTGACCAGTATGGTGACGAGCTCTATCGGGCCGTGCGGATGGCGGAGCGTGGCCATTTCCCCTTCGGGGGAAACTGACCCCAAAACCCCAAAAAAATATTTTTTTTATCGTCCTAGGGTATTTTAGGAACAGTCACGCTAGTCTGACTTGCACTTGACCGGTTTTCTTTATTGGAGGAAAATGCCGTTCAAAAATCAAACGCTAAAATAATGCTATTATTTAAAATATAAGTAAAACATAAAATTTATTTAATGATGAAATAATGAAAATGCTAAAGACGTAAATACACAATCACAAAGTATTTAACAGTTAAATTACACAGATATAATGCTCAACGTTATTCATGACTAGATTTGAGAATCTCTGCACAATTGTATTAAACAAGCAATTTAAAAATCTAAACAATAATGTGTATTGCCATTTCATAATTATTAGCATGAAGTAAAAATTCTATGCAAACAAAAATACATGTGATATATATAGATCACATGTGTGACTGTCGAATTTCAATCACGGCAGGGATTTAGGGGTGAGGCGCATCGCAACGCTTTCAACCCCTTCGTACGCAAACAGGGTGTATTATACCCACCCATAGTACCTATGTATGTATGCATTACCTGTAGACTTCCGCGAAAACAGATTGCTATTTCTGGTAGCCGATATTTAGCTGACTAGTATGTACTGTGGCTTTTGTATGTATTCAATCTATTGTATACTCGTACTATTCAAAGTTTCAAAGCTAGTTTGTAACGATAGGATTCATTAAATTTGTGATTTCAATTATATTTATATTATCAACATAAGTATATTTCATTGGTATTATAGTTTTTTTTTGGGCCAGCAAAAAATATCACATTCGCGTGGGAGGGTTTTCCCGCGTAAAATCCTGATCCCGTGGGAATTTCGGGATATAAAGAAGCCTATGTGTCATTCCAGGATGTAAACTATCTACTTGCCAAATTTCATTCAGGTCCGTTCAGTAGTTTTTGCGTGAAAGAGTAACAAACATCCATCCATCCTCACAAACTTTCACATCATTATAATATTAGTAAGAAGTAAGATAAGAAGTAAGATTTTATACGGAACCCTTTGCGCGCGTGCCTAACTCGACTCACTGCATCGTACTTCTTCTATACATACGTAGATGGTTAGGCTGTGCGTTATCTAAGCAGTGATGTTAGGAAAATTAAATAAGTAGAAGTGGGACCTATCCTTAGGTATTTTCGCAGTAAAAGTGTTAGGCGTTTGATTACTATACTATCAAACTCTTTTTATCACCTAGATAAACAGATAAGAACTTTATCCAACAGTGGACAAAACTTGATTAATTTTTTTGAATGTTGTCGGTAATCTTTAGTGATCAATGAACTAAAAGAATGAATGGAAAATGAAATGTAGGTAGCTAAAGTTTATACCCCATGGGGCACATTGGGTACGATATAATGTTTCCCTCAGGGAAAGCTATTTTCAACACTGCCACATTATATGCATAATTTATATAAGTTTTGAACTCGTTACACAAAAATGCTTTCTATTTCAGGAAATAGAAGCAGCGTTGGCGAAAAGTGTAATTATACCATCCTATCACGTTTGTAATTCCCAAACGCCGTTAATGTTGTCCCTTGTTGTAATAAGGGGCGGCGATATTGCCATCAACCGGACAAGACTAGAAACTCTGGACTGCTACTGAGAAATTAAATGTAACAAAAAACAGTAATTTTTGCCCAATCCGAGAATGGAATCCAGGGTTGCGGGAATGCCTTACGGGGTTGCGCGAATGGTCTAACGAGATACGCTTCGGCAGTTACGCTTGCAATCATTAGATAACATGCTAGTTATTTAAAAAATCTAACCATGTTATTGGTTTATTTAATGATTTAGCGGATTGCATTGAGAATACCAGTGGTTCACACTGGAATCCTCAATACAATTTCATAATCCTCGGTTCACTCATGACTTAAACTTACAGTAGAACATTGACGCCTAAGTCACAGGGTCCCCCCTAGTTTAGGAGGCAGGATTTTCACTATTTGGTTGCGGGAATGTTGTAACGAGATATCGCGGCCCCGGAACTTAAGGGCAGCTGAAGGAACAGGGTGGGATTTTAGTCAGTGGAAGTCTGACACATCCTTCCGCTTAACCCAGAGCGGGAGAAGTCATTCGATGATTTTCCCACCCGGCAAAAAATAAAGTTTTCACTATTTATGCAGCCTTATTTCCCAAAAATCAATATTCCTGTGTGTTTAGTATAAGCTTTGTATATAGTTGAGGTTTTTGTGTTAGTAACCTTATTTTTAATTATTCAAACTGGAGACTCCCTTACTTAGGGTTACCAGATGACAGGAATTTTCCTGACATGTCCGGAATTTCAGCTCTCTGTCAGGGAAACAGGGAAAGTTGGAAATTTTCAGGAATTAAAAAAATAGAGAAAAGTAAGCCTTTTCGTTATAAAATAAATGCTTGCCACACAAATACGCACAACACTAGTAAACTTAGCACCGTTTGCAAGAGTACTGAACTACTAATTGACTCGCTCAGTCGCGCCGCGAGTTTATAAAATAATATAAGTTTCTGCTAAAATGTCAGGAAAATTATTGCCGAAACAAGGGTTTTTTCAGGAAAACTTATTTTTCGGATCTGGTAACCCTACGGCCTTACTCTATTAAGGAGTAATTTTTTGGAATTCTGCATTACGGGCGGGGTTACACAATAAGTCCCTGCCCGCTTTATCCCACTTCTGATATGTAGTACTATCTAATTTGTACATTAAAATAAAATTGCAGCATCTTTTTTATTGATGTGAACTTGTACCATCCCAAGTCCCTTAGCCTCCATGAACGGAACTAAATTGCGAGTGGTTGTCACTGTAACCCCAAGAAGTTCGATGTGATCAGTTATCGGCACGGTTACATCACAGAAAGATGGAGCCGGTTGGAAATTACTCCTTTTTGCCGAAAAATAACAATAATTCATGTATTTATTGATGCTACAGAGGCTTACTTGTAACACTTAATTCATAGGGGTTAGTAAAATACACAGTTCTAGCAACAGGCTATTGTCTGACGCACCAAGATATTCATGAAAAGATTCATAAAAGGTACACCTGTTCTGCTTGTCAGTTCAAATTAACTGTGTTTTCTCAATTGCTTATATGTAGTTATTTACCCGACACTTGTGTCCTTCAGTCTGTCTGTCTGTTTGATCGGGTCAATCTCTGGAACGACTGATTTTAATGAGATTTTCACTTGGTTAAAGGACAAGATATGGCCTGCTTTTAATCTCGGAGTTCACACGGGAAAACGTTCCTGTTTTTCACGTGGGAAACTAAGGGTAGAGCTATAAATAAGGCAATAGGAAAAGTCCAGATTATGATTTGGGTATAAACTCGGAGTTCCTTTTGGCGATGAATTTGAATAAAAGTGCGAAATATATCACGCAGTTTTGCCAACATCGATTCAGATTGTAGAGCACCAATACATCTGTCTTCTATTGTTGTTTTGACCAACAGCTAATTATTTCATTATTGATAATATTATTTACGTCATAAATAAATACATAGGTATCTATTCCAAGTTCTTGCCAATGTTTACATCACTGATTGCCAGTTATCGCTAATATACAAAGATAGGAAAACAACGCACTATTATCATAAAAAAATTATGAAACTCTGATAGTGAATTATTGCATTTAGTGACTGGTGTACGTAGTTACTACATAGTCTATTGATTGGTAACTTAAAATTGTGTTTTAAATAGTTTAAAAAAATAATTATTTTTCGTTGAAAATAGATACCTAGTGATAATGGATAACAATAATTGCTTTGCTTACGCACATGGTTTATATAAATTTCTATTTGTTTTTTTAATATGTAATTTATGTATCTACAAGTGTGCACTCTTTATTCCAATGGGGAGTTTGCATAAACAAAAGTAAATAGTGTACAGGCAAGTTATAGAAAATTCCGTTATTGGCGTTTGACGTCACGACATTAATTTTTTTTTTAACGTGGTAAAATTATCATATAAGTCTTCCCACCCCGGGCAGGGTGGGAGGGACCGTCAGACTTTTACTGACTAAAATCCACGGTGTTCCTTCAATAACCCTTTACGTACCGGGGTCACGGTAATAGGATAAGTCCCACGACCCCGGCAGGCTTCGGCCCTCTGCAGAGGGGGCCTCGTCATGTTGCTGACGCTCTTTGAGGCGCGCGTGGAGCACAACGCGCCGCGCCGTCGACCCGGGCATGGTCCATGGTCGGACAGCGAGTTGCCCTTAAAGCCCGATTTACACTTCAACAAGTACAGTAGCGAGTTAAGAACTCAGACAGTTAAGTAATAAGTAGTAAGTTGTAAGTAGCGTCCAAACGTAGGCGAGTGAGTAGTCATAAGTTGCCCGAGAAGAAGAAAAGAAAATAACACGTGTACGCGGCCGCAACCTACAAATTTATGGACTGTACTAGGGATGTGAAATAATAATCGATTATGGAAATAATCGATTAAAAATCGATTTTTATCAAAAGAAAAATCGATTAATATAACAAAATCGATTATTTTCTTAAGAAAAATCGATCCCGGCTCATTTCCCCGAAATGCTGGCCAGTTTTGACTGTAAGAATATTCATGCTATCCTAGTTTCCGAATCATGGTTAAAACCTTGCCTTCCATCTTCTTCTTACTCTCTTCCAGGTTTTCAACTTATCAGGAATGACCGCGCTGTCGGTGGTGGTGGCGGGGTGGCCATTTATCTTCGTAATTATATTCCCTTTTCTATTGTTAACATGTCCGCACAGCCACCCCCTCCGAACGCAGGTGAACATTTTTTCCTTGAAGTTGAACTCCACCACTCTAAAATTCTCCTTGGAGTCTACTACAGCCCTTCTCTTCGAATTAATTTCTTTTCTTCCTTGGAGCGTATTTTAGAAAATTTAATTCCCTCTTACAGTCATAGTATAATAATGGGTGACTTTAATACGTGCCTCCTTAAAAAAGACACTCGTTCCAATTCTCTCTTTCATATCGTAGAATCAACCAATCTCTCCATTCTTGATCTTGGTGCCACTCACCATTTTCCTAACGCAGTTCCTTCCTTGCTTGATCTAATTTTTGTCTCATCTCTTAGTCACGTCGCTAAGCACGGTCAATGCTCAGCAGACGCCTTTTCCTACTATGACCTAATTTTCACATCCTATAAAATTCGCCCCCCTAAGCATAAGTCCAAAACTATTCTGCTTCGCAATTTTGATGGGATGAACATTGATTGTCTTCGAGAGGATGCCAACAACATTGACTGGACGCCTCTGGTTGATTCGTCATCAGTCGACGAACAGGTTGATTTTTTGACTACTGCACTAATTCAGCTTTATGACAGACATGGACCTATTCGAGCTGTGAGGGTTAAGCATCTTCCGGCGCCTTGGCTGACGGATGAAATAAAACTTTTAATCCATAAAAAAGCAGCGGCGAAATTTAAGTTTAAAGTTAGACCTAGTGACGCCAACAGGGAGAAATTTATCTCGATTAGAAATCACTGCAGCAAGGTGTGTAGAAATGCAAAACGCCAACATATCCATAATTCGGTTCAGAGCAGTGATCCAGCTAAGGTCTGGAAATTTCTCAAAACATTAGGTATCGGGAAAAAGTCTCATGAAACGATTCCTAAAGACATTGAATTAAACTCACTTAATAGTCATTTTTCTACTTCGCCATCAATAGATAGGGCTACTAAAACTGCTACTTTAAGTTATCTTTCTAAACTTCCGATACCTGATTATTCTCCTTTTGTCATACGTCAATTTACTGCTTGTGATGTTAAAAGGAGTGTTATGTCGATTACGTCCAGCGCTGTGGGTAGTGACTGTGTCAGCCGTAAGATGATCATTCCCATCCTTGATAACGTTCTTCCGTTCATTCTATACATCCTAAATTTCTCAATTTCTAGTAGTGTCTTTCCACAAGCCTGGAAAGACGCCCAAATTATCCCTTTACCCAAAAAAACTCGTCCTGCATCTTTTTCTGACTACCGACCTATTTCTATTCTCCCATTCCTATCCAAAGTCCTTGAAAAGCTTGTCCACCAACAACTTAGCTCGTTCCTTTCTAAGTACAATCTTCTGAATCCCTTCCAATCTGGTTTTCGTCCTGGTCACAGCACTACTTCTGCACTCGTACATATTTCGGACGATATAAGGTCTGGCATGGAGATGGGGAAGTTAACTGTACTTGCACTACTAGACAGTTGACTTCGACATTTTGCTTGGCATTCTCCGCTCGTTTAACATATCTCCATCGGTAATTGACTGGTTTCGTAGTTACCTGTTTGGTCGTCGGCAGCGTATTTCCATTGAGGACTCCTTTTCTTCTTGGTGTGATACCTCTGCCGGTGTGCCACAGGGTGGCGTTTTATCTCCTTTACTTTTCGTACTTTTTATAAATGCTATCACTCAACGACTATCTTCTTTCTACCACTTGTATGCTGATGATCTCCAAATTTACACCCAAGCTCCACTCGTAGAGTTAGCTGATGCCATTAAAGCTATTAATATGGACCTTGCTCGAATTGGTGACTGGAGCGCTGAGTTTGGGCTGAAAATCAACCCTGCTAAGACTCAGGTTATTGTTGTTGGTAGTTCTCGTACTATCTCCAGGATTGATTGGACGGCACTTCCCCAGGTTTCTTTCAATAACACCGTCATACCTTTCAGTCATACTGTGAAGAACCTAGGAATACACATTGACGATACCCTTTCTTGGACTAAACAATTACAGGAAGTTAGTCGTAAAGTATTTGCGTCTGCAGGCTCCTTGAGACGCCTTCGTAATTTTCTTCCCATCTCCACTAAAATTGCAATTGCACAAACTCTCCTTCTCCCTATTCTGGACTATGCTGATGCCAGCTATCTCGACTTGACCCAAAACCAATTGGACAAGCTAGAGCGTCTTCAAAATCTCTGTATCAGGTTTATATTTGGCTTGCGCAAATATGACCACGTTTCTGATTTCCGTGCTCAGCTCAAATGGCTTCCTATTAGGTTTCGCCGGAATCTTCACTTACTTTCTCTACTTTATAATGTGTTATTTAATCCTTTCACTCCTTTCTATCTTAAGGAACGTTTTCAGTTCCTCTGTGACACACATTCTAGATCCTTGAGATCATCGGAAAATCTAGAGTTGAGTATTCGTATGCATTCCACTTCTTTCTTTGACAAATCTTTTACCATACAAGCAGCTCGTTTGTGGAATGCATTACCCATAGATGTGAGGCGTGCTCAAACGCTACCAGCGTTCAAAAGAATGGTGAAGGAGCATTACCTCTCCCTATAACTTTTCCCCTTCTTTCTCAATTATACATGTAATATTTATTAGTATATAATTTTGGTATTGTATGTATTTTATATTATTATGTTCAATTATATGTTTGTACACTGACAGCCCTTAATCTGTCTCCTTTAAGTTTGTCCATCCAAAGGTTGTCTGTAAGAGATCGCCCTGTGCGATAAGACCGCCCATTGTACACTAGTTTAATTTTTTTGTATCTATAGAAATATTGTAAGGTGTACAATAAAGTATATAATAAATAAATAAATAAATAAATAAATAAATATTTATTAATCGATTTTTCATGCTAAATATATAATCGATTAATTAAAAGTCGATTTTTTATGTACAATGTTACATCCCTAGTAGGGATGTGAAATAATAATCGATTATGGAAATAATCGATTAAAAATCGATTTTTATCAAAAGAAAAACCGATTAATATAACAAAATCAATTATTTTCTTAAGAAAAATCGATTATTTATTAATCGATTTTTCATGCGAAATATATAATAGATTAATTAAAAATCGATTTTTTATGTACAATGTCACATCCCTATACTGTACTAAACTCGCCCATCTACATGCCAGCCAGTTAAGTTGGAGGGGTGCGGGAGACGCGAGAGAGGGGGCTACTTCGCACTGGACTCGCCGAAAAATAGGATCGCGGTCTAGTTAGCTCAACTTAATCAACAACTTACTACTTAACTCGCTTTTACCGTTCAAACTACATTAACAACTTAACTCGCCAATGACGCAAGTTAGAAGTGTAAATCGGGCTTTACTCGCTGTCCGCATGCCCGCGCCTACGGTGGCCGGAGATCGTCAGCCGACGTCCGACGCCGTGGGCGTCTACCACTGCGGATGGGCTGGAGGGAGAACGCCATCCTCTCCCTCACGCGGCCCGCCTCCTCCTTCGGAAGCATGACTGCTTCGCAGAAGGAGGCGACCGCTTCCCACTCCCTCTCGCCCCGCAGCATGGCCTCGACCAATGCCGGGCGCGAGAGGTCTCCGCCTATCGCCGCCGTGAGGACTCGTCGGTGCTCTGCCCAGGCGGGGCAGTCTTGCACCGTGTGCTCTACGGTGTCCTCAGGGCGACCCTCGCAGTGGTGACACCCAGGCGTTTCCTCCTTTCCCATCAGACACAGGTACCTCCCGAAACTTCCGTGTCCGGTGAGGACCTGCGTCATGCGGTAGGTCAGGACGCCGTGACGCCGATCTAGCCACTCCTCAAAGAGGGGTCTTACCGCCGCAATTGCGGCGTGCCCGACGTCACGACTTTAAGGGTGTGTTTTCACCAGAGATGTGCGATGGAAATGTGTCGTGCGAGGATGTCTAGCTGTGCTGTGAAAATTTGTGGGCGCTTCCACCAAAGCAGTGCGATGAAAATGTGCCTAAGAGGATGTGTGGCGGAGCTGTAAAAATGCGCATTAATATGTGGTGCAAGGATGCGCAAACTTCGCAACACATCCTTCTCAACACACATTCCTCGCAACACATCCCTCGCAACACATCTCTCGCACACATCCCTCGCACACATCCCTCGCTTGTTTTGTATGCGCAAAAATCTAGCTCCGCTGAGCCGTTTCCACCAGAGCTGTGCTGACCGAGGCGAGGCAAATGAAGCGATTCTATCGGTTCTTTACAAACACATCCTTCGCTACGCATCCTCGCACATCTCTGGTGGAAACGCAGCCTTATTGTCAAAGGTAGTAGACATAACAGAGATTTGATGTTAAACGTTGACAACATCTATTTGGGTAGGCAATAACACTCGACCGAAGTTTTTCTCTCTTAATAGGTGAAAAAACACATTCGCACTGCTAATTCAAAACTGAGTAATATCAGTTACACATAGTGATACACAGGGCATGGTACATGGTAAGAATATGATTAATTAAACCTTTGTCTTCCATGGGGTCCTGGTCTTTCACACCCTTGAAAAATATATCTGACATGCAGATTTCGTCAAGACTAAGAATACTTTACTTTACTAAGAAGGCTTTCTACCCTTTTTTTTTTCAAATTACTCCTTCCGCTATGAGTGGAGACATTTAAAATAGTTATTTTAATTTTCAGTTACAAGATGTGACCTTTAATCTATAGTAAATAAATCAAATTGAAGTGTCTGTCACTGATTTCAAAATAAATGTGTTTTCTCAAGCGCTTATACTAATTTACACGATACTTAACAAAAACAACTTTTTAATTTTTTTGTGTATGTCTGTTCTTCGATTGGTATAGTGTCTGTTTTTTTATTTGCCCGGGCTAATATCTGAAACAGCTGAACTGATGTAATGGGATTATCACTGGAAGATAGATTAGGTTATAGGGCAATACGAGTATAAAGGCTTTGTGTCCAGGAATTCCCTCGAAATCAACACAGTTGCAGGCATAGCTAGTGTAAGGATAACTGAACAAGCCAAATTTCGAGTTGTTACAGTTTAGATCTAGCGGTGCGAATGTGTCTTTTTACGAATTCGTAGCTCGATTTCGTAACTGTTGGTATAAAGGTCAGGGTTCAGTCAACGTCTCATTATAAGGGTGTGATCGAGTCACGCACACTAACAGAAGATAATTACGCAGGAATACAAGTAAATACATACCTACAAATACATAGAACTTTTGGGGGCTGAGGCAAAAAGTACTTTTTATGTAAGTACTAGTGTTTCGGTTTCGGTTACGGCCAAGTTTCGGCCAAAAATCGTGTTTCGGCCGAAGTTTCGGTATCGGCCACAAATCGGCCAAACCTTTCGGCCAGCCGAAACTTGCATTCGAGATTTCTCGGGTTACGTTTAGCTGTTTTCGGCTTCGCAAGCAAGCATTTCATTCTTAGCCGCTTGAACTTCAATGGAACCACGTATCGCCTTCTGGCAGTCTACTTCTGGCATGTCACATTTTTGTTTTCGTGCTTTGTAAACAACGGTAAGCCACAAATTGGTACCCACACGAAATATTTATTATTAATGATATTCTGTCTTAGTATGAATTTCAAAACTGCGTCTAACATAACCGAAAGTTTGTGAGGATGGATGGATGGATGCAAAAACAACTGACCGGATTTCGATGAAACCTTACAGTAATATAAGTTATACATCGGAGACATAGGCGACAATTTAAAAAGGTTTTGGGTAATTTGGCCATATATAATGATAAGTTTAGTACTTAAGTCGGAGAGAATCCTGTCCTCTGAGAGATATCTTAGCGTGTTGCACATATATAAGTCCGCAAGCATATGTTTATCTTTTAAGATAAACATTTTTTTTACGGTAATCAAAGTTTTTATAAATCAATCTAAAACTAAAGTACAAAATATTTTTTGTATTCATTCAGTATTTTAATTCTATTCTGTCTTTGCATAAGCCTGACAGAACGCTGGATGAAAATTGGTGATCGCGATCTTCAGTCATGAAGGGTCCGCCACAGAGAGACAAGTCTTTGACTAGGTCGTCGGTCGGAGAAGAAACGCTTGCCTAGAAGTAACCTATTCAGTCTTGACATGAAGAACTCTAGGTTATCAGGAAAGACATGACTCCGGTAGAGAATTCACTCCTTAGCTGTAGGCACAACGAAAGTACTCACAAAACGTTTTGTACGTGTGGGTGGGATGTCTACCATGTATCGATGGCGCATCGCCGTTTGTCTTGTAGTCCCATGATGATGGAACGGGCTTGGTAGAATTAGATTGTGCAATTCTATCGCACACTCTCTGAAATGTAACCCCTAGAAAACCGACGACAGGCGCAATACTCATCACCGATTTCAAGGATCTGGAGTTTTTACTACGAATACTTCGTTGCCAATGAGCCTCTAGGGTGGTGTTCGACAGTCTCAAGCGTGTCAAGTTGGTATTTGGCAGAACCCGTCCTATAGATGAGAGGAGCACTCCATATACGATTGAACTTGCTGTTGGAACTTGTAGCTAATAGTTATAAAGACGTTAACTGTTTTTTTTTTTGGTCAAAAATATAATGTTAACATAAATAGCCATGGTTATATATAACCTTAATATATTTATTTTAACATTTTCTTTTTTCACAGTTTCTTTGTGAAATTGCGGATTTACGGATGATGATAAACATTAGATCTACCAAGTATCTATGGTAACTTGCAGTACGTCTGGTAGACCGGTAGTGAAACAGAGATGGAGGGATTAGGTCGGGCAGCTCCTGCACACACACTTCAAATCTACAATCTGTAGAAGACTGACAGACAAGCAACGTTTCGCCGATGAGCCAGGCTGTGATGTTTGCCTGCTCACTTGCTTACCTTGTATCACTTGTAGACATTTTAGTCACCTTTTTTATTATGAGTATGGCATCTGCTATTATATATTTTTTTAGCTTAGCTTAGCGTTGTTTCGTAATTGATTATTACGTAGCAACTGATAATTTTCTACCAAATATGATTTGGTTTCAATAAGATACTCAATAAAATACCGGTAATGAGAATAAGACTTTAAAAAATCAAATATTTAAGTAGTTTAGTGCTACTACTTAAATATATCTAATTCTTAGAATAACAACGCATAGAAGGATAGTACGAGTGCAAAAAGTGAGGCAACTAAAACTTAGCCATTTTTGGCTAACTTTGCTCGACGAGCCGTCAGTATTCAAGGTCACATTCTGCCGAACAGAGCTCGCGAGTAAATAATTTAAAACGACCGTTTGTAGCGTAAAGGGATGTCATAGTCCTTCAGGAAAACAAAAAACGTGTAATCAAATTACATTTCACAAGTAAATACTTACATTTTATACATTATATTTAAGTAAATCGACCATCAAACAAAAATTCTAATAACCTAACTTATCACAATTCAATGTTGCTATCCGTGAGGAAAAAATACCCATATTGATTTCTTTTGTGCTTATTTTTGTTTAAAAAAATATAGTTTTGGCGGCAATTATGTATGCGTCAAACTAAACTATATTTATTTACAGCTACTACCTACAGTGTTTTATAGTGGCATCATAAAGATGACAATTTTATTGATTAAGATTTTTTTCATTTAAGTCATGTTCTCAATAATATTTTTTTCATAAATTATTTCATAAATACAACACATACTTTTAATTGATATCAAACGAGATTTTTCAAGCAATTAATACATTTCTATAATATCATTATAACACATTACACATCAAACATTCTAAACGCAATAAACGATATCTCATTTCGTTTACCTTCCGTAAATATATGTCATATAAGTCATATTACATGAAAAAACATCATCTTATTTAGTTTCATAACATAAAATACTTGATTTGATCCAGCAACATAATAGTGCATTTTCCCATTTTTGTTTGAAGAACGTAGACACATTCGGCTCACGCACACAAAGAAAATAAAGTGGACACACGAAATCGCTCGTGTTTTGTTCTAGACGCCTCTTCTATGCGTTGTTATTCTAAGATCTAATTACACAAATCAACTATAGCGTTTCATTTTAAGTAACCCTATTAATCTGTAATATAAGCATACATTGTAACAGGTAAGATGTCCAACTGCTATTATAAGTCTGTAAACCTTTCCTGGAATCGTGCGAATGGTCTCATTTTTTCAAAGTTTCGGTTTCGGTTTCGGCCGAAACTAAGATTTTGGCCGAAGGTTCGGTTTCGGTTTCGGCTAAAAATCAAGTTTCGGTCGGTCACTAGTAAGTACCTATTATGAAAGGGAAGGATTTTCCTATAAACAAAGGGTAAATCAAGGCTTTAGTGAAGACATAAACAATGAAAGTAGTTAAATGAGAATCCGTACGAATTTGGATGACGATTGTTGAGGATAAAGGTTTTTTTTTGTTGTTAAAAGTTAATATTCTGTAAGAATGTTTTCTACTTTTTAATGTATTTACTTGACTGTTCAATAAAAGGGCAGTTATTTTTTCAAAGTTCAGGATTGCAAATATCAATGGGATTTTAAGACAAGAGTAAATAGGCTACTTCTAAGCAAGCGTGCCGTGCTTCATCTTCGACCACATCATCGCTTACAAACGCGGGCCTGTCAACACAAAAAACTATATGTATGTATATATGTGCGCACTTGGTCAACGCTACCATAGCTTATAAAAGCCTGGACCGCTAACACTATAGGTATAGGCGTCGCACAGAGGGAGTTCAGGAGTGATAGGTTTGGAGGCAATGGATTCCCTTCTACATGCTGATGGTGAGCATCGTAGTGGTTTTAGTGAAGTAAAAATGCCACACTCTCTGGCCTTTTCCCTCAAAGCCCATATGCCCTTGATGTTTTCCCCCTGAAAACAAAAAAGTGACCAAGTGGGCGAGTCGCCCATGAAGGGTTCCGTAGTAGCAAACATAGTTAAGCGAAATATATACAGTAAGTATATATATTTTTTAGAATTTCCATTCTCTTATTTTTTTAATTAGGGTGGGGGGACATATTTCATCATATTGAAAGTGCTTCTATTTATTTAAACTCAATAGTGATAATACATGGGCGGACTTAATGCAACAAGGCATTCTCAACAAGTCAACCTTAGGCCCCCTCTAGGGTCCCACTCTTTTATTACTTGATCTACCAATGTAATTTCATTCATAGTCCTATTTCTACATTATGAAAGTACACCATCATTCATATGAAACATATTACATTCATAATGCATTCAGATTTCAGAGGCTCAACATTAACGATATAATTTACTGTACACTGTCTACAGGAATTGAATACTTTATTCAATTTTAACCTGTGTTTTCTTACCCTCTACCTAGATAAGGTCTAAACTCCAGGTACACGTTGAAAGGAAAGTCACTACTTGGGGCGGTGGGCCCCTATTCGATGCGGGGTCCATAGGCAATTGCCTACACTGGCTTATAGATAATACGCCACTGCCTATATGGGTACTAACGTAAGGAGGTAGTGCACAGTTCCAATTGGTCATTCCTATGAAAAAGTTGTTTTTAGCTATTTACTATACTTATACATAGCTTTAGGTACTATTGGTATATGTGACATACATACGTATACGAGTACATGTGAACATGCGGAAGCTCCTTTATATCCTCGCTATGGATTGGAACCCTTGACGGGTGCGGATTTATTAGGCCGTGCGCGCACTGCCTTGCGGTGGCCGCAATTCCGGTAGTTCTACCGCACCGGTAGACTGACCGCAGTGCGCGCACTTCGATGACACTCCATACTTCACAAATTTTGCGTTTCCAAAACGCAACGCAGTGCGCGCACGGCCTTAGGGTATCGTATGCAGTATTTTTTCACTCGGTGTATGAATAGGATGGCTAAATATATTTGTGTCTCTAAAATAAATTTTACGGAATAAACCACTTTTTTATTTTATTCCGATGGGAAAATCATCAAATAACTAAAATTAAAAGTGAAAAAATATAGGTGTTTATTGCTGTTATCGTCTCAGCCATTGTCTACCGTTTCTGAAGTAAGCAATCAGCGACAAATTTAGTTTTGTTGACTACAAGGAAATGCAAACCAATTTTATAGTGTTAGTCTATATCTTAATTGGCTCTGTACAAACAGATAGTGATGATTTTAAACAGTTAATCAAATAAAAGCAAATATTTTTTTACATGAACTATTTTTATCTTGACTGTACTTAGCTGTACTTAGCTTTCAAAAAGAGTAAGGGGATCAGACCGGAATGATAAAGTTAGTAGGACCGATCAGACCGGAATTAAAAAAGAAATTACAAGCAGGAGATCAGATCAGGGGATCCGAACGGAATAACTCGTTTTAACAGCATCTAAATCCGTTTTAAAAACTATGGAAGACGGAGAAGAGCAAAGCGACTTTATTTTATAAGAGAGACTTATAGAAGGTTAAAACGTGTAGGCATATGCTGTGTTAGAAGTATGTAGGTGCTATGGGTTTATAAACTGCGTTCGATAACCGACTCATCACGGAAAATAATGATCTGTATTTAATCAGGGTCATTGTACCTACCTGACTTATATACATATAGCAACGTGACAAAATTTATAAAATTTAATTAATTCACGTTAGCGCACTCATTAAAATTGAGGTCTTAGGCCTTAAACATTGAGTAGGTAGATACATGATACATATTTATACATTGTAGAACTGTAGAAGTTTAAGCAAGTATTTTGCCAGCAGAGTACCTACACTCTGCAGGCAAAATACTTGCTTACATGTTAATTTTCGGATACAAACCCACCGCAATACATACAATAAAATGTATACTCGTAATAAAGATAAACTAAGTAAAAGGTACCTACAAGTTTATATCAGACCTCTGTATCGTGGGCAAACATGATAACATTTTGTAAATTCTATAGTATTTTGTTTGAATCTCTGCAACCTACACAAGTGTCGGTTCATATAGGGTGAAGGTATGCTCTATATGAAGTTGTGTGACGTGTGTAAATATATAAATAGGTATCTATACCGATAACTGTAGCTTGCTTGTACTTGATACGTAGTTAGGTACCTACAGACATACATACATCGAGCCTTAGTGGACGTTGTGATGTGGATAATTACAACGTCCATCTCTCTATCTGTATACAAGAGGCCAATCAAAATACTCAATAATCCATCCATGCACGTTGAAACGAGGCCAACAGCGGCCATTGTGCTACAACCATTTGGTTTCCTAAAGCAAATGAGAACGCGCGCACTCATCAATATCTGCAGTGTTGCTATCCTACCAGTTTAAAAGGTGATATTTTTTTATTAAGATTACATATAATATTGCCACATTATAATTTCACAGGGTGTTGTGTAATGTTTGTCGTAATGTTATGTTGCAATTAATTTGTGTGCTGAATGTCTAATTCAAGACATTGGCGCCATCTATTGAATCAGCCTTGGACTTTTATGTGAGAGCACAACTGATTGCTACCATTCTGACATTGGAGTGGGCATTTGATGCGAACTTATGCAGTAATTAGTACTGCTTAGAACCACTGTGTGGCATTTGTGACTTTGATTTCACGTATCTCCATATGGGGGTAGGTATTTACAAACAAAAGATTGATATCTGATAGGAGGTTCATGTCAGCCCCGGATCTTCAATTTTTTTTAGGCGGGGCAAAAACCGGAAAATGCCGCCCCCACCCCTTTAAATTTATGTTTATCTTTATCATATTTATAATACAGCTGGTATTATAAATATGATAAAGATAAACATAAATATAAAGGTCCACTAATTGAATGTTATTTGGACATAGGTCTTCCGGAAATAATGCATCCATCGCTGTTCTTTCTGTGTTAAACCTATTTATTTACACATGTAAAGACATGAATGTGTAGAATATATATTTTAAACAACACATGATAGGATTTAAAATAAAAATATGTATAATAAAAATAAAAATCAAATATATATGGCATTTGTGAATTAAAATTACAATTTTACTCATCGAGCTTTTTGTTCAGCAAATAAATCTATGGCCTTGTCATAATTTAACTCGTGTGCCATTCGATTTTCTATCGTTAAGATTGCAAGACTCGATAGGCGTTCCTGGCTCATAGAAGATGGCAAATAATTTTTAATTAGTTTTAGTTTGCTAAAATTTCGCTCACAGCCAGCTTGCGGATGTAGTAAGAAGCGTAGAGTAAATTCGCAGGGCAATACAAATATTCGGAAAAGCATCCCACAAATCATGATAATAGATCTGTTGCAAGACATAGAAACCGTTAGCTTTTTCTATATCACCAAATAAAAGCGGAGCTTGCTCTTTAAAAACGTAGAGTTCCTGGCAGAATTCAACGGCGCTTAAATCTCGCTCGTATTTTCGAGTCAGATCTGCTCCATACTTTTGCAGTTCTTCAATTGTCATTTTTAAAATATATGTACGTAGGTACATATATTTTAAAAATGCAAGAAACGCAAAATTCAAATTCAGCATGGTAGCACAATCAAACTTTTTAATTTCTTAATTATTTCTTTAGAAAACAGTTGAACAGGTTAGTGTGTTTGTAATTCCTCTTCACAGAGCTGTCTGGACATTAAGTTTTTATCGATTTCTCGTAAACACTTACATGTGACGCCATAAATCAAACGTTATTACTGTCACACATTGCGTCACTAAATGTTAGTAAAGGTACCATATTTGAAAACGCTCCTGTTATTGAGATTCGGAAGTGCCAGCTTACATACGTAAATTCAAGCTGGCTGGACACAGATTTTTGCATTTTTCTACTAAACCGCTGCACGTATCACAAAACTTTTAGCTCGATGCCTGTCACAAATTTATGTGACGCCCGTTGCAATGCAAAAAGTCGTGACAATTACTTCCGTTGCCGAGATTGAAAAGCGAAAAGTGGTTTTTCAAGCTAGCTGGAAACGTTTTTGATCGATTATCTAAGATTCTGTAGTGTCACAAATTCTAAAATAAAAGTGTTAAGCCGTCACATAAAGTGCTCTATTGACCTAGTTAAATACGAGCTATTTTGAAGATTTTTCCAGCCATCCTGAGTCACATTTTGATTTTAGCGCTTCCATTTTGTCACTGTCCCTTCAAATTGATGAAGTTAAATCTATGAAATCAGATGAATTTTTACCTTTTATTTCTGTGCAACCACAACATGTACAGCGCAATTATGTATTACTTTTCGATCAGGTACGCATATTGAGTAAAATATTATGTTTTTGGAGTAAAATATAAAAAATCCCAAGTGAAAAGCGACAGCGACACGAAACAGAATAAAAATCATACTTTCCGTAAATTTTGCTTTTAAATCTAGTCACACAACGGAACCAGTTCCGCCACAAAGTTAGTTTTGTTTCGATATTATAGGAAGAATGCCTCGAATTCCGTGTTCCTTTTTGTTTTCCTGCATAATAAACTATATTTTCTATTACATTTTGGTCAAATAAAAAAGAAAAAATATATTAAAATATAATCGAATTTATTTTTTTGATATTGCTCCTACGCACCTCGCGAATAATAATGTTCGTGCATCGCGTCCCATCCCGCGCTCTCGCTGCACCCGGTCACGTGGTCTGTGTGCTGTACACAAATACTATAAAACTGGTATCGGTATTGGTCGAGTTGATAGATCCACAGTAAAACAAGAGTGAAATTTCTGTACTTGTACTATTATTTATTCTGTGGTCAAAGTTAAGTAAATGATGAGTTGTCCATACATCTGTAAAATGTGAATTTGGCCGCCCTCTGTACTTGCCGCCCGGGACATAGGCCCCGGCTTGCCCCCCCCCCCCCTAGATCTGGGGCTGGTTCATGTTGTCAGTGTCGACCTTGCAAATGCGAAATAGTTTTTGAGCTTCTCAAGCATCGCGTATTTTTTTATTTTTTTTATGTATGGTCATTGATCACCGATTACTCGAAGACGGCTAAGCCGATTTAAAAATTAATTTTTGGTTTGATGGGATCCTGGAGAAATCGAGGGAACTCTTCAAATTTTATAGGCACACATGGGCGTAGGAACGGGGGGGGGGGGCCGGGTGGGCCGTGCCCACCCCAGAATGGTCGGGTGCCCACCCCAGAATTTTTACCAACAAACAATCATGGTTGAAAAATTAAAATAGAGGAAAGGAGGGTATTTTGGAATACTGTTGTTAATTTGGGATAGCAGGGTTTCACAAAAACGAAAAGTGCCATCTCGTCTTACGGATCATAAAATGTTCACAAGTAACGTCATCTATCGATATGTTGACACGGATAGGCTGATATTTTTCTAAGAAGGCGACCAGAGATTAAAACGTGGAACAGCGCGTGAGAAAATTTTTGAGCTACTTGTTTAACCCATTCCCATCGCTAAATTGCCTTATGATTGTGCTGTCTAGCTTTATGTGTAGTATAAAATAGATATTTAATTTTGCATATTAGCATTGATTTCAACAATTTGTATATTTATAAATCCATAAATTGAGGTTATGTCCAACTACGTCTTGTTGCTAAGTTGGAATACCCGATGTGATGTTAATTTGGAATATTCCAAAATACATTCAGTTCTACTTTTTAAGTGCTTTGTATTAACTTACTTACAAATATAATATTATTATGCAATGGAGTTTTTCGGTATCTTGCTTTGTTCTTTTGTAACTGAACTGATTGAGATGTTTTTAATTTAATTTATGTTTAGTAAATTATTTTAATTTATTTTTAGTAATTAAGAAAACTTATTTCTATGCCAGATAATGTCGACCAATATCAATATCGGTGCGTGTTTTATGTGTGAGCTTTGGGTGCAGGGTAAATGTGCCGGTAATGAAGCTGGATCATATGTTTGTGATTTTTGCAAATGACCCATATATTTCATTTAACTGGTTAAAGACTTATTAAAACTAAAAGTCTGATTAAAGGTACTTAAAGGCTGATTAAAGGTACTTAAAGGCTGATTAAACTTTATTATTGAAATCATATTTTTTTTATATATTGAATAATTATCCTTTCACCTTTAAATCACTTACCTACTATCACAGTCTCTCTAATCTTGACTTTGACTGAAGGTAATTTAGAATACCGAAATGGGATGCCAAATTACCTTCAGTCTGTTTAGGAACCGATTTTAGGGAGTTGCTCTCTGAGATCAATTTTGTTATCACAAATCATACACTTTCTTCTTAAACATTGACTTAATAATAGCGAAAATAACTAAGTAAAGCATGGTGAATATAATTTGGAATACTCCTATACCAAAATATCTGCACCACATCTCCAAATCTAAATTGTGCCATTTTGCAGTCAAGCTAAAATTTTAACCTGTAGGGATATTTAATTGTTTTTGATAGCTTGTACATTGATAGTAAGATAATATTGCTTCAATTTAATCAAGGTTTTATTTCTATATACCTAACGGAAAAAAAGTTGCAGGTCTGAAACAAAATGATATTCCAAATTACCATCCTTTCCTCTACTGGCCAAGTGCAAGTCGGACTCAACCGCGAAAGGTTCCGTATCCAAGTATAGATTAGCGAAAAATAACTTTGTTTCTAATTTTACGAAGTTCGTTCGTCAACCGCTTCTATAAATGACCAAGTTGTTTTTGCGTTTTTTGAAAATTTTCTATATCACATAAACTTAGCTGACAGTCCACCTAAGCCTAATAATACCTATCTCGTTCAAAATAATTTACGTTGTAAGTTTTCATTAACCATACTCGTAATATGTTTTTTTTAGATCTTGCACTCTCTTATTTTAAAAATTAGAAGGAGAACACACATTTTACCAGTTTGGAAGTCTATATCTTTCAAACGATTGACTTTGTGAACGAATGGCTTAGGAAACCTAATTTTTTAGCTTTTAATGTTATTTATTTTTGTATAAAAATCGTAAACCTGTTCACACAATACATCTATCTATAAGTTTCAACTTTGTAGTCCTAATAATAGGTATGTAATTGGAAATTTTATAATCAGTTTTATCAGATTTTAATTTCTGTGGATTTTATTCTAAAGCCGTGTTAATTTAATTTCAAATTCAGTCATTTGCTTTTAGATATTTTATTTTGTTTTTGTGAAACTGTTAGATTTTGGCGCCATGGATAAACTGAAAATTCGTAAATTTTTTGTACCTATATGACTTCCTACGTGGAAATACTGATGCGCCAACAACACGAAATATAAACGACGTGTAAGGGCCTAACATTGCTTGCATAAACACGGTCCATTATTGGTTCAATCGTTTTAAATCTGGAAAATTTAAAACGATTGATTGAAGAATGAGCCTCGCGGTCGGCCGGTAACCATTGCCGACAATGATAGTGGAAGCGGATCCAACTCAATCTACGGCTGAGCTTGTTGCAGGCCTTGGAGTTAGTGTCAGAATAACATTAAAGCACTTGCGTCAAATCGGCACTTATAAAACGTCAGAAGTAAGTGCAAGGTTCTAAATTGATCGTTTCCTATGGAGAATAACTGGCAAGAAACTCCACGATTATACACGCAATTTAACAACCAAGACTGGTCATCGCTCTCCCCCATTGCTTCTTCACGACAAACCCTCGCAAAGCTAAATGAGTTAGCTTCCAGCTGTACTCACCGGACCTTCCCCTTGTTTGTCTGACTCCGCTGGACTCCCGACCGCCGAAGTGTCGTGAAGTAGCGACGCCGAGTTAGGCCGTCGCGGCGAGCTTACAGTTTCACTTTCAAGTAACCACACTGGGTGTTCAGTCCCAAGCCAGCCAACGGTAACTGGTATGCTGAACTGTCCACGGTACGTGGAGCTGTACCGTTGTCTTTCAAACACAATATGGCTCTTAGGCCTCTGTACAACAATTAAGATATTCCAACATGCACACTTACCTGCGGCTGGTTGACGACAGCGTGCGACCTTGGTAGATCGTGTCCGTGTGTGTGTATGTAAGTATGAAATGAGTAGGTGAAACGTGTAATGTGAGCAAGTGTTGATGGACGGAGGTTCCCAAGAAGCGCAGGTCCTCACAATGCGGTCCCTGCAGCATTCACAGCACCACTCTGCTTTACTTTAGCTCCAGATTGGTAGCTATTATCACCAATTCACTATCACTTTCAACAAATTCGCGTGCCTTCAGTCTGGCGTCAATACGGCGGTATTGTTCCAAAATATCCCAGGTTTTTCGTCAATTCGGGATTACAATTTCAACTTATCGTTAATCGTGACCAAATTATCTTTTAACCGCGTAGATTCCACAGGATTTTTAATTTCAATCAATGAACCGATCTCAACAAACAAGGCGGTTGCTTTTTCAAGAGAAAATTATCTGTCAAGTCAAGAAGTTATGTCAAGTGTCAACATCAAAGACAATAGAATGTTGCCACACCAAAAATATGCGTTCAAATACGTTTTGGACGCAACACTGGGTGCGCAGCGAAAAAAGGCAAACTTTCTCGTCTTTAGTTTAAACCACGGAATAGATGAATAAGGTTGGAATTGTAATGTGGGCGTGGCGAGCGCGCCACATTTATGATACGACAATCATAGCGCGACCGATTAATTCATTCACCGCGTTTAGTGCGCTTCGGATTAGTTCGGAACACAGAGCTCTGCTTTAAAATGCCGTGTTGTGCAATTATAACCTGTAAAACAAAAAGTCAGACCGCAAGTATAGAGCGAGGAGGTATATCTTTCCATCGGTAAGTCGAAAATAACATTTAATTACAATTTTATTTGTAAAAAACATAAAAATATTCTGATCACTATGGAATTACGAACATTATTGCAACAAGTTACAAAAAGTATACATTGCCCGTTGTGTACTCGCTTAATCAACGGAATGACCAAGTCCGCTCACAATGTACTACATTGCGCCACACTTCAACCATTGACGTTTTGTCCTTTGCCCTGATTGGCCGTGATGCGCGGCGCAAAGTGAGTTACAATCAGTAGCAAGCTCTCGATTTAAAGCCGGATCCGCTGCGCCAATTTTCTAACAAAACATGTTATCAAAACATGTTAGCAAAACGTGTTAGTAAAACCGCCCGTCCGCTGCGCCAATTGTTGTAATGTTTTTGTTTGGTTTTAGATGTTCAGAAAGTGATTATCAAGAGCTGTTATCATTAATTTTACCAGATATAGAGAAGAAAACAACTTAGAGGAACGATGTGATTCCTCCTGACATGAGATTAGGTGTGGCAATTCTGTCTCTGAGATTAAAAAATAGGGATAGTGAGCGCGAACACAAAATGCGTCACTTTCCCTCTCCCCGAAGGCGAACGCGGGGGATGTTATCCATTCGTCTCGGCAAACATGTTATTGTGTTTTTGCTAACAAAACTGTTAGGCCACTCCTATATTCTGTTAGCAAACAATGTTATACTGTTTGCAAACACGAAAACACGTCGCAGCGGACCCGGCTTAAGGGTGTGTAATTTATTTGTGTGCGTAATTCGCATACGTAACGGGCCTCTTGCTTGTAGTAGAACTAAACAGTGGGGAGACAAGCGGCGACACGCGTTCTCATACTAATCGGGTACTATTTCCTTTCTAACCTCTTTTATCTGTTCTGTGGTTTAAACAGATATTTTTGTGCAAAGGTTTTTAGGGTTTTGTAGCCGAATGGCAAAAAAACGGAACCCTTATAGATTCGTCATGTAAGTCTGCCTCTCTGTCTTTCTGCCCGTCCGAATGCCACACTCACTCACTTAAAACTTGGTAGATAGATGAATTCAAACAAGGAGCTGAAACATTATTTTTTTCTAACCTACTCGTGCCGGGCGTCTATAGATAGGTCTTCTTTCTAAATGACATTCAGGCTCCCAAAAAGATTTTTTCTCAAAGTCAATCGTTTGAAATATAGGATCCTAAGGCGATGATTTCTCAAAGTAAATCGTTCTAAGGATCTAAATTTTAAAATAAGTGAAAAATCTAAAAAAATATTTATCTCAACTTCAACTTCAACTCTTGTTAAATGGCGTTTGTGGAGGAGCCACCACAATTTTGCCAATATCACGTGTAGAATAATAGACCATCAAACGCAGGAGGTTGTGTTAAGTATCTTGGTTGATGAAAAGAAAAGTATTAAAAAAAACCCAAAATTATTTTGTACGCAAACATGACATGACAGCTTTTGTAATGTGTTACCAGTTTACCAGTGGTAAAAGGAATAGAATGAGTAAATTAGGAATATGGTACAGAACTGTTAAAAGTATAATACGCTACAGCTTTATTTTATTAATCTCAATGAACCTACATAGATCATAAACAAAACGAGTAAATACAAGAGAGAGAAGGCAATATTAATCTCTTAGAACTCATGAATTAGTGATATTTATTTTGCAATTAGGTTACAAATAACACTTTCACACTTCATTGTCAAAGGCAAACTTTCTCGACTTTCAAAGATGTCCGAATGAATGCCAGGACCAACGGCTTGACGTGTTTCCTGAAGCACAAGGGTATCACATCGCCAACCTCCAAACTCCGGGCTACTACTGAAAAATTTCTTACAGAAAATCCCGATAGCACTTTTTGCCCGATTCGGTAATCGAACCCGGGACCTCGTACTATGCAGTCACGCTTGCGACCAACGATCAAACTAAAAATCGGTTGTCTGTAAAGTCGGTTTACTGACGATCAGGTATAAGATCCTTGCTGACGATAGTTGAACGTGACAACGTCACTCACTCAAGTAGGAGAGAGACAGATGTCGAACGCTGCCGAACGCGGAGGCCGATGTGCCTCTTTGTCGCTCGCGCTCTCGCTTGCACATGAAGCCTTAAATGGAACGCCTCAGAGCGAGGTAACGCCGCATGAGTCATGTATTTTTGTGCGTGCAGCCAGCTTCACCGAATTATAAGACGTTGTCACGTCAAAAAAATAATATCATTAGAACTTAAAACGGGACATTTACCATGTATATTGAGTGATTGTGATAGTGTGTGATCTTAATGAAAACTTACAAAAAAAAGATGAAACGAGATACAGTCAGCAGTTTTTGAGATAAAGCATATTTTACTTTTACTGTACTTCTTATCACCTCATACATACAAAAACAGAAATGTTTCCTCTTTATAATATTAGTTTAGATTCCTAGCCATATTCAAGAACTAAGTATTAATAAATTCAAATCCTACTTCCTACTTCCTTCCTACTTCCTATCCTACTTCCTACTAATCCTACTCCTACTTAATATTATAAATGCGAAAGTTTGTGAGGATGGATGGATGTTTGTTACTCTTTCACGCAAAAACTACTGAACGGATCTGAATGAAATTTGGTCAGTAGATAATTGATATTCTGGAATAACACATAGGCTACTTTTTATCCCGAAATTCCCACGGAATCGGGATTTGCGCGGGAAAACATTCCCACGCGAACGAAGTCGCGGGCAGAAGCTAGTAATTTATAAAACGTAAGCTATTTTCAAAAACAGCAAATTATAGGGGTCAGAGTATGAAGGCAGAAAGTCTGGAGGCCGATCCGAGTCAAAATGTGAATTCTACCGACATTACAGTTATCTTTAAAAAACAAAACAAAAAAAAAAACAAAAGAAGCTATCCAGGAATTGGCGGCATGGTTTAACGTTACCTCTACCTCATATTGACTCATTTGCATGAAATCAATAAGATAAAAAATATGAACAATGGGTGCCTCATGATTTGACCAATCTGCAGAAAGAAATGCTTGTGTAGAAAGTTGCGTTTCGTTGTTGAATCGATACCGAAATGAAGGAATATTAGATCGAATTGTGACATGCGATGAAAAGTGGATTCTTTACGAAAACCGAAAGCAAAAAAATGCAATGGCTGACCTCAACTGAAACGCCGCAACAGTGTCTTAAGGCAAAGCTTACCAAAAGTAAGGTACTCGTAATGGTAACTGTTTGGTAGTCTATTTGTGGTGTTATTCATTATAGCTTTCTCAGGTCTGATCTGGCAATAACGGCAAATGTTTAGTGTGTTGAACTTCGAACAATGATGGCGAAACTAGTAGTGAAAAAGCCCTGACTCGTGAATCGATCTTCACCATTATTCCTCCATGATAACAGATGACATCACTGCACGAGAAACCTTTGTAACTGCAAAAGCTGCGGTTAGAAACCTTAGGTCATCCTACCTAATAACCAGATTGATACTCTTTCACTTAAACCCCTAGTATAACTAATCTTAATTATTTACACAAACGCTATAAAAAAGAAAGTTATTTTTCGTTAATCTATACTTGCTACTACGGAACCCTTCATGGGCTAGTCCGACTCGCACTTGACCACTTTTTTGGAAATACTTACGACTGACTTTTCTGATTCTTCTTGTTGACACTACTGTTGCGATACGTGTTAAATTAATTCATGTGAAAATGTTCATTTCGCACATCAGCGTTAACGCAACTTCGATAAGTGATCATTGCTTCTACCACTGGGGGCCAGGCTCCCCCTGGAAAATATCTCTAGTTACGCCAATGGGCACACCTATAGTGATTTGAGTTTATTTTTTATTTTTTTTATTTAATTTTGTATAGTTACTTGTTTAGTTGCATTGGAAAAGCACCATTTGGTGAAGTGGACCTGATGATGAAGACCACAGATGGCCATCGGAACTACTCAATATATAAGTAGTACCTAATAATAAGTATTTCATGGGTTCCGATTCGATTACTTGAATATGGTTATTAATCACAATAATTATGCTCGTCACAATCCGTATGGTGAAGTAAAGCTTATGATGAAGTACCAAGAGAACTCCTCAACAATTAGAGGCCCAGCATCGGGAAAAGTAATATTTTGTAAAAGGTTATAAGTACTTGACATTTAGGCTTTTGTAACTAGGTAAATTACAAACCGACGAACTAAAAAGAGAGAAATAAAAACACTGCAAAGTGGAAAATAACTTTAATTTCGGTAGTCCGTGTCTTTAGTTTTGTATTTTCGTTTTTGGCACCAACATCTGAAATTAAAGTTATTTTTCACTTTGCAGTGTTTTTTTGGAAATTGGTTTAATTTTTTGTTAAAAAGGTTTAGATATTTTTGTGATGATTGAATACTTTGATAATAATTGTCTAGTATCTGCATTTAGATTAGCTTGGTGACAACATGTACCGCTTGCCGGGTAACCGGCGCCGGAAGCCCGGCGGCGAAGTGTATGTAAATTACGCCGGTACGTGTGAAAGGTAATGTACATGGCCATCACTTCGCCGCCGGGTTTCCGGCGCCGGCTACCCAGCAACCGTTATATGTGAAAAGGCACTAAGTGCCTTTCCGCTGATTATCGGACGTGGGCGGGCAGCCTAAGTGCTTTTTCACATGTACCGGTTGCCGGGTAGCCGGCGCAAATTACGCCGGTACGTGTGAAAGGTAATCTACATGGTCATACACTTCGCCGCCGGGTTTCCGGCGCCGGCTACCTGGCAACTAGTACAAGAGAAAAGGCACTTAGTGCCGGCGACGACTGTCCGGTAACGCATTCAGCTTTCACACGATCCGATTACGTATTATTAGTAGGTGTACTATAATAGGATGATAAGTACGAGAGTATGAGAATAAACATGCGCGTGCTCTCGCTGTACCTGGGCGACTGGCCGCCAGTGCGTCTGAAAGCATGCTGCGTGTTTCATACAGTACTATGCGTCCGGCCGCCGGCTAGCCGGTAGGCGCCAACCGGACGCACAGTGGTGGATCCGGTGAGCACCCGGCGACCGCTTGCCGGGCAAATTACGCCGGTACGTGTGAAAGGTAATGTACATGGCCATACACTTCGCCGCCGGGTTTCCGGCACCGGCTACCCGGCAATCGGTACAAGTGAAAAGGCGCTAAAGCTGGTATGTTTAAGCCTTAGGCACACGGCAGTGTGTCAGCCAAGTTGACGAAGAACGATACACTGTCTGTGGGTTATAGCGTATGAAGCCTAGGTATAAACCCTGTTTTATAACTTAACCTGTGTTTGCTTATTTAGCAAGACCCCCAAATTTTCAGTAAAAAGCTCTATTTCCCTTAACGAGGCCATGATGTTCGAAAAACTTTATTTTTATCGCTGACCCACTTATTGATGATGAGAATGCTTTCAAATAAAAGTCAGTCTATTGTAGTTACAAGTATACTTTTTTCACCATAGCTTAATAACTAGAGCAACACTTCAGGAAACCATTGATGAGATTACAATTCAATAGTAACTATGCACTACATTTTAATCCCACTTAAATATAATGAAAAATATTGCTAATAACAATCACATTTCACTTGGTTACTTAATTTCTAGTTGGGTTAATAATTTAACATTTAGATGTATTCGACATACTGTTCTTGACCCTCGATGGAGCAGATAAGAGAACTAGCTTATACTTATGTCTCGTCTACCTTTGGGAATTAGGTACTTTACTAGACAATCAACATCAACGGTTGTCTTTGATTTGTTATATTAAAAACTATCTATCGAAGTCGAATGATTTTCAACGTTATCATCATAATTTACGACCGATCTATTTTTTTTTTTTGGTAACTTATGTCCAGTTTTCAGCTATTCTTATATAGAGATTATTTCCTGTTAATGGATATTTGATATTTTGAAGGTGTAATAGCTGTTGAGAGTTTATTTAAGGATGTTTAAACTTGGCATCGTGGTGTGCGCGCAACTAGACGTCGTACGGTCACATAATATAGGTACGTCACGCGGTGACTATCTTGGCGTGCACATTTTGTTCTTTGTTTTTGGTGTGTTTAGCTCGCTAATGTTAATAACTCTCTGACTTGATGACTAGCACTTGCAGCCATTCATTTGCAAATAATTTCTAGAACTTGTCCTTTTACACCCAATTTTTCTTCTAAAGGTTGTATTAATTATAGTTCTACACAAATTAGTGTCAATTTCTTGAGCACTTTTTACAAACCTTCACAAGGTTTTCCTGTGATTTCAATTGCATTAAATTATATTATATTTCTTAACGAGTTTAAGGATGGAATACAATATTTATAGTTCAAAGATATTGGTAGCTAGGAAAATTCTTAAAATATCGATGCAGAATGAGTTTACTAATAATTTTTAATAGAGTATTAAATCGTAAGCTTACACGTAAATATATTAATCACCGATATAATCTTCGGAGAGAATGTGTAAGTTGTAAGTATAGATTTAAATAATATATTTAATACAATTTAATAACCACACATTACTACACTACAAATTATTTTACTCAGATTCTTTATTAAATAACTTATATTAAAAATAACTATTCCTAAAATGTCACGAGGAAGTATACAAAACAATAACATTCTCATGCCTACATAAAATCGAGACTGATCATGACAATTTAAATACCTAGATTGTAAATAATATAGTATTTTCCTAAGTATATAATACAAATCTACTTCATATTTGGCACATGTTTCACAATGTTCTCTGGATTACTCACAGAGAAAGTCTAAAAACTACAGTTTTACATCTATTTAAAAGTAGATAATATATGTCTTAGATACAAATTAATATATGTTTCATATATCACTGATATATCTATTGCATTCGAAACGATAATATTCAAAAGCTTAATTCAAAGGAAAATGAATAAGTGGGATTCGCTTTTTGTTCACAAAATTACAAAAATAAAGTTATGCCATGCTGTATAAATAAAAATAATCGGTACAAAAATAAGATGGTATCTTAAAGGTTCAATAATATAATTTTAT
This sequence comes from Tholera decimalis, assembly GCA_943138885.2. Taxonomy (NCBI): domain Eukaryota; kingdom Metazoa; phylum Arthropoda; class Insecta; order Lepidoptera; family Noctuidae; genus Tholera; species Tholera decimalis. Next base: position 12,356,909 of record OW964553.2, on the reverse strand, counting down.
GAGTAAGTAAATCCTAGGTTTTTATTACGTAAATACCTCTGAAGATCACTCGGTTTATTTTATCATAGTATCGCTATTATTATAAATTAATTACACATAGCTTATGATTGAGGAAATGATTTCCTACCTGGACTATACTGCGACTTAGGTGCAGCTAAGGAAGCTGCCAAATTATGTTATTTATTAGGATAATTTCGGCCGAAACCTGTATCATGTCTTTTCACCACATAGCTTCAAGACGAAAGTCTATAACTAGGGTATGTTGCTGGTGATAATATATATGATGGGCGCTGACATTGAGCCCCATCAAAAGACTTACAGTTATCCAAAGGAGGACTACGACACACGCGACACATTCCTTGTAGGTAAGTCAATGGACCATACAGGTTCTGACCGCGTAGTGGAAAACTCAGCGTTGAAATGCCTCCATCTTGGTGGGTGCGTGACCTGGTAAGGGCCACGGGAATATCACATACTAGATGCTACTCGCACTACATATATCAATAGATTTCTTCGATTTTACTAGACTAGGGCTTACGGAGGCGGGCACCAGTCGGGGGCTGCTTTTAAGAGTATTCAAGTGAATACGAGATGGTTTTAGTCAATTAGGGTTTGACAGACCTTCGCCCACCTCAGTAGTGTCCATTATAAAAACCTCCGTCTAACCATAATATTTTTATGATGTTATATGAGTTAGAAATAATATGTAGGTTGATTTTTAAAATACTATATTGATTTCAGTACTTAGGTTAAATCTTTATCTTAATTTTAATGCCATTAACAAAGCTTGCATTTAATATTACAATTTTTTTGCGACTTATAACGATGGCTGACTTATTATAAAGTGAGTACGTCAATCGGGTTATAATCGTCAACCGTTCGTCCTTTGACTGAACACTCTCCGGTCGTGTCGCTTTTCTACTTATAAAAAAATATTAGCTGATTCTTTATTCAATTTTTTATGACTAATTTGGATTTAGAATCTGCTAATCAGTATATAAAACCTCAAACTCTGTTCAGATTATGTGTATGAAAAAGATTGAATATAGAATACCTATTTCTCAATCAATTATTTTTCCACTAAGAGTTTGCAAACAAATAACTACAAATACACCTATTACCTCCACTGACTTTTTTCTTATTTCCATGAAGCATACCTGAATTGAATTTGAACATTTTGAGCAAAAAAATCGTAATAACATTAAAACTATAAATTATATATAACTTATACTTTATTTTTTACTCCAATTTAAATGGATAGAGTTTCTCATTCAATAAGCTTTTATTAAGATGCACTATCACCTTACGTTCAAATATATCAGTGAACACGACATACATAGATAAGTTAGATTATATTTGTAAGTGCCTTCGAAGCATCATCACTTACTTTCGACGAGACAGTCGCTTCATATAAATATAAATTACGAGTAATAATACTGCCTGCAGGTAAATGTCGCATTATTTACACTTCTTACTGACTAATATGAGATCTATTTATAATCTTAAAAATTGATAAATTTATCAAGATTAATGTCGTAGCTTAAATATAATTAATTTTAGATAGAAACGTAGCGCGCAGTCCACACGAAATAGGACCTATTTTAAGATGTTCTGATGTCACAGGCTCCAGTCTATATCGTATGGACTGACTATAATTCTAGGGGACCCTAGTTGTTTAGGGTTCTAGTTTGACGGTTGGTTCTCAAGATGGTGGCTCGGGGGGTGGGGGCGGGCCAGGAATGGGACCTGCTAGCAATTTCGCAGCGGCTGGGAACCCGGTTAGGTCGAACCCTGGAGGTGGAACGATGCCTGCGGCTGTTGCTGTACTTTGAAGGTATGCTACCAATCTGTAAACAATAGTATTTTATGTTCATCACTAATGGACAGCGTATGAATACCTAAGTCGGCAGTAACACAAGTGTCCACAGATGGAGATTCACGGACGGCTCAGATGCGTGTCCCGTCGGTCAATGGCCTACCTTGTATCTTGCTTTGTCACCTGTCCAGGTGATGAAAACATAAAATCGGTCCGAGTTCACGTAGCAGATTTTTTTGACCAACTAATTTTAATATTTGATCGACTTACTAAGAAGAAGAATGATAGGTGTTATCAAAGGAACCTAATATTTTTTCTTTGGATCCTTTAGGTAATTTTACATTTTTGGATCAAGATCAAACAAAATATTTGAAGTAGAGTTCAAAGCGCAGATGAGGGACGAAACTATTTCTGGTTTCCGAAGAAATAATTTATAGTTATAATATGTCTATACGAAAACTAAAATAGTTTTGGGACCCACATGAATGAAGGTGTTGGCAAACATTTGGAAAGTGGTACAAACCTTCTGAGCTCCTCCAGTGCGCTGGCCTGCATCAGTATGTAGTTCTTGGCGAGCAACAACGTGGCGATTTTCGACAGCTTGCGGACAGAAGGCGAGTGAGCGTATGGTATCACTCCTCGCAACTCGTCCAGTGCATCATTCTGGAATAACATCAGCATATAACTTATACAGTATGTTAACTCTGTACACGCGTACGGATTCATAAATAAATTGCGACGTTGCCGTCCTTCAAGTACGCGTGTACAGAGTGTTTCTTTTACGTATCAATTTAAAATTTTTAGTGAATATTTTAATATTGAAAAAAATAAAAATTTTGTTTTCGAATGGTAATATATTTTTTAGCATGTATGGATGCTATACTATTGCGGGTTAACGGGAACGCCCTCTGTTAGTTAACATACTGTATAACACTAGCTTAGCCCGAGACTTCGACGCGTGGGAGGTTTCTCGTGATAGATCCTGATCCCGTGGGAAGATAAATATTATTTATTTTAAATGCCAAGATAATAAGTTCTATAATATTGTTCTACAAACCTATTTAAACCCTCTATTTTCTAGAAAAAGGTCATTACAATTGGTTCAGTCGTTCAAATAATTTGCACGGACAGACAGAAAAACAGACAAATAAACATTGTATTTTAGGAACGTGTACAAACTATAAGCACTTGGGAAAACTAATTTATTTTGAAATCACAGACAGACATTTATATATATATATATCTGACAAGGTACAAAGTCCAAATTCTCAACTTCCTAGAAATGCTGTTGCTCAATAACTAGTCTTAGAAATAGACAATATCTATTTGTGTAATACGAGTAATAAAGCTTGAGATATGCCAGATTTGTAGCATGTCATGCAATGTTAAGGGCATGCAACAAATTTCTTGTTGATGTTTTATTATTATATAGGTACGAATTGAAGCTTTACATATGTGGAACACCACTTTAACCACTATTTGAAGGATAAAATATGATCAAAAGGTTTATATTAGTTTAGTCTACTTTATTTGAATAAAAATATGTTATATACAACGTGTAATTTAAGGGGTATATACATACCAAGTGCATGGCTTCTTTGGATGATAACCAACGATATGGCAAGGATTTTGTAATCCTAAGTCTACGTGTGTAGAACTTATTATAAATTCCAATACACAATACCAGAGACCGAATTTTTCAAATTAAGTAGAACGAAAAGTATTATCGTGTTATTGGCAAGTGACGTCGAAAGTTATTGACCCTAGTAGTGCTGTGACACGTTTGTTATGATTGGTATTCAAGAAATATATGAAACCAATAATTTGGTATCAATTCTTTGAGTCAGTTATTTTGTGCTGAAACTGTGCATAGGGACTCCATACCAGATGTTATCTTCAGCCCTTTTGGATAGATATGGGGTTTCCATTACACGTTGTATATTTAATGCCTTTCGATCTCGCTGGATCCAAAAACATGAAGCTGGTTCAGGGTTCGGTAAAAATGACAAAGTTATACTATTTTTTTATTCATCAAAAACTGCTTAGCCTTTACTCATTTTTTTTTTTATTAAAAATAGTTTCGCGTTTGACCACCATCTCACCTGATGGTAAGTGATGATGTGGTCGAAGATGGAGCACGCTTACCTAAAAGTAACCTATTCACTCTTGACTTAAAGACTCCTAGGTTATAGCTCGGCTTCTAACCAGTAGGTAGTTTCAGCAGATGCAGCTGAGTGTTAGTGTTTTACATGGAGCGACTGTCTTTCTGACTTCCATAACCCAGTAGTTGGATAACACAATACCCATTGGCCGGACCAGTTTCAGATTTTCTGGCTTCTGAATACTCGTACCGACTGTCGCAGATGTCCGAGTGACAGCCGGGACCGTCGGCTAAACGTATAGACGCCAGCACATCAAGCTACAAAAATCTGTCAAATTTCTTTAATAGATTTTCAACTTTATTGTTAAAGAAATTAGGTTCAAGGTTCATTGGGAAAATTTGACAGTTTCGGGTAGCTTCTGTACCTTTTGTGGCACGGGGGTTATCATAACCCCAACTTCCTAACTCTGGGCTACTACTGAGAAATTTATTATGGAAAAATCCTGCGCTATTTGACCGACCGGGGAATCGTATCCGACATCTCATGCTCATCAGTCGCTCTTGCGAATTGAATTATACTCATTAGCAGTTCAAAATTCAAATATTTCATGGAAATTGAATAAAAAATCTGTTTATTACTTTTAAAATATATAATAAAAGCTGATCCGAGAAACTTCGTACCACCAAATTAAAAAAAATTATAATGGGTATAATAAATTAATTTATAGAAACCTTGTCCTGACAATAACGAACACAAAATAAAACATTTTTGCAAAAAAAATTATTTTCGCACTTTTAGTGGGTCTGTGAATTTTCCAAATCGGTCCGTAAATGACGGATCATCAACGTAAATATTTTTTTTTAGACTTTTGTTGATTTTTCAGAAACGGCTTGTCCGATTTCGGTAAAACTTTCATGGGACCATTTGGGAAGTATATCCTTTTCAACAAAAAAGAATTTTTCAATTCGGTTGGCAAGCGACGGAGCTATGCCCGAACAAACATAAAAAAAAACAAACAAACATCCGAATTGAGAACCTCCTCCTTTTTTAGAAGTCGGTTAAAAAGACTTTTCCAGTAAGACTTATGCATTCGTTGATTCGTTCGAAAGGTATGCGCGCATAAACATTTCAGCGATTCATTTTCATTTATATATAAAGCAGTATTGTATGTCAAAGTAATATAAATGGTATCTTACAAGATCATGCATGCGGCGCCGTTCCCTCGCGTTGATGTTCAGCCGAACATTCTTGCCTTGACGCATCTTCTGTTTTGATTTCGACTCATTGATAGGTCTGTAATTTATAAATTATCTGTTTATTTTAGACTCCAAATGCGTCCTTAATATTATTTAATTGCTTCATATTCCAGTCAAAATAATATTTAGTTTGAATTAGAGAGCCAACTGTGGATTACAAACATCAAGTTGGTGATTTACGGAATTATAACATTTTAATAATACGACAACTGGAAAGTTTGCAGTTATACAATATTATACAAGGTCATTGAAAACGCTCATAAAACGTAATCGCTAGAAGTTTTTTCGTCACCTTTCAGCTATTTGAAAATGGTACCGAACAATAAAATTTGATATACGAGCAGGAGTTTTAAAATTAGAAAACTATTTTCATCATTATCTTATTGACGGTAAGAGCTTTAAAAATATTTTGGTTTATTTATGAATACAACAACTGTTTGCAATACTTTCTTGAAATAGATCTTTTATTTCAAGAAAATAATGTAAACTTTAGACGCATTCGAGCTATGAAGTATGGCTAACAAGCAGTAGGATTGGGAAGTACAGTTGCGTACAGCCCGGCTTCCCCTCAGTTAGGATTCGATAAGGGTTTATGGTGAGGCAGAGCGGAACAAGTGGCAAATACTCTTTGTGCGCGATGAATGAGCTTGTATATCGGACGCTAACGAGGGGAGCGGGGTGACACGGGAACCTCGGGAATTGCCCATGGAATACTAATGCGAAATGCGTACTTGTAACGATGATGCACTTAGAATGTTTAGACCCGACGTTTAATAACACTACATATTTTCTGATTAACTTATTTACAACCAACCATCCCTAATAGAAAGTATTCACTGGCTATTTAAATTTTGATATCATATAAATTGCAGGTCTCGGCAACTGGATTACATTTAGGAATATTTCCTTTGATATATCACTATTTATTAACAGCCATACATAAAGTTTGTATAAGTACGTTTACGCCTATTAATGCATTTGTAGCTAATATAAACAGTGTCAAACAGTTGGTGCATGTCGATGAAATTTCTGCCTTAATGGTATCTGTTCTTTTGTAATAGAATTTATGAGGTAATCGCCCGTTTATTTTGGATTGTTTAAATTATTCTAAATATAATAGCTTAGATTCACCAATACAGAAACAGAATTGAATGTGATTAGTAACACTCCTTTGGCTTTGAATCTGGAGTGCGTGAGTGCAGATTCTTTGAACATGATCTAACATCTTTATCGTTCACAGAAAAAAAAAACAAATTAATACTTATTATTCTTTTAAATCAGTACTCACACATTTTTTCTTTCCTAGTTTAGCTATAATAGAGTACTAAAAATATCATCACCTGCAACACATTTGTCACGGACAATCTTACTACTATTTCAAAAAGCCGCATCTATATCTACCCTTTGCCGAGTCTATGGTAAACATAATCGCGGTCAACGGGAACAAAATACTTGTCGCAAGGGAGGCGATTGAACAATAGATCAGTACTTACTTTGCACTATAGCACACTATTGTGTACAGATGCGAGTATTATTGTGAACATGTGTGCTTTTGTAACTCATGTAACTTGATATGAATTACTTATAGATTATTTTGGTATTTATACCATATGTGCTGTTTTGACGTACCAGTTGCAGAAGATGTCTTTATTATTGACACTAATAAGCGAAACTGTGTAGTTAGAGTGAATTATAGTTTGTTTTAAAGATTCTACTTAAATATTTTAGTTTTTTCACTTTTATTATGTTATATTACTTAAATAACTATGTATAAAAGATATTCTAAGATTAACTTTTAGTATATAGCATAACCGGTCAGAAGGTTCATATTTAAAATAGTAATAAATTATTGGTTACTCAGTTTCCCATATTTCCAATGAGTATAACGAGCATTTTCATGAGATTTACTTATAATTATTTTAAAGTCAAATTCATACAGTTGCTAGTTTTTTTTTGAGAGATGACTCCTGTCTAAGGCGCATGCGCGAAAAACCATCTGCTTTTGCTTACAAACACAAATTGGGGCCGATAAAAAAGCCGGAATGAAGCAGAAAACATGTCATTAGTACGGATTGTATTCAAAGATGCGAATGACAAGATCAAACTACAACGAAGTATGACCATGGTATTAAAATTTGGGCGTAAAAACTGACCTTTGTCCATAGCTGGTTCCTGGTTCTGGCTGGTTCTCGTCTGCCGGGTAGCAATGCTGCGGAGGTGGCGGAGGCTGGCCACCCTGCATGTAGAAGCCGCCCAGCCCCACGGCACCCAGCGGCGTCCTTCGCCCCGGGACCGACTGTGGTGGAGAGTGCGACTCGCCCAGAGGCACGCCATCCCAAGACCTCCGCCCCTCCATTATTTAAAAATAAAAAATTAACACATAACACTAATTAAAACCACTGTTTGTAATATTTTTTGCGGGACGGTGTCAGGGACGTTAGAAGTTGGAGCCGCTTTGACAGACAATGTGTCGTGTAGTGGCGGAGTGTGGTCCACGATCGATCGCTCCACGCAGCTGGGGTGCGCACCCCTCTCATCTCGCCGAGCGAGCATTGTTCTGAGATGCGATTGTGATTTATTTGGGCGGCGCGTGTGCGACCGGCCGGCGACGTAAAATTGGATTATAAATGCATGTCAGCTGATAATTAGGTGAAACTATTAATATTACTGCGATTCACTGAAGTTCAGTGCCAAGCTGCATATTTAAAATACATTTATTTTCAGCAAAATGCGGCAATTTTACATTATGATTCTTTATTTATATTATCTCTGAAATATTTGATATTCTGTTCTTCTAGCGATGCAAGATATCAATATACAAAGAGATGATGAAGAGAAATGTGTTCCTAGAACAACCTCAAAAAACGATACCAAAAGAAACGAATCAATCTAAAATTCTAAATAAACCTTCAAGAACTGGGCAAGTCATGGTATCCATAAATATTTATTTACCCCGGAAAAGCGCACACCACACATGCATTAATTAAATCCAGGTAGTGCACCAAATCGAACGGTTGCCTTAAACGGGTTCATTGACTGCTGATCGTTAATTCCAGTCCGCTTGTGCCCTAAGCCCGCGTACACACAACACTAATACAGTTTTGTTGTACATTTCCATTAATAAAATTGAAGAAATTATTCATCTTTTGGCACGCACACCTAAAAAGTGTGCTAAATACTAGGCGGCGACACTAATCGACGTAAGTATAATTTTCTATTTGTTCTTCATCTAGCAATAATTCAACACTTTTTTGAAATAATTTAAACAAAACGTTTATAAATAAAGCGGAGATGGTATTCTCGTATTGGACTCGGTATTTCTCTTGCCTATATTTTAGACTTGGTTTAGTTATTTAGAGTGAGAGAGTGAGTTTCCTTTTAGACTAGAAAAACTAACTAAGCAAAAACATTGTCTTCGAGAGTTTGAAATATGTACGTTTGTTGGTATGTTAGGAATAACGTTTTAATCCTAGAAGATGTAACATTGTTATGAATTGTACTACAACCTAATCTGCAACACAATTACACGCTCAAAGGCATTGTTGATCTTAGGAACAAATTAGCGAGGCTGAAGCCCTCTTCAGCCTCGCTAATTTCCCTAAGTCCCTACTAGATGTGAATCATTAGATATAGTGGGTACCTGAAGATGTGCCCTCGCAGTAAGAAAGTTACGGCTGATTATATAAGCCTTCTATTTTTATTGTTTTTCTACTGTGCTCAAAGTTCTATTGAATGTTTTAGTCTCATTATACACGCGCCTTAACTCACGGCAAAGATAATTTATATGGCGTATCGGCAACTGGGTTAACTAAATACGACCAAACGTGAGATAAAAACATTCGCATCCATCATTATATAGTGGATTTATAATCCATTTAGATTATTATATTACCTATTATATGAGGTAACGGTGTTTCCCTGACGGGTTGTCTATAGAGGAAGTATAAATTAAGATTTCGTGTAGATAAATTTCTATGAGTTATGACTATGGAGCACTATTATGGTTTTAAGAACTAAATACATAAGTGTTTGTTTTTATAACGTGTAGTTGGGCCAGAATATCTAATAGCCACTTTTTACTTTGACACATATAATGCTATTTAAGAAATGTTATTATACCTACTTACCTACATTTGTATTTACAAGCAATTCCTCTTTATTTTATTAACACTTAATAGTTTATTTTGTGTATCAATCAATGCTCTCGTTAATCCACTGTAGCTTTGATTTGTGCTATTAGGATTTATTTTGAATTGCAATTATAGGTCACTTCAAGTGGTACTATGACCTTGATAGTGTTTTAGTGAATATAGTCTGTTTTTTAGGAAGCTCTAAAAGCGTGCCATTTCTTTCTTTTAATAGGGCGCAGTGTCAGACACGTGTAAACTCAGTGATACATGTGTTTCTTTACCGTATGATGTTTGCGAAAAAATAGTGAGGATGATGTGTAGGCATTGAAAGCCCCAAATTCTCTGTATGGCTCGTCGTTCACGGTGCAGGCTATTCGTTTGTGGAATGCATTGCCGGTGTCAGTAAGACAAGCTCAGTCACTCGCTACTTTTAAAAGCTCGGTTGCTAATCATTTTCTTTTTAATTTATGATTATTTTTTCTCTCCACATGATGTTAAAAAACACATTTTAATATATAGTTACTTATTTATTGTATTGTATTAATTTATTTGTATATAATATTTATTTATATAGTTTAGTTTAATTTTTTTCTGTTTTTTTGAGTATAATTATGTAGTACACTAATTTAGCCCTCCCCACTTTAATTATAGTTTTGAAAGTCCTTCCAAAGGTTGCCTGGAAGATATCGCTTTCAGCGATAAGACCGCTATTGTAACCATAGAATAAGCAATTATTGTAAAATAGGTGTGTTTAATTATTGGTGTACAATAAAGTATATTCTATTCTACGGGTAGTCAGAATTCAAAACAATCTGGCACCAGTCTTGCCAAGGATTATCGGGTTGTGGAAGTCAGGTAGGCAGTCACTTCATAAAAATACTAGTACTCAGTTGCATACGGTTAGACTGGAAACTAACTTCAACATGGTTGGGCAAAAGCAAAACAGATAATTCACGAATAAATAGTGGAGATGCAATTCTTTGTTGTACTTACGATTGTTTATAGAACTCGATAGATGTATTCATACACACTGAAAACAAAATCGATAAACCCAATTGATTTTTCGATTATATTCACCGCTTTGGTCAGTAAAAGTAGAGTCTATTGTCCAAAGAAGTAAAATTAACTGAAAAAATTGGCCAAGTGCGAGTCAGACTCGCCCATGAAGGGTTCCGTAGTAACTATAATAATATAATATAATATGTATATTTATTTGACGAATAAAAAAAAACCTTCTTCTTAAAACTAGCTTATTTACATTTCCACAACTACGCTAAATAACTTTGTTTTCCATAGTGTTTGTATGAATTACAAAGTTATATTTGAGGTTTGTAAAATATGCTGTATCTCAAAAACTGCTGAGCCGATTTCGTTCAAACCAATATTGGTTGAAAGTCTACATTAAGATCTACAGACATATATTTTTTTTTATATTTTTAACTCCATTATTATAGAAGTTAGAGGGGGGAACCACTTTGGAAGCTTATATCTTTTAAACGATTGACTTTATGAAAAAGTGGTTTTAGAAATCCTTATATCATTTTTAAAGACCTGTCTATCGATACCACACACGCATAGGTTTCATGAAAAAAAATATTTTCAGTTCTAGTTCCATGTATGGGGACCCCCCTTCATTTTAAATATTTAATAAATTTTTTCTTAAATCGGAAAGCGGTTCACAGAATACATCTACTTACTAAGTTTCACATGTATAGTCCTAATAGTTTCGGAATAAAATGGCTGTGACCTACGGACGGACGGACGGACAGACAGACAGACGGACAGACATATCGAAACTATAAGGGTTCCGTTTTTTGCCATTCGGCTACGGAACCCTAAAAAGAAACAGTTGAGTTATAACAGTAGATTTTACTGAGCATCTGCAACTGTTTTCTGGTTGGCTATTCTTACTGTTTGTAAGACAGTAAATCAATATGGAAATACTTTAAAAAACTGCTTGTTTTAGTTAACTTTAATGTTCAAACAATTGAAAAAACTGTTTAGCTCTTTACTGTATGCTACAATAACTGTTCAGAAGAAGTAAAAATAACTGCAACGATATCAGTAAAGCTCTGAAAACGGCAATACTTAAAAGGAACTGTTGGTTCAGTAAACTTTAATGTTCATCCAATTGAAATAACTCTTTAGCACTTTACACTTTGTGCCGATTTCAGTGCACTGTCAGTAATCAATTATTTTAACATAAAAATAAGTTTTATGAACCGTTTTTTTGCTGTACACTAACAGTAAAAAGTTTCGTTTTATTTTTTTCAGTGCAGTAACAGCTGCCTGCGACTTTATTCACGCTAAAGTTTCATACATTTCATGGGATAACAATTTCGGTCGGTGTGCTGTTCTTGGCGTGATGGAGTAACAAATATTCATACTTACATCTACCAATTCATACAATTCGCAATTTCATTCGCGTTGGGGGTTTTTCTCGTGTTAATCCCGGAATAATTCAGTAGTGGTGTGCAAAAATATTTATATCTATCGATCTATCTGCATTGAAGTTTGCATCACTCAAATCTTACGTATGACAAAAGGACTTTAAACCAATATTGGAATTGGCTTAAAGAAGATATAAAATAAAACATGAAATAATTATTATAAACGTTTAATATTATTAAAGCTAATCAATTAAAATTATTTACAAATTATTCCAATCAGTTCCGACATTTGAGTCCCCTTAACAATGTACAATACATTTATTTACACTCTTCAATTCTGTTCTCTTCAATATAATATATGGAATAGTCAACAATAAGACTGGGAACGGACCAGGCAGTTTGGATCAAAAGGTGGTAATTTAAAATTCTTATTTGGCGTAGCAAAGGCTTGCTTGGATCCGTCGTAGCCGTAGTACTCGTAGCACCGTAGTAGACTGCGCCGTAGCGCAACTGCCCCGTGCGCTCCCTGCCTTAGTAATAATTTAGCAAATCAAGGTAAGGCATTCACGTTACAACTTCCCCGCCGCACAAACATTTTGAATAATATACTTTATAACAATATAATGCAATTTATAATATACATACTCATATCATAATTTATGATATCATCAAGTGTTCATAGTCTTAATTTTGCTAGTTACATTAGTTTGAGTGCGGCGGCATCTCCATAATATACAACAATATCACACCAGCCAAATCTTTGCTTCATTTTATTTACAAGTTTTATCATATTACCCATAGTTTATTACTACATCCCATTTGACAGAATACACGTAGATACTTGTCTTGTAAAATACATTTACATTGTTTACTGAGACCGTCTCTTGTATCTCTCCTCAAACATTCAAAATGTCTTTTCACAGCCCTTATTCTATGACTAGAAGATGACTAAAGATTTAGTATAAATAATATGTGTATTGCAATATTGCGTAACAATGCTAAACATTCAAAAGTTGGTAAAATCTGTAGTAACAATAGAAATTTATAAAGACTGTAGTTACACTCTATTACAACATTTATCAAAATCCAAAGGTGATATTATACATATCTCCATCTCACCACTCCTTAGGCCGTACGTCCAAGTACACAATATTATTTAAATAAAAATATCATATTGATTTCAAAATACTTTAACGACATCCTGAAAACTTTAATGGACGTGGTGAAATAGGAGTTATAAATAGTGTAAGATATACCTACACGTCAAGACTTACTTTAATAATAATACTGTGAAAAAGTAGAAAATTTTAGGCCGTTGTCAAATTGATATACTATACGCATAGGAAGGTACACATAGTATACATAATACAGGGATAGTCAGGCACCTCAAAGTGAAGATGTGAATAGTTTGTAAGGCGCTTAAAATGTTCATATAATATTATATGGCTGTAATTATTATTTCTATAGATACTTCATAAACGTCAACATACAACAGACAAAGTACGGATTTCTTGATATTACTATTAAATATGCAAATGAGTATTCAATTACTGAGTTAATAAGTGTTCATAATTATTGTTATGTAAGTAATATGGTCACCAATCATCACATATATACTAGTGTTAGCAGTTCTTTGGCACATCAATACCTGATTAGAAACTCTTCGTCGTGTTTTCTAATATTCTATCAATTATTGTCAAAATTACTTAAACATCGAAAATTCATAAAACTGATTCACTTGATGTTTTGACACAATGCTGTTAAAGCATAACTTTTGATAAAGCTCACATGTGCACTCGTTATGTGCACATTATAGTATTGACTAGTGTCTGGTCTTTGGTGAGATAAGTCCACGAGCTCCACACAGATCTGTAGCACTTCTGTCACTGTTTATATGATGGTGGCGGACAGCGGTGCCGGGGGGGCGAAGCGGGTGGGCACGGGCAGGCAGGCGAGCCACAGGCCGCCGGCGCCGGCGAGGCATCAGCGCGCGCGGTGCGCAGGCGTGGCCGCCGGTCAGGGGGCCGCCGCGGCCAGGGGCGGACGTGTCGGCGCCGGCACTCGTGGGCAGGCCACCATCGACCCGCTGCGGTTCGTCTGGCTATTGCCTCCACCGCCTGTAACAACACAAAGTTGGAAATTAATTTATTAACATAGTCCACTTTTTCATTAAAAAATAATTTCAACTAATAGCGTTATGAAGGTGCAGTTTGAGATGTATCTTTATTATCATAAGAATACGATAATTCAATTATATGAGAATATTGAAACTAAGTATAAATAAATTGGGAGTATAACAGGAAACCAGACGATAAAATCGTTGATTTTTGAGGGTGAATAGTTAATACAAAAAATATATTTCCACAATAAAGTTGCGATATTGCAGTTTGGCGCTAATATCGAGTGGTAAGAGCGTTCATTGACGTATCCAACCGCAATGGAGGAATTATACGAGTGATCATTGATTAAACAGGAAATGATGTTTACCTATTAGGGAGCCGAGCATCTTCGTGACGGAGAACTTGCGCGTGCGTTGCGGAGTGCGCACTTCAGCCAACAAGCGGTCCACACATCGGTAGAGATCGCCTGAGTTATCTGCCACACTGGCCTCACTGAATGAAGCACCGTGAGCGGCACTAATGGCTTGGCCCTCCTTGGTCGTGACCTGTGGACAAGAAATAAAAATGGTTTAAAAAAAAAAACAAATTAATCAGTATTACAAAGAGCCAACTAAAGTTTCTGTAATTCATAGTGACAAAAGATATCCGATGGTTTCTATCTTATCCCCCAAATAAGAGCTACTCTAGTATCTAGGACGGATTGCGTCATGATGAGTTATTTTTATTCGATCAACGCTTAGGCCCCTAACGACAAAATCAGAAAATCGGATGAGGTCGTGGATATTGTTACTTAATAATTAATTCAAAGTAATCTGTACAGAGCTGTTTAGATTGCGTAAATTCTGTAAACAAAACGAAACAAGGTCAGGTTCTGTACTTAATTTGAGTATTTTTATTTCGATATCTTCGGCTTTCGATCGGCTTTCAAAAAATACCTACATAATTTGTCTCTAAGAAACTTGAGGCTTAGCAAAAGTTCCAAAAGCGGAATCTGTGACGTCAGAAAAATGTAAGGATGTTGTGTTTTAGCGTGGGCATGCCAAGCTAAAAGTATGTAAATAAATATTAGTTTTAAATGCCTAGACAAGTGGTTCCTTTAAGACTGCTATCTTCAAGATAGTATCTCATATCTCTATTTCGTTTTCTGTGTCAGAAGTTTGAGCGCCAACGGCGTCTACGGTTCCAAGTGAGTGTCTATTATACACATAACAAAAGCGGTCTGCTATGTCATGTGTATGTACGTATGTATTTTCCATTGAATGCGAGCTCAAAGGACTCAATAGTGATAGACAAGCCTGTCGCACGTCTTTGTTCCACTGGCGACAACATCGAAACTTCCCAACACAGACTGTCGTAGCTACTGAGTAGTTCTACTTTGCGATAATGTCAAAGTGGGAAATTCTCCAAGTGTAGCGCGCAATGAGGAAATTCCATGTTGTGTTTTTATATTCTCAATTGATTTATTCTTGAAACCAGGGTTAATATGATTTAAATCAATTGATTTAAATCAGTGATTTAAATCGCGATTAAAATCAAGTGATTATTTTATAAAAATCAATGATTTAAATCAATACTTTTTAGGGTTCCGTTGCCGAATGGCAAAAACGGAACCCTTATAGTTTCGTCATGTCTGTCTGTCTGTCTGTCTGTCTGTCTGTCTGTCTGTCGTAGTAGTAGGTAGATGTATTCTGTAAACCACTTTCTGATTTTAAGAAAAAAATTAAAAAAATATTTATAATAAAGGCGGGCTCCTCATACATAGAACTAAAACTGAAAATAAATTTTTTCATGAAACCTATGCGTGTTTAGTATCTATAGACAGATCTTTAAAAATGACAATTAACTACTTTATTTTCCTTGTTCTGTGTTTTTTAAAAAGTGATTTGATTTTATGTGATGTAATTTAAAAAAATGTATAAATTGTGTTGTGTTTTTATTTAATGAATAACTGACTTCCAAAGTAAAAATGAACAGATGTAAAAAAGTCTGATTTAAATCAAATTAATTCGATTTAAATCAAATAAATCTGATTTATTTGATTTAAAAAAAACATGATTTTAATCAACCCTGCTTGAAACTGTGTTCTATCTTTGTCACAGATACGATCTAAAATCAGATCTTCTAAACAATGTTAAGGAAACGGTTTATTCGTCTAATCTGTTATTGATGTACGCGTGTTATGTAATCGCATTGTCGTGATAGTGATCCCGCATATCAGCTGCCGTCTCGTTGAAAGGTGAAGGCCGATCCCGACAAATAATCTAGAAATAACTGAAGATTTTGATTAGATTGCGTGGAATATGGAGAAGGAGACTCCCATTCCCGGTTTGATTTGTACATCGGTGTTATCCGAGCTTTTCTATTATGCCGTGTTTACATACAACAATCAGAGATTTACGACAGTACATTTTAAATAAGGAATCTAACCTAAGGAGTGTTTTTCAGTACACATGCACTTGAGTCGTAAGATCGCGATTTATGAGTTTTTTTTTTGGTTCATACAGCTTTGATTCCTACACTCTCAGAGGTTATTTAAGGCTTTTTTTTATATGAGTAAATAGTTATGCGAAATTGCGCACGTGTACGTGTTTAAAGTGACTTAAATTAAGAGTCGTGCCGCAAACGAAATAGGTACCAGCGTAATAAAAATGAGACGAGACGACTGGACGAAAGTTATAAAAAAAGTGTAATATTTTAAATGATGCGTCTCTAATCTCTACACGTTTAGCGACTAAAATATGCGATAGTATGTGCACGAGTAAATTCACATGTGTACGCAATCGTGTGTAAATTATGATAATACAGAAGCTCTAGTTTGAAAGCTTGTGGAAATGTTATCGAATTGGGTTGTTATTTATGAGGTACTGACCTGTCTCAAGTGGTCTAGGTCTGTTTTGTTGCCAAGCAAGGCGAGTGGCATGGGCGCGGTGGCGCCGGCCGGCCCATGCGCAGGGCTGCCCCCCGTCGGCGCACGCTTCAGGGCACTCAACACCTCCGTGGCATAATCGAAGCTGCTGCGATCTGTCACTGCGTACACCAGCAGACAGGCGTCGGCCCATTGAATCTAGAACAAGGAACAACAACAACATCATAAAGTGCCAAGAGCTGTTTAATTTAGCGTGACATGATAACAGCAAATGTTAGATGACGGAAGTATGTGAAAGTCTTGTCTGAAAGCATTTATCTATGTCACATACCTACTACGTTATATTCGTAAAGATTCGAAAGAGGTATAATAAATCGATATAATTTAAAGCCAGTCATTGCGGGAATCTTAATGGGTTACATCTGCGACCGTTATTAACGCTTCATAGCTAATTAAATGTATATTACTGCGCTTGCATGTTCACGTTGTCATTTTTGGCCAAATTAGAAATAATAGACGACAGCCTTTTAAGTTCCAAGACATATAAATTCAGTGGATGTGCGACACGGGAAGTTTAAAAAAGGTGCACATAAAATCTTTTTAGGCGAAGAGTTAAGACATAATCTAACAGAACAAAGCTGTTTACTTTAGCAAATCGTTTTTTAAGTCTTCATCAAACAAATTAATACAGCTTGCAGCTTTGCACACAAGAGACTAGATGAAGAAGAATGTGTTTAATTAATGCGTCTTTAGACTTTCAGAGCCAACATTCCGGCTTAAAATTAGCCTTGCAGCGATTCACGGGCGCTCCCACGCAGTCCGCTACGCCGGGACACATCCCACGTCGGGTTAGCTGTGGACAATCACTGTCGTCGACATACCCACAAAAGATAGGTTATACCGTCCGAGACAGTGAAATAATTAAACAGGAAGTAGATTTATGACGTCAAGAATTGATCAATCTATTATAATAGAAATTGTGTGAGTTCGATTCTAAGGAACCGTATATATTGACAACTACGATAGTCAAGAGCACATTGCAACATTTTCATTAATTAAATTAGTTTACTACATTTTATGGCTACAATTCACAAAAAAAATGTTTGGTGAAGATAACAAAAGTTTTTAAATTGAAATCAACGTGGTAAAGCTTCCGACAAGGTCAAAGATTAGCTTTTCCAACTTATTTTTTCTTTAACAACACCGTGTTTTCTCGTAGTTAATTTGTAGCTTTGCCTGAGTAGATATTATTTTTAAAATGTTATAACTAATTGTAAGAAGTATATTTATGCAAAAGAAACTTTTGAATGAGTGTGATAGTTATCAAACAAAGTCCTACAACATTGTCTAAATCTCATTCAGTCACGCTCTGCCCACGGTCAAAAGTACTTTTACGATTTTCAAGATGCGTTGCTTATTTTCACAAAGCTGGGTCTTTTCAACAGAATCTAAAAATAACTGTTTAAAGGATGTCTAGAACAATATTTTCGTAAACTTCACCAGGAGTTCTAGTTTAGTTCGGTCGTCGTTCGAGTTCTAAAAATGTTAAACTGACAATCATTACTTTCGCGTGGTGCTATTAATAATGTAATATGTAAACACGATGAGTCATATCTTCGGTGCAGGTCACCGGAGCATTCCTGGACCTGTTTCATGCCACTAGTAGTATTATTTGAGACGTTAACCCAGTTGTTGGAACATAAAACGGCCACAGTCTACCTGTAATCGCGCTGTATATGCGGAAGGGTGTCTACCGCTGGATACTGTACACGCTTTGATGTATTGCGGGGAGTTAAAGCGACAGTATCTAATTTTCATGCTTTTATGGTTTCAAATTACCGTAAAGTGTTTCCTTTGCGGTTGTGTTTTGTTTAAATTATTTGGAAATGGAAACGTTTGAGGTATTTGAGGCTTTCAAACTGCTTCTTTAGAGAAGACGGTAATACGTACGAGTAAATTACATAATGTGTTTATCTGACAAATGCAAAAAATAGTCGGAGACTTTGCTAAGGTGAATGTCAAAAGTATGAAAGTGGCTATCGCTATCGAAAAATTACGTGTTCAACGCTTATGGAAGGGTACGTTATCTTAAACGTGTATACAGATGGTAAAATAATACATTCGAGTTAAAACATAGAGAGCTACAGTCAAAATAGCTACAAAAATGTGGCCTTACAAAATATTCCACATCTCTAATCGTACTGATTTGTGTACTTATTATTGTTTAGAAACCAAAGGCCAACCAGTTGTTTAGGTTGTACCTACTTTAATTGTGTGAAGGTGAAGATTAGTAGCACTGGGCAAGGTCTCGGGGTATTAACCTATTCATATACTGGCAGCTACTGGTTAGTCCTTACTGCACGTGTTATTTTGGTTTACCTTTGAGTATACAGTGTTGTAGGTACTCAAAGCGAAGGTTAAAGATTACGATAACTCGCGTTATGATCACAATAATAAAATTTGATGCTTATTTTCGTGGTAGAGGGTCAATAACTACGTATGTAAATAAATACTCGTAAGACCAAATACAGAACATTTTTCTGTTCGTAAATATTCCACATCAAAGTTAGCCCTGAAGATAAATTGGGACTGGAATCAAATAAAACATGTGAGTAAGACATATATTTACCTGTTCAGCTGGAAATTTATCTGAGTTGGAACCGGATACATCTATTACTTCGAGTTCCACCGGAGTGCCGTTGATAGGCACCGTTTGTCTGTACAAGAGATCTGGAATGAAGACATAAAATAAGTTTTTTGAAGGATACAATCCACGCAGTGTGTTTTTGTGATATCAAAGGGAAATGCAACCAACCTGTGTTTGAGTGATATTCTCCGATGTATCGCCTGGTTAAGTAGCGAACAATGAGAGCTGCAACAAAGGTAGAACATTGTTAAAACTACGTAATTTGTTTCCATACTATAATAAAATATATGCAAAAGATTGTTGTTCCTTGTTTGTTTGTCTTTCTTTTCAAACAGAGTGCAACGGATTTATGTGATTTATGGCTAGAGAGTGATTTAGGCTACTAATTTTTTCGCCGATAACAAACTTTTCGGGTGATTGAAGCCGCGAGTAGGAGGTACAATTTAACATTGCTCACAATTATTATCGCTAAAGTTCTAAACCAAGAAGACTTGCTTTTCTGGGAGAGATTTTCGAAGTGTTTACCAATAGGAGGGTATTGTGAAGATGTTTGTAAATCTGAAATTTAGTCGCAGTTTCTTGCTACTGCGTTGGTGAGTGGTACCGAGTGTGTTCAGTAACACATTGATGTGTTAGTATAACATGCTAGTGTTACATCACCAAGGAGAATAGGTCAGTGGGCTGTTGCCCAGCTCGGCTTATGTAACTCAACTCGGTCGGAGACCTGAACACTGAACATATTCGGTCAAGGTACCCATAATTGAAGTTTGGTTTATTGTTTCTTTAGTGTTTCGTTTTGAAACGTTTTAGTTTGAAATGCTTCGTGGTTCAAATGGTGTTAAATAAATATATTAATTTTGTATATAGAGGAATAGGTTTGAATTCCTCTGTATCGTTTTTACCACACTAGAAAATATAGGCCACCAGCTATATTAGGTTTTTTGTGGGTCAAATGATCAGTTGACTTCTTCTGCTCTAGGTAGAGCCGAAGGGAGTGTCAGTCTGACACTCCCTTCCGATTAAAATCCACCATGTTCCTTAAGTTGCCCTTTGCGTTCTAGAGCCGCGGCATCTTGTTTGAACATTCCTTTCGGTACTGCCCTGAGGGGTTACGGGAATGTTTGTTCCTTACAAGTGTAAATTTTAGGTTATTAACAATTTATTTTAAATTGAAAACATAAAGTAGAGGATTAAGTTCCACTTGTTCTACTCAAGTAAACGGAAATATATCAAAATTATTATCTCGCGGATTATGAAATCCATCAAACGATGACAGCCACTCTCAAATAACGGGGCCGACAGAATTAAATCAGATGATACGGGATTTTCCGAAATATGTTTTTTGGCAAAAACTTCCTGTCCCAAAAACTAAGATTTTACGTTCTCTATTCTCTATTAAAATGACACAAGTGTGTGATGTTTTGCTGGTTGTTAGATATATTTGCTTACCAGACTTGCCAACTCGAGAGCTGCCAATGACGGCTATGCGTACGCGCGGCATACTGGCACGCTCGTCCTTCATGCTTGGAGATTTGCGTTTTATCTGAAACAATGCAAAAATACTTTTCAACAAAAAGTTTGCAACAAACAACTTGAAGCTGGAAAGTTACACGAGTCGAAGGAGTTGTAGATCTTCCAAATAATATACTACTAAGAAAGTTAATACTTGTTCTCGTTTGCGGATCAACCCTGTTATTACGTTCTCCCTTTATCCTACAAAATTGGTGTTAATGATCATTTGAGTCGGTTCCAGCGCTAAATCGCGGTGAGATAAGCTCACGCGGCGGGTAGTTGGCGCGCTTCGGTTTCATTCATTCTGACGCCTAGCTCTCTCTTTGACGTTCGCAGTTAATGACCGACGAAGCGCGTCAGAAGCCAACACTTGTTAAAGATTAGATTAGATTTTAAAGCAAGATTTACTAAAGTATTCCTTTGAGTAATTTCTGTCGTCAATTATACAGATGGTCACTGACATTTGAAAAATGAAAGAAAACATTGTATTGAACAGCTTTGTTACACAATTTTGAATTCATATACTTGCCAAAGATTGCGGTTGACCGGTAAACAAAAGAAAGGTTGGTAAATAAAAGGCAAAATATAAATTGCGAATTTTACCGACCTTCGTTTTTATTGGTTGACCTTGAGAAAATACGAGTTTTCGATTAGAAAGCAGTGCGATTCAGGCACAACGTTTTCATTTATGTGAAGGCATGAAGAATAAAAAGAACTGCGTACAAAAATGCTATTAGTGTGACATGTTGATATGTTCTGAAATATTTATAGCTCGGGTACGCCGTTATGCGTCAGTGGCAGCCCACAGCTGGTTTAATAACCCTAGAACACACCGTGATATCCATTCAAACGCACGTTGCTGACAACAATACGGAATGGAAAACAAAACATACGCCTATTAGTTATATAAATAAATTCATCACACATACATATCTGTTGATAGGCGTTCCTTGTTGTTTGTTATTTCTATAAGATATTAAAAATATTCTTTTTTTTTCAGTTTGGCAAGGCACTGCATGATTTGAACAGTTTATTTAAGGAGGATTGCTTTTAGAATTTTTTTAAAGAATCCATTTTCTGTGTAATTTTTACAAAACGCATCATTCATGTAACTAGAAACAAGAGTATACATATTATGTTAAATTAATGATGAGCAGGTATTATTAACGTCAGCAGTCTCTATGGTAGGTATCGTAAACAACAGTGACGTAGCATCATTGAGTAGAGTATAGGAACAATCGACAAGCACTTTAAGTTTGATGTAATGTTTGTGACGCCTGACGCCTACCGACCACGTTTAAAGCTTACGATTGTTTACAATGTATTTTTCCTCGAGCTTATATAATTTTATTTTATTTCATAATAACAAAGCTGTTGAAATTCTGGCACAATTTAAATGTACCTAAAATTAATGTAAAATGTATTTGGTACAATAACAACATATTGGTTTCATGAACTCTTTGTACGGCAATTTCGATGTTTTTTGCATTTTCTGAATTCATTCTTTTTTCTATACCTAGGTAAGTTTTTCTGTATCCTTTTAAGCGACGCAATTTACGTACGGACCCGTCGCTATATATTGTAGATACATCGTATAAAAAAAAACAAGAAAATAAAGAAGATATTCCTCGAATGCATCGCCACGTGAGAAAGCAAAAACCCACGCGGATTAAAAACGTGGGATTCTTCATTTTTGATATCCCACCTAGATTAATGTATGAGTGGCGACAACGACGCCATTTTTATTTATTTACGTTTGGCGCCAAATAATATCGTTCAGTCGCGCCGTGGTGCCAAAAGAAATATCAAGTTTTAAATTAACTTTCCGTGTTGTATAAATAGTATCGGTAGTTGGTTATAATATAAAAAAAATTGGGTTGTGTGACGTTGCAGGAATTTTTAATGTGGAAAATAATTTTGACTTTGTTCTATAAAACATAAATAATTACTTGTTAATAGTGCTTGATGCACACTATAAGAAGATATCGTCTTTCATCAAAACGCAATGTGCTATTAGTAGGTAGCTGTCGTTAATTCAATAAGGTAGAAAATAGGCCATTGTCCAGTTAATTGGCAATACTGTGTTCATTTCAAGGTGCGATAAAACGTGAGTGTTCCCATATTATAAATTAGTTGTCACGTGTTTTTATTACCACATGGATAAGGTGTTGTACTAAAGGCGAATTATTGGGAGCTTAATTAAAATTATTTACGTGAGCCACTGTTTGGTGTTGTTTTTTAGTATCAAGCAATATGAAAAATTGAAATCAACAGCGTGTCTTTGTTTCCACTCACTTCCAATATCAGTTTGCAGTATTATATTTGCAATGCTTTTATTACGTACCATTTTTTCTCCACCTTTGTTGAGTTTCTAAAGTACTGCACTGAAAATTGGAGCTTCAAATGTATATTGAAAGCCCCGATTTTCGATGTGTCATTTTCGGAGCAATCAAACAACTTGATAGTTTGTTGGCTTAAAAAAATTAAATCAACCTGATGTAAGAACCTAATAACTTTTGTCCTAATTTGCTCCTCGTCGGGACTTAACGAATAATTATTTATGAACTAGGAAAATTTTTTGTATTCAGTAAGCTCACCATTCTATTAATACCACAACTTACATTCTGAAAACGTAGACAATCAATTTAGAAAGTGGTTCCAGTGGGTGAGCAACCCACGTGGAGATCCTTGCCCTGCAGGCTTACAGTCAAACGTGTGGGATGTTACGCTAACATTCTCAAATATCACGTTCCTTAAGTCATTCCAAGACTAAATAGCTTAGTAAAAGGGTCGTTTTAGGTAATGGATGAATAACGAAGCAAGGCTGAGTCGTTTTTATGTAGCAAACGTATTTCATTTCACTTAATAATCCAAATGAAACTACAAACTAAAATATAGCGTCAAAAATTTATTTTCAGTGCTGTTAATACGATGCATATGAGACTATTATCATTGCCACGTTGCATAGCAATGCTTTGCGTCTGGCTGAGTAAGTAAGTAAAAACAAGCAAAACATTTTAAGAAGTAGGTATGTTAAAAGCTTTTACATGCTCATAAGGCATGAACGTCCTTGCAACTTGATCAAGCACTACCCCGAAGTAACATAACACATTTACAAGAGTCCTTGAGATGATGTAAGGGCTTGTGGCCTTCACCGCCACATGGTGCATGTACCCGTATAAATACAAAGTCGCCCGCTGGACCCGCTCGAAGGACATGGCCTTGGGCACAAATCGCAAGGATAACGGCTATTTGTTTTCTTGTTAGAAGGTTGTCTGCCAAGGACCCTTAAACCTCTTCAGCTGTTGACATTGGTATCGACTATGATAAATAGCTTCACAGCTTGGAAACAAGAGGCTAACGAGTAAGTGTGATTTGTTTACATGAAGGACGAGTCCTTGGTCGACGGAATATTTTACCAAGAGTGCTAGGAAACCATAACAGGCTGAAACTTCCCCCGTATGCCAGCGCTTCACTGAAGCACGTTAAAACGTGAAACATTGAAACAGTTGCTTCATTATTATTTCAAGGTAAAAAGGTAACAATTATGTGTTCACATTCTAGTTCAGTTATGTGTTTATTACGAACAGACCTGCTTTTTGTACATAACAGTAAATAGTTGTTATTTCTACCACAAAGCTGGGCATGTAACTTTACGACTTGATTGGCCACTTCGTGGTATAACAGGCTGCAACAACAAACAACTCGATAATAAACCTAGTGAACGAGTTTCGTTTAAATACCAGTTCATGACTCAAATTATTTATTCATTGTTCTCGTTCTTGGCAAGTACTAAATACTGAGCACCTAGGTACTTCATGGAATGTTAATTAGACAGTCGGAATTGTGTGAGATGAAAACGCTTTATTTATATGCGCAGGTGAAACTTTGGCCAAACTTTGTAATGTAGAGCAGATTCATTCGTAAGATTCTGGTCAGTAATTACGAGCACATTATGCTGGTACGCCTGAAGGGATCTGACCTAACATCAAATGAGATAATGTCAAAACCAAATCTCATATATCATACTAATCTTTTGCTCTTCTCTAATATTTACATGACCGAATTCTTGAAATAGGATAGGAATATTTTCAGTGAGATAACATCATTTCCGTTTGTAACGAGTACCATTCTATTTTTCTGTAACTATTTTGTAATATAAGTTCAAATCAATATATAATTCAAAGTGTAAATCTTTTCATGGCGCTTGCAACAGTGCCGAAATATCGGAAACTCGAAACAAAAGATACACATGATAAATATCCCGTTCTAAGTTCTAATGATATTTTGTAATGTTGTTACATTTATAAAGTCATACATATACAGGTCAAATAAATAAACTTATTAGCACAATTGCTTTGTTAATGGTAGTTGTCATTGAATCGTATTATCCTAATTATTTCGTCTCCACACAAGCGAGGAATATTAATATTGTATGACAAGGTTACCATCTCATACTACCTATATGCCAGAAAATTTTGACTATGTCAAGAATTACAAAATATTAATCTGACAAAAAACATTCTACAATCCCTCAAAATTGCTACGACGTAGCATGACTGCTACGGCGTAGCACGTCTTTGTGAAAAATTTATTGTGTAGGTACATCCTCTATCAATTGGCAAACTAACATTGTTTATTATAAGCAATTATTTGGTGCTCCGAGGCTCGACAGTTACTGATCGTATTCAGTGTTTATGTCTGCAATAGTCTGTTTGTCTCCTAATGAGGCCGTTGACTTCTCTATGTCGTTGTTTCAAAGGTTCGACAGACGCTGAGGATTTCGGCTAAATAGGTTTGATTGCTCACTTAAACGAGCACACATTAATGTTTAAGGATTTAATTAAGTGCTTACTTAATTTATTATCCCTTTTACAGGGTTTAAGGATTTTCGTATAAACTGTTCTACCTGTATGTTATTTTAGTAAAAATGTTTTTATGTTTGACGAAAAGCTCGTAATATGTGTTAGCAATAAGATCTTGCCCAGCGTCGTCATTTACGCTAAAAGGTAGGTCAAATTCCTGAATTTAATTCCATTTAAATAAATAAAAATAGTCGGGTAGAAACGCAGTCAGAACACAACGTATTGTTTTTGGTGTTGAAATAAACATATTAACAATCGATTTCTCAGTTACACGTGTGCCTCGCCCCCCTCCACCCCCCACCCGCGGGCCATTGTTTTGTATTTATCAACATTGTAATTACTATGTTTTGAAATTTAATTGTACGGGCGACAAAAACGACTCACTTAAGGTCGACCATTGAACTGGAAAACGCGGAAAAATCAAAGCAACTTTGGTCAGCGATCAAATAAACTCTGTTACAATAAGGCAAAAATAAGATTTGCTATCTCGTACAAGTCGTTGTATTATTCTAAAATGTTTGAAGGACTTTTTGGTCGGTCAAGAATTGAATTTCAAACAACATCAAACAATAATAAATTATGTACCTACAGGCGAATAAGGGGCGAATTAGGCATTAAAAATTACAATTGTTTATTTTTTTATTTATATGGGAGACCAACAGCTAAATACAAAAATGTGATAATTTCACAGACAATTACAGGTCTCCACGTATAGTAACATGTGATGTTAAATAATTAAACCTGTGAACTATTAATTCTAATAGTACAGCCTGCACGAAAAGAGTATATTTAATAATACATGAATTGCATTATAATATACAAAACAAGACAACGAAATATCAATATTAACACATAATAAAATCTATAGTTAGGCATCCATAAAGCGTTAATCTAAACACAATAGCCTATTGGCTAAGGTGTCGGACTTGTGATCGAGAGATCGTATGTTCGAACGCCACTCATTACATTATATCCATGAACCCACTCCAGACACAAGCATATTTAGCTTAGTTGGACGGATTAACAAGATTGCTAGTAATGTGAATTCTACCCACATTATTAGTTCTTTAAAAAAATCATTAATTATTAGTTTATTATTTACACAAAAACACGTTGAATGGCAATGCGGATTCTTTGACCGAATAAAAGGCCAGTCTGGTTCCATGAGGATTTACAAACCAGTTATTTCCTATAGCTTATAAGAGTATATATATTGTGTAATGAGGTGGCGCGTTCGTGTTCAGTGTAACGCGCTCGGCCTCAGGATCTCGGTGACCCTCCTGTGACCTGCTCCAGGCAGTGACCGGGTCATCTAACCTAGTGCCTCCCTTACCTGAACTGGGAACCTAATACTGATACTAACATAGATTTATTAAAGCTAGAGCTGGAATATTGTATTGAGAACTGGTAAGCTAGCACAGCTCTGAATGATATGTTGGAGGGCTGTTAATATAAGTATTTTCGGTGTAGATGAAAAAGTAGGCTGTCAATGGCAAAACTGATTTGTTTTTTTTTTCAAAAAGTTATAGACAACTCCCTGAATAGAAATAGATATTTCAAATAAAGTTATCTTGCATCAGCTGCTCAAATGGATACTATTTTTCTTTTTGAGAATTGTCTTTGTCTTCCTTGAAGAATGTTCTTCATTTACATAACCAGAAGATATTTTAAATTATAACTTGCCGATACATCCTGCACAGCGAATTTAATATACAACATTATTTAAAGCGTTCAGATTATTGGCTCAAGGCCTCAGGTACTGATCCGTAAGTGAAAATTAATTACTTTCTCTTATTACCCAATATTACTATTTATCTCATACAAATGAGTCCTGTGGGAGTGAAGCAGCAAGAATGATATATTAAAAATTACGTTTTGCTTTTTTAGATAAAAGAGAACAGTGCTGTTCTCGCTTGTGCCGCTTCTTTCACTAGAAGTGTCCACTAGCAAACATTTTTTGCGCCAAATAAAAGTTACACGTGCCTCGAATAGCGCTGATGTAACGATTAATAGCTGCAGCGACACGTGCCGGATCAACATAGAACTTGTTTCACCCTCATGTATTATGTATGGACGCAGTGCGTTAGTCAACAAGTCTCCTTTAGGTCTGCGAGTTCAGCTATGTTTGTATCTCGACTCATTGATCTGCAGCAAGGTATTGGAAATAAAATAGGAAAATTACCCTTGTTTAATATACAGAGTCATAATTATGATTTTTTTAAATTGTCTTATTGCGTTTGACCACTCACCTGATGGTAACGATGATGTGGTCGAAGATGAAGCACGCTTTTTGAATAATCCAATATTATTACATCCAATATTAAATTCATATTTATTTGTATTCGAGAGTAACATGAATATTTATGTAAAGCTGTTTGCTTTTTAGAAAATTGGTGTATTTTTTGGTTTTATGATATACTAAATTCTGTTATTTCCAATATTTTAAAGAAAATACGTTTATTATTAAACGAATCGAGTGTTCTAGATCATTCTTTCGACATGATACTTGACCTTTCTCGAATAAACGATGCCAGTGCTCTTTAAGAGTGGGCAGATTATGGACAATGTTCTACTATTTATAATAAAACCCTGCGGAGTGCAATTGCGCTGTTATCCGTCTGCACCAATACTAAGAGATTTACGACTGGAAAGTTTCTGCGGTAAGTAGGAGAGTTTCATTGTCGTTCCATACCCGCCAGCGTCCACACCCGGCGCGCACTTTATCGACGCCGTAATTAATCTAGACTAATTTGAACCTTATCTTAAAACCAATTAAGTTGAGGTTACCTACTCTGATTTATAACCAGGTATGGGCCACGTTACTGATCGTCTACTCTCCCAATCTCAATGTTTATGATTTGATTATTTACGAGAATTGCTTTACTGAAGTGCTTCCATTATTTCAAACACGTGTAACAAATCAATCAATGTTTAATTAAAACCTTTTACACGTTCTTCATCTTTTATCTAGAACAACTAATCATTGATAAATGATGCATTAAAAGCTTTATGTGATATATTTTTTCATTTGCGTTGAGAAAGTAATATATAGCGTAACCAATTTTCTTTTGTGACCCGTTTAAGTGATTTCGTTCGATAAGCTTTTAAAAGTTTTCTTGTAATATTCTCATGAAGTTCTACGCATGAAACAATATTTTCGAAGGTTTCCTAAATATATATGTGTACATGTGGAAAAATACCGTTAATCCCACTTGTACTCAACGAAGACTGTATAATTTATCACAAACAAACACGTCTGTTGCTACGTTCTGATTACGTTAGGGAAGGCGTGATCAAATCATGCCGGATTTGTTGTAAAATTCCACATTATGGAATTATTTAAAGAGAACCGTTATTTTATTTCCGAATACTGGCGTAGGTATTTAGTGCAATCGCTAGCGACCTACTCGAATGTAGGCGAAGGACATTACAAAAATTATCAAGCGGAATTCAAAACTCTTCATTAGTCAAATTTATATTTTGACAGTAACTGCAACTCGCCAAACGTTGTGCAACTGTCGCAAGTGGGTTTAAACTCTTATTTTTAAAAGGATAACTGGGTCAAGTTTAGTGTAAATTGGCATACGTTATTTCCAATACATTTGTTTTAATTTTTACTGTATCGCGGTTGAATAAATAAACTTTTTCGGTTAACATTGAACTTTTCAGTTTGTTTTACAATAAAGGTTTCACAATTGATCGTTTCAGCTGTTACCGTTAACATTGAACAAAGTATTATTAGGTCAAGTACATCAACAGTTTGGGTATAATCGCTGCAACATTGCGCTTACGACATTCGCGGGGATGTTTCAAAGCAAATCAATGTCTACATAAATCTGCTTTCTCAAGAAAACTGTAAGCGAATTTGCATAAAGATTCAGCACGTGTCGGATACTTAAAGCGTCCAATCAGTTTTGATTCATATTTTTCTTCTCATTACATCAGAAGATTTCCACAAGACAAGTTAATGGTACACTTTTCATTCACGTGAGAATTAGCGATAGTGAACTCTGACGTTGGTTGGACATGCAAAATATATATATTCACACTTGCCTACGTAAAGATTAACTATGATTATGTTCGGTAAAAGAGTGGGGATCATCATCATCTCATTTGAAACGCTTGGCAATGTCGAGTACGGAATTGTTTGGTTTCAGCCGGATGTGTGCTGTCTCTCCCTTTCGTCTTTATCAAGTTGACTTTGACGTAAGGAAACGTGTTGCCAGTCGTATAAACATAATTTGTATTTGAAAAAAAAAAATAGGATTATTACTACGACCAATTACGTATTTTTAGAATAGGACATGTGTATATAGTCCAGCTTATAACATAATGAAAATAAATGGTTCACTGTTTCAAATTGGATGGCAACCGGTTGGACCGTTATGTGTTTAATTAGCTTTCAGGCTCATTTTCAAGGTTGTGTTATGACGAGCCAATTAAAGGACTCAAAAAAATCACAGGCCACTCCGCAATGGAAGGCCACGGCTTCGTTAATTAAGATGAATTTAATTACACGGTTTGACCGAGTAATCCCATATCCCTCCATGTTTTATTGTACCTACCATACATGAGTTATTTTTTTTAGAGAATAGGGAATGTTTTTAAGTAATTATTATTTTTCGTTACATCATTCCTGTTGCTGGCCTAAAAATACAGAACTTGCTCGCACGAATGTCTTTTTTATAAAAGCTTTGATGATACAAAAATAAGGTTTAGTCGTTGTGATAGCTATTTCAATGGATACTAGAATGTTTCAGTTATCCATTCACGAATTTAGCAATGGAATAGATTGAATGAAGCCGGCGTCCTTTTTTGTAAAGTACCTTGGCTAGGTGTGGAGTGATATACATTATAAAGGTATTGTCAAATAAAAATGCCTTTACGTACATAAAGTTTTCTTCGAAAGTAAATTGAGCATGAAGTGTGTAACGCTAAGATTTATGTCGTTTTCAGATTTAAAATTCAAATTCTCTATAGAAAATTTATTTTTAGAATCAAACAAATTTTAAACTAAGAATTCGATGAAAAACTTTTTATGAATCAGCCAGTATTTTTTTTTGGTTAAACACAGGCCTTGACAGGCTGTTATTGGTGTCCATTACCTAAATGAATTACAAAGTTTTCAGCCATCCTCTATCAATAGCTTATGTTTTACCTACTTCTAATATTATAATTGATTTAATCGGCTTACTGGATTCTAGCGGAACCTTAACAAAATATATGTTTATTGCGGTATTACATTCTCGAACGACAGTTATCCAAAAGTTAGTGTCCAAAAGTAGTTAAGTTTTTATTGTGACTCTCTTTCCTATTTAATTATTTGTTTTCTTTATTAATTTGATCCCCTTGTACTAATTTATTTACTTTATATACTGTGATCTACGGTTATTTTTTATGATATTAAATTTTCTTTCGAAATGAATACACAATATGGAAGATCGCCTGAGAATGCCAGTTGTTTATAATTGTAAATATACGTTAATGTGCCTTTTGTAATGTTTTTTGTACCGTGACGGGGTTGCGGGAAAAGTTTTACTGAAATACCGCAGCCCCGGAACCCAAAGGCAAGGGAAGGAGCAGGGTGGGTTTTGAGTCAGTAGAAGTCTGACACTCCCTTCCGCTCCACCCGGAAGGAGACGTTTCATGAATTTACTGCCGAAGATAAAACGGTTTTTTATTTTATATAATTTGTTCAGCGTAAAATTGAGTATTTTCATCGCATTGTTTCGATATACTTTATTAAAATCTGCACTTTAATTATTGTTCGATATTAATTGTATAGTCATTTCATATAGCAGGTATAATTAATTTCCCAGAAATGCTGAAAGCTCTCTTTTTCAGTTCAGTGAAATTCGTTTCACCGGACTACTCCCATTTACTGGTCTATGCTGACGATATCAATTAAATTGATTAATACCATGTTGGCAGAGAGCTTTTAGATTAATACGGTATCAGAAACCAAGTAAATAATTAGTCTGATGCTGGCAACTATGTATCATACGTGGACTTAATAAAACGATTAAAAAAAAAACAAACCAAAAAGTCTTATATCAGAAAACGAATCTTCAAGGACGCATGAAAATTATTTTAGTATGGCATAACAAGCGTCAATAGGCTAATGGTTCAGGTGTCGGAGTTGTGATCGAGAGGTCGCAAGTTCGAACCCCACCCATTACACTATTGCCGTGAACCCACTCCAGACACAAGCATATTTAGCTTAGTTGGAGGGGTCAACAAGATTGCTAGTAATTTGAATTCTACCCGCATTGTTCTTAAAAAAAAAATAACTACTTTATCCTTTTCTAGAAAAGCGTCTTCTTTTTTTTTCTTTCCACTTTTTGAAGTTCAGGAGGTATCATGACTAAAGTCTAACACAGAAACGCTGAATAATTTATTTAAAAATCTTTATCGGCAGAGCCACGGATACTATTAATTTTTTTATGCAGCTACCAATATGTCATATCAACAATACTACATAACATAAAATCACAGTAACATCTAAAGTGCTTTACAGTTAAACATGAATGTGATAGGGCTTATCATTTCCATTTAACACACAAATATTTGCTTACCCACATGTTAATGATTTTTCTAATCAATTACATGTATGATGAAAATGATAAACTCTCTTGAGCGCTTGGGTGGCAATGAATAAGCTAAATCTATAAAGTATATGCGAAATGATTGAAGCAGCCTGCGTTTTCAGATAAAACTATCATCTGATTGTTGCAAGTACAATCTTTCATACAATAAAAGCATGCAATGCTTTGTCTAGACGTTATTCCGTCATAGAATAAAGAAAAAAATTGAATAAACAGTAAACTAAAGTGAAATATTTACAGTTGCATACAGTCACTGTAATGGATGTAAAACAATAGCTTGTTCAATTGAAATCAATGAATTCTAAGTAAATAAACGGCATGCCTCACAACTGCTGACAAGCGCTTCAATACTCTGAAGGAGACTACAGTTGAATGAATTCTCACCTGATCCAAAGTATTGGCGTCCCGGGATAAATAGCTACAAGTCGGCTGAATCGCCGGCAAACACCACACTGGAAACGTAATAGCAAGAAGTCTATGCACAACACTAAATGTTTATAAATTCACTGTCCTCCGAGTCCAAGGGATAGTAAAAGATATTGTTTTTGGTTCAAGTAATTCTGTAGTCACCGGAGTCGCGAGCAACGCGGAGTTCGGTTGAGCATCGGCGAGCGACTGGGCGGCGCGCCGCGAGCCATCCTATATATACGTAGGTAGCTAGCAACGCCGCCCGCCCTCCGCGCTCTCCTACATGCAAAAATATCGGTGGAATTCAGAGCCTAATTTTCTCTGTCACTGCCTTATGCCGACACAATGGGAGCGTTGATCTCCTCGCCTGCATCTGTCACACTTGACCAAATTCTTTTAATCTGTCGGCTTAACGGCTCCTTGCTCATATCCCGTATGTGCTCAAAGCCATATACGGGAGCTTTGCTCTTATTAGTGTGTTAATTAGAGCAGGATGAAGCTGTTTCTCATTATAATTAGATGTTTATGTGGTTTACTAAGCATACCAACATCCTGCCTTTCATGTGTACACATATCACAGCAGTAAAATTGAAAAGGAGAAAACTAGATTTTCTTGCGCACTATAAAATGTTGTTAAGGCTGGTCGGTACAAATTTATTCCAATATAATTTATGAACGTTCGCGATAGCAAGCGATGGTTTTTGCAAGTAACCATGTTCATGTTATCAACAAATATAAAAGCAGTTTATAGGAGTATAAAAAACGCCAAGCTATAAAATAGAAAACAAAAGAACTGAATTATAGTTACAATTCAATTTATTAGGGTGATAGTTGCTCCAATAAAAAAAAAACAATACGTCATGAATTTCTAGACTCAAAAATCTCAGTACATGCATTTAATGAAAATATTTCCGTTGATTTTTTTTGCTAAGAAAAATGGCCAGCTAAAATCTCGCTTGTCAAAAGACACAATTAAGAAACATTTACAAATTGTTTCACACAGATATATTTAAAAAAAGTAGCTTGATCGCTATCACAAGTCTTGCGCATATAAAACGGAACCAGTTCAAGGATGCTATATAACAACATTGGATTTCCCGAACCATTTTTATTGTTATTGGCACATACATACATATATCTTCTTGTCAAGTATCGATGACTCATGTAAGACTTTCGCTATACAAATTAGCAGTAAAGCATTTGATTTCGAATTCCAGCGAATTAAGATTACTCGTTTAGAACGCGTCAACAAAAAGTTGCATATGATTCGACGCATCATCACAAATCATGAATTTGGTTGGGGCTCACGGCTACTTCTTTTGTATACTGTTGGTTTCATCTTCTCTTTCATTAATAACTTGTGTGTGTCAAATAAATAAATTATGAAATTATTACGTGGATACTGCTCTCCTTACATAATCCCGCGGATCACTAAACTTTTTTTTATTACCAAAGAGGATTACACCAAGAGTAAGGGTATAAAACTTGAGCCAGTTTGTGCAGGTTCATTAATTTGCCCACGCACCCTATGTGACCCATAAGGAGTGCGATGACTGTTTTATTGTACGTATAATTCATATTGTTTAAAGTTTGCATTCAATACGTGAAAAGTGAGATTCTCTTTCAAAATAACTTGCTATATCAGTGTTATAATACGCCGGAATAATGGCAGTAGATAATAAGAAATCCACTCAGACTGACAAGAACATGAGGTCAGTTATAGCGTATTGTTCCTCTGTTATTCATATTGTAACGAAGGACTTCAAAGCATAGTTGTCCTCTAGACCCTCCCGCGGTCATGGGATAAAACTTTTGTTATATTTTTATAAAGACCTCGGTTAAAGATCTTATATTTTGAGCGATCACAATGAATGTATGTTTCCAGGTAAATGTAGCTTTACAAAAAGAAGCCTTTTAGTAACTGACTTATTGGTTTCTTCTATAAAATAAATTATCAAATAAAACTTCGATCATTGATTTAATTAAGAATATGTTGCTCTAAAAATGTCAATCACTAGTATTTGTTGGTACAGAGCACAGATCCACAAGTGCACACACGCTAAAGATCAGCCCGTTCTATTTCCAGCAGCTTGATTTTAAGTGAAGTTGTTGTTGATATGAGATATATTTCATACTAAAACAATTTGGGTTTTCCTGTTTGTTATTTTCTTTTATCATTATCCTTGTTTATTTTTCTATTTGATAAGTCGTTCTCTTATCTCTACCTACCTACTTAACTTTTGTTGTACGTACTATTTTCCGTTTGCTTTCATTTTAATATGACTAGGTTATTAACCCAATATTTCCTTAAAAAAACCAAACTTATTGTAGGTACTGAACGACTTTTTTAAAGATCAATTAATTAACCCCAAAATTCAAATCTTAAGTGATATTCGTCATACGCAATAAATTTCAAGTACTCGTGCGCATCCGAAGAAATTAGACGTCCTCCCAAAGAGCTTAGAATATTATAATTTCTAAGCGAAATAAATTAATGGTCACTTTGTTACCGTCTGCCCTTAGCCTGGCTCCTCGCTGTGGAATTGTTCAAAAGAGTTACCGCGGCCTCGGAACATGAAGGGCATATGATGGAACACGGATGGGTTTTAGTCAGTAGAAGTCTGGCACACCCTCCCACTTCGCCTAGATTTGGAGGCAGTCATTGGATGATTTCACATCCTTAAAAAAAGCCTGGCTCCTCGGTGCTGATGTGGTCACAAGAATGGATCGCGAGTTCCATTTTATTGTAGTTTCATTATCACACGCTTTTTCATGTATTCCTACAAAATATTTATTAACTATTTGCTTTACCCGCGACTTCTTTCACATGGGTGTCGTCGTCGATATTAGGTTTCTCCCGCGTAGATCCCGATCCCGTGGGTGAAATAAAAACTAGTCGAATTCGCTTTAAAATTGTTTCAGCCATTGCAGAGAACAGCCTGAATAATTAGAAAGAAAGAAAGATTACAAAATTAAAATAAAGCTTACTAGTGTTTTAGTATCATGTAAAAATACTCAGCTATTTTGAAATCACCGACCGACACTTCAATTTTATTTATATATAGGTTCTCTTACTGTGAATAGCGATACCACTTAATGCTTTCATGAATAAAATTATGTTCAACGAATATTTTTGCAAACTATAATTTCTGATTGGTGTTGTGAAAGTTTAGTTTAAAAAGTCAGCTACACAAATGTTGTTTCCTTTCGAAAAGCCCTCTATGTAAACACTTTAAGATTTTAATCCTAGATTAAAAACTAATCTAGATCTATGACGCGAAAACATACTCATTTGAATACTCTTATCGTCGTTCGTATAAAGCTTGGGACTATTGACATTTTGAAGTTGGTTGGACTCACATTAAATATAGTTAAAAAAATATTGCTCGGAGTTCAAATTTTAGTGCGTTGTACTCTCAAGACGAAATCATTGTACCTTTAGCTGAGTGAATTATCTAGTGCGTTAACACCGCAGTGTTGTGCTGAAAGATTAATGTTGGTAAACACATATTAATATAATAGCCATCTGTCATGAATCATGACTAAGCAGCAGAACGGTCTTCTCTTGTACTGAGCAGGTATACATTGTATTGTTTGTGAATTGTCTTGTTATTTAATATCACGTTCAATACACAGTTTCAGTTCATAACAACGCAAAGTCTGCATAATAATCAAATCACGTAATATTAGGGAAATATTATGAACATTACCGAGTAGGCACGTTTACGTGAGCCGGGTGTGCGTCTACTGTAAGTTTTCTACCGCAAAACCCTCTTGATTTACTTACTTCCTACGTATCTAGTCAATATTTGCATTGAATCACTCCTAGTACATATTTTATAGGTACTGCAATACGTTTGTAAAAAATTGTTTTGCTTACTTTTTCCCGGTAGCATACAAATTGCATTGCGGGGTTTTCATTATTGATTTCAGTTTCATTTACGACTTTCATCTCTGACATCTGTTCAATACAGGTAAATATAGAATAGGTGTTGACGTGTCGTTTAATAAGAACAAAAACGAAATAACGCAAAAATATCATGACAAGTGGCATACACCACTAGTTTCTAATCTAAATGGAGCCCGTTTTAGATTTTAATATAGGAATAAACCCAACAAAAAAAACCAGCAAAATTCTTGACATCGTCGTAGGCGTATATATAAACTATGATTAATGGTTGCCAGTGACCGTGGGTAGTGCTAATATGGTAAATGTTATCGCAAGATTTGTGGAAATGAGACAACGATGTTCGTGAAAACATTTCAAGATCACTAGTTGTATGAGTCAAGTGGCGCGGGTTCCCGGAACCCGCGTGAGTAGCGCGACGCGGCGCCGCGTACCGCACTCACCGCTTCATGTTTACACTCGCTTAATAACAACCGCACGGAGGTTAAGCGGAATTTATGTAATAAATATTCAAATATTATAGGAAAACAGAAGTGTTCTAAAACAATAATAAGTTTCCACAGAATAAATATGATTTAATGAAACAACAGTGACACTTTTCCAGATAATTTTCAGATGTCGAATTTTGCAGTGACTATTCAATAGGAAGGCCACTGTGGGCAAGTCAACAATTTTTTTTGTGTTGGTTTCTTTGACGATATTACATTTCTACTTCAAGAGATGTTGTGGCAGCGTTTATCTCGCATCTGTATTGTTCATGTAGCCTTGGAAACTTGTCATCTGCACAGGTTATGAAGGCCCATTTTTCTTTGACAAGTGACGTCCGTGGGTCGAGTGGCAGCTGGCTAGTGGCTGGCGGGATATTTTTGCTCCATTACTTTTACTAGCACTAAGCCTTACTGGTTAGATGCAGGGCAGGGATTTCACTGATTAATTAGAATCCATTTGTATCCATTCAAAGTTTTCATTTTCTTCTCTCACGTCCTATCCGAAATGTTTATTATCAGAATCAAAATCTACGTAGCATTTTTCCAAATATGTTGGGCTTCCAAAGATGTATAAAATACAGCTACAACCGTTGGTTCTGTCAACGGCTTAAAAAGCTTTTCGAGGCCCAGAAGATTATCGGTATTGTAGGCCCATCCACGGATAAACCTCAACCAGCATTGCTTTATCTTGAAGATAGACGTATGTATGGCTGTTATTATTTTAGCCACATTTTAGCACTTCAGTTTGTATTAGTGGTTTGTTGTAGTATGTTTTTGTAATAAACCGAAGTGCATCATTTATTAAAAGCTTGTTGGCTTCAGAAATATGATGTGATCACTGTACGATTTAATTTATACAGTTGTATATTTGTACGTCGGTGAATGTTGGGGATGGTTTTTAACGAATGTTGCGCTATAATCTGACGCCCACTCAATGTCCTGAAATGCATGATATGTGATTGAATGGCATATCATTTGTTCATATATTTTCACATACTAATTGGAGTTTCTCGAATATTGCAAACATTTAAATTATTCTGAGTGAAAATTGTGTTTGTAGGTAGAAGCCGTATGGAATATAACCCCTTTTTTTGAGTTGCTGATCGAGGCTTCCAATTAAGTACCTGTAAATAGTTTTTCATTGAAAATCCAATTAAGAAGGAATCCTTTGTTTGGCTGATGCACTGTGGATTGGTTATATCAATTTATTCTAGGAAACCGGTATTATGTGCTATCCATTGTCCTAGACTTCGCTTTTGAAGCTGCAACAATGCAATTTGAAAGTTCTGTGAAATTAAGATTTTCACCAACGCTTGTTTTTCCACTGGCCTGCATGCTGAAAAGTGTATGTAAATTTTCTGTTTAAAATGTCCGTAAAAGTCCCGTTTAATTCACGGCACGGTGGAGAAGCGGATGAGCGATTGGAGACCCATCGTGGGTACGACAAATATTTGTATGGCCTAGGTAATTATTGTTCCCGTTCCGGTTGTTTGTGTAAGTGAACTCATGTTTGTGAACGCAGCCACAATACTGGAGGAATTCCTAGTATTGACAATAAAAATAATAATTATCAAGTTACTGTTAGATTGTCTAGAATTAAATAATAGTTCTAAGAGGGTTATCTAAGTGGCAGGATAAAAAATTGTGAAATGATGATTTATATTAATTTCCATTTAGGTAAAATTTAATTCTTACTATAATGTAGCGACTTGCTCAAAAACCTGTGCAACCTGAAGCAATCACTTTACATCGATAACGTGAATAGAAAACAACAATTAATTAAATTATTTTAATAGAAGATACAATAACTTCAATCAATAACGGAACAGCAACGAATACTAAGTAATTTTAAGGTTTCTAATAGTTTTTCGATGTCTTGGAATGGCTTGAATGTAATGGTATTCCTATATGAAAAAAAGAAGTAACTATATTTTTCTCCGTAGCACATTACTTAGTGATACGTGCCGCATCGCGTAGCCGTAGAGCCTCCGTAGCTCGTAGCTTAGTTCGTAGATATTGGCTACGAAGTTATGAATAAATATGAAGGTATGAAGGAGATACTTTATAAATAAAATTAAAATTCAAAAGTATTAAAAAAATACTTCTGAATTTCAATTGTTAAATATTAATTGTAAATAGATGGTTTTCTTATGTCAATGGCATGGTTTACAAATCAGTGGTGTACCAATTCGATCTGATACTCTGGTTATATTCACTTACCTAAGTTAACAAAATTTCCTACTTGTTACGAAGTAATATACTCAAAGAAGGTCAATATTGGAAGCAATTTAGTTCGATAACATATAAATTTGCAGTAAAGATCGCTGTAGCCTCGATCGCGTAGTCGTAACATAGTTTACCTCACGCAATCTCGGGTTAGTTTGACACGGTTCCGATAGTGAACAAATTGCGTGAGGCGTGCGTTCCCTGGCCAATTAGCGTCACCGTATCCCCGATATCTAGATTCCCTTATTTATTGTCTCAGCAACGAACTCGTGTCAAATCACAAGCAATAAAGCTTGTTTATCAATGACCGTGTTTTTGCAGGGAATATTAGAATCTTCTTCGTATCGATGGCAAATAGAGTACTTTATATGTATTGAGCCCAGTAGGTAGCCACGCTGATCGCCTTTTCAGTGGCGTTTAGTAAGTCTTTCTAATGTGTTTGGGTATTTTGGAAACTCAACTCGCAGATGGGACATTGTTTGATCAAGAGCGCCGCAATCGCCCTGAGTGTCAGTTTGATCTATTTTTTTTAATTCAGAATAGTCTCGCGTTTGACCACCATCTCACCTGATGGTAAGTGATGATGTGGTCGAACATAGAGCACGCTTGCCTAGAAGTAAACTATTATTTACTCTTGACGTAAAGACTCCCAGTTTATAGCCTATACCTTTTGCTAAATTCTGCTTGCATCTGTTTACTAGAAATATATTGATGGTATAGGGTGCGCAGTGGCTAAGACATTGGCTGCTGTGTGTTGTGTATATTTCTATGGCCCACGGATAGTTGTTATTCCGCGGCCCGCTATTCGTGTATGTGCGCCTAAATGTTTGGGAATACACTCATAAGACTGGAGAAAACCTAATGGTTCTTTTGTTTGCAATTGGACTATATATATATATATATATGTATATATCTATTTAGCAGTGGCGAAGGGTTTTCATAAAAGGGAAGCCGGACCAAAAAATGCTTACCTTGCTCAAATGTGATGCGTGAATTCTAGTAACTGTGGCCGTGTGGCTGACTTCGAAATCTTGTAACTTCGTAAATAATTATTTGTTTAATTGAAAATAATAGATTACTATTTATATATCTATACTAATATTATAAAGATGAAACCTTTGTATTTTTGTATGTTTGTATTGAATAGGCTCAAAAACTACTGGACCGATTTCAAAATTTCTTTTACCATTACTTAGAG
This sequence comes from Tholera decimalis, assembly GCA_943138885.2. NCBI lineage: Eukaryota > Metazoa > Arthropoda > Insecta > Lepidoptera > Noctuidae > Tholera > Tholera decimalis. The sequence continues at coordinate 12,316,373 of OW964553.2, read as the reverse complement.
GGATTCTTCCGAATCCGTATAGGCTATATTTTATCCCGGAAAATAGATAGGATTTTTCGTGGTAGTGAAAATTGTGGAGTAAGGCGTCGAAAAAACTGCCGTACATTAACGATTCTCGCGAACGCTGCCTATATTTAATATAAACATTGCACCCGTGCGAAGCCGGGGCGGGTCGCTAGTTCATATATAAAATAATAGACTAAAATTTGCCATATTTCAAAATGGAAGCCGGTAGGAATCAAGTTGTATGGAGCCTTCGCCACTGCTATTTAGTAATGTTTAATATAGTATAATTTGGTTCATATTAACATTATATATTAAGTGTTCACTTTAAGATTTTCCTTCCTCTAAACGTGAGGCCTTTTAATTGGATCACTGTTTACTACTCTATTATGATCCTGTGTATAATAGCTGTTACTCCTCCACACACTATGTCGACATATAATAAATAAATGTTTAAAAAATAAGTATTTTTTAGATCTATTCTAAATTCCACCGTTTTTAGGGTTCCGTAGCCCAATGACAAAAAACGGAACCCTTATAGTTTTGTCATATCTGTCTGTCTGGCTGTGTGTCGGTCTGTTTGTCTGTCTCTCTGTCTATTTGTCCGTCCCTTCGTATGTAACAACCATTTTATTCCGAAACTATTAAGGCTATACATGTGCAACTTAGTATTCAGTAGTATTCTGTGAAACGCTTTCCGATTTTTAGACAAAAATAAAAAAAAAATTATAAATTAAGAGGGCTTCCCATACATGGAACTAAAACTAAAAATATTTTTAAACGAGTGTGGTATCTATAGATAGGCCTTTAAATGACATTGAGGTTTCTAAAATCATTTCTTTTTAAACTCAATTGTTTATAAGATATACGCTTCCAAAGTCGTAAACACATATACGCACAAAACGTTTTGGGAATACTTTTTGCGTACGGCTAAGGAGTGGAATTCCCTGCCGGAGTCTGTGTTTCCCGATAGCTATAACCTAGGGGTCTTCAAGTCAAATCGAATAGGTTACTTCTAGGTAACCGTGCTCCACCTTCAACCACATCATCACTTATCATCAGGTGAGATGGTGGTCAAACGCAAACCTATTAATTATCGATAAAAAAATGTGTGTGTCCTCGTTTAACTAATAACCTCTAACTAACTTCTTCTAAATAATGGAGCGAAAAATCTGAAAAAAAAAATACTGTAGATCTTTATAAAAACTTCCAACAAAAATTTAGTTTGAACGAGATCGGGTCAGCAGTTTTTGAGATATAGCACATTTTCTAAAACCGCAAATATAACTTTGTATTCTATACAAACACTATGAAAAACAAAGTTAATTGGCGTAGTTACTAAGGAATCATTCATGTGCGAGTCTGACTCGCATTTGGCCAATTTTTTAATAAATACATACATTTTGTGGAAAATTACAACAACTTTCGTTAACAATATACTGTTACGACACTCGCGGAAAACTCGACGACATCTGCTTCTCCATCTTCGACCACGTCATCACTTACCATCAGGTGAGACGGTGGTCAAACGCGAGCCTATTGTTACGCCAGTCGTTTAGCGAAGTACGTCGAGAAACTTCGACAGAAATCTAGAATGTTCGAGACACTAACGCCATCTAGCGGCGAATAGCAGTACTGTGTATATCGAGTCAAGACACTAACGCCATTTAGCGGCGAATAGCGGTACTATGTATCTCAAGTAGCTCTGGAATATTCTAAGCAGTATAAACAGTGAGTTGATTTTACAGGAATGTTCTGGAACTCATAGACCGGGGTATAAATAGATCGCAAAGGGGCGTAGAGAGTCAGTCTTATTACGAGGCGAATACGCGATATAATCGAAGCTTTACTAGTAAATTTCAGTGCGATTTAAGTGTTAAGTGACAAGTGTTGTGGTGCGAATATTTGTGTTAAATTTTTATTTTGTGTTTAATTAATTAAAGTGTTAATTTTGGTTTAATTGGCGTTAATTATTTCTATCCCGAACCCCAGCTCGTAACACTATTATCAATAGAAAAAAATCCTACTAAGTTAGGGTCGGCTTCCAGTATAACCGGGTGCCAAACTAGCCTCCACAACCCAGTAGCTGGGTAACACTGGATTCAGACTACCAGTAAAGACTGTCGAAATGTACGAATGACAGCCGGTACCAACGGTTTAACGAGCTTTTCGAGCCACGGAGAAATCTTGATATCGACGCCTTAGAGTGAAAACCTCGTAAGTGAAAAAGGAGTAACTTTTCAGGAGGAAGAAAAATTTGCGTGCTATCAAATTTTTTTACGGTTTTTTTATGTTTTTTTTATATTAATTTATATGAAAATTTAACCCGTTTTTATATCCAGAACTGTTCGATATTATGTATAATATGAAAAATATTATACATAATATCGAACAGTTCAGAAATGCATAATCCATGGCCTGATTACGCTAAACTGACGACGCGATGCGAGTGTCTACGAGGTTCTCACTTACTTTCATAGATAGCGTTTCGAGTATCGAATGAACATATATAGTGAGATCAGGATGTGCGTTGCTAGGATTGCTTTCTGGAAACGAAATAAAAAAAAAAATTGACAAAAATGTACTCCCGAGGTTTTCACTCTAGTGGTAGACGCCCACGGCGTCGGACGTCGGCCGACGATCTCCGGCCACCGTAGGCGCGGGCATGCGGACAGCGAGTAAAGGGCAACTCGCTGTCCGACCATGGACCATGCCCGGGTCGACGGCGCGTCGTGTTCCACGCGCGCCTCGAAGAGCGTCAGCAACATGACGAGGCCCCCTCTGCAGAGGGCCGAAGCCTGCCGGGGTCGTGGGACTCATCCCGTTACCGTGGCCCCGGTACGTAAAGGGCTATTGAAGGAACACCGTGGATTTTAGTCAGTAAAAGTCTGACAGTCCCTCCCACCCTGCCCGGAGTGGGAGGACTTATTTGACAATATAACCACGTTAAAAAAAAAAAGCGACGATATGTTAATATGGCTATACATCGCTGGGACACTTCAGCAAGCATTACTTAAATTTGAATATTGGCCCGTGTGGCTGTTATTTATTATTTAGCCACGAGCTACTACTAAACCTATTAATCCCGGAAATCAAATTAGTTAAAAACAAGGCACTTCTCAATCCATACTAATATTATAAATGCGAAAACCTGTCTGTCTGTCTGTTACACTAAACCAGACCACCGATTTGAATGAAAATAGTTGAAGACCCAGGATCAAATATTAGCTACTTTAATTAAAAAATCGACCTGTAAATCGTTTAAATAGGGGAAAAATGTCACAAAAAAGTCAAAAATTTACTATTCAAGTAGCTCGTTTGTGGAATACATTACCCATAGAAGTAAGGCGTGCTCAAACGCTATCAGCGTTCAAAAGAATGGTGAAGGAGCACTACCTCTCCCTATAACTTTTCCCCTTCTTTCTCAATTATACATGTAATATTTATTAGTATATGATTTTTGTAGTGTATGTATGTATTTTATACTATTTTCTTCAATTAATATTATTTATGATGTTTGTACACTGACAGCCCCACAGAAGTCAAAATTATTTTATCTATGGACAGCCCTGAATCTGTCTCCTTTAAGTTTGTCCATCCAAAGGTTGTCTGTAAGAAATCGCCCTGTGCGATAAGACCGCCCATTGTACACTAGTTTTAATTTTTGTATCCATAGAAATATTGTAAGGTGTACAATAAAGTATATAATAAATAAATAATCTGCTTAACCGACTAAAATGAATTAATGAACGAAATATTTACGCAGACGAGGCCGCGGCCAACAGCTAGTTTAAAAAATAATCCGTGCCTCCGTGTGCCTCTAGCAAAACAATATAGTCGGATACCTTGCTATCTTGCAAATAAGTTATGTAATCATGGAATTTGTGCAAGTGGATCTGCTACGGAATAAACCGATCAGGTGTTGTTCGCGTGAAATTTTGCGTCGCGAAACTTCGATTAACTTGTTTATGTTTATTACGTTTTATATGCATTTTTATGAGTCTGTGCTAAATTTGGACGCGCATCTGAAATCAATTAACATCATCATAAATCAGCTCGTTTGAAATTATTGAATATATCGGACAGAGTAAAATTTTATATATTTTATACATTTTTGGTCAGGTCATACCTACTTAGCGAACAGAAGGATTACATTTATCAACTTTTTGATGAAAGAAAAACAAAAATCAACTGAGGATGAATTTAAACGTATATAACAACACAATTATAAAATTTTCAGAACTTAAGAGTCCCTTGAACTATAAACCTATAAACTATATTCTACAAACTAAGAAACACGAATAAAATTGTGCAAATTGTGAAACCGACTGAGAATATCAAAAGTTCAAACCTTCGGTAATATAAATTAACCTATAAAGATACTGAACGTTTCAGAAGTTCTCTTTAAGTTAAGACAAACGTTATGATTACGTAAATCATATTTAAAGTAGCTCACTGATATTAGAATTGAATTCATCTTAATACATATAAAAACTTTAAATAAAAATATTCAAATCACTATAGGTATAAGTTTTTAGGCTAACACGGCCACTAACAGTATCATTAGTATCAAAAATACACATGGTAAATATCCCGTTACCGCATGACACAGGTCCTCACCGGACACGGAAGTTTCGGGAGGTACCTGTGTCTGATGGGGAAGGAAGAGACGCCTGTGTGTCACCACTGCGAGGATCGCCCTGAGGACACAGTAGAGCATACGGTGCAAGACTGCCCCGCCTGGGCAGAGCACCGACGTGTCCTCACGGCGGCGATAGGCGGAGATCTCTCACGCCCGGCATTGGTCGAGGCCATGCTGCGGGGCGAGAGGGAGTGGGAAGCGGTCGCCTCCTTCTGCGAAGCAATCATGCTTCCGAAGGAGGAGGCGGGCCGTGTGAGGGAGAGGATGGCGTCCTCCCTCCAGCCCAGCCGCAGTGGTAGACGCCCACGGCGTCGGACGTCGGCCAACGATCTCCGGCCACCGTAGGCGCGGGCATGCGGACAGCGAGTAAAGGGCAACTCGCTGTCCGACCATGGACCATGCCCGGGTCGACGGCGCGTTGTGTTTCACGCGCGCTTCAAAGAGCGTCAGCAATATGACGAGGCCTCCCCTGTAGAGGGCCGAAGCCTGCCGGGGTCGTGGGACTTATCCCATTACCGTGACCCCGGTACGTAAAGGGCTATTGAAGGAACACCGTGGATTTTAGTCAGTAAAAGTCTGACAGTCCCTTCCGCCCTGCCCGGGGTGGGAGGACTTATTTGATAATTTTACCACGTTAAAAAAAAATGACACTATAGGTATGCCTATAATTAAAAAAAATGATTACTACCAATGTGAGTAGAATTCACATTACCAGCAATCTTGTTACCCTCTCCGACAAAGCTAAGTATGCTTGTGTCTGTTATGGGTTCACGGCAATAGTGTAACAGGTTGGGTTAGAGCCCACTACCTCTCGATCACAAGGCCATCACCTTAGCCATTTGAAGAGTTGTCTCGATTTCTCCAAGATTCCATCATCAGAACAAGGTTTTGATATAAATTGCACCAACCTGGAAACAAACATACTGTTTGGTTCGAATAATCAGTGTGCATGCATACGCGACGACTTGATAGCCGCCTCTTTTTTAGAAGTCGCTTAAAAGACCGTATTTAGTGACTAAATTCGTGTGTTTTTTATTTCCGTTTAACGTTTCTCTTTGGAATAATTATACTTTTAACGTAAACTTTGATTAGAGTACTAAGTGTTACATCATGGAAAATAGCTGCCATTTATGAATATGGAAAATATAATGGCTATGGAGACGTAACACAATTTCACTTCATTTTTATTTTAGTAACACAAAGCGGTATTAATACAGAATAAAAAAGTCCTAAATAAAAACCTACCACGTGGCTTTTATTCTAATTTCGTCGTCACGTTATTTGTTACCCTTCTAAATTATGTTAAAAATGGTCCAAGTAACTGTTGACCTTTACGTATTTAATTTTCTACGCAAAAAAGTAGAAAGACAAAAGTATGGCTTTTACGGTAAATATAAGTAGAAAAACACGACTAATGAACTAACCTAGTGAGCAGCTTTTTTCCGAGAAACGTTTTTATCAGAGGTAGGTAAATAGAATCTTCGGAGCAAGAAGTTACGACTTTCATTATGCAGGGACTAAGTTTGCTATTTAGTAACAGATAAGTTCATGGGTCAACGTGTATAGTAACAAAGTGTTAGAACGCTGTTAGCAGGCTGTACCGCCTACTACATAACAGTACAAGTTAGAGTGTAACACAACAAGTTACGCCTACAGCGATTAAAATCTTCCCAGCTGCATTCATATTTGATAAGGTTAAGTAAATATTAATTAGCAATGGTAATTAAATTGTAAAAGGTTCAGCCTTTGTTGTCAAGTTTAATTTATGGAAGGCTTTCGAAAGTTTATACTTACTCTATTTAGAAACCTTAATTATTTATTTACATAAACTCTTGCCTTTTCCTTTGTTTCATTTAAGTTCATACATATCTACGTGTCCATAAATATATATAACTAGAACATAAATATTTCCCCTGTCAAATAATTTTGAAATAAGAATCATTTGCATATTTTTTCTTTTCTCACGCTTCATCACCTCAAGTAACTAACTGTGTTTAGCTCATAGCAAATCAATCCCACTGAGATGCACATAAGCTCGTTTTTCGCTTAACAACGTGAGGAAAGATAGAACAGAAGTTACCAATTATTCAAAACATGAAATTCAATAAACACGGTTGTATTTTTGTTGGAAACTTAATTTTTACAAAAAGGAATATTGAATTCCTAATTGTGACATTTGATGGGCTACAAATGTCATCGTGTAGGTAGATCAATGTTGACTAAATACTAGATAAACAGCTCAGAGATGATCGTTACTCAGCTTTATTGACCTGGCTCTACTGGCATTTGTGGTAAACTTCCGTTGACTGTACTGATTGATCGCGCATACATGTATAGCCAATCAGATATTAAGTATACACATGGTTTATATGTAACGTAACAGTATCAGCTTATAAACCACTGCTGGAACAAAGTCCTTCTCTCTATAAGAAGGAATGTGAAAAAATGTTTTTTTTTTTTTAGAACGGTTTTCAGTCGTAACCGCAAAAGATGAGTTTGACTAGCTTTGAGTGAAATAGTGTCAAGTCTATCAGCATAGCTATCTTTTTTTTTCTCCTTGGAAAATCCTCGAATGACTTCTTCTTCTGCGTAGAGCTAAATTGTCAGACTTCTACTGACTAAAAACCAACACGATTCCTTCAGCTACCCTTGAGTTCCGGGGCCGCGGTATCTCGTTAGAACATTCCCGCAACCCCGGCAAGCCGGTAGAGCCCTATGAGGTCCCGTCACTATTGCTAAAAAATCAGGCTAGGTGTAAATGCAACATGTCCTTGACAGTCTATTTCAGTACAAAATGAAATATGCTTCAATGCGTTCACTATTAATTCATAAACGTAGCATAACATTACTGACACTTATTCAATAAAATCTTCTTTAAAATTTGTCATACGTTCATTGTTATTTAATTCATTTAAGATAAAGGTAGGCCATCCGTTAGCTTTCAACTGCTAAAATTCAAGGACTTACTCATTTCAATGTGTTGTCAATTAACATTGTCAACTATTGGGGTTAATGACATTTTGACATTGTCCATGGAATAACACAAGCTTTCGTCTGTGAGAGCATTGTCATTTGAAATATTGACTTTCAATTGAATTGGCTGAATGAATGAGATTAGCAAGATTTAATATTTGGAAAATTATGTTTGGCGCCGTTCATTTTAAGGTTTTAATAATGAAAAATGTATGTATATAATATCAAACCAATACGTAGTATTCGAAGGGTTATTAGTTAAGTAGAAATTCCATTTATAATTAAGTAACGCGCCGATAGTGGGTAATTTATACCCACTATCGGCGCGTTCCTTAATTATAAATACGCTACACAACGAAAACTACTGGGAATTTAAAAAAAAAAAAAAAACATTTGAAAACACCTGCCATACTCAGTGGTGGAATATAAAAAACTCACGACATACATAACTGAATTTTAAAAACCGTCTAAGTGCGTGGGGCCATGCACAGTGTAGGGTTCCGTAGTTTTCGGATTAGCTGAACGAGAGTTCCGTATCATGCTCTAACAAAACCAAAACTAGTCTGTTTTTAGAACTTGACCTAAATATTTTTCAATGGAATTTGTCCGAATGCCGATACAAAAAAACATACTCTCTTTACGTGTAGCGTAACATAAGAAAAATGTTTTTTCACAATTTTATCAATAATTTCTGAGCTAAGTCGCGGACAGACGAACGTACTGACGGACATGGGGAAATTATAAGGGTTCCTTTTCGACTACTGAACCCAAAAAGCGTAACGCTCTTTAATTATGTAGTCGTGTAAAAAATTTATGCTCGAACTGGGAATAAAAGCCACACATGGTATACGTCTTGTATTTAATTTCGCAAATAAATAAATTGAAATTGAAATTATTTGTTAGCGACCACAAGATCAAATTAATTGGTCAGACGCTCCATTGATTTAGTTAAATGTTCGATAACCTGAGTTATTTTAATTCGTTTCGTCTCGATTGTTTAGGATCCATCACTGAACCAAGGAATGACCCTTGAAGCTTGGTTTCATCAATATCCTCAGTCGTTTCTTGGCCATTGACTTTAGTTAGTTAAGTAAGAGCTGAGGATACTTCATAATTTCAATGGAATTGTTTGATAATACTTAATGAATTCAAATATAATGATAGCTCGAAATAGAAGCCGATCATTCTGAAGTGCCAGGTTACCTAACGTCGGCTATGTCATTGTATGCAAAGTCACGGGCGTCAAGTGGGCGCTGGGTATCGGCCCGACACTCCAATCATTTATTTATAGAACCAATATAACCATAATTGACTTTCTTCTTTTCTTATCTTTACTTACTTTTCACCCACTAAATGTGTTTGGTCAAAATAAATCTTTGCCCCACTTTTGTAAATAACGACAAAGCGGGCGTGGACTTAAATGATTTCACTGCGTGCTTTCTATTTCCAATCTACATATGTGCTAGAGTAGTATATGAAATTTTGTGAAAATAATGGCCTGATAATGAAAAATTAGGACATCTTTTTCACAAAATTTCATGCCCCAAATTCATAATACTTGAAATTGTACTATGGTTACTTTAAAGTGTTTTAATTAAAAATACACAATATCGCAAATCAGATAATTACGTGTAAAATACTACTTTTAATAGAAGTCATGTAGTCAGAGAGGAAACGGATCTTCAAAGCGGTATTCGGAATCGTTAATTACAATTAATTCTGTACATAACATAAATGCATAAATCGTACGCAACGAATGCATACAATGTCTTTGTCCAACTTGCAGGATGGAGGAAGTTATTTTAATATTTCGCCCTTGAGTTCTCATCCTGGTTTCAATATTATAAATAGGAGTTGATGAAAAATTATGACAATTCATTTCATGTATTTTATGACACACTAGTACTCTCGCGGGGCTTCGCTCCCGTGGATTCTATCACGGTAAAAACATAACTCTCCTTTTTTGCAGTCGGGTAAAAAGTAGCCTATAACCTTCCTCAAGCTTCAAGCTACTTCCATACCAAATTTCATCCAAATCCACCCAGTACTTTCGAAGATTAACGCGTTCAAGCAAACAAACAAACAAACAAACAAACTAACAAACTTTTCCGCTTTATAATATTAAGTATAGATTTACACTGTAGTAGATGAGATTCTTATTTGGTTCTTTTAAGTTTGGTCTGTTAATCAACCAAGTGTTGGTTGTCCCGATGTGCTCGTTGTTAATGACAGTGAATCGTGTCAGTTGTCACTGTTGTCAGTCAGTATGAAGGTCGACACCTTCTAATGTAAGATTATTTTGAATGTAGCTGCTCTGTTTTTGGAGCAGAGTTGTCTTCTTGTTGTTGCGAATATGTAACATTTTGGTTGGTTTAGTATGCGTCTTTATGATTTTGCCTTTGAAACCTTTGTAAACATTTTTTTCAGTGGGAAAATCAGCAAATGATTTTTCTCGCTCTAAGTGGAGCGGAAGAGAGTGTTAGACTTCTACTGGCTAAAAACCCACCAAGTTTATTCACTGCCCTTACGTTGTGGGGTCGCGGTACCTCGTTAGAACATTCCCGCAACCCCAGAACTAATAGGTACCTCCGGGGTTGCGGAAATGGTTCTAACGAGTTACCGCGGTCCCGAAACTTAACGGCAGCCGAAGGAGCAGGGTGGATTTTTAGTCCTACCAGGAAAAAAAAGACCTAGTTTGTACCTACAACACAAATTATAGAAGATCCTCATGTGTTGTGAAAACTCTTTTTGCTCGTTGATTGTATAGTGCCCGTCGGTTGAAGGAATATAGAATAGAAATAAAAAAGTTGCCAAGTGCTAGTCGGAATCACCCGTGAAGGGTTCCGTAGTAGCAAACAGATTCGCGAAAAATTATTTTGTTTTTCATATTGTTTGTATAAAAACAAAGTTATTTGCGGGTTTTAGAATATGTGCTATATCTCAATAACTGCTGACTATATCTCGTTCAAACTAATTTTCCTTGAAAGAGTCCATTAAGATGTTCAGCATATTTTTTTTTTTTCCCTGTCTTATTTGAAAAGTTAGAGGGAACGTAAAAAGTTAGAACACATTTTACCACTTAAAAAGTCTATCATTCTAACGAATGACTTCGAGAAAAATAGTTTTAAAACTTCAATGTCATTTTTAAAGACCTATCTGTAAACGCTTGTTTTTTTTTTAGTTTTAGTACAGTCTTAATTTTTATTATTTTTATCATAGATAAAATAAATAAGTAGATTTGGTCAACAGACGAAATTATATCAGAACCGTGTGTCTCCAGTTAGGCGCTGGGCGGGGCAACAACTACACATGCAGTTTAATAAAATCAATAGATACGCACTCGCGCACACACCCGCATTTCTTAAATCAGAACGTACTATACAATCAATAATAAACCTTATTCCGTCAAAGACAGCGTGTATTTACCATGCACCGTAGAATTTACCCACACAAAAACATCGGTCGCTATCGTTGTGCTGTGCAAAAGCAATTTATTTTACATATACGCTAGTGATTGACTAAATCGGAAAGTTATCGATTCTTCCATTTATTATTGTAGGTACAATTTTTTTTGGGCACCTGAAAATGAACCAAATAAAAAATGGCATGTCCAGAAAATATTACAATAACAATAAACATATTATTAAGAACATAACATTACATAATTATTATTAAGTACTACCTACTAAGTATTAAGGGCTACCCTGGCGCTTTCGACTTAAATCTTAATATTTAATTATCATAGTGATAGGTCAAATAGAAGTCGATGTTAACTTACATTACGCTCTTGATCGGAACATACCAGCCGTATAGGTTGTATAGAATCCTGAAAAGTTGAATGACTGATTTTATGAATACCCTAAATCATGAGAATAGCTTTCAGTAATAAAATAAAATTTAACACACTTCTGCAAATATCAGTTGTACTCTTAATTTTGGAATTGTCCATTCATAAAGCCTGCGACTTTTCTTTAGAGACTAGAACATTTCTGCGTTGAAGTGAACCCAGCATATGGTGCTATTTTTTGTAGGGTACCAGTTAGGTGGCATGCCTGTGGCATCAATCCATTCCTTTTTTATGTTACCATCTTTTGGGAAGCTGAAAAGTACGAAAAGCACTTATTTATCATTTACATACATCCTAAGCTACTTCTAAACGTCACCATATAATAAGCATCGCAATAATTACGTAACACACTATAAATCAAGATCTGAATGATTTTGACGTATATTGCTAATCCATTGCTTCATATGTTCGAAACATTGGTCTGCTCAACAACGTAAATACCGCAGTGAGTGTTGTTGATTTAGCATAATGAAACCGATTCCTACTGTAAGTGTGTTACGCAACTATTACCTGCGGGGTAACCGCAGGTAATAGTTTAGTAGGTTATAATAGGTTTTTGTTATAAGAAAAATCCTAGTTAGTAGAGAAATTGTTAAATATATGAAAACAAACACACATCCATGCATAACAAATAAATAGCATGAATATATTGACTTATTTTAAGCTCAATTCACAAATATATTATCTGAACCATGCCGATTATTATAACGCATTCGAAGCTTCAATGGAAGCAAAATACAAAAACCATAAAAAATAAAGAAACAGCATGAGGATAAGGCATAACATACGATAATTCTAAACCGAAAAACACCACCGATTATTAACCTAAAATTAAAGTAACTTACTTTACGAATATTGGTTACGCATTTCTCTACTACTCTGTAAAAAAATCTAAATAAGTAAAAAAAACATTATTTACATCGATCTTCCAACCGGGCTAAAACGGTTGACAGATTGAAAAATAAACTATTCTAGCGACGGCGACGTTGGAACTCCTTACGCATGCTGCGGGCGTAAAATAAATTGTTTATTTTTTTTTACTTTTTTGTACACTTGACTTTTCAACGTATTTTTATTTCTGTCATCTCATGTAAAATAAAAGTTAAACCTATTTTCTTAGAGGTTTCCGTATGTTATAAAAAACTTTTTACCAAAAAATTAAACAGACACCCAAAAAACACTGCAAAGTGAAAAATAACTTTAATTTCGGTAGTCGGTGTCTTTAGTTTTGTATTTTCGTTTTTGGCACCGACTTCCGAAATTAAAGTTATTTTTCACTTTGCAGTGTTTTTTGGGAGTCGGTTTAATTTTTTGGTAAAAAGTTTTTATTTCACTCTTTTTAGTTGGTCGATTTTTAATTTACCTAGTTACAAGAGCCTAAATGTCAACTACTTATATTCATTTACAAAATATTGCTTTTCCCAATGTTGGGCTGTTATTTGTTGAGGAGTTCTCCTGGTAGTTCACCATCAGCTTCACTTCACCATATGCATTGTGACGAGCATATTGTGCTTAATAACCACATTCAAGTAATCGAAGCGGAACACATGAACTACTTATTATTCCTACTTATATATTGAGTAGTTCCAGTGGCCATCGGTGGTCTTCATCATCAGGTCTACTTCAAAATGGTGCTTTTCGAATGCAACTACACAAGTTACTATAAAAAATACTCAAATTACTATAGGTGTGCCTATAATATTTGAAGAGTTCCCTCGATTTCTCCAGGATCCCATCATCAGATCCTGACTTGGTGACAATGGGACCAATTCCAAAGTATACCCTTTCAAACAAAAAAAGCATTTTTCAAATCGGTTCAGCCGTTTCCGAGTAATCGGTGATCATACATAAAAAAATAATAATAATATACGCGTCGAATTGATAACCTCCTCTTTTTTATGTCATCGGTTGAAAAACCCCTAAACTATAATAGCAATATTTCATTCGTCAATCGACATTGCTGTCGATAGTATACGTTAGTGGATCTGCACAAGCACATCACTAATTCGTCGCAAGAAGTGGCGGCCTCACTACGCGATGAATCCGCGTAATACAGTTTCGTATGTTATGTTTACATTGCTTGTTTAGTTACTTAGTGACGAACTCAGGTAGTGGTTAAGGAGCAATGTATTTATAGCAAAAGGAGTACAGTCGCTCTGATATTTGAAAACAAAAATAACATAGTAAAACCAAGAAATATTTTACGATTTATTGTTTTTCATGATTTTAAAGACAAATATTGTAAAATACTTGTACTTACATATGGTAAGTGATTCCATGATTCACATAGATTTGATTTTGGCTTCGGTTTTTACAAGATACCATAGAACAACTCGGCACTCATATATGTTATCACGATCGCCGTCGAAAGCGCACTAGTTCGCGGAGACGGCCACTTGCCTGTGACATGAGCCCTGTGGCCATGTCGCGCGGACACCGATACGCCCCCTTACCACTTCTCTGTATTTTTGATTTCTGTGATTTTTATTTATGTTCAAAAATTCTTAAGCGGTTTACAGAATACATATACCTACCAAGTTTCAACTGAGTAGTCTAAGTAGTTACGGAGTAAAGCGGTTGTGATATATGGACGGACAGACAGACGGACAGACATGACGAATTGATAAGGATTAGATTTTTGCCATTCGGCTTCGGAACCCTAAACTGACCCACCTACTTCTTTTTTCATATTTTAGGGTTTTAAAATAATTTCGTGAATGTAAAATATATGTACGTACATATATGTATAAATACACGATAGTATAGCAAAACCTCAACACTGGTTCGTCCGATATTAATTATTTTCGGTTTTGTTAACCTCAATACTGGAGTCATCTAGAAAAAAACAATGTTACAATCAAATCTATTTTAGATTGTGTTTGTGGTACGAAGTTCATCGGGTCATCTTGTATACAAAAAAGGGTATTCAGTTAGCTTACCTAATTATGGCTGTGTTAAATGTACAGAAAATTAATAACGAAGCCAAACTAGTCTAGATAGCTTTCCGATAGCTATAACCTGGGGGTCTTTAAGTCAACAGTGAATAGGTGACTCTAGGTAAGCGTGCTCTATCTTCGACCACATCATTACTTACCATCAGTTGAGATGGTGGTCAAACAATAAAAATAAATTTAAAGGAATAGAGTATAGTGTAATAGAGAATAAGCAAAGTGTTGCAAGCCTCTCGGTCTTTTATGGGTTTAATTTCGGGGATTGTGTGAAGAGTTGCATAATTTAATTCCACCAAGCCCATTCCATCGTCGGATTTCAAGACGAACGGTGATACGCCATCATGACATGGTGATCACTTTTTTTATAAAGTTTCCATATATTCCACAGACGTTTTGGGAATACTTTCAATGTGCTTACAATTAAGGAGTAGAATTCCCTGTCGGAATCGGTGTTTCCTGATAGCTTTAACCTGGGGTATCAAGAGTATTCACTCTTCAGAAGTAACCTATTCAGGTTACTTCTAGGCAAGCGTGCTTCAACTTCCACCACATCATCGCTTACCATCAGGTGAGATGGTGGTCACAATATGACTATAATAAAAAATCATATCAGCTATCCGTTGCTTAGGGTCCAAGCACGGAAGCACCAGTCAACGTTACCTTCAGATATATCTGTAATATTAATCTCTCTAGTATCACTAATGTCTGTAGTAAAGTCCGTAATATTACTATCGGAGCCATCTATATTATGTTGCGTATCTTATCTCACTTTGACTCACACTTAGATAACAGACTGAAGGAGCTTCTACACCACTGAATTTAATACCAGGCTTTAAGTGGATTTATTGTTAATTAATCAAACTGACAAAAGCAATGTTAAAAACTTTCATAGGTCATTACTTAATTGAACTTTTCACTGAATTTAGTTCTATAACCATAACAATATGAACAATGTGTTAATTGGCATACTTTAAAGAAGGCAAAAATGACGTACCAGCCATTTTGTCTTGTTTCTAATAATGTCATAGAAATATGTGGCATGCGTACAACATAAATTATCTGATTAATATTTAGTCATTTGCAAGAATACATTTTAAGATTGTATATATACGAGCTATTAGTCATTATGACTTGTGGTGAGTGCCAAAAGTGTGTGTGTACAGATTATAATCTTATTATGCCTTATTAACTGATGAAATGTTTTCATTCCTGCAACGTCAACCGTTTTCCAAAATCTAAATAACATTAAAACATTTTTTTAAACATGCAGTGTAAAGTCATCCTTAGTAGACAGTAATAACATTCTTATTGGTGTATTTCTACCTATTTTTAATATTTCCCGAGCTGTTGTAAACTATGTATACTAAGCTAACTATGTACATATTATAATGTATTCGCGAATGAGATATAAAACTACTTTGAAAGTTGTTCTCTAGTTAGGATCTCGACTTTCGATAAAGTTGGTACACGTGTAGGGTCATGAAGGTTTTCGTAGATGTACTTAAAGCAGGTTAGCGACGACGTGCTCCTTCGTGCGTAAGCAGCCTTTTAGCCTCACGTAAAGTGTAGTATGTAGGTCACCAACAGCACTTTCGTGAAATGCTTTGTCTCCTACTTTTATTTGACATCCGTATGTTCATCCTGACCAAAAAATACATATCACGTACCTTAAAATGATGAGTAGAACTATGTTACGGTCGACTTTTTAGTCTTAGCGCATGGAAATAATGGTGATGTACCTGTATTGACTTGTACGGCTACCTGTATAACCCAATCGACCCAGTAAAACGATGCCTCTGACAAGCCAAATGTCAGATATATTTTGCCTTAACTGTTGTCGAAGATGTAGAAATAACAGGCGAAACTTAGAGCAATTTCTGAACTACGGGGTAGTCTCAACACGTCCCGACATACCTAGTATGAATATTCAGCCATTCCCTTAAAATCGTAGCACTTTGTTCAAGGGCGATCTATTTGCAGTTATTGTAACTATAGTCACTCTGGTGCTCATTAGTCGTGATATACTGCCATAGTTATATGCCTCGTACATGTTTTCGCGGTATTAGTGTATTCGTTGGGCAGGATGATTAGGCATTCAGTTAAACTTTCTACAACTTTGTAAGTACCTCTATACCGGTTAAAAATTTTCAGGTTTAGAATTATGTGACTTACTAAAACTTACATAGATCATGATGAAACATGAGAAGTATGCAGTTAACTAGATATACTCTGCCCCGTTGCAGAAATATTTTGAAGAGATACTGCGGCTGCGGAACGCATGAAGCAGCTCAAGGAACAGGTTTTAGTGAATAAAAGTCCAACACTCCCTTACTCTCCACTCAGAGCGGGAGGAGTTATTTGGAAGAGTCCTCCCCCATAAAGGTGTATACCCCTACTTAATTAGGATTTTAATATTTTAAAAGATGTTACCTATCCAGTTATTAAACCCTGTTTTTCACGTAAATTGGCGAAAATCGTCGAAGACGGATATTTAAACGCCCGTGACATTAGCAACTATTAGTTTTTGATGTGTTTTGTACAGTCCATGTCACATTTTTGGGTCAATTCCAAACATATCTGTTCTATAACGAGAAAATTTGCAGAAATGTGCCATCAAGGAATCCGGTTTGGTTAGATTAAAATTGGTAGTTAAATAAATTTATCGTTATAGTTTCACTAGGTTGTTGTTTAACTCGAAACAACAACAGATAATACAGTGGAAGGGTCTTATCTCTAAGCAGCACAATAATAACTTTGATATAGTGCCACCTGATATAATCATCAAGTTTGCAACAATATTATTTAGGACGCCATTGCGCGAAAGCTCTTGTAGACACACTGTAATTTAACAACAATGTATATTTTCTTTTAGCTTCGGAATATTATTTTAGCATTTAAATTGAGACTTGACGTATGTGAAAAAGTTCCTACATTTGCCATCACATTGTCAAATAAGCATTAAAGAATCTTGTATACTCTGTAATTTAAGCACAGTACGAATATATTTGAAAAAAAACAGTTTAAAACTTTTGAAAATGTGTTTTGAAATAAAAATTGTAACAAGAAAAAACATGCAAAGTTGCTAATTTTAGACGTTTTATTGAATCACAAGTCAAGTTGCAGAAATAAAACGGATTATTTGTCGCCCACGATTTTGGACTGAATGTCTGAATCACAGACATATGTGTCGTTGTGAAAAATTACTTTTCCAGGTATCTGTATTTACATATCAATGACATTAACACTGCTTACAAATACCGACATGAACATCGTTTGTCAGATAGTTATTTTAATGAGATTAGCTGGTTCTTTGAATAATGGTGGAATTCTTTGCGAAGGTAAAGATATAAATACAAAGCTTTGTCATTTAATGGATTAGAATCAGAATTAAATAATGGCAATCCTGTTTGAATATTTTAGACAATCTTAATAATTCTGAATACTGCCATGCCTAATTATTTAGTTTTAACTTAAGGTTAAGGTGTGGGTGTCATTTTAAATGATTCGCATAAAAATAAAATGGACTGAGTACATTGAAATTGTCCTTCTTTTGATAATGCGTAATAGGAAACAATAACATTTATTTGAGGTTTACTACTCTTGGAGAAATAGTTGTCACTCACAATATGTTTTATTTCATTTGCACTTCATGAAAATAAAAATGTGTGCGCAGTAAAATCTTTACGTTAGGAAAGCATATTATGGACGAAAAAATCTTCACATTAATTAAGTTTATAGCGTACAAATAAAGGAAATCGTTTATTCAGGGAGGGATGCGTTGAAATACGTTCAGGCGACGAACGCACGACATGTGACGCCACGCGGCGCCGCCCGGCGACAGCGGGTCGTTCCTCCGGTGTGTTGTCGGATTCCTATGTGACAAAGAATAGAAACGAAACGGAATAATACATGATGACAGGTAAGAAGGTCACATTTAACTTGATAAACTCCATGATTGGATGATCATTCTGGTACAGAATGGCTACGACATTAACTGACAATTTAGAAAATTATCTACAGATCTAACTATGTAGTCACTGCCACAATTTTCTGATAAGAAATAAAAAAAAAAACAAATTAAATTCTGATAATTACCTACCGTTTGATCGAGAAGTCGCGGATTCGAACCCTACCCATTACACAATTGCCGTAAAACCACTCTAGACAAAGCATATTTAGCTTAGTAGGCTAGTAATAGTCATGCTATCGAAGGAGGAGGTGGGCCGCGTGAGGGAGAGGATAGCGTCCTCCCTCCAGCCCAGCCGCAGTGGTAGACGCCCACGGCGTCGGACGTCGGCCGACGATCTCCGGCCACCGTAGGCGCGGGCATGCGGACAGCGAGTAAAGGGCAACTCGCTGTCTGACCATGGACCATACCCGGGTCGACGGCGCGTTGTGTTCCACGCGCGCCTCAAAGAGCGACAGCAAGATGACGAGGCCCCCCCTGTAGAGGGTTGAAGCCTGCCGGGGTCGTGGGACTTATCCCATTACCGTGGCCCCGGAACGTAAAGGACTATTGAAGGAACACCGTGGATTTTAGTCAGTACAAGTCTGACAGTCCCTCCGGCCCTGCCCGGGGCGGGAGGACTCATCTAATGATTTTACCACGAACAAAAAAAAAGTAGGCTAGTAATGTGGATTCAAACCACATTGCCAGTTCTCTTAAAAAATCGTCACTCATTCAAATACAAGATGTTTATTTTATTGAACAAAAATTAGCACTTCATTTGCACACAGATCTCCGTCCCGCGACAAATTAATCTGTTCGTCTTAATTTGTTGGGCGCCACACGGAATACCGGAACTCGTCAAGTGCGAGCGCGCGGTCAAGCACCTCACCTGTAGCATGGCTACCGACGCTTTCGCCCTACTTACTTTGTATTCTTGCAGACAGATCTCGAAGCCGTCTCGTATGGCACATATTTACTGAAGGACTGGTCAATAACCTTTTCTTCTGCATTGTTAATATGGTAAGTAAGAAAATATCACAGCAAGTGACTTAGTGATTTTACAAAAAAATCTATGGCTCGTTACGCAGTTGCTAGTTTTGTGTAAGACTTTGACCTCATTTGACTCGTATTTGTTGTTTGAAATTATTAAAAAAGAATAGCATGACGGATGCTCGTTCGCTATTGTAATGTTTTTAAAGTTCACTCTAATTTATTTGATTGTGCTTTATGTTTAATATATTGTGAGCTTCGTGTCATGTAACACCTCTTCTTTAATTATTTTATGCACACGTCGTTCGTTCATAAATTGAACTTTCGAGAATCTTCTGTGAATTAGTTTCAGTAAAGTAACTAATGCTAGTCTTCTAATCTAACTTCAATGTACTTTAAGTCTGATTGTTTTGCAACCTTACTTTCAAAGGTTAGCTTACACCTACGCGGTATGTACTTAAATTACATGAGCTGCTATTTCTTTATCTAAGTGACAGCTATAGCTAGCTTACACAAGCCGCAAGAGTAAGACAAATCATTTGTATGCTGATTTTAATGGTATTTTCTATTCTGCTTTTAGATGGTTTATTGTGATTAACTTGTGAGTTAATAGAGAAACTGTAATCCATACTAATATTATAAATGCGAAAGTAACTCTGTCTATCTGTATGTTACCTTTTCACGCCTAAACCGCTAAACCGATTTAGATGAAATTTGGCATGGGAATAGTTTAGGACAAGGACCTGGGAAGGACATAGGACAGTCTTTATCCCGGAATTCCCACGGGATCAGGAATTACCCAGGATAAACCTCCCACGCGAACGAAGTCGTAATTTTGTAAAGAAGTGAACGGTGCGATACTGAAGGCAATATCCATATTCATTTTAATTTCTGTCTGCTGATAAAGCTGAAAATCTGTAAAAATCTGTCTTCTTAAAAATAAACAAATATAAACCCTCTTTGCAAATCTTAGCACAAGTATATGAGTCAGGGGCAGTAATATCCGCTATCCTATCTTAAAACACGAGACCCGACAGTAGGAGATCTATGCGGATGCCTACCTCGAGACAATCCATTTGAAACATCAGTTAATTTTAATTTTATGGCAAACATTATCTGGGGGCACGGCAGTGCCCCCGCCAAGTCGAGCAAAATAGCGGCACGGCCGTACCATACTTTTCTCGAAGCAGTTCAGGCGATTTTCGAACCCCTATAACTTCGTTGTGGATAAAACTAGAAGCCTAAATTTTCAGTAACCAAGCAAACATTGTATAAATACGGTATATTTCAAATTTCATTCAATTTTAACAAGTAGTTTAAGAATTATAACGTGTCAAAATTTCTTAATTTTGTCACTCACTGACTGACCGATCATCAAAAGTCTAAGGCACTTCTAGCAGACATAGAAGCTTCAAATTTAAAATACAATTAGTGTTTAGTGTATGAATCAAGGAAAAACTAAAATATTTTCTAATTTCAGTTTTTTTTTAATGATAATTAATAGGCTCGCGTTTGACCACCATCTCACCTGATGGTAAGTGATGATGTGGTTGAAGATGGAGCACGCTTGCCTAGAAGCAGAACTACCTACAAAAAGAAATGAGATCCCATAAAAAACAATACTTGTCAAAAAAACCAAGTCTCGCAACTCAATTCTTCTACCGTAAAAAGTTGTGAGATCCATGTAATACCAAGTCGGTTATTCATTTATTCAGTCCCTACTTAAGGGACCTTCTGTCTTAAGTTGTTACGTAATTATCTAACCTAACAACATCTTATAGTGACCATATCAATATTAATTTTTATTAACGTTTTAAATAAATAGATTGACTTGGTTTTTTTGACAAGTATTGTTTTTTATGGGATATAGCTTACTTGAAAAACCTCCACCGTGCAAATCTATAACTAAGTCCTTCGGATGCGCACAGCACAAGACCAATCGATATGGTCACGCCCTAATCAAGCAGTGAAACTATTTTTTTTTTAAACGACAAAAGAAAATGCCAAGTTTCGGCTTACAAATCATGTAGCGTCCGACAGACTTTCTAAATCAATGATAATTCATTATATAAAATAGTAAGAATTATAGAGTATAAATAAAATCTGTAGAAGTACACCGTTTAAAAGTAATTTTAAATAGTTATTCAATTTATCAACACGTTTTCTATCTACAATTTTAATTAGAAATGTTGCCAATACCAAAATAAAATAATATCGATACGAAATTGCACTTGCAAATCGATTACATTAATATAATTATGAACCTACGTAAGTGAATTGATTACTTACAAAAGTCCTCTTAATTCTTATAATAATAAATAATGTTTAGTTATATTTTTGACTATTTTATAATAATTTAAAATAATTAAATTCAATTATTGATACAGTTTAGAATAGTTATATAGTGCTGGTAACACTTAATCTTGTAGTTGTCACTGACAATTGTCAAAAGTTTTACTTCTCCCGCGTTTTATGACGAGCGACGAAGTGTCTTGCGTGTTTTTTAAGTTTTGTGTTGTTTATTGCTGTGTTACCGGACCCCGATTTCTATATTACTAACGACTACCGTGGCTGTTGAAACTGAATTCAGTATTCATTATTCAATCATTTAATAGTTTATTTCATGTTATCGTTAAAATTAGAAGTATTAGGTGGTCAATTTCAAAGAACTTTTTTTGGTGTACTTCTTATAGAAAACAAATTATATAGTGAAATTCTATAATTATTTTCCTTTTTTATGATATATAGTTCATCTTTGTCGGTTCTGGCCGAGTGTTGAAGGAAGCCTCGGCATTCTCCTTTAATTTCTATATCTGTAAAGACTTCAGTCCAAACTTTACAAAATGAAAATGTTGTTACAATTTCCAGGTAACCAGTCCCCGAAGCTCGACACTGTTAACATTCAAACAAGCATAACACATTTAATAGTTTCCTTTATTTGACCAGTGACACGTGTTCGTATCGTTTAAAGCGCCATGAAGCATGCACTCGAAAAAAGTAAACATGGTCGAGCAGCACGTGCTTTTTTCAAGCTAACGCAACATGGCTTGAAAAACGCACGAGTTGCGGAAAGTTCAATGTTCATTCACCTCTGTGATAGATACACTAATAAAGGTATTAAGTAAACAAGCTTTCGCTTTTGTCATAGGGGAAAGCTGTGGGAAGTAAGTGGAGTTTCAGAAGTATTGTAGACAATAGATTTCATTTACGGAGTACTAAATAAGGATGTGAAAGAATGAGGTGCCTAAAATTAAACATACTAAGTTTTATAACGATTACATCACGCAGTTGAAATTAATAATATTCTAATTTTAGACATGTCAATCTGAAATAAGGATTAAAATTAGTAAAATTAGCATGATAGGAACGGAACAAAAAGTTTCATTTCTTTATGCGGGATCTTGCCAGACATCCCTTAAATTATGTTGTCAAGAATTAGTCATGCTTTATGAAAAGCAAACTATTCTATGTACTTACATTTTCATATGAATTAATCAACGTCGGCTTTCAAGACCGCATTTATATCTCCCCACGTGGAATTTTAGCAATGCAGTTTGATCCTGATAATTATTATTTAAATACACGCTTATTTATTCTAAATAAATCGCCTGCATAAATTCATGTGCGCTACAAACACACATATTTAAAGGGATATAAAGTACTATGCTATGATGTAACCACGTAACCGGCTAATTGGCACAATCTCCTTGGCGACTATTTTATTTAGGTAACTGTTGTTAGCTCGGGTTGGTACTGTGTGTATTTTTATCTAAAACCACTTGAGTAAAAATTAATGTCATTTAGGTCGAAACGACTGATGGTTATTCCCGGGGGGCTCGGGTGACCCCGCAGTCTCCAGACTAGTCCCCCAATCGATACCATCTATCTAATACGTGTCTGGTGGTTAACAGCATGAAGCCTCACTTCACTTCCTTCTCCATTCCTCTTCACTCTCACAATTATGAAACGGAACAAAAATAGCAAAGTTAAACAGCAGCTGCACTCCCTCCCTCTCAAAGTGCACCTCAGTAATATCCGAGGTCTGCACTCAAATCTTGTCGCAGTCCACTACCACCTCAAGACTGAAAAACCTGCTCTGCTGTTTCTTTCAGAGACGCAAATCAGATGTCCGTCAAATATGTAATATTTATAAGTATATGATTTTTGTATTGTATGTATGTATTTTATATTATTATGTTCAATTAATATTATTTATGTTGTTTATACACTGACAGCCCTTAATCTGTCTCCTTTAATTTTTGTCCATCCAAAGGTTGTCTGTAAGAGATCGCCCTGTGCGATAAGACAGCCCATTGTACACTAGTTTAAAGTTTTGTATACATAGAAATATTGTGAGGTGTACAATAAAGTATATAAATAAGTAATAAATAAATACCTAGAAGCCAACTACATTCTCAGTGACTCTAGCGTATGCCATTCATATCTGGAGTGAGGCCATTGAGAAGCACGGGGAAGCACTTACTGTTTCCTTTAACATCTCCAAGGCCTTTGACAGGGTCTGGCACGATAGCCTTATTGGTAAGCTTCCTTCCTTCGGTTTACCCATTAACTTTGCGTTTCGATTGAAGACTTCCTGCGAGATCAGTCCATTCGAGTGGTCACTGATGGCTGCTCGACTGGCCAATTGGCAATTAATGCCGGGGTTCCTCAAGGGTCGGTTCTCTCAGCAACTTTATTGAAATGAAATGAAATATTTTATTTTTTGTAAATTGGTTATAAATAACGCTTTTACACGTCATGTTTTTTTGCGTGTTAAGTTTAGTTTAGTTTAGCTAGATGAGGCCGGTGTTTCCTAACTGACTACTCTGAGAAGAAACACCGAAACAAACTCAGAGGTCAACGTCTCTTTTAAAGTCCATACAATTTGTGTTGGTCCAATCATATGACAAACATGTAGGTTCATGTCTTTGGTGCTCTTTCAGGAAATAACCATACAGATTTGTGTGGACCTGTCCAGACAGTGCAAGCATTTGAGTTCAGTTATCGTGTAGCTCAACTTAGAACTTAAGGAGCTCAACGATCTGACGAACAATACCAAAGTAAGGACATTTGGGTAAGCCACACAAGTACTCAAACTGCTTGACATCATTAAATAAATTATTATGAAAGCAACACAAAGAAGAAACAATAACCTACATAGTCCACACATTTACAATAAAAAAAAAACAAAATAAATTGGTATATACAATACTTGACAAAGCAAATATTTAAATCAGTAAAATAAAAAAATCAACAATCAAATTTTAAATATTAAAAAAAAAATGCCCACGTATATATATATCACCCTAGCGTAAGCAGTATACTAACACATCTATGGATTTTTAATTATCTGAAATAAAGAATTTGAATTTGAATTTGAATTTGAATATCACTGGAGCAGCTCATTCCCAAGCCTTTTTGTCCTCAATATAATCTTTAACTGTGTAAAATGCTTTCTGACATAGCTTACGTTTTATAAATAATTTAAATTTATTAATGCTAAGTTCTTGAATGTGGCTAGGAATTTTATTATAAAAACGTATACATTGGCATCTAAATGAACCACCTATTTTTTTTAACCTTGTTTTAGGAATGACATATGTGTCTTTGTTCCTTGTATTTACATTATGAATATCACTGTATTTTTTAAACAGATTCATATTTTTGTGTGCATATAAGAGATTCTCATAAATATACTGAGATGGCACGGTCATAATATTAATCTCTTTAAATTTGTCTCTTAAGGAGTGCTTAGGACTTAATTTATAAATTGCACGAATGGCCCTTTTTTGTAACACAAATATTGTGTGAACGTCGGCGGCATTTCCCCAAAGTAAAATGCCGTATCACACTGTGAAAGTAACTAAAGTAGACTAAACGTGCTGTTTCGATATCAGTTAATCCACGTATTTTTCTAACGGCATATGCTGCAGAACTGAGCTTTTTTGACAATTTATCTTATTCTTGCTGCACATTAATGATATGCTCATGCCCGGTACCTTTGGGTCAGGCATGGTCCGAAGGGGGATCACAGGGGACCTGACCTCCCCCGAAATCGTACATCCCAAATAGAATATCTTCTAAAATTTAGCAAAATAAGACTTTTTAAATATTATCACCCGATTTGCCAATAAAAATAAAAGACTTCCATTTGTTTTATAATGTGTGCAATAACATTTTTATTGTGCAATAAAGAAAACTCATTTACTCGATATATTTTATTGTTAGTGACCCCCCCCAAATTCCAGGCTGCGACCGTACCTGCTTTGGGTATGCAGACGACAGCACAGTTGCTGAGAGATATGTGTCCAGCGCGCGTGCTGGTGGGTCACAGGTCCAGTCTCTCCGTGAGGCGCTTGAACTTGTCCTTGAAGGCTGTCTCCGAATAGGGCGATGCCATCTTGGTCAGGTTTAATGCAGCTAAGGCCCAGGCGTGTCTGTTCTCCACAAAAAGGAACCAACTCGAACCGGCTCCTACTTTCCTTGGTGTAACCGTGCCGATAACCGATCATATTAACACTAACTTCCACACTCAATTTTGGCCCGTTTATCGAGGCTAAGGCTCATTTAAAAAAAGTTGGGAATCCTAGCTAAGGTGAGACAGTACTTCACACCGGAACAGCTGGCCAATCTGTATCAAGCCCAGGTACGGTCGTGTATGGAGTACAGCTCTCATTTTTGGGATGGGTTTGCCAAATACCAACTGGACGCGCTTGAGTCTATCGAGAAGCGGGCCAAGAGGCTCATTGGCATCGATGCATTTGTCGAGTCAAAGCTCCGGAGCCTTGAATATCGACGACGAGTTGCAAGTCTATCGGTTTTCTATCGGTTATATTTCGGGGAGTGTGCGATGGAATTACACAATATAATTCCAACAAGCCCGTTCCATCATTGGACTACGAGACAAACGGCGATGCGCCATCGTTACATGGTGGACAAAACGTTTTGGGAATACTTTCATTGTGCGTACGGCTAAGGAGTGGAATTCACTACCGGAGTCTGTGTTTTCTTTAAGTCAAGAGTGAATAGGTTACTTATAGGTAAGCGTGCTCCATCTTCGACCACATCATCACTTACCATCAGGTGAGATGGTGATCAAACGCGAACCTACAGTCACTAAAAAAAGCTTTACTCGCTTTCATGTGGGACGGTATAAATGTTAATAAATATGATATTATTTTCACGAAATGAATGAAATACGAGGCGTATATGGATAACCATCCAACCATTCCATGTTATACGAAAGAACCAGATTAAGCAGAAATATTGTTACGACGAGACTTGTAGGCGGTTTCTTAGCAACTCGTTCTAGCGATTATAGGTCACCTATTTTCTATCATATACTCGCTAATCCTATATGGTAAATGTTCTATTATTACCAACTTAGAATACACTTCATTAACGTGGCCAAATAAATTGGCTTAAGTATAAAACCCTCGTTGTCGTCATAACCATCTGGGCAATACGTCATAACCTGCATTTAGAGTAAAGGATGCAATATATTGGGGAAAAAAGAAAGTTTATGGTTTACCGCCAGCCAAACAAACAAGCTTTACGTCTATAATAAATGTATGCGATCATTATTTTACGAGATGGATCATTGATAATAGAGTATTGTTTTACGATGGTGTCACGTCACGTGCGCATAGTTTGAGACAGCCAATCAACACGTTTCCAGGGGTCATAAACTTCCGGGGAATAGTTCA
The DNA here is from genome assembly GCA_943138885.2 of Tholera decimalis. Classification (NCBI taxonomy): domain Eukaryota; kingdom Metazoa; phylum Arthropoda; class Insecta; order Lepidoptera; family Noctuidae; genus Tholera; species Tholera decimalis. Next base: position 12,289,312 of record OW964553.2, on the reverse strand, counting down.
ATGTATCTTAAATGGTATGAGTACCTATTAGAAGAAAGGGGTCATTCTATAACCATGTGTTGGGTCGCGCCGAGTTAGGGAAAATTATGCAGGTTAATTTGTAACCTACTTACTTTTTTATTTAACATAACACAGCCAGAGGTCAATCAAACAGCAATTTCACACTTACAAAGGAAAACGACGACATTGGTACAGTAGTTGAGCGATTAACTGCTGCGCTGCATGTCGCGAGTTCGATTCCCACACCGAAACTAATAATTATATAGTACAAATAGTTGAAATGTATCGCGGGAGTTTTTCGTGCGTCGAGCTCAGTATACGTGAGGCTAGCCTTAGACTTTCCTGCGCGAGAACGGAAATAAAAAAAGTGACAATCTGCGATAGTATCATAAAATATTTTATGATCCTACACATACCCCTTACAAGGTGAACCCCTTTACAAGGTCGAAGGTGAAGATATTATTGTACGAACTCGTAGGAGAATTCTTAATCGAAAATGCTTCTTCGACGCAGTATATCCTGCACGTGGAATCGTGCCACGTGTAAAATATTACATAATATTTTTCTTTTCCCGTGAGTACTGAGCCATCTGACAACCAGCATTAAATTAGCGACAACACCTCCTATAGCTAATACAGTTATGTTACAATAAGTGATTGGGAAAGGAATTATTTAAATAGCATTTTATTACTCTCTGTAAAGTATACTGAGACGGTCATAAAAATAATGAACTTTGCGCCTTGCATCGGCCACATTCACAAATTTACTGCCATAGGCGTATTGTCAAATAAATTTAGATTTTTTATTACATTTTTATAAAACATCTTCTAATTGTATTTGTTATTTTCTTTTCTAAGTGTCATGTGTGTACATATATAAATGAATAAAAAATCGTAAATTACGTTTATGCACACACAAAAAGGTGTATGGGAAAGAATTCATTGGGAAAAAGTAATGCGTCAATATTGCTGTCGATGGGAAAAGTGCTCAGAACATTGACAGCAAAAAAATGCTAACCTCTTTTATTTGGGGGGAAAATCATCAAATGTCCTCCTCCTCGCTCTATGTGGATCGGAAGGGAGTGTTAAAATTCTACTGAATGAAAACCCACCCTGTTCCTTCAGTTGTCCACGGATCGTCCACGGAATCTCGTTAGAACTTTCCCGCAACCGAGGTAGGCGTGATGATGGAGCCAACAGGGGTATCCTGTTGGCTCCATCATTAGTGATGATTGCACTTTGATGCACGCATGCTACTTGGTGCGTAGTGGACTCGGGAAAATTCTATCCCTCTGGTCTTGGTTAGAGAAAAGTAACTGAGTATACTGATTACTGAAATAAATATTTTATTATGAATTTTCATTTCGTCTGTAGATGAACGTAACGATGATTCTAGTAGTATTATTATAAATTTTTTGACCTGAATTCACCACCCCGCCGCCGTTAGGATAAGCATTGGTTTAACAAAGGTTTTTCATAGAAGAGGCATCTATGATGGTGGGGCAAAAATCGCACAGCAGCTTATGCGATATGTAGCGAGACGGAATGGGATGCAGTCGCCTCCTTCTGCGAAGCAGTCATGCTAGCGAAGGAGGAGGCCGAACGCGCGAGGGAGAGGCAACTCTCTTCCTCACGCCCCAGCCGCCGCGGAAGATACCTCGGGCGTCGGGGATCGCGAGCCGATCTCCGGCCACTGTAGGCGCGGACGGCGAGCAGGGGTGGCTCACCGTCCGGTAAGGACCAAGCCCGGGTCGGCGGCGCGTCGTGTTCCACGCGCGCCTCAAAGAGCTCTCAGCACCAGTGACGGGGCCTCATAAGGCCATTGCCCGCCGGGGTTGCGGAAATATTGTAATAAGATACCGCGGCCCCGAAACTTAAGGGCAGCTGAAGGAACAGGGTGGGTTTTTAGTCAGTAGAAGTCTGACACTTCCTTCCACTTAACCCAGAGTGGGAGAAGTTATTCGATGATATTCCCACCCAGGAAAAAAAAAAGCTTATGCGATATTAATAACTAACATACTAGACTCCTTAACTATCATACCTATTTATCAGGTGGTTCGACTTTGAATAATACGAACATTGAATAATAAAATAAGTAAGTCAATAATTATTTTCTCGCCATAATATCACAGTTTTACACACTGGTGCGGGGTACCTAAGCTAGTCTCATGGCCTGTATTTCAAGACACCGGCCCCTCTTCAAATTAGATTGTGGTTGGAAATTATATTACACAGAAAAATAAATAAATAATAAAACTAAACAATAAAATAGTGTGTGCAAATAAAATACATTAAAACGTTGCTCTTAGTTCAACAATCCCGTGATTGCGTGACTCATAATTAAATACTTATAGAATTTCAGCATACTATTTTATTTCCCACAGAAGTACGTAAAGCTCATTTAATTATACCTACTCTTGTCTCTACTACGGCTAAATAAGCCAGTGTTGTCATGTTTGTGGACAAACAGGACAATTATGTAGACTCACACCTCATTTGTTCAACTTGCTGGACGATCAAAATACTTTGGACGTAAACGTGCACGTGAATAGTTTTGTTACTATTACGTGTTTTGTATGAGGTGTCTTCTGATGCATTGAGAAGGTTGGGTACATGGAGCTGTATTTGGTCATAAAAAAGCAAAACATTTGGTTATTATTAGTTTATTTAGTTATTGGTCATTCTTAATGATCACAATGCTTACTCTAAAATCATTAAACAAAAATTCGAAGACATATGAAATTCAACAATTCACATTCACGCACTGAGGAGTTGTGTGTCCCAGTAGCGTAACGTACTTATTCATAAAAAAAGAAACTGCCAAATTCTTTCTAATTTTCTATCAAGAATTGCTGATCATTACTCAGTTTAGACATTTTATTACAAACAAGCCTGTAAATTTCCAATATTACACGATAGACAAAGCATGCTGAAGCCAATTTAATTTACTAAATACCTAAAATTTTTAAAATAAAGTGGATACTAACACAAAATTGTGTAAATGTCTTTTCATATTTGATGGACTTAAAAAAGAAACTACAAGAATAATATTTCAAATTGATTCCAAGTTATTACAGCTTCAGGTGTGCAGAAATGTTGTAACGAGATATCGCGGCCACGGAACGTAAGGGCAATTGAAGGGTCAGGGTGGGTTTTTAGTCAGTAGAAATCTGACACTCCCTTTCGCTTCACTCAGAGCTAGCTGGAACGACATTAGATGATTTCCCACCGAAAAAAAGTTGCTACAGCTAAAGTAGTCTTGTAACAGATTTATGTATTACTGTCCGCCCCTACACTTAAGACAGTGTGAGTACCTACTACCCGCTTATGGTAAATTTCAGTGGAGCAAGCGGACAAAAGTTCGTTGAATCGTTGTTATTTTGTTTTTCGCTACTGAATGATTGATAGACCAGGAGTACACATAAATAAACACGATAAAAATGGAAATTTAATGCAAAAATAATTCCTTCAAGACAGTCATTCTGAATCATCTGAATGCATTGTTTACCGATGAGCTGTGATTAATATTAAGTAAAACATTTGTTTTGTTTCTTTATAGTAGGTATTCCAAAATGTCGTTTTAATTTTAGTCAAAACCAACATAAGTCACAAATTCTACTTCTGCAAATAAACTTTGACGCTCTATACATACTTAGTTTATTCAAATAAAGTATATACAGGCGAAAATAAAAAGAAATTATAGGGCATCGAAAAATTCGTCAACATCGCTATCAATGGGAAAAGTGCCCAGAAGACTGGCCGCATTGCCACGTTGAATGGCAATGCAATCAGCTCTGTCCAAAGAAAAGGCCAGCCCTCTGGTCACTTGTGGAGTCGACTAATCGTTTGCCGATGTCACGAAAGAGTCGATGCGCACTTGGACCAACGTTTCAACCCCAAATGGCTCAAACATATAGCACCCAATTAGGTTGTTGTATTTGCGCCGTTTGAGATTTTCTGCACCTGCAGCTGCCGCCCCGGCACAGCCCGCCGTACTCAGAAGATGGGATGGCGCAAAATTCTATACTAATTGCGCTATACGTTTAACAGCACCATTTCATAATAGAAATAAATATATTAGCTGGAAGAATTTCTTAATCTTTTAAGATATAAATCCCCGATGATACAAATGGCTAACATTTGGCAAAACATTGTTGGAAAGTACCTACTTTTATTAAAAGTCGGCGACTCTTTTCTGGGTCAGATTTTTTCTCTTAAAAGAATTTTCATCTTAATCTATATTTGCGGAGCTTGTGAGAAACTTCAAGTGAGTTTATGATGACTTCAATAAACTTTATATCGCGCTTTATTCTGTCATTAAAGTCTATGGTTTGTTATCTATGCGAAGTTCGCTGGGTAACGACCTGCTGGCGGAGTAGACGAACTCCTTGCTAAGTAACTTGTCAGCTAAACGTGAGTACGATTTAGGATATGGGATCGTTCGGAAACTTATTGTTATGACATCGTGGTACACGTGAGGTCGACACACTCTATTCCTCCCTGTTAGGGTAATAATAACAATAAAGGCTTTGACGATATTTGGGAAGTTTTATTTAGGAATTAATCTGGAAACCTATGTTTTGTGAGAAAGAAATGTCCCCTTGGCTTTTGTTCTCTCACATGCACAAAAATACGTGTTAAATTTTATCAACTAGCTGATTATGAAAGTTATTACTTAAATTCATTTGTTTAGATGCGCTTCTTTAAACCAATTATCTCATCAAATGGTTTTTAAAGTTTGATGTAAGAGATTACAGACATAATATGCTAATATGATTTCAAACAACAATGAATAACAAATGTGTGCGCTAACCTAGAAACTGCTTACAAAAATATACTTAGAGCTACAAATCAAAACTGCTCAATATTCGCATTTGTTTTATCATCGATCGTATAAAACAAAATTCTTTCCGTGCTCTATTTTTTTATGGCATAACCCTAAACTACGCGTCGTATAATAGTGAAGCGTAACACAATATGAGAGGTTCTGGCTGTCCAGGCGCACCAAAACAATGAGTCATGCGCGGGCGCCGCGTGGTGAAATCCAGGTCAGGCGCGGCCTCGGGGAAGGCCGAGCGACTTGACACGGGCGTGATAACGTGTACTACACATATACTATTTGTAAACAATAAGGGATTTATACGTCCCTGCTCATGTATTTAAGGAATTTGGAATCGAGATAGAGATTCGTACGCGGGTAGGAATGTCTGAGGCCATGATTTGAGGCTACATCAATCATCTCAGATTTGAAGTATTATTGTAATTTGTTGTATTCTGCTTCGTTGGTAGATAGGAACTGGATGGAACGTTGTTGCGCAGTTTCTACTGGTATAGGTTTAAGAAAATCCCAGGATAGCGCGTGGAAAACTTTGCCCACTATGCGCAAAACTTTCTTACAAAATGAAACACCAATTCATAGTACCAGTATAAAAATATGCAGATAATGATGTAGTAACTGAGTCGAGGACGGCATTGTCAAGTGGTCTTGAGTGGAAGTTACCGGCAGCTGTCGCTCTCCGCACTAATTATCTGTAAGCTAACACCAACAGATGGGTTTCACCACTCACCGGCCTCTGTTAGCGAACAGCGTCAATTAAAAAGTTCCACAACACCTCGTAGTGTCATTGACATCTAAATTCTTCACAGTTTTTATTGAAATGGTTCACATACATCCAACTTCCTTGAGGTTATTTGCATTATATATGAGTGCAACAACGAAGAACCTTGGATAAACGATCGTTTTAAAATTAGGTGTTTTCGAAAATTGATCCGCTGACTAACACAACAAAATGTTTAAAGGAAGTGAGACTAAGCTGAGGAGTGCTGAAGAGTAACAAAGTAACGAGCCCTGTTTATATCAAGGTTAGCCACTTCTACTTAGAACAGAGAGAACGGTAGCATTCTTCTGAAGTGTAAATCAATCAATCAATAGTACTTTCAGCCTTGTTCGTCCATCAGTGAAGAAAACCTTGGCCCGCAAGGTTCATATGCACATGACTGAGAGATATATTGCAGTTATAATTCGAGCATGTTCCTCTTCATAATAAAGCATGCTGCAATGTCAGAAACGGCCGTCTGGCAGAGAGTAGTGGACATCCGTGCGCGAATGTCACATTCTCAATGAACGGGTAAATACATTCTAGACATTTTGGAATCTGCGCCGCATGCAAAGTACAGTTTAAATTGAAAATTAATCGAACTGAACGCTTTTTGTAATCATGTCATGTTATTCTTGACATAAGATTGTAAAAAGCATAATAATTTTTAAAACTGCGTCGAATCGTGAATGTTAACATCTGTAAAACACATTTAAGAGTAATTCCAATAATGGTAATACCTATTAACGCGTGACTAAAGCACATTGTTGAATGAAGTACGTAATTTCTAAACGTAAGTATAAAAGTGACTAAACAGTGAGTAAATGAATCAGTGGGTACACGAATAAAAATCTATCAATGACTTACGAGTATTTATCCACATTTTAATGTTCGCATAAAAATTATGAGAATTTAAATTAATTCAGTAAATAACTAAGAAAAAATTAAGTAAGAAGGTGAAATGAGATAAGAGTATTATTTTAGTAGGTACTCATAAAAAAATTTGTCTAATTTTTATACTTTACGATGTAATTTGTTTGAACAAAAAACCTGTTAACATATTTGTCAAATGACTTAGCATCTAAAATACAAAAATGATAAAAAAACCTAGTAACATTTAGTTTAGACAATAAACATCATAATATTTTGACGAGATGCGTACGGTAATCTTGCGCATGGGCACTACGGGCAGCTGAAACGCGGCGGTAACTCGCTCGGTGCGGTGCGCGGGTGACGCGCCGGTTTCGGATTCTTTAGGGCTGCCGGCATCCGGCGCGATTGCAGCTGGCTACGCGCCAACTATGCGCGTACGCAGCTAACATACTGTGGAATCATTATCATTTTACAACCTGTATCCTACACATGTCGTCGCCATTCTTCCAAGAAGCTAAAATTATTCATTCACTTATTATTTGTATTTTTCAGTATTGACGTTCAAAGAAAATTGTGACGGTCAAACCGGTAGTAATGTAGGTGTACGTTTCAGAAAACTTCCGTTTGTTTAGTGAGCATACACGATAACAATAAAATGTCGAACTTGTTATTCTTTCCATGAAACGAAACGATTATAACCGGTAAACATTTTCTCCCAGTGTCTCACCAAGTCACCACCACCGATAACAAAAACCTCTGAAAAATATTATGTGTCACTTCGAACAAGTACTTTTATGAACTTGAAAATGGAAAGTTAAAACACAGTAAAGTTGATTTTTATATGTACGACTTTTCTGATGAAAGCTGTTTCCATAGTCAATAGCTTCACTACCAAGTATCGGCGTCGGGCGCGGTGGATCGCGTAGTCGCCGGCGCGTGCGATCGGCGCCGACGCCGAGATTTACAACACTTATCATTGCTCTCTTGATAGATATTCTTTAACACCATTAAAAGAAACATTCAGAACATCGGATTTTTAAATAAAGCTTTAATGCTGTTATTTTTAAAAGTAAACGCGAAATTCACTTTTTCTGTGTTGTTTTGTTTACAAAAAAAAAAATATTCACATGAAGTAAAATATTGTTAGATATTAATCTTACTTTATGAAACACTTTTAAAACATCTCGCTATAAATAATAATGCATAATTGCTGTCAACAACTAATCTTGCTAATTTGGAAATCATGAAAAATTTTTTGGCGCCATAACTGAAATACGTTATTGTGTTGAACTTTTACGGCATTTTATGACTTTATTTCAATGTTCTTGTTTTGTTGGTAGCGACTGGTGTAAGATATATAAAGGAAAGTGCAGACAGAGTACCATGTAGCTGGCGTCAATGTCATGTATCACAGTTATTAAAGCAGTTGTGCGTGTCTCTGTCTTTTGTTTTGTGGCGTTGTCTTAGAAATTCAATGTTAGAACATAATATGTTCTAACATTGAATGAGGTGACACATAGAACATTGAACATTATATTATAAGTAGTATTTGCGTGTTGCGCGAGGTGCAAGCGCCTCGCGTGATTGTGAAAGAAAAAAAAAAAATTCGACTAAAGCATTGCCCCTCTAAATGAATCTGAAAAAAAAGATGTTCCAAGTCTCTTAATTTCCGAGATCCGCCTAAAGGGGGTGAGAAGGGGGGCAAGGGGGGCGACTTTGAAAAATGTTTTTTTTTTACCGAGCCTCTTCTATACGAATCCATAAAAAAATAAAATACTGGTCTCGTAGTTTCCGAGATACGATAGGGAGGGGGGAGAAGGGGGGTGAAAAGGGGAGGTTTGGCACTTTTCCCGTAGGTTTGAGAGTTACTTGTTTACGAATCTGTCAAAATATACCCACCTCCCCATCCACCATATTTTTTTTGTTTTTTGGTGTGGGAAAATCATCAAATGACTTCTTCCGCTCTGGGTCAAGCGGAAGGGTGTGTCAGATTTCTACTGACTAAAAACCCACCCTGTTCCTTCGGCTGCCCTAAATTTCCGGGGCCGCGGTAACTCGGTAGAACTTTCCCGCAAACCCCGGCAGGCAATGGCCCTATGAGGCCCCGTCACTGGTGTTGACAGCTCTTTGAGGCGCGCGTGGAACACGACGCGCCGCCGACCCGGGCCTGGTCCTTACCGGACGGTGAGCGACCCTTGCTCACCGTCCGCAGGCCCGCGCCTACGGTGGCCGGAAATCGGCTCGTGATCCCCGACGCTCGGGGCGTCTCCCGCGGCGGCTGGGGCGCGAGGAAGAGAGTTGCCTCTCCCTCGCGCGTTCGGCCTCCTCCTTCGCTAGCATGACTGCTTCGCAGAAGGAGGCGACCGCATCCCATTCCCTCTCGCTCCGCACCATAGTCTGAACCAGAGCAGAGCGCGAGAGGTCGCCGCCGCCGACCGCCTCTACGAGGACACGGCGGTGCTCCGCCCAAGCAGGGCACACCTCCACCGTATGCTCCACCGTGTCCTCCAGGTGGTCCTCACAATGACGACACCCGGGCGTGTCCTCCCGCTGAATCCGAAACAGGTACCTCCCGAAACAGCCATGTCCGATCAGCACCTGCGTCAAGCGGAAGGTGAGAACGCCGTGGCCTCTCTCCAGCCACTCCTCAAAGAGGGGACTTTTCGCCGCGATTGCGGCGTGCACAGCCTTCGGTTGCGACAGCCGCACTTTCCATGCTGCCGTGAGATCGCGCCGGAGTTCTATCCGCTGAGCCGCGATTTGCCGCGGTAGCGAAGTTTCACCCCGGCTTAGCACCTCTGCGCGCCAATTATGCACGCGCGCGAGGGCTACCGCCTCCAGATCCCACGGCAGCAATCCGGCAAGGAGGTTCGCCGCCTCCCCAGAGATCGTGCGGTATCCCCGGATCATCCGGATAGCCATGACCCTCTGAGACGCGACCAGCCGGCTAGCTGGTCGCCGCTGCAAATTCAGCGCCCACACAGGGGCCCCATAGAGGGCCATGGACCGCACGATCTCCGCATAGAGGCAGGAGGCGTTTGGCCCCCCTAGATTGGGTAGGAGCCGCTTGAGTGCAGCCCCCGCCCGGTCCAGTCTTGGAGCCAAACGTCGGAAATGCTCGACGAAGTTCCACCGGCTGTCGAGGACGAGTCCCAGGTACTTCATCGTCGTCTCGACGCCGATGCAAACCCCTCCCACCGTTATCTGGGAACCCGAAGGTGGTGCGTTCCGACGGCCATGGAAACACATGGCCTCGGACTTGTGCAGGGCCACCTCGAGTCCCAGTTGCCGGATCCTCTCTACGACTGTCGCAACCCCTCGCATCGCCAGTTCGGCCGCCGCCTCGTGCGACCCCCCATGTGCCAGGACCAGCGTGTCGTCAGCGTAGCAAACTACACTGACGCTTGTAGGGAGGTCGGCGCTCAACACCCAGTCGTAACCGATGGGGAGAACAATTATGTCAATGAGTCAGTGAGTGAGTGAGTGGTAATTTAGCTTTATATAGTATAACTAGTATTTGCGTGTTGCGCGAAGTGCAAGCACCTCGCATGCTTGTGAAAAAAAAAGGGGGGGGGGGTGGGTGATGGGGGGAGATGGGGGGGTTTAGTATTTGCGTGTTGCGCGAGGTGCAAGCACCTCGCGTGATTGTGAAAAAAAAAAAAAAAAAGTGGGGGGGTGATGGGGGAGATGGAGGGGGTTTAGTATTTGCGTGTTGCGCGAGGTGCAAGCACCTCGCGTGCTTGTGAAAAAAAAAAAAAAAGGGGGGGGGGAAATGGGGGGGGGGGTGTTGCACAATTATTTCGACTAAAGCATTGCCCCTCTAAATGAATCTGAAAAAAAAATGTTCCAAGTCTCTTAGATTCCGAGATCCGCCTAAAGGGGGGAGAAGGGGGGCGGGGGGGGGACTTTGAAAAATGGTTTTTACTTTACCGAGCCTCCTCTATACGAATCCGTAAAAAGAAAAAAAATACGGGTCTCGTAGTTTCCGAGATACGATAGGGGGGGGGGAGAAGGGGGGGGAAAAGGGGAGGTTTGGCACTTTTCCCGTAGGTTTGAGAGTTACTTGTTTACGAATCTGTCAAAATATACCCACCTCCCCATCCACCATCTGGGAGAACAATTATGTCAATGAGTGAGTGAGTCAGTCAGTGAGTGGTAATTTAGCTTTATATAGTATAACTAGTATTAGCGTGTTGCGCGAGGTGCAAGCACCTCGCGTGCTTGTGAAAAAAAAAAGTATTTGCGTGTTGCGCGAGGTGCAAGCACCTCGCGTGCTTGTGAAAAAAAAAGTATTTGCGTGTTGCGCGAGGTGCAAGCACCTCGCGTGCTTGTGAAAAAAAAAAAAAAATGGGGGGGGGGTGATGGGGGGGTTTAGTATTTGCGTGGTGCGCGAGGTGCAAGCACCTCGCGTGCTTGTGAAAAAAAAAAAAAGGGGGGGGGGGATGGGGGGGGGGGGTTGCAGAAGTATTTTGACTAAAGCATTGCCCCTCTAAATGAATCTGAAAAAAAAATGTTCCAAGTCTCTTAGATTCCGAGATCCGCCTAAAGGGGGTGAGAAGGGGGGCAAGGGGGGCGACTTTTAAGAATGGTTTTTACTTTACCGAGCTTCCTCTATACGAACCGTAAAAAGAAAAAAATACGGGTCTCGTAGGTTCCGAGATACGATAGGGAGGGGGGAGAAGGGGGGTGAAAAGGGGAGGTTTGGCACTTTTCCCGTAGGTTTGAGAGTTACTTGTTTACGAATCTGTCAAAATATACCCACCTCCCCATCCACCATCTGGGAGAACAATTATGTCAATGAGTCAGTCAGTCAGTGAGTGAGTGGTAATTTAGCTTTATATAGTATAACTAGTATTTGCGTGTTGCGCGAGGTGCAAGCACCTCGCGTGCTTGTGAAAAATACTAAAGCATTGCCCCTCTAAATCAAGTATTTGCGTGTTGCGCGAGGTGCAAGCACCTCGCGTGCTTGTGAAAAAAGAAATTGGTATTTGCGTGTTGCGCGAGGTGCAAGCACCTCGCGAGCTTGTGAAAAAAAAAAAAAAAAGAGGGGGGGGGGTGATGGGGGGGGGGGTTTGCACAAGTATTTCGACTAAAGCATTGCCCCTCTAAATGAATCTAAAAAAAAAAATGTTCCAAGTCTCTTAGATTCCGAGATCCGCCTAAAGGGGGGGAGAAGGGGGGCGGGGGGGGGACTTTGAAAAATGGTTTTTACTTTACCGAGCCTCCTCTATACGAATCCGTAAAAAACAAAAAATACGGGTCTCGTAGTTTCCGAGATACGATAGGGAGGGGGGAGAAGGGGGGGGGAAGGGGAGGTTTGGCACTTTTCCCGTAGGTTTCAGAGTTACTTGTGTACGAATCTGTCAAAATATACCCACCTCCCCATCCACCATCTGGGAGAACAATTATGTCAATGAGTGAGTCAGTCAGTCAGTGAGTGGTAATTTAGCTTTATATAATATAACTAGTATTTGCGTGTTGCGCGAGGTGCAAGCACCTCGCGTGCTTGTGAAAAAAACTAAAGCATTGCCCCTCTAAATCAAGTATTTGCGTGTTGCGCGAGGTGCAAGCACCTCGCGAGCTTGTGAAAAAAAAAATTAAAAAAAAAAGAGGGGGGCGGTGATGGGGGGGGGGTTGCACAAGTATTTCGACTAAAGCATTGCCCCTCTAAATGAATCTGAAAAAAAAAATGTTCCAAGTCTCTTAGATTCCGAGATCCGCCTAAAGGGAGGGGAGAAGGGGGGCGGGGGGGGGACTTTGAAAAATGGTTTTTACTTTACCGAGCCTCCTCTATACGAATCCGTAAAAAAAAAAAATACGGGTCTCGTAGTTTCCGAGATACGATAAGGAGGGGGGAGAAGGGGGGGGAAAAGGGGAGGTTTGGCACTTTTCCCGTAGGTTTCAGAGTTACTTGTTTACGAATCTGTCAAAATATACCCACCTCCCCATCCACCATCTGGGAGAACAATTATGTCAGTGAGTCAGTGAGTGGTAATTTAGCTTTATATAGTATAATGTTCAATGTTCTATATGTCACCTCATTGGTTAAGTGGTCGCAAGGGCGACTGAGCGTGAGGTCTCGAGTTCGATTCCCAGGTCAGGCAAAAAGTGCTATTGGTTTTTCCTATAAGTAATTTTTCAGTAATAGCCCCAAGTTTGGAAGTGGCGGTGTCATACCCCCGTGCCTCGGCAAGCACGTAAAGCTGTTCGTCTCGGTTCTCATTTGAACATATTCATATTCAAGAAGACAAAGTGCAAAATGAAAGTAATTACCTGGCTACAGGAGTTAAGTTACGACGATACAGAGGAACTGTTTGCTGTACTAGTATAGGCCTTTGACTCTCGTTCAAACACACACACACATACACGCACATTCACTCTAATCCACGCACACACACACAATCTAACGCACTCTCTCGCACACACACATCTTTGTCCATTATTATTATTATTTAATTATTTTTTTGTTATTATATTTTTTGGTTTTTGATTTTGTTTTCTGTGTTGTAAAATTTTCGACCATAATCTATTACTATTCTATGCACAAATTTGTAAATAATTAAGGAGGTGGCACCAGTCTCCCACAATGTGTTTTTATATTATTTGTAATATATTGTTAATGTACAAAACCATTGTATTGTGGCGAGAAATAAACCATTTACTTACTTATATTCAGTTTGCTTATTATTTGCTTTCCACAATGTGTATAAAGTAGATGTTATGTTATGTATGTAGAAGATAAAAGGAACAATTATGGACCCTATTAGGGCACAGCACACATTATTGGCAGTCGTTACGTCGATAGTCAGAAGCCAGAAAATCTGACATCGGTCTGATCAAGGGGTATCATGTTACTGGTCAGATAGGCAGTCGCTCCATCTAAAACACTAATACTCAACCCCAACATAGCTGAGAAAAGGCTAAGCAGATGGTCATATTTTCATTGTACAGTTCATTGAACTTTTCTTCATACAATAAGGATATATTATAAATTTTAACACGTTCGCTGACAGTACGTCGTTAGGCGGGAAATTTAAATAGTGCGTTATATGACAGTACGTCGAGGGACGGGCCACTTATTTTTAAGAGTACGTCGTGGAAAATTCTACTGTCGTAATGTGGTGTCAGGGTAAGTTCTCACTGTCAGCGAACGTGTTAAATGAAGCTTTTATGTAACAAAGGTTGCATATCCAATGAGCCTAAATATGGCAGTGGTAGGTATGTTATTTGTTTAAGGAGCTGCAACGGACATCTATAGGCTAATTCTTCAGACCAGGAATTTAAGTGTTCTTAAACTAATGTTTAAGCATAATGAGGTTCGAGAAAGTAGGTCATTGAAAATAGGATGCTTATAATTCTTACCAGACACACCTACAAACGAAGTAAGATTATTTATTTATTTATGTATATACATGACAGCTAATAAAATACAAACAAATCAAGACAGAGGAGCACACCACAAATGTGGTGCTTATGTCAAAATAAATTTCTTTCAGCAGACCTGCCACGTGTGTTTTTGATAAAAGATACTTAGTGTATAAACAGTAATTTCGTAAATTATGAAAGACTAAACTAATAATATAATACGACAAGTTATAATTAACGGAGGCTTACTTTACATAAAATACCTAATTATATTATTAATATATATATACTCTATAAATAATCTTGAAATGTCTATCTGTGATTTCAAAATACTAAAATATAAACGAACTTTTTTTTAAATATTTTTTTTTAAGTTTGATTTCTGTATTTCTGATTGTCTGGGCTAATCTTTTTTATACCAGAATTTCCATGGGATTGGGTTTTACGCGGCCAAAATCACGTAGGTGTCATCGGCTCCCGGGCAATCGAAGACACGGGCACAGCTAGTAAAATAAAAATAATATTTAAGATAACGGTATGGTGGAGAGATTATAATCTTTAACAAGCATTTTGAAGAGGGATTTATTTATAGCTTCTAATTATCAAACGCAAAAAAATTGGTAAATTCGAATCACAATCTCGGAGACCAAAATCCAAATACCAAAATCTTGCACGAGGTAATCATAGGAATTCTGACAGATTCAATCAGGGATTTGAATCCGAATGAAATTGTACTTGTTTCAAGGTTTAGTATGTTTATTCAAAGGTATACTAGAACCATAACTATCCAGATTTGTATTAATTTAAACCCGACAGCTAATAACTCTATTTATAGCGTATGTGATTGCTTTCAACAACAGATCTACATCCTGTATTAGCGTGCAGCGTACTCTGTGTCCAATTTCCCTTTCATTGCATAATCAGGCATGAGGGAATGGTATTATATTCCCTTACAGCTATCCAACATTACAAATGTCTCTGAATATTTCAGGTTAACCATGTATTTGAAATGAAAGGTGCTGTTAAATGTACCATGCAGTAAACTTGAATACTTTCAATTTAGGGTTTTTAAGGAATGAAAATACAAATGAATAAGAAAAAGTACATGTGGGATAGATTTTGTCACATGTCTTCAATTAGATTTCGAAGTAATTTTCCTGCCTGTGTTCAAACTTACAAACTACAAATCTAAAGTCGTGCCTGTAGCACTTGTGGTCAATATAAGCATACAAAATGTATGGGAATAGCTAATTTCTATTCGTTTTTTCAAAGTCAATTCTACGGAACTCTAAGATGTCCAATAAAACTTTTATTACTGGAAATCTACGAGAAACCCTCTGAAAGATTGCCAATTAATTAAGTCTTCAGAATATATGCCACCTCTTAGTTATTTCGCTAGGAAAGCAAGGTGAGTCAGATTAATTTTATAACGCAATAGCATGGTGCATGATGGCTTGGGCGCCTCGTGCGACACCGCGTGGCGTTGTTTAGCAACAGGCGGCCACGTGTTGGGCGGGCAGCGGCGTTCATTCAGCGACCGAATGTCGAAACACACGTCGTTGTGTTGCACAACCAGACATCATGTTTCCTGGTCAATTTAGGTTATTGTTTTTCAACAAGCTTCTCATATTACAAAACGCATTACACTACAAATTCTCATGAGAATACGAAGAGCAACATTAGCAGTACTGTATGCTTTATGATTCAAGCTCGATAGTATGAAAACCTGATTTACGTATTTGCGGAAGAATAGCAAAGAAAAGTATGTGTGTTAATGTTGTGTTGGATGAGGAAGTTTTCAAAAACTGTAATAACGTATGATGACTACGATTTATGTGGTTGCAACATAAACTGAGTTTTGAGTAAAACTATGTTTATCTGGATTCTGGAATTACGCAAACCGTAACACGGTAATTCGATAAAAATGGTGATCCAGAATGGTGGGTGTATAATTTGTCGGTTTTTACGTAAAAAACTTGACCGGTGACATTTACTACTGTATAATGAAGACGGCGAGTTGAGCTGTCCACTATCGACGTCTATTTCTAGTCTCTTGTGACCCCTTCATTTTTGTGAATACCACACGGACTTACCGTGGCTGGAAATGGATAAGATATCCACTTTACGATGCGATTCTAGTACTTCTGATGCAAATACAAAAACAATGTTTGAACCTTGCTTTCAACCTTGAAATAGAGAACTTGGATGTCTTAAAATGAATGAACTGCAGGGGCAAATCTGGAATATTACTCAACTGATTGCGGGCCCAGGTTAGCCGCTGCCCTGTCGGGTTGCGGAATTGTTCGAAAGAGTTACCGCGGCCTCGGAACACGAAGGGCATATGATGGAACACGGATGGGTTTTAGTCAGTAAAAGTCTGACACACCCTCCCGCTTCACCCGGATCGGGAGGCAGTCATTGGTTGATTTTCCATCCTTGCTAAATGGTGCTTCCTTGACTCATCGCGAACGCAATGCCAGTGTGGAGCTCCTTTACAAGATATGGCTTAACTCTTGTCATGACCGCCGTGCACGTCGACCCCTTGCAGGATCTGAACGAGGCCAGTGAAAGAGTTGTGCAGGTAGCTGCATATTGGTCCAACGATGTTTGAGCATCAATTATAAAAGAAGAAGAAAATGAATGAAATGCCTCCAATTACGTAACCACCAGGAGAATCGTACATTTGTAACCTCATTAATAAATTGTTATTTCCTTCAGTGAAGACCCGAACAACACGTGCGTATAAAAGTATTTAAAGTGTACATATATTTGAATAATCAAATATAGAATAGGGCAAGTTGAGTAAAAACATGAGCTAGATAGTCTCTGTTTAAATTGTGGATCCTAAATTTTATATAGGACACCCTCTACATTTTACATACCCTTTACATTACTGTGCGTTATCCAATAAAACGGTCATACTTATCATATTAAATGCCATTTATTAACGCTCACTTTAACCCAATATCGTTATATTTTACGTACATCGTTAATCCAAATAGATCCTTTTCCAGAAGATATCTGAACATCAATTTTAACCCGTGGCATAGATTGCGAGAATTTTTTTTCAGCGTAAAATAAAATAGATTATATCACTTTCCAGCCCTTCCACTATCTCCACATCAAAAACCACGTCAATTGGTTGTTCCGTTTTGACGTGAAATAAGGGCAAAGAAACACATTTTTTTATATATAATACATATTATTAGTAGGTATGAATACACTTAAGGTGAAAACCTTATATTATAACATAGAGAGATACTTTAACCTAAGACATAAAATCAACAAGGGCGGTCTTATCGTATTCCGTGGTCTCTCTCAGGGTACAATAATTATTGTTGATCGAAGCTCTCAGGCAACTTGGAATCTTTCCTACTTTACTATATACTTACTATACTATCTTACTATTATTATAAATGCGAAAGTTTATGAGGATGGATGTATGTATGTTTGTTACTCTTTCACGCAAAAACTACTGAACGGGTCTGAATGAAATATGGTAAGTAGGTAGTTGACATCCTTTTTTTTCGGGTGGGAAAATCATGGAATAACTTCTCCCGCTCGGAGTGGCGGAAGCGAGTGTCAGACTTCTACTGACCAAAATTTCACACTATTCCTTCAGCTGCCCTTCCGTTCCGGGGCCACGGTATCTCGTTAGAGCTGGAATAACACATAGGCGTTTTATCCCGGAAAACCCATGGGATCGGGATTTACGCATGCTTGAAACATAAATGTTATTGGTGTCATAAAACCAGTTTTAATATTAATTTTATAGACAATCAATATACATATATATTTTACCATTAAACTCTGGAACATGCTACCCCTTGACATCAAGAAGGCCGAGTCTAAATTCTCTTTTAAGCGTAAAATGAGAAACCGCTACTTAAAAGCCTGTCGTCATTCTTAGTTTGGTTTTCACCATAAATATATTTGTTGTGAGTTTTCTTAGTCACAAAGATTATAATAAAGCACCGTATTTATTAGTCTATTATTTTAGCATGTACAACGTGTAATTTAAAGGGTATATACATACCAAGTGCATGGCTTCTTTGGTTGATAACAAACGATATGGCAAGGGTTTTGTAATCCTAAGTATACGTGTGTAGAACTTATTACAAATTCCAATACACTGATACCAGAGACCGAATTTTTCAAATTAAGAAGAACGAAAGGAATTATCGTGTTATTGGCAAGTGACGTGGAAAGTTATTGACCCTCGTAGTGCTGTGACACGCTTGTTATGATTGGTATTCAAGAAATATATAATAATAAATCTTTATATATAATTTAGTATCAATTCTTTGAGTCAGTTATTTTGTGCTGAAACTGTGCATAGAGATTCCATACCAGATGTTGTCTTCAGCCCTTTTGCATAGATATGGGTTTTCCGTTACACGTTGTACATGTATTTTATATATTATTTAGATAATGACATTTATTTTAGATGTACATCTACCACATTGTGGTCTTTTTAACCCAAAGGTTGACTGGTAGAGATTGCCTTGTTGCATTAAGTCCGCCCATGTACTACCATTGTACATAAAGTTTAAATAAATATAAAACACTTCTGGTACTGACTGACTGACAGACAACGCACATCCGAAACTACTGGGCACAAGAAGCTGTTTGGCATGTAAGTTCCTTGGGGTGTGTAGGGGAGCACTAAGAAAGGATTTTTGGAATTTACCACGGGATTGGAATTTACACGGGAAAAACCTGCGACGCGAACGAAGTCCCGCGACTTCGCAACAGCTAGTACATAATAAATACACACGGTTAGCAAGTTGTATTTTTTAAACAACTTGCTAACCTTTTAAAAACACCTAAACTTTTTGATTCTGCTTAACTTTTTGATCGAGATGTCGACTTAGTTTGAGTTTTCATACTTAAATAGAATTCAATACTTAATCTTCGTTAAGAAACCCCACGTCATGACCATACTTTTCGAAGTTTGCATATTGATATTATGAAAATAGCTGACAAGAATTTTCATCATGGATCAAAACCTACTGAATTATTCATTTGGAGGTACTTGCCCTACGTTGCAATCATTTAACATGATTATTTGTTACTAGCTTTTGCCCGCGACTTCCCGCGTAATGCCCGATCCCGTGGGAATTCCGGGATAAAAACTATCTTATGTCCTTCCCAGAGTCCTAAACTATTCCCATGCTAAATATAATCTAAATCGGTTCAGCGGTTTAGGCGTGAAAAGGTAACAGACAGACAGACAGAGTTACTTTCGCATTTATAGTATTAAGTATGGTATATATAGTATGGATCCTAGCTACATTTTGACTCTGACTTTGATAACGTTGAATTTATTTTAAGGTTCCGTAGACAAACGGCGGCAGAACACCAAAATGGAACTGTGCAAAGTATCTGTAATTATATTGCATCGGAAACCTTCCAAAAATATTTGTATTTATATCACTAACAAAAACAATAAAAAACGCCGTGTTTTTTTATTGCTGAAAATGAACTTAACTACGGAAAATATAATACTGAACGAATAACACTGCCAATACATAATTGTTGTTACCACTTCCAGTCTTAACAACACTGAAATGCGACTGTTGTGAGTGGATTGCAGTGTCGAAATAGCCTTGCTGACCCTTTTACTACACTTCCGCGTAGGGCGCGACTATACCTAAGCTGCTCGTCTCGCGTTATGATAAACTATAACAAAGCAACGCAGATCAAAAAGCAACTGTTAATGCCAGTATATGAGGCTCAAATATAAAGCGTCCTTCTGTCAGAATTCATGGCGTTTATCGGTCTCACAAATATCCCCCATGGTCATTGTTGCTTTAAGAGAGCACTAAATCTCTAAAGCAGTCGTTTAAAATAAACATATCATTTTTTTATGAACTTCCTAATGCCCGTTCTAAGGTCTCTTAGTTTAAAGGTTACGAGAGATTTTTTTTATTGATATGAGTTTAATTGTTTACGCTTGATGCTAGTGGTTGGACGATCTAGCATATTTTCTTGACACCATCGCCAGTGATAGTGAACTGACCAAATAAACAAGTAGGATTATGGGCAAATGATACATTATATTTATTTTGTAATTGGTTATTAAATACCGTATTGTTTTTTATTTTATTTTAAATAGATGTGGCTGGACATCTTTGCACAGGTATGTTGTAGGTGGAGTATACCCAAAGCTTAGTGCTGCTACTATCAATATCGTGAACTTGTGCAGTAATGGGCAAAAAACAATAAGAAGACGAGAAGAAGAAAAATTGGCCAAGGGCGAGTCAGACTCGCCCATGAAGGGTTCCGTAGTAACTACGCCAAATAACTTTGTTATCCATAGTATTTGTATAAATTACAGTTATATTTGTGGTTTTAGAAAATATGCTAGGTATATCTCAAAAAGTGCTGACTAATTTTTATTGAAAGTTTACATTAAGATCTACAGCATATATTTTTTTTAGATTTTTCCCTTCATTATTATAGAAGTTATAGAGGGGGCACATTTTACCACTTTGGAAGCGTATATCTTTTAAACAATTGACTTTATGAAAAAGTGGTTTTAGAAACTTCAATGTCATTTTTAAAGACTTCTATAGATACACCACACGCATAGGTTTCATAAAAAAATATTCAGTTTCAGTTCCATGTATGGGGAGCCACATTTAATTTGAAATATTATAGAAAAAAGAAAATAAGAGCCCCCACTTAATTTTAAATTTTTTTTTTCTTAAAATCGGAAAGCGGTTTACAGAATACATCTACCTGCCAAGTTTCATGTCTAATAGTTTCGTAATATAATGGCTGTGACATACGGACAGACAGATAGACTATAAGGGTTCCGTTTTTTGCCATTCAGCTACGGAACCCTAAAAATCCTTAGTCTTTTCTGGAAGGATAAACAGCTTCATTCTTGTGTCAGAATTTGCATGACTTTAATAATAGATTCGGTATCCCAGAGAATTATTGTAGAAGCACGTTGTGATTTACGGGGAAAACCCATTAGATTGTGAATCACGAGCTGAAATAAAATTCGAGACTGAAAGTCGAATGAAGTTTGCAAATCAATAGTGTAATATTTAGAAAAACTTTAAATAAAACGGTTTCCTTTCACGCAGTGCGTCACGCGTTACAGTCAATGAATTTCCGAGGGATTCCTATTATTAAAACAATATTGAAAGCTACACTATACTAAGCTATACTTACTCGAGTCAATATTTAATTAAATCCGGAACTGTTGATCTTAATCAATATTGTTAAAGGAATTATTTACTATTAAAGTTTTAGTAGTCTCTTAGCCCTTCAGTTCAATGACATCTGTGTAACTAAACCTGCCTG
The DNA here is from genome assembly GCA_943138885.2 of Tholera decimalis. NCBI lineage: Eukaryota > Metazoa > Arthropoda > Insecta > Lepidoptera > Noctuidae > Tholera > Tholera decimalis. The sequence continues at coordinate 12,268,161 of OW964553.2, read as the reverse complement.
ATAATGTTACTTGAGAGCTCCGTACAACAAGCTTACAACTATCATTGTGCCTATTGTTTCAGCAGTAGTTACTTTCATGTTATCTTCAGGTTAACACGTAGGGCCAACGGCTATATAGAATCGATTAACTATAATTATTATATAACAAAAAAATACTCTGGTTTCTACTTCGATCAACTGTTACTTGTAACTGTATAATTGTTGATCGAAGTAGAAATCAGAGTAATTTCCCACCAATGTGAGTCAAGTCAAGCGTTAGTCGCCTAATGCACTTTAACACATATAATGTCTGATATTACATAACTTTTAAATAGGGCACACTTTTAAAACACATTCGACCTAATTCTTACATTCGCTAGCTTGCAGTATTCTGAAAGACTTCAGTTGTACATCTTAACGAAATGTAGGTCTTTATAAAATAAGAATATATATTATTTAAATAAAACAAATGCTCCACCAGATTCCATTCATAAAATGTTCACTCTGCGGGTGTTATGTAATCAAATTAAACAAAATGAGGTTACAGACTGACATTATGACTAGTAGATTAGACATTTGCAGAATGATTCGGAATGTGTTTAGTTTATCGTTAGGGGATCTGCAAAATGTTGAGGCGGCAATCTTAACAACTTACACTGATGAGGTTTTAGAACTGAAAGGATTGTGAACGTATGAATTAAACAAAAATATTGTTTTAGAATACTCGTTATTTCAAACTGAAGCATAAACCTTGATGAATGGTCTTCATTATGTTTACTATTCTGACTCTCTTTCGAAACCGGACATACCAAACTGTCAGTCTTGCAAATGAGAGTGAGAAAAACTTCCTATTTATAGCCCCTATGAATAAATGTTTACTTTTGATTGGAAATAAACTGAACGAGATGCCCATTCTGTTAAAAAATTTGGAATCTGTATACAGTCGTTCTGCAAACACTTTATATAAGTCATATCTCAGTAAACAAAAACATTTACAGGAAGCGAAATGATTTTATCGCGATGGCTCATTTGCTCAATCTTCACATTTTCTTGAAATAAATTAGCATTATGGATCAGTAAACCATTTCATTAGTTAAAATTATAAATAGATTTTATAAACGGCATTTATGTCAGTACTGCGCACCATAGTCTTTGGTCAGTGAATTAATTGGCTTCATTCAAGTGTTGTGTTGCACTATATACTGCTCGACATGGATGGTCACAGACTACGTGTTTACGACGGGATAAATTCACGAGCCGCGGTGGCACCCGGCCACACAGTTACACAATGTTTAACGAGCCGTTTACCAATAGTCGTTCCTGTTGTCAACCTAGCAACAACGGATTAATTGGCGCTATAACTCTCTCCAAAAGAATAATCATCATAAATCACATTCATAATAACACCTTTTTTGTGATTTATTTCAATCTATGTCCGAAATATGTCAACATGCGACACAAATCTGCCACATTTTACAGTTTTTACAATACGGCAGTAGGAAAGCGGTTCTGACTCTGTTGACATGGATAGATGACTCATCAAGGTGTTAGTCAAAACATAAGTGTAATCTGCGACTCCACTAATACAAAGTGAAAAGGTAAACGAACTAAATGTGTGTCATTGTGAAACTGTAGCACTTTAAGGTAGACGAGTACTTACTCTCATCAAAAGCAATGACCAGTGAAATATTATAAGCATTTAAAATATGCATGACTCACGCAGCTATAATTCGAAAATAAGAACTGCAGGATTCATTAAACAAAGGTAAATCACTTGTTATTTTCAACAATATTTATGCCGTGTGCATTGAAGATTACTTAGTTAGTTTTAGGTAGTTTTAAAAACTGCTTGTGAAAAAAGCTCCTTGGTTAACGTTGAAAGTTTTAGAATTTATGTAGCTTCATATGATGAAGTATTTTAATTTTGTTATGAATATTAAATACTGAAAATAAACTCCTGTAAATCACCGAGATCAATTGAAATCAACTTCATGGCTAATAAAATGTCTATTTTTTAATTTATGGGCCAGCGCACGAGGTTTCTAGAACAGCTTATGGCTGCTAATGATGGAGTTATGAAGGGCTCAGTTTACAGACTGAGCCCTAGCAAGTCACATAAAAATAGTTGTAAGGTTCAATGGTCAATTTGTCATTCGTGAGACAGAGCAACGTACCGTTTGATGTAGTGTTAACAAATTATTATGTCGCATGTAACGAATTATAATTCTTGTTTACAATGTTCATTTACCCCAGAGGTCTGGCCTCGATTCATCACCAGTGACCTTGTCTGCAGCTCTACACAGATATTCATTCATAATTTCGGAATGCCCCTGTCTTCATACACATGATTGTTTTTATATATCAACTGTAGCTAATCCGATAACATTGAAATTAGACACACGACATATCAATTCTCAATACTCTTCCTTTCGACAGTGGAATGTCAAGATAGATTACAAAATTGCGAATATATTAATTAAACGCAAGAACATGGCCGCCTTGAAATTAAAATAGTATGTAGATTAATCCACGTCTTTGTTTACGAAAGCGAAGGATTTTAATCGTACATATATTTTCACTTTACTTCCTACTTCTGTCGGAAGCTTAAAAGAAACATCATTTATTAAACTTTCTAACACTTGGGAAAAAATATTTAATTACAAATGGGAGGACAAGCTTGAAACATAACACAGTCACAACATTTATGTAGGTTTACGCAATCGATCAATTTATTATGAAATGGGATGTGATGAAACCGGGGGAAAATTGGTTATAAGACAAATAATGCTTAAAAACCGACTATATGACTGTCGGGCCACGCTTAATGTGGAAATACGCACAATAAGCCCTGAATATTACTCTGACGAGTATATCAATAAATTGAAGGACAAAATTATGTTTGTAATTTAAAATACTAGTTTAAAATATATTTTTGGAACTAAAATGGAACTTTGCTATCGCAAAACAATATGCATAATATAATTTAAATGCAACAAGATATTGTTGAAAAATAAATATGTTGTAAAAATACTAAATAACAGTTTTGGAATTTGTGCAGTAAGATCTATAAAACATGATACTAGGCTAACAGTAAGCAAGGTATAGGTTCTGAAATGTTTGCGAAGTATCACAGTAGGTATGTGGTACCTATAAATTACCGTATTTCTTTAATGCGTTGATCTAGAAAGTTGAATTATTAGAAGTTTTAAGGTCAGACTCATTACGTATTTGATATTAATTTCAGTTTGATACCAACTCGCACGGGTCTCCGTGAAATAGCGTTTTTAAAAAAACCCCTTTGTTTTTTCAGTTGCGCTTGCATTGGGTTTTTAGAGAAAGAGTAATATTGCCACACTAACAGACAGATAGACAAACGGATAAAAAAGTGATTCTGTAAGAGATTTGTTTTCCCTTTAAAGATAGGGAACCATAAAAATCGAAAAGTACTAGAATCAGACATGAAAAATTAAAGATTACCAAGGAACTGGTAGTTATATAATATAATATAGATCTATATTTTGTAATCCTGAATTTCATACCACGATAACATATCCGATAAAGAATGAGGCTGTCTTTCCTCCTCAAGTTGGTTGCTTTCAACTGCTAATTGGGTAACTCGTCACGTGTTATACTGCGACACCAATTTAATTCTGCCTCGACTACACAATGCTAACAGAATGTCTATAAGACAAGCACGTGACGTCGACTGCAATCCCGAAACTGTGGAAACGTGAGAGAAGATAATAGTTATTCAGATACAAGTGTTTAGTGGATAACATAAACTTCTAAAGCTTTTGTTTGTGCCACAACTATCGCATGTTTATCTGGCAGGAGTTATTCACATTTAAGTTTCTAGAAGTAGCTAGTACATTTCATATACCATCGTTATTCTCTTTATTCTTCTTCTTCCACGCATTCTCCCTTTTTAATTTATTGATAAATGGCTCGGTTTGACCACCAACTCACCTGATGGTAAGTGATGATGTGGTCGAAGATGAAGTACGCTTACTTAGAAGTAACCTTTTTTATTTCTATCCAATTCAAAATTTGTAAACAGTGCAATGTACATCAACACGTATTTTTTGTGGTAAATAAATTATCTTATCTTATCTTACCTATTCCCTTTTACTTGTGGTCGGCTCTCCTCGTTTTAAGGTGGCAGGACACTCTGTTCTGGGTTGTTTGTGCTTTCAGCTGAGCTCTATCTATATCTTTGTTAGCGTTCCTTATACCAAAATATTGTAAAATCAGTAGCGACCCGGCCTGGCTTTGCATGGTCATTCCACTAATTCACGCAAAACCTTACTAAATTATACACAAAAACTTTGCTCATAGATCATTATATCCAGTGGTGAAAGCCGCATGACAATCAGTTCTGTCGTTTTTGTGTTTATCGAGAAAATAGCGACGTGTAGGAGACTGTTTTCAACCGACGACAAAAAGAGGAGGTTATCAATTCGACGCGTATATACAATATATTTTTTTATGTATGATCATCGATTACTCGAAGACGGCTGAAGCGATTTTGAAATCATTTTTGTTTGTAAGGGTATACTTCGAAATTGGTCCCGTTGTCACCAAGTCAGGATCTGATGATGGGATCCTGGAGAAATCGAGGGAACTCCTCAAATATTATAGGCACACCTATGGCGTTTTGGGTATTTCTTATAGTAACTTGTGCAGTTGCTCTCAAAAAGTACCATTTGGGGAAGTGGAACTGATGATGAAGACCACAGATGGCCGCCGAACCTACTCAATAATAAGTATTTCATGGATTGCGATTCGATTAGTTGAATATGGATGTTAAGCACTTTATGCTCATCACAATGCATATAGTGATGTAGAGCTGATGGTGAAGTACCAGGAGAACTCCTCAACAATTAACGGCCCAGTATTGGGAAATGCAATACTTATTTTGTAAAAGGTTATAGGTAGTTGACATATAGTAGTATATATAGTAATATAATATAGTAATAGTATATATAGTAGGCTCTTGTAACTAGGTAAATTAAAAATCGACCAACTAAAAAGAGTGAAACCAAAACTTTTACCAATAAATTAAACCGACTCCTAAAAACACTGCAAAGTGAAAAATAACTTTAATTTCGGAAGTCGGTGCCAAAAACGAAAATACAAAACTAAAAACACCGACTACCGAAATTAAAGTTATTTTTCACTTTGCAGTGTTTTTGGGAGTCGGTTTAATTTTGTGGTATAAAAGTTTTTATAGTATGTAATGATATCAGTAAGCCACTCTTATGAATATCGAAAAATGTGCCCATCGCGACGCATTGATTAGAGCTACACTAGAAGCAGTGGCGTGCCTAGGGTTTCAAAATAACGCAAGCCCAATAAAATTTTAACCGATTTCAAAAAAAGAAAGTTCAGTTTTCGACTGAGTATGTAGGTACCTACGTATGTATCATCGCAATTTTCTCATAAACTACTGGTTAGGTACAATAAATTAAAAGTGAATTCATCCATCTTCTTCTTTCCTCTTCTTTCTTCAATTTCACTCTTGCTTGTCGTGCGGTGAATGAGGTAACCAAAGCACACTGAAGGCATGCTAGTGCTAGATTGAATATAATAAACATATCAGCAACTGCATACCTCCGGTGGCTTTGAACAAAGCCGTTTGGTTTGCTTCATTGCTTGAGGGAACAAAGTTATGGTAAGTAGTTGCTTCCTTCGTAACAGGACCCAGGTTACAGACAAAAAAAAAACAAAACAAAAAGTTACAAAACGAAAGTTAAAAAATAGCTAGATAGAATGTAATAAGGAATTTAAATAAATTATTTATATTCTAATTGGAATCGTCTATCTTTCTTAAGAAATAATTTAATTACATCAGAGTAAAATGTTGGTGATCGTTTTAGTTCTACCAACAACTGTTTTTCAATAGCTATCATTGATAATTCGGAAAGACGCTCTTGACCTTGTGTATTTCTCAGATAGGTATGGATACGTTTAAGAGACGAAAAAGCACGTTCCGCGGAAGAACTTGTAGCCGGAATAGTTACAACAAGATACGCTAACTTTAACAGCTCGGGAAAGGCATCTTCGAGGTTATTCTCATGAATGAAATCAATTAATTCGAAAACATTACGATCTTTCAGATCAGGACTAGAATACAAGCAAATCAATTGGCTTTTTAATGTTTGTTTATCGAAATAGTTTGCATAAATGTCAAATAATGAATCTAATTCCTCTGTAGGAAAATGTGAGTGATAATTGTCAAATTTTTTGTTGTTGAGCAGTTGGAAAAACTAATTTATAAATTTCAGAATATCGGTCAGTAATTTCGGTATTAATGTTATCAATTACTTCTACAAAAAGTCGTCTGTATTCCGTTTTTGCACAGCGTACGTTGCGTCTCAAACGAGGAGCCGAGTTATTTTGCAACGTGTTCTCATAAATTTGATCAAATTCGGATTGAAATTCAGCACGTAACCATGCCTGAAATTCCTTTATTTTATTAATACAATAACCGACATCAACTTGTGATTTTTGTCGAATATTGTACAAGCAGTCAGTTTTTTCAAATATTCGATGAAAGATAAAAAGAAAAAAATTGAAATTATAAGATCGCAAAGTGTTTTCAAAATTCTCCGCAGCTAAAATCGTATCCCCGTCCCAGTTCTGTGGATTGTCGCACAGATCAGAAAACAACTCAATAAGTTTACTTTTTTGTTCAAAAACCGTGTTTACAATTCGCGACATGTATGTCCAACGAGTTGCGGGAGCATTAGGCAATTTTTTGCTGCAATGAGTATCGTAAAAAGCAGCTCGTTTTGTACTATTACTAAAAAAATTACACAAAGCCTGAAGGGCTGAAAAAAATAAAATAACCTCCTGAATTCTATTGCATGATTTAGACAACACTAAGGCCAAAATATGCGCATTACACCAAATGTAAATTGCTTGTGGACAAACATCTTTAACTTTTTGTTGCACTCCATATCTTACACCGGACATTACACTAGCACCGTCATAGCTTTGCGCTACTAATTTTGCGATGCAATCATGTCTATTCAATAATTCTAAAATAATATTAGAGAGTGAGTCTGCTGTGCGACTTTCCGACACATTAAGAAAGCCCAAAAAACGGTGATGAATTTCATTTTTATAATAATATCTGAGAATCAAGCACAGTTGTTCTCTATGACTAACATCGGGAGTTTCGTCAATAATAATTGAAACAAATTTTGTTTGTCTAACTTCGTAATCGATGCAAGTTTGCATCACATCGGCTACGGAATGAATAATATCGTTTTGAATTTTGTTAGATAAATAACTCGGCCCCGGTTTGTCACTTTCCTGATGCTGCATATGTTTTTCTAAAACGACATCGTATTTTGAAATTAACGAGACCAGTTCTAAAAAATTGCCTTTATTTAATGAAGTTTTGGACTCATCATGTCCTCTTAGAGGAAGTTCCTGTTGTGCTAAATGACAAACAATATCGACTAATCTTTGAAAAACACTACGGTTGTTTTCAACGCGCGTGTTGTATTTTGAAATTTCCTCAGATAACTGGCGTGATATAGATGTCTCAATTCGTTGTTTACCAAAATTACCGAAAGAAACCATTGCACACAGGTGTTTATGGGAATTTGCGAGCCTTTTAATGGCGCCAGATATGTTATTTAAATCATTATAACCAGATGTATTCCAAACGGAATCTTCATTCGAAAAAAATATGCAGCACCAGCAATAAATCTTATTAGTGTGCGAACAGCCAACAATCCAACTAGTTTTATACACTGATCTATTAAATTTTCGTTTATGCGATTTACTAGTCTGAGAAATACACAGATTAGGCGTCGGTTTTAATGAAGAAATTAACTGTTTTTTCTGAGCAAAGTTTAAAGATTTTACCTTATCTTCGCCAATCAAAACTTGAACGCATTTTAAATCCTCACAAGGTACAATTACCTCCATTGTTGTAGGTAAATCACCAAAACAATTGTATCACTGAGGAAATCTTAGAAAACAAACAAAAAACTTTAACAACAAAACCTTTTCCCACTCAAGCAAATGAAACTGAAGTTAGTTGCACTCTCGGATGTCGGGAACTACTCAGTGTTGTCATTTAGGCAAAAAAAGTCGCCAGGTATATGAAAAATCTAGCTAATTTTTTTTATTTTTAAGATATTGCTTGAATACAGTCAAAATCTGTTATAACAACATCCAAGGGACCACTCATATTTGGTTGTAAAAACCGATAGTCGTAATAACCGGTGATGTTTTCAAGGTACAAAGTATTTTGTACCTATGATTTTGGTCTATATAACCGGTATGTTGTTCTAAATGATGTTGTTGTAAACGGTTTTGACTGTATTTAATTTCGTTATTTTAAAAGTCGCTAGTTTTTATTGTTGCTAAATGTTAAAAAAGTTTCCAAACTCGTTAAAAATCTCCAAGATCTTTCAACGTGTGGCTAAAACGGCAACACTGCAGAGTTGGCAAGCTGACAAGGTCACGCATACGCATGCAACTTCATACCAAAAGCCCTGCTTAAATCTGCCATAGTGATCGATTTGTTCTATGCACAAGGCCTAACTCGTTATACGGCACATCGCTATAAGTGCGAAAGTGACAGATATAGTATTTGAAAGCCCGGTAAAAGCCGGTGCGTGTAAGCGAGATAGCAATATGTAGATCATTAGATGCTACAAATGCGAAACTCTGCGCGCGAACAATCGCGATGTGTAGTAGTGTAGCAGTAGATACATTGTGTGATTTTGATAAGAATTAAGCGCGCGAACTTTTAAATAGTTCGGGTTTGACATTGATTCTCTATCGAGCATTTTTTAGTAAGGCATGCCGGGCTTTTGGGCTTATATGAAGGTACCGCCACTGAGTCTAGAAGTGCTGTTCTGGAACGTTTCAAGTCTCTATCATTCAGTGTTTAACGCGAGCCTCTTTTCCAGAGTCATTCGAATGCAAGTGTACCTTACTGAGAAAAAATGGCTTTATTTCCCTACCAAGCAGACTTTTATCCCGAATATCTTACTTCAGACACTCGTCGTACCAATAGTGGTACGATTCAATCCTTGAACCTGTTATAGCGTAGAAGGCTCAATAGAATGTCAGGACAAAGCAGTGTGTGGGAATCCATACTCTATAATTATAATAAACTAGCGACCCACCCCGGCTTCGCACGGGTGCAATGTTTATATTAAATATAGGCAGCGTTCGCGAGAATCGTTAACGTAGGGCAGTTTTTTCGACGCCTTACTCCACAATTTTCACTACCACGAAAAATCCTATCTATTTTCCGGGATAAAATATAGCCTATACGGATTCGGAAGAATCCCTCTAAGTAATGGTAAAAGAAATTTTGAAATCGGTCCAGTAGTTTTTGAGCCTATTCAATACAAACATACAAAAATACAAAGGTTTCCTCTTTATAATATTATGAAATTGAAGTATCTGCCAGTGATTTCAAAATAACAGATATATATTAAAACACGATCAAATCTTTTTTCAAATATTTGGTTTTAATTTATTTTTTCAAAACCGTCTCAATGAGTCCGTCTGGTGTCTATCCCTCACACGTTCAGCTTCCTCATTCGCTAGCATAACTGCTTCGCAGAAGGAAGCGATTGCATCGCATTTTCCTTTGCCCCACACCATGGCCTGAACCAGGATCGGACGCGAAAGGTCACTGCCACTGATCGCCTCCACGAGGACTATTTGTCAGTCTGTTTGTCTGGGCTAAACACTGGAACGGCTAATTCGATTTTAATAGGGCTTGCACTGGAAGATAGAGTTTTATATGGTATAAAGGCTACTTTCTATCCAAGAATAGCCAAGGAAAAACCTCATAAGTAAAATTGACGATCAAGAATCCGAACTAAGTCACGGGTGGTACTAGTCGATAAATAAACTGAGAACTCCAATTAGTCTGGCCAATACTCTTTATGATGATAAAATCACAAAATGAATCAGAGTGCATACAATTAAAGTCAGTTTGAAAAATCTCAATCTCAAGTAGTTAATGAGGACCATTACCAGACCAAAACATTTCATCAATTTCAGCAACAAGCAGGTGATGAAAGATTCTAAATAATCTCGGAATTTTAATATGACGAACGAACTCTTTAATACTCTCATTAATAATATCTTATATCATGCGGATATTTCAAACTGATTAATGAGCGTTTTCCAGCAATAGTTCACGGCAAGTATGTGTATGCATACATGCAACACCTGTATTTAGTCGCCGTCGGCCTTGTAGAGAAACATGGCGCTTCTATTCACATGCCGGAACCCATCAGCGCTGGGAAAGATAATGTTAGGCCGACTCTTCATGAACATGGAAACTTTCACGACCACTATCTGGCAGGCTATTTGATATCGTCAACTGACGACTGCTGCATCCAGCCGACATACAACGAACGAAGCAGCTATTTATAAGTTTTAAATAATATAAATAATTTAAAGAATAAAAAACCCGAATGCCAAAAGGAACATTTAAAAGTAATGCATTTAAAAGACCGAAACAAAATGAGAATAAAAAACAAAATTGACCAGGTTGCGGCTCAGTAATTCTGAAAACTTTTGTGGAGAATTCTTACTCCCTTATTTTGAAACATTTTGTGTGGGTGAAGAACAAGTAAATACCTGTATCTAATTTCTTGAGTAGAGTTTGTATGAGGGATAACCTCATACAAAATGTACTCAAGAAATTAGATTAATTAATCGTATTAATTGTATTTGTTCTTCCAATTAACATATGTTTTACGCATATACTTACTAACATCATGGATTTATGTTGTCTGGAATAAATAAATAAGTAAACTCTACTACAACTGAAACAATTTAGTAGCAAGGGGAACATTTTGTTTCGGTTTTTAATTTGAAATTGGGTCTCACCTCTTCCTTGGCAGGAGGGTAAAAAGACTGATTCAGACCTGCTGGCAGAGGACATATTTTCGCGAAGTTTCAAAGACATCCAAACCACTCAAAGTTATAACTCCTCCTACACCAAATAATTTGTTTCAATGTGAATGTCTATTGTATATTTTCGGTACCATTTTTATGATTTTAGTCAAACAAAATATACACGCAAACACAGAACAATGCGGAACACTCATTATTTATTTACAGAAAATTATGACTTCAAAGTTCGATTCTCGAAATGCTGTGCTGGATAAACAAAATATTCTGATAAATCATTTAAAATTAAGAGAAAAGCTCTTTGTTTATTATTGTTATAATCATATTGTGGCAATAAACTTAAATAACGTCAATATTTACCATGGATTAAGTTATTGAGGAATGAATCGATCCAGTTCCGTAGTATTGGCAAAGATATTAGATGTTGCTATTGGTAAGCGGCTTTGCTAGCCGGATTTTCCGTCAGCCGCCATTATATTGGCACGTGATACATTACGAGTGTCTGCTATGTCTGGCATCCCTTTCAGTTCGTTTGCAGGCATTAGTCGACAATCCTTAAAGGCAGCTTTCACGTGACATGACCGATTACAATAATTTATCTTGCAATTACTTTATCGTTATCCACTTTCAGTTTGTTACATAATAGGTCTATTGAATGTTATAACTCATGGAACAGATTTTCCATCTGCTCTAATATTATAAAGCGGAAATATTTGTTTGTTTGTTTAAACGTTTAGCACGTCTTCTAAAGTGCTCGGCGGATTTGGTTGAATTTTGGTATGGAAGTAGCTTAAAGCAAAAAAGGAGAGTTATGTTTTTAACGTGATAAAGTCCTCGGGAGCGAAGCTCCGTGCGACTGCTAGTTAGTAATAAATACAATTTAGCTGTTTTATTTAATTTGAGTATGTTTTAGTTTTTATCATCATTTTCATTTCAGCCCAATGACATCTACGGCTGATAGGCTTTTCCCAAGTGTCACCTAATTCTCGGTCCTGTACAAAAAAAGGTAAACGGTTTATTGTTAAAAAACATAATAATGATGCAGTAAATGTACAGACGCCAGCACATGAAGCTACCCGAAACTGTCAAATTTTCCCAATCAACCTTGAACCTTATTTCTTTAACAATGAAGTTGAAAATCTATTAAAGATATTTGACAGATTGTTGTAGCTTGATGTGCTGGCATCTGTACTAAAGATAACAGGTATTTTTTTTTACCCGACTGCAAAGAAAGGGTTATGTTTTTCGCGCGTATCTTGTATGTATGTATGTTTGTAATATTCTTTATTACCTCATATCTCCAGAACTGCTGAACGGATTTACATAATTGAGGTATCGTTAGATTTGTCTTAGCAGCCCAAGTATTCTTAGATAGGTGACATTTGAAAAATCAAACATGTTTGCTATTAAGGCGAAGCTAAAACACAAAATAAAAAAATAAAATTTTTTCGGAGGCTGCAACATGGATATCAAATTCTTTAATTTGATACCCATATTGTAGCCTCCTTGTATTAAGCCCTTTGGCTTAATAAAAGGATTTCAAAAAGGTATATTATGTTTATCATTAGTATAATATTAGCAAAAATAATACAAGGAGAAAGTTTAAAAATATGGACTTAGCTCTTTCACTTTCTGAATCCGGTGGGGTGCCATTGTGACACGACCAGGAAAACTATAAAAATGTTAATTAAAATTTTAACTAAAAGTTGAAAAAAAAGTTTTTTAAACAATTTAAAAAACCTGACTGCGAGACCCTATTGAACTTTTTTTTTAATGGGCTGGGTCGGCCTGCTTGTCACTTTTAAAAATAAAAATGTGCTTGTTTCTTGCATTTCAGTTGTTTCATTACTTAGTAGTAAAAAAAAATACTTGCCTGTTGTTTAGTACTTTCGGTTTTCGTGTCTTTTAGTATTTTTTTTAACTAATTCTGTTTTATATATTCATTTATTTCAAATTGTTCATTATAAACTTTATTTTACAAGCCAATCAATTTCATTTGAAACGTTTAAAAAAATATGTAGTAAGCGATTTTGTATCGGCAGCCATCTTCGATTGTCAATACTATTGAACAAATGTACTATTGTTATCATTACACCGTACAACATTAATGTCGTATTTTATTAAATTAAAGCTTTGCACGACGACGACGACAAGCTAAATAAATATAAAACCGATTAATACTATTGCGTCTCCCTTCTTCTTCTTGGGTGCGGTTTCCGTACTTAGTCCCTGCACAGGACTATTGTGCCTGGGCCATGTCGGCCGTCACTCCATCCAGCCAACCTTCCTCCAGAAGCAGATCAGGTCTCTCGGTCTATTCAGGATGTCTGTAAGAGTATTCATTGATCCGAAGGTTTGCTTCTGTATGTCCTCCTGTATATGTAGCACGTGTCCCGCCGTTTCCTCCGTCTCCATGCATGCTCTACACAGGGGACTGTCCGTTATACCTATTGTGTGGTAGTGATTGTTTAGTGAGCAGTGCCCGGTGATGGTCACCGCTACCATTCGCAGGCTTCTCTGGCGTCTCCCATCCAGCATATTATACGAGCTGCTTTCATTGACAAACCGTTCTGGAATTATTAATAACCTTTTTAAAAATCGATGAACAGTATGAGTTTGTTATTGTTTTGTTGAGTGCATCATATCATGTTGCAGATGGTTTACGTAGTATATTTATTATGTGCAAAACAGTGATGGATAAGTGTCGTTGCTAAATCCCGGCTTATACTAGAGCACTATCAGTGTTATCCTATGTCTGAGTACTCTTATCATAACTGTCCACGTGGAATACTTTTAACAGCATTAAATGATAAAATGTAAATACTGAAGTATGAACGAAAAACCCCGTTTCTTATTTTGTTTGAATTCAACCAAACTAAATAGTGATATCGTCATCGTCATCGGCACAAAACAAACAAACAGAATTTATAGAGGCGGGTGAAACAACAAAACTGAAGACAGATGTGTTTTTATTAAATTTATCAATTACTTCATCATATCCTCCGGATGCACATCATAAGTATATCGATAATTTACTTGCGAGCTTCCGCGAAGACCCTGGAATCATGAAGTTAAGGAGAACGCATTTCAAGGACATCTATGTGATAAAAGCCGATAATTATATTTCGCGCAGCCTTCCTTACAATGGTCTATACACACGCCAGCCTTTCTCCATTCTTAATTTCCGCTCTGTTTAACTTTTGGGTTGTCTGAATCTGGAACGTTTCACCTACATTTGTATCTCGAGTTTTGATTACATTTCCATATGACAATAGAAAATATAATATTTTGTTTATACAAGTAAACATCCCAGTTTATATTATGCCGGAAAATTGACGTAAAGTTGTTTGGTATTCGATACGATCGCAAAAAGCATTTGTAAAAGTATATTTGGTAAAAAAGCATGTTTTGTTTACCGTATTGATGTTAATGACGTCTATTGAAGGGGGAAAGCGAACGATGATGATCACAACATGTTTTGAAACAGTAATGATGCAGTGAAGGCTGACCTAGGTACAAGTTCTTGTGGCAGTTTTCTTCCGACAAGTGGATCTCGGAAGAAACATAGAATAAACAGAATTGTCCTCGTGTTTCTGTAAAATTGATATACAACCTTGGCGCGAGTATTTAGTAATGTTAGAATGTCGCCATTAAAACTGGCGAAAAGCAGGTTTAAGTAGATACTACAGCTCACCTTGTCTATAAAAATAGCGTAGACGTAGCATTGACAACACCGAGATTAATGTTCTGAAATTCTCAAACATAGACGCCTAGGCGAATGAGCTAGATAACTAGAGGATGTACGTATTTGAATATGTCTTACATTGGCAACAAATTACTAGGGATTGAAAAGAAAATGTATTTTTGTGCTTTCACTACTACGTCTACTATCGCGTAAATGAATGAGCGTACAATGTTAATAGGTAGAATGTGATGAAACTCTTTGACTGTCAGTCTCATCGTGAAGTTCCAATATACCTCAAAAGTTATAACTTTTGTTATCAATCACAGAGATTCTTATGAGGTTCAACTTTACCCACTTTCTGTAGAAAAAATATGTATTGTAAGGTTCGTAATTCAATAGTTTGTTGACCACAAAATATTGAATTACGAACCTATTCTATTAGAAGAAGAGATAACTATATATATAGTAAATTAAATATACAACGTGTAACGGAAACCCCCTATCTATCCAAAGGGGCTGAAGACAACATCTGGTATGGAGTCTCTATGCACAGTTTCAGCTCAAAATAAGTGACACAAAAAATTGATACCAAATTATCGGTTTCATATGTTTCTTGAAACATAACAAACGTGTCACAGCACAACGAGGGTCAATAACTTTCCACATCACTTGCCAATAACACGGTGATTCTCTTCGTTCTTCTTAATTTGAAAATTCTGCCTCTGGTATCAATATATTGAAATTTCTATTATATTTCACACATGTAGACATAGGATTATAAAACCCTTGCCATATCATTTATTATCATCCAAAGAAATCGTGCACTTGGTATGTATGTATACACCCTTTAAATTACACGTTGTATAGATAACAAGAAACGAAAAAGTGTTTTTTAAGCATAAAGTGAAACGAAATATTAAATAATAATATGTCAAATAAACTCAGCGGAATGCGGTGCCGAACGGTTTCGTGGAAAAACCGTATTTTGGCCCTTTAAAGGTCGTGGCGTAAAAAGAGGTCCACCGTTTAAGTTTGATATACCATATAATTATCTGCAACGTATATAACAACCGTATCCATTATATACATACTAGCTTCTGGTCGTGACTGCGTACGCGTGGGAAGATTTTCCCACGTAAAACCCCATCCATTGTAAACTTAAAAAAAAGTTGCCTATGTGTTATTCCAGGATGTCAATTATCTACTTACCAGTCAGATCCGTTCAGTAGTTTTTGCGTGAAATAGTGACAAACATCCATACATCTCCACCATAGCAACATCCATCCTCACAAACTTTCGCATTTATAATTTTAGTAAGATATAAAATATCATAGTAAACTTCATAAGAAACTTTTACCTTAACAAACACAATTAATGTTACACTTAAACCTTCCTCAAGAATCACTCTATCCGTGGGTGAAAGTTCAGTAGTTTTTGAGTTTGTCGCGAG
This sequence comes from Tholera decimalis, assembly GCA_943138885.2. Lineage (NCBI taxonomy): Eukaryota > Metazoa > Arthropoda > Insecta > Lepidoptera > Noctuidae > Tholera > Tholera decimalis. The sequence goes on along the minus strand of OW964553.2, from coordinate 12,252,142 downwards.
AGATGGATATTAACAATTTCTCCTGGGTGGGAGTTTCGGCAGATGTAAGAGGGACCAAAGCTAAAATACAGAGATTTCGTTACATGTGCACAATGTTATAATTTTCAATGTATCTACTGACTTGTACTGAAAGAGTGCGAGTACACCTAAGGATAGACCCCGATTAGATTGAGTAGATCATGGGACTAATTACTTATTTTATAGCTTTTGTAATGCGCCAGTATTTAAACTATTTTGTTTGTTACGAAAACATGTGTAGATAACCAAATTAGAGCAAAGAAAGTAATAAACATATAATTCAACATCTACACGAGTTTCATAACATTCTGAATGAATGTATTCTTAAAAATGTAATGCTCTGGTAACTGGGTAATATTTCCCATTATCCTCAATTTCTATGGTGCCCTAATTTCCCCCATTCATGAAAGGTAAATAAGTTTCTGTAATCCTTCCACGTGTGTACATTTTATTGTAAATTTATGATGTTAGTATATCAATGTGGTACACTAACGCTAACGTTACACGCGCTACTACTATTTATTTGGTACAAATTCGTTGAATAAGAATAAAAAGTAATCTAGTGGCTATGTATCAATCAGGTCAATTACTACTAAATACTGGTATTGTAACTTTTATGGTTTGTTTTTAATACATTGTTAGTATTACAATACAATTTCGAATACACAATACGTAGTTCAATGTACTATTGTTCTGCGACTTTCTCAGCTCATTAGGTGACGATAAGCCGTTGAACTTTGAAGACCTCAAAAATTTGAGATTAAATTGAACTACAGAACTATGGTACGTTGAAATACCTTAAACTTTAACCAGAATGTTGTCAAGTTACACTACATTGAACCATAAATAAAGCTGGGATTTCTACATACTATATTTTTAATTCATTGAACCTTTTTTCATCGATATTAGGAATGGCTATCCAGCCAAAAGGCAGTCTGTAATTAATTACAAAAAATTGTATTCTAGTGTTTTAAAAAATTGGTACATTGAGCAGAATATTCTGCAGTCTCCCAGTAAAAAAGAGCCAATTGTTAAGAAACTTAATTTCGCAATACCAAGCAACAAAAACTATTGCCCACGAGAGTTCCTAACGCAAAAAAATTGGCCAAGTGTGAGTTAGACTTGCCCATGAAGGGTTCCGTAGTAACTACGCCAAATAGCTTTGTTTTTCATAGTGTTTGTATGAATTACAAAGTTATATTTACGGTTTTAGAAAAACTGCTGACCCGATCTCGTTTAAACAAATTTTCGTTGAAAGTTTACATTAAGATCTACAGCATATATTTTTTTAGGTTTTTCACTCTATTATTATAGAAGTTAGAGGTGGGGGGACAAACATTTTACCACTTTGGAAGCGTATATCTTTTAAACGTTTTAAAGATCTGTCTATAAATACCCACACACGCATAGGTTTCATGAAAAAGAAATCAATTTTAGTTCCATGTATGGGGAGCCACCCTTAATTTTAAATATTTTTTTCTTATAATTCGAAAGCGGTTCACAGAATACATGTACCTACCAAGTTTCACATGTATAGTCCTAATAGTTTCGGAATAAAATGGCTGTGACATACGGACGGTCGGACAGACAGACAGACAGACATGATGAAACTATAAGGATTCCGTTTTTTGCCATTCGGCTACGGCACTCTAAACAGTGGTGTAATTGAAAATTATTTTATTTGAATACTTGTGTGGCTTCACTCAAAGCGGTAAAAGTTACGTGGCGCAAGAAGTTCTAAATATCGAGAAGTTTGTTCTGCAATCGAGAACAGTCCATTACTTGGGGTTATCGTATATCGAAGCCTTAAGACTGCCCAGCCAATTACTTCGAAGAACTGAGAAATTAAACAGGCTATTTGAGCTAACACTGCACTTCAAGTAGTAACTGCAAGTCTAATTATAAAGTTTAATTTATTTATAGTGGAATGTATTAAGTACTACTGCATTTCATTATGCAATAACTACTACATTTTACTGAGAATTTGTCCGGTGTTATGGATGACTTAATTAGTTTAAACTTGTAGGTACCTATGCTAAATATAGTTTTTACAGAAATGATCTCTCAAAGTTAGATGGATAAATGCTCATGTTCTCTCTTTTCAATATATCACATCAGTTTACTCTGAACAACTATAGCGGGAATTAGGGGCACAGATTGTTCGACGTGCCTAGATGAACAGTCGCTCAAGTCCAGTCTCACTCTCCGAGCTCAATGCTGTCTTGGATGTCAAACCTGATTGTGACTTACTCGCGGAAGAATGGAAGAGGATATTGCATGTGTCTAGACGTATACTTAGATAGTCATACATACACATATTCATCATCTCACAGTACCCTAGAGTACTGTCAGATGAGTCTATGAATGCCGTTTCTTTTTATTTCATTTCATTTATCTTGTTAACCCCTCCAACTAAGGTAATGCTTGTATCTGGAGTGGGTTCACGGCAAAAGTGTAGTGGGTGGGGTTTGAACTGGTGATTACAAGTCCGACAACTTAGCAATTATTTAAGATTTAAGATAGATAGATAGAATATACTTTATTGTACACCAAAAATTGAAACACACTTACATAACCTTATTTCTATACCTTTGGTTACAATAGCGGTCTTATCGCTGAGAGCGATATCTTCCAGACAACCTTTGGAAGGATTTTAAAAGCTTTAATTGAATTGGGGAGGGCTAAATTAGTGTACTACAAATACTCATAACGAAAAAAAAAAAACTAATTGAAATATATAAGTATATATATATATAAATACAATACATATTTATATAAATAATATAAATGTAATGTGTTCTTTAACATCGTGTGGAGAAAAACAAAGAAACGATCATAAATTTGAAAGAAAATGATTGGCAACCGAGCTTTTAAAAGCAGCGAGTGACTGTGCTTGTCTTACTGACACCGGCAATGCATTCCACAACCGAATAGCCTGCACCGTAAAAGAATGGTCGTAAAATTTAGTGGAATGTATAGGCATCAAAAGTCTCAAATTCTCCGATGATCTCAAATCTCTACCATGTGTGTCATGAAGGAACTTAAATCATTCTTTGAGATATAAGGGAGTCGTTGGATTGAAAAGAATACTGTAGAGTAATGATAAAATATGTGTATTTCGGCGAAGGCGGATAGGCAGCCACTTGAGTTTAATGCGAAATTCAGAAACATACTTGCGCAAACCAAATATGAATCTGATACAAAAATTTTGGAGTCGCTCAAGCTTATCTAACTGCACTTCAGTGAGATCTGGATAACTTGCATCAGCATAGTCGAGGATAGGGAGAAGAAGAGATTGGGCAAGCGCAGTTTTAGTGGCAGTCGGCAGGAAATTGCGCAATCTGCGTAAAGACCCCGCAGAGGCAAACAGTTTGCGGCTCACTTCCTGCAACTGGTGACCCCAAGACAAATCCTTATCAATATAAATACCAAGGTCTCTTTCTGAGTCACAGTAAGGTATAACAAATCCATCAAAAACTATTTGGGGAAGGGTCGTCCAGTCAATTTTGGAACGTAGCCTAGGGCTGCCAACAATAATGACTTGAGTCTTTGCAGGACCTTCAAACCATGATCCAAACTCCAGTCAGAAATACGTGCTAAGTCTTTATTCACTATCTTCACCGCCTCAGACAATTCCTCAACGGGAGCTTGTGATTTAAGATTTTTTGTTTGTATAAACATGGTGCACATGATATATTGCGTGCAAGATAATAAAGACAGTGAAGTTCTAAAGCCTGCAATACATGTTGGCCGAGCGTTGTTGAGTGAAGGCCAATACTAACATGTAGACAGTATATTTGCCTTGTCTTGCTATCACTCGGTGTCACTTGCCTAGTTTGCCGAGTGGAGGCCAGCGCCAACGTGTATAGAGCTCATTTGGTGCAACTTGTCTTCGCTCGCCGTTGCTCGTGATCACTTGCCTCACTTCGGATCGGTGTCGACACTCTTCTACATTGGTCGTCTGCATTGGCGTTCCACGAACTTGTCGAACGTGTGGACACGATTCCTTGCCTTGTACCTATTTGCCAACGCTCGCGTTGGCCTACGCTTGGCCAACATGTATTGCAGGCTTAACATGATCAGCCGCATATCGTGGCGTACAAATTGGGAGGATTTGAGACCTATTGTCGAAGTATTATTTAAATGTCGTCAATGTGGACATCCCGCAGGCGCCGTTTCATATTAATGTTTATAAATAAAAATTATGTCCTATATGTCACTTCAAAATTGCCTTTTAAGTAGTATAATTATAAAATGGTTACACAGATATAAAACATCGTAATTTATTTTTCTATGGTAAATATTGCATTCTCTTTGCCTACGTATATATCAATAGTAAAGACAATTATGAAATCTATAACTTCCATAAAAGTCTACAAAGTTCTTTAAAACTGTTGTATGACAAGCCGGAATAATCAGTAAATAGTTTAAAAAACTAAAAACACGCTTTTATTTACTGCACTAAAAACCCAAATATTAAGGCGATCTAATGAGCCAAAACTCGATATGTTTACTAGTAGGCAGTCCAAGGTTCCATCAGCACCTTCCAATTCCATCATCAGATCAGCTCGACGCGATGGTACCATATTATTGCCAAGTTTCATGATGATACAACAATTAGAAGTGCGTGTAATTCAGATTCTTAGATTTTATTACATAGTTACTTAGTTTGTTACAGCTCAACCTAATAAAAACGTGTTAAAAATACGAATTGCCTTCAACAATAGAAGTTGCAGTTATGAGACATTTTCCAAGGCGACTTTGTTTTGATATTTCCATTATTTAGCCAGGGGCCGAGCTTAACGATGTGTTTACTAAGGCACCATGGAAACTCAGTGTCAACAATCAACATCGCAATCTTCAATACTGATCTGAACTGTAGCAGTTTTTCATCACACTTGTTTATTTTATAGTAGGTATTATATTTTCTTTATAATATGTTTTTTTTTGTTATTTATGTTTTTTTTAGCATGTACAAATTAAACTCCATTTTCTATTATTTTAACCCTGCGGTTTGCCTCAGTTTTCAAAGTAAGGTACATTAAAGAATTTGATTGAACGAATATGATTGAAAGAGATAGCTCACAATTAAGGAAGACTAAGGATAGAACAAGACCCATCTTGTGAAAACAGTTATTGTTTTCAACAGATAAATTAATGCTAAAATAGTAAATATCAATTCGAAGCCCCTAATTTTGTATGTAGGAGTAGCTAATACCAGTATTAGTATTCTACATAAGGAACCTTTTTTCTTAATTATGAATAAACTTTTGCCCGTTCAACCCCGTGCAAATCTCTCAAATTTTCCAAGGATTTATTAACTAGTCCACGTCTTTATCTATCAGTAAGTAAATCATAACCATTCAAAGTTCTTGAATAAAAAAAAATTTTCATATTAAGTCAACTTAAGCAAAACTAAATTAATGCATTTTTACCCGACTGCAAAGGAAGGGTTATGTTTTTCGCGCGTATCTTGTATGTATGTATGATTGAAATATTCTTTATTACCTCATATCTCCAGAATCGCTGAATGAATTCACACAATTTAGGTATTGTTAGATTCTTCTTAGCAGCCCAAGTGTTCTTAGATAGGTGACATTTGAAAAAATCAAACATGGCGGCTGTGCCGTCATTATATATAACGAAAAAATAATATTTTTCGAATACTGCAATATGGGTATTAAATTAAAGGGCTTAACACAAGGATTTCAAAAAGGTATATCATGTTTATCATTAGTGTAATACTAGCAAAAATAATACAAAGAGAAAGTTTAGAAACTGAAAAAACAACTTAAAACATTCCTAACCGATAAAGCTTATTATCATATTAATGAATATCTTGCAGAACAATTTACTGTTACATAGATTTATTGAATTAATATTGTATGTTATTAATCTTGACATGTATACTTCTGATATTAAAATTTTTATTTTTGGTTTTGACATGTACAATTTGACTTTATTTTATTATTTACTTTTGACATATGATATTTTTTTTACTTTTGTTTCGTTTTGTTGTGTATAATTTGACATATAATATTTTTATTTTTGTTATGTATGGTTTTGAAATTTATTTTTTTAATTATTGCTAATCTGTATCAATTTATATTATTGGGTTTAAATTAAAATTGTCAAATTAATTATTTAAAACATTTGCACGCCATCGTATAGGCAAACATGTCTGAACGTTATTTTCATTTTTATGTTATCTCACATGCGTTTTTATTCTGTATGTGTACACATGTTTGGAGCAAATAAAGAAATCTTATCTTATCTTATCTTATCTTAAAAATATGGACTTAGTTCTTTCACTTTCTGAATCCGGAGGGGTGCCATTGTGATACGACAGGGAAAACTATAAAAATGTTAATTAATATTTAAACTAAAAAGTTGACAAATAATCCCAATCCCATTAAAAAAAAATCAATAGGGTCTCGCCTGCTTGTCACTTTTTAAAATAAAAATGTGCTTGTTTCTTGCATTTCAGTTGTGCAGTCGAGTTTTTTAGATTTATTAAATAACTTTTTAGACAACTTTTACCGGTACCAAATAAACTAAATGTAAATTTTGACATGCAAACAAGAGACAATTGACAAAGACAAAGAGGAAGTAGACAATTGTAAATTTGTAGGCTTGTATATTGATGACAAAATGACCTGGAAACCGCATATTCAACAACTATGCAAGCGAGTTAGCAAATCTGCCTATCGCTTACATACACTTGCAAACAAAATAAACTCCAGTGCCCTTTTAATTGCGTATCATGGGCTAGTGGCATCTGTTCTCAGATATGGCATAATTTTTTGAGGTAATTACACTGACAAAGACCTTCGCCTTTAAGGCATAGAAACGATGCATTCGGGCTATGTTTGGTTTCAAATCAACGGAGAGCTGTGTGCATTTCTTTAAAAAGCATGGTATCCCCGTATCCATCCATTACCATCACTATACATATTTGAAGTAGAGGTTTCCGTTAAACAAAATCCTAATTTATTTACTTTAGCATGATTTTAATCCGGGCACGCCGCAATTGCGGCGGTAAGACCCCTCTTTGAGGAGTGGCTAGATCGGCGTCACGGCGTCCTGACCTACCGCATGACGCAGGTCCTCACCGGACACGGAAGTTTCGGGAGGTACCTGTGTCTGATGGGAAAGGAGGAAACGCCTGGGTGTCACCACTGCGAGGGTCGCCCTGAGGACACAGTCGAGCACACGGTGCAGGACTGCCCCGCTTGGGCAGAGCACCGACGTGTCCTCACGGCGGCAATAGGTGGAGACCTCTCGCGCCCGGCAGTGGTCGAGGCCATGCTGCGGGGCGAGAGGGAGTGGGAAGCGGTCGCCTCCTTCTGCGAAGCAGTCATGCTTCCGAAGGAGGAGGCGGGCCGCGTGAGGGAGAGGATGGCGTCCTCTCTCCAGCCCAGCCGCAGTGGTAGACGCCCACGGCGTCGTACGTCGGCCGACGATCTCCGGCCACCGTAGGCGCGGGCATGCGGACAGCGAGTAAAGGGCAACTCGCTGTCCGACCATGGACCATGCCCGGGTCGACGGTGCGTCGTGTTCCACGCGCGCCTCAAAGAGCGTCAGCAATATGACGAGCCCCCCCCGTAGAGGGCCGAAGCCTGCCGGGGTCGTGGGACTCATCCCGTTACCGTGACCCCGGTACGTAAAGGGTTATTGAAGGAACACCGTGGATTTTAGTCAGTAAAAGTCTGACAGACTTATTTGATAATTTTACCAAGCTAAAAAAAAAAAGCATGCTTTTAATCGGATCCAAAGGGACGAAAGTCGTCTGTGCATTCCAAAAGCGAATACTGTCTTAATGTATAAAAGCGTCTTTCACATGGCACCAGTTATATTTAATAAATTGCCAAAAGAACTAAAAAAACTACATATTAACTTATTTAAACAAAAACTGAGAAGTATGCTGTGTCAAAAATGTTATTATAGTGTATCAGATTTTTTATTAGAGTATGAATTATGTAATCATTTATGTAGTTAATTTGTAGTTTAGTATGAGAACTAGAGAAGAACTTATCTTTATTTGCATGTAAAATTTAATTTATTTTTTGTATGCCTTTAATAGGCTGATCATAACGCACTATATCTTAAAATACGACGAACCACTGTACCTATGTATATGTAGACATGTTCTTGTTTTAGATGCCACGAAATAGAATGAAAAAGACGGACCGTGAATCAAGAGATACTTTCTTGTATGAACAGGCATATGATGAGATATTAAAAGGGCGTAGCGTACGCGCTGCTGCAAATATGTTCAACGTTTGTCATGTTTCTCTTATAAGATATACACGTAAAAGAGAAGCTAATCCAGACGAATTTATTTCTATGGGCTATAATCCAGCAATGAAAGTATTTACCGAAGAGCAAGAACAAAGTATAGCGAAATATTTAGTGAGAACAGCAGATATTTATTATGGTTTAACGCCAAAAGAAGTAAGACGCTTGGCAATTGATTTGGCTATTAAATTTGATTTGAAAAGACGCTTGGCACTTGATTTGGCTATTAAATTTGATTTGAAAAGACCACAGTTCTGGGATCAAAACGGAATGGCAGGTCCTGATTGGTTTGGGGTGCTGGACAGAAAACCTCCCCGTGTGCCCGAGAGCTGGAATTCCTTTGCGGACACGTCCGGGAGGAAGACTAGTATTCCGGGCCGGTGCACCCTGGGATACGGGCAACAACTCCTTCTTAGGAATCATTTACCTAAGGGGTCTTGTTGTCCGTATGCTAATATTCTGTCTGGAGGGGCCCAGAGGCGGCCAAAGGAGAAGGTGGATCCCTTCTACGTGTGTCCCTCTGTGCAACAGAGGGGCTCAGCGTTGGAGGTAGAGTGGGCTCGACGTGCACTAACCCTGCCGCCGGGCAGGCAGAAGCTCTGCTTCTGCCACCGCTAGTCTCGTAGCCCCGTTGATTGTCGCGGTCATGTCTCGTGACTTTTGACGGGAAACGAGGGTCTTGGCTTAATTGCCCGGACCGCGAGGAAAAAACCTCTATAAAAAATTACCCCAAACCTCCAAGCAGCGGCGCATGGCGAGGGAGGTTGGTAGCTTGGCTCATGGGTAGCTACAGAGGTGGGTTAAGGGGGAGTCATTAGTGCGAACCACTTTCTTCTTGGTTGGTTGGTTGGAACATTTTTATACTCGTGGGAACAATTATGGATGCATTAATTAAAAACAAAAACTTAAAAAGAAGGGAGGAGAGATGTGGGGTCGGATTCGGACTCCGCATCTGAGGCGCTGAGTGTGGGGAGCCCCGAGGGCTCCGGGCGCGACAGGTTAATGGGAGGTGCGAAGATCAGTAAGTTCTTCCACAAGCGCCCCCGTAGGGAGGAAGGCCAGGCGTCATCCTCGGGCGAAGATGTTGTCTCGGCTCGAAAGATCTCGACAAGCAAGCGGGGTAAGGGCCGAGACGACAACAGCAGAGGCAGGGGGCTCATCACCCAGAAGGCGGCTGAGCAAGCGGAGAGACTCACCGTGGCGGGGCGGCAACTGGAACTGGTCGTCTCCGGGTCTCCCTCGACCAGCGAGCCGGAAGAGGTCAATCCCGAGGTGGGAGCGCTCGGCAAGCTGGAGGAGGCCGTGACTGCAGCACTTAGGAAGGTGGCCCTGAAGAAGCTGAAGTCTTCCAAAAAAAGGGCCATATCAGAAGCCACGGCCTCCGTATTGGCGGTAGCAAAGTCCGCCGGCTTCGCTTCGACCCCGCTGGCTTCGGACGAAGTAACTAAGTCACGGGAAGAAGTTGCCCGAATGACAGGTGCCATGGAGCTTCTCCAATAGGAGAACAAGAAGCTCCGTGCAGACCTGGTGGCACTCCGAGGAGCCCGCCCTGAGGAGGCGCCCGAAAAGGGGCAAGACCAGCTCAAATCGGTGGAGAATCAAGATCTCCACCTGATCCGGAAAGAGCTGGCTGCCTTCCAGTCACGGTTCTCCGTACTGGAAGGCATTGTTCTGCGCCCTCCGTTAGGAGTGAGCAAGCCGGCTCAATCATCAATCCGGAAGGACACATATGCAGCCGCTGCGGCGGCCGCGGTTGGGCTCGCCGGGCTGATAACGACGAATGCGCGTCCGGCAAAGGCGCCTCCGGCAAAGGCGCCTCCGGTGAAGACACCTCCGGCGAAGGAGCCCCCGACGAAGATGCCACAAGCGAAGTCGGGCAAGCGCCAATCTGACGGAGCCAAGGTGGGGACACAGGCGGCAAGCCGGCCGCCCACGCCTCACCCTGCAAGTTCTCCTGCAACAAACGCCGAATGGCAGGTGGCTGGGGAGAAAAAGAAGGCGGGCAAGGCAGCCAGGGCGGCAAGGAAACGGCAGCGACGAAAAGAGCGTAATGCCGCGGCCAGGCTGCGCGCCCCAATAACCGCGGCTGTGGTGATCACAATACAGCCGGACGCGGAGAAGAATGGGGTGACTTACCGCGACGTCCTCGCCAAGGCGAAGAAGGCGGTGAACCTCGAGGAGCTTGGCGTCTCTGGCGGGCTTCGGGTTAAGGTCACAGCCACAGGGGCCCGGATGCTGGAGGTCCCCGGTGCGGCCAGCGGCTCAACCGCTGACGCTCTGGCATAGAAGCTCAGGGCGTCCCTAAATGCGGAGGAGGTCAGAGTGTCCAGGCCTACCAAGTGTGTTACGATGCGTATTCAGGGCCTGGACGACTCCACTACGGAGGAGGAGGTGGTGGCCGCAGTTATCAGAACCGGAGGGTGCCCTGCCGAACAAGTCAAGGTAGGCACCATACATCCGGAGACTACAGGGTTGCGAGCCGTTACGGTGAGCTGTCCCATCTCTGCGGCCAAGAAAATAGAGGGCCAAAGGCTCCTGGTGGGCTGGGTTTCCGCACAGGTGAAAATTTTGGAACCCAGGCCCCTGAGGTGCTTCCGCTGCCTCGTTGGCAACCACGTGGGAGTTCACTGCACCTCGGAGGTGGACTGTAGCGATTTGTGCTTCCGATGTTGTCAGCCCGGTCACAAGGCCGGCTCGTGCAACGCCACACCGCACTGTGTCATATGTGCGGCAGCTGGCAAGCCAGCCGAACACTGGGTTGGGAGCAAGGCCTGTGCTCCCCCAGCGAAGGTCAGGGGCAAAGGTAAGCGCACCGCCACCGCCGTCTCCGCTGCAGCCGCCGCCCCCGTGGCCGCCGCTGCCACCGTTGCTGCCGCCGTCGCAGATAATGCGGCGGGCCCGTCCTAGGGCTCAGGGGAGGGGGCTGTAATGGACTGTCAATAACGGCCCCATTACGCCTCCTCCAGGCGAACATCAACCACTGCACCGCTGCTCAAGATCTTTTGCTCCAGAGCGTGGCGCAGTGGTCGATCAATATCGCCGTGGTCGCCGAGCCGTACTTTGTCCCGCCCAGGGATGACTGGGTGGAGGATCTGAGCGGCTCGGTGGTCGTAATTTCGTCGGCCGCCGCCGGTACCCCGACTCTTGAGGATGTCAGGAGAGGCTGAGGTTGCGTGGCAGCCCAGTTCGGAGAGATTGCCGTAGCGGGCGTGTACTTCTCTCCGAACCGAACTCTCGCCGAATTTCACAACTCCCTCATGGAGTTGAGTGTCGTCGTTGCTGGGTTCCGTTCGCTTCCTGTGATTGTCCTCGGGGACTTCAATGCCAAGAATTTGGTTTGGGGTTCCCGGTATACGGACACACGGGGTAGGATGGTGGAGGACTGGGCTCTGGAGACAGGCCTAGTTGTCCTGAACCGGGGCTCTGTCCCCACGTGCGTGCGGATGTAGGGTGAGTCCGTGGTGGATATTACGTTCGCCAGCTCTGCTCTGTCACCACGTGTCATCGACTGGCACGTCTTGGAGGGGGTGGAGACGTACTCTGATCACCGGTATATCCGGTTTGACGTCTCCGCCCAGAACCCGGATACGCCGGTCAGACAGGCCCCGAGTGGCCCGCGCTGGGCGCTGAGGCAGCTGGACCTGGAGCTTCTCCTGGAAGCTTCGATCGTGCAGGCCTGGGTGGCATCACCGGACAGGCCTGCCGACATCAACAATGAGGCGGAATGGTTCCAGGAGGCCATGTCCGAAATATGTGACGTGGCAATGCCTCGGGTCCGGCCAGGACGTGCCCGGCGCCAAGTGTACTGGTGGTCGCAGGAGCTATCCGCACTTCGCAAAGCCTGCGTTGTGGCACGACGCCAGTACGCTAGACACCGCAGGCTACGCATTCGCCCTATAAATGCGGAGGCCAGAGAGGCGGAGCTATACGAGGAGTACAGAGCAGCGAAGACCGTCCTCAAAGTGGAAATCCGGCGGGCTAAAGATCTGGCCCGCAAGGAGATGCTGGAGACTCTCAATCGGGATCCGTGGGGACGCCCATACAAAATGGTGTGAGACAAACTTCGCCCCTGGGCTCCCCCGCTGACACAGAGTCTCCGGCCCCAGCTAGTTGAGGACGTGGTGAGCGCTCTGTTCCCCTCGCGAGGGGAGCATACTCCCCCGCCCATGGCTCCGCCACCTGCGGTGCCCGACGCGGGCCACAGTGACGACGACGACAATATTCCAGAGGTGACCGAGGTAGAACTGAGAGTGGCGGTACTCAGGCTGAATGCCAGAAATACCGCCCCGGGACCCGATGGCTTACCTGGCAAAGCCTGGGTCCTGGCCTCGGAGGCTCTCGGGCCTCGACTTATAGAGCTCTTTAACGCATGTTTGGAGAGGGGCCAGTTTCCGCTTCGCTGGAAGACAGGAAAACTGGTCCTTATCAAGAAACCGGGGCGCCCTGCGGACACTCCGTCCGCATACCGGCCTATTGTGCTGCTCGACGAGGTGGGCAAAATCTTTGAAAGACTTATTGCAAACCGCCTCGTCGGGCACCTGGAGAGGGTAGGGCCGGATCTTGCGGATAGCCAATTTGGTTTCCGCAAGGGGCGCTCGACGGTGGATGCCATCATGCGTGTGAGAGCTCTCTCGACAGAGGCTGTTGTCGTTGTCCCGGGGTGGGGTCGTCTTGGCGGTGTCTCTCGACATCGCTAATGCCTTTAATACCCTACCCTGGAGTTGCATAAGGGAGGCACTCCGGTATCACCGGATGCCGACCTACCTCTGTCGTGTGGTTGAGGCCTACCTGACGGACAGAGCCGTCATTTACCCTGGTCACCAGGGAGAGTGGAATCGGCGAGAGATGTCGTGCGGTGTCCCACAGGAATCAGTTCTGGGACCACCCCTGTGGAACATCGGTTACGACTGGGTGTTGCGCGCCGACCTCCCTACAGGCGTCAGGGTAGTCTGCTACGCTAACGACACGCTGGTCTTGGCGCATGGGAGGTCGCACCAGGTGGCGGCCGAACTGGCGATGCGAGGGGTTGCGACAGTCGTAGAAAGGATACGGCAACTGGGACTCGAGGTGGCTTTGCACAAGTCCGAGGCCATGTGTTTTCATGGCTGTCGGAACGCGCCACCTTCGGGTTCCCAAGTAACGGTGGGAGGGGTTCACATCGGCGTCGAGACGACGATGAAGTACCTGGGACTCGTCCTCGACAGCCGGTGGAACTTCGTCGAACATTTCCGACGTTTGGCTCCAAGACTGGACCGGGCGGGGGCTGCACTCAAGCGGCTCCTACCAAATCTAGGAGGGCCAAACGCCTCCTGCCGGAGGCTATACGCGGAGATTGTGCGGTCCATGGCCCTCTATGGGGCCCCTGTGTGGGCGCTGAATCTACAGCGGCGACCAGCTCGCCAGCTGGTCGCGGGTCAGAGGGTCATGCCTATCCGGATGATCCGGGGATACCGCACGATCTCTGGGGAGGCGGCGAACCTCCTTGCCGGATTGCTGCCGTGGGATCTGGAGGCGGTAGCCCTCGCGCGCGTGCATAATTGGCGCGCGGAGGTGCTAAGCCGGGGTGAAACTCCGCTACCGCGGCAAGTTACGGCTCAGCGGATAGAACTCCGGCGCGATCTCACGGCAGCATGGAAAGAGCGGCTGTCGCAACCGAAGGCTGGGCACACCGCAATCGCGGCGATAAATCCCCTCTTTGAGGAGTGGCTGGAGAGAGGCCATGGCGTCCTCACCTTCCGCCTGACGCAGGTGCTGACCGGACATGGCTGTTTCGGGAGGTACCTGTTTTGGATTCAGCGGGAGGACACGCCCGGGTGTCATCATTGTGAGGACCACCTGGAGGACACGGTGGAGCATACGGTCGAGGTATGCCCTGCTTGGGCGGAGCACCGCCGTGTCCTCGTAGAGGCGGTCGGCCGGCGACCTGTCGCGCCCTGCTCTGGTTCAGACCATGGTGCGGAGCGAGAGGGAATGGGATGCGGTCGCCTCCTTCTGCGAAGCAGTCATGCTAGCGAAGGAGGAGGCCGAACGCGCGAGGGAGAGTCAACTCTCTTCCTCGCGCCCCAGCCGTCGTGGTAGACGCCCCGGGCGTCGGGGATCGCGAGCCGATTTCTGGCAACCGTAGGCGCGGGTTTGCGAACGGCGAGCAGGGGTAGCTCACCGTCCGGCAAAGACCAGGCCCGGGTCGGCGGCGCGTCGTGTTCCACGCGCGCCTCAAGGAGCCGTCAGCATTAGTGACGGGGCCTCATAAAGCCATAGCCTGCCGGGGTTGCGGAAATGTAGTAAAAAGATACCGCGGCTCCGGAACTTACGGGCAGCTGAAGGGACAGGGTGGGTTTTTAGTCAGTAGAAGTCTGACACTCCCTCCCGCTTAACCCAGAGCGGGAGAAGTTATTCGATGATTTTCCCACACAGAAAAAAAAAAAAAAAAAAAGGTCCTGATTGGTTTACATCTTTTATGAAAAGAAAATCGGAACTTTCTATAAGGTGTGCGCAAGCCACTAGAATGTACACCTCAAGAGTCAGTTTATGTTTGTCACAATTGCGAATCTGACTAATATTTTTTTATAAGTAACTAATATCCTATGAGGGTCAGTTGTACCAGGGGTCGATTGTACCTCCATACTAAAATATTTTTTTTGATTATTTCTATTTTCTAATTATTATAAAGCTAGTTAATTGCAAATATGCAACAGTAGACCAAAGTTGATTGTATGTTAATAAAAACTTATTTTATTTTTGTTCGATGTGATGAATTGTTATGTTAATTTTAATACTTCACGTTTGTGTTGATTTAAAACACCGATCTCATGATATTTTTGTTCCTAATTTTTAAGACTGATTGTAAACCCATAAGACTTCAAACAAATGACTGAGAAAATGTGATTAATACCTGTATTCGCGTTTTATTACCCTAAGCAGTTTTGGTACAATTAACCCTTAAAGGGGGTCATTTGTAACACAAGCCATCATTTGATTCAAAGTCAATTTTGACCAAGTTTTGTTCAATCTACGCCAACTTTAGATATTATCTTCGGTAGATAATAAACCAAGGCTATAAAATAATAATATTTAAAACAAAAAGCGACAGAACAATTTGTGTAATCAACCGATGTTTCTGAAATGGTACTATTATCCCGGGTCTACCCTACAGTAAGAACTTAAAAAAAGTGTTAGTAACAAAAATAAAGAATACAAGAAAATATACTTAAGCTATTATTATTTTAACATATGGGTCGTGACCCATTGTTGGACATATCGCGTGTCCAACCTATCCGCTATAATTGCCAGGATGCTGTTGGTGCTGGCGCGCAGCCTGCAGAGCGCCGCGGCGTATCGCTTGCGGAGCACGACATTGAAGCCGTCTGCGTGTGCGTCCACGAACATCCCCGACGCACTGCACCAGCGCGGCAGCCAGTACAACAACGCCCTGAACGCGTTGTTGTACTGGACGCGCAGAGCGCTAAAGGATCGTTGCGTATAATTAGCCCACAGGCTGCACGTGTAAAGCGATGTGCAGTGTGCTCTAAACAATGTTACTTTTACATTCGCAGCACAACGCTTGAACCTGTGAGTTATCATGTTTCGATAGCGCCCTACGCTCCCTGTCTCGTTCTCGTTCTCGTCATCTCGCATGTGTTCAGTGACCATGTGTATTTAAAGCGGGTGACTACCTTCATAGGTATTCCGGTTAAAAAAATGGGAGGGACCTGCTCCAAGTCTCCGGAGCTGCCTTAAATGTCATGAGCTCACTTTTTACAACATTATATTTGAGGCCATGCTTAGCCGCGTACATTTCACACATGTTTACTAATTTCCTGAGGCCGCCGATCGTTGCCGTCTGTCTATACCTACCCTGAGTCTTTAACTATTTTAACAACAGACAGAAAGACTTTCGCATTTATAATATTAGTATGGATTTATATATGTACATAGATACGCACTGTCTAACTGGAACTCTTGATGTAGGCAGGTAGGTACGCTATTTTCGGTTATGAATGACCATAGTACCAACTGAATGCATTGTCAGAATGATGAATGTTCACTTAAATGTGCACTTCGAGGAATATCGGTCAACATTCCGCATTGTTTACTTATGTCTACAAACAGTACTAACATCCGCTCAAATACTGTACGTTCATTTATTTTCAAATAGGCATGTAGTGTTTGGGTTAGGATTTGGAATCCTTGTTTATTTAAACTCTGTAAAATAAATAGGATTGCTTGCTCATATTGCTTGCATTCCAATCGTTCAGGGCCTTGGATGCATTTTTAAAAGTTTTGCTTCTCTCTATATTTATTTCATCATAATAAAAACAATCTGTTTATCAAAGATTTTTATAAACCCATTGGTGGTTTTGGTCATTGGTCATTTTGGTAACAAACTCTGTCTGTCTGTTACACTTCACGTTTCACTTCTGAAAGCCGAATAAAAAACACATTAAACAAGCACTCGCCCATGAAGGGTTCCGTAGTAGCTAGCATAGATTAGAGAAAAATACATTTGTTTTTCATAGTGTTTGTATAAATGACAAAGTTATAGATATTTGCGCTGTTTGAAAATGTAGATACTATATCCCAAAAACTGCTGACTGTGTTCCGTTCCAGGTCTGTATCCTTTTTAGGTTTTATTTTCAATTTTTTATATTAATATTGAAAGGCAGTTCACAGAATACATTATATACCTACCAATTTACAACTCTGTAGTCCTAGTCATTTTGGATTAAAGTGGCTATAAGAATTCCGTTTTTTGCCTGTCGGCTACGGAACCCTAAAAATTATCGGCTTTTCACAAAATTGGATTTCACACAAAACTTTGGACAAGGATTTAGGCTTTTTAATTCGCTGAAAAAATACTTTATACGTAAGTTAAGCCGCGGGCAGAAGCTACTCGAACTTACTCGTAATTTCAATGAATATATTTTCTTTAGTTTTAGAAAATACTGTGTTCTTAGAAACGGGGTAAAATACATTTTTCTAATAGAAAATTAAACATTGCCTTAAACATGTGTGTAAAGTGGAATAAAACTACTGTATAAATTGCAGACATATTATCTATCTCTACATCTATTTCGCAGAACTTTGATTTACGATAAAATATTAAAGAGTAAGCAAATTGGAGTCCAGGCGCACTCTTCTTGAGACAATTTTTCTGTATGATCTCTGTAATAACCGTTATGACTGTTCTAATCTAACCAATAATGTGTTATTGTACTTAGAACTGTGGTAAGACGAGAGGTGCGCGTGCGTCCACTGTTTGCAGTATATTTTGTCGTACTAATGCTGGGAACCGTGAACCTTTGCGTCGCATAGTGAAAACTCACATCTTGCAAATATTGATATATTTTCGTTGTCTGCCAAAAAATTTTGCAATGTTGTTAGTGTTGAAATCAAAAACTTGGAAACATAGAATAAAGACGTGCACACGTGCGTTTTAAAAACACTTAGTTTAATTACTTACATAAAATGTGAATAACGTACTTATACATGTTGTTGCATGATAATTTTAAGTTAATTTACAGAGTGTAATTTTTTGTTATCCTGGATATATTAAATAAAAATAAAATAAAAGTCTCTACATAGTATAAGACGAAATCACTTCACACATCTGTACGCTTGGATTTACTGAACTACGCAACGGATTTTAATGAGGTTTTCATAGGCAGAGTAATTTCGGAAGTTTTGTATGTTTAATATATGCATAATATAATAGAAATAAGCCGAGAATGATAAAGATTTGTAATATGATGTCGTTAATTTTTTTCCGCGCCTACATTGCAAACGCTGGCTAAACCTTATGAGATACATAAAAATAACGTGCTCCGGTGTAATATATTAAAAAAAAATCTACAAAGCGATCGTCAATAGTCAATTTCTTT
The DNA here is from genome assembly GCA_943138885.2 of Tholera decimalis. Classification (NCBI taxonomy): domain Eukaryota; kingdom Metazoa; phylum Arthropoda; class Insecta; order Lepidoptera; family Noctuidae; genus Tholera; species Tholera decimalis. Next base: position 12,233,948 of record OW964553.2, on the reverse strand, counting down.
AGGATAACACATAGTAAAAAAAATATTTTTACATGTAATAAACTTAATGATGGGCATGAATGAGTGGTATCAAATTAAATACGTAAAATACGTCGTGCATTAGAGGAGCTCGCAGCTAAACCATAACAGTACGAGTTGATCTTCTAGGTCAAGCAACGCTCTCCAAGGTCTTTGGATGTGTGACAATCTTAATACACATATTGAGATACCTTCCTGCCTAGAAAAGCATGCTAAGCCGTTCGTCCCGGTTATCATTTGAACATCTTTGACAGTCGTTACGAGTCAGAAGCCAGAAAATTTGACACTGGTCTTGCCAAGAGTGTAGGCAAGTTGTTATCCAGCTACAGGGGTGTGGAGGTCAGATAGGCAAACTTTTCAAAATCAAAATCAATTTTTATTTTTATTTTATATAGGCCTAAATGGGCACTCATAAAACGTCAGAAGTTAGTGCACGGTTCGAAATTGGTCGTTTCCTATGGAGAAGAACCGGCAAGAAACTCCACGGTCACTCTTTTAAAAAAAATTCTTGATTTTCACAATCTTTGCATAACAGATACAATTTTTATTTATTTTTTGGTATGAGAGGACAGTATAGACTAATTGACATAATAAAATGTAATATAACTAAACAGAAATGAATCTCAGAGTATATAGTGTTCACACATTTACATTAAAAATTAACTTTACAAAACTGCAAATAAACTAAAGCAAATGACATAAAAATAAAAATTATATACAAGTAAAAAAAAAAAAAACTTTAGACTGGAAGGCGACCACAACATATTTGAGAAAAGGCTAAGCAGGTGATGAGTACGTTAAACATTTTATAAAAATTGCCCTTTAGAGTCAAACATTAAAATGAATATCTTAGAAGATATCACAGAATTAAAGAGCGGGGGCAGAGCATCATTGGGCCGTACGCCTACATAACTGACAGAGTTACTTTCGCAGTTTTAATATTAGTAGGGATAATTTGAATTTTAACATTTAGAAATTATTGTTACAAGCAGTAACGATAATTTCTGTGTGCGTGATAGGATTTGCCCTCAACAAATCTCTTTCATCAAATCTTTCAACCCTTGTTCGTTTAGAAATATTAGAAAAATATTTCATATTTTCTCCTTCAGGGTGGATAAATTCTTAGAAAATGTGGGTATTTGTAGAACTTGTGTCTTCAGTGGCACTTAAGGCATTGTCTGTTGTCTGTCAGTGTAGTTTAAGTTTTCTTGTTATAAGTACACGTGCTAAATAGAAACAGCTACTCAATTACCGTGACGAAGACAATTCGTTACATATCGTCATGGCTCAGAAGCATGTTAAATAGTTTTTGGTGTCAGCCGTCGTTAGCTTTTCTCAAAAGTCAGAAGCCAGGTTTGCCAGTTTTGCCATAGTTTATGTGACATGTATTTGCCATAGTTTATGTGGTTAAGCCTATTAGTGAGTTGTGGAGTTAAATAGGTAGTCGCTTCATGTAGCTGGTATTTAGCTGCATGCAGTTTGACTGGAAGTGGAACCTAGTATGGGTGGGATAAGGCTAGTTATACTCACATACTTACATATTTTTTTTTTGTATATCTTAACATAGTATAAAGCAAAGTCGCTTCCCTGTGTCTGTCCCTATGTATGCTTAAATCTTTAAAACTACGCAACGGATTTTGATGCACTTTCTTTAAATAGAAAGAGTGATTTAATATAAAGGTTTTTAAGTATATAACATGCATAATATAGTAGAGGAACACTAATAATTTTTGAGGTTTCTAATGTGATGTCGCAAATAAACACATTTTTTTGCGCTTGCTTTGCAAATGCTGGCTGAACCCTACGAGATAGATCAAAATAATGTACTACAGTATTGTACACCTTAAAAAGGTCAATAAAAAAGTCCTCAATGGCATCTGTCTATCTCTTATAGATAACCCACATCAACCATTTTTTATCCTTTACTTTTTACGAGAAATACGAGCATTAAAATATGCTCGTATTTCTCGCGAGCGAAGCGATTTTAAGCAATACAGCATTAATCCTTATCCAATTAAGTACCGTGAATACATTGTGCATTTAATATAAATCAATATTGCGCTTTATAGAATATAATTTAAATAAATAGTTTCGAAGATATTACAGATTTAAAATGCAAGGACATAGCGGTTACGGCGCGGTGCCGGCGGAGGCACGGCGCGCGTGCCTATGTTGCTTAGATTTGAGCGTTGAATGTTTTTCCCATGGTAAATTGGTAACATGGTATGTCGAATAACAAAAAGGGCTGTCATCGATGTATATAAAGACATTCTATAGTATATTTAATATAAACATTGCACCCGTGCGAAGCCGGGGCGGGTCGCTAGTTAGTTATAAATAACACTTTTATACTCATTTTTTTTTGTTTTAAATTAAGCTAGATGAGGCCGGTGTTTCCTAACTGACTAGTCTGAGACGAAACACCGAAACAAACTCAGAGGTCAACGTCTCTTTTAAAGTCCATACAATTCGTATTGGTCAAATCATATGGGAAGCATGAAGGTTCATGTCTGTTGTGTCTTTTGAGGAAAGAAGCACGCACATTTGAGCGGAACTGTCCAGACAGTGCAAGTATTTGTCAGTTTGAACTTAAGAAAATTTACCGATTTTAATGTGGTTTTCTTTTTCGTTCATGTCTCGTCTTTGTGGAAAATATTAACAAAAAATTGATGGGATCGATTATTATCATTTCACTTAATCATTTATTCAGATTTATTTAGTTAATAAAACGACAATTGTTAACTGCTTCCGATTAGATAAAAAAAAATATAATTTTACTTAGGATAACATTGTTAGCCAGAATTCTAATATTTTCTATACGGAAATTCGGAAACAGTCGTCGTAAGGCCTTCGAAGAATAATTTTAAAAACATATTTTCTTAATCAAGAATTTTTTTCGTTTTTCTTTCTTAACTCGATACTGCAAGAAAATATATATTTTCTGCTTGTAGCGCATAGCTACACTAGCTAAACCCATATTCAATACACCACCGCTTCTAAGTCGAACTACTGTAATTTTATTAATAAGTAGAAGATACCTAGTATTACTTGAACAGCCCCTAGATAATGTAGATACTTTTTTATTTTCAAAGAGAACAATCATATAGTGTTATTGTTGCCTGTTCGTATTATTACGTGAACTTGGAACCATGTGACTTCGTCGGGATTTAATTGCAAAAGCGACAGGCTACCGAGAAGTCTCCGTGCCTGTGGGTAATATGGCAATAACAGATGATTACGTAACTTGTTACCAAACAGAATTATGTTACACCGGACAATTTTGTGCTAAGTAATAGACGATAATGTTATTCATAGCTTGTATTCTGTAATGCATAGAGTATCTAGTCGGATATTTTTTTTATGGATTGAGTATACAATTTGATTAAGCTGAAACTAAATAAATAGTGGATGCTTAAGTTTGAAATAGATATCGTGTAATCTGCTTTATATTTTGCAATAAAATGAAGCAGAATTAATCATTTAACATATGCTATCAACATTTCTGATAATACTCAATTTGAGCAACGGTTTACGTAAACAAAAGGCTTATTAACAAAAAAATAAACCACTTCAGTGTAAATCCGCCGTTTTCCAGACAGGCTCAATGTCTGATGCAGACACCATTTGCAAGCACTTCAGCAAGCTTATGAACGATCCTTTTGTATAGTAGGAGAGTTTTACTTGTTTTATTACAATTGCATCTTTTTAACTTTTTCTAACCCGTACGGCCAGCAGCAGAAAAAGGTTAAATAAGATTTATGTAAAAGAAAGCGCCCGTGTTTTTCAACCGCCTTTTTCTTTTATCCGTTATGAGCACGAATCTCAACACGAGGCCTGTTGTTATTACATGGTTGTGTCAGGTTTGTGATTATATTATTATAAGGGCGTACTCCATTGGAAAATACCTACATTTTAAATCTCAAGCATTTTATTTTGACTAATATATTTACAGGCACTTTTGAATTGTCTAGGTCGATTATCAAATGTAATATTTATAGAGATAGCTGCACAAAATAGAAGATAAAAAAACGTTTTAACAAAAAATGAAACTGACTTACAGAAAAATATGATACATATAGAATAATATGCTATTATTTTATTAACTTATATTATTTAGGGAGGTCTTTGCCCAGCAGTGGGACACTATAGGCTTTCTAAAAATTATGTTTCATTTAACGTTTCTTTGTAAAAATTAGTAACATGTATGTATATGGATACAATCACTGGTTGTTCACGCCCGTCTTCCTGATTTCATTTATTATTCACACTGTTTACGAAGGAGTTTTATCACATCAATTCACATCCGTTCAGTGGGACACTATAGGCTTTCTAAAAATTATGTTTCATTTAACATTTCTTTGTACAAATTAGTAATATGTATATGGATACAAACACTGTTTGTTCGCGCCCGTGTTCCTGATTTCATTTATTATTCACACTGTTTACGAAGGAGTTAATTATTCACATCCGTTATGAAGTTATGAATGTTATGATGAATAGAGACCTCTATGTATGATTCAAATGACAGCCTGGACGAAAATCTTAACATTTTTTCGACACACCTGAGAATCTGTATTGTAAGATGATCACCCATTCATGGCCGGACCTTGGCTAGCGTAGCTTAATCTTGAAGATAGACCCATTCGGTTGTTGTTAATTAGCCACGAGCTGCTGAGGTCATTACAAACTATTCAGTTGAATAATCGTCTGTCGGTTTTTCTCATTCTTACAAGTGTATTCCAAAACATGAACCTGACCATGATGACATGAGCTGCCGGAGTTTGTGTTTCCCGATAGCTAAAACCTGGGGGTTTTTAAGTCAAGAGTGAATAGGTTACTTTTGGGTAAGCGTGCTACATTTTCGACCACATCATCACTTACCATCAGGTGAGATGGTGGTCAAATGTGAGCTTATTAACAATGAAAAAAAAAGACATGAAGTGTAATAATAATGTATGATAGCTGGGATTTGTTCATAAAATCTTATACGAGCACGTTAAAATGTTTTGCGTATTATTATAAGCTTATCCAAACTAATATTATATATGCGAAACGTGTTTGTTTCTTCTTCTATGACGTCAAAACGAAGCAACGATTTAATCATTAACAACACCAAAATGTTTTGATGTGGAGATACTTGAAGGTCTTAGTAGTAGCCGTAAGTAGCGTATGTCGGCTACTTTAATTTCGCTGACAAATCTTTTCACGCGAGCAAATCTGCGGGCAGAAGCTAGTAATTAAACATTTACATTATAGGTACCCAGTTGCCGAAAACATTACATATTACCCCCCTAATACGGTTAGGTCAGTCTAAAATAAGCGTTTATCTTCACTCAACTATTAATGGTAACTAAAACGAGTAACGTATCAATTATCATTGACCTCATCACGGGCACTACTCGAGTCATCATTCCGAACATGATCCAGGGTCGGCGCTAGGAAGTGTTTATCATTTCCATTTTAAGGTCATGCGATCTGGTTACCTCTTTAGATAATTTCAAACATGTATTATATCAGTACTACACTAATCACACAAACGACATCTCTAGGTCATCATGAAAGGCTGAAACGAAATACTTACCTTGATTATTTATACTTTTATTTCACTCTAACTGATGATAAAATTGCATTTATTTATTAAGTAAACATTATAAATTTTATATTGCCTTTGAAATAGTGAGACGAAACTCATTTTATAAACACACAAGGCTAGGAAAAATACTTGGTGGCAATTTATAGAGTTGAAAAATCAAAGGTGAAAACAGTTTGAGTTAATTGCTTTTCCGTGCACGTTTTTCTGTGAACATTTTTTTAGGCCGATGTCCTAATGGTACCGATCGATGCCTAATTTTGGGTCCGAGGGTTGGACGCGTATTTTCCCCCAAGAGCCCCTTGACCGTCCAGCCACTCGACAGTCTGCATACAGTGGAAAGCTCTGCGTCGTACACTTCAGTGCAAGATTTACAAACGGAAAGTTTATAAGGTCAATGTTCGCGTGTTGATCTATACCTCGCCGACACTATTCGAATTTTAATTAGTTAGTTTGTAGTCGCGTACTCGAACAATGTGACCGATTAAGTCAAAGTCTATAGGCGTTGTACACAAGGGTTAAAACTGAAAACGCGATGGAGTATTTGTAATATACCGCTCGAAATGTATATTCTGCCTCTGAAATTAAATGATTATCGAGAGATATGGGTACATTTTCAGAGGTTCAGGTAATAGTAAAAATATCTACTGCAAAATAAGATTATCTCAATATGCCAATACAAATTTAATGTTTTTAAATGACTTCGCGTTAAGAGGTCACATAAGGTGAGCCCAAAGTTTGTCTTTCATAATGGGTACCTACTTAATTACTTTCTTACGTACTTTAAAGCCATTGTAAGCTAAAACTTCAGTATTATATAGTAATACAATAAAACCTTTAATGTATGAAATAATAGGGCTACATAATGGTAAGTATTATGTACCTTTATTATTGAATCATTGTTTTTGGTTAGCCTTTAGTGGTAGTTGTAATTCGTTAGGTCTCCTTAGGGTACGATAAGGTTCAAGCCAAAGGTTAAATAATTGAAATTGGTAGTAAAATTATTCATCAGCATTTGAAAAACTACCCAATTTTTTTGTTATATTGTACTAAGTAAGTTACAGTTTTAGAACTGTATAGATTTTTCTTAGTATTATCATCGACGATTTTGTTGTTAAAGATTATTCGATCGTTTGATAATAACTTGTTTTGACGTCATATTTTAAATACTTATTTAATTCTATATCTCATTTGTATTATGGTGTAAGTATCATGTCTTTATTTGTTTTCTGTTATGGTGTACAATAAAGGATATATCTATCTATCCATCTAAGGTCACCTAACCTTAGATCATAATACGAAATCTTTGTATATGTTACTGTAAAACCCCAAACCACGGTAAATCCTAAGATTTACCAACTCTTAATGGTAATAGTCCGAATAGTCTTGTGATTATCGTTCATTTCGAACTTTTACCACCATTGACTTGGTAAATATTAGGATTTATTTCTAGGCACGGTATATACCACGGTATCATACCTCTGCTGTAATGCACATCTTCACTCATTATCGCACATACACCCACTCTTACTCACCTATCTGTTATTTTTGTACCTTATGTGTTTTATTTTTAAAGTCAAAATTATTAGTTTCTTCTATAATATTTTCTGTTTATAAGTGTATTAGTTTTAGTGCGCAAGCAGAACAGTGTCAGATAAAGACTAAATGAGTTGTATGGGTCACCAAAGTACAGGCTGTGCCTAGTTTGGGACCCGCTGTGCAAACCTGTGGCATGTAAATTATATTCTGTCAACTAAATATACAACGTGTAATTTAAAGGCAAAAAAGGATATGGCAAGGGTTTTCTAATCCTATGTGTACATGTGTGGAACTTATTAGAAATTTCAATACATAATACAGAATAAATTTTATCCCCGGTTTTGGTACAATTTGATTGAATATACATACCTTCATGGTTTATTTATGTGTGATAAACCACAACCATTTTCATACGACCGACAGGTTTCTTATACCTTGTGGGGTATAAGAAAGCTGTCGGAGTTGCGGGAATATTGTAACGAGATACGACGCGGCGGCGGTCGCGGAACGCAAGGGCAACTGATGGAACAGGGTGTGTTTTCAGTCAGTAGAAGTCAGGCACTCCCTTCCGCTCCACCTAGAGTGATACAGATCTTTCCATACAACGTGTAATTTAAAGGGTATATACATACCAAGTGCATGGCTTCTTTGGATGATAACAAACGATATAGCAAGGGTTTTGTGATCCTAAGTCTACCTGTGTAGAACTTATTACAAATACCAATGATACCAGAGACCGAATTTTTCAAATTAAGAAGAACGAAGAGAATTATCGTTTTATTGGCAAGTGACGTGGAAAGTGATGACCCTCATAGTGATGTGACACGTTTGTTATTATTGGTATTCAAGAAACATACGAAATCAACAATTTGGGGTCAATTCTGTCTGTCACTTATTTTGAGCTGAAACTTTGCATAGAGACTCCATACCAGATGCTATCTTCAGTTCTTTTGGATAGATATGGGGTTTCCGTTACACGTTGTATAAATAAAATAAAATAAATAAATATGTTGAGAAAACAAGTCATGACGTGCTCAGCGCATAATCTCGTACTCGTGGGCAGTCTACAATCCCCTGCTACCTGTACCACCTCCGAGCCTCGACTCTGCTTGCCTTAGTCGATCGTTTGACACATTTGAACACGCACGCTAATTTGATTTGGATCTATGTTTTTGTTGACTTGAAGTATTTAATTATTCATAATGAGTGTAAAACATAGATTTTATGAAATAATTGACGAACTTGTAGCAAACGAACGACAATAACTTTTATCTCGATATGGTCAAATACGAAAAGAATGGAGAAATTGAGTATAACGTTTGTTACGTAGACCTATTTAACATTCTCGAAGAAACACATGTTGCTGTTGGACACGGTGGCAGGACAAGAATGCTTAAATAATGTAACCGCAAGTATAAATACATAACAGTTGAGGCTATAATGAAATACTTGAAGCTATGCCAAGCTTGTAAAAAAAAAATAGAAGACATTGAAAAAGGGCATTGTCATCAAGCCTATACTTCATAGTGAAATGAACTCACGTTGTCAAATAGATCTAATAGATATTTTCACCTCTTTTGGAGCGCCGAACATTTTTGATTCAGATAATGGTCGAGACTTTTGTAACCAAGTAATTGAAAACTTACGCCCTATGTGGCCAGATGGACAAGAGTCGTTAATGGAAAACCAAGACATAGCCAGAGTCAAGAATTAGTAGAACGTGCCAATCAAGACATCGAAAATATGCTCAGTACGTGGATGGAAACCAATCAGTTGTCCATGTAGTCAGATGGCTTGAAATTCATCCAAGCGATGAAAAATAGAGCATATCACTAGGGAATTAAATGCTCCCCCTACGAAGCAATGTTAGGCAGTCCAATGAAAATGGGCATTGTAACGTCAGCAATTCCTAGAAATATGATTGGATTATTAAGATCTGAAGAAGATTTAGAGACTTTGTTGTATTCGCAAAAAAATACAGAACAAAATATTAACGCCGAAGCAATCATTGAACAGGACAAAAGAAACAAAGTTATTGAAAATGACTCAGACGAGGACTTAAGCATTTGAAATGTGAAAAACAAAATGCAAGGGAACGAAATAAATGTAACCGAAAACATGAAGAAAAAAGCAAATAACTAAGGATACGGGTGATATCGATGTACCCATTCAGAGACATACTGATTTAGAGATAGTATAACTCAAGCTGAAGTTCTAATAACGAAGAAGATGGAATCTGTTTAGATGATAAGAAAAGCAAAAAAAAAAAAATGATATGAAACAAACCAAGCTGAAACAATGGAAGCCATGTTGGCTGATAAATATCCAAATGTGAAAGTTGGACAAAATGTAAGACTGAAAGTGCCTGACGTTGACAGAACTAAAACAGACCCGAAAAGCATTATTACAATTGTGATAGATGTAAAGGACGAATTTTATCAACTGGGTACCAAAATTGGAGTACTTAAGCAACTTTACACACAGAACCAGTTTACCTCTTGCTCTGAAGATTTTATAAAGATAGAAGTTGTCAAAGACAAAGAAGTGAGTCTTCGATAAGTTGTCGGAAAATTGTCGTTGACTGGAGGACTAAGGTTCATAAAATGTAACTGTCTTAAAAAATGCTTATCGAAGAAATGCGCTTGCAAATCATCAGGATTACTTTGTAATCCTAAATGCCACTCCATGTCGCAATAAGTAATTTCTTTTTTGTTTTTTATAATTAAGTCTTTTTGTTCTGTTTGTCAGTAAAATACCAAATAATAAGAGAAAAAATATTGATACAGTTAGATTGGTACGTTTAGCGTTATTACGCTTACACTTACACTTGTTATTTACACTTACTCGAAATCGAAAAATGAAATCATAAAAATATTTTTTTTTTGAGCATTTTTATATTTTCACATAAATTTGTATGCTGTACACAGGGCTACGCTTGCGGTTTGGGCCGCTAGCGGTTCTCCCGCCGCGCATCGCCCGCTACTCTTCCCGCAGCTCTCGCTACCCCTCTCGACCCGTTTAATCGTCCGATAAGGGTGTGTTTCCCTGTGTCATTCCGGCAAATACGCGCGTTCGTGCAGTTTTGCGAATTCTTTTAATAATGCCGTTTACGTATTCTAATCGAGAGTACTTAGATATGGTAGTGTGCTACATTATGACTGCCGAAAGTTTTGCTGCGGCACGTAACCGTTACTGTGAACTGTACCTATGGTGATCAACAACGAGAGCCTATATACGAAAATAAAATCAAAACACATACTCGGGTTCAGTATACAAACAAATATGTTTACGGAGACATTGCTTATTATTTGGATTTTATACGAAGTCTGGTAAGATGTCTAATGCTTCTAAAAGCTGAGGTGTTGAACTACTCGCGTATAGTGTCTAAAAACTATTAGTCACTTGCTGATCATGAGAATTGCGAATGATATATCTGACGCAATCTAACCAGTTTACGATGTTTTAAAACTCATTTAATAATATTTTTCAGAAATGACTCCCGCATAGTTTATCCGCCACATCAATGATATCTATATTTTATTGCCCAAATAAATTGCTTAGGGTAAGCTAAAATCTCAAAGAGCAGTTACCAGCATTGATGGAGCTCGATAGGGCTACTGCCTGCCAGGGTTCCGAGAATATTTTAATGTGATATCGCGGCCCTGGAATGAGCAGGGTGGGTTTTTAGTCAGTAGAAGTCTGACACTCCCTTCCGCTGCACCCACAGCAGAAGGAGTAATTTGATGAGTTTTCCATCCAAATAAAAAAAGTAAGCTAAAATACGTAATCAAAGTTATATCAAATGCATAAAAACAAATAATATTCAGGTGTGCAAATATTATTTCTCAGCAGTTTCCGAAGACGAATGCCAATACTTTTGACGCAATTTAGTTATTTTAGGGTTTAGTCTGAATTTTGATATGAAAATGTAATGTTTGCCAGGAGTTGCCATGCAGCACTTGATTATTTGAGCATGATCGGATATGGAATTTGGTTACGAGTTATCTACAGGTTCAAAACAAACCAATAAGATTTTTATAATTAAGATTTGCATATGATCGACGACGAAAAAGTTAGCACCAAGGTGAGCTCGATAGGGCCGTTGGTTGAGAGAGAGTTAGAGTTGCGGGAATATTCTAACGAAGTACCGCGGCTCCAGATCACAAGGACAACTGAAGGAACAGGGTGGGTTTTTAGTCAGTAGAAGTCTGACATACCCTTCCGTTTCCCCCAGAGTGGGAGGAGTCATTTGATGATTTTCCCGCCGCAAAAATAGGCTCAAATGGGATTGGGCGGGTCACGTAAACCGCACGCATGACAATCGTTGGGCAAAGATATCCACGCAATGGCTGCCTGATCATGGACTACGCCGCCAAGGTCGGCTCAGAAAAAGATGGCGAGATGACCCTAGACGCAAACTGCATTGGTTGGTCCGAAGTGGCGCTCGAAAAGTGAATGGGAAGGATTTGGGGGAGGCCCTTGCCCAGCAGTGGGACATAAACAAGTAAACAAAAAAAAAACAAAGCCTAAATAAACAAGATTTGCGTTGAATGAACCAATGTCACCCAAAACATCGAAAATGTAATAATTACCTTTAAAGTAAAAACAATAAACGGCGGGGCGTAAATTCAGAACAAAACAATCAGCTCAAACAATAGCACAGCAAGAATATCCGCGAGTATAGCGCTTTGTATTTATCCTTTCAACGGAATTATAAACAATTATTTTAATACACATTATTACAGATGTCGGTCAAAGTCCAGCGCTTATTGTTTATTACCTTTCAGCAGACATATAATAAGAGTTGTTTATTCCATTGCGACACTATTAATTTTCAAGGAACTGATAATATTTTGACGGGACTTTGATGGCGTGAGAAAATGTCGCTGGAAAATTTGAAGAACAAACAAACAGGCGTCAGGAAAAGTTTTCGTCGAGTTATTCTTAGCTCGATACGAATTAAATTTAAGCTTTCTAATTATACTGTTTGGAGGTTTTCGGTCATTAGTTTATTACAGCACAGCTACTGCAGAAGTTCCCGCTGATTTCATGCGACGATACTTGTGAATTAATAAATACTATATTTTCCACGCGGCTCCGCCCACGTAACTCAGAAATCATTGCAAACAATCATTGAAGAAAGAAACACACACATGGGATAAAATTACTATATTGTGATTACTGATTACTTTTATCAATTTATTGCAGGCAACTTTGCTACAAACAATATCACTATCACTATGCATGAAGTGGCAGTAAACACATCTACAACAGATGTGTTCATTTTAGATATAAGTTGTACAGGTTCAAGAAATTCGAATATAGTAAAATTTAAATAATAAATTTGACTTATATTAAAATAATTATTTAAAGCAGTTTGATACCTGGCATCATATGTTTATCTAAATATGTGGTTATTTAAGGCACTATTTAAACATGTGCGTGTGCTAAATTCTATCCAAAACCATTACGTAGTTTTCCCGTAAAAAAGGAACAAACATCAATCCGTCTATAAACTTTCACATTAAAGTTTGAGTAGGAAGGAAATAATAAAAATACCATAATTTGTTATAATGTTTATTTACACTTTAGACTTTCTCATGAATTACGTAGGCTACTACCGGAGGACTCAAAAAAAACCGAATTTATTACAAACTAATTTATTTCAATAAAAATTACAATTAATAAGAAATGAAATTGACTCGATCGATGGTGGATACGAAGTGCGCGGGCTCGGTCACGTAAGCGGTGTCTTCGGGCCTCTTGTTCTGTGTCAGCAGTTTCCACTCGTAGCAACTGGATCGATGATGCGCATGCGGCGTGCCTCGTGACTCTGTGTCAGCGCTTTACTTAATAGTGATGCGCGTAACACCTCCCCCCTCAGATCGACGACTATTTCAGATTTTGAGATGAAATATCGTCGAGAGTTTAGATTGATCTTGGGATGCCGGCTGGTTCTGGCGGGTTTCAGATGTTTCAGGCTCGGCGTACGTGGCTTCATGTGGAGTTGTCATCTGCTTCTTTCTACGGATGTGGATTTGGTATAGTAGTATCGCTCCCAGTACAAGTAAGGCAAGTAGTGTACAATAAAATGGGATTGTTGTATGATAAATAGTTGCGGTTGGTTCAATATGGATTGGCTTCTGAGAGTCTATTCTATCTTGAATGTCGTGCAGCTTCTTTAAGTTAATAGCACTGATTTGAAAGGGTGGCATGGTTGATCCTTCGATGTCATCTGGCACGTTGCTTATCTTCAAAGGTTGTCCTCTAATGTGGTCGTTAATGTTCACGATGGTGAATTCTTCTGTTCGTAGCTTGCAGCTATGTGGAATAGTGGCTAGGAAGCTTCCCGTTAGAGTTATGGATTCTTCTTGTTCACAGGTTAGCTGGACTTGTGTTGGTTTCGGGAATACGAGAGCATAGCGGCGGTCATCTAACTTCTCCAAAGCAGGCTTCGTCAGACTAATAGTAATAGTGTTGCATGGTTTGCGCGGGTTTTGACTTCCAATAATATCGCAGATGCAGTCAGGATGGGTTCTCATTTGGTGATTGAATTTTTCTTCGCAAAGATACTCTGAAGCTACCTTCGGGCATTCTGCCTCTATGTACGCGTGAATGTTTCCAGTGATTGCTAGGAACGGATAGGACGGGATAATGACTTGCTTATTTTTATTTGGTACAATGACTAACTTATACAATAAGAATTTTAGTGGAGAGATTATGGGGAATTTAAATGCAAAAACTATTTGATTTCCACGATAGTAAGCTAATGGCTTAATAATTTCATAATATTCTCTGATTTCTAATTCTAATAGTTGGTCCTTATTATAAAGCGCGCTTAGTTTGCGTATCATATTGCTTAATATTTCTGTACCTATCATGGAATGATGAGTATGCAATTGACCGGAAAGTGCTATCGAGTTCTCTAACCTACTTAATTCGCTTAATAAACTATCTACATTATTGAAAATTATTTGTAGTATTTGCGAAAACTTTGCAAATTTTATGAGGTTGTATTGTTTATACTTATCGGCGTCAAGTAAAATATGCAAGCTATGATTTAATTGTACCTGATTTTCTACTAATTTTGTAATGATTTTTGTATGTTCGTTCATCAAACTTTTGCTTAGACTTATATGTTGATTTTGCTCAATAGTTATTTGCTGCTGATTATCATTGAGGGCTTTAAGGGCGTTATCGTATTTAACGGCATCTGTGTGGTCCAGGTTTCCTGTAATGCTCTTAATTACGGATCCAAGTCCGTCTACTAAACCTCTCTTGAATCGATTGGGCTTCAGACTTTGTAGTTGGGATGAGGCTTTATTCAATTTCGCGTTTAAACTATCTATCTGGAGCTCGTATAAAGTGCGGGTGTAGTTATCTAGTCTATCTGTGGCTTTAATAAGTTGAATTCGTATTTCGTTAATGTTGTTATCTATGTCTGTTAGCTCTATATTCTGCAGGAATGTATGATAATGAGTAATGAGTTTCATGGGCCCTAATTTGAAGGGTAATAGTCCAGGTCCATTCTCAAGTCGTTCTAGATTGATCTCCTGCGCCCATGTTAGGCTAAGTGACAGCATCAGGGGTATCCTGCAACAATTTCGCAGTTTTAGGAACGCGCTTTAGTCTAGATTTAGCTATAGGTCCCTTTTTCTTGGAAGTGTAAATGTGGATAGGTAAATTAGCTAGGACGGTATCCTGGTTGTATCTGGGTGCGAGTTTTGATCTACTAGCAGTGGGATTACTGATGAATATTTGCTGGTCGGGTTCATAATCGACCTCGTCCTCACGGATTTTATTACGATTTTCTATGAGCGCCGTTCGATTAGCGAGAGACGTCTCGTTGATTAGTTCGTATACTTTTTGCATGCGTTCTCTATGTGTTTCGGTATATTGTTGCAATAAGTGTCCGGTCAGATCTATATCAATTGGGTCTCGTGGGTCTGTGTGGCCTAATATGAGATCGTACGGTTTACATCGTGTGAAGGAATGGATTGAACTATTGTATGCTAAGATTGCATATGGCATCAGATGTACAACTGGCTCATCTTTGTGTTTTAGTTTCAAAATACGAAGATGTTCCAGTATAGTGGAGTGAAAGCGTTCAATATTACCGTTAGCGTTAGGTGAGTATGCATGTGTTTGGTGGTGAATTATTTTATGTACCTTGCAGAATTCGGAGAACATCTGGTTGGTGAATTCGGTCCCTTGATCTGTAATAATGGTTAGTGGTAAGCCATGATGTGTGCTGAAAGTTAGTAAAGCTTGTATGATACTAACTGCAGTCCCATCTCGAAGGAGGTAAGCTTGACCGTACTTTGAGAAGGCGTCTATGAATGTAACGTATTTCTCGTTCTGTGCTGAAAAGCTATCCATGTGTACTATTTCGAACGGTCTGGTGGCCGGGGGTGCAATATTAAACTTCTGCTTTATAGGGCTCCTATCGTACTTTGCTTGCCCACATATTGTGCAGTCATTTATGAATTTGGTTATGTTTTCTCGCATCTTAGGCCAATAATATTTAACAGATAAAGCCAGGAAGCACTCGTTAATGCCACGGTGGTTAGTTTTGCCTTCGTGGTAGTGACGAATAATTTCCTGCTGTCTCAGATATTCTTTTACGTTTTCAAGTTCTTTTTTTGCCAAAACCAATTTCATAGATGAGCTTTTAAAATGTTTTTGTAACAGAGGGTTTATGTTGTACATTGCAAGGGGTGGATTAATAAACAGTGCAGTTTTGATCTTAGGATTGACGTATTCCTTAATAGCGTTAATCAGATCTTCTTCTAGATTGGATTCAGATAGCTGGACGGATGTTCGAGTGTGAGTGTCAAATGGCTTGGATGCAGTAGCCCGTCTTTTAAAATCGCCTACAACGGTTAAGCACAACTGTCGGTGAAATTTGTTAAGTGGTTCGTCGGTGATAGGTATTTCAAGTATAGGGTTTTCCTCAGAGGTATGTGCTGTCAGAGTGTTGGAATTAGGTAGGGATGGTGGCCTATCAGTTGCATTCGCAATAATCGAACTAATCTCCTCATTATGGATCTCGACGCGAGAAAGGGCATCGGCATTGGTGTTGTATTTGCCTTTTTTATAGATAACGGTAAAATCATATTCGCTTAATTTTAATCGCCACCTAGTTAGCCGTGAATTTGGTTCTTTGAGGCACATGACCCACTGTAATGGTTTGTGATCCGTTACTATTTTGAACTTGCGTCCAAATAGGTAGGGTCGAAAGTATTTGGTTGCCCATACAATGGCGAGTAATTCCTTTTCTATTGTGCTGTAATTTACTTCACTTTCATTAAGTGTTTGTGAAGCGTAAGCTACGGGTTTGTCCGAGCCAATGGACCCTTGCGAGAGAATCGCACCTATTGCAAAATTGGAAGCATCTGTGGTTAGTATAAATTCCCTGTCAAAATCGGGGTATTTAAGGATAGGGTCGTTGGTCAGTAGAGTCTTACACTTCTCGAAACAGTTAATATAATCCGAATCTAAAATTACCTTTTTCCCTTTCTTTAAACATTGTGTCAGTGGTTTGGTAATCCGTGAAAAATCTGGAATGAATTTTCGGTAGTAACCGAGGAGTCCGAGAAACTGCTTGATTTCTTTAGGTGTTTTAGGTATGGGGTAATTTTGAATAGCTATGATCTTGTCTGGGTTAGGCTTTATCCCTTCGGTACTGATTACATGACCTAAGTACGCGGTTTCGAGTTTTAAGAACTCTGATTTATTTAACTGGATTTTGAAGTTAGACTCCCTTAGCCTTTGGAGCACCTTCTCTAAGTTGTTCATGTGTTCCTGGAGTGAGGTACTGAATATAATGATATCGTCAAGGTAGACGAGACATATGACATTTTGGAGTCCCTTGAGGACATTGTCCATCACTCGTTGGAATGTGGAAGGGGAATTCTTAAGTCCCATGGGCATTCTCAAAAATTCGAAGTGCCCATATTCAACATTAAAAGCGGTTTTAGGAATGTCACAGGGATTCATTTCAACCTGGTGGAAGCCTGATGCTAGGTCGAGGGTACTGAAGTATTGACACTTGCCTAGTTTGTCCAGGACGTCTGTAATATTCGGGATAGGGTATTTGTCATCAATCGTTTTTTCATTCAGCTTCCGAAAGTCAATGACTATACGCCATTTCTGTTTTCCTGAAGCGTCACCTTTCTTTGGGACGACCCAAATTGGTGAGCTCCATGCAGATTCAGACGGCCTAATGATTCCCTGATCTAACATCTTCGCTATTTGATCACTAACTTCCTGACGGTGTATAAACGGATATCTGTAACTTTTAGTATAAATTGGAATTTCGTCTGTAGTTTTAATACTGTGCTTAACTTTGTTGGTGAAGGTCAATGCCTCGCCTTCAATATAAAACACGTCGGCGTACTTTGAACAAAGTGCCAATAAGTTTGCCCTTTCCTCCTCATTCAGGTGATCGGTGCGTATCCGAGATGTAACATCTTTAGCGCGAGGTGACAATGGTTCAGCGCATTCGAAGTTTAATATAGTTGCCTGAGTGGCATGGTCCAGTGAAAATATTATATCGTTACAAGTTGGGTTAGTGACTTCAACCATACCGCGATTATTAGAAACGGTGGTTAAGTTAATATAATGCAATCGCAAACTATCTGTTCTTCTACAAAAACATCACTATCTGGGGCATTAATAGGTAAACGTATTAATTTAGAACTTTCCGCTGGTATGATTTCTTCATAGAGATTTAAATTACGCGAATTATAAATTTGGATGGGATTAATTGCAAACTTAGTTATAAATGTAAGATCTTTCAAATCTAATTTAGCCTCTTAAAGATCTGTCCAGACGCCTAGTTGACACTTCGCGTGACCCAAGGGCTGGCTTTTACCTTGGACAGAGGTTAAGCATTGCCATACAACGTGGCAATGCCGCCAGTCTTTTGGGCACATTACCAGTGGACAGCGATGCGCACGAATTTCTGGATGCTATATTTTAGTTTATTTTTAGGTGTGTATATGTAGTTAAGGGTTTTTATTTAATTAAAGTATATGTTTACTAACTAATAAATAAGATATTTACTATATTAGTTCATTTAGCCTCCTATTTTGTAAGTAAATCCATTCCTATCAGACCATCAAAACGATCGTGGAATCTGTATACGAATAGTTTAATTGGTTCTGTGTCACCAAATTCGGGAAAGCACGGTAGATTAATAGAATAGTCGCTTCTGCTTGTGGCATGAACGTTAGTAACCTCGAATGGATCATAGTTAAGAAGTGTATGCGGGAAATAATTCTGAACTGCTTCTGGACTAATGAACGATTGATTTGCACCGGTATCTATTAGAAAGTTAAGTGGAGGGTCACTGATACGAATAAACGGTAGTTGCCTTTGAGTTTGCAGGTTTAATTCTATCCTGAGCTGTTTGACTTCGGAGCCTTCTGAAAATCCTGACTGGTTGAGGGCTGCTGTTGGTCAGCAGTACCCGGCTTGTCTTTATTGTTAGTCTCGTCGGTCTGTTGCGGTGTGACGTGGTCATATGTACATTCATTGAAAAAAAAGTAATCTTGGTTATAGGGGTCAAAATAGAAGTAGTCAGAAAGGTCGGGGTAATAATACGCCTCCCCATAGTCTGAGCACTCGTTCACATTAATATCACGGGTTTTAAGATAGTTGGAAGGTGGTGGATTTCCTTGCAGTGCCCAATTCCAGCTATTGGTAGCTGGCAGGGGCCTAGGTACAAAGTGGCTCACGCCGCTCATCGGCTTGGGGCCATTATTTGTTGGAATGGGGTTTCTTGGGGGCGCTCTAAATCTGGAGCCACCCTGGTTATTATTAGGCGGTGGTGAACTGAATACTTGTTGCGTACGGGTCGGGCCACGCGGTTGCATGTTATATGGATTAAACGGCATTCCAAATTGGTGCTGAGATGGCCAAGGCCGTGATATGAGTTGCGGTCCTTGCGGTCTGAACGGACCGGGCATGTTAAAAAGATTAGGCTTAAACGGAACAAGCATGTTATTTGGATGGACGGGCATTTTATGATTAGATTCGTTCTGTTGGTTAGATGGCATGCGAGCTGAAGGTTTTTTATTCGACAAGTTATCATTTCGGGTTTGCAGATATATAGTGTTCGTCTCCTCATGTACGTACTCTAGAGCCTTCTCAATAGTTTCCGGTCTCATACACCTAATACGTGCGCCTAAAGGATCTTTCAAACCGCGGAGGTAGGCCTGCAAAGTTAGTTTGCGATATAAATCGCGTTTAGCCGCAATGGTTGAATCTAAGGTATCGTGCAATGAAACATATGTCATGACGGTGCTGAAAAGACTCTGACAACGCTCGTAAAATTCCTGCGGTGTGCTGGCACCCTGTGTAAGTAAAGCCAAATCGTTGTAGAGAGCGGTCTCATCTCGCTGGTCTGCAAAGTTATTAATAAGAGCACTACGTATGCCTGCCCAATCATTAGGTATACCGTTAGCATTAATCAGACGGGCGGCGGGTCCCGTAATTTTGTTTAATATGCCATTTAAAAGCGCTAATTTATATAACGGTTGTCCCTCTTGGATGAACTCAAGTGCTAACTGGTCACACAATTTGATAAACCGGGTAAGTACGTTCGGGTTCCCATCAAAATCGGGAACTAATCGGAGAGCTTTAAATATACCGTCTAAGTCTGCCATCTCGTGTTCAATTTCAGGATTAAGATTACGTCTAGAATCTACACTTATATTCCTACTACTAACTAACCTAGGTGTACTTGATCTACGTGGATAAAAAATGTTGGATAAGGTATATAAAATTTACACATAAAAGGAAGCAAGCAACCACTAAGAAAATTCAGCGGACTTACATGAACATTCTGGTCTCCGTTGAGCTGTATCGATATCTGGATCTCCGGCGTAGTCTCGTTGTTCAGGATCTCCCGGTGCGACGTTGAAAGTCTATCGTAGCGAACGCGGTGCGATATACCGGTAATCGCAAGAACGACCCGGGAATCCTACCGACTGCGCCAATTACGTAGGCTACTGCCGGAGGACTCAAAAAAAACCGAATTTATTACAAACTAATTTATTTCAATAAAAATTACAATTAATAAGAAATGAAATTGACTCGATCGATGGTGGATACGAAGTGCGCGGGCTCGGTCACGTAAGCGGTGTCTTCGGGCCTCTTGTTCTGTGTCAGCAGTTTCCACTCGTAGCAACTGGATCGATGATGCGCATGCGGCGTGCCTCGTGACTCTGTGTCAGCGCTTTACTTAATAGTGATGCGCGTAACACATGTGACAATTTTTAACAACACTTGATTCATTTTATCATCTTGTTTTTGTTTATCTTGTATTCTATTCTGTATTTGTTTTAGCAGAATTCTAATTCTGCAAAGTACCTACTCAGAGAAACTGAAATAAAAAACCTAAAAAGTTACATTACTTAATAAATCGTTAACGCTGTCATGCTGGGACACTGGCTTCCTCTCTATGAGAAAAAATATTGCATGAGTGGATATCACATGTCTTCGAATTTGCGACACAACGACATGCCAGTTTTTGGGCGGAGCACCGCTGTGTCCTCGTGGAGGCGATCGACCTCACGCGCTCGGCCTTGGTTCAGACCATGGTGCAAAGTGAGAGGGAATGGGATGCAGTCGTCTTCTTCTAGGAAGCAGTCATGCTAGCGAAGGAGGAGGCCGAAGGCACGAGAGAGAGTAGAGTAGAGATGGCGGTAGACGCCCTGGGTGTCGGGGATCTCGGGCCGATCTCCGGCCACCGTAGGCACGGGCTTACGGACGGTGGGCAGGGGTAGCTCACAGTCCGGTAAGGAACAGGCCCGAGTCGGCGGCGCGTCTTGTTCCACGCGCGCCTCAAGGAGCTGTCAGTATTAGTGACGTGGTGTCATAAGGCGTTTGCCCGCCGAGGTTGCGGAAATGTACTTACAAGATACCACGGCTCTGGAACTTACGGGCAGCTGAAGGAACAGGGTGGGTTTTTAGTCAGTAGAAGTCTGACACTCCCTTCCACTTAACCCAGAGCGGATGAAGTTATTCGATGATTTTCCCACCCGAAAAAAAATATAAAAGACATGCCAGTTTTGCTTTACCATTTTGAAAGCAGTAATGATGGTGAATATATATAAAGGGAGAAGTGTACAAAACCATATAACGGGTAAAACATAAATGCATTAATGAAATACAAAAGAATAAAACCTTTATTTCGGCCAATAATTTAAATTTACAGCTAAACGATGGTAGCTAATCTGGTGTATTCCCGTTATCCCCGTAGTCCGTGTCCCCGTTAAAGGGGACAAAGGGAATTTAATAAAATAATTAAAATTACTTCCCGGTGTCCCTGTACGCTGTCCCCGTTAATTTCTTGTAATATATGCTTTTCAAATTATGCCCGTTGTCCCCGTTGAGTTAAAATTAGAAGTGAGAGTGCCTTAAGAGAGATAATATTGTACCTATACAAATGAAATGGAACTAAGGACTACATATAAAATTAAAAAAAAAAAACACATAATATCTAAGCAATAGCTACACATGTGATTGCGACACAAGTATTTATAATTTACGAATATATTAAAAATAATAATGAAATAAATGATAATATATAGATGTTGATTATTACCAATTCTGTAATCTAAATAAATGTGATATTATTAATTTTAAATTTTATTTAAAAAGTTCTGTTTGTAGTCAATTTTATTTTAATTGTTTTTTTTTTTCATCATGTTTAAATTTTAAGTTCAATCCTATTTTTGTCTTTATTATCTAAATTGTTTTTATGCTATGTTAATTCTGTGACGTTATAGTTAAATAGGTATATTAATGGGGTATGTTTTTGTAAGTATAACATTTAAATACTTTGTGTTTCATTCCACCCTTTCATTTAAAACTAAATCAAAATAAATAAGGTATTTAGTAAATAAATAAAAATTTAAAGGGGACAACGATACGTGAAATCTTAACTGTCCGTTGTCCCCGTTGATAACGGAGACAACGGACAGTTAAGATTTCGGGAAGTAATTTTAATTATTTTATTAAGTTCCCTTTGTCCCCTTTAACGGGGACACGGACTACGCGGACAACGGGAATACACCGCTAATCTAACGAATGAGATCAATTTGCCAAAAAAATTGGCCAAGTGCGAGTCAGACTTGCCCATGAAAGGTTCCGTAGTAACTATAATAATATAATATAATATGTATATTTATTTGGCGAATAAAAAAAAAACCTTAAAAATTTCTTAAAACTAGTTTATTTACATTTTTACAACTACGCTAAATAACTTTGTTTTTCATAGTGTTTGTATGAATTACAAAGTTATATTTGCGGTTTTAGAAAATATGCTGTATCTCAAAAACTGCTGACCCGATTTCGTTCAAACTAATTTTGGTTGAAAGTTTATATTAAGATCTACATACATATCTTTTTTTTAGATGTTTCACTCCATTATTATACAAGTTAGAGGGGGAGGGACACAATTTACCACTTTGGAAGCTTATATCTTTTAAACGATTGACTTTATGAAAAAGCGGTTTGAGAAACCTTTATATAATTTTGAAGAAGACCTGTCTATAGATACCACACACGCACAGGTTTCATGAAAAAAAATATTTTCAGTTCTAGTTCCATGTATGGGGCCCCTCTTTATTTTAAATATTTTTTTTTTATTAAAATCGGAAAGCGGTTCACAGAATACATCTACCTACTAAGTTTCACATGTATAGTCTTAATAGTTTCGGAATAAAATGGCTGTGACATACGGACGGACGGACAGACAGACACACAGACAGACAGACGGACAGACATATCGAAACTATAAGGGTTCCGTTTTTTGCCATTCGGCTACGGAACCCTAATAAAAAAATGGATGGGCGCACGTCGTGCTGCTCGTTGTGAATTTAAATAAATAAAAAAGTTTACCATTGACATGGATTTATTAAATTGCCTTGTTCAAAATAAGCCTGTGTTGTGGGACAAGACTTTAGAAAATTACACAAGCAAATTTTACGCCATGGAAAGAAATCTGTGTAATGTTAAATGAAAAATTTGAGACATTATCTGATAAAGAAAAAAACGAATTCGGTATGTGATCAATGTTTTATTTTTAAATTAGACAAACTCAATATTTATTACATGTTTTTTAAACACATTGATTGTCTGCTAAGTCCAGTGATACGTTTAATGGTCGATGCAAAATTCGCCATTTATTCGCCTATATACAAAATGTACATTCAACATATCTTCTCGCTCTTGTCAGACGGTAGTTGAATATCTTTTTTACGTCATTAAGTTGACCACCAAACGGCCGAAGTACATGTTCATGCAGTGCGAATGCTTCATCAACTACAAAAATTTAAGGTAGTTCAAAGTCCGCTCCTAATTTATTTGTCGATGGTGGTATGTTTTTCTAAAATTGTGTTTCTTTAAATACGGCTGAATCGCACTCTTTTCCGTATGCACCAACATCAGTGTAAATAAAATTATAATTTGCGTCTACCACAGCCATCAATACAATAGAAAAGAAGTGTTTATAGTTAAGGAACATAGATCCACTTTCTTTAGGCTTTATGACTCGTATATGTTTGCCGTCTATTGCTCCTAAGCAAAGAGGAAAGTTTGCTGCACCCTCAAAATTATTAGCTATCATTATCCACTCTTCCGTGGATGGAATTTTCATATTCTATAAGTCTCTCTTAATTTGGACCATATCGTTGTACACACTTCTCGTAATATGTAGCTTATAGTTTTTATTCCAATTCTGAATGTGTATTGAAGATCCATGAATAAATTTCCTGATGCTAAATACTGTAACAATAATTTTTCAGGTAATCTTGTTATCAAAAAATGGAGTGGAACTTTTCAGCGGGTGTCATAGATAGTCGCATATTAGTGTCAGCATGTATTAATTTATCATATACTAGTTTTAATAACACAGGCCAACAAAATTAAACCAAACTTCTTAACCAGAAACTAGACTATATATTTTCGAAGGTTTTCGATGCGTTGAATCCGAATCTGGCCTCAGAATTGCTCTATCACGTCAGGTTTCTGAGATATCCTAATCTAAAGTGCAAACGGTACCGTTTTTGCCCGATTTTGAGGTTATGTAGACTCACGAATTATTTTTTGTGCAAAATAAAGGTTACCATATTAAAGAACAAGTCTTCCTCTTTCAAATGCCGTTGAGTTTGCTCAAATATTATTTTTATTTCGTTGAGATATCGAATTTGGAAGTATTCATGTTTGTGAATTTTCATATACATCAAAAACCTTCGGAAATATATAGTCTGGTTTCTGGTTAAAAATTTTGTCGGCCTGTGTAATTTGCTAAAACTTTCATGAGTCATTTGAAAGAAGTTAAAGAACTTTTTTCCGTCTTTCCTTAAATCATCCATGAGAGTATGGAATACTCCATAAGGCTCTCTTTCTAATAAAATAGGATGAACCCATAGCCTCTTCCTTTTTTTTGCAGCTGTTGTTTTTTGTATAAATATTAGGCTAGAATAAGCTTTGTCGTTACACTCGACATAACATACATGCACTTCTTCGCCCTTCAAGTACAGAACTGATATCGACAACAACCGACGCGCTCACGTTATATTTCGCGGATCGTGTACAAAGGTAACCGTTTCGCGTCGGCCCGTTACCAGTTGACAAAAACGGTCGTTAACAAGTGCACTTAGTTGACTTCATCGCCTGCGTTCCGGCAGAATTTTACAGTAAAGAGATAAACAAACTACCATCAAATGGCAAAATTTAATAGTTTGGGCCACCAAATTCTCTATACAATTTTGATTAGTCGAAATAAAAAAAAAACAAAATTTTCACACAAATCTCCAATTTCATAGGAAAAGTATAATTAAAGTTTATTTGTAACATTTACGTATTTGAATTAATGGACTACAGTCCTAAACCTTAAGCTAGGTTCGAACCAATGCCCTCCCACCACTACATTGAAAAAAGTAAATGAAAAAATCGGAACACATTCGTCCGTAAACATAGCTGTCGTATGTAGACAGAAAATCCTTTCAATTCTAAATTATAGCATTATAGCATTACAATTTATAGCACCACATTGTATAAATCAACTGCTTTACATAACGGTACAAAATCAGCAAACGTAATAAAATTTTCCTTGTATTTCTTATTGCCTCTGGGGTCAAGTTGGATGTTATTATGCAAGGACAAACAAACAAACTAGCAACTGACCACTACACCAACCCTCTGGAGAACGAGTCTGGTTAGTACATTAGTGTTATTGACTCCTGAACATAATTTCCATTCATTATCTTGTTATTAATGAGAATTATATTTTCCATTTAGAAGCCGGAGATAACTTTTTTCCAAATTAGTTGTCATTAACCCCTAGTTTCTAAGTCTGACCAAGTTCTTTCTCTCTCTGATCCATCCTTCATGAATGTCTGGAGGTCGTGATCATGGTGGGATGTAAGTCTGGAACGGAAGAACTGTCTCCATTGAGGCCCTTCAGTTGCAATTTCAGCGACAGTGTGAAGCTTTAATACCTTTTTTTTCGGTGACAATAACCATCTAATGACTCCTCTCGCTCTAGGTTGAGCGGGAGGGAGAGTCAGACTTCTGCTGACTAAAAACACACCCAGTTTCTTCAACGTTCCTGGGCCGCGATAACGCGTAACTACATTCCCGTAACCCAGAGTTTTGGTGTGCTGGATTATTAAGTTAGCCAAACCATCTAGATGGTGAGTGGCCTGTGGGTTAAACCCTCTGTGTTTCCGACGATGATTAACTTTTCAAAGCTGTCTTCTGCACGGTTTATTACGTTTATAAAGTAGCTGTGCATTAAAAAAAAAGAAGCTTGGAACATGCTGTCTGTGCAGGATTGTCATTTGTGCGTTTGTGGGTCCAAGTGTTTTATTGGACATGTGTCCACTCTGTACGTTGGGAAGGTCAAAGTTTTTACGATCCGCGTTTTGGTTCTGCAGGTAATGCCTCTTTTCAACAATAGATCATTTAGTTAGATCCCCTAACAACTCTGAAAGAAAAACATACTGTTTAACACGTTCGCTGACAGTACGTCGTTAGGCGGGAAATTAAAATAGTGCGTTATGACAGTACGTCGAGGGACGGGCGACTTATTTTTAAGAGTACGTTGTGGAAAATTCCACTGTCGTAATGTGGGGCCAGGGTAAGTGTTCACTGTCAGCGAACCTGTTAATCAAATTTATATAAGTCTGCTTTTGCCCATGGCTTTTAGTCCTTTTTATCTTAAAGACCACTTTCGGTTTCTCTGTGACACACATTTAAGTTCCTTGGGATTATCGGAAAATTTAGAGTTAAGTATCCGTATGTATCTCACTTCTTTTTTCGATAAATCTTTCACTATATAAACAGCCCGTTTGTGGAATGCATTACCCATAGATGTGAGGCGTGCTCAAATATTACCTACGTTTAAAAGAATGGTGAAGGAGCATTACAAATAAAAAATACAAAATAAATTACCTCTCACTATAGTTTTTCCCCTCCTTTCTCTATTACGAATTTGATATGTATTAGTATATATTATATTATGGTCTGTATTTTTATATTATTATATTTAATTAATATTATTTATGATGTAGTACACTGACAGCCCTAAATCTATCTCTTTTAAATTCTGTCCATCCAAATGTTGTCTGTAAGAGATTGCCCTGTGTGATAAGACCGCCCATTGTACACTAGTTTTATTATTTGTATCCTTAAGTATATTATAAGTTGTACAATAAAGTATATAATAGTAACGGTCGCCCAGTTGTCCACATTTGACAGTATAAATAGTAGTTATCAGCACTCCTTTAAACATGTATATACCATGTTAACTATGCCAAATTTCATACTCCTCCGTCTGCGTAATTTTTGTAAAAAAGGCTACAAAGTTTTTGCTTCACATATTTATATGTAAACTTACGAGTATACAGATTAATTTAATTTCAACTGGTAAGGCCAAGCCAAAAAGAGAATTAGGCTAAAGTACTTACTTAGAATCCAATCTATAAATTATATAGAATCAATAGATTGCGTCCCATACATAGTGCGTTGTAAGTTCAATCAGAAGAATATAGCGAGATGAATGGGACTCCTGGCTAAAGGATTATTTATTTGCTTAAACTTTATGTACACAGGTATGGTAGGTAAGGCGGACCTAATGCTCTATCTCACACTGCTGTGCACAGCAGGGCTAAAGAGAGATCCTATTATTCTCCTCAGTGACACGCAGTTTCAGGCGTTGCACTAAGGAGGTTCCGAAGTGGTCTTTTAGAGATAATAGAACCCTTTCTATGATGTGATGGTGATCACCGGGTTTAGTGAGGTAGGAATCCCTCATTTCCGCTAAAGTCTAAGTGCCATTTAAATTACGTTTTCGTTAGTCAACCAAGGGTCCAATTTAAACATTGCCTACATATTCCTCAATCAGGAAAACAAGAATCTGATAGGTATGTCGTACAATAAATAATAATATTTGAGATGCCATTAACCTGTAGTTTCTTTTTTCTGACAGGAAATGGTAAATTTTAATAAATTAAATACGATTTCTTTAAATACTCAGCCACAATAAAAAATAATGTGCTGGCTGGTATGTAAATGTAGGGCAAGTACTTACAATATCCGGTAGGTATTTAACAAAAGCTTATTCAGAATATTATTTGATCGTTACACTTTACAGATATAGAATTTTCTCGTGACTTCACTTCCGTGCTTTACGCGACAGGAATCTGGGATAAGTTTATGGAAAAAATATCTTACAGCAATAAGATTAGAAATGTTATTATATTCTTCCAATTATGAGTTTTTTTTAAATCTTGTATTTGAATTGTAATAATTAAATGCATTGTTATGCTTTTTGTCCGATATTATTTCTAGTACCTTTAAAGAAATTTTGTATTCTGCGGAATATTAGTATTTAAAAAAATCACATTAAGAGGTTTGATGCAGTTGCTGTTTATTAAAGTTACATCATAGATTTTTTGCCATCAACTGCATCATACAGCACATCAAATTAGGCTACGAACTTATTGCTTTTTATTTTGATCGCTTATTTATATAACCGGTTGGCTGAAATAATAAAAGTAGGTATATGCGACAACAAGTACTTACGGTATACGGGTTCGTGTACAATCCATTTCCTCTAATCACGGCCTCTAATAGAGAGGAGGCTTGTGTCCCAGCAATGGGAATGTAATAGGCAGATTATATTTTTTTTTATAAATTAAATAAATTAATAACTTTGAGTATTTCGTTTTTATAAAGTATTTTAATATTTTTTATCTATACTATACTAATATTATAAAGAGGTAAAATTTGTAAGTTTGTATGTAGGGGGTAATCTCTGAAACTACAGAACCGATTTTGAAAATTCTTTCGCTTACATGTAGCTGCATTATCCCTGAGTGCTATAGGCTATAAATTATCTTTATATCGTGCATATTAGCCGAGCTATTATATATATATAATCTTTGTCAAGCAAGTCGGGGACGGGATCCCGTGGAATATTTTCGACTTCTACGCGGACGAAGTCGCGCGTAATAAAAGTGCAAAAAAAAATTGTTTTAATTGTATAGATAAATTTTATTAGCTTAGTTTCACACAGTTATTTTATTAGCTATTTTATTAAAATTTATTTGCAAAATAGAAACTCTTTTAGCGGATCAAGACCCCCCCCCGATTTTATAACCTAGGGGTCTTAGGTAAGTGTGCTCCATCTTCGTCCACATCATCACTTACCACCAGGTGAGATGGTAGTTAAACGCGAACCTATTATAAACAAAAAAGAATCGAAAAAAAGAGATTATCTTTTACATACAAAAAAACATTATGAAACAAACAACCTTACCTCTATTTAATATATACATATCTATTTTTAATTCGTTTCTGTATCTTGAATTACCATTTACTATTAAGTTCATCGACTTCCTCCAACATTTCATTACGCGTGTAATAATAAAACTTGGTGTTTGCTCATTTTGTTACAGAACTGTTGATTAGCTCTCTCGCTGGGGACCTCCTCATGAGACTACTTATGTAATTATTAAGATGGAACTGTCATAAGCATATCCGCAATAGAGGAAGCGCGAGGTCATTTACTTTTATCAATAAATATTTACGAGTATCGAGTATAATAAAGTAGATAGATACCCGTTCAGTCTTT
Source organism: Tholera decimalis (assembly GCA_943138885.2). Lineage (NCBI taxonomy): Eukaryota > Metazoa > Arthropoda > Insecta > Lepidoptera > Noctuidae > Tholera > Tholera decimalis. The sequence continues at coordinate 12,204,648 of OW964553.2, read as the reverse complement.
TCCGTTATAGTTTTGTAATATTAGAAACTTATTTTTGTTCTTGAAAATTAAGCTCGGACATTTTTTGTATCTGTTATACGCATATCTACGTCACTTAAAGAAGCTCTTTATTTATTTAAACTAGGTATATGCAAACACGAACCACCTAGCCTCCTTGTTGGCTAGACGACAATCACACCCGACACCTTTGACTGATCCCACACAACTTGAGGAAATTGTGACAAAAGTAACAAACAGCATAACGGAGGCATACCACGTGAGCTGCAAACCAAGAACACCTAACACCAGGAGTAAGGGAAACTCTTGGTGGAATGCTGAACTTGGTAGGCTCAGGAACACACTACGGAAACAATTCAACAGAGCAAAGAACACTAGACTCCTGGAAGACTGGGAGCAATACAAAGAAACCCAATACCAATTCAAAAAACAAGTCAGAATAGCCAAGAGAACTGCTTGGCAGAACTTCTGCGCATCCATAGAATCAAACAGTGAAGCCGCACGAGTAAAGAAAATCCTATCAACTGATCAGGACCGTACTCTCGGCGCACTCAAGAAATCTGACAACTCCTACACACAGACAGACCAAGAAACCAGTAAGGTCCTTCTGGAGACGCACTTCCCGGACTGCCGCATCTCCGAGGACATCACGTGGGAAAGCGAACCCAGACAGACCCCAAGTATAACAGACTGGTCTAGAGCCCGCGATATAATCACTGAGGACCGCATAGCATGGGCCATTAAAACGTTCCAGCCATACAAATCTGCAGGACTAGATGGCATTTTTCCAGCCCTTCTGCAATGGGGTGAGTATATTCTGACACCCTGGCTGGCGGAAATATACCAAGCCTGCATAGCACTCAGATACGTTCCACTAGCATGGCGTGAGGTGAAGGTCATCTTCATACCTAAACCAGGCAAAACTGACTACACACAGCCCAAAGCATACAGGCCGATAAGTCTCACATCCTTCTTACTGAAAACCCTAGAGAGGCTTTGCGACAGACACATTCGGGACGGACCTCTCTGGAAGAATCCACTCCACGGACAACAGCACGCCTACTCAACGGGGAAGTCAACGGAATCTGCCCTACACAGCGTAATATCAAAAATTGAATGCGCAATACACCACAAATGCTCTTCGATAGCTGTCTTCATAGATATCGAAGGTGCTTTTGACAAGACTACGTTCCAGAGTATGAATACAGCACTCAGCAGGCACGGTGTAGACCAAACCCTGAGTGGCTGGATCACCAACATGCTCAAGCAAAGAGCAGTACAAGTCACAATAAATAGCACAACGAGGGCCATTGTGGCGAAAGGCTGCCCCCAAGGGGGTGTCCTCTCGCCACTGCTATGGAACCTGGTCGCAGACAGCCTCATCAGGAGACTAAATAATAAAGGATACTTTACCGTTGGCTATGCTGATGACATAACCATAATAATAAATGGAAGCCATGAGAACACCATATGCAACCTCATGCGCCAGGCCCTAAGGATAGTAGAGGACTGGTGCCGAGAGCATCAACTCTCAGTGAACCCCACAAAAACCGAACTAATACTCTTTACCAAAAAGAGGAAGCTAGCGGAGCTGGAGCTGCCAAGTTTCTTTGGCACCACCTTAAGCCTCTCAGCTGACACCAAATATTTGGGCATCTTCTTGGATAAGCAACTGAATTGGGCAAAACACATTGAACACACCACCAAGAAAGCTAGCATCTGCATGTGGCAGTGCAAACGTATGCTGAACAGGAACTGGGGCATCAGCCCCAGAACAACCCACTGGCTATACACAACAGTTATAAGACCAATCATCACGTACGGCTCCCTTGTCTGGTGGCCCAGAACAGACTTAGGTACAGCACAAAAAGACCTCGAGAAGCTGCAACGACTCGCATGCGTGGCGATCACCAGCAGCATGAGAACTGCACCCACTGCCGCTCTACAGGCCATGCTGGGACTACCACCATTGCATCTCATAGTACGAGAAGAGGCTGCCCTGGCAGCCTTCAGACTCGCCATATCCGGAGCACTCTTGAGGGACTCCAGGATCAAGCACACACGCATCATGGAGGACTCTGTCAAACGACAACCTCTGATGACTGCACCCTATGATAAGATTACAAAGACACACCACTTCCAAAAAAATTACCAAATACAGCTCATGCCGGAGCCAGAGGACAACTCAGGACCCAAGGAGCTTAGAATCTACACTGACGGCTCAAAGACAGACACTGGAACTGGAGTTGGAGTCTTCTCCAACGATCTCAACATAAAGATATCCAGACCGCTAGGCAAGCTCAACACCGTATACCAGGCGGAATGTGTGGGTATTATCCAAGCGATCCATGCCTTGGAAGCCAGGAGAGTTACGGATAGCCACATCCGTATACTTTCCGACAGTGCCTCAGTACTACAATCCCTAGGGAAAAACTATATCACATCTAAACTCATACTAGAATGTCACAACGCGCTGCAACGCTCGGCGGTCGAGAACCGCAACACTGTGACACTACAATGGATAAAGGGGCACAGCGGATCACTCGGCAATGATGCGGCGGATGAACTGGCCAGGAGGGGGTCCAACACGACGGTTTTCGGACCAGAGCCCATCGTGCCGCTCCCCCCCACCCAGCTGCGCACATGGTTAAAAGAACACACACACGTTCAAGCCCAGAAATGTTGGTCCTCGGCACCAGGCTGCAGGCAGTCCAAGGAGGCGATGCCAAACCTAAACAAAAAACTAAGCAGGCGCCTCCTACACATGGACAGGAAAAGCCTGCGAATGGTGGCGGGGACCATCACCGGGCATTGCTCACTGAACAAACACTACCACACAATAGGTGTAACGGACAGTCCCTTATGCAGGGCCTGCATGGGGACGGAGGAAACGGTGGCACACGTGCTCCTAGAGTGCACGGAAATCACTGACATACGAAAGCAAACCCTCGGGTCTTTGAATTCCCTTACAGACATCCTGAACAGACCGAGAGACCTGATCTGCTTCTGGAAGGAGGTTGGCTGGATGGAGTGACGGCCGACACGGCTCACGCACAATGGTCTCGTGCAGAGACTAAGTGCGGAAACCAAACCGAGAAGAAGAATGCAAACACGAATAATACAATAGCGGACTTAATACTTTAGTCAGTCTATACCGGTCATGGTGTGACGATATTTTTTTTAAATTTTGTTTATTATTTTTTTGGGTTATAATTTCTTTTGGATGTATTATCATTTTCTTTAACTAATTACTAACGCTCTGTTTTGGAACCCGGTGACGTATACGTATACCTTACCTCGAGCATAGACTAAATAACTACCGAAAATAACCTCAAACCTCAAAAGAAGTACCCTACGCCTTTCATTGCCACTTGACCCATTAAGGCTACGAGTGCTACGGCGTAGCGGGCAGTCACTCGTAGAGAAATGTCATCGTAGACCGTAGCGTAGGCGGATTATTGTTGTAGCTGCGTAGCAAATAAATATGGGTTGAGTAAACAACCCTGTACTTAAAGTACACACGTGAAAAATTATAAGGGCATTTTCCCCTTTTACTGTAGTTGCTTACAGTACTTTCACCTCTCATGAACCAAAACAACTCGTTACAAATTGTTTTTGTAGCTAACGCGTGCTAATTCAGGAGTCAATATGATTTTATGGATAAAACTAAATAACAATATACGAGTTTATTCTGACTCAACATTATTATTAGAGTATTGAAGGATTCATAAGCAAAGAACATAAATTTTAATTCGTCTTCTTACTCTGATTCTCTGCTAAGTTTATTGACTTAATAATACTCGTTTAGTTTGAGGAGATAATTTGCTTGAGTTGGCAACTTAGCAATACATCTTGAAATGGTGTAATTTAATACTGTAAGCCTTAACATTGTTACTAGCCCGGTCTAGAACCTTTCACTTCAAAATACAACTTGATTCATATCTGTGTCGCTTAGAGAATTTCTAACATGCTCACATATTTCTCAATGAAAAACTTGATTACCTTGATAAGTACCTTTTTTCTGTGAAGTGGTACTTCAGTGAAAGAGGCTTCTGAAATATGTGCTGTTGAATTTGTACACAAAAACCTTTTCTTTCATAAGAAGTTCATCGTACGTTCACCTGGAAGGATGGCAGGGTGAAAATATCTTGCAAAGTTTTTCACATTTAAATTCTTTACATCCTTCTTTCATTTGGTAGGTATGTTTTTGAGCCAGCTGGGTTTGGAACCCTGGGACCATGGGGTCCGAGTGCTCACAAATTATTTAAAGATCTTTCTAGACGCCTAGTCGACTCTTCGCGTGACCTAAGGGCTGGCTTTTACCTTGGACAGAGGATAAGCATTGCCATACAAGGTGGCAATGGAGCCAGTCTTTTGGCACACGAACTTCTGGACTGGATATTTTAGATTATTTATTTATTTATTTATTTATTTAATTTGGATCTCCAACAAAGAATACACCTTACAAGCTAAAACAATAAATATACAGATTTTTATAACATTGTGCTTCTTCAGTTATAGGAGACCACATCATGCATTGAACATTTCAAATAAATTATTTAACAATTATAGTAATTATAGCTAACAGACAATTAAAATTAAATTATAGAATTACCTATGTTATTTAATTAATTAATTTACAATTATTTATTCATTCATCAATAATCAAAATGACAAATACATAATTTTATTAGACATTGATCTAAAATTACAAATACATAACCTAACTTTAGCAAAAATAAATACAAAGTTTCAGACGAAAGTAAAATGGGATTGATGATCTTCACAGACTTTTTAAGTGTGTACAGATTAATGACCTAAATTTTCCTACAGTATTACAAAAGATGTCTATGTCACCTGATTATTTTTAGATATGTATAATTAAGGGTTTTTATTTAAGTGTATATTTTCTGATTTTAGCTAAAATAAATGGGTGCGTCCCATATCATATGAAGTTATTTGGTATATTTTCATTTCAATAACGTTCACAAGATATAAGAAACTGGAGTTATACCAACTGTTGTTACCATTTCTTTAGATATAACATTTATATAGGTACTCTTAAACTTATTTCGTATAACGTTTTTGGATATAACGTTTATTTAATCGAAAATCATTAGGCTTATCATTTAAAGTATATAATATTGCGATTAATTTGATTGCTGTGGGAGCGAAACGAATCGCTGTAAAACCTACTCCACGTAGGATTGTCTGTCCTACTCCTAGAGTGTTATTTAAAATCGTATAAGCGTGGAGGGGCGAGGTGGCCCGCGAGCTGAGGAGCAGGTGGTTTTAACACTGTGGTTCTTTACAGAGGAATAAAAACTAGGCATTTTATCATAATATACTAAATAGGTTTTATGACTTTTGAGTGGTATATCAAACGATTTTATATTCAATGTATGTTATGCTTATAAAAATTAGTTGCTCTAAAATTATATCAATCGTTTATTATATTGACTGATCTTTATATCAAATAAAATTATAGATTTTGAAATATTAGAAATTTTGTAATTATATCATATATTACTTGCCCAAAGTAAATGATCCTTTACATCCTCAATGGATGTCATTATTCTCATGTTTCGATATATTTACAAAGGTTCTCATAATATTATCGTGATCATTCATAACACATATGATTGAATTATACCACGGATTTGTGTTGAATTTATCGGACGTATTTTTTTGCTGACGAGAAGGTTATGAACCGTTACAAATATGAAAGAAAAGGAAGCAATGCTGTCGAACCGCGAAAACATTCTTAATAAATATAAAACATTGGTTTGACATTTTCAATAATGGTTTATTTTCTAAGGTGTTGAACCTTAGGGGCATCTCGTTCACCTCTTCACATTCCACGTATTATTTGTAAGAGGCTGAAAATCTCGCGAAAGAAAAGTTAATTTTCCACAAGAGAGCGTCAGTTCCCGTTTAACAACAAACAGGATGCAGGCTCTCGGGTCAAAGGTCGCACCGCCGTGGGCCGACGAACCCGCGGCTCGATGAAAAGCCATTACTTCTAATACCTCCGTAATTTACCCGCAACTTTTCTATCATGATGAAGTAGCCTTTTAGTACAAAAGGCTACTTCATCATGATAGAAAAGTTACTTCGTCGACTACGTTTGTTTTTCTTGTACTTCAATCACAGGCGTGATCGAGGTTCGATAATCTTTTTGTCGGCAGGAAAATAATGAAATGACTTCTCCCGCCCTCGGTGGAGCGGAAGGGACTCACAGATGACAGTTTCTACTGATTAAAAATGCGTACCGGTTCCTTCAGTTGCTCTTGAGTTCCGTGGCCGCGGTATCTCGATAGAACATTTCCGCAACCCTGGTTTCCACCATGATGAAGTAGGTTCTTGTACTCAACTGCGTTTATTTTTGTTATAATTCAATACTAAATTTTTGACGTGACTGAGGTTCGATAACCTGGACACAAAGCGAATATTATCCACTGTCATAACACAAAGAGTATGGTAAGCCCAACAATGCGAGGATCCGATGATGTATTTTAATGCGATTCTGTTCTGACAGCTATTGTCGGCCGCTCCAGTCCACATTGTCAGGTTTAGCGACGCCCCGAACACATAAATAACCAAACATTAATCGCCTAACTTTATTCACTTAATTAAAAGATGAGAATAAAAATGTTGTAAAAGTTGCGTTAAATGTGTAATAAATTAATAAAAAATTCCTGATAAGGTTAATGACACGTGGTTTTTCAAAAACGTTCATGAAATGAAATTAAAAGTGAAATTCTGATCACATTATTGCCAAATAAGCAACCATCTAGAAAATAGTGAGGAAATGGATGATACATGGCACTTTCTCACTACAGCTTCTAGGTGTCGATAGAGTTTGGGAGATCTCATAGTCATATTAAAATTATAGAATTTACATTCTCCTGATGTAAGATCAATTCGCCGTGACTGGGAGTCGTTTCGTTGTCCATGTCCATCTCCTATTACTCACACACTATACTTAACGCTCACTTGGATGCCAAACTTGATTGTGACGTGTTCGCGGACAAATGGAAGCAGGTCTTCTCGGCAAGAAGCCTGGAGTATTGTGGGATTAGCATACGCTACTGCCGTGTTTAAGTTAAAAGTTTCGTATTACTTACCTAATGGGTAAATGATAAATAATCTTTATTTTTCAAGTTGGTTATTAAATAACACTTTTACACGTAATTTTTGCCGTAAATTTAGACTAGATGAGGCCAGCCTCATCGCACACCAGTGTGCCGCATTAGAAACGAAGTAAGTTTATGTTTAGTTTCATCCAAAATTTGAGGCATTTATAATTTATGTTCGACAGAGTTGCCAGCTCCCGAACCGTTAGGTCATTAGCTCAGTCTAGAACGTTTTAATTACAACGAAGTAGATGTTTAAATAAATTAGTAGTTTAACTTCTGGGTCCGTAATGATCATCTCGCTTTAGGAGTCAACGTTCTAATTCTCCACTTAACACAGTTTCGGCAAAGCCACGGGGCATTGTATCTTCTAATACAGCTTAACGCAAAGTTACTGCCTTCATATGTGGAATTCAAGATGCTCCTGTATTTACATTATTGTCCTGATAACGCTGTTTACGGTATGTTTTTGTATAACTGGGTTGTGTTAAAACAAACATCCTATAAGATCCCGTCTTAATCATGGATTATAATTAATTTCCAATGAAATATTGCGCGACCTAAATTGGTATCAAAAACTTAACAACGCCTCAATGCATGTTAATAAATGTAGGTACTAAAAAGACATAGCGTGATAAAAAAAAATTAACAAAACAATGGAATGCCTTACAGATTTTTAAAACTACGCTGTTCATTTTTTATATGACTTTTTTGAAAGTTAGACGGTCTGTTCAGCGTTGCAGGAATGTTGGCACGGGCAGTTGAAGAAACAGGGTGGGATGTTGGTCAGTAGAAGTCCGACAGTCCCTTTGGCTCCACCCAGAGGAAAATGTTTTAGTGACTCGATCAGTTTTTTCAAGCATTACTATTACATGTATCTCCTGGCTAGAACTAGCAGCATATGTTTGCCACACAAATATCTCTTAAGCCCCTCACTAAAATTCAAATAACGTTCTTAATTTATACAGTCATTATAAAAAACTGACTTTTGTCGGGAGAAATCATCAATTAATTCCTTCGGAAATGAGTTACAGTCTTCTACTGACTAAAAACCCATCCTGTTACTTCAGAATCCCTTACGTTCTGCGACGGCGGTTTTGTTAGAATATTGCCACAACCCCGGCAGACAATGGAACTATCACCCCGTCATTGCTACTGACCGCTTAATAGGTGCGCGTAAAATACGACACGCCATCGACCCGGGAAAATAACCAGATTTTCACCACAAAAATTACATGACAAAAAATAAATGACCATATTACAGTATTTTTCTTCTCGCTTATCCGCATAAATCAAACGAAACATACAATTTAAATGAGCACGTGTAAGCAAGCCATGTATTAAATTCTATTACGGGACATAATCAGTGAACTCGACAATAAATTACCGGCAAATGGATGATTTGCGTACTGTTTGCGTAACTGAAAAGACCACGAGTCGGCATAGATTAATTGTGTGACCTTAAAAGTGTCATAAAATTGTTGTATAGTTCCAACTACCGATACTCGAAAAGAATGGAGTGAAGCGAAAAATGCATATACAAGGTGTAACAAATTAAGCGCAATAACCTCAGACACCTCAATTAGAATATTAAATTATAAGTCTAAAACAACATCTGGAACTAAATAAATTGAAACCAAACCTAGACATTTATTATAAAATCCTAAACGCAAAACGTATGTGCGTCATACAATATCCTTACGCAGACGCATACACTCATGCAATATTAGCGGCTGACACGCACACGAGCGCATTTGCTTGTATTAATTTGTCATGATATTGTGTTTCCATTTTAAGTTAGATGAAAAAAAATCCTTCAAAATTTAACACCTATTGTTTATGACTGAAATCGATTCATATGCCGATTCTGAACCAACTACTTTCAGGAACTGCGTTTATTCTGTTACACGTTACATATAAGTGAGAAATAACTTTGTTTTACATAATTTTAAAAAACTCTGTCTGCCTGTTATTTTTCATTTTCCACTTGTGAAAACCAATTAAGATTTTCCTTAATAATTAAATTCAAGAAAGTAGCCGAATGCGAGACGGACTAGCCAATGAAGGGTTCTGTAGTGTAGTGACAAGCATAGATTAGCGTAAAATAAATTTAATTTTCATAGTGTTTGTATAAATGACAAAGATATATTTGCGATTTCCGAAATTGTGCTATATCTCAAAAACTGCTGCTGTTCAAACCAATTTTCGTTGAATAAAGAGGGATGGAGCTATATAGCGTGCATAGCTTCATTCCTCTTTCTCGCTCGAACGACTATCGTTTTAACACGTCATGGTATGGCCCCTGACTTCGGCAAATGCTGCTAACCTTGACAAGCGCACTGTGTGACTGTGACTCGAAATACGTAACTGTATCTGAGTTCATTTTACATAATCTCTTTGGTAATTAACGTAGTTATTTATTGTATGCAAAAAACTTTTTACCAAAAAATTAAACCGACTCCCAAAAAACACTGCAAAGTAATAAATAACTTTAATTTCGGTAGTCGGTGTTAGTTTTGTATTTTCGTTTTTGGCACCGACTTCCGAAATTAAAGTTTTTTTTCACTTTGCAGTGTTTTTTGGGAGTCGGTTTAATTTTTTGGTAAAAAGTTTTTATTTCACTCTTTTTAGTTGGTCTATTTTTAATTTACCTAGTTACAAGAGCCTAATTATCAACTACTTATAACCTTTTACAAAATATTGCTTTTCCCAATGCTGGGCCGTTAATTGTTGAGGAGTTCTCCTGGTACTTCACCATCAGCTCTACATCACCATATGCATTGTGACGAGCATAAAGTGCGTAACATCCATATTCAAGTAATCGAATCGCAATCCACTCAATACTTATTATTGAGTAGTTTCGGCGGCCATCTGTGGTCTTCATCATCAGTTCCACTTCCTCAAATGATACTTTTTGAGAGCAACTGCACAAGTTACTATAATAAATACCCAAAATGACATATGTGTGCCTATAATATTTGAAGAGTTCCCTCGATTTCTCCAGGATCCCATCATCAGATCCTGACGTTTATGAAAATGGGACCAATATCGAAGTATACCCTTTCAATCAAAAAAAGAATTTTCCAAATCGGTTCAGCCGTCTTCGAGTAATCGATGATCATACATTAAAAAAAAAAATATATATACGCGTCGAATTGATAACCTCCTCTTTTTGTCGTCGGTTGAAAACAAATTAACAGCATCATGAATGTTTGGTAAAATTTCGCCTTCTCCAGTAATATTATGTCTACTTTAAATGTATGAAAAATGGACTTGTAAAAGTGGTAGTTAAAATCAGTTAGCGTCTGACTGCGACTACACTAGAAATATTTGTTCAACAAAAAAAAAATCTCCTCTGTGAAAATAGACAGACAGAGATAGGTGCTTTTGCATATATATGCAAAAAATATAATAATTAAATAGCAGGTTTATTAAATTTTCTTTATCATCTTAGTCCTGCGCTGTCACTGGCATTATCTTATCTTTGTTTGTGAGGTTTGTATAGATGTATGGATGTTTGTTACTCTATCACGCAAAAACTACTGAACGGATCTGAATGAAATTTGGTAAGTAGATAGTTGACATCCTGGAATAACATATAGGCTACTTTTTATCCCGGAAAAGCAAAAGCAGCCGTAGGTAGTAGCTAGTAACTCTCTTTCTCACGCCGCCGCCGCGGAAGATGCCCCGGGCGTCGGGATCACGAGCCGATCTCCAGCCACCGTAGGCACGGACTTGCGGACGGCGAGCAGGGGTAGCTCACCGTCCGGTAAGGAACAGGCCCGGGTCGGCGGCGCATTGTGTTCCACGCGCGCCTCAAAGAGCTGTCAGCACCAGTGACGGGGCCCCATAAGGCCATTGCCTGCCGGGGTTGCGGGAATGTTCTAACGAGATACCGCGGCCCCGGAACTTAAGGGCAGCTGAAGGAACAGGGTGGGTTTTTATTAAGTAGAAGTCTGACACTTTGTTCCGCTCCACCCACAGCGGGAGAAGTCATTCGATGATTTTCCCACCCAGAAAAAAAAATGACGGGTTGCACTCCGGGAGTGCCGGCAGAAGTGAAAACTTGAATATTAACGTTGTGCATTTTTTATATTTTGGAATGGTTAGGGAATAATTTTGCACGAATTGCTTTAATTATCAGTATAAAAGTACTATCATTTATGTGGTAGAATACAATATTTATTTATTGCGCTATCGTACACAAACATGACAATTTATATTACATTAAAAAGTTTATCTCTCGAAACAGCAGGCGCAGGCATACATTTTCACCGCGCCGTAGAAAATGAGGGGGATACTTCCTCTCCTACGCCGCGCCGGCTGTCTACTCTCCGTCAGTCTTCCGAATTTTCGATCAGGTCACGTGTCCTGACGCGAGTTTAACATTTTTTACCCATTACAAAAAAAGTGCACAACGCCGCTAAAGAAGTTTTCACTTCAAAAAGGTAGAAGCTTATAAAGTTATACAAGAGACACATTTTGTACTTGTGTTAAAAAAATCCTGGATCTACATATTATAGAATTTTTTTTTTTATGACTTTTATCCGATATCAACGACGTGACTATGATGTAAACCGCTTGTTTTAAAGAATTATTGCTAGCCAAGTCCGGGGGTTTCCGGTAAGTGTAAGGAAATACCAGCGTTTCAGAGTTTATAGTACTGTAGTAAGAGTTACTATTTATTTATTTATATTTATTAATCAATGATTGGAACGCTTTACACCAATGGAGAGCTGATTTAGTCAGAATCCAACATTCTGCGCTTTGTGGGGTGCTCGAATCGAATAGATGATGGATCACGCTCGCTCACTTCCGCTAAATCAGGCCACCATTTCTGTTGGGTTTCATATATATAAATCCATTTCACACACATACGCGTAGTGAAAATATTGTTGTGACTTGATAGGTTTTCCAGATTATCACACAACAAAGGAACCATTTTTACACAAATAACTAGTTCTCATTTAAAAATTAATACGTAAATTCATTTTTAATAGTCTCGTCTGCATAGTACGATTATAGAGTTCTATCAAATCGGATTCACCAGTGTGATATTAATACTTTTACCATTATTTCTTAACTGTATAATTATGATCATCACCTTTATATAACATGGCCCACCGCTATTTATCGCCGCTTTCGCGGACATGTGCCACCGGAACTCTCAAACACCTAGTGCAACCAAGTGATACTAACATACCTAATTTTATGTTTATCTTAGGTTAAGTTATTTAGGTATCTATGGGTCTTTGTAACTTGAAAAATATTTTTTTAAGCTAATATGGCCAAATATAAGTAAGAGTAATACTAAGACTAAGAGTATAATTAAAACGCGATATTTACCATAATATGTATTTATTGTTTCGAGTTACCGATATTTGGCGCTGTTGCAAGCGCCACGATTACGGATGAAACTTTAATTAAGATCTACAGCATATATTTCTTTTGATTTTTCACTCTATTATTACAAAAGTTAAAAGACACATTTTACCACTTTGGAAGTGTCTATCTTCTAAACGAAACCTCAGATGTATGTATGGAGGACCCCCCTTAATTTTATATTTTTATTTTATTTTTTATATTAAAATCGGAAAGCGGATTATAGAATACTACATACCAAGTTTCATATGTGTAGTCTCAATATTTTCGGAATTAAATGGCTGTGACATATGGACGGACAGACAGACAGACATGACGAATCTATAAGGGTTCCGTTTTCTGTCATTCGGCTAAGGAACCCTGACAATGTGCATGTGTAGTGACAGTCCTCCAAGTAAGTAGTAATAACAAATTTGCAGACAACTCTTGAATCTTGATTGCTTTCAAAACCAAAATATTCCTTTAATAGAGCCAGATAGAACAAAATAGAAGAACATTGATCCTCTCAATATACAACTTGATTATGGGATAGTGGCATCTCGCAGGTCAACCTCTGAGGTTGTCGGCTGCTTAACCGGGCTTGCCTGTGGTTGCCTTAATTAATTAATTAATTAAAGCCTCCAGCCAGGGCTTATTAGAAAACTTACAAACTAGGCGACTACAGGCTAAGGGCACCCCCTGTGGGGTACGGACCTCGGCTTAGGGCGTCGCAGTGGGAGGGCAGCTAGGCTGGATCATATCATTTTTATTATTAATAAGGGAATTTAAAGCTACTGGCTCAGCGTCGCGGGCTGGCTCTGGCAAGGGTCGGGGCGGACTATTACGGGGACGTCGCGGCGGGCCTCGGCGGCGAGGACGGAAGGACGGTCGGTTTTTGTTTTTGTGTGCCACTGTACTTGTTTCCCTACGGCTCTCTTGGAGCAGGGTGATTGCGTCATCGGGAGTGACAAGGGTGTGCCTTGGTCGGCGAATCTTAGAGATACGCGAGGGTTCGTATTGGGCGGCCGATACGATAAGGGGATTCCTATGTTGGATTGCAGTATCAAAGAAACGCTTGGAGACACGTTTCATGAACTGCTGGATGGTGGGCATCTTGAGGTCTACGTGAAGAAGCTCATTTCGAACATAAAAGGGGGCTCCCGTGACTCTACGGAGGAATCGGTTTTGAAGGGTCTGCATCTTGTGGAGGAGGTAGGGCTTTGCGTGTGCGAAAACAACGCAGGCGTAGGTCATGATGGGACGGATGACCGCGGTGAAAATACGCAGCTTGCACCTGAGTGATAACTTGCTGCGGGAGCTAAGAATGAAGTGGAGCCTACCTAGAGCGAAAGCGGCGCGCGAACGTGCCTGCTTTATGTGCTCAGCGAAGGAAAGGTGTTTATCGAGGACCACGCCTAAGTATTTGGCTTGCTTTTCCCAGGGGATCGGCTTGCCGTACATGGTAATCGGACGGGGGGAGGGTGGGTTTATCCGCGGCTTAGAAAAGAGGACTGCCTGGCTTTTGTCTGGATTGACTTCGATTCTCCATTTCCGGAACCACTTGGCCAGAGTGTTTGCGGAAGTTTGGAGAGTGCGAGCGATGGCATCGGGTTTAAGACCGGTATAATAGATAGCCGTATCGTCGGCAAATAGGGCTAGCTGAGTATTTTTATGCTTGGGGATATCGCTAGTGAATAGCGTGAAAACGAGGGGGGATAGTACGGAGCCTTGAGGAACTCCTGCGCGAATGGGATGGGGGGAGGAAAGCTCCCCCTCAATTCGGTAACGAAAAGTGCGATTCGATAAAAAGTCCCGTAGGATGAGCACGAGACGGTCAGGCACGCCGAGTTGGTATAGCTTATAGATTAAGCCATTGTGCCAGACTTTGTCGAACGCTTTCGCTATGTCGAAGAATAAGGCTCCCGTTATTGCGCCCCGTTGGAAGCCGGCGCTGACGTGTTCTATGATGCGGTGGACTTGTTGGATACATGAGTGTTCGGTTCTAAATCCAAACTGCTCATTGGGTATAAGACTCTTTGCTTCTGCAAAATCTTTGAGCCGCTTATATATAAGCCTTTCATAGATTTTACCAAGGACGTTGAGTAAGCTAATGGGACGGTAGCTAGACGGGTCAGACTTGGGCTTGCCTGGTTTGGGAATACCTATGACGGTGGCCTGTTTCCAGGTTGCGGGGAACATATTATTGCTCAATGCACCATTGAAGATGGCAGTCATTAGCACTATAAGCTGGGCGGGGAAAAGTTTGAAAACCCTATTGGTGATGCCATCGGAGCCAGGGGCTTTTCGCGGTTGGAGACTTTTAATGATATCCTGGACCTCATCAGGAGTGATGGGGGCCAGTGGATTATCGGGATCTTCGACGGGCGCAAGGGAAGTTCTACGTTCGACTTCGGCGTTCACCATATCGAGGTGGGCTTGGTCTACTGGTTGAGAGCTGGGAGAACACTGGGACTCTAGGCTGTCGGCTAGGCATTCTGCTTTTTCAGAGTTATCGAAGGCGACACTCTTATCGGGACGAATGAGAGGAGGCATTGTGGCCTCTTCAGTGGATCGTAACTTCCTCTGAAGCTGCCAGAAGGCAAGATGGGTGGGCTCAAGTTCGCTCAGCATCTTGTCCCAGCTCGCATTACGCTGCTCGGTAATGCGTTTCCTTACAGCACGCTGTAAGTTGCGCATGTGAGCTTTGTTTGCGGCGCAGGGAAAAGCGCTGTACGCACGGATGGCTGCGTTCTTCTCGGTTATCAGATTCCGTACATCGTCCGGGAGTTTCCAGCGGTGGTCTTCCACTACAGGAACTTTCCTTGAACAATCGTTCAGGACGGATTGTACGTGATTTGTAAGCGAGTCGATCGCCGCCGTCGTGTCAGCGACTGAGACTATGTGGTCAGGAATGGTGTCCAATTGAGGCGACGTGGTGGATTTCAGTTTTTCACTTACTTTCCTCCAGTCGGTGATCAATTGGGTCGGAGGAGGTTGGGTAGGATCATGGTTACCCGAGCGGGAACCTAGGTGTAGGATAACGGGACGGTGATCCGAGTTGAGCTCGTGAAGCGCTTCTATGGAGTGTAAACGGAGGTTTACATTCTTTAGGAGCGCCACATCGAGGACATCGGGGTTATGGTTGGGGTCGTGTGGGTAGTGGGTGGGAGTCATCGGAGCGATGACGTCGTAGTTTAGGGTCGCGCCTAGGTTATACACGATTCTGCCTCTGGCATTTGTCGTGTTGCTGTTCCAAGCGGGGTGTTTGGCGTTGAGATCGCCCGCTAGTAAGACGGAGTCACTCAGGCCGAAGAGAGTCGTGAGATCGCTGGTGAGCGCGATAGGATCGTCTGAAGCAAGAGACGCGACCGATGAAAAAGGTACGCCTCAATATACAACGAGTAACGGAAAGGTTATATACATACCAAGGGCACGGCTTCTTTGGATGATATCAAACGATATTGGAAGGGTTTCAACTCAAAATAAAATACTCTAAAAATTGATACCAAATTTTCGGTTTCGTAAGTTCTTCTTAAATTGAAATCATAACAATCGTGTCTCCGCACTACGTATGTCAATAACTTTCCACGTTACTTGCAAATATCATGATAAATCTCTTCCGTAATTCTGTGCGCCTAGTACTGTAGTAGCCTAGCGTAAAGGCGGTGTTCTTTTGTCGGCGCGAGAAAGGAGATAGGATTAAAAAACCCTTCCAATATCGTTTGATATCACCCAAAGAAGCCGTGCCCTTGGTATGTATCTACCCTTTCCGTTACACGTTGTATATACATACAGGTCGTGGCGGAAATAATGGATAACCCTGTAACTGCCGGTAGGTCAGATAATGGTCTATCATATGTATATCCCAATTTCAAACTCAGGTGATCAGGCATTTCAAAGTTATTTCTTTTTGTTTTGATAATATTGTACCTATTTTGACAGAATCAGCTGCCGTTTTAACATATAACGGAGTTTTTTAGGGTTCCGTAGCCGAATGGCAAAAAACGGAACCCTTATAGTTTCGATATGTCTGTCCATCAGTCTGTCTGTCTGTCCGTCTGTACGTATGTCACAGCCATTTTATTCCGAAACTATTAAGACTATACATGTGAAACTTAGTAGGTAGATGTATTCTGTGAACCGCTTTCCGATTTTAAGAAAAAAAAAAATAATTAAAATAAAGAGGGGCCCCATACATGGAACTAGAACTGAAAATATTTTTTTTCATGAAACCTGTGCGTGTGTGGTATCTATAGACAGGTCTTCTTCAAAATTATATAAAGGTTTCTCAAACCGCTTTCTCATAAAGTCAATCGTTTAAAAGATATAAGCTTCCAAAGTGGTAAATTGTGTCCCTCCCCCTCTAACTTGTATAATAATGGAGTGAAACATCTAAAAAAAAGATATGTATGTAGATCTTAATATAAACTTTCAACCAAAATTAATTTGAACGAAATCGGGTCAGCAGTTTTTGAGATACAGCATATTTTCTAAAACCGCAAATATA
Organism: Tholera decimalis; assembly: GCA_943138885.2. NCBI lineage: Eukaryota > Metazoa > Arthropoda > Insecta > Lepidoptera > Noctuidae > Tholera > Tholera decimalis. The sequence continues at coordinate 12,187,647 of OW964553.2, read as the reverse complement.
ATTTTGTAATTGATACAAACACTATGAAAAACAAAGTTATTTAGCGTAGTTGTAAAAATGTAAATAAGCTAGTTTTAAGAAATTTTTGAGGTTTTTTTTATTCGTCAAATAAATATACATATTATATTATATTATTATAGTTACTACGGAACCCTTCGTGGGCGAGTCTGACTCGCACTTGGCCTATATTTTTATTCTGTTTTTTGGGGTTATCCAATATTTTCGCCACACCCTGTATATATAGCGGTGGTCATATAATTAAGAAGGATTTGTAGTACCAAACACTTTAAAAAAACAATGTTTTAAAAAAATACTGTAATATGGTCATTTATGTTCCTTTCAAAAATAATTAGTTATGATACTAAATAGCTACATGGATAGAGTAAACGGGATTAAGAGTAAATATCCTTATACCTTACAAATTTAATTTATTATCGACAGTTACAATTTCAAATAGTAATAACACAAGGACAAATAATTAAAAACGATTCTTAAACTTCTCGAGAGTGGTTTCAGTAGATATTTAGATTTAAAAAACAACTTTTTTGCAAAAAATAAAACCTACTTCCATATCAAAACACTACAAAGCCTGAAAAATGTCTACCACTTATCAACTTTTACAAAATATTGCTTTTCCCGATGCAGAGCCGTTAATTTTTGAGGAGTTCTCCTAACACTTCACCATAAGCTCTACTTCACCATATGCATTGTGACGAGCATAAAGTGCTTAACATCCAAATTCAAGTAATCGAATAGCATTCCACGAAATACTTATTATTGGGTAGTTTCGGTGGCCATCTGGGGTCTTCGTCATCAGTTCCACTTCCCTTATTTTTATTTTTTCCTGGGTGGGAAAATCATCGAATAACTTCTCCCGGTCTGGGTTAAGCGGAAGGGAGTGTCAGACTTGTACTGACTAAAAACCAACCCTGTCCCTTCAGCTGCCCGTAAGTTCCGGGGCCACGGTATCTTGTTACTACATTTCCGCAACCCCGGCAGGCTATGGCTTTATGAGCCCTAAATGGTGCTTTTCGAGAGCAACTGCACAAGGTACTATAAGAAATACCCAAAACGCTATAGGTGTGCCTATAATATTTGAAGAGTTCCCTCGATTTCTCCATGATTCCATCATCAAATCCTAACGTAATGACAATGGGACCAACTAGAAAGTATACTCTTTCAAATTAAAAAAGAATTTTCCAAATCGGTCCAGCCATCTTCGATACATAAAAAAAGTTCAAGACGAACTGAGAACCTCCTCCTTTTTTGAAGTCGGTTAAAAATCTCATTAAATAAGACGGTGACTTGTTAAAAATTGCAAATTAATACATTTTATTCTAAGTTAATAGTTTGTAGCATTTACACGTCTTTTGATGACTGCCTTACACCGGCGAGGCATTGACTCTATCAATTTTTGACATTCTTCAAGAGAAATAGAGCGCCATTCTTCTAACAAAACGTTGTATAACTCACTTAGGTTACCACACCGTCGATTTGAAACCTTTTTCTTAACTTCGCACCAAAGATGCTCCTCTATGGGATTTAAATCTGGACTGCTTGGTGGCCATTGTAAGACAGAAACTGATTGAGATGTGAGGAATTCTTTAACCGTGCGTGCAGTGTGCTTGGGATCATTGTCGCGTTGAAATGTCCAAATAATCGGAAACCCGTCTTCAGCATATGGTAACATTGTTTCTTCCAGTATATTTTTGTATTGGAATTGATCCACGTTTCCTTCTATCAATCTAACAGGTCCAACACCATGATCAAAGAAGCACCCCCAAATTTTCTCATTTCCACCACCACGCTTTAATGTCACTTTTGTATCCCTGGGGTCAAATGGTGTATTGAGAGGGCGTCGGACATTCCGTTTCCCATCAGAAGATACTCTGTTAATTTTTGTCTCGTCAGAAAAAAGAACATTTTTCCACTGTCTTACTGTTCAGCTTTCATACCCCCTAGCAAATGCAAGCCAGGCTTGTCTATGACACTGTTTCAACATGGGTACCTTTCTTGCTATCCTTTCGTTCAACTTAGCTTCTACCAAACGCCTTCGGATAGTGCGCGCTGAGATCGCTGAAGAGTTGTTTTCACCAAAATATTCTTTTTGAACTCGTTTGACCCCTTAAAAGGGTATTATTTTGCCAAACGCACGATATTTCTATCGTCTCGCCGAGATAAATTTCTCTGTTTAGGTACAAGTGGAATGTTTGAAGTTGTTTGATACATGTTAAAATGCTTCACAGCGTGGAATATCATCGTTTTTGAGCACTGCAGGTGATCGGCTATCTTTTTATATGACCAATTCTTATTGCGAAGTTTTATTATCACTTCCCTTGTAGATTCATCGCAACTTTTATTTTTCCCCATTGTTTTTATGTGAAATAATCAACTTGACTTTAGCAGCACTAAATGGCGCCAAAGAGAATGTAATACACTATGTTTTAAATGGCGCCAAAATTATGCGAGTAATGGCTTAGTTACAGAATGGTCTCTATTTAAATTTGAATTAAAAAATAAACTAACCAGCGTTCTTAATTATGTGGCCAGCCAGTAAGTTTGCAATAATATGTTAAGGTTTAATGTAAAACGTTTATCTATATATTATTAAATTAATCATGTTATAACTGAGTACTACGACAATGCGGAACAATTTTGCGATACCGAGAGAGATATAAAAAGACATGCAAAAAGTATAATTCTCGTAAGTAGTAAATAGTCGCTCTTAATTATATGATCACCACTGTATATATAAATTCCCCCGTAACACCGGCAATCGCTCAATTACTGTTACTAAAGCATCCGTTTTTCAATAATTCGAATAATATAATTCGTGAATCTTTTGACTAATACATTTTATAAATCTTGCCTTGAAACATTTATTTGATGTGAATTTTCATCTGAAATCAATGGGTCAACGGCCGCTCTTCAAGTTCAGAACACTTAAGAAATTATTAAAAAGGCTCGAGTATTTTCTTTTATACATCAGAATTGAGTAAAATTCTAGATAATACGAGTATGATTTAAGTCAACAAATATTTTTATTTGGATTTAGAAGAATTTAAAAATAGCTCTCTCATTAAAAAAAAACCCTTAATTGGAACACAATGGTTTCTCTTTACTAATCTTCTACAGTAATTTATTGGGATACTATCAATGAAACAGTTTATTTAAATCTAGGAAAGTTCCGAGTTCATTACTGTACTTTCGCGACTAAGTAAATTTATTGCCTCAGACACCGCGCTTCGGGGCTATTCCAGGTATTTTGAAAAACAAGGGTCATTGCACTGTCAGTTCTAAAAGTAAACAATCACATCCACTAAATTACTCGACTAATTGTTTATCTCTAAACGGTCATTTATCATTTCTTTTGAACGTTTATTTGAAGCGTTTTTTAGATGACAGAACTATTCAATTTACTATAAAGTAAGGCGATAAAATGTACGTGATATTTTGATCGATGAACAAATATTTTATAAGAAAATCATAAAACTTCGAACATTGTAGGAGTTCATTGCAAGGTTGTTCAACTTTGAGGGTTATCAGATGCAGTCAATTGGTGTCTTGTCAACCCCAATATAATTAAAGTACATGTTTATAAGTACAATAGGGAATATGCATGTAATTGTTTTTATTTGTTTAGTTAAATATTTATCTATTAAGTAGTATACCTATAATCTAGTAACTAAGTGATTAACTACGAAATATGATTTTATATGCCTTTTGTTTGTTAGAAAACTAGAGTCAAAAATATTTTATTTCACATAAGCTTACAAACACGGGCACTTATAAAGCTTCAGAAGCTAAAGCCGGGTCCACTACGACGTGTTTTCGTGTTTGCAAACAGTATAACATTGTTTGCTAACAGAATATAGGCGTGGCTTAACAGTTTTATTATCCCCGCGTTCGCCTGCGGGGAGGGGGAAAGTGACGCATTTTGTGTTCGCGCTCACTATCCCTATTTTTAACACGCTTTTATTAGGTCGACCTGTATGTAACTAACTATGTAATGGAATCTAAGGCAACTAATTTACCCATCTTCCAAGGGTCGTAGCGTAATGAAAATTGGCAGCTGTATGTAGTTCTGATGACAATACAATAATATGGTACTGTCGAACTGGTCTGATGATGGAGCCGGAAGATATGAACTGGAACTTCATGATGGAAAATCGTATCATAGCTGTTTTGGATTTCTTAGCAAAGTCTTGTAATGAACTTTGACCACGATTAGGTTTCAAGGTCTGATGATGAAGCCGAAAGATAGTCACTGGCATTCCATGATGGGATATCGTATCATAGTCATGTTTGCACTTGTGAGAAAGGCCACGTAATGGACTTTGAACACGATCAGGTTTCAAGGTTATAACAAACCTAAAGAAAATCCGTTATCGGTTTTCTTAACCTTTTTGAATTACCGCGTAATCCATAGATTTATTATTAGGTCGATCTGTAACGAACTAAATATGCAATAAAATGTAAGAATCTGAGTTAAACGTACTTCTAATTGTTGTATCATCGTTAAACTTGGCAATTATAGGTAGATTAGACGACAATACAATATTATGGTACCATCGAGCTAGTCTGACGATGGAATTCGAAGGTGGCTGATGGAACCTTGGACTGCCTACTAGTAAACATTTCTAATTTCTGCTCATTACATTAGTCTTAAAAGCGTGTTTTTGGTTTTTTAAACTATTAATTTATTTAATCTCAGAGACAGAATTGCCACATTCAAATGTCAACTAAATCTACTATTGCTATAACAGCTTTCACGTCTTCTTCGTCGGAACTCATTTTTGAAATTAAACAAAAACATTATAACAATAGGCGCAGCAGACGTGCGGTTTTACTAACATGTTTTGATAACATGTTTTGTTAGAAAATTGGCGCAGCGGACCCGGTTTAATGCGTGAACTACATAACGTGAACGGAAACTCTTTTTAATATTTAATTGATTTCACAATGTTTACATAATACTGTTTATATAAGTATGAGACAATATAGACCAATTATAGCACAATGTTATTACAAAAAAATATGCCATTTTGTATATTATTATTAAAGATTATCTTCAACTCTCCATTAAAGTAGTAATAGGGTAGTTTCCTAAATGTATTTAGTCCGTCACGTAGTTTAACAAAAACATTTTACACGTATTTTTTATTTTTTCACGTAATTGAAAAATTAAGAAGATACAGTGAGTTGAAATTTCGCGTGACGTCACACCTCGGTATAATTCTTAGCAATGTGTGACGTCAGCATCCCCCACTCCTTTACTTTGAAGCTTTCCATCTTTGTGAATTTTTCTTGACTTGAAAAAGCAAAAAATACGTGACCAATATTTTTTGAAAATCTACCTAATGGACCAAATAAAATAATTATTTTGTAATACAGGAAACTACCCTATTGAAACAAATGTGAGTAGATACCTGTACATAGAGAAGATCATAATTATCCATTTAACTTTAGATTAATTTAAGTAAAGAGGATATATCTTCAGTCTTTATTTAAATGGAGACAGAATCCCGTCATCATAAGCTAGCGACAAAACGCGCGTATCAAGCACAAGTAACCCAAAGTATCCCAACAACATAAATAAATATTTATTTAGTTATTTTATTTATTTATTTATTAAACCATCTTTACAGACTTAACCTAATGCGATAGTGAACCTAATACTTAAAACTAAATAGTTAAAAATATAATATTATACAACGTGTAACGGAAACCCCATATCTATCCAAAAGGACTGAAGACAACATCTGGTATAGAGTCTCTATAAAAAGTTTCAGCTCAAAATAAGTGACTCACAGAATTGACCCCAATTTGTTGATTTCTTATGTTTCTTGAATACCAGTAATAACAAACGTGTCACAGCACTATGAGGGTCATCACTTTTCACGTCACTTTCCAATAAAACGATAATTCTCTTCGTTCTTCTTAATTTGAAAAATTCGTTCTCTGGTATCAATGTATTGAAATATCTAATATGCTCCACATATGTACACATAGGATTAGAAAACCCTTGCCATATTGTTTATTATCATCCAAAGAAGCCGTGCACTTGGTATGTATATACCCTTTAAATTACACGTTGTATAAGATGAACTAAAGCCTATCATCCTTTTTAATATCAGTGTTACCATTTTAAACCTACGCAACAAATTATGTTGTCATGAAAGTATCCAACAATTTAACAACATCTATTTACAACAATTCATCCTCTTACATGGACGACCATATGTGGGAGTATAACTATACCCCTGGCAGAGGAAGGACTGGTAATCCTCCTTGGGGAATACTGATGTTATATTATTATACGCTATGACCTTTAATTTTGTCCAGGCTGAAATAGAAACATGTTTACGATAATGTTCATTTTGTATAACTGAAGTCGTAATAGTGTCGTAATCGCATGTCTGTCTGACGATGTGTTAATACTAGGTTTACTTTACGTTCAGTTAAATAAGGATGAATGGGAATGTTTGAATTCGCAAGGTTAAGGCCGAGAAAACGTTGTAACATCAAAGATATATGTTTATGCTAAAAATCAGGGAACCGGTAGCTACGCCTTTCGAAAGAGGAACTTGTTAAAATCTTCATTCAAAACTCGTAATTTCTTTTATTATAAAATTACCGTGTAACTTTGGTTGTAGTTCTTTTGCCAAATATAAAAGAAATGAAAGTTTGTAGGTACTTTGTATTCCCATACCATCAGATTCGAAAAAAAAAAAGTTATTAAACAATTCTTGACATTTTATGACTTATATAATTTTTAACCGACTTCAAAAAAAGGAGGAGATTTTATATGTTACCTTATAACTCGAAGACGGCTGGACTGATTTGGAAAATTCTTTTTATGTTTGAATGGGTATACTTTCTAGTTGGTCCCATTGTCATCACGTTAGGATCTGATGATGGGATCATGGAGTAATTGAGGAACTCTTTAAATATTATAAGCACACCTATAGCGTTTTGCGTAGCGGGTATTTCATATACTAATTGGTGCAGTTGCTCTCGAAAAGCACTACTTGGGGAAGTGGAACTGATGACGAAGACCACAGATGGCCACAGAAACTACTCAATAATAAGTACTTATTTCGTGAATTGCGATTCGATTTCTTGAATATGGATGTTAAGCACTTTATGCTCGTCACAATGCATATGGTGAAGTAGAGCTGATGTTGAAGTGTCAGGAGAACTCAAAAATTAACGGCTCTGCATCGAGAGAAGCAATATTTTGTAAAAGGTTTTTGTAACAAGATGAATTACAAATAGACCCACTAAAAAGCATGTAAAAAAAACTTTTTAGCATAAAATTAAACCGGCTTTCATATCAAAACACTACAAAGCCAAAAATAACTTTAATTTTGGAAGGCGGTGTCAAAAAAAAAGAAAACACAAAAATAGTAACACCGACTACCGAAATTAAAGGTATTTTTGGCTTTGTAGTGTTTTGATATGAAAGTCGGTTTTATTTTTACCCGACTGCGCCAGAAGGAGGGTTATGTTTTTCGAGAGTATGTATGTATGTATAATTGTTTGGCACGCTCTGTGGCCTGAACGGCTCGACGGATTTTAGCTTGAGAGGTATCATTATATTCGTATTGACTGTGAAAGTGACACTGAGTATATCAAAATAAAAAAACCATAATGGCGGATTTTTGTTGCCATATTACGCCTTCAAAAAAGTTTTTTTTTTCTCAAAACCTATCGAGTGGGGTATCAAAATAAAGGGTATTAAAGGTGATTACAAACATATATACAACTTTTATGGTTAAAAGTAATTCAAAGTGACAAATCGTAAAAAACACGTTTCAATAACTAAATCGTCTGCGAAATCTTTCACATTTTTAAACTATCATACTGCATCACATCATGGGGAGGAGCTCCAAAAACAATAATCAAACCATTTGAGATTGCACAACGTGCTATTCTTAAGATCTGCACTTTTAAACCGCGTCTTTTTCCTACCACCCTGTTGTACCAATATTGCGAAGTACTTCGGTTCGTTAGAACTACGTCGGTTTGTAATGTATCTAGTTACAAAAGCCAAAATGTGAACTACTTATCACCTTTTACAAAATATTGCTTTTCCCGATGCAGAGCCATTAATTTTTTGGAGTTCTCCTGGTACTTCACCATCAGCTCTACATTACCATATGCATTGTGACGAGCATAAAGTGCTTAACATGCATATTCAAGTAATGGAATCGCAATCCACAAAATACTTATGATTGAGTAGTTTCGGTGGCTACCTGTGATCTTCATCATCAATTCCACTTCCCCAAATGGTGCTTTTCGAGAGCAACTGCACAAGGTACTATTAGAAATACTCAAAACGCTATAGGTGTGCCTATAATATTTGAAGGGTTCCCTCGATTACTCCAAGATTCCATCATCATATCCTGATTTCATAACAATGGAACCAATTAGAAAGTATACCCAGTCAAACGAAAACAAAAAAATTTCAAATCGGTCCAGCCGTCTTCGAGTTATGAGGTAACATACATAAAAAAAAGTTCAAGATGAACTGAGAACCTTCTCCTTTTTTGAAGTCAGTTAAAAGAAGAATTTATGAAGTGGGCGAAATGATGACGCCGAGTGGCTTGATAAAACCGATGTTGATCTTCAACAAAGCACTGTGCCAACAAGTGACTTGCAAGATGCTTATCCAGTTATAGGTGTTGAAGAAAGTCTTGCTAATCCGTGGTCCGAAAATACTATACATTAAATAATGTTCATGTATTAGTACAAAAACGTTTTTCGCATTCCTTTCATTATTTTTATGTCAGTCAAAAACAACCTGCAACCTTTTTGTCTACCTCTGAATGTTATTATAGTAGTCTTTAATTTTCTATAATAAAAATCAGATGATACTTATACCAGTATTTAATAAATATTAAAAAAAAATAGATTCTTTGCAGGTAAATAAAAAAATACACGTGATATCTGGGGGAGGGGGGGGGGGGGGGTTAGCCTTAAACCTCACCATGTATCACCAAGGGGGAGGGGCGGTTCAAAATTGCAAAAAAAAAACATCACGTGATTAATGAACGGCCCCTTTGACTGCACACGTGAGGAAGGTACGTGAGTTTTATGACTCAGAGCTAATGCGAATAAAAAATACCCCGGAAACTAAATAGACACTGTTAAACCAATATTCTTGATCGTTTAAATTATATGTTGAGAAACTCAATGACGCCGGAAAAACAAATATTTAATTCTTACATAAGCAAAAGCGTATATTGTTTATTTTAACAAGAATGTTTTCCAGCCTTGTCCTTACACCTATTTATTTAAAATTCATGCAGTTTCGCACAGAAGGCAAGGTCAGTGCTTTTGTTTGTTACAATTTAAAGCTCAACGATTGCCCACATAATTCAGAACCCTATATAAATAAGGACTGTTTTTTTCAAATACGTGTCTCGCATACAGAACTTTATAAAATATTATACACCCATTATCACTCTCAAGACCGTTGGAATCCTACGCTTTAACGCCACCAAATTTTCTAGAAGAGGAAAAAATCAATTCTGGTTATGCGAGGGCGTATTAATATTTAGTGGTAACTTAATATGTTACGAGTTCTTATATGGGCTTATCCGTAATAAAAAAAAAATAGTATAAATTACCTACCGCTATGTTTGTTTGTTTTTCCTTCTTTCACGTCAAAAAGAAGCAATGAATCGAAGTGGTTGATGGTGATTTTTGGTGGGGAGTTTGAAGGGCTGGAGAACAACGTAGGCTTTTTTCGCTGAAAAAACTTTTCACGCGAGTGAAGCCGCGGGCAAATGCTAGTATTATTATTATGTGCTTTATTGTGCACCTTAAAATATACATATGGATACAAATTATAAAACTAGTGAACAACGGGCGGCCTTATCGCACAGGGCAATCTCTTACAGACAGCCTATTAGTTTTATATGTATGTGACATTTATTGTATCAGAAGGTATTCAACTACTGAACATTAATTGAATGTAATTAAAGCTTTGGTCTTTAAGATAATCATTGCCTCATGCTAAGAATATCTCCTGCACCGTGGGTGGTTTTACAAACACATACAGGTCATACTAACAAAAAATAAAACTTCCTCCCTGTTATTTGCTGTATGTAGGCTTGACGTTAGAATTTGATTACAAGCCAAATTACTTAGATTGAGACATTTTTTATGAATGTGTAGCACCATCATCACGCTCGCTGTCTAGTCTAAACGGGGATCAAGGGCATTGACCGGATGGCTAGTGACGTCATGAAACGCGCCCCCGGGCCACAAGTATCGTGCGAGCTCTGATGAAGGGCGTACTGTAAGGCTTCCGATTGTTTGTACTGAAATGTCGGCCACTCGAGAACACTTGAGAAGCTGCCCACGTCCGCTGTCATAGAGTGATGACATATGCATCATTCTTTAGTCACATTTCGACGTTTCGAATTAATTAAAGTTTTGTGTCGTATTATTCTTGGTTCGTGCGTGTTTGGATTGATGAAGAACCATATGAGAACTACACGTTGATTGATTCGATTTGCTCAATAAAAATAATACAAAATGTATGTATGATTTGATTGTTGAGTTTTACTTGTGTTAAGGTTTATTAACTAAAACATACTGAATCGACGTATGCGTATACATATGTATATATAGATCGAAATTGCCAGCAATGTTCGTGGCCATACCAACTACTCTAGTTTGACTAAACGTAGAAAATCCTGACACATTTAGCTTGTATGGAAAGTGACGACAGAGCCATGTATTAGGTAAGGTACGGTCCGAAAGACTATGAAAGCTACATACCTGTAGCAGTTTTGTCAATCCTTCCGATAAACACTACTGCAGGCAGAGTCTTATAATTATAAGTAAGAGTAGAACATTTATTACTTACCTACATTATGAAAGGTAAATAAAGAAAAGTTCTATATCAGTCCAGGTAAAATACGGTTTATAATAACATACAAGACAATACAAACAAAACTACCTTCTAGAGTGAGTCACACATTTGTTTTCCTCTAACAGATCACCTTTACTAGTTTCAGAACGTTTCATATTAGGACTTCTTATATTTTCTTCAGATATTCTCAATAAGCATGAAGAGTGAGGATGCCGCAGACGTGAAACTCTGGGAAATTTAAAGTTTGATATGTTTTTAGTTTCGGATTCCTCTATGTTCTGTACCGTTACATCGGCAGAGCGTTTGATTTTACGGAAAGTGTTCCTCAATCGTGCAAAGAAACCGTCTTTGTTGGATCTGGGGAACGGTAGAACTTGATTCATTGAAAGTGACGGTATTTCTTCTCTAGGAAGACGGTTTGCTAATTCTACTTGAATCTTATGCATATTAGTATTACATTGGGTGACTAGTCCGGTCAGGTTGCAGCAACTTTGCGTGGCATCTTGTGGTTTCAAGGGACGGTTGCTCTTCTCCTCCAGACGTTTTCGGAGGAAGTGTACGCTCGCCGTGTAGAACAGCTGTTCGTCGTCAGGCTTAGAAAGAGCCACATCGAGAGGATCCGAGGCCGCACTATTCGGAGGCCTGGACGTTAAAGAGTTTCGCCGTTGCATTCCTTGGCAGTATAATTGATCAGTTTTATGGTTGGATACATTTTTATCGATTCATCGGCAAATACTGTAATAATAAAATGAGCTTATTATTTTTAAGAATACAAAACAACATTAATTTCCTTAATTTGTGTATTGAACTGACGAGCTGTCACTGTCACCGCGGAACTGGCCTCTGAATATTAATGAAATAAAATTTAAAGCATTCAAGGAGGTTTGTTTAAAAAGTTAGGTGTAGGGTGAAAATCTTGTGAAAATAAATAGAATAGAATTTATTGAGACCATTGTTAGATTTTTTACAAAGGAGATTGACAGTCTTTGTATGGGAATTGGACCAAGTGTTGCCCAGAATGATAATATTCACATAGACTACTTTAATTCTCTCGACTTCACTCTCAGTGACCTTTGCCCCATGTATGAGCATGTCATTTTAATGGGTGATTTTAATACTTGCTTGATTAAAAATGATTCTCGCTCCCTTAAACTCCTTTCACTGTTGTCTTCTTTCAATCTGCAAGTTTTGCCTCTTTCTGCAACTCACTATTTTCCTAATTGTACACCCTCTTTTCTAGATATTATGATTGTCTCCTCGTCTAGTAATGTTTCTTACCATGGCCAACTTACGGCTACTTTTTCTTACCACGATCTCATTTATCTATCGTATCGTATTCGTGTTCCCAAGCGTAAGCCCCAGCTTTTATATCTCCGTAACTACAAGGGCATAGATCTGGAGGCTTTGCAGCGTGATGCTTAATACGATAATTCACCTTATCGTTTTATCGAGAATGGTCTCGACTTATATGATCGGCATGCCCCTATCAGACGTGTCAAAGTTAGACATAACCCTGCACCATGGATAACGCAACAAATTAAAGAGATTATGGCTCGCAGGGATAAAGCTAAGAGCAGATATAAGCACAGACCTTCAGAGCTGAATCTCTCTTATTACAAATCATTGCGTAATCGCTGCAGTCATCTGTTTCAAGATGCTAAGAGACGCTATTTTCACGACCAACTCAATAATCGTAGTTCTTCCGTTGTATGGAAATTTCTCAAATCTGTAGGCATAGGTAAGTCACCTACCAACCAGTGTAAGGATGTCAACCTCAATGATCTAAATAAGCATTTCTCTTTCCTTCCCTTTTCTCTTGATCCGTCTGTTAAAGCTACGACACAAGAGAGTCTTTCTAGGTTGCCGTTACCACTTTGTCCTCTCTTTAAGCTTAGCAATGTTACTGAGGATGACGTTAAGAAGTCTATTCTTGCGATTACTTCTTCAGCAGTCGGTAATGATAAGTTGTGTTCAAGAATGATAACTCTTATCCTTTCCTCGTTACTTCCTGTTCTCACTCACATCTTCAACCACTCATTTTCCTCTTGCTCCTTTCAGTATGTTTGGAAACAGGCTCACATAATACCTTTACCTAAAACTAACAATCCTACTTTATTAACCCACTTTAGACCCATTTCTATCCTCCCTTTTCTCTCTAAAGTTTTTGAGCACATAGTTCATAGACAATTATCATTTTTCTTGGCGTCAAACTCGATAATATCCCCTTTTCAATCCGGTTTTCGGTCGGGTCACAGTACTGTAACCGCGCTTTTAAAAGTGACTGATGACATCCGCTGGGCAATGGAGAATAAGTCCCTTACAGTTCTTGTATTGCTGGACTTCAGTAGCGCATTCAACTCAGTGGATTTCGACATATTACTAGGTATCCTCAAATCTATCAATTTCTCTCCTTCTACTTTAGCCTGGTTCGGTTCTTATCTTCGGGGACGCTCTCAGTGTGTTCGCCTGGAGGAGTCCTTCTCTGATTGGTGTAGCCTCACTGAGGGTGTTCCTCAGGGTAGCGTTCTCTCTCCTCTTCTTTTTTCAATTTTCATAAACTTTGTTACCAGAGTAATCTCCTCTAGTTTTCATCTCTACGCAGATGACTTGCAGCTTTACCGACATTTTACTGTAGCTGACGCGGGTTCTGCAATTGCTGCAATGAATCATGACCTGGCTTGCATCAGCGTTTGGGCTAAGTCATTTGGTTTGCAAATTAACCCAACTAAATCCCAGGCCATAATCATTGGCAGCAGATTCGTTCGCAGTGCGGCTGTTGTTGCATCTCTGATGCCTTTATATCTCGATGGTGTTCGCATTGACTATACGGAAACCGCTAAAGATCTGGGTGTAGTTATTGACTCCAATCTCTCGTGGCGTGCTCAGGTCAACGAGGTCAGCCGAAAGGTAAATTTTTCCTTTCATTCGCTGAAATGCCTTCAAAGTCTTCTTCCCTTGAAGACTAAAATTTCTTTGGCACAAACACTTATTCAGCCGATTATAGATTATGCCGATGCCTGCTATTTGGATGCTACCGAGGAGCTATTAAACAAGCTTGAGCGCTTGCAAAATCTATGCATTCGCTTTGTTTTCGGTCTTCGAAAGTATGACCATGTTTCTCACCTTCGCAAGCAACTCAAGTGGCTCCCAATCCGTCTTCGCAGGAACACTAGGATTTTGTGTCTCCTCTTCAACATTCTACACAACCCGTCTTACCCTTCCTACCTGCGTGAGCGTTTTTCTTACGCTCGTTCTAGCGACGTACCGTGTAGATCACACCTTAGATCCCTCCTTAAATCTCATCCTCATAAAACTAGCTACTACTCTTATTCCTTCTCTGTCCATGCTGTAAGATTGTGGAACTCACTTCCGCCTAGCATTCGTGATTTAAAAACTATATCTCTATTCAAATGTCGATTAAAAGAGCATTACCTTTCCTCTTAACTGTGTTAATTATTTATGTATATATTTATATTATATGTTTATTACATTATGTATTTATTTAAGTATATGTTATTTTTATTGCGTTGTAAGTATGTGTAAGTATATTTAATATTTTAGATTTAGTTTTAGACTTCACATATTCATATTTATTTCTCTTCTTGTTCTCACACACTATTGTCTACATTTCTTTTTCACTTCTCCTTTCGCAGGTCTGCTGGAAGAAATTTCTTAAGAAATAAGCAGTACCTTTGTACTCAGATATTATAATTATGTTTATCTTAATGTATTTTACTATGTGTACATAAATAATAAAATAAATAAATAAATAAAAATTAACGATACTGTCGTTGTATTTAGTAATTTATCAATAATATATTACTTTGACATTTATAGGGAAATCGTCAAACATAACATGTTTACAATTACATCATGCACTCTTGTTTCTACCTTCTTTAGACATTGGCATAAAACTCGACATCGGCTCGCTATATACATAACAAATAGTATTTGTTAAGGTTTTTGGAAAAATACTTAGCCAGTTATATCACATGTGTCGTAATGTGTATGAATATCATTCGTATTGATCTTCGTTTCATATTCATTTTGTTGCCGCTATGTGGGAATCCTATGGTGTCTTTGACTAACATCTAAAGTCCCAACTCAAGGTTTGCCAACGTGATATGAAGTGCAGTATGCAAGGTGTTAACGGGCCACGTTACTGCGCTCCAGAACGCAAATCGTCGATGTGGCACAAAAGCCTGCCCAACTTAAATGGAATTGGGCAGGGCATGTCTGCCGCATGCCGCAGTAAGACACAGGATACAGATCAGACAACTTGTGGTGGTGTAAGACACAGGATTGGTGCCCAGAGATCGCAATATGTGGCCGCGGTAAACCACCACCCGTTGGCGGAACAACATGGATGAGGCACAGAACGGTGGCTGCTGGAAGCAATGGAAGGAGGCTTTTGCCCAGTAGTGGGACACCACAGACTAACACAATAATAATTTAGGAATAACATGTGTTTTATAATTCATTATTCTATTTACCTTTACTATATCTAATTTTTATTCATCACTAGCTGTGCCCGTGTCTTCGTGCGCGCGGAATAGTGACTTTCGGCAGCATTTTTAATTGTTTAGGCTAATTATATTGACAAAAAAAAAACTCATACAATACAATAATAATAATTTGAATGTCGTATTTATTAATATCTAATAAAAAGTCTAAAAAATAAGTTTCAAGCTTCTAGCTTTAAAATGACATAATGCCCTTTTTTCGCATTAAAAATTATCCTATGTCCTTTCTCAGGCTCTAGACTACGTCCGTACCAAATTTCATTAAAATCGGTTCAGTAGTTTAGGCGTGATTGCGTAAAACACAGACAGACAGAGTTACTTTCGCATTTATAATATTAGTAAGGATTATACACATGTATATCGGATTTACTGGATACTTTTATAATTTAAGCACTTTGTTCATTAATTTAAATTAGGATGAATATATTCAATTAATTGTAAGTGGGTCGAATGGTCGCAAGCTCGACTGCTGAGCGCAAGGTCTCGGGATAGAATGCCGCGTCGGGCAAAAAAAAAATCTGACACTAGTCTAGCCAAGGGGTCTTGTGTTACCCAGTTACTGGGTTCTGGAGGTCAGATAGGCAGTTGCTCCATGTAAAACACTAATACTCAGCTGCATCCGTTTAGACTGGTAATCGGTTGTCTGTAAAGTCGGTTTACTGACGATAGTTGAACGTGACAACGTCATAAGAAAATACTGATGGAATGGTTGCATTTTTCAAAAGAAAATTTTAATTTTACATCACTATTACTGCACTTCTCATGACAATGGAAGAATCACTACACAATGACGTCATCTCTTAGCGTTTTGCCTAGCCTAGTACTTGACTCGTTGAGTCATACATAAATGTCAAAGAATCCCTAAACAGTGACGTCATCTCTTACCGTTTTATGATAGCCTAGTACTTGACTCGTTGAGTCATACATAAATGTCAACTTGTAGATCCAATTTGATTTGCTTTGGAACGCCTCAGAGCGATGGAACGCCTCAGAGCGAGGTAACGCCGCATGAGTCATGTATTTTCGTGCGTGCAGCCAGCTTCATCGAATTATAAGACGTTGTCACGTCAATAAAAACTCGAATTATTACAAACTTGTATTTCTAAACATACATTGTACATTATATGGTACTAATGTTGTAAAACATTAAATCTAAACTTATAACTGTAGAGCATTAATATGCTTAATTTGATCTATCACAGGTTTTTTGACGAATTGTGTCGATATGCTTTTTTAGCTACCTTAATTAAATCTTATAGTAGGTTATAATTAACATATTATACGAATACCATGTTTACATGTATTGTTTGCGTTGAATTCATACAAATGAAAGCTTAACATAAACCTTCTTTCAGGTAAAACTAAGTGATGTTTCAGTAGTGGCTTAGAGGTTCTTGACAATAATGTGCGAAGTTAATTTAATAAATTACTAATTTATAAGTTTTACAAAACATTATCCTATACTGAAACAACAACGTCATAATTTCAAGACTTTTAACGTAACTAACCTAACCGAGGAATGAAAGAAGTAAAGCTCAACAGCTTAGAAAAGACATTAATCCAAACATGATGTAACATCAAGATACATAACATCGAGTACAATTATTACTATGGCAACTTAAATTAATTACTATTAACGTCCAGATATCGCCTCAAAATATGACAAGTTTGAAAGTCAATATCAAAAACAGCAATTTGATAATTTTAGTTAAGTATTAACTATTAATTTAATTCAAATTAAATCTATTTAAATCTTAAAATAATGAATCCAAAAATCTAAAGCATACATAATTATAAATACACATTTTTTAAAAAGTTGCTGATTGTAATAATTAAACTACCATTCTTAATTACCGTTAATAAGTCAAAAGTCAGATTGCTGTTTTTGATTCTATATGACTCAAGTATCATAAATGTAGATTTTCGATGGACGGTAGCGGCGTAATCGCAGCCTCTAGTAGAGTGGTTCAAAATAAATGATTGTGTGTTTTTTCTGCTTTTCAAATGGTGTAATACAATATCTATCAGGAAATTTATTAAAATTCTAAAAAATTGTGGACGAGACAGACAGGACAGACAGGTATTCTCATTGAGTTACCTACTAGTGATCTAGAAAACATACATTCTCATCCATTTAATGTTCAGACAGTGTTGCTTAAATTAGGTATCTATTTGTTATACATCTATCTAGTAGTCTTACTTACACAGTCTGAAGTCTTGGTAAGCAAGATGAGTCATATCGTTCGTAGTGACCTAAATATCGAACCTATTATTAGACTGCACTTTATTTATCTTAATCTTAAAAACACTGTCATGAAAATCTTAACGATTTGTGAGGATTTCTCTTGCAAAGAGCTTCAATACAACTTTAGACCATTTTCCTTCAACTGCCTCGCAACTTCTGGGTCTAATTCTTCTTCTCTAAAATTGTATCCATAACTGATGACTTCTTTTGCGACTTCGTAGTTCTTCTTCAACGAGTTTAGCCAGATGGTGTAGGAGTAGTCTGGCCAAGTTCCACCGTAGCGTTCTGGCAAGTGGTTGGGCGATATGTACTTGTGCAGAGAGCTGTAGTCATGGCCGTGGAAGTAGATCCTGGACCGCATGTCGGAGTTCAGTAAAGGTTTGAAGATGTTGTAGATCTTGTCGAACAACCACGAGTGGTTGATCACGTGTATGGCGTAGGTAGTCACTGGGAAGCAGGACTGGAATAGAAATAAAAAAGGGATTCAAATTATATTATTACATTACACAAAGATTTCGCGCTCGCTCTTAGGAAAAACCGATAAAATAATGGAGTTGAAAATACGGTGACTCCTGGTAACTTTGGGAAAAACTTTGGTGCTGTTTTTCTCCCTATTCACTTCAACACAATCTTAAACGTAAGTTAGAGCTTCATGATAATTAAATGCACATACCACCATAAGTTTAACAATTTTGGACGCAACTGAGGGTGTGATCTGCCACGCATGCTGAGTGCCAATGTCTGCTAGATCGAACACTGCGACTCCTCCTAATATTTGCGACCTCTGCTCTAGTAGACCGAGCTCCAGAGCCATGATGGTTGCTTTGAACAGGTCTCCTACAGGAATCGCTTTTGGGTTCCAGCAACCTAAAAAAGTCCATTATACGATTACATTATAAGATTGCAAAAAAAAAGATATAGTGGAAATACTACACAATATTGTTTAATGACACGCCTTTAAGACAACAATTAATGCTTTTTGCTTTGGTACAGATTGCTATGTGAAAAACGCAAAAAAATACTCGCATGTAACAATAACAAAATAAACTAAGCAAATTGTAGACACATTAAACTAAATGTCAATTATTGAAAAACAAACTTTTTATTTTGTATTGTTGATCTCCCCAGATGGCAAGCGATGATGTGGTCGAAGATGAAGCATGCTTGCCTAGAAGTAATCTATTCACTCTTAACTTAAAGACTCCCAGGTTATAGCAATCAGGAAACATAGACTCCGGCAGGGAATTCCACTTCTTAGCTGTATGTATTTTATCGAAATTCCGTTATGCCAACATATGATTAACGTGCTACTACGGGCGTATGACTTAATGTACTTGCTAGTTCGAAAAAAAAAACAAAAACCATATAGTGTTCAACTGTTCTAATTGAATTTTGCAGTCTTTTTTTATTATTGATGGGCCCACTCGTGACCTCGATCCCGCCTGATGGTAAGCGATAGATGAGGTCTAAGATGGACGAGCGAGCTCAGAAGATGCCTATTTACTCGTGCTTTAGAGGCTGAAAGGTCATAAGTGACAGGGAACACAGAAGCCGGCAGAGAATTCCACAGTTTGGCTGTGCGCACAATAAATGTGGAAGAGAAGCGCTTGGTACGACAAGACGGTATATCAACCAAGTGTGGCTAGTACCCAGCCGTGCGTCTGGTAGACCGGTAGTGAAAGGGAGATGGAGGAATCAGGTCATGGAGCTCCTGCGCACACTCCCCGAAATAGAATCTGTAGAAAACCGACAGGCAAGCAACGGTTCGCTGATAAGCCAGGCTATGAAGCTGGTCCACCAGCACCTCGTCGCCTATAAGCCTTTTAGCTCTGCGCTCGATCGAGTCCAGTGCAGCAAGTTGGTACTTTGCAGAGCCATTCCACAAGTTGCTGCAATGCTCCACGCATGAACGTACCTATGCTTTAAACATTTATTGATTTAGAAGCTGTCCAGGCGTGAAGTACCGCCTCACCTTGTGTAGGATTCCCAGCTTTTTTGCTGCAGTCTAAGCTGTGAACTCGATGTTTGAGCCGAAGTTGAGGTCTGACGTCAACTCCATGCCCAAAAGCTCCAGGCGATTGGTAACTGCCACAGATGTACTTCGGAAAAGTCTTAATACGCATTGTTATAAAATTATAAATTTGATCTTACCTACTCTATAGAACAGCAGTCTGCGACCATCTTGGTCTCTGTAAGGAGGCACGGCGATGACGTTAGCATCTCCTATTTTTCTCAAGTCCAGAGGGAAGACATTCTCGAATAGTTCTGGATTGTCTTCTTTGAATTGGTAGTAATTTACAATCTGAAATAAAAATATGTCAACATGTTATATTCAGAACCAGTGGCTTTATACGATCGCGGGAAAGTAAATGACAATCCACCGACCATCAAAGACGTCATATACTCTTTGAATGAATCCGCTAGGATGTTAGGTATTCTTTAATTTTATATTTTTTTATTTATTTTTAAATTACTGTTATAATTTGGAATAGTACCTATAGAATGTGTTGTAGAGCGAGATTGTTAAATCACAATTCAACCTCAGTGTCAAATTAAATTAGCTATCGATATCCATAAATATGGTAGGTAGGTGGATGTATGGTATGGAGTATGGTATGGAATGGTATGGTATCTACCTACCATATTTATTGATAGACATTGGTGTCTAATGAAAAAAGTAAACTTAAATTTTCTACGGCTCAATCAATCTAACCTTCCTAATCTAGCCTTTCCTCAACTGCAGGGTCGAATTCTAGTCTCACTAAATACAGCTGAGTACGTATCAGTATCTAAATTGGAGCGTCAGCAACAAAAATATGATAAAATGTAAGAAGTAAATAATATATATTTGTGTCTAAAGCTCCACTACAAAAAAAAACAACAATCGGTTTTTCTATATAAATCATTTATTAGAATTTGAAATCACATATTAGAGTAACGCAGTGAAACCTGATAAGGTGAGCCCTAGAAAGTTGAAAAACCTGATAATTGCAATGAAGGCCCGATACTTTTGCATTGAAATACCTGTTACTGGGAATATTCAAACCTTATTCGTTAAAATTATATTTTTTGAAGTTTACCTTTAATTGGGGATTAGTAACTTGAGTTACTAATCCCCAATTAAAACTTATAAAATTAAGACCAGGGTTTAACTAGTTACGACACCTATTAACAGACGTACGATTTTTTTTCATAATTGCTTCAATGAATAACAATAAGTATATCAAGACCTCTTTTATACAACAGACAACTGCAATTTAAAACTTATTTCGAAAACTGGTTAAATGAAAAGCCTCTTTAGCTGATAAAAAATCCTAGGTCCCTTGAGATCCCAATTACACAGGTTTCACTGTATTACTAATGGGTCCCACCAATTTTATAAATAGATGTGGCATTCAGGTTACATCATTATTTTATGTTCTTATCATATTATTCTAATAAGTTCTGAAAATACTTTTTGACCTTCATAATAATATCTAGTAACCGTCATTATCTTAATATTTTTCCTTTTATCATTATGACAGTCTTATGAGGTTCTCCACTAATAATAACTCCAGCAATGAACAATATTAATTCAATGTCGCAATTGTGGTAAAATATCGGAACGGAAAAGTTGCGGGATTATTTTCTTAACAAATAGTGGAAGCAGAGTTTTCATAACCCCCTTTCTATAACTTTTTATTAATATATATATATATATATATATATAATATTTTTGGTACGTATTATGATAAATATGTATGTAAGTTTATTCTAGTTATATATATACAACGTGTAACTTAATTAATGCACATCCTGAAATTAGTTTGTTCAGAATCGTTTACTGAATCAATTTTTATCGTTTTCAATATCGACAATTTTTATCCCAAAGCAATTAAATCTACGTAAATTACAAATTACACTTTCGCTGTATAGTAAAAACAACCTAGGGACCGTAAATTAAAGTAATAACTTTTTAAATGCAGATTTATATAAATTCCGTCATTCAGTACACATTACAGAAAAATGAAACTCATTTAAAGGAAGTTAAAGTCTTAAAAAAACTGTATGTAGTAACTGTGTGTAGTATGTATTATGATAATAACATAATTTTCTAATTGGGGTGTTTGAGGGTGTGCGCTAATTACGATATATATTGTATATATATACACTTGTAATAAAACTTTTACTTTTTTTTATTGATAATAGGCTCGCGTTTGACCACCATCTCACCTGATGGTAAGTGATAATGTGGTCGAAGATGGAGCACGCTTACCTAAAAGTAACCTATTCACTCTTGACTTAAAGACCCCTAGGTTATAGCTATCGGGAAACACAGACTCCGGCAGAGAATTCCACTCCGTAGCCGTACGCACAATGAAGGTATTCCCAAAAGGTTTAGTGCGTATAGGTGGGATTTCCACCATTTAACGATGGCGCATCGCCGTTTGTCTTGTAGTTCAAAGATGGAACGGGCTTGGCGGAATTAGATTGTGTAATTCCATCGTACACTCCCCGAAATGTAACCGATAGAGTAACAAGTCGTCATCGATGTTCAAGGCTCTAGAGCTTTGATTTGACCAGTGTATCGTTGCTTTACTTTGAATATACTATCTACTTAGTTTATTTTTTTTATGCACCTGCCATGTTATCTCTTCACCACCCATGGTTGACTGGTAGAGAATGCATATGGCATTAAGTAAGCCTTTATACATTTTGTGTTGCATAAAGTTTTAATAAATAAATGAACCTACATGTTTTTCATATGATGGACCAATACGATTTGTATGCACTTTAAGAGAGACGTTGACCTGTGAGTTTTCAGTGTTTCTTCTCAGTGTAGTCAGTTAAGAAATACTGGCCTCATCTGGCTAAACTTAAAAAAAAAAAACATGACGTGTAAAAGTGTTATTTATAACCAATTTACAAAATAAATATGTCATTTCATTACATTTACAAGAATTTTGGATCTGATGCACGCCTTAATGCTTTCCTTTCTAATCGCTTCAACGCAAAGTCGACTTTTTTTTAAATCCTAAACATCTTTTAATATGACAACGAAAGTCAATTTATCTGTTTTAGTATCCTAATGCCTAAATAACCTATCCATATCCCACCGCAATCCGGGAATGTTCTAATGAGCCACTGTAGTCCCGAAGTACCGAGTCCCGGCATCTCAAGGAAAAGGGTGGGTTTTTTGTCAATGGAAGTCTGATACTCCTTGTCACTCCACCAAGAGCAACGTACACAATATTAAAAATGAAGGTTCTAGTCTTGCTATGAATCATATCTACGTATAGATACCGACGTTACTATTTGTCATTACTGTACAGAATTTCGTATTTAGTTTATGAAGGTTTTATACCCTAATTGTGATTACTATGGATACCGAATGTCGTAAGTTGAACTTTTTACATCTAGATTTTTAGCAAAGAAGCTATAAATATTCGTCTGGCTCAGTTATAATGAAGTATAAATCAATTTATACCTGTATTATACTTTTATAGTTCTACTTAATTGATTCCATCAAACAATGATGATTTGATTGTCCGAATGCTTTCTCATAATTAAATTGACTAAAAAGAATTCAACACTCAATAAATGTTTTTATATTTCGATTTTATACATTTGGTGAACTATTTTAGTTATGTAATTTGGCTATTTAATTTATCAGAAGCTTCCTTTCCCTTGTTTATTTAGTTATAAAAAATAGGCTAAAATATTCTTTATAAAAATCTCGTGTCACAGTGTTTGTTATGGTTCTCCTCCGAAACGGCTTGGCCGATTTTTAAGAATTTTTCGGTAAGTCTGAAATAGGTTGTATGCAATTCTTTTCTCACTTTTAATATTTTATGTGGCAAGCAACGAATTAGGAATGATAATGGCAAGACAACGTTTACATTGTATGAGTGTAATAATTTTAGTATATTAATTGCATAATTTAATGGCCATATTTGCAGAAAAGCCAATATGGCTTAATACTCGTATTATTATACGTATTCAAGATTACGTAAGTACGAGAAAGTGAAATGCAAGCTATAATGCAATCTTTGTAAAGATGGAGTTTATAGAGACTGACCTGAGTGAACTCATATAAATTAGATTTGTTATGGAAAGTGAGAACGGTAAACACTCTAAATGCAAGCATATTTTAAATGGAAATTATGAGCTACTTATATTGAAAATCATATACTTGTCGGAATTGAATCACAAGCTCGTCCTCTGGAGGTCTTGGAACACAATTGTGTTTTGTCGCGTTATCCGTAACGGAAAAAAAAAACATAGGGCCGATCGCTCACACGCTGGACGGCCATAATTGACAAAAAAAAAGGCTCCGAAAACTGGCATAGTCCAGTGAGTCCTCCCGTAATACCACAGAAGCTAAACTAAAGCTATAACCTAGGGGTCTTTAAGTCAAGAGTGAATAGGTTACTTTTAGGTAAGCGTGCTCCATCTTCGACCACATCATCACTTGAACGCGAACCAATTATCAATAATAAAATAAAAACACATGCAGATTGGCGCCCAATTGCAAAAGCTGTTGATAACATTTTACGGTTTTACCATCTGTCTATTCTAACACCTTATATCCTGTCCTAATATAATAAAATATCATAGCTTTCTGCGGTCGCCGGATTAATGCTTCCGACAGACATACACCTGTTCATCATTATTATATGAGTTTAAGAATAATGAGCATCTTACCAATCTGTGGGCCCGTTTTGGAATGAATTTGCGCGCGCGCAGGAATTTAATCAAGAAGTCATCATCCATTCTGTGGGGAGTGCATTCTCCGCGTTCTGAAATATAATCAAATTGAACATTTAAATGTAAAAGTAATTTATATTCAAAAATAAAATATTACATAAATTGAAGATTTAATCCAATAGAATAACAGTTATTAGCATTAGTTGCTTTAAAAAAACATCACTGAGTTTCTTGAACAGGAAGATTGAATTACAATTTTACCCAAATCAAGTTTTCCGGCCACAGACGATTTAGCTGATTCAATCGAACTGCTTTAGACTATTCAAAAACTTCGAGGTTACCTACTTACTCTAGTATAGTCCAAAACGAAAGTTCTCTAGGTATATGATTATGTAAGTTCAATTATATAGTAGGTTCATGCCTCGGTTCAAGTTTATTAATCCGCCTAGCTTTTGTCCCATTACATATTGGGATCGGTTTACTGAATACCAGTATTGAACTTGGAGCAATAGCCTATCTAACCAGCATCATCCGGTAACTGGGTACTCTATTTATTTTTTATTTTTTTTATTAGGGATAATTAACAACAGAGTATTTAAAAATTGACAAAGAAACTTAAGAGTTAGATGTAACAAATACACTGCTCACAACGTTATCCACAGATTGTTACATAAAATAACTAGTTGCTAGAAATCAGGCTTACAAAAAAAAAATAGAAGTATCCAAAATATAAGTAAATAGTACTCTAAGTACCTACATAGAAATATCTTAAGACCAGGCAGTTCAAAATAATTTTCACGCAAGCTCCGCCCCCTATGCAGCCGGTTAGGCTGTTGTATACTAAACGCTAAAACAGCAGTAATAAAGTTGAATATCGCATGCGCTCTTTCACCATGTTCGGTTTCGAAACTGCCGTTGTGTGCTAAACGCTAACGCAGCAGTAATAAAGTTGAATATCGCGTGCGCTCTTTTACCATATTTGGGTTCGAAACTAAATGTCGTAAGTCTCAATTCTTATTTCGCTTATAACTAAAGTAATAATTGATCTAGAGAAAAAATGTCCTATATTTGGATAATAAACTATATTTTCTTACTGTCAATACTAAGTTTAGACATAAAAGCCGAGTAATGTTGATTAAATTTTGAATAATCTTACTTAATAAAGTTACATACAATTTAGGGAGCCTCCTCTTAATTTAATAATTATTATTATGTCGTCTCAAAAAGTGTATTGTCCCTAGACAGACCACAAGAAGCCTCTGATTTTGCAGTATAGAAGATTGTTAATTGAATTTGTCCCTGTTTGTATGACTCCTGCATTGGTACTTACACAGATAGATATAAGAAATAAGAATTCTTTCATTTTTTGTGAAGTTGTTATATCTTCCGAATGAGTTATACTTTTATATTTATTTATTTATTTAAACTTTATGTACAATAGTGTTACATGGGCGGACTTAATGCAGCAAGGCATTCTCTACCAGTCAACCTTTGGGTTAAAAAAAACACACTGTGGTAGGTGTACGAGAAAATGGAATGAAATAATATTTTAATACTAATAAATATAATACTAATATATAATAATACTAATAAAATACACATATATGCTAAAATGACAAACTAATAGATACGGTGCTTTATAATATTATTTCTGAATAAGAGAGCTCAAAATAATTATGACAAAGACCAAACTAAGAATAACAACCCCTTAAGTAGTGGTTTTTAATTTTACGCTTAAAAGAAAATTTTGACTCAGCCTTCTTGATGTCAAGGGGTAGCAAATTCCAGAGTTTAATAGTAGAAATAGCGTAAGAATTAGATAGAAACCCGGTGCGGTGAGAAGGAATGTGAAGAAGTAAGTTTTTGGATGCGCGAAGGTTAAGATCATGAGAACTGCCCAACAATTTAAAATTTTGTTTTAAGTAAACAGGAGCACAAGGATCGTTCATAATAGTGAAGAGCATACAGAGGGATCTGAGGGATCTCCTTTGACGGATAGGCAACCATTTAAGCTGAGAACGGAAGGAAGAAATGTGATCATATTTTCGAAGACCAAAAATGAAACGAATACAGTTGTTGAGAAGTCGATCCAGTTTGTTAAGAAGTTCTTGGGAAAGATCAGAATAGCAAACATCAGCATAATCAATGATAGGAAGCACAAGTGATTGGACCAATGTGGTTTTAGTGCTACAAGGAAGGAAATGCTTGAATCTATAGAGAGATCGCAGTGAGAATGTTACCCTCTGGCTAACCTGTGCAATCTGCTTATTCCAACTTAACCTGTCGTCAATATATAGGCCTAAGTCTTTTACGTGCGGCGAGAGAGGGATGACAATATTGTTGAAGTTAAGCGGGAGAAGTAGGCTGGTAAGGCAACAATAGGCATGGATACAGGCATTAGGTATTCCTAAATATTATCAGAATCGTTTTATTCTTGTCAAGATATCGTAAATTTAGTTCATAATATAGTCTATCTCTTTACTGTCTCCTAAGCAAATCATAGTTGAATGTCCTGTTCGCTGTAACTAGGCACTTGTATTTAAATAAATAGGTACGCCTGTATCATTTTAGTCCCTGCCTCGTGTTTACGCGGTTTTGTCCACATATAAGGTTTATTCATATATATGAATAATTCAGAGAAACGGCCGCCAACTAGATAGGGAACGTTGAAGTTACTTTTCAACCGACGACAAAAAGAGGAGGTTATCAATTCGACGCGTATATTTTTTTTTTTTTTTTTTTTTTTAATGTATGATCATCGATTACTCGAAGACGGCTGAACCGATTTGGAAAATTCTTTTTTTGATTGAAAGGGTATACTTCGATACTGGTCCCATTTTCATAAACGTCAGGATCTGATGATGGGATCCTGGAGAAATCGAGGGAACTCTTCAAATATTATAGGCACACCTATGTCGTTTTGGGTATTTATTATAGTAACTTGTGCAGTTGCTCTCAAAAAGTACCATTTGAGGAAGTGGAACTGATGATGAAGACCACAGATGGCCGCCGAAACTACTCAATAATAAGTATTGAGTGGATTGCGATTCGATTACTCGAATATGGATGTTACGCACTTTATGCTCGTCACAATGCATATAGTGATGTAGAGCTGATGGTGAAGTACCAGGAGAACTCCTCAACAATTAACGGCCCAGCATTGGGAAAAGCAATATTTTGTAAAAGGTTATAAGTAGTTGATAATTAGGCTCTTGTAACTAGGTAAATTAAAAATAGACCAACTAAAAAGAGTGAAATAAAAACTTTTTACCAAAAAATTAAACCGACTCCCAAAAAACACTGCAAAGTGAAAAATAACTTTAATTTCGGAAGTCGGTGCCAAAAACGAAAATACAAAACTAAAGACACCGACTACCGAAATTAAAGTTATTTTTCACTTTGCAGTGTTTTTTGGGAGTCGGTTTAATTTTTTGGTAAAAAGTTTTTTAGTTAGAAGCAACGGCAGAAATATTAGTTTTAGTAGGGTAGACTAAAGAACCTTTATTTTCACCGCAGAGTGGGTCCGGAGTGGGTCTGGAGTGGTCTTTTAAGAGGTAACCGGGTTATCTCACACTCCCTGGTCTTTTTCCCATAACTCCAACCGCCTTTTGAAGGTATTCCCCGTTAACAACAAAAAAAGGCTAAATGTTTTAAACAATAAAATGATGTATTAATATTTCATGTAAAGTTACTTTGTTACTGGTCAACTTATTTTCATTTCTCTTAAATTGATTTGGTAGGACATACACACTTTCGCCGGGGTTGCGGGAATGTTCTAATGAGATACCGCAGCCCCGGAACAAGGTGGGTTTTTAGTCAGTAGAAGTCTGACTCTCCCATCCGCTCCACCCAGAGCGGGAGAAGTCATTCGATGATTTTCCCATCCGGATAAAAAAGGACATACGCACGTAACTACGAGTAGGTAGGTAGAGATTTTACATTTGGACTAAATTTACATTAATTTTATCTTACAAATTTAATTATACATGTTCTATTTGTATTACGTATCTATTTTGGTATTTTGATGTATTGATAGCCAACGACGACATAAAAGTTTAGGTAAGAGGAGAACTCCTTTCATCGCGTATGCGTCATCAAGCTGCATACAAGACACGTTCGTTCTCTAATTCATGCCAGGGCCACTATCATCTCGCCTACATCCTATTGTGTAACCTGTTAGAATAATCAATTGTCTGCACGTGATTTGTCTCATCGATAAAAGCTGCTCCTCCATCTCCCTTTCACTACCGGTCTACCAGACGCACGGCTGGGTACCACCCACACTTGGTTAATATACCGTCTTGTCGTACCAAGCGCTTCTCCTCCACATTTATTGTGCGCACAGCCAAGCTGTGGAATTCTCTGCCGGCTTCTGTGTTCCCTGCCACTTATGACCTTTCAGCCTTTGAAGCACGAGTAAATAGGCATCTTCTGGGCTCGCTCGTCCCATCTTAGACCTCATCTATCGCTTACCATCAGGCGAGATCGAGGTCAAGAGTGGGCCCATCAGTAATAAAAAAAAACCTATGGTCACGGGTTCAAACCCATCCATTACACTATTGCCTTGTGTCAGGAGTAGGTTCATTACTCCAGACACAAGCACATTTAGCTTAGTTGGAGGGGTTAACAGGACTGTTAGTAATGTGAATTCTACCCACAATGCTAGTTCTATTTATAAAAAAAAGATATGCCTGATGACCAAATCTGAATGCGGTTTTGCAAATCAGTCGTAATTGCTCTCATGACCTATTAACCTCTCAAGGACCGCCATTATTACGTGAACCATCCGTCAAGCACCACGGGCGGGCTCTTATCGTAAGAAAGCGGGGCTCAACTAATACTGGTTTACTGGCACGTTTTTGTGCCGCTGGGGCTCTAGAGGTTGAATAATAATTTATTGGTAATTGATTCTACTGAAAGTATTATAATGTCTTTTTATAATTATTCCGCGGTTTCATTTTATTATCATTTGAAGTGAACGGCATGCAGTTACATTTTTTTTATTAATTAATATTTATTTTTGGCTTTCACCAGTGAATAAATATTCAGAATAAAATCAGTACCTTAATGCACATACAATATTAGTTTAGATCGATGAATCAATCTTTAGCGCTATGTCGTAGCACTAGTTTAGTGCTATGTGTGAGCACTAATATTAGAGATTATTTATAAGGTAGTGGACAGGTAGTTTACTTTAGACAGCACTTTGGAGAATAAGTTAGGGAGAGCAATGACAAGGCGTGAAGTCGCAGTAATGAATGTGGAAGGAAATGTTCTTTATTAAAATAGAATTGTGTATATATAATTGTAGTGTTTACATTAGTTAAACAGTGGTCACTGTGTGAGAGTACGGCCCTCCGCCCTCGTCTCATATAACTGTTGATATTATATTTAATTTATAGCACTTGGAATAATATTACTTTGTGCATTGTATGAGCGATTGGTTATCAAAGTGAAGGGTGTGCTGGTATGCTACAAATACAATTGGGTTAGGTATAGCTGCCATGCAGGAAACACTGACTCGAGCAGGGAATTTCACTCCGTAGCTCTAGGTATGCACAATTAAATTATTCCTTCTTATTTCCTCCCATTTTAGTTATTTCTTTCCATTGTCACAATAACGTACGGTCATTCAATCATACATCCGTATCACAACATTGCACCAACCGCTGCCCTTGCACGTGCGTGAAAGCTGATTCACCCACAAACCGCAACAAAGGACCCGATCGACAGGGGCGGTTACATTGTATCTACGTTACATTCGTGCGGCGCTATCTGGAATTCCACAAATAGTCGGTGCGCTTTATAATTTTGCGCCACCACACCGTGTTTATGTTACAACTAGCAGACACGCGACACCCGTTGACTTTATCATGATAAAAACATTACCCTCCTTTCTTTGCAGTAAAAAAGCCTATAACCTTCCTCAAGTTTCAAGCTACTTCCATACCAAATTTCATACAAATCCACGAAGGACTTTCAAAGATTAACGCGTTCAACAAACAAACTTTTCCGCTTTATGATACTAGTATAGATTTAAATGCTTGACAAAATGGATAAATGCCATCACCAATTTTACTGGAACAATAACTTTAATTCCATAACGGAATTTAGGGCACCCAGCTCGGACAGGTTAGGTTCGAAGGAAATGACGGGGGTTTACAGAGCAAGCTAATGAAGCCCCCGTCATCTTCGGTTAGGTTACCTTTGGCCCTGATTTTCTGGCAGGTATTGTAGGTGAAATTCTGTTATGCGTTTAAATATAAGCTTATGTTAATTTTATTAAGGAAAGACAAAATCACACCAAATGCGACGGTAAACAACAGATTTAATACCTGTTTAAGTGGTTTAAGAAAATAGAGTAATAAAAAAATATTTGAAGCGCTATAATTAGTGTTAATTCTGTATGCAGCACTGTTCTTTACATTCCGAAAGTCTGGTAATTGCTGAACGACTTTAAATATCTAGGTATATCCCTATTCATTCATTAAGATTATTTATTTATGTCTCTCATTCAGTTATTATAGAATCCATTCGTTAATATCATCGGTCATAATATCGACTCCTCACTACTAATATACCACGTTGAGTAATATTGAAAACAATTAGTTTGGTACTTCTTCCTTATTTCAAACACGGTAATGTAACTCACCATAAATCATTTCTCTGAGTTCGTAAATGGCCTGGAGGCGAGTGTTGGGGTCTTCTCCGAGGTGCTGATGAGCGTATTCTATCAGCTCCGGTGGAGGCTCGCCCAGGTCTAGGTCCACGCTGTAGTCAGGAGTCGGCATTTCGGCCTAGAGAAAAAAAAAAAAAACAGTCAGTTTAATTTTGTTTGGCAAGCACCATAAGCTAAAGGAGGAACATGGTAAGCGAGGCTGACTGATTTGCGATGGCTACAAATCAGTACAAGGTGACCTAACTTTTTATCGAAACTCCTTGCCATCCTAGGCCTGCTCCAATAAGTAAATTCCTACTGCTGTTGTGCGTCTAAAGCTAGGTTCGCTTTGCTGTGTTCGGTTGTGTTGTGGTGTGGGATCGCAATAGTCTCTATCCTCGTATCTTTTATAATATATCCTCTCAGTTTTAGTGCCTACATAATAAATTAATAAGTTTTAAAATATAACAGTATTATACAGGGTTAAATGTAAAACACTGAAAACCTCTCAGGAATATGTTATTAACATCATAATCAACAACTTTTGTTCTATGACTTTTAAGACTTCGTCATATTTTAGTTCACCAGACTTTCATACAAAAATAAAAATATTTAAATTGAACGCCCTAAATGTTACGAACTCTATGCGAAGCTAAAGAAAGCAATTTATACTATCGCTTTCTTTTGCTTTGCATAGACGCTACATGCGTTTAGGGCGTTCAATTTAAATATTTTTATTTTTATATGAAAATCTGGTGAACTAAAATATGACGAATTTTTAAAAGTCATAGAACAAAAGTTGTTGATTATGATGTTAGTAACATAGTCCTGAGAGGTTTTTGGTGTTTTACAATTAACCCTGTATATAATACACATGTGGTGTAAAGCACTGGTGACTAAAACTGGCAGGAAACGACTGCGCCGCAGGCCTAGAAGTAGATGGCGGTATGAGCTGGACTAATTCTTGATTGTGCCTATTATGACATACTCCTCCCGCTCTAGGGGGAGCAGAATGGAGTGTCAGACTTCTACTGACTAATAACCCTACAGGACAATTGAAGGAATTGCCCTTACGTTGAAAGAAAAGAGAGAGGCCTTTTTTGCCTTGCTGTTGTTGAATTGCTACATAAATTAGTTACAAAAATTAATATAAACAAGCTTCAACACAACAAAGCTCTGTACTCGCCTGCCCTCTATCGTTCCATTTCATTCATCCCGCTTGTGTGTTAGGAGCTAGACGCATTACTTCCAAATAAATTAAAACGATTAATAAACGTTTAAAGATTAAGTGAATATTCTAATTGTGATGTTTTAATTACTCTCACAAAATAATAAATTAATAGGTTATGGGCCCAGTTGTGCGCGAGTGAAAATCCGCTGTGTTGAACAATAACAAAAAAAAAATGGACCATTCCAAGATAAAACGAAATATCAAGCCGTTCGACGGTGAGAAGTATAGTGTATGGAAGTTTCGTATTCGTGCGTTGCTTAACGAAATGGATGTGATAAAAGTTATTGACGACGACTCGTTACCTCGCAACGAAACGTGGGAAAAAAATAATAGTACAGCTAAAAATGTAATCCTCGAATATCTATCGGATTCTTATCTCGGTTTCACTAAGGAGGGTGTATCGGCAAAAGACATTTTGAAGAATTTAGATACGTTGTACGAGCGTAAGAGCATTGCAACTCAATTGGCTTTAAGAAAAAAGTTGTTGTCGTTAAAGTTAAAAAGTGAAGTGTCGCTCATAAAACACTTTGCAACGTTCGATGACCTCATCACAGAGCTACTTTCAGCTGGTGCGAAGTTAGAAGAAACCGATAAAGTTGCTCATTTATTGCTAAGTTTACCCTCAACTTACGACGGAGTTAACTCAACACTCACTCAACAGCGATCGAGACGTTATCGGAAGATAATATGACGTTAGCTTTCGTTAAAACACGGCTATTGGATCATGAAGTGAAGCTAAAAAACGAGTCAGGCGACATGAGCGCAAAAGTGTTGCAAATTGAAATGAAAAGTGACAAGTCGATGAAAAGAAAATTTAATAATAAACAGTCAAATAAGTATATAAAACGAAAGAATGAGAACTTTCAATTAATAAAATGTCATCATTGTGGGCGTAGAGGACATAAACGAAATTATTGTTTCTATTTCAAACAAATGAATCAACAAAAGGGCAATAATATAAACAATAACCGGCCAAGAACAGTACACTCAGTTGAGATAAGCCAGAATAAACAATCAGCATTGAATGAGTTCTCAGGATTTGCTTTTATGACCGGAGAATATGAAACGCAAGACTGTGATAACAAAGTTACCTTTCTTCTGGATTCCGGCGCCTCGCATCACATTATCAATAGAGAAGACTTGTTTACTAACTTTGTCGTTTTAGATACACCACTGAAAATTTCAGTTGCTAAAAATGGTGAATTTATTTCAGCTACAAAAAGAGGTACACTGCAGGTTACCAGCAACATGGGTATCCAGGGCTGTTTGGACGGTGTTCTGTACTGCCCTGAGGTTCCGTACAATTTGCTGTCGGTTTCCAAAATGCAGCGAGCTGGATACACTGTCATTTTCAGTACTGATGGTGCGCAAATATGCAAAAATGGTAAAACAGTGATGAAAGGTATGCTCTTTAACAATTTAATTGCTGTAGATTTTGTGGCGTCTGTAAGCGAGAGTCGTCCTGTTTCCCAAGCATGCACTAGTGACAAAATAATTACAAATTATGGCATCAGCGCCTTGGTCACATGAGTAAAAACAAATTTATTGAAATAAAACGACTTGAGTTGTTTAAGGACATAAGTGAATTAAGCGCTGTAGTGCTGGATAATGAATTATGTGAAGCTTGCATTAATGGGAAGCAGAGCCGCCTGCCGTTTAATCACGCCAAGGACAGAAGTCACGTAAATCGACCTCTATTTGCTGTCAGTTCTGATGTCTGTGGTCCTATCACTCCAATGACTGTTGATAATAAAAATTATTTCGTGTTGTTTGTTGATCAGTATACCCATTATTGTGTTACATACTTAATAACATACAAGTCTGACGTATATGCTGCGTTCAAAGACTTTGTCGCAAAAAGTGAAGCTAACTTTAATTTAAAAGTAACTAACTTGTTTTGCGATAACGGTGGTGAATACTTATCTGCCGAAATGAAGAGGTTCTGTGCTGAAAAGGGTATTTCATACCATTTAACAGTTCCTAGAACGCCACAGCAAAATGGTGTTTCAGAACGGATGGTAAGAACCATTACTGAGAAAGCTCGTTCTATCTTAAACGGTGCTCAATTAGATAAAGTTTTTTGGGGTCAGGCAGTTTTGACTGCAGTTTATTTGATAAATATAACACCGACTAAAGCCCTCAAACTTTTAAAAACACCATATGAGATGTGGCACGATAGGAAACCGGAAATAAAATATTTAAAGGTTTTTGGATCGACAGTTTATGTGCATAACAAAACGACTAAAGCAAAATTTGATGATAAATCATGGAAAGGTATTTTGGTGGGGTATGAACCAAACGGTTATAAAGTTTGGAACCCAGACTGCGAAAACTTCGTAGTGGTTAGAGATGTTATCGTGGACGAAATTAACTTTTTGAGGTCCAGGCCTTCTTGGAAGCCTGAAGAGAATATTGGAAATTCTCATGACAAAACTGATAATGATAGTGTGTTAAAATCAGTGTCAAGTAAGTCCCGAAACTATCTCGAAACGAAACTAGATGGTTCAAAATCTAGTGAGAAAGGTGAATGTCCTACTAAAGTTTGCAAATTGAACCATGATACGCAAAATGTAAACAAAAATACTGAACTTAGGAGGAGTGATAGGATTAAAGACAAACCCCCTGTTTCATATAATGAAATTGATGACCAAGACTATTTGATATGTGCTCAAATTGTTTTATGCAATTTACCAAAATCATTTGCAGAAATTAAGTATAGAAATGATAGAAGTAAATGGGAAAGCGCGATTAAAGAGGAACTTAGTTCATTACATAAAAATGAAACGTGGACTTTAGTACCACAACCGCCAAACAAAAACATCGTAGATTGTACATGGATATTTACTGTCAAAAATGATGAGTTTGGAAATCCTCAAATATATAAGGCGCGTTTAGTGGCGCCGGGTTTTAGTCAAGAGTATCTTACAGATTATAATGAAACATTTGCACCTGTCGCCAGAATAGCCAGTTTTAGATTCATTATTAGCCTTGCCAATCAATTTAATTTATTAGTTCATCACTTGGACGTTAAGACCGCCTTCCTAAATGGCGAATTAAAAGAGGAAATCTATTTAAGGGTTCCTGAAGGTGTATCGTGTAAAGAAGGCTATGTTTGTAAATTACAAAAGGCGTTATATGGGCTTAAACAAGCCGCCAGGTGTTGGTTCGAAGTATTCGAACATGCTTTGAAAGAAATAGGGTTTCAGAATTCATCAGTTGACAGATGTATATATATACTAGATAAAGGATATATATGTAAAAATATATACGTAGTGTTATACGTACTAGATAGTAGTAGTATGCGCTGACATAAATACTATGACTAATTTGAAAAGATATTTGATGAGAAAATTCGAAATGACCGATTTAAAAGAAATAAAACTGTTTCTAGGCATAAAAATCACTAGAGAAGGTGATCAAGTGTATTTAGACCAAAGTGCATACATAAAAACAGTCTTGACTAAGTTTAATATGCATGAGTGTAAACCTGTGTCTACACCCTTAGAAAATAAGTTAAACTATGACGCGTTGAATTCCGAGGAAAGATATGACGCACCCTGTCGAAACGTCATAGGATGCCTTATGTATATTATGCTATGTACTAGGCCCGATTTAAGCGTCAGTGTAAACATACTGAGCAGGTACACACACAAAAATAATAAAGAACTATGGCAATGTTTAAAAAAGGTACTAAGGTACTTAAAAGGCACAACTGATCTTAAATTGTGTTACAAAAGGTGTAAATACAATGAGATTTTATGTGGATACGTAGACTCAGACTGGGGTGGCAATGATACACATGATAGAAAGAGTACAACTGGGTATTTATTTAAACTCTTTGACCAGTGCACGATCTCCTGGTGTACTCGAAAACAATTTTCAGTCGCAGCTTCCTCAACTGAAGCTGAGTATATGGCATTGTTCGAGGCAGTTAGAGAAGCATTGTGGCTAAAGTCTTTAGCGGCCTGTATAAATATACCTATTGCTGCACCAATTGTCATTTATGAAGACAATAATGGATGTATAAGAATAGCCAATAACCCGTCAAGTCATAAACGGTCAAAACATATTGATATAAAATATCACTTTTCTCGGGAACATGTTGAGAAAAATGTAATAAAATTAAATTACATTCCCACAGGTGAACAGCTGGCCGACGCATTAACAAAAGCTCTGCCTGCAAGTACATTTCAAATGATGAGATATAAAATGGGTGTACAATAACAGTGCAGTGTAAAGAAGTGTGTAATGAACGAATTAATTTTAAGAACACACGTCATTTATAATAAGTATTAATTTTATTTGAATTGGTCTGGTTGAAGGTTTTACTGGGTTTTCCTCAACCCTCGAACGAATGTTGGACCAAATTGTAATTCCCCAGCAAGTATTTGGAAGTTAATGTGATTTAGTTAGGTAGTCGATTTAAATCTATTTTTGTTTGTATAACTATCGATTAAATTTTGAGGGGGCGTGTTGAATTGCTACATAAATTAGTTACAAAAATTAATATAAACAAGCTTCAACACAACAAAGCTCTGTACTCGCCTGCCCTCTATCGTTCCATTTCATTCATCCCGCTTGTGTGTTAGGAGCTAGACGCATTACTTCCAAATAAATTAAAACGATTAATAAACGTTTAAAGATTAAGTGAATATTCTAATTGTGATGTTTTAATTACTCTCACAAAATAATAAATTAATAGCTGTTGGACAGCACAGGCTCACAATAACAATATGTAATCCAAAACATGTCTAACTTTGGTTACGAAACCAAAATTTGCATAAAAATGTCATCAATCAATGGTCAGATAAGCTACTAAGCAGGTTAAGATCAACCTTGAGATATCATTATTGTCATTGAAATGATAATATTTTTTTACTATACTTAATCATAACACTAGATTAATAGTTGTTATTAATTTTGATTATGTCAAGCTACAAAATAATAAGTTTGTTTAGAGATAAGTACTTTTAGTATTATTACATACTAAACTGATTAATAAAATAAAGCGAAAATATAAACAACTTCATAATTTTTTGCGATATAAAAATAATGTGACGACACGGTTGTCGCAGTGGTTGAACTATTGGCTGCCGCGCTTCACATCGCGGGTTCACTTCCTGCTGAATAAATGTTTATGTGGCCTATGGACAGTTTTTTCCGGGCCTGGGCATTTTCGCAGTGAGTATAAATGTTTTTAAACGCACTCACGCTGCAGGAAAAAAATCAAGTGTGAGGCAAAGTAAAAAAAAAAACAATGTTTGGTGAATTCAATGTTACTATAAATATTCAGAATATTCTATAAATATTTAAAATATTTAGAATATTCAGAATGTGAACATGTTTAAAAATAAACTCAAGGCTTTGTTAATCAATAAAGCCTATTACAGCATTGACGAATATTGTAATGACAGAAAATCTTGTAACTAGTATAAAATTAAACTTAATTTAAATATGTATACCTATCTATCTTTTTTTATAATTTTTACTTTTTTTATTAAAATTTTGACATTAAATGTTTTTTGTAGCATTATCTTCTAGGGAATTTGTTTTGTTACCTATAATAATTGTTTATTATTTATTTGTGTGTACTTACTGTGTAAATATTTCAACACAAATGTATTTTTGTTATGAAATAAAGAACTTGAACTTGAACTTGAACTTATTGTGTACTACCAATAGTACATGTACATTTTATATTAGAGAAATGTACTGAACCTCATTACTTACAAAAAAAATTAAGAAGTAAAGTCATAATTTTTCTAAGTATATGATCTTATCAACTGTGCGATAGTATGAATTGTAGTTTATGTGGGTAAGCTGAGCATCAATAATAATGATCGATTAAGTATATAATTAGGAAGTGTTTGGTTTGAAGTATATAATTCGCAAGTAATTCGAAATTCAGCTGTGCTTCCTAAAATTCGTGGTTTTCTTGCGCGTTCCGGAAAATTACAGGAAAGCGTACAGTTAAGGAGTGGAATTCTCTGTGTTTCTTGATACTTATAACCTGGGAGTCTTTAAGTCAAGAATTAATAGGTTACTTCTAGGCAAGCATCCTTCATCTTCGACCACATCGTCGTTTAACATCTGACAGGTGAGATGGTGGTCTGACGCAGGCTATCAACAATAAAAGAAGCTTTTCTGAAAAATAGTATGAGTAGTTTATATTTATATTTATATTATTATAGTTTATATAGTTTATATATTGTACATATAGTTTATATTATTACAATTAGGTATTATCAAAAAGTCGAAAAGCATGGTATAAGAAATGTGTTTGTTTACACAACGATAAGACTGTTTGAGATGAATATACATAATATTACTAGCTGCTGCCCGCAACTTCGTTCGCGTGGGAGGATTTCCCGCGTAAATCCCGATCCCGTGGGAATTCCGGGATAAAAAGTAGTATCCGTAAAAATCAGTAAAGCCGTTTCGGTGGAGTAAGGTAACTAACATTGTGACACGAGAATTTTATATATTAGATATATCATGATACTGCACGACCGGTGCCGTTGATTATAACTTTTATCTATACTAATATTATAAAGAGGTAAAATTTGTTTGTCTAGTTTATATGTAGAGGGCAATCTCCGGAACTAATGGACCAATTCAAGAAAAAAAATAATTGATAGTAAGGTGCATTTTTGGTGAGTGCTATAAATTATTTTGAATTCCACACGGACGAATTCGCTGGCGAAGTGTTAGTGTGTTATAATCAACATCCATGTCGATAACCGATCGTATTGAGCTTCTTGGGGTAACACTAACTTGCACCCTGAATTTTGGGCCTTTTATCGAGGCTAAGGCTCAACTAGCATCAAAATAGTTGGGAATCTTGGCAAAGGTGAGACGGTACTTCACACCGCAACAGCTGCTCAATCTGTATCAAGCCCAAGTTCGGTCGTGTATAGAGTACTGCTCTCATCTTTGGGAAGGATCTGCCAAATACCAACTGGAAGCGCTTGAGTCTGTTGAGAAACGGGCCAAGAGACTCATTGGCAACAATGCTCTGGTCGAGTCAAAGCTCCAGAGCCTTGAACATCGACGACAAGTTGCAAGTCTATCAGTTTTCTATAGGTTACATTTCGGGGAGTGTGCGATGGAATTACACAATCTAATTCCGCCAAGCCCGTTCCATCATCGGATTACAACACAAACGGCGATGCGCCATCGCTACATGGTGGACATCCCACCCACACGCACAAAACGTTTTGGGAATACTTTCATTGTGCGTACGGCTAAGGAGTGGAATTCCCTGCCGGAGTCTGTTTCCTGATAACTATAACCTAGGGGTCTTTAAGTCACAAGTGAATAGGTTACTTTTAGGTAAGTCTGCTCCATCTTTGACCACATCATCACTGACAAGTTTAGTGATAAAATCAAATTTTTCATAATACTTTTGGTCAATTAATGAAATAAATATGTTGAAAAATATGTTTTTATATATTTTAATTTAATCCCTGCCGAAGTTTGTGTTCCCCGATAGCTATAACCTGTGGGTATTTAATTCAAGAGTAAATAGGTTACTTCTAGGTAAGCGTACTCATCTTCGACAAAATCTTCACTAACCATCAGGTGAGATGGTGGTCAAACGCGATAATATTATCAAAAAAAAAAAATTAGAAAATTGTTGCTTGCAGAGCCGTGGCCTTACTATGTATTTAGTTCTAGTCTTACTATTACCATATATAATTTTAAACATATTTTGTTTATTTAAGTATGACCTCATGCGAACGTACACGCCACGAGCACTTACTGACGGCAAACTACTTGAGTTAAGTTTTCACTGACGTACCTACATTAAGTTTATTGCTAAAGCTTTACGCTAAAACTAATATATACGTTTTATTTATCGCATAAAGATTAAATATGTCAGCTATGTGTCTTCCAAGTTTAGGTTAAATAAATTATTAATTTGTAAACATTATTATGTCTTACAATATGAGTTCGTGGCTAAATAATAGCAGCCCCACGGGTCGAGGTTAAGCAACAGTTGCAGAGGTCGAGTAGATGGGTGAACATTTAAACATACCAAGATTCCTCTTTTTTAAGGATGAGAAATCATCCAATGACTGCCTCCCGATCTGGGCGAGCGGGAGGGAGTGTCAGACTTTTACTGACTAAAACCCATCCATGTTCCATCACATGCCCTTCGTTTTCCGAGGCTGCACTGCGGTAAATCTTTCGAACAATTTCGCAACCCCGGCAGGTAACGGCCCCCTTATGGGCCCCGACAATTTTGCTGACACTCTTTGAGGCGCGTGGAACACGACGCGCCGTCTACACGGGTCTGGTTTCAGTTGCTACCCATTGCTCGCAGCCCGCAGGCCCGCGCCTGCGCTGGCTGGAGCGTCTCCTGCGGCGGTTGGGGCGCGAGGGCTGTGAGACCCGCCTCTCCCTCGCGCGTCCCGCCACCTCCTTCACTTGCATAACTGCTTCGCAGAAAGAGGTGACCGCTTCCCGTGTCTCCTCGCTCCGGACCATGGATTGAACCAGGGCCGGGAGCGAGAGATCGCCGCCTATCACCCCTACGAGGACACGGCGGAGCTCTGCCCAAGCGGGGCAAATCTCCACTGTGTGTTCCACCGTGTCCTCAGGGCGATTCTCGCAGTGGTGACACCCGGGCGTTTACCAAGATTCCTCTGTGCCTCGGAAAGCACGTTAAGCCGTTGGTCCCGGTTGTCATTTGTACATCTTTGACAGTCGTTGCGGGTAGTCAGCAGGGCCGGATTAACCATTAGGCGGAGTAGGCAACTGCCTAGGGGCCCCGCATCAACTAGGGGCCCACACCCAGTGCACGCACCAAGAAAACACGTTTCTTTGAACTTAGGGACCTCACTGTTATCTCACAAAATACAAATCGTTAGATTTATTTATTTATTTATTATATACTTTATTGTACACCTTACAATATTTCTATAGATAAAAAAAAAATTAAACTAGTGTACAATGGGCGGTCTTATCGCACAGGGAGATCTCTTACAGGCAACCTTTGGATGGACAAACTTAAAGGAGACAGATTTATCTATTACAGATTTTTTATTTTTTTTATTTTAGATTATTTACCTACTTAGTAGAATTAAAACAATTTTAGAACAAATCTTGCAATAAGTAAACAAAAATATAACGGGGAGTCGTTGTCAGTGGGTCGCGACATCAGAAATAACACTCACAAAATCTTCGTTAACACTTTTAATTACTTGCTAATACGCACAGAATACAAAATAATCAAGGATGCCTAAGATATGGCTCGATTAATAATTTAGGAACGCGGGAAGTTTAGCGCGGAGTAACGAATGTCCACTCAGACTGCCGGACCGATTCAAAGTGTCCACTCAATTGTCAACGCACGCGTGGCGCCTACCCCAGTTACAGGTTGTCTGTCAATGTCAAATAGCTGATTATACTTCTAGATCGATATTTGACTCGACTATTCGCTCGGTGTTGCCATTACTCCGCGCTAACCATCCCCAAGTTATTACTTGACGTTCCCAAACGTTAGCTGTCAAATCTAACTACATAGTTCCTCCAGTGAGAGATAGATGGCGTTGATATCCAGATTGATTGATATGCGTCGACGCTTCGACATATATTAAAAATCACAGCCCTTAATGTGCGTTTCCTCAGTTCACACACGATTTGGTAAGTCAAAGTAAGAAAAGGGGCCCCGAGAATGCCATTGCCTTAGGGCCTCTGACAGGGTTAATCCGGCTCTGGTAGTCAGAAGCCAGGAAATCTGACACCGGTCTTGCCAAGGGGTATTGTGTTACCGTAACACTGGATTGTGGAGGTCAGATGGGCAGTCACTCCATGTAAAACACTAGTACTCAGTTGTATCCGGTTATACTGGAAGCCGAGCCCAACATAATTGAGAAAAGGCTAACAAAGGTGATGATTCATGTGTTGTTTTAACCCAATGGTTATCTGTTAGAGAACGCCTTGCTGCATAAATTTGGATAAATAAATAAATTATTATTATCTCAATATGAAACTGATTCAATTATTTTCCTGTACCTGTATTCAAAGAGGATTCTAACATGCGCGTGCACAGGATTATGACAGGGTATGTGGCGGAGTAATCGGTCACAAAAACTTTTTCTCCACAGCCACGCATCGTAGTATGGTGGCGATGCGTGGCTGTGGCTATGCTAAAAATCTATAAAAGGCAAAGTTTTTGTGACCGATTACTCCGCCGCATACCCTGTCATAATCCTGTGCACGCCCCTGGATTCTAATGAGTTCTCTCTAAGGATCGTGAATAATAAATAAATATCATAGCATTGCAATTTCTGGTACTGTTTGCAATGATGAATTAATTCGCATTTATCTGAAAGGAAATTGCTAAGAAAAGTAGCGACTACTCATAATAGTACAACACTATTACGAAATATTAAAGAATTCTAAAGCGTGCATTGCGTCAAATAATGCAACCGCCTTCCTCTTACCTAACACACTGTTTACTTAGCTATGCAGATGCACAATTGCTTATCTGTCAAAATAAATAACGCTGAGACGAAAAGAAAGTTGTTGCTGCAGACCTAACTTCTGTTACAACTGCAAAAGACATTTCAACTAAGGTGTGTTGTCTTTGTTTGTTATTTTCTCTTTTAAGTTTTAATAAATAATCTCTGGAAGATTATCAAGGGATTTTAAGGGGCAATAGTACCTCAGTACGTTTTATATGATACTAGCGACCCGCCCCGGCTTCGCACGGGTGCAATGTTAATAATAAAATAAATACTATAGAATGTCTTTATATACAACGTTGACAGCCTTTTTGTCATTCGAAAATACATACATGTTCTCTTTAGTAGTTACTCTTGAAGGTGCGACATATAATTGACCATGGGATCATTCAACGCTCAAATCTAAGCCTGCAACGTTGAATATTTGACCCTGGGATTTGTTAATGGTCATTGCAAAAGATATCTTTAACGGAAATTGTAGACGTTTATACTGGAACGGTAAATCCGATGGTATCAGAGGAATTCGGGGAATCAATACATCTTCTAAGGTACCACATCCGATGAGTATTGTGCACTCTATTATGAAAGTTTTAGTGATTTTACCAGCAAAGGCGTGCCATTGCAAAGTTTAGGTGGATTCAGGTTTCTTAATAAAATAACAGGACAACCTACTTTTAACACCATTTTATGAGGAGGGAGTCCAGATGGTTCAAAGAATTAAGAAATACTATAGGATTTTTTTCAAAAGTTCTTCCAAATCCAGAACAGTATCGACCGAGTAGTATAAATTATTTGCGTCGGTGCATCAATCTTTGAAAGAATCAAGTTATTTACCTTATCATACTTGTTCGTTAGTGGGTGATAGAATTGCTTTTTCTACTAAGATGACCAAGATATAGCCTTACAACTTATGTTATCAATGTCGGTATAGACATTCTTGATCAACTCTTGGAGGTTGTCTATCAAAAAACAAAGGTTTTCTAGTTTAATCCTTCCATCAATTTGTGTTAACTCTCCATTGCCAACTTTTAGCAGCATCTCTGAAAAAGCCTGTTCTCACGTGAAGACAGGGTTTCATTGTAAACCCGGGAAATTTTTGAGGCTGTGTATCGGGCGGCCGATACAATCAGGGGGTTTGTGTGTGTTTTTAGCAGAGGCGAAGTAACGCACTGAATGGCGTTTCAACACTTGCCTTATGGTCGGGATTTGGAGGTCCAAGTGGAGATCCTCGTTCGTCAAGTACCAGGGCGCGCCCGTGGCCTTTCGGAGAAATCGGTTTTGAATGACTTGCATCCTATGGATCTGAGCCGAACTGGATTGAGTAAACACCGGACAGGCGTATGTCAAAATAGGGCGTATGCACGTGGTAAAAATGCGTAGTTTGC
Organism: Tholera decimalis; assembly: GCA_943138885.2. Lineage (NCBI taxonomy): Eukaryota > Metazoa > Arthropoda > Insecta > Lepidoptera > Noctuidae > Tholera > Tholera decimalis. The sequence goes on along the minus strand of OW964553.2, from coordinate 12,143,558 downwards.
ATTTTAGGGAGAGTTTGCTTTGTGCATTCAGCATGCTGTGTAACCTACCGAGAGCAAAAGCGTCTCGCGAGCGAACCGACTTTATATGCTCTCTGTTTTGGTCTAGGATCACTCCTAGCACGGCCTGCGACGCCCTATTTCGCCGGCACCGCGCCGCAACCGCTATGTCCTTGCATTTTAAATCTGTAATATCTTCGAAACTATTCATTTAAATTATATGCTGTAAAGGGCAATATTGATCTATAATAAATGCACAATGTATTTATGTTATTTAATTGGATAAGGATTAATGATGTATTGCTTAAAATTGCTTCGTAAAATATGCTCGTATTTCTCGTAAAAAGTAAAGAATAAAAATGGTTCTTGTGGGTTACCTATAAGAGATAGACATATACCATTGCGGACTTTTTTGTTGACCTTTTTAAGGTGTACAATACTGTAGTACATTATTTTGATCTATCTCGTAGGGTTCAGCCAGTCTTTGTAATGAAAGCGCAAAAAAATGTGTTTATTTGCGACTTCACATTAGAAACCTCAAAAATCATCAGTGTTCCTCTACTATATTATGCATGTTATATACTTAAAAACCTTCCTATTGAATCACTCCTTCTATTGAAAAAAACTGCATCAAAATCCGTTGCGTAGTTTTAAAGATTTAAGCATACATACAAGTGCAGGGACAGAGAAAGCGACTTTGTTTTATACTATGTAGTGATACTCTTTCCCTTTTTCATAAACATCAATTTTTACTAAAACTGAATAAGAGCCTTCTGAAAGTTTTATGTTCTTATGAATATAAAACTTTATTTTTACTTACAACTTAACTTAAGCAAACGATTACGTTTATGCCATCAAGTAAGTATAAAATTTATTTAAAGAAGTCTTCGGTGAAATTTGAATCAGTGCATCAATCTACTTGAAAAGTGACTTGTTTGCAATTTCCACTGCCTAAAGAGGTAAAAAGATAACGAAACGACAACAAAAATGCGCTTTTACTTAACGGGCTTCCTGATCGCGATTAAATGCTTACGTTAAATAAACCCGCGAAAGGATTACCCACATAGATTAGCTTTTTGACAGATGTAAGCCCTGTAATGATAGAGCGGTAGTTTTATAAGAGTGTTGTTAATAAGAAAAGTAGCCACGACGACGGCGCTATCGGTGCATTTAATCGGTTTAGGGTACACGAGGGTAGCATTTATAGAGAAAGTGTAGAGAAAAGTACCTGCACTGGCCGAGTAGCCGCACCAGCTAGACGGGAACAGGCGACCAGAAAACAAACTGGTCACGATACGCCTGCTTCTACGCGGGAATTACTTTCATATATCCAATAATGGCCACTTGCTTGTACCGAGAGAGTCGAGCAGAATCATGGCTCAATTGTTTTACATAAACTATTATAGAAACGTTTCCATATGCATACAAAAGTCTTACTAAGTGTCTGTATGTAAAACCAATCAATGCTGAAACATAAATGTATATTAACAATACAGCGATTATATTATTCAATAAATATTAAAAATATTCACATGAAATAACAGTACGCCGCATATTAAAAATATTTCTTAGCGCGATTTCTATGCCGCGTTCAATTGGTTACTTACTGTGTATAAGTTGAGAAACACAAAACTTTTACAATTACATACATAGAGCGTGTACTCTTGAGAAATGATTTTGCAGAAAACAATACAAGCCACAACATAGTTAATAGACTCAAACAGAAAAAAAATATTCTGCGATTTTTTATCTATGCTAACCAGTACTTAAAAAATTGGCCAAGTGCGAGTCAGACTCGCCCATGAAGGGTTCCGTAGTGACTATAATAATATAATATAATATGTATATTTATGTGACAAAAAAAAACTTTACAAATTTCTTAAATCTAGCTTGTTTACATTTTTACAACTACGCCAAATAACTTTGTTTTTCATAGTGTTTGTATGAATTACAAAGTTTTTAGAAAATATGCTGTATCTCAAAAACTGCTGACCCGATCTCGTTCAGTTTTAGAAACCTCAATGTTATTTTTAAAGACTTGTCTATAAATACCACACACGCATAGATTTCATGAAAAAATATTTTCAGTTTTAGTTCCATGTATGGGGAGCCCCCTTTATTTTAAATATTTTTTCTAAAAATCGGAAAACGGTTTACAGAATACATCTACCTACCAAGTTTCACATGTATAGTGGCTGTGACATACGGACGGATGGACGGACAGACAGACAGACAGACATGACGAAAATAAGGGTTCCGTTTTTGTCATTCGGCTACGGAACCCTAAAAAGGAAATCCCTATTTAACCGACGAAAAACAGAAGAGATTCTCTAGTTGACGCGTATTTTTTTTATTGTATAAAATATAATACTGACCATTGATGATTATATTTAAAAAAATATCGACACATGGATTGCACAACAAAGGACATACACACGACGTATGATAAAACTTTATTAAAAGAACACGCACTACTTTACATGCAAAATCTGGGTCATCGATTACTACCCATCATTAATTTTTTATTATATCATACGCCACGCGGTATGTTACCGTTTTCATACATGTAATTCTTACATAATTGGATCACACATCTGTTTTCATTTAAAACATGTTTTTAAGTTCACCTTTACTCTTGGTTTCGTTTTGAAAAATATTTTGAAACCAGCTCTCTTTGCGCCACAGCTTATTAAGTTAACAATGTGAAATAAGTATAGTGGCCAGTGTTGAAATCATTTCTGTGAAAAATAATATACCTTCCCAGAAACAGTTACCTACTGTTCTTGCCGAAGGCTCGTGTTGTAAAATAAACTCTGCTCACTTAATAATGAAAATATATCTTTATTTTTCAAATATGCTGTCATTATTTCTACCTAGATTACGTGGGTAAATGTTTTGTTTTTATACCAATTTGTAAATAGGTATAATGTGTAGATAATAATACTAGATAATAATATCTTTACGATTATCAATTTAGGTTAATGTAAATTACTATAGATTAATCGATGTATTTTTAAATTTATTGCTATTGCAATAGTCGAAATATGATACGACGCGACGTAATGATAGGAACTCATGATACCTCTCGCTCGTGAATCATTGAAGGTTAATGTAGTTAGTTATTAAACATAAGTTCTACGACAAGGGCAGTCAAATCGATTATTTGACTCAGTATGTATAATCCTTCTTCCTAATAATATAAATGCGATAGTTTGTGAGAATGGATGTATGAATGTTTGTTACTATTTCACGCAAAAACTTCTGAACAGATCTGAATGAAATTTGGTAAGTAGATAGTTAATATCTTGGAATAACACATAGGCTAATTATTATCCCTGAATTCCCATGGCATCTGAATATACGCGGGAAAACCTTCAACGCGAACGAAGTCACGGGCAGAAGCTAGTCGATTATACATATTTGTAAGAAACCAATAAAAAACACGCACGGTAAGTATCAACTGTGACTTGTTTATTTTACGTTTATTTTTAAGGGATCATAAATACGGATTAAAATTCTTCCAAGAAAAAATTGATGTGTTGGACTATAAATTTCCACATCGATATCTTATCACTTCAAAATGACCCATTCTGAATGTCGTAAGTATAAGAAATGCACTTCGAACCGCTGATAGTATGTACCTTTGCGACGCCTAGATTTAGAACGCTCCGCCGCGACACGCCGCGCCGCCGCCACAATATGTATGTATGAAGCTTGACTAAGGTGAGCTAAGGTGCCTAAATTAAGCCTGACACACCGCGGCATGATATCTGAACAGTTAAAATAATCTAAGGGATCATGGATTTTGAAATACATTTTTTATCATTCTGAACATGAAGATGAAATAATAATCTGTCTCCACCATGACATTTTGAGGTGTTCCACTTAAAAATAAGAAAACCCTACTCGCTGAATTGAAGAATAGCTGAACGAACTATGTACTTTTCATATTATTCCGGATCTCTGTTTGAAATTAGTACAGCTAAAATTAGGTTAGTAACGACACAGCCTTACAAAAAAATCTTGTTAGCGAATAAGTACTCTACTCTTATATTGTAAAAAACAAAATCTCGTGATCAAATAATACTGTATCAACTCACACGTGCCTCTATTGAGGCGTTTGTGAAGGCTATTCACACATTATGCTACAAATATGTAGATAGGTAGGTACCTAAGTAAATATATAGTCGTGTGAATTTTGTAGGTATGTAGGCATATACCTACACGAACTGGTTATAAATATTCGAAGTTTACGTGTGGTTTCTACTATTAGTCTTCTGATATCGAATATTAAACTAAAATTCATGAATTTGTATATTAATATAACGTTAAAGTTGGTTTTGGTATACTTGTCAAATATGTAGCGACAGTCATACATAATTTCATAATTTGCTGACATGACCCAAATAAATATTAATACTATGTACCTACATATTGTTCTATGCATAAATTTCATATTTAAATAATATTAATTTATTATGTTTAGAGGCTTACAACCCCTTAATCTATCCCCTTCAATTCTGTCCATCCAAAGGTTAACTGTAAGAGATAGTACTGTGGGATAAGACCGCCCATTGCACACTTATTTTTATAGTAGTAGTAATAGTGATAGTAGTAAATAGTAAATAGTTTATTCAGGAACAAAAACACAAGACTAGATACAACAAGTCAAACGATGTTAGCTGCAAAAGTATTAACTGTAGCGCAGTTAACAACGCCCTTCTCCGGATACAAAAAACATGATATAATGCCATTTAAAAAGTTAATTAAGAAATAATTTAAACAGAAAAAAGCAATAATTTAAAAGATAAAAATAAACAACAAAAGACAATGAAATTGGGATGTGTTTAGAAGTAGTAATATAATGTAAGGTGAATGTGTGGATGTATGGGTGAGTGTAAATGAGGTGTGTAAGGGGTGTATGTAAATGTGAGTTCTGAAGTTTTGTTGGGCTGTGTGATGGATGTGTTCAGTGGCGTGCCTAGGGTTTCAAAATAACGCAAGCCCAATAAAATTTTAACCGATTTCAAAAAAAGAAAGTTCAGTTTTCGACTGAGTATGTAGGTACCTACGTATGTATCATCGCAATTTTCTCATAAACTACTGGTTAGGTACAATAAATTAAAAGTGAATTCATCCATCTTCTTCTTTCCTCTTCTTTCTTCAATTTCACTCTTGCTTGTCGTGCGGTGAATGAGGTAACCAAAGCACACTGAAGGCATGCTAGTGCTAGATTGAATATAATAAACATATCAGCAATTGCATACCTCCGGTGGCTTTGAAAAAAGCCGTTTGGTTTGCTTCATTGCTTGAGGGAACAAAGTTATGGTAAGTAGTTGCTTCCTTCGTAACAGAACCCAGGTTACAGACAAAAAAAAAACAAATCAAAAAGTTACAAAACGAAAGTTAAAAAATAGCTAGATAGAATGTAATAAGGAATTTAAATAAATTATTTATATTCTAATTGGAATCGTCTATCTTTCTTAAGAAATGATTTAATTACATCAGAGTAAAATGTTGGTGATCGTTTTAATTCTACCAACAACTGTTTTTCAATAGCTATCATTGATAATTCGGAAAGACGCTCTTGACCTTGTGTATTTCTCAGATACGAGACGAAAAAGCACGTTCCGCGGAAGAACTTGTAGCCGGAATAGTTACAACAAGATACGCTAACTTTAACAGCTCGGGAAAGGCATCTTCGAGGTTATTCTCATGAATGAAATGATTGACTGATCTATTAAATTTTCGTTTATGCGATTTACTAGTCTGAGAAATACACAGATTAGGCGTCGGTTTTAATGAAGAAATTAACTGTTTTTTCTGAGCAAAGTTTAAAGATTTTACCTTATCTTCGCCAATCAAAACTTGAACGCATTTTAAATCCTCACAAGGTACAATTACCTCCATTGTTGTAGGTAAATCACCAAAACAATTGTATCACTGAGAAAATCTTAGAAAACAAACAAAACCTTTTCTCACTCACTCAAGCAAATGAAACTGAAGTTAGTTGCACTCTAGAATGTCGGGAACTACTCAAGTGTTGTCATTTAGGCAAAAAAGTCGCCAGGTATATGAAAAATCTAGCTAATTTTTTTTTATTTTTAAGATATTGCTTGAATACAGTCAAAATCTGTTATAACAACATCCAAGGGACCACTCATATTTGGTTGTAAAAACCGATAGTCGTAATAACCGGTGATGTTTTCAAGGTACAAAGTATTTTGTACCTATGATTTTGGTCTATATAACCGGTATGTTGTTCTAAATGATGTTGTTGTAAACGGTTTTGACTGTATTTAATTTCGTTATTTTAAAAGTCGCTAGTTTTTATTGTTGATAAATGTTAAAAAAGTTTCCAAACACGTTAAAAATCTCCAAGATCTTTCAACGTGTGGCTAAAACGGCAACACTGCAGAGTTGGCAAGCTGACAAGGTCACGCATACGCATGCAACTTCATACGAATGCCCTGCTTAAATCTGCCATAGTGATAGATTTTTTCTACGCACAAGGCCTAACTCGTTATACGGCACATCGATATAAGTGCGAAAGTGACAGATATAGTATTTGAAAGCCCGGTAAAAGCCGGTGCGTGTAAGCGAGATAGCAATATGTAGATCATTAGATGCTACAAATGCGAAACTCTGCGCGCGAACAATCGCGATGCGTAGTAGTGTACTCAGTAGATACATTGTGTTATTTTGATAAGAATTAAGCGCGCGAACTTTTAAATAGTTCGGGTTTGACATTGATTCTCTATCGAGCATTTTTTAGTAAGGCATGCCGGGCTTTTGGGCTTATATGAAGGTACCGCCACTGGATGTGTTACACTTCTACGAGCTTCTCAGTCTCCGCATAATTTTATGATTTTAACCAAGAATCTTCCTACTATCTTTTTGCATTTGCATTTAATTAATGGGTAGATGTGTAAGTTTTTATTTAATTTATTGTATAATTTTGAGCTTGTGTGTTTGAAATTACGACTTGCAGCTACGGTTCGACGAGACTCAGTATTACAAACCCTATTCGAGCGGCGCGCAGTACAGCATTTAGGATCAAATTTAATTTGGCTGTGTTTGCGAAGAATAGTTTGAAGTATAAATAATTGTCTTACGGTGAGGACCTGGCAGAGGGTATATAGAAGGAATGTGGGATATCGGATCGGTTTCCTTGCCAGTACTTTAAGGACAGCTCTTTGCGCACGTTCGACCCAAAGCATCACCGTTTTACCAGCACCACCCTAGACCGTTAGGCAGTAGGTACCCTAGAACAGACTGAGCGAGCGCAAAGTAAACGGTTAACATACAGTCAAAGTCAACCGAGCCTCTGAGCTTTTTAAAAATGTATATAAGTTTTCTCACACGGGCTACAGTTGAAGCTATATGTTGTTTCCATTTCAGGTTGCTATCGATAATGACTCCAAGATATTTAATAATAGCGGTGTTCTCTAATTGTTGACAGCCACAATTTGGTTGTAAGTTAGGGCAGGTGTGAGCACAAATTTCTAGCGGTGTAGGGGGTTGACTTGACTTTATAGTCGAAAATGTTACAAATTTGGTATTATTGATGTTCAAGGTGAGAAAGGTTAATAGTCAGCCACCTCATGACGGCACTCAAGGCAAACTCCGAGTTAAGGCGAGTTTCATTCCAGTCCCGCCCATGAACAATTAAAGCTGTGTCATCTGTGTAAGCAATGATTTTGCAGTTGGGTAAAGATAACTGACACAGTTCGTTCACGTATATGAGAAAAAGTGGACACTGCCCTGAGGGACTCTAAATGTAATCGTTTCCTCGTTGCTGAGATAATTTAAAAAAAATAAAAGCTTTGTGATTTGATTACGACCTGTAAGATAACTCCTGAAGAGATCGTGAACCGTCCCACGAATACCTAGATGCTCTAGCTTCGAAAGAAGTATAGGAATTGAGACTGTATCGAAGGCTTTGGAGCTTTGGAGAGGTCTAAAAAAAAGGCATTTATAATTAGTATCCTATGCGTATTATGATGTACCTATGCAATAAGGTATATGTTAAATCTATATACCAAAATGTGAAGCAAAAATGTTGGACCCCTTTTTAGGAAAATTGCGCAAACGGAGGAGTATGAAATTTTTCATAGTTAACGTTCTTATGGAGAAGGAATGCAGAAAGTTAATTTTTTTAATGCATTTGAAGTAATGTTAATTATGGTCGAATTTCGAATACTTGGCCGCCCCATTTTTTTTTTCGTTTTGGGTGGGCAAATCATCTAAAGACTTCTCCCGCTCTGGGTGGAGCCGAAGGGAGTGTCAGACATGTACTGAATAAAAATCCACCCTGTTTCTTCAGCTGCCTTTGCATCCCAGGGCCGCGGTATCTCGTTAGAACATTCACGCAACTCCGGCAGGCAATGTCCCTTTAGGGCCCCGGGCCCCCGGCACTAGTGCTAACGGCTCTGTAGCACTTTGTGGCCACGTTTAAATATAAAATCATATAGTCGCAACGCGATAATAATAATAATAATAATTAAATGTTTTTTATTGTAAGTTTTTAATAGAAAATATTTAAAAATGTAATTTTTGAGAGATTATATGTAAAATAAAGGAGATAATAATAATTTTATTCATAAGTTCACATAATAATAGATTACATGGAAGTTACAGTTCTTAAGGTTAGTGTGTCTAAAATAAATCATCTAGTGCATAACTTATATAATATTGATTAATAGTCTAAGAATACTATAGCGACCTGCCTGATGTAAGTTTATTCAAACCTGTGTTTCAGGCCATCACTTTTCAGCGCTGAGTGGCTTGGTGAACAATAGATTACATAACATAGAGCCAACATTGTTACTTAACGTATTATACTTTAATAGCTTGCTTTTTATGTAAAATATTAAAATAATGTAAACAAAGGAAAAATAATCTTAACTTTAAATAAATAATGACTAACTAAACACTATTACATTTATTGCGTAACATCTAACAATTTTTCTGTATCTGAGTAATAAATGTCGCTAAATATTCCCTCAACTTCACAACATTCTTTACGACTTACACTGTAAATACTTAAAGACTTGTTGATTTTATTATATAGATATGGACCTAAAAATACATAAAATTTGTGTGTAAAAGTATGTCTAGTTTGAGGCTTTATGCAGACCGGGTCTTTTCTTCTCTTATCTATAGGGATATGTTGGAGTAGTTATATATTCAGAATAAAAAGTTGCCGCACGGTTAGTACCATACATGCCGTGTAAAGCTCATGTGTGGGAAATCTAAATGGACGAAAAGTGGCTACCTTAAGGACCGCTCTTTGCGCACGTTCTATTGGCAAAAGGATTGATTTAGCTGCCCCACCCCATGATGTTATGCAATAAGTGAGAATAGATTCACACAAAGCCAAATAAACCTGTTTAATAAGATTGTAGTCTGCTATATTTCGTAAATATTTAAAAATATATAATAATTTACGTATTCGAGTGCATAATAAATCGATATGTTTACGGAAATTTAGATTTGTGTCAATTGTTACACCTAGATATTTTATATAATCGGTTTTTGCTAAAGTAGGACAACCACATGCATTGTCAGCATACGTGCTGCACTTGTGCGCATGAATGTTTATGTTAGTAACTGGCAGGTTACTATTTCTAAGAGTAAATAATATGTATTTGGTTTTATCGGCATTTAGTGTTAATTAATTTTCCTGTAGCCACTTAGAAACTATATTGAAACCGTTCTGGGCTTGTTTATATACATCATCTCTAGTTTTGTCTGAAAACAATAGTGCTGTGTCGTCTGCGTGTGACAGAGTTATACCATTTTGGAGAGCCATGCTGCAGAAGTCATTTATATATATTAGGAATAAAGCAGGACCTAAAATACTACCTTGTGGTATTCCGTAATTACTATTTCTTAGCTCAGAACTAACGTACTGGGCAATTTTGACGCATTGACCGCGGTCAGTAAGATAGTCAGATAATAATGAAGGCGTTGTGCCTCTTATTCCGAGAGTTTCAAGCTTGTGCAAAAGTAAGGGACAAGATATGGTATCAAAAGCCTTGGCGAGGTCTAAGACGACCCCAATTGTGTGCATGCCTTTATCCAAATTAATAGTGATAAAATCTGTCATTTGATGTACTGCTTGGTTAGTTGACTTTTTCGGCCTAAAACCAAATTGTCTATCTGAGAGTAATTTATTATCTTCTAGGTATTTAATTACTCTAATATTAATGATTTTCTCTAAAATTTTGGAGAGTCCTGTTAAAACTGAGATTGGTCTATAGTTATTAATACAGCTTTTGTCACCAGTTTTAAATACAGGAGTTACCACTGCTTTTTTAAGCGACTTAGGAAATACCCCATTTGTTAAACACAACTGAAATATATGAGTTAGCGGCGGGGCGATAGCATGGTCCAGCCTGTCTTCGCAAGCCTTTAAAAACAAACCCAGATACGCATAGGTACTCACCGACTCAACACGAAGCAAGTTCCATTTCGTATTCTGAATCACGTTAAGTAACCTTGAAATTAATTAAAGAATTTTATAGGGCCAGGCACTTGCCGACACGAGCCTCTAGGAAGTGTGTTTCTTTGTTCGTAAACCAGTATAATTTTTTGTAAACCACATAATATTTATAAAAAAATGGCCAAGTGCGAGTCAGACTCGCCCATAAAGGGTTCCGCAGTAACTATAATAATTTAATATAATATGTATATTTATTTGACAAAAAAATTCTCAAAACTAGCTTATTTACATTTTTACAACCATACAACACAACCATACAATACAACGCCCAATAACTTTGTTTTTCATTGTGTTTGTATGAATTACAAAGTTATATTTGCGGTTTTAGAAAATATGCTGTATCTCAAAAACTGTTGACCCGATCTCGTTATAAACTTTCAAACAATTTTGGTTGAAAGTTTACATTAAGATCTACAGATATATATTTTTTTTAGATTTTTCACTCCATTATTATAAAACTTTGGAAGCGTATATCTTTTAAGCGATTAACTTTATGAAAAAGTGGTCTTAGAAACTCCAATGTCATTTTTAAAGAACTGTCTATAAATATCACACACGCATAGGTTTCATAAACAAAAATATTTTCAGTTTTAGTTCCATGTATGGGGAGCCCCCCGTTATTTTAAATATTTTTTAATATTTTTCTTAAAATCAGAAAGCGGTTTACAGAATACATCTACTTACCAAGTTTCACATCTAAAGTCTTAACAGTTTCGGAATAAAATGGCTGTGACATACGGACGGACGGGCGGACACACAGACAGACAGACAGACGGACAGACATGACGAAACTATGAGGGTTCCGTTTTTTGCCATTCGGCTACGGAACCCTAAAAAGGAATTAACATAATTAGTTTTCCGCCTCTCTAAGCATTTTGCGGTAAAGCATGTGTGATTTGATTTCTGTTCTAACCGGATAATACTTAACACCAATATTTTACAAGACTAGTTGTTCTTTTACGGATATCCTACTGTTAAAGATCTATGCATGACAGACGAGATTTACGGCAGTTTTCCCACCAACGTTAAAGTCAGCTTCCAGACTAATGTGTGTCCAAACAATATGATATCCCATGGCTACACTAGTGTCAATTTTTTTACTACTTTAATGGAAACGATGATTTCAAAGATTACAGTTAAATTACAGCAAGGACCAGTGTCGATGTATAGATGCTAACATTGCTAGCCTATCTATAGACCGACCTCAATAAACGTTGATTTAGCCACGAACTATTTACTTATCTTTCATTTTTATTTTTATTTTCATTCTATATCAATAATTTCAATCTTTTTTAACAATTAAATTTGAAAAAAAAATGTTAAAGATGCTTTTTTTTTAACGTGGTAAATTTATCAAATAAGTCCTCCCACCCGGGCAGGGCCGGAGGGACTGTCAGACTTGTACTGACTAAAATCCACGGTGTTCCTTCAATAACCCTTTACTTACCGGGGTCACGGTAATGGGATAAGTCCCACGACCCCGGCAGGCTTCGGCCCTTTACAGGGGGGCCTCGTCATGTTTCTGACGCTCTTTGAGGCGCGCGTGGAACACAACGCGCCGTCGACCCGGGCATGGTTCATGGTCGGACAGCGAGTTGCCTTTTACTCGCTGTCCGCATGCCTGCGCCTACGGTGGCCGGAGATCGTCGGCCGACGTCCGACGCCGTGGGCATCTACCACTGCGGCTGGGCTGGAGGGAGGACGCCATCGTCTCCCTCACGCGGCCCACCTCCTCCTTCGGAAGCATGACTGCTTCGCAGAAGGAGGCGACCGCTTCCCACTCCCTCTCGCCCCGCAGCATGGCCTCGACCAATGCCGGGCGCGAGAGGTCTCCGCCTATCGCCGCCGTGAGGACACGTCGGTGCTCTGCCCAAGCGGGGCAGTCCTGCACCGTATGCTCTACTGTGTCCTCAGGGCGACCCTCGCAGTGGTGACACCCAGGCGTTTCTTCCTTTCCCGTCAGACACAGGTACCTCCCGAAACTTCCGTGTCCGGTGAGGACCTGTGTCATGCGGTAGGTCAGGACGCCGTGACGCCGATCTAGCCACTCCTCAAAGAGGGGTGGCTAGATCGGCGTCACGGCGTGTTAAAGATGCTAGGCCTCAACTTAGATCTTAATTGCTTAGCTCTTAGTTTTTAACCGACTTCAAAAAAAAACTTTTTAGCAAAAAATAGAACCGACTTCCATATAAAAACACTACAAAGGCAAAAATAACTTTAATTTCGGAAGGCGGTGTCAAAAACGAAAATATATACAAAACTAAAGACACCGCCTTCCGAAATTAAAGTTATTTTTGCCTTTGTAGTGTTTTTATATGGAAGTCGGTTCTATTTTTTGCTAAAAAGTTTTTTTTCACGCTTTTTAGTGGGTCGGTTTGTAATTTATCTAGTTACAAAAGCCAAAATGTCAACTACTTATCACCTTTTACAAAATATTGCTTTTCCCGGTGCAGAGCCGTTAATTTTAGAGGAGTTCTCCTGGTACATCACCATCAGCTCTACTTCACCATATGCATTGTGACGAGCATAAAGTGTTTAACATCCATATTCAAGTAATCTAATCACAATCAACGAAATACTTATTATTGAGTAGTTTCGGTGGCCATCTGGGGTCTTCATCATCAGTTCCACTTCCTCAAATGGTGCTTTTCGAGAGCAACTGCACAAGGTACTATAAGAAATACCCAAAACGCTATAGGTGTGCCTATAATATTTGAAGAGTTCCCTCGATTTCTCCAGAATCCCATCATCAGATCCTGATTTCGTAATAATGGGACCAACTAGAAACTATACCCATTCAAACGCAAAAAGAATTTTTTAAATCGGTCCAGCCGTCTCCGAGATATGAGGTAACATACATAAAAAAAAAAAAAAGTTCAAGACGAATTGTAAACCTCCTTTTTTTGAAGTCGGTTAAAAAGGAGGAGGTTCTCAATTCGGATGTTTGTTTGTTTTGTTTTTTTTTTATGTTTGTTCGGGCATAGCTCCGTCGCTTGCCAACCGAATTGAAAAATTCTTTTTTTGTTGAAAAGGGTATACTTCCCAAATGGTCCCATGAAAATTTTATCGAAATCGGATAAGCCGATTCTGAAAAATCAACAAAAGTGTAAAAAAAATATTTACGTTGATGATCTTTTCGTTTACTCTGCATTGCGTTTCTTGTTCGCGCATAACTCCGTCATTTACGAACCGATTTGGAAAATTCACTGACCCACTAAAAAGCGCGAAAATAAAAACTTTTTTGCAAAAAATAAAACCGACTTCCATATCAAAACACTACAAAGCCAAAAATAATTTTAATTTCGGAAGGCGGTGTGAAAATAAAGAAAATACAAAACCAATAACACCGACTACCGAAATTAAAATTATTTTTGGCTTTGTAGTGTTTTGATATGGAAGTCGGTTTTATTTTTTGCAAAAAAGTTTTTATACAATAATAATTAAAGAGGCACAAATATTTACATTACATAATCAGCCTATACGTTCCCACTGCTGGGAAAAAGGCTTCTCTCTATGAGGGTGTAAGGCCGTAAGCCACACCGCTGGCCCGGTGTGGGTTTATGGATCTCACATGTCATCGTATTTTTGCTCCTAGGACACCTAGGATCCTTCCTCTCTAAGTTTTCTTCACCGTTTTGAGAACAGTGGTGATGACTAAACCAAAACACAAAGTAATGTGTCTGTCCGGGTTCAAAATCATGACCTGCAACTCGTAAGTCATGCCTGTTACCACTGGGCCAACACTGTTTTAACAAATTATAATTAAATAAATATTTCATTAATCTGACGTTTTATTTAAAAATATTTTTTCCGTACATACTTCCTTATTTTAAACCATAAAACTATTATTTACCAGACATTTGCAAATTATACCGCTCACATTGACTTTGAATTACGATCTACATAGAACGTCAAGGCTTTCCATTTAGTATCGTTTTGTATTGGTTACCGCTAACTATTGAAAACTATGTCCATTTTATGGACATAAACTTTAAGTGAAGTTAATTTTAATGGTGTAACACGACCACAGAGCGTGCGCGCATATGACGTCGCGCACCTCCCACCGAGCCCCACTCAAGCGCACGTCACTGCCACCACTCCGCGGCCGCAGGGTATATAAGGCCTCGCGCGCCGTCAGTCCGCAGTTCGGCTTGCACGGACCGCTTCCCTCGGAACGGTTTCGGGCAGTTGAGCGCTCTCTGGCTTGCACGGTCGGCATCCCTTCGCGGAACCGATATCGGGCGGTCACATCACGTACTTCGATCGTCGTAGTTTTATTGTACCAGTGTGTAGTTTACCTTAGTACATCTTGTAAAAGTGTTTTAATAAATAACCCTTTGCTGTACATTGGTTTGCGAGTGGTTTTATTGGAAAACCCCCTTATAAGTGGCGCACAACGTGGAGGCCGAAGATAGAAAATATCTAAGGCCACGGCCTACTCGCAGACCAGTTCGATTTGGAGATAGTTCACCTGCAGAAATGGCTATCAACATGTCAGACAGCCAGTTTAAGGAGCTGATTCTCGCAATAACCACCGGCACACGAGGGGGAAGTACCTTTTCACAATGCCCATCTAAATTTGGAGGATCAAAGGTCGAAGTTGAAGCTTTCTTAGCAGCTGTGACAGTGTTCAAGGAAGTAGAAAAAATATCAGACGAGAACGCTCTTGAAGGCCTACCTTTAGTTCTGATCGGTGACGCAGCGATTTGGTGGCAAGGCGTTAAAAGTAGCGTGAAGACTTGGGAACTTTTTAAGGAACGCTTGCGCCATACCTTTGCTCCAAAGAAACTAGACTACATTATCTATCAGGAAATAGTTGGTGTAAAGCAAGACAACCAGACCCCGACCGAGATTTTCATTGCTAAGAAACGCGCGCTTCTTGCTGAGATGTCAGAGCCACATACGGAGCAGCAAGAGATCAACCTCGTTTTTGGCCAGATAAAATTCCCTGTGAGGGAGAAGATTTCTAGGGATTCCGTAAAAACTTTTGATGAGCTATTAAAAAGGATAAGAGATATTGAAATAACACTGATAGAGAAAAGCAATCAAAAAGAAGAATCAGAGTATTTACAAGATCAAGATAGAACAACACAACAAAAAACATACAAGAAACAAAATAAGACACGCTGTGGTTACTGTCGTCTGCCCGGTCACACGGCTGAGATATGTAGAAAGAAGGCAAGAGACGACGCAGCTAAGAATAATGTTAAGGAAACCACCTCGAGCACACAAAATGAAGACAAACCGAAGGTTGCCTGTTACGGTTGTGGTGAGCCAGGTGTCATACGCAGTCGCTGCCCTAAATGTAAAATCAAGCAGTCTCTAACGGCAGTCGATTTCTGTTTCTGCTCAGCCAATATGACTGCTGATGTACGACCACGTCCCACTGTACCTATTACCGTCGGAGGAATGACTGGTATAGCGTATATAGATACGTGTGCAAAGTCGAGTGTTGCCTCCTACCAACTATATACACGTCTACAGCGAAACGGCGTAAGTTTTGAGAGGGAGATTATGTATGTAACACTCGCCGATGGAGTGCCAAGGAGACAGGACGTCCTTACAGTTAAGACGAATGTTAACCTCTTTGGCCGAGACGTAATCACGTCCTTCGTTATCTTTCCGGATGCCCGAGAGAATAGGACGCTACTTGGGGTAGGATTTATAGAAGATGCAATGTTGGCCCTAGACCTACCCCAACGAATTTGTCATTTTGTGGATGAACCACACAAGAAGTACGACCTAAGACCAGAGGGTCTGGATGAATCAAAGGACATAGCGGGTGTTTTATCCAGTGTGTGCATACCAGCAATGGAATCACCAATAATGAACACACCAAGCCCTGTACTATCGCCTGTTGGTATGACGAAATTCATTACGCAACAGCAACAGGAGCCGCCTATGCAAATGATGACGCCTCCACATTCTCCAAAGAGAAGTCCCGTTATTGTGCCTGGAGCAACAGAGCAAGCCTTGGATCGACCTTATGGGCCATTAATACCCATAGGATTCTCGACTCCTCCCAAGAGACCACGAACGACCTTATTCGATGGATACTCTCCGGTTATTGATGCATTGTACGAGGATGCGCGTAGGAACATCAATAGCGCTGACGTCGAGCTGTCACCAGGCTCTGCAGCTTTATTCCCAGAGACTGAAATCTCTTCACTTTCCATGGGCAGCCATGAGTGCGAGCTGACTGAGGAAGAGATCAAGCGTTTACATTTCCTTGAGAGAAAGGAAGATGAACAGAAAACAGTGTTTGACGAGCTGTGTAAACTTTTGGTTATGGAACCGGTGTTGGTACAGGCAGACCACACCAAACCTTTGACAATAAAATCAGACGCCAGTAACTACGCGATCGGTGCTGTTTTGGTGCAGGGGGAGGGAGAAAGTGAGCATCCAGTTGAGTATGCTAGCCGCCTCCTCACTCCAGCTGAGAGAAATTATTCAACCACAGAACGAGAAGCACTAGCTGTAATCTGGGCAGTGAACAAATTTCGTGGTTTTATCGAGGGTACGAATTTCACTGTACTGACCGATCATCAAGCCCTGAAGTGGCTAATGTCGTTGAAGTCCCCAACCGGTCGACTAGCACGTTGGGCCCTGCAACTTCAACCTTATAATCTGACGATTAAATACATCAAAGGTAGGACGAATGTTGTCGCCGACACTTTGTCACGTCCTAATTGCGATCCCACAATGGAAAAAGACTGTGGAGTATGCAGTGTGATAATTGATATGCCAAGAAAGAAATCTAAAGAAATAAGAGTGGAACAATTGAAAGACAAAGACATAGAAAAAATAATTAACGAACTAGAAGGAAACCAATATGAAAGCGGAAGGTATTGGAGTACAAAAGGGTATCTCATGAATCAAGGGCTACTCTACAGGTACAAATCAGAACATGATAATGAAAATGCACAACTAGTTGTTCCCAAGCATGAGCAAGCAAAAGTTATCAGTGTGTATCATGATGAAGCCTCCGCTGGACATTATGGAGTGGAGAAAACTACTGAACGCATTGCTAAGCGATACTTTTGGAAGGGAATGAGAACCCAAATAGAAAATTATATCCGGAATTGTATCCAATGTCAGCGATACAAGCCAACCAATCTCAAACCCGCGGGCCTGCTCCAAACTACGGCTCCTAACCAAAGATTTGAAATATTATCCTTCGATTTGTTCGGACCTTTACCGAAAACGGCTAAAGATGAGACATGGATCTTCATTATAGAAGACCTGGCTAGTAGATGGGTTGAGTTATTTGCATTGAAGCAAGCTACCGCAGAGGAATGTGCGAGAGTACTATTGGATGAGATCATTCTACGGTATGGCACACCAAGAGGATTCATTAGCGATAACGGATCTCAATTTGTTAGCAACGTGATGCAGCAACTGACATACTGTCTGGATATCGAACACAGTTTTACTCCTGTTTATCATCCAGAAACCAACCCCGTCGAAAGGCGCAATCGAGATTTAAAAACACAGTTGGCAATACTAGTAGGAGATAGCCATAAAAGTTGGTCAGAACATTTGCCAAGCATACGTTTCGCCATGAACACAGCTGTTTGTTCATCTACTGGGTACACGCCGGCCTACTTAACCTTTGGCCGAGATCTTCGCACGTTCGACGACATAAATCATGACCTGCGACACATAGTACAAAATGAAAACTTTGTTCCCGAGATAACACCAAAGTTATTGATGATGGCTTCTACATTGAAAAGAGCCCATGAGATACAGGAGATGAAAGAGGAAAAGCGAAAAGAATACGCTGATAAGAGACGTCAACCATGTCCTAACTATCAGCCTGGCGATCAAGTTATGGTTGATGTTCATGCCTTAAGCAAATCATCACAAGGTTTCAGTGCTAAACTAGCACCTCGCCGAGATGGCCCATACCTCATCAAAGACATTCATGGACCATCTTCTTTTCAGATTGCTGATCCTGCCACTCCAAACCAGACTGCAGGGTTGTATCACTCCTCAGCCCTGCGTCCGTACCAAGGGTTGGCATCAGCCGCCCTGCCCGAGCCGGTCCTACCCTTACGCCGGCGAGGTCGCCCGCGGAAGTACAAACCAACTCCGCTGGAGGACCAGACACTCACAGTCAAGCCCCGTCCCCGTGGGAGGCCGCCAAAGAAGCAGCAGCCTACCTAAGTCCTGTCTTCCTCACCGGGACGTCTTCGGAGACAGAGGGGGAGACTGTAACACGACCACAGAGCGTGCGCGCATATGACGTCGCGCACCTCCCACCGAGCCCCACTCAAGCGCACGTCACTGCCACCACTCCGCGGCCGCAGGGTATATAAGGCCTCGCGCGCCGTCAGTCCGCAGTTCGGCTTGCACGGACCGCTTCCCTCGGAACGGTTTCGGGCAGTTGAGCGCTCTCTGGCTTGCACGGTCGGCATCCCTTCGCGGAACCGATATCGGGCGGTCACATCACGTACTTCGATCGTCGTAGTTTTATTGTACCAGTGTGTAGTTTACCTTAGTACATCTTGTAAAAGTGTTTTAATAAATAACCCTTTGCTGTACATTGGTTTGCGAGTGGTTTTATTGGAAAACCCCCTTATAATGGTTATTTGGTTAATTTAATGGTTAATAATTCTAACTACAGTGAGACTGAGAAACTTCTCCAACATTCACACTAACACTACCAATTGCATGTATACACGTACACCCTTATATAGTTTTGTTTAAACTGTATCAAAATAATAATCATTTCCATTTGACAACATGTTATTGTACAAAAATCAGTCATACGTGCAAATAAGAAACATAGACAGTGACGATAAGAAAAAAAGCATCTTGCGCTCCTATTTAATTTGAATTTGTAATACATAATTCAGGTAAGTAGGTACAGATAATAAAATATTATTACTAACGAACATAGGTACAGGCAATGCAAATAAGACTCAACATTAATTTAATGAACTCATATTATCAAATCGTAATATTGTTCTAAATTCAAATGGATAACCTTAATATTATATTTAATCATTTGACTTGAATTACTTGGTCAGTTAGTATCACGTAAGACAAGGCCAAGTTGTCTTGAAGTGTCCCCACTCATTACACAATTTTTTTTTTTGTTAAACAAAGAGTTTTGTAAATTAAAAATATTGTTAGAGATGACGCTTGAAAAATCTTATATGCACCATTTGACGTCTATCGGCTACTATGATGATGGTCGTGATACGAGATTACGTCAGACAAGGAAAATCTATTCACATAAATTGCCTTTTAGCTAAATATGTCAGAGCTAAAGTAATCCCGCCTTCAAAAGAAGACAATAAGAAATCCTTAACACTGCTGGTTGTCCGTATGTTCACCAACTTAGTTACTACGAAGAAAAGAGATGGAAAAGACAGGTTTTTATAATAAAAATTACATTGTGAACTTGCAGCTGTAACATTCACGAACTAAAGAGCTTTTTAAAACTTCCCGTCGTCATTAAATAATTCTTAAAGCATTTGCAAACTTAGTTTATTTCTAACCTAATTATATAATAGAGAAAATTGTTAGTAAACTACCTTCACAGGTGATCAGCTAGAACTGGCTAGTACACAGGCTCTCATTACCTAACAGGGTGTAAAGATTTTAATAATATATGCACATGATAATGAGTTTCTACTTAATTGGCCTCACGCATTTCCCTCGAGGAGCTTTTACTTTTGAAGCGTAATTATAAATATTTCCTTAATTAGACTCTCATGTACAATATACGGTTATTTTCTAAATCTAATATCACTCAATAAGCAATGTTGTTCGGCATGTAGTGCTCATCTTTACACAAGTAGCAGACTTTAGATTTTGAATCAAAATAAGCTTTTGCAGGGTGAGTGCGCATCTGAGGCGAGCCTTAATCGATAAATGCTAATTTAGCCTAGCCACTCAACCTTGACTGACGATACTACTTTGACCAAGGTTAAGTTGGAAGATGGGGCGTCACGCTTGAGTGCGAGCAAGGCCCATTTTAGTACTGTTACTCATATCTCTATGAGTTGACTACATTTTAGCTCTAGAAGAATTATCTGTTTCCGTAGTATTATATATAGCACATGTTTTCAGGGCAATAACATTAGATAAAGCAAATATATCTTAAGGTTTTTTTTTTCGGTGGGAAAATTATCTGATGATTCTTCCCGCTTATCAGAATTATACTGACAAAAAACCCACCGTGTTCCTTCAATACCCTTACGTTCCGTGGCAGGGCTTTGGGTATTTAGCTTGATTACCTTCGCCGACCACGTCAGTGATCAATTTTGTCTTAAACCGGTCATATGCATATCCGATTGCGTAGCGAGAGGTACTGAAAATTCTAAATATAATTTCTAGACGACTTTCACTATGATATGATCACGAAAATACAGCTATGACTTTATGAATATTATATTCTGAAAATAATAAACTATGAACGAACATTTGTCCGTCAAAAAGATAAATATGAGGATTGAAGGTAAAAGTAATTTTTTAATTAAGAATATGTTTTCCCATACAACGATAGCCATCACCAATTAATTGCGCAAATTTAATTTAATAACTTTCGGATCTTTTTAGACTTTCCTGTACCTGAGGTATGAATGAGAACCTTGCTTCATGCCATACCGGATTCTATGGTTAACTGTAATGATGTTGGTCCTTTGTAATTACCCGGTTTTGATTTAACATAACATCCTAATTTCAAAATACAACGCATAATTATTATGGCTGTCTTAAATTATATTGGAAAATCTTAGCTTCCCATGCTACGTATACATTTTTCAAAGCTAAAATAGAAGAAAAATTGTCTTGACAGACTGACAGATATACATAGAATCGGTAGTATAAGTGTTACATTTTTTCTTTTTATGGTAAGGAGCCCTAAAATATACCCGTTAAAACTGACTTCTTTTACATTTGCAATATAGAGATGTGGACATAACAACAATTTAAACATTTAAAAAATTATAGCAAAGCACGTTGCTCAATTATAAACTATAAATCAAATTTATAAACCATTACACTGGTAATTATATCATTCTGAATGTTTTATTTTCCTTTATTACGTACCTACCTAAGAGCCTGTGGTTACTGTAATTGGTTGAAATAGACGATTCCATTATGGACTTTATGAAAAAAAAATTCTGAAGCAATCATGCCATAACTGCCTCGGTGGCCTAGTAGTCGCAAACGCGACTACTGAGCAAGAAGTCCCGGGTTCAATCCCTGGCTCGGGCAATAAGTGCTTTTGGGTTTTCTGATAGATCTTTTTCAGTAGTTGATTTATGGTATACTAGATTTTTTTTTAATTGTCTTAGTTTTGTCTTTAGTCTGTACTTGATGTTTCCTTCGCTCCAATAAATTTTAATTGAAGTATTAAGTATAAAACATGGCGCAGTCAATGTAAAGTGCAAGTATTCAACAAGTTTAAAGTGTGATAAAGTTTGAGAAGTGTTCTTAACATGGATAACAAACCAGTTAAACTGCCACTAAATTTTGACTTGAGGTCGCTAACTGCAGCGTCGGAATGGCGGTTCTGGAAATGCCTTTTTAATGTTTATTTAAGAGGAATTGGCCAAGATGAAGCATCAGACCGAGTTAAACTCTCATTGCTTAGGAACATGATAGGGCCGGAGAGCACAAAAATTATTCTAACCTTCAAATTGACGAAAACAGATTTTGAAGAATTTGACAAAGTCATTGTGGCTATTGAGAAGTATGTACAGCCTAAATACCTTTGAAAGGTATAAATTTAATGAAAGAAAACAGGCTCCGAGAGAATCGTTTGGAAATTTTTTCACCAATCTTAAACAACTCATCAGCACTTGTAATTATAGTGCAACATCCTCAGAAAGTCTAGAATACCTACTGCTAAGAGACAGAATTATACAGGGCATTGCAGACAAGAATCTCCAAGAAAGTCTATTAAGACGTGAAGGTCTCACTGTGGATAAAGTTGCAGACATCTGTCGTGCAAGTGAAGTTAGTCGCACACAAGTTAAGGAAATGAATCCCACCCTGGATGTTGATGCTGTGAAATTTAGAAAGAGTTCAGCTAGAGATAGCATGAAGAATAAAACTGTGAACAAAAACACAGACAAATTTGAGTGTCGTCGCTGTCAAAAATATCATGGGCCGCGAGAGTATCCTGCATATGGAAAGAATGTACCAAATGTGGATTTTTAAATCACTTTGCAGTGAGTTGTAAAGTTAAGAAGAACCCTAAAGTGCGTAAGTTAAATGTGTCAGATTCTAATGAAAGTGAACCTACGTAAGTGAATTTATTAGTTACTAAAATCATAACTCGTAATTCTTATAATAATTAATAATGTTTAGTTTCATTTTTAATATCTTATCATAATTTAAAGTAATTCAATTGAAATATCGATACATTTAGTGCTGGTAACACTTAATCTTGTAGTTGTCACTGATAATTGTCAAAAGTTTTACTTTTCCCGCGTTTTATGACGAGCGACGAAGTGTCTTATGTGTTTTTTGAGTTTTGTGTTGTTTATTGCTTTGTTACCGGACTCCGATTTCTGTATTACTAACGACTACCTTGGCTGCTAAAAACGAACTCAATAGTCATTATTCAATTATTGTATAGTTTATTTCATGGTATCGTTAAAATTAGAAGTATTAAGTGGTCAACTTCAAAGACTTATAACTTTTTTT
Organism: Tholera decimalis; assembly: GCA_943138885.2. Lineage (NCBI taxonomy): Eukaryota > Metazoa > Arthropoda > Insecta > Lepidoptera > Noctuidae > Tholera > Tholera decimalis. Next base: position 12,120,388 of record OW964553.2, on the reverse strand, counting down.
TTTAAAGTAACTATACAGTTAAATTATATAATTATTTTCCTTTTTTATGATATATAGTTCATCTTTGTCGGTTCTGGCCGAGTCTTGAAAGAAGCCTTTGCATTTTCATTTGTCATCCAGCAGCTAGATTGCCCACTTGTGTACATGATCCGTTGAAGTGTGAATTAAAGAGGTTAGAGAAAAGAAAAGCTATTGTCAAAATGGAAAAAATAAATGAAAATGCTTGTGTTAAGTAACCGAATTGTTATTGTTGAGAAGCCAGATGAACGGGTAAGACTGTGCCTAGATCCATCTGACTTAAATAAGTATATTGTAAAATACAAAAGTTTTACATACACTTGATGATTTAAATCTTAAACTCAACGATAAAACATATTTTCTGTGTTGGATCTCACTGAAGGTTTCCATCATCTGTTGCTGACAGAAGATGCATCTTGGAAGTGCTGTTTTGCTACTACTTTCGGGGTATATAGCTGTCTTGTGTTACCTTTTGGTCTCATGAATGCTCCGGAACTCTTCCAGGATGTTCTTGAACAGCATTTTGATGAGGTAAATAATGTTGTAGTATGGGCAGATGATATCTTAATTATGGGATCATCAATTGAGGAGCATGACCTTGCCTTGTCATTATAGTTAAAAGGGCAAAGGAGCTAGGAATTGTGTTCAACAAAAATAAATTTCAATATAAGAGAAGTGAAGTTAAATATGTAGGGCTACGCAAAATACGCGCTTGGTCGTGGAGTTGCGGATACCTGCCCGACATACATACAAATATGTAGGGCAAATATTTAATGAAAACGGCATGTCCCTTGACAAAGACAGAGTCGAGTCACTTTAGAGTTTAAAAGAACCTCAAAATAAAGATGAGCTTAGACAAATATTGGATTTCATTTAATTATGTCAGAAGGTATGTCACAAATATGGCTAGTTTAATGGCACCCCTGTGCAAGTTACTCAAAAAGAACACTGAGTTTATTTGGTTGCCTGCACATAGGCTTGCATTTGCAGAGCGTAAAAGACAATTATGCTTAGCACCTGCATTGACACCTTTTGACCCAAGTAAGAAAATAGTTTTGCAATGTGATGCCTCCAAAAGTGGTGTGGGCTGTTGTCTTTTCAAAAAGATAAGAAAATATTTTGAGATTGGTATCTTGTGGTTCAAGAATTATGAATGAAACTGAGCTTAACTATAGCCAGACCAAAACAGAATTGCTTTCGATTTATTTTGCGGTAAAGAAATTCCACAGGTACATCTATGGTTCAGATGTATATGTTCAAACTGATCATAAGCCGATTGTCTCGATTATGTCAAAGCCTATATGCAAAATAGGTTCGCCAAGGTTGAAACGCCTTAGGTTAAAATTGTCAATGTACGACATGAATGTCTATTATGTTCCAGGTAAATTGTTACACTTTGCGGATACGAGTATGTTGTCACGGAACAGTCTAAATGTTACGGAAACTGACAGTGAAATGTTAAGTATGGTATACACTGTTTCGGTACATTTGCCGATGTCCCCTGAAAGAAAGTCTATTTTTATAAAGGAAACTAATTCTGATCCATGTTTGAGCTTACTAAAATTATATTGTTGTGATGGATGGCCTGATCAAAACAAAATTTCAAAAGACTGTAATGAATATTTTAAAATTAAAGACAATATTTACTTTGAGTCTGATTTGGCATTCTATGAACTCAAAATTATTGTACCTGAATCTTTGAGGCCATATGTTCTTGACTTGGTTCATCACAGTCATCCAGGAATTTCTAAATCTATCAAAAGGGTTAGGCAATTATTCTTTTGGCCTGGAATGTCTAAAGACATCAATGATTTTGTATTAAAGTGTCGCACATGTGAGAAATTTCGTCCAGCAAATCCCAGAGATACCATGTTGCCACATAAAATACCTCATTTAAGATTTGCTAAAGTTGGTACAGACATACTTGAATTTGCAGGCAAATATTTTCCGGTTATTGTGGACTATTTTTCCTACTGGTTGGAAATAAGAACATTATCGGATAAAACTTCCAAATCCATCATTGATGCTTTCCAAGAAGTTTTCACCAGATTTGGTTATCCACAAGAAATTGTGTCAGATAATATAATCCTTTCAATTCGTTTGAATGTCACACATATTATAAAATTAAGGATATTTAATTGACCACTAGTAGGCCCCATTACCCTAAAAGCAATGGGATGGCAGAGAAAGCAGTTCATATTGCCAGAAATGTAATTAAGAAAGCCCATTATGATAAGGCAGATTATAGGGACTATCTAATGTCATATAATAATACTCCATTGTCAAATCTGGATCCCCTTCACAAATTCTTAATAGCAAAAGAGTTCGCACTCTTATCCCAACTAGCTCAGAACTGTTACAACCAAAAGTTGAAACTCATGTTCATAAGTTGTTATTGTTGAGACAATCTGTGAATAAAATACAACATGATCTGTTCATTAACAAGAAGGAACAAGAGTTTAAGATAAGAGATTATGTGGTTTTTAATAATAATAAAGATAAGAATGGTTTCAAAGAGTAAAGAAGATCATATTGGATTCAGGGAGAAGGGCAGACTAATTTAATAAGAAGAAACATTGTAAACATAAAAAAATCATTTACTAAGAATACCATATATTGTAATAATAGTTATGTATTTGATGAGAGTTCTGATAAAGAGATAAGAAATGATTGTTCAAATAATCATAACAATTCAAAAATTTCTGGATCTAAACCTTCACCTATGATTCCAAATCAAGATCAGGGGCCATACCATGAAGTGTTAAAGCGAGAGTCGTTCGAGCGAGAAAGAGAGATGGAGCTATATAGCGTGCATAGCTTCATCCCTCTTTCTCGCTCGAACGACTCTCGCTTTAACACGTCATGGTATGGCCCCAGAAAATAATTGTTACTCGTAGTGGTAGACAGGTTAAACCTAGACAAATTTTAAATTTGTAATTTAGGAAATTATGTAATAGTGTTAAGCGGAAAGTAAATTACTGTTTTAAAGTCTTAAGGGGAAGGTGATTTATGGAATCCTAGAATTAAAAAAATAAATAAATTGTCTTTGATGAATGAACTTGATGTTTTCTTCGCTCCAATAAATTTTAATTGAAGTATTAAGTATTTTAATTATGAACCAGTAGTAGACCGGAGTTTGGAAGTTGGTAGTTTGATAACCCCCGTGCTTCGAAAAGCGCGTTAAGCACGTTAGTCCTGCGCGTGATCTCTCTCCGGTCGTTTTGGATTGCCGTTCCATCGGACAATGAAAGTAAAGGAACAGAGAGCATCTGTACCTGCGCACATACTTACTTGTGCACTACAATATCTCCTGCACATCTGGCTAAATCGATTATGAAATTGGCCGCTGTGGCCGAAATCGGCAAAGAGGACTACATATACAGGGTTAAATGTAAAACACTGAAAACCTCTCAGGACTATGTTACTAACATCATAATCAACAACTTTTGTTCTATCACTTTTAAAAATTCGTCATATTTTAGTTCACTAGATTTTCATACAAAAATAAAAATATTTAAATTGAACGCCCTAAATATTACGAACTCTATGCGAAGCAAAAGAAAGCAATTTATACTATCGCTTTCTTTTGCTTTGCGTAGACGCTACATGCGTTTAGGGCGTTCAATTTAAATATTTTTATTTTTATATGAAAATCTGGTGAACTAAAATATGACGAATTTTTAAAAGTCACAGAACAAAAATTGTTGACTATGATGTTAGTAATATAGTCCTGAGAGGTTTTTGGTGTTTTACAATTAACCCTGTATATTTCAGATAGTGGACTACTTCACAATGAAGGATTATGAAGCAGTCCATTCCTCCCGTTGTTGCTTTTCTTATGCATTTGTGGACTGTTGAGCGCAGTTTTGACTTGATCGGTCTGCAGCTCATTGACCTGCTGCGCACTATTTTCCTTCTACTTTTGCCTGCACTCAAAGTCTTTTAAAAGCGAGTAAAGACATGACATTAGACTTTCGAAAAAGGCATTGCTCGGTCTTAACCGCCATTAAAAACAATACACCACTCGTAAACCGGTATGTTTCCGTAGAATGTAAAAAACGGTCATTAACTTTTTCATATGATAATGAGGCAGAAATTACCAAAAAAAATTAGCTACATATTCATATGAGGCAACAGCGCAAAGCTTTACGAATGACTCATTGGCCCTGTCCGCCAGTAGCACTGACAGACTAGTGATTCACGGAGTTGAGAGCATCCTGTCAACTAGCTAGACAATACGATAAGAGAGTATTACAAATCGTGTATATATTTAATACTTTTTATAATCATTATAATTGAATATAATATGCTATATGGTTGGGTATTTCTATAAATACCAACCCTTACGATACCTTTTTCAGCTAGTCATTAAAAATTAAAATATTTTTACACGAAACACCTACATAAAATACATTAAATTTGATGTTCTATTTAATTATTATGAGTTATAATTTTATTTCTACAAATAATAGAATTAAACATTTGATAAATTTTATTCGAGAAATAAGTCAAGTTTACCTGTCTGTTATTTTATAAAATCAATTTTAATCGCATGAATCCCGAAATCACAATAGCTTTTCAAGTGTGATTTTATTGCAATCTAAAACAAACCTGAGCAGGGCAAATATTTTTTGAGTTCTTTTTACCCGACTGCAAAGGAAGGTTTATGTTTTTCGCGCGTATCTTTATTACCTCATATCTCCAGAACCGCTGAGCAGATTCACATAATTGAGGTACCTATCGTTAGATTCGTCATAGCAGCCGAAGTGTTCTTAGATAGGTGACATTTGAAAAAATCAAACATGGCGGCTGTGCGAAGCCACAATACCAAGTGATTTTTTTTTTCTAATACTATAATTTGGGTATGAAATTAAAGGGCTTAAACACAAGAATTTCAAAAGGGTATATCATGTTTATCATTAGTGTAATACTTTACGTACTTAAATAGATAAAGATAGAATATATACATAAAGTTTAAAAATATGGACTTAGCTCTTTCACTTTCTGAATCCGGTGGGTTGCCAATGTGACATGACGGGGAAAACAAAAAAAAATGTTAATTATTATTTTAACTAAAAAGTTGAAAAAAAAAAGTTATTTAAAAATCTAACTTGTTGTTGCTTGTTTCTTGCATTTCAGTTGAGCAGTCGGGTTTTTTAGATTTTTTAAATAACTTTTTTTTTTCATTTCGTTTTTCTCAATAAAGAGTTAAGTCAGATTAATTGGAGATAAAGAAGTCCAAGAAGGTGGATTAAAACTGAGAAATTCAAATTATTATTTGAATGTTTTTATACATTTTAATAACACTATTGCCGTGAACCCACTCTAGACGGAAGCATATATGAGGCCATGAGAGCCAGAGTGGCCTAACCGTAAAATCGACTTAATGAAAAAAATGACAGCTAGACCACTCTGGACCTCAAAAATTTCAACTGTCTAAATAAGGTCAAAATGTTGAACTAAATTTTAGGCCACTGTGGTGCTATGACTTTTACCGTTTAGAGCAGTTTTATCAATTAAAATCAGTATTTAGAAAATGACAGTTAGGCCACTCTGGCTCTCATGGCCTCAGTGTAGTTGGAGGGGTTAAAATGGTTGCTAGCAATGTAAATTCTACGCACATTGCTGGTAAACTTAAAACAAATCATTTAAACCGTATCACATATGTGAAAATAATAAACTTTAAAACGAAAAAACACTAACAAACGTTATTGATAGGCCCGCACAGTACCTATGTGAATCAATTGTTACAGCAAGTAAATACTTCTTCATTATCACTAATAACTATAAAAGAAATGCGTATGTGAGCGGTTTATGTAATACATAATAATACGCTGTGTGCTGCGGCTGTTTATTTACTAAACAACACGACCGTATAATTTCTGAGTCATCCTAGTCGCCCACGCGATGAAACAAATACTTCGAACAATATAACAGCATAGTACCTCACACGAATGTATTCACCAAAAGAATTAGGATGGGATGTGAGGGGAGAGTTCTGTGCTGTTGTTTAGGCATATGCAACCGTTGTTACTGAAAAATTCTTCCTTAAATTAAGTCAATATCGAAAACACGAAGCAGCAAAAGTTTTCAGTAAAGATCGTTATAGCGTAGATGAAAATATTTAGATTAATGTGTGGAGGGCGGAGGAGGTATAAAGTGAGAACTGAGTAGATACAAGGAAAGGAAGTTCAAAAGTGGTACCAGTTATAGAAAAGTTAAAAAAGTTATTTTGGACTAATTAAAATCTTAAGACAAAGAAGGATGATGGCTTAATTAAATAGTAAGTGACACATTTACAAAGTCGTTGAACGCACGGCCAACAACCAAGAGTTCAGGGGTCACAAATATTTTCTCATTTTCTTCACGGAAGTAATATTTTAACTTTCCTTTCATTTTCCGGGAAGCATGAATAAATGTGTCGCGATGCCTTAACTAAGCTAAACAAATGCGGAATTCTTACTCGTTAAAAGAACTCTACGGTCACAACATTGAGATGGGTGAAACCACAACTATAAGTGTTAAGCAAAATATTATCACAACTGAGAACTTATTCCGCTATAATAAACGGATTTTCGTCCGGTCGTGCAGGTAAAAACACAATGGTAGGAGGAAATTCAAGGTCACAGCAATAAAACTGCAGTGGATATGAGACTATAGTCCGACGTCTGCGAATGAATAGCTATCCATGTGCCGTCGCCAAGGTCAGCCGCACCGTAGAACGATACAGCCGACGGTTTTCAAAACGTTTCGAAAGAAAGAGAACGTGTTTTTTGTTTATTTCGTTACTATGATCTAACAAATCAAGGTCAAAGTTCATTACCCCATGCCCATGTGACCTTGGTGCATTTGTATACCAACTGTCTACCGACTTCCATTTTTCGACAGTCAAGGTCATTAAGAAAATCAGGGGGTAACCACACGGTTTCGTAAATAAATTATTATAATATCACAGTGTGTTATGGGCTATAATAAATTCATAATATCCATTAACCATGGATTTAAATGACTCACGTGGCATTGAAATTATGATTAGGTAGATTGATTTGTTATGTAAGTGTTGGTTATTATGTGTTATTAAATTATTATTATCCATCTAAGTTATATAATGACAAGGTACATACTGTACATAGACAATGAGAATATTCATTGGATATGTTCTTACACTGAAGCCCTAAAATTTTTGCGTCTTATTTCAGTGAAAATAAATTCTATTTAATTTCAATTGTAAGCCCAACTTGACTAGTATTATATGTATTTTTATTTTGGCTGGTTGACACTTCTCATGACCCAAGGGCTTGTTATTTCTTTGGGCAAAGGTTAGGCATTGCTATACAACGTGGCAATGCCACCAGTCTCTTGGGTCCGTTACCAGCCGAACGCATATTTTTTGATGCTTTATTGTAGTTTGTAGAAATATATGTTTTTTTTTTAATATTTAAAGACAAACACCTTATAATATTAAATTAATTTCTTTAACATACCTTAGTAACAGTGTTAATATCTGTCATTGTGCCACACTACTACTAATACGAATTTTAATTAATGTTATTTCAGAATCTTCATTATCTTTATCAAAAACGATAGATAATAATTGATTTAACAAATTGTCAATAAGGATATATATTGATGAGTTAGAAAGTATTAATTATATTTATCCTTCAATAATAATAAATACGTGTATTTTCTATGGATTAGATAGATACCTAGATAGGTCTATCTATAATTAATAAATTAGATACCAAGATAGATCTGTTTACCTACTCTTTATTGTACACCATAACAGAAAACAAATAAAGACTTAACAACTAATATGGTGATACAATATCTTATCGCTAAAAACCTAAATCATAAACCACCAATGTATATTTAATTATAAAGAAAATAATAACCAATCATTTTTAATCACTAACGTAATTATATGTATTTTTCTGAAAAAAATATAATAGGTACTTAGAAAGTACAAAAATAGATAAATAATACTTTCTGCCAAAAATAATTTCCCGCTGACTATATCTGTTCTAGGAATCTTATGAATGATTTATACAAATGTAATTCCAATTAGTAAGTTACCTACCTATAAAGGTACAGGTACGGTAAAGGTAGGTAGGTTAGGTACCTATAAAGTGCGTTTAAATATAATATTGTAACTATGTTCCAATAAATTTATAAAAATAAGACTATTTACATTCAATAGGTAAGTATTTCATATATGACATATTTTTAATTAAAATCTCAGGTGTGCGATAATTCATAATATAACAAACACAAGCTTCCATGGTTTTCAATCAGAATAATTTGAAAATAAAAGCCTGAAATTGGACTTATATATATTTCATTCTTAGTCTTGTGCTGATATGGGTCAGCCTTTAAATTCATATTTACGTATTGAATATCTTTTTTTAATATTGATCTACTTGTTCACAATCTAGCCAAACAAAGGCTAAAACACAAAATACCGAAAAGTGACTCAGTCCAACGAATTAAAATGAAATGATAAATGAAAATAAATATAGAATTTCATTTCATTTCCTTATAAAATAAAAATATGGAATTCAATAAATTAACTCACCCTAAATATAAACAAAAGCACAAAAGGAGGCGCGCACGCAGTGTTGCGACGCGAGGATAACTGCGCGGGCGCACCGACGCGATACTGTCGCACAGAACACGGTACACTCACGCTCACGAGACTCCTTAACTAGCACTAAGCGTTCACGCAAATCCACACGTATGCTTTATACCGCATACGTTTGGCACCGGCCGGCAGTATATGCATACACGTGGGGCGAACATGCCAAAAATAATTACCAAGTCAATATTCTACAATTGTACAATGTATTACAACCGAATCGAAAGTAATTTTCACGTATGAAACAAATTTAAATATTTAATTTCTTAGCATAATAATACCACTAGCCGCCTACTGCCCCGTACGAGGTCACTGCTGTTTTGACCTTTGTCTAAGCCAGAATTGCAATCCTTAACCTTTAGGTCGATTCACTTCGGTTATAAATATTTATCGATTGTAGAGTCTACTTATGAAACAGGCGAATAAAATTCTAGGATAATCTGTATGAAAATAATCCCATATTATTTTTGACGCACTCAAAAATAACATGGCGTTATTTTCGGCTTTAAACGGATTACTAAGGATAGACTTTATGATCGCTCCTCTTATCAAAGAAAAAATAACTATTACATTAGCACTGCCAAAAAAGTCTATAGTTTTGGGGCCTCTCATGCACGTCAGAAGAATAAACTCTATAGATAAATGTCATTCATACGACTCACTGGACGCCTGAGGGGACATGGAATCAAATAAAATCAACCTCTACCTTGCCGGAGGTAGTTTATCGATATTATTAAGTTTTCAGGGCAACATGGCTAAATCGTACAAGACCATAAGGTTAGGAAGATGAAATAATAAGTACGAATGAGTTTACTTTAAAACAATTTAATTAACTGAATGCGGCCTTTCGTCCCTTTGTATTTCTTTACTGAGTTGAAATAAGCGTCTGATAAAACAGCCAAAATCTATCGTAGTTACGCAAAGCGACTCCAGAAATGTGGAATAAAATAACTCGAGAAATAAAGAGATATTCAATTCATGATTTAACAACTAACTAAACAGAAAATGTTTAAAATTATTCACAATAAGATTAACTGCCCCAACTTCTGCGTAAGTAAAAGTTCCCATACAAATGTCCCCGATTAAGCTTTTGCATTTTCTATTCCGGACTGCGTGAAATAGAGTGACTTCTGAATAACTTTGATGATCGGATTGAATTTTTTTGTACTTCAGGGTCTACCAAATAATCGGATAACTATATGACACACACACACGAAGAAAATAATACTAAAGTATTATTTATACCCAATTTATTATACAAAATATTTTGACAGATTTTTTATGTCATAAGTGACCACGTACACAAAATTTACCAATTTATTAACTTTACGCGTTTATATTTAGGTCATAGAAATTCGTACATGTAATTGCCTCTTACGGACATAAATTCTAAAAAGAATATCAATTTCTTCACCTAGGTACATGGCTAAAAAAAGCACCGCCATCCTAAAACTAGAGAATGACCAGGCGCTTCCTGCAACTGGACTAAAGGAGCCTGCGAATGGTGTCTGAAAACTGTCACCAGGCATCTCTGAATAAACACTACCGATAGGTATAACGGATATTAATACCCTTTTTTTATCGTGGTAAAATTACCAAATAAGTCCTCCCACCCCGGGCAGGGCGGGAGGGACTGTCAGACTTTTACTGACTAAAATCCACGGTGTTCCTTCAATAACCCTTTACGTTCCGGGGTCACGGTAATGAGATAAGTCCCACGACCCCGGCAGGCTTCGGCCCTCTACAGGGGGGCCTCGTCACGTTGCTGACGCTCTTTGAGGCGCGCGTGGAACACAACGCGCCGTCGACCCGGGCATGGTCCATGGTTGGACAGCGAGTTGCCCTTTACTCGCTGTCCGCATGCCCGCGCCTACGGTGGCCGGAGATCGTCGGCCGACGTCCGACGCCATGGGCGTCTACCACTGCGGCTGGGCTGGAGGGAGGACGCCATCCTCTCCCTCACACGGCCCGCCTCCTCCTTCGGCAGCATGACTGCTTCATATTAATACCCCTAAGCAGAGTATTAAGCAAGAAAGGCTGTCTGTAAGAGCCATTGTACACAAGTTTTAGGTTTTGTATCCATAGAAATACTGAAAGGTGAAAAATAAAGTAAATAAATACATAGAAAGGGAGAAAACACGGCACATAATCCGAGACCCTAGATAGATAGATAGAAGAATATCATGCACGATAAACATACATATTTAGATACATTCCACCTTTGTGCTAAATAATAAATAAAAATAATAATTAATACATATCTGCCTACGCTTTCAAATATACGCGTTCAAGTTTAGTGATAAAATCACAATTTTTCCTACTACTTTTTGTCAATGAATGAAATTAAATATATTGAAAAATATGTTTTATACATTTTAATTTAATCCCTTCTTTTTAATATACTTTTAATTTAATCTCTGCCGAAGTTTGCGTTCCTTGATAGCTATAACCTGGTGGTATTTAAGTCAAAAGTAAAAATAGGTTACTTCTAGGTAAACGTACTCATCTTCGACGCAATCTTCAACATCAGGCGAGATGGTGGTAAAACGCGAGGCTATATTAAGTATTAATAAAACAAAATCCTTGACAGCCGACTTAATATTATGTAGTATGAATTTTATTAGAAAATAGATTCCATGTCTACTCACACTAACCTTGACCAATTAAATAATTGAATGTAAAAAAAAAACTACTTAATAAACAATTTATTCATTAAACAGGTATATCGATTTCAAAAATCAACAAACCTGTGTTCCTACAACTATGTATATTTTTCTCTAATCGTAGGTTTATAAATAACCATATTATAATGAATTGCTAGAGATTTTCGATAAAGTTTATAAATAGAGTGCTATGCTAAATAGATAGATGGGTCTGGACCAAATTTTTGACGGATACGGACGCGCTCTTGTGTCCGACTCATAATTGACAAAATATTGCGTACAATACATGCCTTAAAATAATTTTGGATATTTGCTAATAACATCTTAATATCTTATAAATAGTCTCATTCATCAAATACCTAAACAAGAAGTTTAATTTCTTCAAAATAAAATATTGTACCAAGCTCGGTGTCTTTTATGCTATGTAAAATACGCATGTCCTTGCTTGACTACCTAAGAATATTTTGCCGCTGTTTTTTTGTAACGTAAGCTAGCATTTATAGTTTAATATTATTAAAGCCTTATAAACACCGGTTATTGTTTTTATAAATAATACCACAATAACCATTGTTGTTTTAATTTTTGCAAGTAATTTTACATACATCCCAAAATTATTTCCGTTGTAATACTCCTGTTTTGCGACATCATTATTTCGAAACCAATAATAAACATGTATGGAAGTTTCTTGATTATTTAGTACGGCAACAATGGCTTTAAGCTGGCAACAAAATTTCGGACACAAACCGCCACGTTTTTTTACTGTCATTTGAGATTGTGTTTGTGTCGTCAGCGCGTGTCGTTAAGATTTCCTGTGCAGGTAGTTAGGATATGCAAGGTTGAATAGGATGTTGTAGAAAAGGAATAGTATTCGAGTGTTCCTGCGAAGACGGATAGGGAGCCACTTGAGATCCTTGCGAAACTTAGAGACATGATCGTATTTCCTCAGACCAAAAACAAAGTTAATACACAAGTTTTGCATACGCTCAAGCTTACATAAGAGCTCCTCAGTGGCATCCAAATAGCAGGCATAAGGCAGGCATAATCAATAATCGGCTGGATTAAAGTTTGAGCTAAAGAGATTTTAATTTTGAAAGGCAAGAAGCTTTGAAAGGATTTTAAAGAGTGGAAGGAAAAGTGCACCGTTCGACTAACGATATATAATATTGACCAACGAAATTTCACACACCTAAAGAGGTGTGTAAAATTTAAATATTTTTATGATTTTCTAGAAATTGATATATTGAAATATCGTTATAATCGATATAAATATCGTTATGATTCTTAAATATTTGGATTATTGTTTAAATATTTATAAAATAGTTTTAATTTTCTACGCCAAAGCCTAAGAGGGTAATGTTTTAGTAGGTTTGTTTTGTATTACCTGCTCTTTTTTCTTTTTTTTTGCGTGGAGAAATGCTAATGCATGCTACTGCACCACCACAAGGAGATGGTGCAGATATGTGGGACTCCAACACACCAAAACTCCGTGTCCTCCTGTGCCGTTTATGACGGGAACATAGGCACGCGTCGCGTTAGCACTCACCGCAAAACCACTGCGGCTGATATTTTACCTCCTAGATGCTACATAGACATAATTGAGTCTTAGTTATAAGAGTTAGTTAGCGATAAGACCGCCCATTGTACCCTAGTTTTATTATTTGTATCTTTAAATGTATTGTAAGGTGTACAATAAAGTATATAATAATAATAATAATAATAAAATAAATAAATAATCTGTGGCCCGGCTGTCAACAAGCACGTCAAAAATTTTTTCATCCCGATTTTATCAATAATTTTGATATAAAATAGTTATTTTAAAATGTTCGATAAAACGAAAATAGTGAAAAAAAAACTACAATTCATGAATCCCACACTACATCTACTAACTATAAAATGGACTAATGTGAAATAAAACTTCGTGCATTGAATGAAAAAAATGTTGACTAGAAACCGGGCACGATTGCTCAGAGCTACACGCCCAAGATCTTCGGATTCGTCGCTCAGCTCCGCCTCGCAGCCGCCGGGACCAGCTCCAGCCGTGAGTGAAGAGACTCCGGCCGCTGCAGTTGCGTCGAGCTCGAGCGACGAATACTTCTCGCCGCTGACGACACCACCACCTGCGCGTCGACGGGGAAGAGGCCGACCTCCGGCCTGCTTGGAACCTCGAGGCCCGCCGGCTTCTGATAGGGTTCCCGCTGCCAGTGGAAGTGTGCAGCGCATGCGATGGACTCAATCCATTAATGAGAACGTCATGCGCTCATACTATGGGGCTACAGAGGGGGGAACTAACCTGACTGCGTACCGTGGTCGGATGCTCTCTCTGTTTCAGGTACTTGAGCCAACTGTCAACGTTTCGGCCCAGCGACTATCGGATCAAGTGCGTGTCATCCAACGTAACCATATGTTGGATGAAGCCGTACTTGATCGCCTCCGTTCGGAAATGAGTAGCTATGTCACTTCACATCCGACGCCGACTGTGGTGGTACCACCACAGCCCAACATCCAAGTTGAGGAGAGTAGTGACAGAGTTACAAACGTAAGTACCCAGTATAATGAGGAATTGAGGAGTGCTTTGGAGTGTGCTATTCGGGAATATCGCAACATGCCGCCTGAAATAAGACCACGCTTGCCTCGTTTGCCCATGCATAACAGGAATAGGGCACTGGTGGCTGCTCTGGATTCGCAGTTGTCAGACTATTTTGATAACTGCGAAGACCTCGCCGATACCCACTCTGTCTTATACTGCGCAGCTGTCGCGGCATGTCGTGTAGCTAATGTTAAAATTTCTAATGACATAGCTACACGACCTAAACCCGCTGTGCCAGCTTGGCAGTGTAGGATCGAGCGCCGAATCGGTGAGACCAGGGCACTCATTGGAAAACTTCTTTGCTTTAGGGGGGGCAACACTCGCCCGAGAGTGATGCGCTTTGTGAGACGGGCGTTTTTGGGAACCAATATTCACCCACAAAATTATATGTCCTGTGTCACGGAGCGCATCGACTTCCTAAAGCAGAAGGTGTATGCATGGGCAAACCGCATTCGGAGGTATGGACGGCGAGTGGAACGATTCGTCCAGAATCGCACATTCCGAAGTAACGAAAGGTGGGTATATAGGGCTTGGGAGCGACCGGAGCAAGGTGCAACTGATATGTGCCTACCCGATGATGACGCCTTATGTACATTCTGGCGCAACATCTGGTCGGTACCTGTCAGTCACACCGAAGGCGATTGGACTCGGGAGGTCGAGCGAGTCTGCGATCCAATACCAGAAATGGGGGCAATCACTATCAGCCCCCAAGATGTAGCCCATGCAGTCCGTCCGCTGCCTAATTGGAAGTCTCCAGGGCCGGATGGACTGCATAACTTTTGGATCAAGTGGCTAACAAGATCGCACGCCCGCTTGGCGTCTCAGTACCAATCTGCCCTAGAATCTGGCTCGCTACCTGAGTTCTTTACTACTGGAGTTACCCACCTGCTCCACAAATCTGGTAGCACCGCGGAACCCAAAAATTATAGACCAATCACTTGTCTACCAACGGTCTATAAGGTTCTGACATCCATTTTGAGGGTTAAAATTAACAAACACACTGAAAACAATCACATCATGTCTCCCTCTCAAAATGGATGTAAGAATGGATCCCGCGGTACTAAGGAGCTACTCCTCATTGATATGGCCATTAGCCAACAGGTTCGACGTTCCAAAAAAGATCTGTCGACATGTTGGATAGACTACAAGAAGGCCTATGACTCAGTGCCCCATACATGGCTCATGAGGGTGCTAGAATTGTATAAAATTAATGCAACTTTACGCACCTTTCTGACATCATGTATGGGACAATGGAGGACAGTTCTTCGCTATCCAGGATGTCGATACATCCCAAGGTACAGCGAACCGGTAAGGATCGAGCGAGGTATATTTCAGGGCGATAGTTTGAGTCCGCTTTGGTTTTGCTTAGCCTTGAATCCTCTAAGCACACTGCTGGAGAATTCAGGTCTAGGCTATAGGTTGAAAAGAGGTGGTCAGGTTATTTCTCACCTCCTTTACATGGACGATTTAAAACTTTTTGGCGCCACTAGTCTACAACTGACGGAGCTACTGAAGGTAACTGAAACTTTCAGTAGTGCCATTAGGATGGGGTTTGGTTCGACAAATGTGCGATTATGCATGTAAAGCGAGGGGAGATTGTGGAATCCGTGGGATCTCAACCCTCGAATTCCATAAACCTGAGAAGCCTCTCCCCAACCGAAACCTATAAGTATTTGGGTATGTCGGAAGCGTTAGGTATCAATGAAGTTGACATGAAGCAATCGCTGAAGGAGCGCTTCTTTGGACGCCTAAAGAAGGTATTTAAAAGCCTTCTATCGGGCGGAAATAAGGTGCGTGCCTTCAACGGTTGGGTCATGCCAGTGTTGATATACTCTTTCGGCGTACTCAAATGGACTCAAACTGAACTTGACGCCCTGGATAGGAGAGTTCGTACATTGCTGACTGCATATCGAATGCATCACCCACGCTCGTCAGTGATGAGGCTGTATATCCCACGGAAATGTGGAGGTCGAGGCTTTTAGAATGCTAAAACTCTCCACAACCGCGAGGTATACAGTCTCAGGGAACATTTCCTTGCTTCTGAAGTGGGTATGCATCGAGATGTAGTAGCAGTGGACAAGGGACTCATCCCGCTCTCCTTGGCTAATGAGAACTGGCGCAAACCTGCAGTGCTAGACACTAACGATCGAAGGGGGATATGGCAGAGTAAGGAGCTACACGGACGTTTTTTCCGGGCCCTTCATGGGCCCGATGTAGATCAATTAGCGTCCGTAGCTTGGTTGCGCTTCGGTGACCTCTTTGGGGAAACCGAAGGTTTTGTCTGTGCAATTATGGACGAAGTTATCATGACGAACAACTACCGGAAATTTATTGTGAAGGATGGCACGGTTGACATGTGTCGGGCATGTCACCGTCCAGGTGAATCAATCCGTCATATTGTCTCTGGTTGTTCTCGTCTTGCTAATGGAGAATACTTGCATAGGCACAACCTTGCAGCCAAGATTATACATCAGCAACTTGCTCTGAAATATTCTCTTGTAGAATCGGAAGTGCCGTACTATAGGTATGTGCCCGACCCAGTTCTCGATAATGGCCTTATCACATTATACTGGGATCGGTCCATCATCACTGATAGGACTATTGTAGCCAATAAGCCTGATATAGTGGTGGTGGACCGAAACGAGAGGCGTGCCATGATTGTCGATATAACCATCCCGCATGACGAGAACCTCGTGAAAGCCGAGAAAGATAAGCAAATCAAATATCTTGACTTGGCGCATGAGATTGTCGACATGTGGGATGTGAACTCGGCAGTCATTGTACCGATAGTCATCTCAGCCAATGGCTTAATAGCCAAGAGCCTCGACCAACACCTTAGGAGGCTCTCGTTAGGCGGCTGGATCAGGGGCTTGCTTCAGAAAGCGGTACTCCTGGACACGGCGCGTATCGTTAGGAGGTTCCTCTCTCTAGAGCCCTGACCACCGGTAGCTTGGACCCTGTTCCCGATACCGGTGGGCTACTATTTTTTATATTTTTAAATGTTTTTTGTGTTTTATAGAAATATTTAAAAATGTAATTTATATGTGTATAATTAGAAATAAAGGAAATAATAATAATAATATTTCTCGAAATATAATGTTTTTTCTTATTAGTTCCATTTATCTACCTAAAATCTTACTACTATTTACACACACCCTTTTTTTTTTTTTTTTTTTTTAACGTGGTAAAATTATCAAATAAGTCCTCCCACTCCGGGCAGGGTGGGAGGGACTGTCAGACTTTTACTGACTAAAATCCACGGTGTTCCTTCAATAGCCCTTTACGTACCGGGGCCACGGTAACGGGATGAGTCCCACGACCCCGGCAGGCTTCGGCCCTCTGCAGAGGGGGCCTCGTCATGTTGCTGACGCTCTTTGAGGCGCGCGTGGAACACGACGCGCCGTCGACCCGGGCATGGTCCATGGTCGGACAGCGAGTTGCCCTTTACTCGCTGTCCGCATGCCCGCGCCTACGGTGGCCAGAGATCGTCGGCCGACGTCCGACGCCGTGGGCGTCTACCACTGCGGCTGGGCTGGAGGGAGGACGCCATCCTCTCCCTCACGCGGCCCGCCTCCTCCTTAGGAAGCATGACTGCTTCGCAGAAGGAGGCGACCGCTTCCCACTCCCTCTCGCCCCGCAGCATGGCCTCGACCAATGCCGGGTGCGAGAGGTCTCCGCCTATCGCCGCCGTGAGGACACGTCGGTGCTCTGCCCAGGCGGGGCAGTCTTGCACCGTGTGCTCTACGGTGTCCTCAGGGCGACCCTCGCAGTGGTGACACCCAGGCGTTTCCTCCTTTCCCATCAGACACAGGTACCTCCCGAAACTTCCGTGTCCGGTGAGGACCTGCGTCATGCGGTAGGTCAGGACGCCGTGACGCCGATCTAGCCACTCCTCAAAGAGGGGTCTTACCGCCGCAATTGCGGCGTGCCCGGCCGTCGGTTGCGACAGTCGTTCCCTCCATACTGCCCTGAGATCGCGCCGGAGCTCTTCCCGCCGCGCCTCGACTTCTCGAGGCAGCGGGGATACGCCCCGGCGCTGCGCCTCCACGCGCCATTCATAGACGCGCTGGAGGGCAGTCGCCTCCAGATCCCAGGGCAGCAATCCGGCAAGGAGGTTGGCCGATTCGCCGGCGATCGTGCGGTATCCCCGGATCATTCGGATAGCCATGACCCTCTGGCATGCGACCAACTTTAGTGGTCGCGTCCGGATGCACAGGGCCCACACTGGGGACCCGTAGAGGGCCATGGACCGCACGACGCCGGCGTACAGCCTTCGGCAGGAGGCGTTTGGCCCGCTGAGATTAGGCAGGAGTCGCCTGAAGGCGGCTGCTGCCCGGTTCAGCTTTGGGGCCAAACTCAGGAAGTGCTCCCTGAAGTTCCACCGGCTGTCGAGGACGAGTCCCAGGTACTTCATCGTCCTCCCGACGCCGATGCGAACCCCCTCCACCGTTATGTGGGACTCGGACCGTGGCGCGTTCCGACCGCCATGAAAGCACATGGCCTCGGTCTTGTGCAGCGCCACGTCGAGTCCCAACTGCCGGATCCTATGAACGACTGTCGCAACCGCTTGCGTCGCCAGGTCGGCCGCCGCCTGGTGCGACTCTCCCTGCGCCAGGACGAGCTTACACACACCCTAATAATTTTATTGTGCTACATTTATTTTCTTGTGTGACACATTCCGTTATGATTTCCGTTGTGCGATTAAGTACGAAAAATTTAGTCCTGACCCAGATATCCTCTTTATTAAAAAGCAAAAAAAAATCAATAAGAGCTTTTAAAATAACTAGGTGTACCTACACTACCTATACCTTGTTATAACAATGAACAGAATTATCGCTAAACGCAATCTAAAATGGATTTAATTTAAATTTTAAACAAATTATCGAATTTCCCATATACCTCCCTCTCCTCTCATTGACTTATACGAATAATATAACCTTTATAACTAAATGATTTTTCAAATAGGTTGGTTTTTAGAGACTAGATAAAGTCTCTCTGTTTCGTTCTGTCTAACATTTACGAAACTGACATTTCGAAATAAATAAATAAAAAAACCATTTCGAAAGAGTAAATTAACTAATAGCAATGTAAAAGTTGAAACATTATAAAACCATAAAATCTTAAATCGACATTATCCATGCATGTCTTATACAACTAATTTTTGATTTATTTCTTACTCTCGTCTAATTAATAATTTGGTGAATACGCAAATGGATTTCTTCAGCGAAGTGTGTCCATTAAGGCCATGTTTATTGGATTTCGCAACGGGAAACATAATAAAAGGTTACAAATCAAAAGATTTCCATGAAAATAATACTGCAGGGTGAAAATCATTTAAAATGACCATTTTGATCGCAAATTTTGTCCACACATTTTTTTGTTATGATTTTAGTTGCGTTACAAAAATTAAATAACAAAAATGAACTAAAGTCGCAATAACATTGCTGATAAAATTTTATTATTAGAGCATGATTGTAATGTTTTTCTTTTTGTTTATTTGAGTGTATTTTTGTATATAATATGGGTCCGTTTCTCTTTCTGTTTGTTATGTTCATATTGTAATAGCACACAATTTTTTTTTCACTTCAGTAGCTCAAACATGTAAGTTTTGCTGCCTGAAATCAGTGAGCAAAATGCGATTTTGCTCACTGACTGAGACAAAGTAACTTCTTAACTTTTTGTTTTCAGAAAGCCACGAATATCTTATTCAATCATAAAATTCGAAACATTCACACTCTATCTCTTTCCCGCCATTAGAAAGAGAGAGAGACAGAGACCAGCCCTTTCGAAGTACCGGTTTTGAATTCAACCTCAAAGACAAACACGTTCAGAATTTCGTACTAACTGAAGAAATTTTGCAAAAAGATATTTATGTCTTTTGATGTAATTTATTGAATTTTTAACTTATTGTTGTATTTGAACGAAAATAAGTATTTACTGCAAATAAAACTGATATTTAACCTGTAAATATTTATTTCTAGTTTCAATAATGTTACGTAATATATTTCGAATAATAAAATATCATGGGTGCTATTTCCGAACACGCCTTAATTTAAATAAAAGAGCGGGAATAAATTTCGTGGCTGGCGTAAAGAGTTGAATAAGTTAAAAATTGTTAAAATAATCGTAAAATATGAGTGAAACTAGTGACGAGAACAGTCCAATACGATTGCGGAAGGCTATATTGAAGACTCAATAGAAAATAAGTCAAAAATCTGTAAGCGTATAGTGGAAACAATAAGTCTGAATTCAACATGACATCACAATGGATAACGAAGGGTATAAAAATCTGCTGTAAAAACAAAAGTAAACTTAAAAAATCCTGTTTTCGAAAACAAAATAAGGATATAAGGATCACATACATGAAATACAATAAAATGTTAAAAAGGTGTATTACCCTATCCAAAAAGTTGACAAATCATAAATACATCCAAAATTCTAAAAATAAAAGTAAAGCTACCTGGAATATAATTAATAATAAAGCTGATATAATCAAAACGTATACGCAAATAGACTACCTGGAATATAATTAATAATAAAGCTGATATAATCAAAACGTATACGCAAATAGACGCACTAAAATGTAATGATGAGTTAATATCTGATCCTGTTCAAATCGCAAATGCGTTCAATGACGCATTCATTTCAATTTCGAAAGACAATAATAACTCAAAACAAAAATATACTGGAAAACACTTCTCTCAGCCAGAAATTAACAGTAATAGTATTTTCTTGCGTCCTTGCTCGGAGTCCGAAATCTTGAGAATTATTAACTCTATAAATAATAAGAAATCAGTAGATTATGATGAGATCTCTACAATTGTGATAAAATCATGTGCACGAGCGCTTTCTCCCATTCTATGTCATCTAATAAATACATCATTAGCAAGCGGTGTCTTCCCGGAAAAATTGAAAATTTCCGTAGTCAAACCTCTTCATAAGAAAGACTGCACATTGGATATTAATAATTACAGACCCATCACTCTTATACCCATACTCTCTAAAATTTATGAAAAAGTTATGCACCATAGACTACGTGAGTTCTTGAACAAAAATAAAATATAAAAGAAGAACAAAACGGCTTTCAACAAGGCAAATCAACAACATTAGCAGCTTTCTCTCTGGTTAAGTCTATTACAGAAAATATTGATAAAAAAAACCCGTAACTGTTTTTTTCCTTGACATGAGTAAAGCGTTTGATTTAGTCAATCACGACAAGCTATTAGATAAATACGAGCGCTATGGCATTCGGGGTCCAGCACTAGATTGGCTCCGAAGCTATCTCTGTGGTCGGACACAGTGCGTAGAAGTGACTCGCATAAACAAAAACATGACATCAACGACCAATAAATCTCAATTTAAGAGCAATCGGTCAGGAGTACCACAAGGTAGTATCTTAGGACCTCCACTATTTCTCCTGTACATAAATGATTTACCAAATGCCACCAATCATAAATGCGTGTTGTTTGCCGACGATGTCTCAGTGATTATACCTAGCAATAACAGTCAAAACCACGAAAAAGAAGTAAACGAGACAATAAATGACATAATTTCTTGGTTAACACTAAATGACCTTTTTTATTTTTTTTTTAACGTGGTAAAATTATCAAATAAGTCCTCCCACCCCGGGCAGGGTGCGAGGGACTGTCAGACTTTTACTGACTAAAATCCACGGTGTTCCTTCAATAACCCTTTACATACCGGGGCCACGGTAACGGGATGAGTCCCACGACCCCGGCAGGCTTCGGCCCTCTGCAGAGGGGGCCTCGTCATGTTGCTGACGCTCTTTGAGGCGCGCGTGGAACACGACGCGCCGTCGACCCGGGCATGGTCCATGGTCGGACAGCGAGTTGCCCTTTACTCGCTGTCCGCATGCCCGCGCCTACGGTGGCCGGAGATCGTCGGCCGACGTCCGACGCCGTGGGCGTCTACCACTGCGGCTGGGCTGGAGGGAGGACGCCATCCTCTCCCTCACGCGGCCCGCCTCCTCCTTCGAAAGCATGACTGCTTCGCAGAAGGAGGCGACCGCTTCCCACTCCCTCTCGCCCCGCAGCATGGCCTCGACCAAGGCCGGGCGCGAGAGGTCTCCGCCTATTGTCGCCGTGAGGACACGTCGGTGCTCTGCCCAAGCTGGGCAGTCCTGCACCGTGTGCTCGACTGTGTCCTCAGGGCGACCCTCGCAGTGGTGACACCCAGGCGTCTCTTCCTTACCCATCAGACACAGGTACCTCCCGAAACTTCCGTGTCCGGTGAGGACCTGCGTCATGCGGTAGGTCAGGACGCCGTGACGCCGATCTAGCCACTCCTCAAAGAGGGGTCTTACCGCCGCAATTGCGGCGTGCCCGGCCGTCGGTTGCGACAGTCGCTCCCTCCATACTGCCCTGAGATCGCGCCGGAGCTCTTCCCGCCGCGTCTCGACTTCTCGAGGCAGCGGGGATACGCCCCGGCGCTGCGCCTCCACGCGCCATTCATAGACGCGCTGGAGGGCAGTCGCCTCCAGATCCCAGGGCAGCAATCCGGCAAGGAGGTTGGCCGATTCGCCGGCGATCGTGCGGTATCCCCGGATCATTCGGATAGCCATGACCCTCTGGCATGCGACCAACTTTAGTGGTCGCGTCCGGATGCACAGGGCCCACACTGGGGACCCGTAGAGGGCCATGGACCGCACGACGCCGGCGTACAGCCTTCGGCAGGAGGCGTAACACTAAATGACCTTAGGGTGAATTTATCCAAAACAAAATATGTACACTTTAGCAACTACAATCGAATTAATAAACATAATTTCAACATAATATTCGAAGAAGAAATACTAAATAGAGACGAACATATAAGATTTCTTGGTATTACCTTAGACAAAAACTGCAATTGGAAACTTCATGTGGAAACAGTATGCAAGAAACTAAATAGATTTGTTTACGCCTTAAGACAGTTAAGAAGAACAGTTAGTGAGACAGCAGCTCTTACTGCTTATCACGGCCACGTAAGCTCCATCTTAAGGTATGGGTTATTGTTATGGGGTAATTCAACACACATTAATAGAGCTTTCATTATACAGAAAAAGTGTGTCCGAGCTATAAGTAACGTCGGACCTTTTGAAACATGCAGGCCGCTTTTCAAAAAACTAGGAGTGCTTACTCTTGTATCTATGTACATAATGGAAATTGGGATGTTTGTTACAAACCAATTACATTTATTTGTTGACGATAATGAAAACCGTAAATATATTTCAAAAGACCCCACGAAATTGAACATTCACACTACTTGCAGAAGCGCATTACATAAAAAAAAATTGCTATAGGATGTCCATTAAAGTATACAACCATATTCCGCGTCGGTTAAGAGAACTTCCCTTACATAAGTTCCAAAAGCAATTGAAACAGTGGTTAATAGAGAACTGTTTTTATACCCTAGGTGACTTTTTTAACTTTAAGACTTAATATAGACCTGTAAACGAAGTATGTATTGACTTATTGAATTTGTGACCTTTTGTATTTTATTTTGACTCTAACCGCATAGTTAATAGTAAATTTTCACATGTCTCTTATAGTTGAGATGTGTAAAGCACTATTTTATAGTAACTCCAATTAGACCATGTCTCTGGCGAAATGAATGATTTTTGAACAAATATTTGAATGGCAACCATATAAATTGACATAGGATGATTACATTAATTTGTATGGACATTGATCTCAATATAAATCTTAGACATATTAACATTTAACATTTTGACTGGTTTATATTATGAATTTTTTTGTGACACTATTGTTTTTTTTTTTTGATATGTCGAGTTTTTTAATAATCTATTGACATTTTTAGTATTCTTTTGATAAGTTTGGGAATATAATTATGTATTGACATCTTTAATTATTATTGTAAATTGAATTAATTTTATGATTTGCTGTACCCTTCGGGGTCCATGATTGTATCCTAGCTTTAAGCAATTATTGTAACATCTAAAACAACATTGTGGAATGCAAATAAATATATATGATATGACCTCGGATCCTTGGTCTCACGCCCATCCACTTCCAACGACGCACAGTGTATTTATACAGAAAGCCGATCAGAGTCACCAACGTTTACCGTTGTTCCTTCTCAATCCGCCACCGGAACAGAAACCTTAACCCCAGATAATCAAACTCAACTCAATGCAACTATAACGTTGCCAAATAAATCTGTTAGTTTTAATTTGCAGAATTGCAGTAATTTTACATTAAACTTTTAAAATGTTCCATTTTATTGAATTGGTACCCCTACCTACAATGTTAATTACTTTGATTCATAATAAATACTTATTTCAATCTATTCCTGTTTATTATTTTATCTCCTAAAGTGTTCTCGCTGCTGAAGTGAAAAGTTATGTGTGTGTTGCACGAGAGCAAAGTTTTTTTGCATCTCGTGCCTTTGAATCACTCGCCACACTCAGGATTCAAAATTAGCACTCGCAGCAAAAAACGACTTTGCTCTCTTTTTGCACAAAAAACTATTATTTCCGTGTTAGAAGCTTTTGTTTTTTGTGTTGAAAATCCTCGTGGATGTCCTCCGCCTTGGGAAGGAAGGATTTGTCGGATTCGTAATCACTAATACCATCACACATGTGTCGGGAGCTGCGGGTGCACTTTCGCTGTCTTGGACTAGTCTTGGCGACCCCGCCTGCAGTTCAGGGTGGGGAGTTAGGCGTGGGCTTCCCTATACGTCTTAGAACGGTGCTTACCCGTGGACCTGCGTCCGTAGCCTAGTGCAACTAAAAGTGGCTTCGGTGGCTGATGTTTTGTTGTTGGTGGTCAAGGTGACAAGGTTGAAGTGTAGCACGCTCACTTAGAAGCATCTAATTTTTTATCATCAAAGAAAAAGTATTTTTTCTAGTTCATGTGAAAGTGTGTTTTTTTATATAAAATGGTTTTTATTGTTAAATTGATGATAATTTCATAATACATAATTATATCATGTTTTCCATTATGTTCATGACAGTAGGATATAATGTCCTGGATATTTTAAATACCTGTTAACCTTCCTATTTCCTTTAAACATCTTTTTTTTAAAGAACTACCTTATTGTTAAAAAGTTATCATAAAGTATTTATTTTGATGTACTCGCAGGTTGGATCAGTGTTGACTTTACAAAAGTTAATAATGCCGCGTACGATTATGTTATAAAATTTAGAAGTTTTTTTTTTTATGTTGCCCTTTTACAAGTGTATGTTAATGAATACTGTTGACAAAAATGTCTATTTATTTTCATGTTGCTTTTTTTAGATTAATAACTTTATAATCTGAGAATAATGACTGATAACTATATTACGTTGATCTCTTTTTATTGTCAAAAATTGTTGTGCAAAAATTCCATATATATGTTTTTTTTTTATATATCTCCTATAATTAATTAATTAATAAAATAAATGATAACAGAAACATAAAGTGTTTTATTGCGGAAGACCTTATACGATATCAATAACATAAATAACAGTCAGACTCATTGTAAAAATTATATTTTTAATCATTGATATATGAATAAAAACAAAGCCCTCTATCAATGTCAATCATTGTTTTAAAAGAGGAACTGTGGAGTTTCTTCTCCATAGAAAACGACCAATTCCGAACCGTGCACTAACTTCTGACGTTTTGTAAGTTTTTTGTAAGAGTTTGAATGCCACCAGTCTCTTGGGCACATTAGAATCCGCCAGTTTTGACAACAAATTTTTAGAGTTTGGTTTGAATAGTTTTTATTAAAGTTACTATGATATAAATAGGTACATGGCAATTAAATATAAACAATTTATTATTATGCCTATTTTCCCCAAAGCTTTTGGAACACTCGCGGTCCATTTATTTTGTCTTTAGGATTTAAAACTTATTCAGCTATTCTTGCTCGGTTTTTAAGATTTCGAAGATAAGTTATTGGAATGATCAGATCAAAAGCCAGACAAGTGTGAGTCGGACTCTATCTTATTTCTCGTCTTCAAATGAACCGGCCTCATCCATGTAGTTTAAAGTTCAAACAAAAAAGTTACGTATTATAAATCTCTTACTTATATATATATTTTATATATTTTCTTATTATATATTTTCACCCACTGCACGACACAAAGAAGGTCTTGGTAACCAGTCCTTTGACTTAAAGGAGATAATCTCAAAACGAACTCACATGTTTAGTTTAAGCTGAATATGTCACTGATGTGTCAAGAAATAAATAAATTCACTTATCCCCACCAGAATAACAACCTGTCTATAGACCACATGAATATTTATTCCGGTGCGGGAAGCGAATCCGTAACACGCAACGCAGCAGCAACTCGCTCAACCTGCGCAAACCGTGTCGTCTTTTGTGACACTGGAGTGCAACACACGCGCGATCAATCAATCATAATATTGGTTCTAGTTTTCCATACGATCGCTCGGAACCCTAAAAATGGTCCTAAACTAAATGCTAGAAACTAGATGCTAAGCATTAAAGTACGCCAGTAACTAATGACAAAGTTATTTGTTTTAAAGTCATAAGGAATCGGGAAAATTAACTAGCTAGTTTAACTAGATGTTAAAAGCTGTATTTCCGTATGTACCTAGAAAAATGCTCTTACGAGGCACCAAGTTTTCCAAACATCCGTACGTTGGACTTTTCTCTGTCTTTATTAATACAGTTTATTAATACAGTTACTCAGATTATCACCTCGAACTTCCATCTCTATGCAGACGATTTGCAGCTTTACCGACACTTCTTGCTGGCTGACGGCGATTAGTGCCATGAATTGTGACTTGGAGAATATTAGTTGGCTAAATCATACAGATTACAGATTAACCCGTCCAAGTCCCAGGCTATGATCTTAGGTAGTCGATACTATCGCTCTGCACTTGACACTTCCTCTTTGAGGCCATTATTCCTTAACGGCTCGGTCATTGCGTACACGGATATGGCCAAGAGTCTTGGTGTATTACTTGACAGCAATCTTACTTGGCGAGCGCAAGTAAATGAGGTTAGTCGAAAGGTGAACTTTTCCTTCCACTCTTTAAAATCCCTTCAAAGCTTCTTGCCTTTCAAAACTAAAATCTCTTTAGCTCAAACTTTAATCCAGCCGATTATTGATTATGCCAATGCCTACTATTTGGATGCCACTGAGGAGCTCTTATGTAAGCTTGAGCGCTTGCAAAACTTGTGTATTCGCTTTGTTTTTGGTCTGAGGAAATACAATAATGTCTGTCAGTTCGCAAGGATCTCAAGTGGCTCCCTACCCGTCTTCGTAGGAACACTCGAATATTAATTCTTTTGTGCAACATCCCTGCATATCCTAGCTACCTGCGCGAGCGTTTTTCGTTCACTCGTCCTACTGATGCCCTTTGTAGATCCCACCTTAAACTCCATCTCAATTTCCCATCCCATAAAACCCGTTTCTATTCCCACTCCTTCTCCTCTCATGCAGTACGAATGTGGAACTCACTTCCCGCTAAAATCCGTAAAGCTAAATCTATTAGTACTTTCAAAAAGCTAGTCAAAGGTCATTACCCACCTAACATTCCGTAATGTTATATATTTATTATAGGTATATATTTTTATAGCATTAATATAAATATGTATTTTAACTCTATGTATGTATATATTTGTTTATTATATCATTATAGTTTAATTTATTAGCAAAGTATGTTTTATTTATCGTAATTAGTATTTATACACACTGTGTCTGTCATCTCCTCTTCAACTCTCCTGTCGCAGGTCTGCTGGAAGAAATTTCTTAGGAAATAAGCAGCACCTTTGTGCTCTTTTGTCTGTATTTATATGTTTTTTCTTTTGTAAGTGTCATGTGTGTACATAAATAAATAAATAAGCATTGCCATACAATGAGACAATGCCGCCAGTATCTTAGGTACGTTGCCAGCCGACAGCGTTGAGGATCAATTTTTTGGTGCTTTATTCTAGTTTCTATTTGAAGTATTTTATAGTACACTAGCTTTTGCCCGCGACTTCGTCCGCGTGGAATAGTTACTTTGGGCTAACGTTAAATTTAACCCCGATTTTGAAGCATTCTTCATTGGCGCTCCGCTCCTATTGGCCTTAGCGTAATGATACAATATAGCTGTGCCCGCGACTCCGTCAGCGTAAGTTAATGTATTGGTAATATTGTTTAGATCACGTTCACATGAGGCTTAAGTACCTAGAGAACGCTTCGACCGCGAGACGCGTCGAGCGCGGCGACCGATTCTCAAAAATAATCCTTATAGCATGATTCAGTATTCACGCGCGATGGCTTATTATTATAAGCGTATTTCTTTGGTGTTTCTATACCGATTTATATGATTCTTTTTACGGTTTCATAGCCGAATGGCAAAAAACGGAATCTTTATATTTTCGACATGTCTGTCCGTCTGTCTGTCTGTCTGTCTGTCCGTCCGTCCGTCTGTCACAGCAATTTTATTCCGAAACTATTAGGATAACTATTTTTTTTTTTTTTTTTTTTAACGTGGTAAAATTATCAAATAAGTCCTCCCACTCCGGGCAGGGTGGGAGGGACTGTCAGACTTTTACTGACTAAAATCCACGGTGTTCCTTCAATAGCCCTTTACGTACCGGGGCCACGGTAACGGGATGAGTCCCACGACCCCGGCAGGCTTCGGCCCTCTGCAGAGGGGGCCTCGTCATGCTGCTGACGCTCTTTGAGGCGCGCGTGGAACACGACGCGCCGTCGACCCGGGCATGGTCCATGGTCGGACAGCGAGTTGCCCTTTACTCGCTGTCCGCATGCCCGCGCCTACGGTGGCCGGAGATCGTCGGCCGACGTCCGACGCCGTGGGCGTCTACCACTGCGGCTGGGCTGGAGGGAGGACGCCATCCTCTCCCTCGCGCGGCCCGCCTCCTCCTTCGGAAGCATGACTGCTTCGCAGAAGGAGGCGACCGCTTCCCACTCCCTCTCGCCCCGCAGCATGGCCTCGACCAAGGCCGGGCGCGAGAGGCCTCCGCCTATTGTCGCCGTGAGGACACGTCGGTGCTCTGCCCAAGCTGGGCAGTCCTGCACCGTGTGCTCGACTGTGTCCTCAGGGCGACCCTCGCAGTGGTGACACCCAGGCGTTTCCTCCTTTCCCATCAGACACAGGTACCTCCCGAAACTTCCGTGTCCGGTGAGGACCTGCGTCATGCGGTAGGTCAGGACGCCGTGACGCCGATCTAGCCACTCCTCAAAGAAGGGTCTTACCGCCGCAATTGCGGCGTGCCCGGCCGTCGGTTGCGACAGTCGTTCCCTCCATACTGCCCTGAGATCGCGCCGGAGCTCTTCCCGCCGTGCCTCGACTTCTCGAGGCAGCGGGGATACGCCCCGGCGCTGCGCCTCCACGCGCCATTCATAGACGCGCTGGAGGGCAGTCGCCTCCAGATCCCAGGGCAGCAATCCGGCAAGGAGGTTGGCCGATTCGCCGGCGATCGTGCGGTATCCCCGGATCATTCGGATAGCCATGACCCTCTGGCATGCGACCAACTTTAGCGGTCGCGTCCGGATGCACAGGGCCCACACTGGGGACCCGTAGAGGGCCATGGACCGCACGACGCCGGCGTACAGCCTTCGGCAGGAGGCGTTTGGCCCGCTGAGATTAGGCAGGAGTCGCCTGAAGGCGGCTGCTGCCCGGTTCAGCTTTGGGGCCAAACTCAGAAAGTGCTCCCTGAAGTTCCACCGGCTGTCGAGGACGAGTCCCAGGTACTTCATCGTCCTCCCGACGCCGATGCGAACCCCCTCCACCGTTATGTGGGACTCGGACCGTGGCGCGTTCCGACCGCCATGAAAGCACATGGCCTCGGTCTTGTGCAGCGCCACGTCGAGTCCCAACTGCCGGATCCTATGAACGACTGTCGCAACCGCTTGCGTCGCCAGGTCGGCCGCCGCCTGGTGCGACTCTCCCTGCGCCAGGACGAGCGTGTCGTCAGCGTAACATACTACGCTGACGCCGTCAGGGAGGTCGCCGCGCAGCACCCAGTCGTATCCGATGTTCCACAGGGGCGGCCCCAAGACCGATCCCTGTGGGACACCGCACGACATCTCTCGCCGGTTCCACTCTCCCCGGTATTAGGATAACTATTAGGACTATACATGTGAAACTTGATAGGTAGATGTATTCTGTGAACCGCTTTCCGATTTTGAGAAAAAAAATAAAAAATATTTAAAATAAAGGGGGGCTCCCCATACATGGAACTAAACCTGAAAATATTTTTTTTCATGAAATCGATGCATATGTGGTATCTATAGACAGTTCTTTAAAAACGACATCGTGGTTTCTAAAACCACTTTTCCATAAAGTCAATCGTTTAAAAGATATAAGCTTCCGAAATGGTAAAATGTGTGTGTGGCGGACACAACCTCTAACTTCTATAATAATGGAGTGAAAAATCTAAAAAAAATATATGTATGTAGATCTTAATATAAACTTTCAACCAAAATTAGTTTGAACGAAATCAGTTCAGCAGTTTTTGAGATACAGCATATTTCCTAAAACCGCAAATATAACTTTGTAATTCATACAAACACTATGAAAAACAAATTTATTCGGCGCAGTTGTAAAAAATGTAAAAAAGCCAGTTTTAAGAAATTTGTAAGGTTTTTTTTTTCAAAACAAATTTATTCGGCGCAGTTGTAAAAAATGTAAAAAAGCCAGTTTTAAGAAATTTGTAAGGTTTTTTTTTTCAAAACAAATTTATTTGGCGCAGTTGTAAAAAATGTAAATAAGCTAGTTTTAAGAAATTTGTATGGTTTTTTTTTCGTCAAATAAATTTGCATATTATATTATAGTTACTACGAAACCCTTCATGGGCGAGTCTGACTCGCACTTGGCCAATTTTTTTATGGAATAGTTAATAATGTTAACTTTTTCAATTAGGGGTGACTGAGAGTGTTATAAACGTAAGAGTAGACAAATATTATAATCAGAAAGCTTCGAACTGCTAAGCTATCGGGAGTTACACGTGTTATTGTGAGTCAACCATGAAAGTTAGACATAATGCTGTCGTGGGATATTTTTTATATAATTTTAAGGAGAACATTTCCGTCATGAAATGATTTGTGTAGCTTTAACCATTAAGGTTGCACACGCGATGGAAGCTTAAAAAATGGAGTAACTTCTCCCGTTTTCCCAACATTTCCCTTCACTGCTCTGCTCCTATTGATTGTAGCGTGATGAAAAGTATACTATAACCCGCTCAGGAGTATGAAAAATAATTGTACCAAGTTTCGTTAAAATCCGTCGAGTAGTTTTTGTTTCTATAACGGTTATACAAACAGACAGACAGACAGACAGACAGACAGACAGACAGACAAAAATTTTACTGATTGCATTTTTGGCATCAGTATCGATCCTTAATCACCCCCTGATAGTTATTTTGGAAATATATTTCATGTACAGAATTGACCTCTCTACAGATTTATTATAAGTATAGATAATTATGTATATTTGTTTGGAAAAAAATTTATTCTATATAAATAAAGAAGAAAAAATTACAAAAAAGAACTAAATGGAATAAAAATGTCAATCTATACTTATAATAAATCTGTAGAGAGGTCAATTCTGTACATGAAATATATTTACAAAATAACTATCAGGGGGTGATTAGGGATCGATACTGATGCCAAAAATGCAATCAGTAAAATTTTTGTCTGTCTGTCTGTCTGTCTGTCTGTCTGTCTGTATAACCGTTATAGAAACAAAAACTACTCGACGGATTTTAACGAAACTTGGTACAATTATTTTTCATACTCCTGAGCTGGTTATAGTATACTTTTCATCACGCTACAATCAATAGGAGCAGAGCAGTGAAGGGAAATGTTGGGAAAACGGGAGAAGTTACTCCATTTTTTAAGCTTCCGTCGCGTGTGCAACCTTAATAGTTAAAGCTACATAGAAATCATTTATGACGGAAATGTTCTCCTTAAAATTATATAAAAAATATCCCACGACAGCATATATCTATCTTTTATGGTTGACTCACAATAACACGTGTAACTCCCGATAGCTTAGCAGTTCGAAGCTCTCTTCTGATTATTATTCTGCTCCGAAATTTAAAACCACCACAACTTTGCAATGGAACTCGGCTAAAAGTAAACCAGTTGCCACAAAATATAATCGAGGCTCAAATTTTAACAGGTTGCGGTGCAAGAAAACCGTCTTTATTCCCAGAATTCCCATAAAACCAAATTATTTTCCATTCCAATTTAAAAGAACGCGATTCTCAGTATCGTTGTGTTATGCAATGACAATTAATAAGGCTCAAGGGTAGACTTTTCGTGTTGCTGGAGTAGATCTCGGTGTCAGTTGTTTCTCGGATGATCAGTTGTACGTCGCTCTTTCCCGGGTTAGCAGTTCTAGAAATCTTTATGTTCACGTGCCGGACGGGTCAACTTTCAACATAGTTTACCCGGAAGCTCTGCGTTGAAGTATTGTCGTTCTATAGGTACTTAAACCTCATGTGAACGTGATCTAAACAATATTACCAATACATTAACTTAATAACACACAAGGAGTTACACGCTGACGGAGTCGCGGGCACAGCTATTAACAATAATATTGTGCGGTTCGGTATTGCGATATTTTTCAACAGTATTATAGATTGACATATTATATTTCCCTACTAAATTACGAAAGTTAATCTGTCTGTTACATCAAAATCACTGAACCGTGAAGAAGGACATAAGCTACTTTTTTTTACGAAGAACGACGGAAACGTGGACGAAGTCGCGGGCAACAGCTATCTATGCTAATAATATAAGGCTGAAGAGTTTGTTTGTTTGAACGCGATAATCTCAGGAACTACTGGTTCGAATTGAAAACATATTTTTAATTAAATAGTCAATTTATAGAGAAAGGCTATAGGCTATATATCATTACGCTAAGGCCAATAGGAGCGGAGCACCAATGAAGAATGCTTCAAAATCGGGGTTAAATTTAACGTTAGCCCAAAGTAACTATTCCACGCGGACGAAGTCGCGGGCAAAAGCTAGTAAATAAATAAGAAAATTAGTCTTACATTGACGGATTTTGAAACCATGCAATGAGACTTACGGCATTAGGCCTACCGAACTTTACATTATATTAATTTGGGTTACTATGAAAAGAATATGAAATTACTAGTCTATACTGATAAACCAGAGAAGTTGGATAATTTGGAAGTCAACATTCTCCGTGCTATTTATTGCTGATATACGGCCCCAGGTACTTTTCCTATCTCAATGGCCCCAAGTGCTCGATAAACTTGTCAAAAATTAGACTTTATGAATACGGTTCATTCGAGCTAGACGTATCGCTGATATGTCCGAATTATATTCAAATACCAAAGACAGACATACTATTATTTATAAAAAAGGCTGATATCAACGATGTTAACATTGTTTGTTTATTTTATTTTGAATATGTACAGCTCGTAAAAAACAACCAATACAGTTTTTTTATTTATCCTCTCTACAGACAGACCAAATATGGTGTGTTACGTCATGTGATTGGTTTGCAACATGTAATGTCCAGGGGCGTGCACAGGATTATGACAGGGTATGCGGCGGAGTAATCGGTCACAAAAACTTTGCCTTTTATAGATTTTTAGCATAGCCACAGCCACGCATCGTAGCATGGTGGCGATGCGTGGCTGTGGCTATGCTAAAAATCTTTAAAAGAAAAAGTTTTTGTGACCGATTACTCCGCCGCATACCCTGTCATAATCCTGTGCACGCGCATGGTAATGTCAGCTATATGCCAACTGTGCAGTAAAATAAAATTGGAATACCGTGGCAACAGTTAATTTAATATGTAAAAAGAAATGGCAACATCCATTAAAGAATATTATTCACATTCAAAAATGGAAAGGTTAAAAAACGTCTGAATCGGAATTAAGCTTAACTAACAATGATTCGATTAATTTTGAAATAATTTTTAGCATTATAGAAACAATTTTATGGACGCAATATCCGAAATATATATAAATACTAGCTTTTGCCCGCGCCTTCGCTCGCGTAGGAGGTTTTTCCCGCGTAAATCCCGATCCCGTAAGAATTCCGGGATAAATAGTAGCCTATGTACTAATCCAGGATGTTAAATATCTACTTACCAAATTTCGTTGAGATCTGTTCAGTAGTTTTTGAGTGAAAGAGCGACAAACATACATACATCCTCACAAATCTTCGCATTTAAATATAACAAGACGGTACATCAACTAAGGTATTTTTTTTTATTAATATTAGTAGGATAATGCATTTTAAATAAATAATTTGGCGACCGTGCTAATGCTATTCAATTTTATTTGTAAACTTAAATTCAGGTTTGCTGTAATTTTTAATCCCCAAAAAGGCTCAACGAACACTGGCATAAAACTCGACCAGCCCTTCAAAAGCGCGGTAATCTTACACACCTCATAAAAACATGTTAGTGCACTGCAACTTCAATTAGAACACTCAGACATACAACACACAAAACATGTTATTTTATTTTATTATTGTGTTTTTGTGTTGGCAATAAATTGTATTCTTTTCATTTAATTTCACTGTGTTCATAAAAATTTGCAAAAATGCTATCTGTGTGACCGTGTTTATTTACCATTTCATCCACCGACTTTCATAACGATTCATCACTTTATTAACCGTCCTCCTTGTTTAATTGCCACCTCGTTAATTTAAAAATCCAGTAATCATTTTAGTGCCTAATTATTTTCATTAACCTTTGTATATTTGGACTCTGGATGAGCTTACGTGGGCCTTGTATTGACTTAATGTGTTAATTTTTTGTCTAAGTTTCTCTTGCACTTTAATTGTTCATTTCTGTTATAAATGTGGCATATTATAAATCACCTTAGCAAGTATGTCGCAGATTATTTCATCAACATCACGATCAAGATCATTTTAATCAACATACACCTTGATCCCTGACACAATGTGGAAGAATTATCTTTTCTTTCTCATTAATTAAATACATAATTTAAAATAATTGCTTGCCAATACAAAACCAACATACCTACTCGTATAATTTAAACGGTCGAATTATTTCTGACATAATGAATATAGTCAATTAGGTATTAAACAAATTCCTAATGATTTGTGCTGTGAGTATGATTACAAACATCGACATTGTTTAAGCATGAAGTAATTGTCTTTAGGATACAAAAAGTAGATCTTTCTTTCAATCTCATTTAATTTTGTCGTAGTATGATTATTTTCCCAGAAATCAGTTACCCTACCATAAGTATGATTCTTCTTAACCAAAGGATAATGCCAGATACTCCATAGACCTTTGCCCCACTCAGTAAAAGTCATTTACTAGCATACAATAATTAAATAAAATAAATATGCATTTTATTGTATATTTATTACTCATAAAGGGCCCGGATTAATATGTAAATACATATTTTAATTTACACGATTTTCGGTACCGAATGTGTTCTCTGCATCGATTATCATCAGTGATCGGAGTAGGTAGATTGATTTGGGGTCAATGAACTGGCACGTATATATTAATATGGATATGCCTCCGGGATTCCGGGATTTTGTAATAATTAACATTATTTAGAAATTTCAAATATTGTAATGTGTAGGATAAAGAAATATATCAATATGAATAAGAAATATTTAACCCTTTTGCTGTATTTTTTATGAAAATGAAGATTCAAAATATTGTTATCAATAAAGATGTTGATTTTGATATAAGCTGCTTTCTATTTAATTTTTACGTGTTTTCATATTCATAAAAAGTTATTGCACTGAATGCGAAAAAATATTAAGGAGTATAAAAAGATATTTATATCTATTTATTCAAGAATATAATATATAATAATTATAAGCAGCAGATAATAAACTTGCAAGAAGTAACTACTAAATTAGTCATAATGTAAGTTTCGAATGGACGCAAAAAAGTAAGATTCACTTTATTACTTGATAAATAAGAAAACCCTATTTTAAACGTTTAACTCTCGCATTCTATAAATTTCAAATGTAGAAGTTTCAAAATCTTTACATTCACAATATTTGATTCAATCCCGTAAGTACCAAAATGAAATCTCGGAAAAAAGGCTTATCCATGTTATGATTTCTATGAATATTCATGATGCAAGTACGTAAAATCAATCTACCTACTCCGATCACTGATTATCATATATAGACTTTGAAAAACTAATTTTTATTTTCCATTTTTTTCCATATTTCATGGTTAAGTCCATATTTTACAAAAAAATATCACAATCATCCATATTTTCGGTTTTTATATCATAGAACATGACTTAGTTCACAAAGATTGATATAATCTTACGTGTTTGCATTCTCGCCACCATACGGCCGCGCGTGTTTCATTTCTCTCGCGTATTATTCGTCGTAATTTGACATTCGATTCGCGCCGCGGTACTAGCCGCTAGCGAGCGCGCGGCGCAGCGGCGCGGTGGCGGCGAGAGGCCAATTCGGGCGGACATGGCTGACAACGGTTGAATACTACGCCGAGTATTTTAATGAAATCATAACAATTATTTCTCAATTGGATGACGATTCTGCAAGTATTTTAGCCTCAAAAGAACTTCTTGAAGATTCTTCTCTTTTTAATGATTTGGCCTATATAAAAAGCATTTATTGCTTTTTATCTCACAAAATACAAGCACTAGAAAATCCTTCAACATCGCTGAATGAAAACCTGAAGATTATTGAAGAAATAGAAAAAAAGTTTCTGAATCGGAAGGCCCTGTTGCTGAAATAGCCAAACAAAAACATAAGTATATTTTAGACAAAAATAAAGGATTTGATACCCTAAAAACAATTAATGAAGTTCTGTGCGGAAGTTTTGAGGGTACCTACTGCAGACGTGCTTTACACAATTACGGAACTAGGCATCTTTAAGTACGCTCCCATTACATCATGTGACGTGGAAAGATCTTTCAGCCAGTATAAGGCTATATTTAGACCAAATAGACAGAGCTTTAATTTCGATAATTTAAAAAAGCATGTGATTGTATACTGCAATCAATTTAATAAGACAGATTGTTCGAAATGAAATGCGTGTATTTTGAAGTTAATTAACTTTTATTATATTAAATAAAAGAGCACAACGTGCGCCATGACCCAGACAAATTTTCTCAGTCCAAAACAATGTTGCCAACTTAATAACTAGAGATTTACCAAAGATAATAAAAGGACGAATAATCAACTAAAATTACTAAATTAAACTATATAAACAAAAATGATTAGCTAAATAAGTATTCTATATGTTCATGTGGACTTGAACATAGTTGGGCCAGGCCAAGAATCATAACTGCAATGAACACAATAGTTAAGATTAATTTGAATTTAACAATGATAGAAAATAACATTGTTAATTAATAGGTAGCGGACATAACTTTGAGACACTCCTTCTATAAATCTTATCATTAAACTTTACATCAGCCACTCTAACACATTTATCATTTCCTGGATATACTTTTATTATCCTAGCAATAGGCCACACTAATGGTGACGTATTCAAATGCTTTACCAAAACAATATCACCTTCCTTCATATTTGGTGATTCATGTTTCCACTTGGGACGACTTTGCAGCTGAGTCAAGTAATCATTTGACCAGGTTTTCCAGAAGTCTTGCTTAAGCTTGGTTACCACCTTCCAAAATCGTAGACGATTTATAGGGACTTCTGTCAAATCAACCTCAGGATAGCTGCACAAAGCCGTGCCAATCACAAAATGACCAGGAGATAAATACTTGCCTTCATTTGGGTTTAGTGATAGCAGAGGTCGAGAATTCAAAACACCTTCTATTTGCACCACAACTGTGTTAAATTCCTCATAGGTCAAACTTAAGGTGCCTACTACTCTTTTAAGGTGGTGTTTTACACTCTTTACTCCCGCTTCCCACAATCCACCAAACTCCGGTGAGTAACTAGGAATAAATACAAAGGTAATATAACTATTTTTACAAAAATTATGCACTGAGTCTCTATGAGACTTTGAGTTTTGTAACTCATATAAATCTTTAAGTTGATTTTGTGCACCCTTAAATGTCTTTGCGTTATCGCAAAAAACTTTTGTAGGCATGCCTCTTCTGGAGATAAAACGGTTGAAACATGCCAAAAAATTCTCAGTAGTGAGATCTGATACCACTTCCACATGGATGGCCTTAGTAGCAAAGCAGACAAAGAGGGCAATATACCCCTTCGTTACGAGTGGTTTACGGATTCTACCAACCTTGATATTAAAAGGGCCACAAAAGTCAATACCCACATGCTGAAAGGGTCTAGTAGCAGTAATTCTTTCAGCTGGTAGTGAACCCATAAGCTGCCTTGCAGTCTCAGCCTTCAAACGCGCACATATTAAACATTTATGCAATACCTTTTTGACCTCTCTAATGCCACTAATGATCCAATACTTCTGCGAGAGGGAACTAAGGACAAGTCTGGGACCAGCATGCAATAATCTGAGATGTTCTCTCTTAATTAATAAAGAAGTTATATGGCAATTTTTTGGAAGAATTAAGGGGTGCATTTTATCATGTGGTATATCTGCATTAAGCAACCTGCCACCCACGCGAAGTAATCCATGTGCGTCTATGAAAGGGTGTAAACTTGCAAGAGTAGTTTTCTTTTCCAGTTTAAAATCTTCAGCAAAGTGCTGTTTCTGTACACAACGAATTATAATTAAAAGAGCATCTTGCAATTCTTTAGGTGACAGATTTGAGTCAATAGCCTCTTTTTTATTTTTTAAAGTATTATTATAAAATCTATATATGTATGACACAATATCTACAATTTTATTTAAATCAGAGAATTTTTCAAAAATCTCCAATATGTAGGACTGCTCTACTTTTTGCAAGAAGCAAGAAATTTCCTCTTCATCAATTTCTGTACTACTTATATTATTTAATATTTGTTCTTCGTGACAGAAATCGGCCTTAGACAAATATTGTGGACCATGCCACCATAGAGCGTGATTTTGCAATTTTTGCGGATCTATTCCCCTTGAGAGTATGTCAGCTGGATTATCAGAAGACCTAACATGGAACCAAGAAGATTTTTGTGTAAGTTCAGCAATTTTTCGTACTCTGTTTTGAACATAAACATTATATTTTAATTTTTCGGCCTGTATCCAAGCTAGTACAATTTGGGAATCACTATAGAGATAAACTGAGAGATTAAATCTAGATGCAAGTACTCTACCGACTCTACTTGCCAACTGTGCTAGCAATAATGCACTATTTAGTTCCAACTGAGGTATTGTTAATTTTTTAGCTACAGGAGCAACGCGCGATTTTGAGCACAGTAAATTAGTCTCTACTTTTCCATTTTCATATAAAACTCTTAAATAAATACAGCAGCCAAAGGCTTTCTGTGAAGCATCAGCATAACCAACTAACTGAACCAATACTAAATTATGACTTTTTATAGATCTGAGGACTGTAATTTTGCCCATAAGTTTTAAATTTGCAAGAAAATTTCTCCATGGTAATAATTGTTTAGTAGGTAAAGTAGAGTCCCACTCTATTTTTAAAAGCCATAACTCCTGCATTATTAACTTGGCCACTACTATAATAGGCCCAATAAGACCCAAAGGGTCAAAAATTTTACCAATATAACTAAGTACCTTTCTCTTAGTATTTAAAGTTTCTTCCTCACACTGTGGGGATTGAAAAGTAAAATTATCTAAAACGACATCATATTTTAGACCAAGTGTTTTAACAACCTTATCTGTATTAAGATTAACTTCATCAAAGTATTGACGTTGAACTGGAATGTCTTTGAGAACAGAAGAATGGTTTGAACACCATTTATGCAAATTGAAATTGCCTAATCTAAGCAACTCTATCAACTGAGTTTTTAGCAGGTGTAGCTCTTCTACATTATCACAACCAGAAATGACATCGTCCACATAAGTGCTAGAAATGATAACATTAGCCGCTAGAGGGTATTGCTCCTTATATCTATTGGCAAGCTCTAATAAGCACCGAGTGGCCAAAAAGGTAGACGACTTTAGCCCATATGTGATGGTCTGCAATTGCAAGCACCTGATTGGTTCGCTGGGGTGATCTCTCCAGAGAATGTTCTGCAGGGTGGTATAGTTTTTATTAATAAAAACACACCTGAACATCTTCTCTATGTCACAAATTAAGATGAACAAATATGTTCGGAATAGAAGTAGTATATCGAAAAGCTCACCCTGTACCACAGGCCCATTCAGCATTACATCATTTAATGAAGTATTGTTCTTACTCTTCATACTTCCGTCAAAAACCACTCGCAACTTAGTGGTCTTGCTCTCCTCATTAAAGACAGCATGGTGAGCTAAAAAATAAACAGAGCCACAGTCAATATCATATAAACTTATATCAATTTCAATTGCATGTCCCATCGCAACATACTGATCTATAAATTCTTTGTATTTCTCCAATAGCATAGGATGTTGTTTAAATTTGCGTTCTAGATACCAAAATCTTTGAAGGGCAATAGAAAAAGAATTTCCAAGCTCTAATTGTTCCTTGGAACAGATAAGTGGCATATCAACATGAAATGTATTATTTTCAAGGCATACAGACTGTTGAAAGATAGTTTCTGATCTTTGACACTCATCTGCACACTTATCGACAGGTTCAGGTAACTTCTCAGTAAGCCAAAATTTTTCCATCACCTGTTCTAATTTTAAATTATCACTTATAACAAAATTTGATACCAGGTTATTACATACCATTTG
The DNA here is from genome assembly GCA_943138885.2 of Tholera decimalis. Classification (NCBI taxonomy): domain Eukaryota; kingdom Metazoa; phylum Arthropoda; class Insecta; order Lepidoptera; family Noctuidae; genus Tholera; species Tholera decimalis. Next base: position 12,079,837 of record OW964553.2, on the reverse strand, counting down.
TTTGTTGCATTCTCCTATTGTGCCAGCAATAACATATCCAAATACAGTGTTTTGGAGTACAGGACCATTTGGAATCTTCATACAACCATTTAACAAGGAGTTAAAGTATATTTCAGCACCCAATAAGATTGAGATTTCTGAAGGGATATTGAAGTCACTGTCTGATAATTGAATATTTTTAGGAATCTTTAATTTAGAAATATCAACAAATTGTTGAGGCAAAGGTGTAGTAATAGAATCAACAACATAACAAGTTACATTGAATTTAACATCGTCAAATTGACATGAATTTATGTTAAAATTAACAGTTTGATTAATTTTTGAAGAATTATTGCCGATCCCAATAATATTGGTAACCTGCTGAGTAGGAATCATATTTAACTTTTCAACAACTGATTTAGTTACAAAGGAACCTTGACTGCCACTGTCAAGCAATGCTCTAACTTTAAAATCATGACCATATTTGTCAATAATTTTTACCATTACAGTAGGCAGCATAACATTACAGGTTGTAACTTGAGAATTTGAACAAAGTGAGACTGGAGTCTCTGGCTGGTCATCACAATGTAAAAGTGTATTGTGTGATTTTTTACAAATTCTACATTTAAATTTATACTTACAAACATTGTCAGCATGACTTTTCAAACAGAGGGAACATAGTTTTTTATCTTTAACAAAAGTCAGTCGAGCATCTATAGGGATCATTTTAAATTGTGGGCAATTAAAAATTGCATGTTCTTTTTTACTGCAAAAGGAACACACTAAACCAGTGGGGACAGCTAAATTAGATACACGTGTCACAGACTTACCTTTATTTTCATTATTAACTTTATGAGGGTTACTTTCCTCCAATGCTGTTGCACGTTTTTCAAGAAAAGATAAAAAGTCTGTCATTGTTGGTAATGTTTCTGGATTGCGGTCAAGTTGAAAAGCGCGATATGTGTATGGATCAATCTTTCTACAAAGCACACAAATCAAAAGTCGATCCCACTCATTGACTGGTTCGTTTAAATTTTTCAATGCATGCAACTGTTGCTGAATATTGGAAACAAATGTCCTTATAGATGCAGCTGTGCCCTTAGGCATTGATGGGATATCCAGAAGTAGGTAGATATGATTACAAATTAATCTTGACTTATTGTCATATCGTTTATTTAATAATTCTAAAGCCTCTGTGTAGGACTTATTTGTGAGAGGCAGGTTCACAATTACAGATAAGGCCTCATCTAATAAATATTTTCTTAAATAAAATAACTTCTGAACATCCGACAATGTTGTGTTGTTATCAATGACAGCAATAAACAACTCATAGAATGGTTTAAATTTAGTGTAGTCTTTCCCATCAAAAGTAGGAATGTCAATGTTAGGTAATTTTGAAGAACTGACATATCCAGTCTGGGAGGGCTCTGAATCTGACTTGTTACGTGATTTTATATTTTTATTTAGAATGGCAAGAGTTGCATAAAACTTTTCTTCAAATGCACCAACATCTTCAGAGTCCTCAGGATCTAAGCTCAAAATATCTAATTGTACACTTTCGTATTGATTAAAAACAGAATTTAATTTATCCTTGCGGGCTTCTAACATATCAATTGTTGCTGAACTTATAATAGTTGGATCACTGGCAAAGTTTTCCACTCGTGTTAATGTTCCTTTGTACTGCGAACGCGTAATTTTTAGTTTCTTTAGCTCGGCCATTGCAACGCAACACAAATTCACTGTATGCTTTAACACTAGGTCACTATCACCTTTAATTAATGCACTTTTGAAGTGCTTTATGCAACTTTTCGTTGTTGTTTGTGAACTTTGTTTACTTCGTAAACTTGAAAAATTGACAATGTCAATCTGACAGTTCGTTGGCGGGATGTCAAACTTTTTCTTTGAGTAGGTATTACTTATTCAATGGAAGTACCTACCTCCGAACGGTAAAAAATTTAGGTTTTCTTGAATTTTACCACCTTGATGATGAAAATCGCTCACAATTGGCGATTTTAGGTTGATGGAGGCTGGAATTGATGCAAAGTCGGGATTTTTACCCAACCTATGAGCAGGGTGAGGCTCCGCGGGGGCAACGCGGCCCGAACAAAACCACCACGCACACGGTGCAAGACGAAAAAACTTCACCAAAGGCACTGAAGTTACTTCACCACTAATTCGAAGGACCACTACGCATGTTCGAAATGAAATGCGTGTATTTTGAAGTTAATTAACTTTTATTATATTAAATAAAAGAGCACAACGTGCGCCATGACCCAGACAAATTTTCTCAGTCCAAAACAATGTTGCCAACTTAATAACTAGAGATTTACCAAAGATAATAAAAGGACGAATAATCAACTAAAATTACTAAATTAAACTATATAAACAAAAATGATTAGCTAAATAAGTATTCTATATGTTCATGTGGACTTGAACACAGATTTAGTGGAAGATAAATAAAACTTCATTTTTTTATTTGAATTATCAAAACATTTCGCTATCTTTTTATATTTTTTTTTAAGGTAACTGTTTCTGTCGTAATTTTTCACAATAAACAATGTTTAATATGAAAGATATTCTTATTTTATACTCCATATTTTTTCCATATTTTAATTTTTTTAGTCCATATTATATGTACATATTTTGAATTTTTTAATACATATTTATCCGTGCCCTACTCATAACTAAACATTTGTCCTGAAACCTGTAAAACTTTCGGTTTTCGTTTAAAAATAAAAACAATAATGACATTGATTTATAGGTTAAGTTAGGCTATATAATTGTTAAAATAAATGTTAGAATTATGGTAACCTAGGTGGGATTCTGTTATTAAGTAGGTACTTATTAAGAGTCACTCTTACTGTAAAACAGTATGACTAAGATGAAAACAATAAAAAAAACATACAGATGATTTATTTATTATCTAATCTTCAAAAGTAATTAAGACATCATCGAGAAATGCTGCCGGTGCGTCAATATTAGTTTGGTATCATGCCCAACCAACAAAATTATTGATTGATACTGACAGCTGACTTGGCGCTTCAAAACGTTTCGTTACACAAAATTCAGAACTATGATTGTAATAGTTTATTTGATTTTCATAATTATTTTCAAATTCATCTTTAACGATTTAAACAACGAATAAACGTTACGCATAATTATTATAACCTTGATATAATATTTTATGTAAAATGATATTTATTTTACAATTACCAACTTATTTTTTTTGGTTTTGTATATACGTTTTATGTAACGCAGATGGTTATCAGAAAATAGGAAATGACAAAAAATAATTTCCTGGATTGAATTCCTTTTTTCATAAAATTGTAAACTGCAACTTTTATGGAACAACAATTAATTATGAAAAGGTTCTTAATTCGTCACAATTATTTTCATCAATTTACTTTTTCTGTAAATGCTATATCTGTGATACTATGACTGGGTCAGGATCCGGCATTGTCATTTATCAATAGGTTGTTTTGGACCACTTATTTTTAACCACTCGTTTAATGTCTGAAGGCCAACCAGCAATCAAACCTGGTCACTAGTTGCCTACTGTGTCCTTACTGCTATTTATTATGTTGCTAGCAGTTTGTAGGTAATAATTGTGAGTTGACATTTACTCCAAGTTCTTAGACGAAGCAAAAATATTTTGACTTCCAAACATAAGATTATTTTTACCCAAATTGATCTAGTGAGTTGTTCAGGACGCAAAAAAATCAATAAGTATGAAGGTATGGGATTTTTTTAAGGTATGAAATTAATGTCTAGGGCATTGCCAACTAGTCCTTCACACATCGTTCATCGCTCTTTAGCTCCATGTGCGTGCCCTATTCTCATTCATAAACCGGTTCGTCAAAGTCAACAACCTAGCCGGCGACAGAGTTTATATTGAATTATATGCTGATATTTCTCCCCTTGAGATCGTAATGTCTGAGTTAGTGACATATGGTAGTTGAACCTATCAAGTTTAAAAATATTTGGTCTTCTGATCTTGCTGTCGGATTGGACGAGAAATGACATTAAAAAAAAATCTCTTTCTTTATTATTAATAGCGTGATAGTTGATACCAAGTAATAAGGTACGAGGGCATGAAGATAATACTGGTAAACAGTTCAAGGTGCTCATAAAGAAGAATACTATTGTCATACTCTCATGATAATTGTACATTTTTTAAATATTAATACAAGTAAGTATGTAAGTGCCTCGTTGGTCTAGTAGTCGCAAGCGGCTATTGAGCACGAGGTCTCAGGTTTGATTTCCGGTCGGACAAAAAGTATTATTGGGTTTTTCTATAAGAGAAATTTCTCAAGAGTTTGGAAGTTGGCGGTGCGATCCTCGCAAAGCACGTTAAACCGTTGGACCCGGGATCCTGCCGTTTTGCCGAAAAGATTTTGACAAAATTTCATTACCCAAATAAATTTTAGCAACCTTTTTTTATACCATTGCAATATTTGAATAATTTTAGTACGCATATTTTTATTTGGTCAAATTTTTAGGGCGCCTTCAAATTGCCGCGCGGCTGCAGCGCTGCCGCCGCGCTGCTTTGTAGATCCATATAAAAAAAGTCGCGCGGCTGCAGCGCTGCTGTCGCGCTGCGGCCGCGCGTCTGTTCATCGATTGACTAGTGACGATATGCACGTAGTTTTAGTTCAGGTCTAAACATGAATGAAAAACAAGTTGAACAATTTATCGATGAGGTTGAGAGTCGTCCAGCGATATGGGATTCGAAGTCAGAGAAGTACAGTAAAAAAATCTAAAAGAAAAATGCTTGGGAAGAAATATGCAATATATATTTTTTTATTATTATTTATTTATGCAAATGATAATTTCGGTTATTCTTACCCAGAACATCAAGGATATTTTAACCAAAACCTAGCCGATTTGCCAACACAAGAATCACAATTAACTGATATGTCGTCTATTTATTTAAATTTATTTTCGGAGAGTAATTAAAAACAATAATAAGAAAACTGTGTAATGTGATTTACTTAAAAGAATAAAACGATTATATAAATATTAGGTATATGTCAACTTTTACTTACTTGAGTGTTATAAAGAGTCTTTCTTCAGCACAAATAGTATTTTTGAGGGATGTATTTTGTTTTCCAATATAAGGTTCCAAACGGGGAAATAATTCGTAGAATTGTTTTCTTGATAATCGTAAGTAACTTTGAAATTTTTGGTCACAGTAGCCTTTTACTTTATGAAATTCAGTTCGTTGACTTATACAAAATAACGGCAACGTTTTCATAGGCTTCTTTTTCTCTATTTCCAATATCTTTATTCGTTTTTAATAGTAACACTAACAGCAGTGTTTCGTCGATAGAGTCCATCGTGAAACTAAATGTACAACACTATGATGTTCGAACTAGCGGTTGCAGCGCGGCGGCAGCGCTGCAGCCGCGCTGTAGATTTGTGAATAGATTTTTTGCTAAGTAATAATTTGGCAAATGAAATTATGCGAATTTTTTGGGAAGTGAAAATTTGTCAAATTCCTTTCGGTCAAACAAGGGAGACCCGTTGGACCCATCTGCTATTTGGACATCTTTGACATTCTTTATGGGTAGTCAGAAGCCAGTAAATCTGGTACTGGTCTGGCCAAGGGCTATCTTACCCAGTTACTGGGCTGTGGAGACTAGTGTTTTACATGGAGCGAAGGCTCCATGTAAAACACTAGTAGGTACTCAGCTTCATCCGATTAGACAGAAACCGAGCCCAACATAGGGAAAAGGCTAAGAAGTTGAGATGTACAGTACAATAATATTCCCCTTTGAATGTATTTTGTACAGCCTTTAATCTGTCTCCTTTAATTTTTGCCATCCAAAGGTTGTCTGTAAGAGATCGCCCTGTGTGATAAGACCGCCCATTGTACACTAGTTTAAATTTTTGTATCCATAGAAATATTGTGAGGTGTACAATAAAGTATACAACGTGTAATTTAAAGGGTATATACATACCAAGTGCATGGCTTCTTTGGATGATAACAAACGATATGGCAAGGGTCTTGTAATCCTAAGTCTACGTGTGTAGAACTTATTACAAATTCCAATACACTGATACCAGAGACAGAATTTTTCAAATTAAGAAGAACGAAGAGAATTATCGTGTTATTGGCAAGTGACGTGGAAAGTTATTGACCCTCGTAGTGCTGTGACACGTTTGTTATGATTGGTATTCAAGAAATATATGAAACCGATAATTTGGTATCAATTCTTTGAGTCAGTTATTTAGAACTGAAACTGTACATAGAGACTCCATCCCAGATGTTGTCTTCAGCCCTTTTGGATAGATATGGGGTTTCCGTTACACATTGTATAATAAATAAATAAATATTCATAAGAAATGCTGATGATGGAAAGTTCAATGAATCGCGCGCTTCGGTCATTAATAAATGAGTGATCGAAGATCGCGCGTTTGTTTGCAATGCAACAGCGCACTTACGCTCACTGTTTACAATAGAGCTACAAATCGTGCCGTGTGAGTCATTCTAATTATTTCACACTAGCGACCTGGCCCAAATTCGCACGGTCTCATTATGCTAATTCACACAAAACTTCAATTAATTAAACAGTAAAACCTTTCTCATAAATCATTCTATTCATTGGAGAAAAACCGCATGAACATTTGTTGTGTAGTTTTTCAGTTATCGTGATCAGACAGACATACAGATGCGGTGGGAGACTGTTTCATAATACGTATGGATAATGGGTCAAATTAGAAAAAGCTCTAGCTAAATGATGTATCATCTATCGTTAATAACAATAATTGTCGAAGTGTTGAAATGAAAAGTGAGCTAGAGGCTAGACAAGCGACATTCTGCCAACAGTAGCGTGGTGAACGTGATTAACAAAATGGCAAAAATTTACATATTATAGGTATGACAAACGCTACCGAAATTTCTCGTAATCAAACTCTTGTATTTTTGCAATAAGTTCCTTATTTGAATGCACTTTGTCTGGAGCCCCAAGCCCTTTCAATAACACGCTCTTTACATACTTTTGACTGAATATAGTGACATCTTTTTCTAGCTAGAACCTTAAAAGGGTCGACTAATTTAACCGTCCTCCCGAAACAGAACAAAAATCTAGTTCAAAAGTCAAAAACCTGTTGCTCCGCTGTGTCTCACTTAATCATGAATGAAAGTGGGTCACAAAGACAAAGCTTGCCCCAACAAGAGAATTATTTTAATACGCTGTATAAAAGGCAGGACCAAAAGCATTGTTTGTTTTTGTGACGAGACCCACGCTCTTTTAGTGCCGTCTGAGATAAATGTTAAAGGTAAGTTCAATGTACAAAGTTGACAAATCAATTGTATTACTGCTTAAACTTACTTAGTCTTTAGACTATTATTGATTTTATCATGTATAATGTAGTAAGGTCAATGTTCCGAAGAGATTTTTTTAATCAGTCACTGCCTGAGTCTGAACCGGGATGCCTCGTGAGTATTTATCCATTAGCGTAAGCTTCTTCTTAGCGTGTCGATAGCAAGAATATAGAGCTCATGTTTGCCATCGAACATGACTTCCATCACAGAACAGATAAAAGAGGTTAGAAAGGAAATAGTTCCTGATTTGTATGAGAACGCGTGTCGCCGCTTGTTTCCCCACTCTTTAGCTCTACTACAAGCAAGAGGCCCGTTACGTATGCGAATTACGCACACAAATATATTACACACACTTAAATCGAGAGCTTGCTACTGATTGTAACTCACTGTTGATAAACAAAGCGCCGTACATCACGGCCAATCAGGGCATAGGACAAAACGTCAATGGTTAAAGTGTGGCGCATATAGTACAATGTAAGCGGACTTGGTCATTGCGTTGATTAAGCGAGTACACAACGGGCAATGTATACTTTTTGTAACTTGTTGCAATAATGTTGTTAATGTTCGGAATTTCATAGTGATCAGAATATTTTTTATGTTTTTTACAAATAAAATTGTAATTAAATGTTATTTTTGACTTACCGATGGAAAGATATACCTCCTCGCTCTATACTTGCTGTCTGATTTTTTGTTTTACAGGTTATAATTGCACAACACAACATTTTAAAGCAGAGCTCTGTGTTCCGAAGTAATCCGAAGCGCACTAAACGTGTTGAATGAATTAATCGGTCGCGCTATGATTGTCGTATCATAAATGTGGCGCGCTCGCCACGCCCACATTACCATTCCAACCTTATTCATCTATTCCGTGAGTTCCATATTCTATATTCTATAAAGTGGTGAAAGGAGTAGCCAATGACAGGAGTCGATTGCCCAGAGTGCGCTGGACGTAACATAAGTTATTATGGTACATCACTCGGGGAGGCTCCTTTCTTTCTTATTGTAAACTAAACTGTAGCCTTTTTTTCATTAAAAAGAGAACTAGTAATGTGGGTCGAATTTACATTACTAGCAATCTTGTTAACCCCTCCAACTAAGCTAAATATGCTTATGTCTAGAGTGAGTTCACAGGAGTAGTGTAATGGGTAGGGTTCGAACCTGCGACTTCTCGATCACAAGTCAGACATCTTAGCAATTAGCTTATTAGCACTTAATTCACCGGTTCGCACCTCCAAAGGAAAAACGGAACTTTTCGGTACGATGCACTTCGTCGTCCGTCTGTCTGACAAGACCCATTTACTCACGACCGCGTAACGATGTCAAACTGAATATTTATATAAATACTCGAGTTTACAGTCACTTTTAGCTGTAAAAAAAACGAACCTGAACTCCATACGATGAAAAGATATTCCTAGCAGGATGCAGCTGGGTTCTAATGTTTTAAATGGAGGAACTACCTATCTAACCTCCACAACCTAGTAACTGGGTAACATGATAAGCCTTGGCAAGACCAGCGTCAGATTTTCTGGCTTCTGACTACCCGTAAAGACTGTCATAGATGTCCAAAAGATAGATGGGACCAACGGTTTAACGTGCTTTGCGAGGCACGGAGGTATCGCACCGCCAACTTCCAAACTCCTGAGAAATTTCTCTTATAGAAAAACCCAATCGCATTTTTGGCCGACCCAGAAATCGAACTTGAGACCTCGTGCTCCGTAGCCGCTTGCAACTTCTAGACCAACGAGGCACTTACTATCCGTAATGGCTGTGAAAGATGTACCGATGACAGCCGGGACAACGGTTTAACGTGTTTTCCAAGGCACAGACGAATCTCGACGCCTTAGAGTGAAAACCTCGTAAGTGAAAAAGGAGTCGGGCACGCCGCAATTGCGGCGGTAAGACCCCTCTTTGAGGAGTGGCTAGATCGGCGTCACGGCGTCCTGACCTACCGCATGACGCAGGTCCTCACCGGACATGGAAGTTTCGGAAGAGACGGAGTGGGAAGCGGTCGCCTCCTTCTGCGAAGCAGTCATGCTATCGAAGGAGGAGGCGGGTCGCGTGAGGGAGAGGATAGCGTCCTCCCTCCAGCCCAGCCGCAGTGGTAGTCGCCCACGGCGTCGGACGTCGGCCGACGGTCTCCGGCCACCGTAGGCGCGGGCATGCGGACAGCGAGTAAAGGGCAACTCGCTGTCCGACCATAGACCATGCCCGGGTCGACGGCGCGTTGTGTTCCACGCGCGCCTCAAATAGCGTCAGCAAGATGACGAGGCCCCCCCTGTAGAGGGCTGAAGCCTGCCGGGGCCGCGGGACTTATCTCATTACCTTGACCCCGGAACGTAAAGGGCTATTGAAGGAACACCGTGGATTTTAGTCAGTACAAGTCTGACAGTCCCTCCGGCCCTGCCCGGGGTGGGAGGACTCATTTGATGATATACCACGAAACAAAAAAAAAAAAATGAAAAAGGAGTAACTTTTCAGGAGGTAGAAAAATCTGCGTGCTATAAAATTTTTGTACGGTTTCTCTTATGTTTTTTTTTTTTTAATTAATTTATATGTAAATTTAACCCGTTTTTATATCCAGAACTGTTCGATATTATGTATAAATATGAAAAATATTATACATAATATTGAACAGTTCAGAAATGCATAATCCATGGCCTGATTACGCTAAACTGACGACGCGATGCGAGTGTCTACGAGGTTCTCACTTACTTTCATAGATAGCGTTTCGAGTATCGAATGAACATGTTAGTGAGATCAGGATGTGCGTTGCTAGGATTGCTTTGAAGAAAAATGTACTCCCGAGGTTTCAGTCTAAGGCTCATATGTGACAATATTAATATATCGAGATCCAAGGACTGACCCCGACGAGCGTTGCTTAATCTTAAAGATTCCCGTCTTCCCGTGTCAGTAAGTCAAGCACAAACCCTTCCTTCTTTCAAAAATATGGTAAAAGATCTCTATCTCTCTCTTTAATTTGTTACTATTTTATTTATATAACTCAGCTTTGTTCTTTTTTTGTATGTATATGTATATATGTACTGAGTATGTAGGTTATTACTTATTTATTGTATATAAGTGAATGGTACACCATGGACTACCTGCGTATTTATTTTCTCCTGCTGTGTCAAATCCATTCAAAAGTTGTATGTAAAAGATCGCTTTAAACGATAAGACCGCCCATTGTAACACCCTTTGCAGTTTTTAAGTAATTATTTAATTATGTTATGGTGTACAATAAAGAGTATATCTATCCATCTATCTTTCGACCCATGTGACTATTATTATTTAGCCACCAGCTCCTCCAAGGTCTTACTGCACATGTAAAGGAAAAATCTCGAAACCGTAAATTGTATGTAGTTAATTCGATACTAGCAGGAGAGAACTAGCAACGTGGGTAGAGTTCACATTCTCATGCTGGGTGTACTGACCAAGTTAAAATCACTCTTTTTAAAGTATACAATGTGTAACGGAAACCCCATATCTATCCAAAATGACTGAAGACAACATCTGGTATGGAGTCTCTATGCACAGTTTCAGCTAAATATGACTGACTGAAAGAATTGATACCAAATTATCGGTTTCATATATTTCTTGAATACCAATCATAACAAACGTGTCACAGCACTACGAGGGTCAATAACTTTCCACGTCAATTGCCAATAACACGATAATTCTCTTCGTTCTTCTAATTTGAAAAATTCGGTTTCTGGTATCAGTGTATTGGTATTTGTAATAAGTTCTACACACGTAGACTTAGGATTACAAAACCCTTGCCATATCGTTTGTTATCATCCAAAGAAGCCATGCACTTGGTATGTATATACCCTTTGAATTACACGTTGTATAGTCAGAGTTTTTACACCGGCAATCTTTGGGTCAATTACACAAAAAGATCGCTAGATGTTCTATGTGTCCAATATAAGAACGCTTTTAATAGGATGTTGTTGCGATTTCCTCGCTTCTGTAGCGCAGTAGCGCCTCAGAAATGTTCGAGGTACCTCATAGTGATGGGTTTCCGCAAAAAGACAGCCTCACTCCTGAGAAGAATAGGCGGAAGTCCCAACGGTATCCTGAATGCTATTGCGGGTGATAGTTCCTCCGGTATGTTGAGGCAGTTTGAACCAAGATTAATACCTACCTAGGTCCAAGCATTTGTGCCTATTTAGTTATAACTATTATTTTTGTATAGGTTTAAATGACTAACAATAGAATTTTAAGTTAACGTCTGTAACTAACAAAATATGGATCTTGTAAATAAAACGATTAAATTGAATTACTAGCAATCTTGTCGATCTCTCTAACTAAGCTATGCATGTGTCTGGAGTGGGTTCACGGCAATAATGTAATGGGTGGGATTCGAACCCGTGACCTCTCGATGACAAGTCCGTCACCTTAGCCATTAAGCTACTGGCGCTTCCAAAAATTGTAGTTGCGTCTAAAACATTTTGCCGGCTTTTACATATTTTACCTCGTTGTAAGATAACCTTTACGAACATCAATCGACATCAACATATAGAATTTTTCAAATATATTTATTACGACCGATTTTTCTCTCGAGCTTTCTAAGAAGAAAATTTCTATACATTTCCGGTTTCGCTTCCTGCATGCTTTGAACGCGTTTGATATTCTTTAGGAAAACACGCTGGAAAACATTGAATATCTGTAGGTGTACAAGTTTACGTGTTCTAAATAACACCTACTACGTCGGTATCTTACATTATTATAACATTCATAATTACCGGAATATTGTTTTATATAAAATAAATTCATTATTAAAGAAACTGTGTTAAGTAGGTAGGTAGGAGTACATATACGTATCTTGTAAAATGATACTTTCTGTTCACATAAGTGCTGCAGTCAAATTCCCCATCATCGATTTTCTGACAATATTATTAAAATTATTTTTTTATGAATGTCAAAGATTACGCTTTATTGAAGATAATATGAAGGCAGTGTGTGTGTTTTTATTCATTAGGTAACAGGCACCAACTGGTTATATATAAAAGCTAAGATACTATATTTTTAAAACTAAACTAACACTTACTGCTAATTAAAGTTGCATTAAAATGTATGAAGCGAGGTAAGTCACCAGGGTATGATGGTCTGAGTGTTGAGCATTTAAGATTCGCCGGTGTACATTTGACCAGACTGCTCACTATGTTATTCAATTTCTGTGTTAATCACTCTTATCTGCCTGAGAATCTTTTGAGAACCGTAGTAGTTCCCATAGTTAAAAACAAGACAGGTGATCCATCATAAAAAAATAATTATAGATCTATCTCACTAGGAACAGTCATTGGCAAAGTGCTGGACAGTCTGCTTGAGAAACAGTTGAAAAAACACGTTCAATTACATGCAGTTTGGTTTTAGAGCCGTTTTGTGTACTGAAAGTGCAATCCTGTGCCTCAAGCAGACTCTGCAGTACTACACTGACTGAAAGACACCAGTGTATGGCTGCTTTCTGGACCTGTCAAAAGCTTTTGACCTGGTAAACTATGACATTTTGTGGCAGAAATTATCGGATGATACCGAGCTACCTACAGAGTTCATTAACATATGTCAATATTGGTATAAAGATCAAAAGAATTATGTCAGGTGGGCTGATGCTCATTCTGAGTTTTACGGGCTAGATTGTGGCGTAAGGCAGGGAGGGTTAACTTCACCCAGTCTTTTTAACCTATATATGGATCGGCTGGTTGGTGAGTTGAGCGGCACCATGATCGGATGCTCTTTTGATGGAAGAATGATCAACAACATAAGTTATGCTGATGACATGGTGTTGCTCAGTCCATCAATCTGTGGCTTGAGGAAATTGTTGGCCGTCTGTGAGAGTTATGCGGAGGCTCATGGCTTGAGGTATAATGAAACTAAAAGCAAAGTAATCGTTTTTAAAGTGCGCAATAATACTCCATCAAGTATTACACCCGTAAGGTTACGAGGAATTCCGTTGGAGCTCGTCACTCATATAAAATACCTCGGTCATGTGGTCACGGATTGCCTCGTAGACGACCAAGACATATGTAGATAGCGAGCGCAGAGCGTTGGCGGCCAGATGCAATATACTTGCCCGCAGGTTTGCACGGTGTACTAAAGAGGTAAAACTGACTCTATTGTCAATCGTTTTACTCGTGCAGCCTGTGGATCAGGTATACGCAAAAGGCCTACAGCGCTCTGCGCGTTCAATATAATAATACGCTGAGGGTTTTGTTGGGGCTACCTCGGTTTTGCAGCGCGTCGGGCATGTTTGCTGAAGCCAAAGTAGATGACTTTTATGCAGTTATGCGCAAGCGATGTGCATCTGCGCTGCAGCGATTCAGGGGTAGCCCCAACAACATTCTGGTTACACTGGCGGAGAAAATCGATGGGCCATTTGTCAGACACTGGGCAGGCATGTGCGCACAGGCGTGCATGTCAGCAATTAAATTGATGTTGTGTTTTAATAACTAACAATAGGTTAAGTTTTTTACTAACACTCTATGGATCAATGGTCTGAGACAAATAAATATACATACTGCACCTATATGTTTTACTTACCCATCATTACCTGTTCGTTGAATTTTGTACACCTTATGGTAGGCCAATGCTCCCGTCCGTCTGCCCCAAGGCGTGTGACATGCATGAACATTTCTACGTCGACAGAAAATAAAAGCCTGCAAATTCTTTCAGCCCCAGCTATTTGTTCTTTTTCGGCCAATATATTATTAGCTCTGTCCACTGCCATATAAGTTCAGCGATCCTTCGGACTATGTCGATAACTCGATAGCCTTGGCTGTCTTGCGGTTTATTTCATTTCAGATTCGATCACACAAGGAAGTTTCGAAGATAGCCATTTCCATTACCCGTTGGAGGACTTTCAATTACAAGCCTCTCTTTAACTTGCATTATATGTTCAGGTCAAACTTTGCAAATGAATTTCAAACAGTTATCCTCTACCAATTAAGATGTGATTTTACATGAAATTTTAATTTGGATGACAATACGTGGCTATTTAAGCGTGGTCATTTCAAATCCAATATCCATTTCCAATCCATCAATTACAATGATGTGGATATTTAGTGTCACGGCGTGTGCGTTGCAGCCAGTCATCGAATCTCTGTGTGTGGTTTTTGATTTTTGTCAGCAAAAGCAAGGTATATAAAGCTTATTTATATATGCGGATGAAAGCCACCACCTTGTCATATAAAATAGCGTTGAAGATGGAGTAATGGGTTCTCAGGAACCTGAGTCATCTTGCCATTACATAAATAAATAAATTACCATCAAACTGAACAAACAGGCCGCCCTTAGGTGCTAGCGCCTTACGTTCCGCCCATAGACGTCAACGTCTGTAGACGTATTTGTCATATCAAAAAATTAAAAATTAAAGGTAGGACGTACGGCTGTAGACGGTATGAAAAAATGTATGGGATTTTGAAGTGTCATATCATAACATTTGCAAATAGTCAAGTGTCCTGGCCTGGAACGTGTTAATTTTAACTTTTTACCCGACTGCAAAGGAAGGGTTATGTTTTTCGCGCGTATCTTGTATGTATGTATGTATGTAATATTCTTTATTACCTCATATCTCCAGAACCGCTGAACGGATTCACACAATTGAGGTATCTTTAGATTTGCCTTAACAGCCCGAGTGTTCTTAGATAGGTGACATTTAAAAAAATTAAACATGGCGGCTGTGCGAAGCCATTATACATGGAGAAAAAAAAAACTTTTTTTCAAATACTAAATAATATATGGGTATCAAATTAAAGGGCTTAACATAAGGATTTCAAAAAGGTATATCATGTTTATCATTAGTGTAATACTAGCAAAATAACACAATTAGAAAGTTTAAAAATATGGACTCACTTTCTGAATCCGGTGGAGTGCCAATGTGACACGACCGGGACAACAAAAAAATTGTTAATTAATATTTTAACTAAAAAGTTGAAAAAAAAAACTTATTTCTTCTTAATTTTATTTTTAACTTTTTTTAAGCTTTGCTTAAGGTTACAGAAGATGTAAGTAATGGTCTGGAGAATTCGAGATTAACGGTATTAGTTTTAATTGATTTCTCCAATGCTTTCAATACCGTTGATCACGACATCCTCCTGGGCATTCTGTCACACATTGGGGTATCTTCATTGGCACAAGATTGGTTCTCATCTTATCTTCGTGGTCGCCAGCAAGCGGTTCGTGCTGATCAGAATTTTTCTGAGTGGTGCACCCTGAAAACTGGCGTCCCACAAGGCGGCATACTCTCTCCACTTTTATTTTCTCTTTTCATAAACTCTATTACCACTATCCTCAAATGATCTTACCATTTGTACGCTGATGACCTACAGCTCTACGCGCAAGCTGACGTTGACAACCTGGACAACTGCATCTCATTGCTGAATGCTGATCTTCTAGCTATTAGTGATTGGTCAAGCAGGTTTGGTGTTACTGTCAATGTCAGTAAGTGTCAGGCTATCCTGATCGGTAGCTCATATTTTCTGCGAAACTTGGACACCAGCCAACTTCTCCCGCTTAACTTCAACAATACTGTCATCCCTCTCTCGCCGCACGTAAAAGACTTAGGCCTATATATTGACGACAGGTTAAGTTGGAATAAGCAGATTGCACAGGTTAGCCAGAGGGTAACATTCACACTGCGATCTCTCTATATATTCAAGCATTTCCTTCCTTGTAGCACTAAAACCACATTGGTCCAATCACTTGTGCTTCCTATCATTGATTATGCTGATGTTTGCTATTCTGATCTTTCCCAAGAACTTCTTAACAAACTGAATCGGCTTCTCAACAACTGTATTCGTTTCATTTTTGGTCTTCGAAAATATGATCACATTTCTTCCTTCCGTTCTCAGCTTAAATGGTTGCCTATCCGTCAAAGGAGATCCCTCAGATCCCTCTGTATGCTCTTCACTATTATGAACGACCCTTGTGCTCCTGTTTACTTAAAACAAAATTTTAAATTGTTGGGCAGTTCTTCGCGCATCCAAAAACTTACTTCTTCACATTTCTTCTCACCGCACCGGGTTTCTATCTAATTCTTACGCTATTTCTACTATTAAACTCAGGAATTTGCTACCCCTTGACATCAAGAAGGCTGAGTCAAAATTTTCTTTTAAGCGTAAAAGTAAAAACCACTACTTAAGGGGTTGTTATTCTTGGTTTGGTCTTTGTCATAATTATTTTGAGCTCTCTTATTCAGAAAGAATATTATAAAGCACCGTATCTATTAGTTTGTCATTTTAGCATATATGTGCATTTTATTAGTATTATTATATATTAGTATTATATTTATTAGTATTAAAATATTATTTCATTCCATTTTCTCGTACACCTACCACAGTGTGTTTTTTTAACCCAAAGGTTGACTGGTAGAGAATGCCTTGCTGCATTAAGTCCGCCCATGTAACACAATTGTACATAAAGTTTAAATAAATAAATAAATAAATTTAAAAAATCTAAAAAACCCGTCTGCTCAATGGAAGTGTAAGAAACAAGCACATTTTTATTTTTAAAAGTGTCAAGTTTCTTACACTTCCGTTGAGCAGTCGGGTTTTTTAGATTTTTAAAATAAGTTTTTTTTATGTAGGTGGTATCCGTCTGACCCATTGTGAGCGACTCCTTGGGTCATAATTTACCTCTATAATTAAGCGTTTATATCACTCGCTTGACATATATTATGTTGCACTAAAAGTTTAAAAAATACAAAAAGATAATAGCGGTAATTAAAGACCCATATTTAGCAATGTCTAAGATTACGGACAATTTTCTTACGAACAATATTACAAATTAGATGAAATAACTGATAACAATCGAATAAAAATGATTTATGTGTAAGCTATAAACGCCATGTTAAGACGTAAATGTTTAAGGATTTTACTCAATGCAAAGGATGGTAGAAGCCGTTTTTCAGTCTGTGTATACCATGTTTATGTTGTAGAACTGTAGGAGACAAACGCGTAAGCCTATTTCAATCATTCGCACATCGATTTGTCTTAACACTGCGAGTGTACTGTCAAAATAAAATCTAAACGACAAACTACGTCATGTCAAATGTGGGAATTGATTTAACCATTTTTCATTTTAAATAACTGTTTAGGTTATATAACGTTTTAAAGCGATTTGGAGGGCCATATTTAGGGGTGTGTTTATTTTTCTTACAAACCTATTCTGTGGGGTATTAGAATAAAGGAGGTCAAGAGGGAATTACAAATAAATATGTGACTTAATGTTTTAAACTAAATAGAAACGGAAAGGGTGGAAAAAAGGTTAGTAATATTCCTTGACTTGTTACTGAATCACTTTTACTGTTACTACTGTACTTTAATTGTTATTTGATAACTTGATAGGTCAGCTAGTAATTAATAACATAAGTTTGGAGTACCTTTATGCGGTGAAGGCAGTAACAATTTCATTGGCTTAACCCTCTAATGAAGCTGCCCCTTACATTGTGCTGGGAACAAACAAGAAATCAGTAAGGTTTTATTTATATAAGGAACAAGCAGGCGGGACCCATCCCAATTTCTTAATTATATAATATATAATAATAGCTGATCACTTTTTAAATAAAAATAAAATATGTTCTTGCATTTTAGTTGAGCTTTCAAGTTATTTAAATTTTGTAAATTACCTACTTTCTTTCTTTAGTCTGTGTTTTAGGTATGTATAATAACTATTCTAGAAAGTATAAATAAATAAAAAAGACTAATATTGTTGGCGATTAAAATATTGATGTGAATTTGCTACACAACTATGAATATGTTATACATATACTATTATTATTATAAATGCGAAAGTTTGTGAGTATGGATGTATAGATGCATGGATGATTTTTACTCTTTCACGCAAAAACTACTGAACGAATCTGAATGAAATTTGATCTTCTCTTCTTCTTCGAATCCATGGTAGGAATAATTTAAATATTATGTTAGGCCCAGTAGGTAGCCACGCTAGTGGCGGCCTCGGTGGCGTTTGTAAGTTCGTTAACGGTGTACGTATACGGGCACTTTGGACACAGCAACAAATAGGGCATGGTTTGGTTAGGAGCACTGCAACTGCAAATTCAGTAAGTGAATAGTTGACATCCTGGATCAAATGTATAGTAATTACTTCCAGAATTTTCTCCAACGTATCATAATTCAGTCTTATGCAAAGCGTCGACGTCGCGTCGCTTTGTCACTGGTACTACCTGATAACTGCGTAAACGATTAGCATAGCGCCTATCCGGTTAATTCATAATTAATCGGGAAGGCACTACGAATAAACCACGTAGAAGTTATGGTGGTGTCACTATGGGTCGTGTAGTGTTAAGAAGATACAGCGTAGTGAAACAATGACACTGTTTAGCACAGCGAAGAACCCGCGTAGTGCTTCATAGAAACTGCGTAGCGCTACGAAGTAACCGCGTTGGCGCTACGGTGAAAACATAAAGAAGCGACGTGGCAAGCATTCTTCTTCTTCGAATTGATGTTAATCCATTTTAATATTATGTTGGACCCAGTAGCCACGCTAGTCGCGTCCTCAGTGGCGTTTATGAGATCTTTAAAGGTGCACGTATTTGGGAACTTCGTCACTCCACTACATGGTACATATACCTATAATTATAGTTTGGTCAACCATAATCACACTGGGTGTCATTGTGTTCGCAGTCGATTGATTGTTTCCAAACTGCTACTCCAGATCACATACGGGTGTTAGACGCTCATGGGGCTGAATGAAGTTAGATGGTGGAAAAGGAGAGTCAACAGGGCTGACCACATTATGAGTAGAAGTGATTTTAGGAGACAGGACCAGGATAAAAATGTAGGAGTAATAAAGAGCCTTTATTCCGCAAGGCGGGGATGACCAAAAGTGGTGAGAGCTGGGAATTTGACCCCCAATACTAACTCACATATATCACATTTGAGGTTTGTATCGAGATGATATACACGTATTATGGCATATGTAGGTACCTATATCGCCACCTTAAGGTATATAGAAACAGGCCTGACGTCACAAAAACCCTACATCGCGCTAACAACGTTCTCCGCGCAATTTGAATACTGCCAGACAATAAGACTGTCTGGCCCGGGTATCCTCACATTCAATAGAGGTTTGTGAACCCTATCACCCAGTTTCACTGCCTCTAAACACGTTCTGTTAGTTCCTATTTACTGACCCAACAAATTCACAAAAAATCTTTAATAGATACTAAGTGCTTGTCCGGAGTGAATGCAGAGGCCCCAATTAGTTATTGTGCAACGGGAGATATTGAAGTAAGCAAATGTTCAAAAAAGACAGCTCAATTTTGGCCTTCAGACTATGAAGACGAATTAAACATTACGAAAAATAGCAATGTTTTCTATTTATGTACGACTAACTTCTGCTCGTGCTTCGTTCGTGGGAGGGTTTTCACGACCCCGTGGGAATTCTGGGATAAAAAGTAGCCCATGTGTTATTCCAGGATGTCAACTATCTTTTACCAAATTTCATTCACATCCATCCATCCTCACAAACTTTCGCATTTATAATATTAGTATTAGTAAGTAAGAGTAAAAAGTAAGATAAAATAGAAAGAAGTAAGACTTAGTTCTACGAATATACTCCTTATTTAAAAAATAACAGCTTAAAATACATTAAATAAATGTACTGAATAAAAGACTTAATAATTACAAGATTGAAGAAAAGAACGACAATAAAATGACCATAATGATCATTATGTCACAACATTAAACACGAGTTCAATGACCCTATTAATGAAACTTCAATAGCCTATAGCGCCCCTAACGGAGAGATTGAGAACTAACTAACCGCTGCATAACCGTAACGAAGCGTAGCCGTGACAAAACGGCTTTATCCAGCTGACGAGACTTAATAATATTGCTACTCGGCACTAGATGTCACTGTAAGAAGTTTTTCTTTACCTACTTTACTCCAGATGTACAGTGTTTATGACATTAAACCTAATGGTTAAATCATTTACACATGGAGATTAAACCTAAAAAGATCTTTACATACAAATAGTTTTCTACACATTCAGAACCAAAACTTGAAACTTCTTTGGAAAAAAACGAAGGATGGATGTGTGGATGGAATGATGTGAGGTGGTACTTGCGTAAAGGATTAACAATCCTTTACGCAAGTACCACCTCACAACCGCAGAAGCATAGCTACACACAAATCTGGCATTAATGCTGAGCTGGACCTATTTAAGGCATGCTTTTATTTTTATAATTAGTAACGTTTTTTTCTAGCCTATAATATCCCATAGCAGGACAACTGCCTCCCTTTATGCTATGCTCTTTTCTCGCGTCTGCCGGTTCAAACCCCTGCGCCACTTATTCCTGGGCTGGCCTCTAAGTTTTATATTTATGTTCTTTTTTCTCTCGGCAGTCCCAAAATGTAACGTGCCAGTGTTTGTGATAAATAAATATATTTTCTTTTTTTTTAAATAGAGAATTAGCAATGTGGGCGGAGTTCACATTACTAGCAATCTTGTTAATCCCTCCAACTAAGCTGAATACGCTTGTCTGGAGTGGGTTCATGACAATAGTGTAATGGGTGGGGTTCGAACCCGCGTCCTCTCGATCACAAGTCCGACGGCTTAACCGTTAGCTATTGACGCTTCATATTATATTTCACTTATTTATTTTATTTCATTCGTAGTTTGAACATAGTACATATTACCTCAATGTGTTTAAATAATTTATTCCAAAAGCATAGTCACTACAACAAACCCTTATATAGAAATAGATAGCTGATAGCATCAAGGCAACTTTGAATCGATGCCAGGTACAAGTAAATAGGTTTCCTGTCAAGTTCAAGTAGTATGCAAGCCACAAAGTACAAAGCCACCTTGAAAATCGAAATCAAGCTAAAAAAGTTTAAGTAGGTATTAGACGATTTGGTTGCGATACGCCTGCTTGGGTCCTATTAAATTACTGAAATGTAGTCACAATATTTTTTTAACAAAACATATTGTTGTTTTTTTTTCGGGATAACAACTCTAGTTCAAGTTGTTCTAAGACGAAACTCTAAAGTAATACAAATAAAGTTTTTTGACTGAGTAAGCAACGCTCCGTTAAGCTTATCTATTAATTACCTATATGTTGATGTGTCCCTAGTAATAATGCACGAAAATGTTCGAACTGGTGATGAAGAGTCTGAGATGAGAGAATATTATAAATGCGAAAGTAACTGTCTGTCTGTGTGTTACGCAATCACGACTAAACTACTGAACCGATTTAAATGAAATTTGGTACGGACATAATTTAGAGCCTGAGACCTTTCTCAAGCTCTAAATTATGTCCGTACCAAAAAACGTTTTTCGCATTAAAAAGAATCCAATGTCCTTACATTGGATTCTTTTTAATGCGAAAAAAGGGCTGTAAGGGGTTGAAATATGGGATGAAAGTTTGTATGGAAATTACGTCATTTTTAAAGCTAGAAGCTTGAAACTTATGTTTTAGACTTTTGATTAGAAAAATGTACTTAAATAAGCTATTAGCAGTAAAATATTGTAAATAGCTTATTTATTTATGAGTTTTATTTTCAAAATAATTAGTCAAAAAAATTAAAAATGCTACTGAGAGTCACTATTCCGCGCAAACAAAGTTGCGGGCACAGCTAGTACTATAACTGCGAAACTTGAGATGTAGGTGTGTGTGGATGTGTGATACTTAAGTCACGCCAAAATAGCTGAACGGATTGGGATGACATTTCACCATACATAGACTACAATCTGGAATAGCACATAGGCTACTTTTTACCCCGGGGTATGATAGCCTTTTGAAGATTTAACGAAATTGCTACTAAAAATTAAAACAATAAAAACGTAGTTAGTTTAAGAAACGAATAAATATTCTAATGAAGACTTATTGACATATGAGCAACGTTAATAGTAAAAAATATAAATACAATACCAAATTATAACTGTACAGAGTGTTTCGTAGTGCTTGTTTATATTTTAGAGTGATTTCTTGTATTCGACAAAAATTATAAAAGTAATACTTGCAGAAACGTTATTATTGTTACTTCAATCTGTTGTAGTTCATGGTTAGGGTTGCCATTCGTCCCGATATATCGGGACTGTCACCGTCATTAGATCTTCTGTCCCGACGTCCCGACAAAGCACTAGTAGGTCCCGTTTTATCGCGCGGTCACGGGAATTCGAATACGCGTCGAATTACTTGGCCGCACGCTTGCGACGCCGACGACGCGACGTCGCGACTTCGGCGCTGGAGCAGGGAGGCAGTCATCAGGGTATCATAAACAATTTTAACTAATTGTATCTCCCTTCCATATCATCAATAGATACACTAATCGCTTTTTGTGGAGACAATACTAGTACCAACTTGGAGGGCTTGAACGACGTGGCCAATGCAATGTTTTTCATAAAATAATTGAAGAACTCGGAAAACATTTAGAAGGAATTGGGTACCCAGCCCATATTCCACACAATACTGTATCAAGAGCTGTAATCTTATGTGTGGATGTAGAAATCATCGTCCTGAAAATATTTGATTATTTTTCCATATTATACAACGTGTAACGGAAACCCCATATCTATCCAAAAGGACTGAAGACAACATCTGGTAGTCTCTATGCAAAGTTTCAGCTCAAAATAAGTGACTCACAGAATTGACCCCAAATTATTGGTTTCATATGTTTCTTGAATACCAGTAATAACAAACGTGTCACAGCACTATGAGGGTCATCACTTTCCACGTCACTTGCCAATAAAACGATAATTCTCTTCGTTCTTCTTAATTTGAAAAATTCGGCCTCTGGTATCAATGTATTAAAATTTCTAATATGCTCCACACATGTAGACATAGGATTAGAAAACCCTTGCCATATCGTTTGTTGCCGTGAAGCCGTGCACTCGGTATGTATATACCCTTTAAATTACACGTTGTATAGGTACTGTCAGGAGTGAGAAGTTGAAGGAATTTTGCGCTTATGTTGATATAAATCATCAAAATTTACTGTCGAACTCAACAACAAGATGACTTTCCCTGATGCCCACGATGGAAAGGATCCTCAAACTTTAGACTCCACTAAAAATATTTGTTAAATATATTTTTTTATATGGTATTTTGTGAATTTTCTTTCCAATTTATACAGTCCAATTTCTATTCATTAAAAAAATATATAAGTAGAGACGATATTCCCAAGGAGCACATTAGTGGAAATAGCAGCCTATTTTGTTACTTTGGGCTGTAAAATAGAGGTTTAAGGGTTCAAAAAGCAGTTCAGAGTTGCATATCTGCATCTGTAAACGTCTATAGTTATAAAAGTTACTTAAGGTGATATAAGCTGAATCAAATACTACCCTAGCCTTCACAGTAGTCCACGGTAGAACTCATTTACCACTTACACCTTTATATGAGAGTTACGAAGGTCATTCTGCCACTCACAGCTGCATAGTAGTTTCCATTGTAACTTGTATAGGTTATAGTTATAGTAACCACTATTATACTACTATAAGTTTCATTATAGAAATAATAGAAACTCTTATGCATACTATAGTTACAAAAAAATCATCAGTGTAACTAAGGCCTTTAGTAGCAATAGTCATTCCTTGCAGGCTCAATCCATTCGCCATTTTACAGCCGCTTTTGTAACTATTATAAAACATTTAATAAAATGGATGCTAAACGAATAAGTACGTAACTAGATCTTATTTATTTATTTATTTATTATATACTTTATTGTACACCTTACAATACACTTAAGGATACAAATAATTAATCTTATAACCTCAAAAACAGGAAAATAGGAGCTTTTTGTGGCTGTGAGTTGCACTAGGGGAACAAAAATCACTGGAAGCGTTAGAAGGGTAAAAATTAGCGCTATGATTCTCAAAAGGGAGTTATTAGAGCTCAAACTGCAGGTTATGACTACAGTACAATGACGCCATGATTTTAGAAAACTTATAATTCACTTGCAAAATTGAGTTGATATACATTGGTTTTTCAGTTAAATGTACATTAAATGTACCGGTAAACAATCGGCTACTTGCAAATAGTAAGTTATCGACACGTAAAAATACGGAAATAAAATTTATTCTGTATAACAAATAAAAAATATCACATATCTTTTGTTAATTTTTTAAATATCATAAAAGCGCGTTAAAATTACTCGAAAATTATCTTATATATCTACAGTAAACTGGACAGCGTTTTAAGTATCTTTATATATCTTGCTAATACAGAATACAAACATTTACTTCTTTTTGTTTTATTTTCATTATGGCGACGAAAACACTTTACCAAAATATTACAAACAATGTCAACTGAAGATATACAATAAAGAACTATAATCAATTCATTCGTTCAATGTAGTTCAAAATCATTCAAAAGTAGCGCTACGAGAGCTTTAGTATAGCGTTAATAAATCGTTATAGCTATTAAGGAAGGACTTTATATAAGGAACCTTTATGCAACCGTTGTGCAGGTTAAATGGAACTTTAGGTTGCATAAAATGGCGCCCAAATAGCGCTAAAGCGGCTGCTTTAAGTCTGCAGTAGACGCTCTAGCGCTTACGTCTATTACCATAAGTAATAATCGGATACGCTCCAAAGCTCTAATGCAGCCCATTTGTGCTAGTTGGGTTACAGTGTGAGGTAAACTTCAATATGACTTTATGTATTTGCAAAAGGCAGAAAAAATTACTTAATAAAAAACTTTTTACCAAAAAAAATTAAACCGACTTCCAAAAAACACTGCAACGTGAAAATTAACTTTAATTTCGGTAGTCGATGTCTTTAGTTTTGTATTTTCATTTTTGGCACCGAATTCCGAAATTAAAGTTATTTTTCACTATTCAGTGTTTTTTGGAAGTCCGTTTAATATTTTGGTAAAAAGTTTTTATTTCACTCTTTTTAGTTAGCTGATTTATAATTTACCTAGTTACAAAAGCCTAAATGTCGACTACTTACAACCTTTTACAAAACATTGCTTTTCCCAATGCTGCAAGTTACTATAAAAATACTCAAATCACTATAGGTGTGCCTATAATATTTGAAGATTTCCCTCGATTTCTCCAGAATCCCATCATCAAATCCTAACATGGTGACAATGGGACCAATTTTGAAGTATCAAACAAAAAAGAATTTTCCAAATTCCAGGTTGAGTCGTCTTCGAGTAATCGGTGATCATGCATAAAAATAAATATTTTCGCGTTGACTTCATAAACTCCTCCGTTTTTTTTTCCTCGGTTAAAAAAGTAATAAGTCATCAACAAAATAGGTCCAGGCTTTTTCTTTTTTTTTTGGTAGGAAATTCATCTAATGAATCCTGCTGCTCTGGATGGAGCGGAAGGGAGTGTCAGACTTCTACTGACTAACAACCACCCTGTTCCGTTAACTGCCCTTACAATCTGAGGCCGCGGTATT
The DNA here is from genome assembly GCA_943138885.2 of Tholera decimalis. Lineage (NCBI taxonomy): Eukaryota > Metazoa > Arthropoda > Insecta > Lepidoptera > Noctuidae > Tholera > Tholera decimalis. Next base: position 12,054,164 of record OW964553.2, on the reverse strand, counting down.
TCGTTGGAACATTTCCGCGACCCCGACAGACTATGGTTCTGTCGGGTTCAATCAATGCTGCTGACTGTTCTTTGAGCCGCGCATGGAACACGACGTGCCATCAACCCAGGCCAGCTACCCCTGCTAGCCACCTAGCCTTCTTCTTTTTTTTCCATGGTAAGAATATCATCAAATAATAATAATGCAAATATTGTTCAACAAGCGGGTGAAGACACTGACTCCTGTAACACAGATTATTACCTAGCTCAGGAGTCAGGGCTTCAAATAAAAGTGTAACATCTTTATTGTCAATAAAACATTATTATTATTAATATCAAATAACTCCTCCTACTGTGGGTGGAGCTGAAAGGTGAAAGGTGTCAGACTTCTACTGACTAAAAACTCACCCTGTTCCTTCAGTTGCCCTTGCGTTCCGTGGCCGCGGTATCTTGATAGAACATTTCCGCAACCCCAAAAAGCCCGCGCCCATGGCGGTCGAAGATCGGCTCGCGATCCCCGACTGTTTAGCACTGCTCTCATACAATAGATTTTTTTTTATAAACAAAATATTCATACTTCATTTTTATGTCTCGTTGCGTCCCGGTACGAGCCTAGGCAAATATGGCAACCCTATTCATGGTATGTGTTTTAGTTCAATTACAGTCTTGATGCTTCAGCTCCAGCAGACCTGAAAAGTTAATGCATATTTTTATGATTGATTGATGGTGGTATTCTATGTTGGTGGACCGGAAGGGAGTGTACTTACTTTGGTATTGTTCGTCAAATCGTTCGAGCTCCTTAAGGTTCTAAGTTGAGATACGCGATAACTGACAAAATGCTTCCACTGTTTGGACGAGCCTGGCTCCAATCTGTGAGATTCTGTCCTCTAAAAAACACCAAAGACAATATACCTACTTAGTTCCTCATGGGTGTTTTTCACAAAAAATGACCCTAGCAAAATTGGACTGGCCCACAACTTCAAACATTTTAATTTTTGTTTTTTTATACACATACACACATGTACATGTAGATGTGAAATGTTATATGATTAAGGCAGACATTTTAAAATCAAGTTAAATTGAAAAACACCATAAAAAGACGATATATAGATTTATATTTAAAAAAAAGCACCACAGGAGCTGAAGATTTCGTGTGTCCCAAGGTGCTCCCGGAGATTTCGAATACTTCTTACTTGTAGACTATTGAGCTTTGAGTATGTTTAGGTGTTCGAACATAATGTCTTTATGTCTAAAAGTGTGTTTTTGGTCTTTATGTGATTAATTTATAGTTATTTTTAAGAAATATCATTAACTTAACGTTGTCCTACGAAAACCATAGTACCGGAAAATCCGGTATCGTCACGGTGAATTTGATATCTTACATAAGACAATATCTACTAATTTGTGTTTTTTCTACTTTCCTGGCAATATTGTGATCGTATTTTGATACCGTTATTACTGTTTAAACGTCAGTTGCGACAAAATCTGTGACGAAAGTGTTGGTGTCTTCGGCGTGCAGAAAAAGTTTTCTGGATAGTGACAGTATTTAAAAGGTATATAAACTCATTTTCTTTACTTTGGCATATTGTATCAAAACATAAACTAACCTATATCAGATTAATAAAGTTAAAAACAAGTTAATTTAACAGAGTATTGGTTATTTTTAATTTTAAAAGTTTCGTCGTATGAATATGTCACCTCCTGTACGTCATGTGACATACTACCGGAATAAAATAGTGACGAACTTGAATTATAAAGCTTAGTGTACAACGAAATATTTAATCTTGTAATAGATACTTACCTACGTGTTACCTACTTTTGATAAGAGGTAAAATTCGTATTGTTTGTTTGTACGCACGTAATACCCGCGACGACTCATTGGATTTGAATCTAAATTGACTGTAAAAATTGCTATAGAGTACTTATTATCCATTTTACTACAAAAAATTATACCTTTCTTGTTTCAGATATAAGTTCGCATTTAACATACCTACTCGTATGTATGATCACTCTGCGAGCCGATATGGTAGTATATTGGGACGTTGACAAAATCCTAACATATTTTGATTTAAATCAATGTTACATTAATAATGCCAGGTGGCCCTGGCCTGTTACACATTTCATAATCACTGAGAAGTGTTTCGGATGTCAGCGAAAAATCAGCAAGAGTATAAAAGTGCAGCATTTTACTCTTGCGATGAGTCAAAGTAATATTAGAAAATTACTGCAGTGCTCAATTTTTTGGTGTTCTTTTTGTATGCATTCTATTTATGATCATTTTCCCGAAGACGAGTGTGAGGTTTATTTGGGAGGAAATAATTAATGGTTATTGGAGAAAGTATTATTTCGTTCGGTAGAGAATGGCGCTTACCGCAGCAGAAAGAGCGAAGCGTTATCGCGAAAAATTTAAGCAAAATCTGTGTCAACACTACCACAAAATGAGGTTTTACACTGTAGTCCTGAACACAATATTGAAGAACCTAGTACATCTACGGGCTTGAAACAACTTGATTCGGGGAATTTAAATGTAGGTAGGTACCTAGAAAACGGGCAAAGGTAATGACACCAGTAAAGAGTGATAGTTACAGGACCGGTAGAGACACCAGGAAATCAGGATCACTAAAACTGTAGTTTCAAGGTACTTTTTATGTAATTTATGTAAACGTCGAAAATTTTTTGTACCTACAAATATGACTCGCTGTGTTGCATGTAAAAATTGGGTTTGCAGCTTGTGTTGTGGCCATCCCTCAATTATCGACTATATGTTATGGATCTGAATAATACAATTATTCAACTGTGTATGTAGAACGTTCGTTTAAATTATGCTTGAATAGTCGATTGAAGTGTAGTAGTTGATGATGATCTCTAAAATTAGTACACAGTAATATTAAACGTTCCTATCTTTGTCGAGAAGAATATTAAAGTTTCTATGATTCCAAAGTAATTGTGATAATCCTGTAGGTGTAAGTAAAAATATAAAATAATCACCAACGACTACTAAGTTGGTTCTCGTAATATAAGTTATGTGATCTCAAACTGATAATGTTATGTCTTTTAATACTTTTATGTGTATAACAAAAGGTTTAATGAATCTTAAAGATTAATAGTATTAATTTTACGCTCTTTGTGATTGTGTTTTAAATTGGCAGTGTGGATACTGCTCAAATGATTCCTATTCGTCACGCAATTTTCGTAATAGTCACTGTCCTATATCCTAAATTGTACAAAACTAGTTTTAAAAGTATCTAGATTTCTTTAGAGTATTAAGTTTTGGCACTATTAGAATTTTGTTATTGCCGAAAATTCCTCACTTTGTTTGATTTTTGAATTTGTAACACGTATCATTAGTAAACAACAACTTTTCTAGGGCTATGTGTCTAAGAAGTGACGAAAATGAAACTATTTGGCTGATTATTTATTATTGCGATAGAATTATGCTAACTTTTTGTTATTTTTGGAAACATTATAAGCATATCTTTATGCTAATATAAGTTGATTTTGTTTCAATACCTGGTTGTTTTATTTCTGACTGATTATATTGTGTGACGTACAGGAACACTTTGCGTCATATGTTGACCGAAAAACTTGAATATTTCTCATATTTATATTTAAATTTTAATTTAAATAGCATATTTAGCTAGTTAATTACATATTCTTTGATACCAGAGTAAATTTAAGCAATTTCATTTAATCCCAAAAATATATTTCCTGGTCGTCACGGGGTCAATTTTTCTGAAAATCACCCTCATATGGTTTGATCACTACGGATTATATGGACTTTAGAGATGTTGACCTCTGAGTTTCTTTGGGTGTTTCTTCTCAGGGTAGTTAGGAAACACCGGCTTTATCTAGTTTACATTTACTACTGTATAATAAAATAACCCACTCTGTACCTTCCTTCTGCCCTTGCGTTCCAGGGACAAATCTTATTAGAAAATATCCGCAACTCCGGAAGCCAATGGCCCTATAGAGCGATGTCGCTAACCTCGACTGCTATGGAGCAGTCGAGGTTAGCGGATACGGACGATGCTTCGTTTTCCACGCGCGCGTCATGGGACGCGCGCGTGGAAAACGAAGCATCGTCAGTATCTCCAAAGACCCTAAGAGGCGCGTAGCTCTTTAGTTGATACAGCAAAGCACGAGTTGAAAACAGTAGGTATGCAAAAACATAATGACTCAACCAGTTGTTTACATAAAAAAATTAAACCGACTCCCAAAAAACACTGCAAAGTGAAAAATAACTTTAATTTCGGTAGTCGGTGTCTTTAGTTTTGTATTTTCGTTTTTGGCACAGACTTCCGAAATTAAAGTTATTTTTCACTTTGTAGTGTTTTTTGGGAGTTGATTTAATTTTTTGGTAAAAAGTTTTAATTTCACTCTTATTAGTTGGTCGATTTTTAATTTACCTAGTTACAAGAGCCTAAATGTCAACTACTTATAATCATTTACAAAATATTGCTCTTCCCAATGTTGGGCCGTTAATTGTTGAGGAGTTCTCCTGGTACTTCACCATCAGCTTCACTTCACCATATACATTGTGACGAGCATATTGTGCTTAATAACCTCATTCAGTAATCGAAGCGGAACACATGAAATACTTATTATTCCTACTTATACATTGAGTAGTTCCAGTGGCCATCTGTGGTCTTCATCATCAGGTCCACTTCACAAATGGTGCTTTTCGAATGCAACTAAACAAGTTACTATAAAAAATACTCAAATCACTATAGATGTGCCTATAATATTTGAAGAGTTCCCTCGATTTCTCCAGTATTCCATCATCAGATCCTGACTTGGTGACAATGGGACCAATTTCGAAGTATACCCTTTCAAACAAAAATGAATTTTCCAACTCGGTTCAGCCGTCTTCGAGTAATCGGAGACCATATATAAAAACAAAATTATACGCGTCGACTTGAAAACCTCCTCCTTTTTTGTCGTCGGTTGAAAATAGGAATTGTAAAAAGATGTATTGTTTTGAAGCTTAGCGACTAGCCTTGACTATTCACTCCTTCCTAGTTGACTAATTAATCTGCTGTGCTAACATGTTGCAAATGCAACACAAAGGAAGCTTCACTTCATACTTCACCAAAATAACGATTAAAATAGGTATTATTTTTGTTGATTTTAATCTTATTCTCATGTTCTTATGACATATTTTTCTGCGCTACTTTTGTGATCTTGATTTTAAAAAACCTTTCATAACGAATGACTTCCCACATGACAACCTTTTCTCACAATTCTGAGTATATTTAGTTATTTTTGTACTTATCCTGTTACTTTTAACCTTTAGCACTCGAAAGAAAACTTTTGATAGGTAATTTATTGCTTTACTTCTACAAGTGATAGCTTACAAAATTTTTTTAGTTGTCAGAATCCATGACTTAAAATAAAATGTAACTTTCAGTGCAACTATTTCATATAAACTTTATATGTCCCAAATTTCATACTCCTCCGTCTACGTAATTAATGTAACAAGGGGTACAAAGTTTTTGCTTCACATATTAATGTATAAATTTGCTTCACATGCCCACTTATGTATATGTTTATAATAGGTATAGATAACAGGGACCGTACAAATAATAATAACCTACATACTTATCATTTACTATAACGTACTTATTTGACGCCACCCCAAACAAGGTCTTACAGTGATTATATTCGGGGATAGTAACTAACTAACCTCAGAGAAATAAAATTCCTAAAATAACATCCATCGCAAGTGTCGGTCTTCAAAGTTAAGGAATGCTTGTCCACGTCGATCCGTGGATGACTGGCCATCAACATAATTATCAAGATTTCGTCGTGGCTCGGAAACTCTCGGCTGTCATTTGCCTCGGAAAGCACTTTAAACCCGAAAAATCAGACACTTGTCTTACCAAGTGGTATCGTGTTATCCAGCTATTAACCTCTAGAGCCCCAGCGGCACAAAAACGTGCCAGTAAACAAGTATTAGTTGAGCCCGGCTGGCACAAATTTGTGCCACCAAAACCCGACCGATTTAAAACTGTATTTGTAGTAAAGATAAGTCTTAAAATCGTTTGTGACCGCGGTGCTTGACGGATGGTTGACGTAAATAATGGCGGACCTTGAGAGGTTAAGTTGTAGAGGTCAGATAAGCAGTCACTCCAAATATAACACTTACACTAGTACTCAGCTGCAGCTGATCAAACTGGAACTAAATTCCAACAAAGTTGGCAAACTCTAAGAATGATTATGACGATAACAACTTCGCATTCGAACTCTACAGCCGCTCTGTATATTCAGACTTTGCGATGCTGTGTAGATTAATTGTTGGTAAGCAAGTAGTAGGACCCACAGCTCCCCGCCGGGGTTGCGGAAATGTAGTAACAAGATACCGCGGCCCCGGAACATACGGGCAGCTGAAGGGACAGGGTGGGTTTTTAGTCAGTAGAAGTCTGAGACTCCCTTCCGCTTAACCCAGAGCGGGAGAAGTTATTCGATGATTTTCCCAGCCAGAGAAAAAAAAAATTGGCCAAGTGCGAGTCGGACTCGCCCATGAAGGGTTCCGTGGTAACTATAATAAATATAATATACTTAATATATTTAATTGAAAAAAAAAAAAAAAAAAAACCTTAAAAAATTCTTAAAACTAGCTTATTTACAATTTTTACAACTACGCCAAATAACTTTGTTTTTCATAGTATTTGTATGAATTACAAAGTTATATTTGCGGTTTTAGAAAATATACTGTATCTCAAAAACTGCCGACTCGATCTCGTTCAAACTAATTTTGGTTGAAAGTTTACATTAAGATCTACAACAAATGGTTTTTTTAAATTTTTAACTTCATTATTATAGAAGTTAGAGGGGGGGGACACACATTTTACCACTTTGGAAGCGTATATCTTTGAAACTTTATGAAAAAGTCATTTTAGAAACCTTAATGTCATTTTTAAAGACCTGTCTATAGATACCACACACGTATAGGTTTCATGGAAAAAAATATTTTCAGTATCAGTTCCATGTATGGGGAGCCCCCTTTATTTTAAATGTTTTTTAAATTTTCTCTTAAAACTTATTAACCGACCTGAGAATCGAACCCGAGACGGCATTCGCGCTTGAGATCTAGTGGTCTCAAGCGCGACCAACGTGGCAGTTGAATTATTTGGGCATAACACTTTGGTTACGTACTGGTAATTCCGAGAAATAGATCTTCATCATTTATTTTGACTACTCAAAAAAATTATGCAGAAGATCTTAAAAAATATACAGTTTCCTGCGAGTTTAATGCACTCGTAAAAATATGTAATAAATACTTTTTACCAAAAATATAAACCGACTTCCAAAAAACACTGCAAAGTGAAAAATAACTTTAATTTCGGTAGTCGGTGTCTTTAGTTTTTTATTTTCATTTTGGCACCGACTACCGAAATTAAAGTTATTTTTATAGTTTTATCTCTTTATAATTTACTTAGTTACAAAAGCCTAAATCTCAACTACTTATAACCTTTTACAAAATATTGCTTTTCCCAATGCTTGGCCGTTAATTGTTGAGAAGTTCTCCTGGTACTTTACCATCAGCTTCACTTCACCATATGTATTGTGACGAGCATATTGTGCTTAATAACCATATTCAAGTAATCGAAGCGGAACCCATGAAATGCTTATTATTCCTATTTATATATTGAGTAGTTCCAGTGGCCATCTGTGGTCTTAATCATCAGATCCACTTCACAAATGGTGCTTTTTGAATGCAACTACACAAGTCACTATAAAAAATACTCAAATCACTATAGGTGTGCCTATAATATTTGAAGAGTACCCTCGATTTCTCCAGGATCCCATCATCAGATCCTGACTTGGTGTCAATGGGACCAATTTCGGAGTATATACATATATATAAATATATATATATATATATATATATATATATATATATATATATATATATATATACGCGTCGACTTGATAACCTCCTCCATTTTTTTCGTCGGTTGAAAACATCGTAATACTCCGCAGCGTGCACATAGATACAATGTTACAATATCTGCGACCTAGTACTTAAACTAATCATTGTTTATATCCATGTCTTTAAATCGGCGAAAACCCATCGACGAAGCACAGGAAATGGTATAATTACTTAATTGCCTATCAACCTTACGTGCATTTACAAGTTCTGGTTAGTCCATTAATTGACACCTTCAACTTTAACTGGCATTATGCTGCTAATTATAATTACACCCGGTATCACAACGGTAAAACTTAACTATAATGACGAGTGGAAGAAAGTCAATCAAAAAAGGTCAAAGATAGGTACGTAAAAAGAAATTGAATTTCCTCGTTTTTTAATTTATCGTCGTCCTTTTCCTCCATTTCGAGAATTCATAACTTGATCTTAGTCTGTGTTTCACAATATAACCCCAGCTATAACTTAGGAGTATTTAAGTCAATAGTAAATAGGTTACTTTTAGGTAAGCGTGCTCCATCTTCGACCACATCATCACTTACAACCAGGTAAGATGGTGGTCAAACGCGAACCTATTTTCAATAAAAAAAAAACCACCTGTTGGATTGACAGTCTAACGGTGACAGAAATTCCTGTCACCGTTAGACTCCGCGAATCCTTGAAACACGTCGACACAATCAACACGTAACCTTCATTGAGTCTCACTCTTCTTATAAATGAAATATACTGGCATGCGTCTTGTTTGTTTTTCTGAATTAAAGATAGGATTGCCTGAGATAGTTTCAGCAACACTTTTTTCCATGATGCAAATCATAACAAGCGAGCTAAGTTCAACTTAATGTAATAACAATACGAAGGCAGCGTGATGGAGTGAGTAGAGTAGCTTTGATGATAGAGGAATGGGGTGAAAACAGAGGCGCGCGCCGCTATCTACAGTCAGTCTTCGCTGAGCTTACAGCGACGTCGCCCGCATTGATCAAGCCGCTACTCACACTCTTAATAAATAAAGACATGACATAAAGCCCATTCCTAATTCAAATTCAAGTTAAGTCACGCAATAAAACTGCCAGTTCTTTTAACGTGTCAAGGACCGTCTGTGTCAACTAATCGATCACAAAGCTTCAACCAAGCCAAGTTGTGGTAACCATGCCGGCCGAAGCAGAGACCAGGATCGTGCTCCGGGATGTTACACCAGATAGTGAGTACATTTTCTGTCGCTATTTTATAGTGGTGATTTAAAACCATTATACGTAAGCATTATCTTTCATTGTGGACATAACAAATGATCTGAAATGACACAAACTAGGTCATACTCATGTATTAATTAATCTAATTTAGAACAGCATTTTGTTAGCCCTAACCTTTTCAACCTATTTGACAAATGAATTAGTCTACTAATTTGACAAAGCATTTCACCGACCGCATCATAACAACAGCTGATCGTCACGTGTCCGATCGTTTTTAATTCATAGCAAAGGAAAACGTCTACAGCTGATTTTAATCATTATATTAAGTGAATAATACAAACATAACAATTAGAGGGCCACTGCCAATGATTTCATTGTCGCAGCGGTGAATCACGCGGTTCAATTCAATTTATTGTTAGTTGTCGCATTCAGATTATTGAGGAAGGCGTCGGAAACAGTTTAATCTGACGTGATGTTTAGGAAGTGAGCTATTGATAATAATAAAACGTTCAATAAAAACTTTTGTTATGAACAAAAGAGGTCTTGCTTCATACAAAACTGTCTAAGGCTACAAAAAGTTCATTCTTGAAACTCAATTCATTACTCCAGGAATTTTTTTATTACTAAACAGACGAAAATATAAAAGTCTGGACCTCGAATGTAGCAACTTTACCAAAACAGTGTCATCGTACGATTGAAACTTGCGCCACAGATCGACGAGTTTTAAGAAACTGATTAATCTCAATATGTAACCATCTTACGAAAATATATGTAAGCCGGCCTATAAATATTTCTCAATACGGACAATGCGGTGATCTGACACGGAGGTTGAGGTTTGTTGCCTCAAGGTTATTAATCCGACTTTAATCGAGTACTAGCTTTGGTTTTTCAAGTAAATACCTACATTATTATTGCTAATGTTGATCTAATAATATCGTAATAGGTACTAGGAAATTTTCATTTTCAATTAAATATTTGGTTGAACGAACTTCGACCCACTTAGCAAAGTTCTCCGAAACAATTCTCCTTGAACTTCACGATTTTTCATGAAAAAGAGTTACAAAAATCTTGGAACGAAATGTCGCGTCTTAAGATTATAATTTAATATTTTTGTACAATGTTATAAATTTATCATCGGGTCACTTTATGAGCTTAACTAGCTTCTTGCCGCGACTTCATTCGCGTGGGAGTCCCGCGTAAATCCCGATACCGTGGGAATTCCTGGATAAAAAGTAGTCTAAGAATGTGTTATTCCAGGATGTCAACTACTTACCAAATTTCATTCAAGACGTCTGAAAGAGTAAAAAACATCGATACATCCAAAAACAAATACGTCATTGGATACATCTAGGTATACATACATCTTTCGTTACAAATTTTCGTATCTATAATATTAGTAAGATATATATGTCCGAAACCTTCACTATAAATCTACCAGGCCGATCCAATGATATCGCCAAAAGAAACGATTCCACGGCCATCAGTCTTGCATAAAATATTTTTTTTAATAAATTGAATACTTGCATAAACGAAACAGCTGTGATTTGGCGCGGAGAACTAAGTTGTAAACATTACGAAAGATTTGCAATACATTTGCATTTAAACAATTAACCCATTTTATTAGAACGTTGATTTCAAAATATCTAAGCAGATTTATTAATAACTTAAGTTGATTGAGAAACAACGGAGAATTATTTTTCTATATTAATATTGTCTCCCTATAACTTCCAATAAAGCTTCTTACCAGCATGATTAAGCGATAAGGCTATGTGTTCTTTTATAGCTCCCGCTCTTTTTAACGTTATGATGGTGCATAGGCAAGTCTTAAGCCGTGCGCGCACTGCCTTGCGGTGGAACGCGGTGCGTTTATTCTACCGCACCGGTAGAATAAACGCAATCTCAGGTGCGCGCACTGCTGTGAGAAAAACGCACCTTTTGTCTGACAATGTTGCCATACATACAGATTTCTTCGTATTTGTACATATTTTCGATGTGTGATACATATTAGCACTCAATACAGATTTTTATACAAATTTCACACTGTATTGATAAAATTAACTGTTGCAACTAAAAACAGAACTTGGAAAAATAAATTACCTAGATACCGCATTTGTTACGTTACACACACCATTGCATGATTCTATTCTAGGGGTTTTTAGATAAAAATTAAATTAAATAAAAGTTTGTACCTATGATATTAATTATTCATGTATTTTACGTACGTGCGACACTAAGAATGCGAGAGCCTTGGATAGCACGCAAAAATCTATGAGGGATTTCCTTAACACAGCGAGTGAAACATTAAATGCAGACCATGCTAAAAATTAACGTTGTTTATGAAAGACTAAAATATAACCATAAAGAATAGAATCGTACAATGGTGTGTGTAACACAAGCGTAACATAATAAATGCGATATCCAGGTAATTTATTTTGCTAAGTTCTGTTTTAGTTGTAACAGTTAATTTGATCAATACAGTGTGAAATTTGTATCTAGTGCTAATCTGTATCACACATCGAAAATATGTAGAAATACAAAGAAATCTGTATGTATGGCAATTGGCAACACTGTCAGACAAAAGGTGCATTGTTTTCACCGCAGTGCGCAGTACTACATACATTCTTATGCGATACAAAAATATTTACGGTAGATTCATCGCAATTTTGCAGCGAAGAGCTACCGGTGACTCTACCGCACGCGTTTATTCCACCGCAGTGCGCGCACTTCTATGACACTTCATACTTCACAGATTTTGCGTTTCCAAAACGCAACGCAGTGCGCGCACGGCCTTAGAAGAGGAGAGGTTGTTTTAATGGTGATCCAGATCACAAAAATAAACAAGTCTCTATAGCTTTCGACACGGTTAGCGCAATGGTGCGATCATAGATAAAATAAATAAGTAGATTTGGTCAACAGACGAAATTATATCGGAACCGTGTGTCTCCAGTTAGGCGCTGGGCGGGGCAACAACTACACATGCAGTTTAATAAAATCAATAGATACGCACTCGCGCACACACCCGCATTTCTTAAATCAGAACGTACTATACAATCAATAATAAACCTTATTCCGTCAAACACAGCGTGTATTTACCATGCACCGTAGAATTTACCCACACAAAAACATCGGTCGCTATCGTTGTGCTGTGCAAAAGCAATTTATTTTACATATACGCTAGTGATTGACTAAATCGGAAAGTTATCGATTCTTCCATTTATTATTGTACAATTTTTTTGGGCACCTGAAAATGAACCAAATAAAAAATGGCATGTCCAGAAAATATTACAATAACAATAAACATATTATTAAGAAAATAACATTACATAATTATTATTAAGTACTACCTACTAAGTATTAAGGGCTACCCTGTCGCTTTGGACTTAAATCTTAATATTTAATTATCATAGTGATAGGTCAAATAGAAGTCGATGTTAACTTACATTACGCTCTTGATCGGAACATACCAGCCGTATAGGTTGTATAGAATCCTGAAAAGTTGATTGACTGATTTTATGAATACCCTAAATCATGAGAATAGCTTTCAATAATAAAATAAAATTTAACACACTTCTGCAAATATCAGTTGTACTCTTAATTTTGGAATTGTCCATTCAAAAAGCCTGCGACTTTTCTTTAGACTAGAACATTTCTGCGTTGAAGTGAACCGAGCATATGGTGCTATTTTTTGTAGGGTACCAGTTAGGTGGCGTGCCTGTGGCATCAATCCATTCTTTTTTTATGTTACCATCTTTTGGGAAGCTGAAAAGTACGAAAAGCACTTTATTTATCATTTACATACATCCTAAGCTACTTCTAAACGTCACCATATAATAAGCATCGCAATAATTACGTAACACACTATAAATCAAGATCTGAATGATTTTGACGTATATTGCTAATCCATTGCTTCATATGTTCGAAATATTGGTCTGCTCAACAACGTAAATACCGCAGTGAGTGTTGTTGATTTAGCATAATGAAACCGATTCCTACTGTAAGTGTGTTACGCAACTATTACCTGCAGGGTAACCGCAGGTAATAGTTTAGTAGGTTATAATAGGTTTTTGTTATAAGAAAAATCCTAGTTAGTAGAGAAATTGTTAAATATATGAAAACAAACACACATCCATGCATAACAAATAAATAGCATGAATATATTGACTTATTTTAAGCTCAATTCACAAATATATTATCTGAACCATGCCGATTATTATAACGCATTCGAAGCTTCAATGGAAGCAAAATACAAAAACCATAAAAAATAAAGAAACAGCATGAGGATAAGGCATAACATACGATAATTCTAAACCGAAAAACACCAACGATTATTAACCTAAAATTAAAGTAACTTACTTTACGAATATCGGTTACGCATTTCTCTACTACTCTGTAAAAAAATCAAAATAAGTAAAAAAACATTATTTACATCGATCTTCCAACCGGGCTAAAACGGTTGACAGATTGAAAAATAAACTATTGTAGCGACGGCGACGTCGGAACTCCTTACGCATGCTGCGGGCGTAAAATAAATTGTTTATATTTTTTTACTTTTTTGTACACTTGACTTTTTATCGTATTTTTATTTCTGTCATCTCATGTAAAATAAAAGTTAAACATATTTTCTTAGAGGTTTCCGTATGTTATAAAAAACTTTTTACCAAAAAATTACACCAAGTCAGGTATAAATTTCAAAGTATACCCTTTCAAACAAAAAAAGCATTTTTCAAATCGGTTCAGCCGTCTCCGAGTAATCGGTGATCATACATAAAAAAAAAAAAAATATACGCGTCGAATTGATAACCTCCTCTTTTTTATGTCATCGGTTGAAAAACCCCTAAACTATAATAGCAATATTTCATTCGTCAATCGACATTGCTGTCGATAGCCTACGTTAGTGGATCTGCACAAGCACATCACTAATTCGTCGCAAGAAGTGGCGGCCTCACTACGCGATGAATCCGCGTAATACAGTTTCGTATGTTATGTTTACATTGCTTGTCCAGTTACTTAGTGACGAACTCAGGTAGTGGTGAAGGAGCAATGTATTTATAGCAAAAGGAGTACAGTCGCTCTGATATTTGAAAACAAAAATAACATAGTAAAACCAAGAAATATTTTACGATTTATTGTTTTTCATGATTTTAAAGACAAATATTGTAAAATACTTGTACTTACATATGGTAAGTGATTCCATGATTCACATAGATTTGATTTTGGCTTCGGTTTTTACAAGATACCACAGAACAACTCGGCATTCATATATGTTATCACGATCGCCGTCGAAAGCGCACTAGTTCGCGGAGACGGCCACTTGCCTGTGACCTGAGCCCTGTGGCCATGTCGCGCGGACACCGATACGCCCCCTTACCACTTCTCTGTATTTTTGATTTCTGTGGGTGCGATCAACTGCTACGCTGCGAGTCACCGCTTCGATTTCCGCACCAGGACAAATGTTTGTATGGCCTACAATTTTTTTTTAGGGTCTGAGTGTTTGTAAATATATATCCATGATACAGGATAGATTCCTAGTGTTTAAAACATATATATCTTTAAGCTTTACCGGTCAGCTTATTAACACAGTTTTTGGAATAAAGTCATCTGAGTTCTAGGTAGTTTCAGTACACTTAGTTGAAAAAAAAAACTCATTTTATCAGATAGTTTTAAAGGACGCATTATGTACAAATTAATTCATTCGATTATATGATTAAGATATAAACATATAAAAAATACAACAATTTAAAAAAATTTGTTCATGATCACTTAATGCTAGGTAAGTTAGCTTAACTTTCGCGTTTCTTGTACCTAATAAAAATAAATAAAATAAAATACATTTTTATTTCCTCTTCTTGTAAGATATAAACAAAATCGTTTCAGCGATATAAGACGGTAGACTTATAGTTTGGCTTATATAATCTGCCAGATATAAACAACAACAAATAGAAGAAATTGTCGATAAATTGGTTTAGGTTTCCTATTTAGCTTCTTATCTTGTTATCCTTAATGTAATATGTCCATTTATGATTACACTAAGACAAAGATCGTAAAAATAAGTTGGCTCCTAATAAGTTAAGCTGCATTAAGCATTATCCTAATTATTTTATATAGGGTTTAGTCAAAATTTGCTATTATGTCTATTGAAAAACATAGAAAACCAACAGAACCTACCCGCCAATGTATTATTCTAGATTCTAAACTAAGTGTGTACCAAAATCCATTAAGCCATTTTTGTGATTGAAGCATAAACGTCGAAACTTTCACATGTATTTATTTATTTATTTTATTATTTATGTACTCACAGTAAAATACATTAGGATAAGCATAATTATAATATTTGAGTACAAAGGCACTGCTTATTTCTTAAGAAATTTCTTCCAGCAGACCTGCGAAAGGAGAAGTGAAAAAGAAATGTAGACAATAGTGTGTGAGAACAAGAAGAGAAATAAATATGAATATGTGAAATCTAAAACTAAAACTAAAATATTAAATATACTTACACATACTTATAATGCAATAAAAATAACATATAGTCAAATAAACACATAATGTTAGAATATATAAACATATAATATAAATATTTACATAAATAATTAACAGAGTTAAGAGGAAAGGTAATGCTCTTTTAATCGACATTTGAATAGAGATATAGTTTTATATTATATAGTTTATAGTATTGTTAAGATTTAACTGACACATAATCTTTACATAAAATGTTCAACCACCATTTTTATCAATCAATTAAAAATTATCTGAATATTGTTTATTTTCGGTGGGGAAATCATTTAAATACCTACTATTCCCATTCTGAGTGGAGCGGAAGGCAGTGTCAGACTTCTACTGACTAAAAACACACTCTGTTCCTTCAATTGCCCTTGCTATCCGGGGCCGCGGTATCACATTAGGACATTCCTGCGCCCCAAATAGGCGTCGCCAGCTTTTCCCAGTCCACTCAAAAAAAAAAGAGTTCGATTTAACAATGGAGTCCTATACAAATTATTCCAAGTAGGACGTAATCCTGCCGGGGTTGCGGGAATGTTCTAACGAGATACCGCGGCCCCGGAACTTAAGGGCAGGTGAAGGAACAGAGTGGGTTTTAAGTCAGCAGAAGTCTGACACTCCCTTCCGCTCTTTTTCCCAACCAGAAAAAAAAAGAAGTAGGACGTAATAGACGGATGCATCCACAGTTCAGTCTACCGTATATATTGGTCCTTAGTCACTATAAAAGCATGTAAGTGCTACAACTGTTCGTAATCGAGCACTATATAAACAAATGTATTCCGTTGACTGGTGTGTTCACCTGCACAGCGAACTGGTGACGTAAAAACTAATGCATATTAAATTGAGGAAGTATGACTGTTGCACTCGTTGCATGCATATTTGTAACGGTGCTTATGGGTGATTTGACATGGAGACACATGGAGGTAATCATTTTCGTATTAACATACGAAAAATGTCGGTAATTCAATTGAACTCCTTGCAAAATTAACACAGACGGAGGAATTCTGTGTTTAGTTCAGTTCAAAGCTGCATGTGGATACAAACATTTCTGTGTCAGTAATTACCCACTTGCATTCAATCCCCATAACAGTAGAAGATCGTATTATATATACTAGCTTGGGTCTGCGGCTTTGTTCGTGGGATCTTTATTTTTTTCAACTAAAAAGTAGCATGTGTCACTTTCCTACCCTTTAAATACCTCCACACTTATCATCACATCGATCCCTTGCTTGGTTTTGACATGACAAAGCGACAAACAAACGTGTCGAGCCTCCTCAGAAAGTTTCAACACAATCTAATCCATGGTTAAAAAAGTATACTGGAAAAATATTGATATAGAAGAAAAAGAAGAAGATTGAATATTGATAGTATGGATGACAAAAATGTACACAATATATTAAAGACCCGTCTCTTATATTTACTGTGTTGATTAAACCTTAAAATAACCCATATATAAACGTATGAAACGTAACACAGCCATACAAAATGTATTCAAACACCAAAATATTGAAATAGATAAACCAGCGGAAGTAAATTCCATCTAGCGCACACCATTTTAGCGATCAAATAATGCAAGGTCGATTATATGTCCCAAATATAACATTTGAATAAATTGCGCCTTTGTTTGCAGAACTGGGCGGTCGTGGTTTGCTTGCTTGATATTTTAAAATATTGGTATTTTAGGCCCAGTTTCTGTAATGAAAATTATCACAAAATTAAATTTATCAAACGCGCATTATTTCAATGTGATTGGTTTAATGGGTTTTGAACAGCCAATTGCATCATTTGTCTTGCGTTTAATTAAACATTTTTTTTTTACCGAAACGGGGGTTAGATCCTAATAGGAATGCTCCAAAACAAATTAGTCCCTTTTTAGCTCAGATAACTAGGAATACCAGAAAAACAGTTCGTTGAAAAGGAACAATGCGGGGTCGCGGACACGCCACAAAAGTATAAATGGACTAATAGTGTACAAGCCAAAAAATGCGTGAACTTACAATGTGACTTAAAAATTACTTTAACCTTGTATATGTCAAGCTAAGTAAGTGGCTATATGATTTTCAAAATATTTACAAACATCCTTACCTGTGTAAACAAAGTGTCCAACAGTGATATTTTCCTCTTATTAGTACTTTTTAGAGATTGATTTTGATTTTGAGATTTATGTGTTTCTTACCTGACCGACAATGGCTTGTTTACTTCAGCTAATGTTATTAGCCTTCGGTCGTGTTATATTGAAGTAAATAAATAAAAACATATAAATTATTTGTCCAATCACTCAACCGTCATTTTATTATTCATTTTTTATTAGTATTTAATTATTTATAAACACTAATTACAAATAACTTATAAACTAAGCCCCACAAAACTGTAGTAGTGTAACTCTACATTTAAAACCTAAAAACGAATAATTATTTATTTATTGGTAAACTTATTTTTAAAACAATTACATCGCATTTATCTCTAATATTTTATAGATTTTGGAGTTGCGACAAACTGACTACATTCGCAAAAAATATGTGTGTTGGAAAATACTTTCAACACAAGTGTAATTGCGGCCATGTTGTGAATGATATGCAATCATTGCAGGCATTAGATCTGGTGCAGAGGCCGGAGTGATTGACTATCGATTAAAGTTGTCATTAGTTAACGCACAAGGGATGACATGATTTTGTCAATCACTAACTCATTAAGTTGATCGCGATAGTAACTGCAATAGAAAATTGTAAGCCATCCGCTATCGCCTGAATACTCGCTAGCAACAGAGTCTAAAAGAAACTGATATAAATGTGTAGTATGCAGTCGCGAGGCTTCGCTTCCGTGAACTTTATTTCGATAACAACATAACTCTTTTTCTTTTGCAGTCGAGTAAAAATAGCCAATAATCTTCTTGAGGAAGGTTATTATTGGCTATTTTTACTCGACTGCTTCGAGCTACTTCTACACCAAATTCATTGAAAACCACCCAGTATTTTCAAAGATTAGCACGTATAAACAAACCAACAAACTTTCCAGCTTTATAATATTAGTATAGATGACCATTTAATTGTAATAATAATAAGAATTTCTCAGCTGTGACGGCTAAATTATTTATCTTTATTTCTTCAAAGCGGATGTTTATTTTAAATCTAAAGGCGCACCATTAGGTAATTACGAGCATGGGAGCCAGGTTACTAAAGGCTACAATGATTTAAGTAAACAAATGCTTAGTAATGAATCAATATTGTTTTTCAATCACATTAAAATGCAACAACCTTAGATGTCCCATAGGTACGCGTCGTATCCTAAGGAAGATCCGCAAAATATAACGATGATAACGTTGATTGTTGACGGACAATTTATAATGATTGCTTCAGTTTAGAGTAAAGCTTTTATAATAACAGAGATTTTATAGTTTATTTAAAAAGTTGTTTAAGTTAGTTATTTAAAAATATCCTGAGTTAACGAAGAAGAAGATCAGTCAGCCGGGGTTGTGGCAGTGTGATAGCGCTGCCCGAAATATAAAAGCATAGAAATAAAAAAAACAGTATATCTATGCGTAAAAGCAACTGAAGAAACAGAGCGGATTTTTAGTCAGTAGAACTCTAACACTCCCCCTTCCTCCACCCAGCGTGCGAGGAGTCATTTGATTATTTTCCAACCGAAAAATTATTGATTCCTATAAAACACACAAATACCCTCAATGTTTTCTAACGTACAAAATAAATTAGGTATTAATTATTTAGCGCTATGACGGAAACAATGAAGTGATATAGAACCTGCAATAGAAACTTATATGTCATAACTTCATAAGTATGCATATAGTAGTAATAATTAATATTTAATTTAATTCAATTTATTATGTTTTAACTGTTGTTTTTGTAGTAGATATATTTTTATTATTATTAAATTATATTCTTAAGAATTAATGTAAATATTATTAGCTTTTAAATGGCCCTGCGTGCCTGCACTAAATGAATTTTATTTTATTTGTTTTTTTTTATAGTCTGTAGAAGGACGCTGCGCCCCACAACACGGGGTATCGGGGTAGTATGAGGTTCAGCGCAATTTTTATTGTGAATGTAAATCTTTTTGAAGCAAATAAATAAATAGTGATGTTAGTAAACGACTTCTTTTTCCTCTTTTTTCTGTCTGGGCACAGATTCTAATAAGTTACTAAGTCTGGGTTCATTGCTTTTTGACTTAACTTTGATAATATGTAACTATAATCAACCGATGTCATTAACCTTTTTAACTCAAGTTAATTCATTTATTCATGTTAATGCGTTCAATATGAAGTGTCACTGTAGTAAATTAAAACCAATTAACACATTTTATTATTGCACTGTTAAAAAATTAACAACGTTTATGAACAGACTAGCTTTTGCCCGCGACTTCGTCCGCGTGGAATAGTTACTTTGGGCTAACGTTAAATTTAACCCCGATTTTGAAGCGTTCTTCATTGGTGCTCCGCTCCTATTGGCCTTAGCGTAATGATATATAGCCTATAGCCTTTCTCTATAAATTGACTATTTAATTATTTTTTTTTTTCAATTCGAACCAGTAGTTCCTGAGATTATCGCGTTCAAACAAACAAACAAACTCTTCAGCCTTATATATTAGCATAGATAGCTGTTGCCCGCGACTTCGTCCACGTTTCCGTCGTTTTCCGTAAAAAAAAGTAGCCTATGTCCTTCCTCACGGTTCAGTGATTTTGATGTAACACACAGAATAACTTTCGTAATTTAGTAGGGAAATATAATATGTCAATCTATAATACTGTTGAAAAATATCGCAATACCGAACCGCACAATATTATTGTTAATAGATGTGTCCGCGACTCCGTCAGCGTGTAACTCCTTGTGTGTTATTAAGTTAATGTATTGGTAATATTGTTTAGATCACGTTCACATGAGGCTTAAGTACCTATAGAACGACAATACTTCAGCGCAAAGCTTCCGGGTAAACTATGTTGAAAGTTGACCCATCCGGCACGTGAACATAAAGATTTCTAGAACTGCTAACCCGGGAAACAGCGACGTACAACTGACCATGCGAGAAACAACTGATACCGAGATCTACTCCAGCAACACGAAAAGTCTGCCCTTGAGCCTTATTAATTGTCATTGCATAACACACCGATACTGGGAATCGCGTTCTTTTAAATTGGAATGGAAAATTATTTGGTATTATGGGAATTCTGGGCATAAAGACGGTTTCTCCTGCACCGCAACCTGTTAAAATTTGAGCCTCGATTATATTTTGTTGCAACTGGGTTACTTTTAGCCGAGTTCCATTGCAAAGTTGTGGTGGTTTTAAATTTCGGAGCAGAATAATAATCAGAAAGCTTAGAACTGCTAAGCTATCGGGAGTTACACGTGTTATTGTGAGACAACCATAAAAGATAGATATATGCTGTCGTGGGATATTTTTTATATAATTTTAAGGAGAACACATCCGTCATAAATGATTTCTGTGTAGCTTTAACGACTAAGGTTGCACACGCGACGGAAGCTTAAAAAATGGAGTAACTTCTCCCGTTTTCCCAACATTTCCCTTCACTGCTCTGCTCCTATTGATTATAGCGTGATGAAAAGTATACTATAACCAGCTCAGGAGTATGAAAAATAATTGTACCAAGTTTCGTTAAAATCCGTCGAGTAGTTTTTGTTTCTATAACGGTTATACAGACAGACAGACAGACAGACAGACAGACAGACCGACAGACAGACAGACAAAAATTTTACTGATTGCATTTTTGGCTTCAGTATCGATCCCTAATCACCCCCTGATAGTTATTTTGTAAATATATTTCATGTACAGAATTGACCTCTCTACAGATTTATTATAAGTATAGATGAAAAGGTCTGTTCAATCAAATAACATTATAAATGTCTTGTCGTTGTTGACAAGTTAATAAAAACGCTATAAACTGATTTATAGAACCTTCTTAATGTCAGATAAAGTCAAAAAATGGACTCAGTCCTGAGCCTAGCCTGAAACGTGTAATGGATCCAGGAACGGTGGAGTTGGGAACGTCCGCCCCACTTTATATAATTATATCTGGAGATTTAGCTCCAGAGACTTTAGACTGTAGCGGCGTGTGTTGCCCTATTCGCTTCCCGCTGGACCAAACCGGGTTAGTAGAGGCTAGCCAGCACCAATCGCGGACCGCGATTAAGAGTATTTAAGTGCTCACGCAGACTTCTGCGCAAATCTTCAATTTAACCTAAATGCTTAAACCTGCTATAGGACTATACAACGTGTAATTTAAAGGACATAAATGAACGAAATGGCAAGAGTTTTGAAATCCTATGTCTAGATGTGTGAAACTTATTAGAAATTTCAATACATTGATATCAGAAACCGAATTTTTCAAATTAAGGAGAATTATTTTGGTATCGGCAAGTGATGTGGAAAGTTATTGACCCTCGTAGTGCTGTGACACGTTTGTTATGATTGGTATTCAAGAAACATTTGAAACCGATAATTTAGTATCAATTCGTTGAGTCACTTATTTTGAGGTAAAACTGTGCATAGAGACTTCATACCAGATGTTGTCTTCAGCCCTATTGGATAGATATGGGGTTTCTGTTACACGTTGTAAAACCACCGAAGACGATGCGGAAACCCGTAGACTCATTGGTGCTGCAACAACCATCTATACAGATGCTGTGGCCAATTATGTTTTTAGTGGTTCGCCCACCCCACGACGGATGACATCCATGATTGTTTCCACCACGGGGGAAAAAGACAGAAACATGCAATACACTGTTCTCACCAAGGTCTAAGCTAAATTAATTAAAACTTATCTCGTATTTAAAGTTAGCTTGTATATTGCCATTTTTGTGTGTAGATGTCAAACTAAGCTTTGCAAACATGAAACACTGGCCAAGTGCGTAACCGACTCGCGGTCACGAAGGCTTTAATACCATGAGATAATAGAAAAACACATTTCTCGGGTATGGTATTTTTGGTGGTAGATAATAAGTAGTAACCATAAAAGAGTTAGGAGACTCATCCCCGTAAATGGTGGACTAGCATGACCAAATTTCCAAAAAGAATACTAACAGAGCAGATAACCCAAAACCGAGAGACTTGCGCCGATTAATTAGGAGATCTCATCTAACGTGGGGACAGCCATAAAAGAAGAGAAAAGCTCATATAGTAGAAATATAAAATACACTATGTCTTCCTATAACATATCTAGGTATTTCTGAAATAGAAATAGAAATCATTTATTTGCCAATATTGTAGATAACAAATATGGTGTTAATTTATGGAGAGTCCCGATACATTTTGCCTTACGGCATGCAAAATGATTTAATTAATTTAATCATTGCTTAATTGCTACGTGAACATTTAAATAACATTTCTATACAATTGAGACAACATAATGACTTAGAATTACATCTAACATTTCTCGACTGCCTTTTTTTTTCAACTGCCTACCTGCTATGGTTGCAGATGGTAGCGGTAGCCCTTATAGCACGGAAAAAATACCTCATAGGTATATGCATGCTAAGCTAAAATAACTATGCCTAGTTCTTGCTCGGCTATCCAGAGGCATTATTAATATGCATCAGTTATAACAGCCCATATAATATACAAGATAACATAGTTTAACATTATTTTGCCTTCAACTAGAAGGCAGCCTCAACACTGTAGGAACCTTGATCTATATTTGAATTTTTATGAAATATATCGATACGGAATACCAAAAATAGCTGAATTGGAACGTCTAGAGTCATCCACAGCCTTCTTTTAAACTTTTTTATTACAATATGGTAACTATGCAGATACCTATATGATTGAAATTTGGTAGTGCTTCGCGTTTTGAACCATATTCAGGAAATAAAGTAAAAAATCATATAAATCATGACATTCTATTTTTACGTGCTACAAAAATTTAAACTACGAAGCACCAATAAATTTTTCTATTTATTTATTTTTCCGTCTTAAAAACGGCATCTTTGGAGTTTTTGGAGTTTTAACTTTAAAAGATCAAAAATATTGGCCGAAAAAGCTGAAAATAGTACTACATCCTTATTAAGAGACTCAATGGAAATACTGAACCATCTCTTAAACTTTCTCCCTTCAGCACTGCCAATTCTTTTGCCTCTTATTTAATACCACTAAAAACAGCAATTTTTCCACCTTTATACAAAAATCTAAAACATGTTTTCCTCCTTGAAAATTTCAGTAAAATTCTACGGTTGTATATTATTTTTTTTTTTTTCAATGTTTATTTATTTACGTTATAGCGGCTTAGACAATACAAAAAACACATTATAGTAAAAACATCACAACAAAAAATAGAATTAGTAATTAAAAACAGAAATTATAAATAGAATAAACTTTACATAAACATATGAAAAAACGTTATCCTTCACATAGACCTTAGATGTTTTAGACCTTTATGAAGGCTAGGCCCTTGGGACTAGTTTTAAACCGGCTTATAACGGCGGGTGAACAAACTACTAGAATGTTAATTTACTCCTTGACATTACGGACCGTAATAATTTCCCCTACTTCATTACTAAGTAATATTATAAATGCGAAAGTAACTTTGTCTGTCCGTTACACTTTCAAGCATTTAACCGATTTTGATGGGTATAGAGAAAGAAAAAAATCATCAACACTTTGAAAAAGATCATAAGCTTTTTCGCTGAAAACAAAACTTTCCAAGCGATTGAAGCCAGGGCAAAAAAAGCTAGTCTAATATAAAATATGCACTTATTGCCATGGGCAATTTAAAATACAAACATTAATGCTAGTTAATAGTTTACCTACTCTTGAATTAATTACTCGGTTATAACTTCATTCATGTGTTACTTAAAATACAAAATGGTTATTATTATATTGATAGGGAAATAAACAATAATAAACTTATATTTAACTAAACTTCCTACGTAAATGTATGTAATGTATGTAGGTATGTTTGTTTAACAATAAAACCGCAATAGGTGAACGAGACTTGACGTATGAGCTAATATGGGTGGAATAATATAGGACGCTATTTCATCATATTTTCATAAAAATACCGTCCTGACAGACAATGTTCAACTCTGACTGGAGAAGGCTACAACATCAAAACCCGCTTGTCCAAACCATGTTGGCGTCGGCATCAAATCTAAACTGATCTTAGTATGACTTTGAAATACTTTTGTCATTTTCGAAAACCATCGTTTTGTTTCTTTCACAAGTACCAAACTAGTAGATTTCCCTTTCACACAAAGCGATATTTTTCGAAAAAGATAATAGTATTAAAAAAATAAAATACATTTAATTCAGAATTCAAAAGTCCCATACAGACACATACATTACAAACGGGTACATCACAATATAAATTAACTTAATCATTCACACACAATCATATAGGCTATGCCCACCCCACAAGCGACATGTCTTCCACAACAATGCCGTATATAAGGACAATCTAGCCTACCTGCTATTGCAAACTCATACTCAGCAGTATTTTACTTGGAGTGACTGACAATTTATCCTCCGCAAATCAATGTCTGTGATCTCCTCCTTACGGGGTTGCGGGAATGTTCAAACTAGATACCGCGGCCCCGGAATGCAAGGGCAACTGAAGGAGCAGAGTGGGTTTTTAGTCAGTAGAAGTCTGACACTCCCGCTCCACCCACAGCGAGTAAAGTAATTTGATGATTTTCCCACCCAGAAAAAAAAGAGTACACAATACTCCTTGACATGATAGGTGTCAGATTTTCTTAGACTAGACTTTTGACAAACCGCTACATCTGTTAAACCTGCACAAATATCAGGGGAAGAACCCCGGATATAAAGATGGTTATCCATCGAAGAACCTACCTTGGCAAGCTTTGACTCTTCCGTTTTTTCGGGAGAAACAATCATCAAACGACTCCTCCCGAGCTCCGGTTGTAGCGGAAAGGAGTGTCAAACTTCTACTGACAAAAAACCACCCTATTCCTTTAGTTGCGCTCGCATTTCCGCAACTCTGACTGTCCCGCAATCACGGCAAGCCTTATCCTATATGGCCGTTATTATTTTAGCCACCACCTACAATAGGTACCTATGTCTACTATGAAAAAGAAAATGCATCTAATCTACAACGTGTAATTTAAAGGGTATATACATACCAAGTGCATGGCTTCTTTGGATGATAACAAACGATATGGCAAGGGTTTTGTAATCCTTAGTCTACGTGTGTAGAACTTTTTACAAATTCCAATACACTGATACCAGAGACCGAATTTTTCAAATTAAGAAGAACGATAAGAATTATCGTGTTATTGGCAAGTGACGTGGAAAGTTATTGACCCTCGTAGTGCTGTGACACGTTTGTTATGATTGATATTCAAGAAATATATGAAACCAATAATTTAGTATCAATTCTTTGAGTCAGTTATTTTGTGCTGAAACTGTGCATAGAGACTCCATACCAGATGTTGTCTTCAGCCCTTGTGGATAGATATTGGGTTTCCGTTACACGTTGTATATGCAAGCTAGTTTTAATTAAATAATACATAAGCTAAATCGCAACTTACATTTGATAAAAACCTCTTAGAAGCTTTCATGTTACCGCAAAAGAAAACTAATGGAGCGGTCCCAAATTCAATGAATCGATATGTAGCTAAAAATTACTGCTAAATGGGTGGGCACAGCATCCCAGCTCGCATCGACATACATTTCAGATAAGAGATCATTTATTCCGGCCATCATCGTAATATGGTCGCTATCAATATCACTTGCCATTTCTAACCGACCACAACCGACCTCATTTTGTAATCACTGTTATGACTGGCCATGTCATGATGTTGTATGACAAAATGATCACTAAAACGGACGAATTTGTACAGAAATGGTCTTTTAGAACACAGAGGGCTCTTTCTAGTGTCAGGGGTCTTTCTGCCGGGTTGCGGTAATGTTCTAACGTGATACCGTGGCCCCGGAACGCAACTGAAGGAACAGGTTTTGTTTTTAGTCAGTAGAAGTCTTCCGCTCGACCCAGAGCTGAAGGAGCCATTCGATGTTTTTCCCACCGAAAAAAAGGGACTTTTCTATATGCGATAGATCACTAGCAACGCTTCATGGTTTTGTCCCTAAAGATCTAGTATAACAATGTAGGTAGAATCCACATCACTTGCAATCTTGTCAATCCCTCCAACTAAGCAAAAATAGTTCATGTCAATGATGTAATGGACCCATCCATTACATCATTGATGTGAACTATTTAGCTGTGACCTACGGACGGACGGACGGACAGACAGACAGATATGAGGAAACTATAAGGGTTCCGTGTTTTGCCATTCGGCTACGGAACTCTAAAAAGGAACCATTCCAATTGTATTATTTTATGTTCTTTCGGCTTCGCTGCAGTCAGGTCAAATGAATTGGAGTTTATTAATCTCACTCACATGTTTTTTTTTACATTGCTACTTTGTCATAAGTGAGATTCTGAATCCCAGTCAATAAACGTAGCATTATTCCGTAAATCGAATAAGTAGTAAAGTCATATAAATGGATGACTATAAATAACGAGAATAATAACGTCTAAACCAAAAGCCAGACGTAAAAAGCATGCACGAGTGTAAACCCAAAATAACTCAATCGATACGTTGCTGATGTCTGCAGAACTGATGTGATACACCCAGAACTCAACGTTTTATAAAGCCAAAAAAACTAGCTTATATTGTTAGGGTAACTTTACTTATAGACTACAGGAAGTCACAATGATCAGCTCAATTAAACATCATCAAAATCATGACAAAACAGTTTATTTAACGAGAAGAGACACGACTTCAAATTATGTTCAAACATCAAGTCGTATTAAGATCGTATTAAAATGAATATGATAAACCATTTCTTTGATTGTTTTTTATTTTTATTTTTAATGCAATAGTGTCACCAATTTGTAAAGTTATGTCTTACACGGACATTACAGCGACATAACAATATGGCATACCCTTAGAAAATTTTCACCTTATCAAAGACAATTGAATATCAAATTTTAGAATTCGGTTTTTATTTTTCGAACTCAAGGAATAAAATGAAAGTTGTTTTTTTCGGTCCTATAATCTGAATAAATATTTTGGCTCGCAGGTGGAAAGGTCTGCCCGATTTACTCTCTCAAGGTCATTGGTAGCTGTTGACCCCTTAACAAGCTAAACACAGGCGCTTATCTAAGAAATGAAAATTTAATAAATCGTCGCCTTAGTGGTGAAAAGAGCTAAGCCACACTTGTAAAAAGTGTGGCTTATGTGTGTCTATTAGCCAACGTGTAAAGGGGGAGTTTGTGCACCCAAGATGAATAAACACCCCCTCTACACGTTGGCCAATAGGCATTGGCCACTACATTCGCCGCTATGTTGGCCAACGTGAAGAGCCGGCGTTAGCTCTTTTCACCACCAAGGCGACGAAATGAATGAGGCAAAAAATACACAAAACTTGATATGACTCAGGTATGACTCTAACCAATCACTAACGAATATCAGATATGCTTTTTAAATTTAAAATTACTTTTGACTGAACTGAACTTGAACTGGAAGTCCTAAAAATCAAACGATTATTTACGACACTATCCTCTTGCTAAGTTAGTATTGTATGTTTATTTAGAAGAGATAATACCTGTTTAGGTATTTAAATAATATAAAAACGCACACTCAATTAAAAATAATTCGCTACGATAAGTATGTAGGTTTTGACTAAGTTTCTGATTTCGCAACACTCATAAAATGATAAATTTATAAACAAAACAAAACACTTTTTGCTTAATTAAGAAGCCTCTGAAAGTAATAACTCTATTTAAATTGGGGTGGTTTCCTAACAATTATAGCTATTAAACTTTTTTGAGTTTAGTTACAGCGTTACGCAATACCAAGACCTCAAAGGACCCGAGCTCTAGAAATAGAAAATTATTATTACTCTGATTAAAAAGTTTCTTTTGCGCAATAGGCTTGGCTTGGGAGGTAGGCTTGAAAGTTATATTGAATAAATACCTACCAATGAACGAAAACACTCTAAAGTCAATCCTCATCAATAAAAGTACCGACTGCCTCTAGTGTAATCTGAATTGCCTTCGGAACATAGCATTCATTAGTCCTGTTGTACGTACAATAAAACTGGAATGCTGTACTTTTCACGGTCTATGAAAAGTACATTACACCTACAAAATATACATTTAAACATGATGATATGAAAATCGTTAGCTGTGAAAAATTGTGGAATTTTTCAGGCCTTTAGGCGTTGATTTAAAAAATAAGAGTTTTACAAATACGGTAGTCGTTTGTAAAATAAAAAAGCTAAGCATTTTATTACAGATAAACCATAGGAGTCACGAAGTAGTAGATACCCCTATAATATGATTTCCTCGGTTTGACAGTTTCTGAAATATTTAAGCAGAAACCTAGTAGGTTTTGACTTAAATATCTTCGAGGTTCATAACGCCAATACTAAAGCCAATAATAAATATAAAAAGCCAATATAAAAAATAAAAAATTCGTGTCCAATGGTTTTTTGATAAACTACGTGACGGACTAAATAAAATATTTTAGGAAACTATCCTATTCTCTTTACTAACAATCGTGTTAGCCACTCCAACTAAGCTAAATATGCTTGTCTGGAGTGGGTATAGTGTAATAGGTGGGTTTCGAAACCACGACCACTTGATCACAAGGCTGACACCTCAACCATTAGGCTAATGACGCTACCAAATCAAAAAGTCTTTGCCAAAGCAAAAATGTCCAAATAGATCTACTAAAATCTGTGTGTTTCTTCCCTCAAAACCTCTCCTCAAGACATTGATCTACATGGCTCTCATATGGTTTGACTAGTACGGAATGTATGGACTTTAAAATGGTTTTTGGCATCCGAGTTTGTTTCGGTGTTTCTTCTCAGGCTAGTCAGCTAGGAAACACAATCTTCGTCTAGTATAATTTTACTAAAGAGAAATGTCCACTAAAAGTGTTATTCATACAAAATTAGGTTACTTTTAGGTAAGCGTGCTCCATCTTCGACCACATCATCACTTACCATCAGGTGAGATGGTGGTCAAACGCGAACCTATTCTAAATAAAAAAAATAAAAAAAAAAAAAAAAAATTTCAGCTTCTAATAAGCGTGCTTCATTTTCAACCACACCAATACTTACCATCAAATGAGATGGAGTTCAAACCCGAGCCTATTAAAAATAAGCCTATCATTTATCGTAACATTTACTTTATCCACCACTCTTAATTAATAACCTCGTAATTAAGATAATAATGATTGCTTTTCAAAGGAAATTGCATGGATATTAACATTATTACGGTATGGAATGATTTATTATTGACGTTATCAATGAAATATGAGTTATTTCTTTGCGACAATGGACCTATAAATAGGTACCGCCATAAATGTAGCACATCACGGTCATATACAACGTCTAATTTAAAGAGTATATATGTCGCAGTAAGATAGATAAAGGCGTAATATGGTTATATCCCTAGGGATATAATTATATACCGTAACATAGTTATACGAAAGTGATTCATTACTATCTTACGGTCGCAATCTAGTAATATGATTATCTGAATAAACTAATCTAGTTAAATAGTTATAAATCTCCACAAAATCAAATAAAACAATATATTGGTTTTTATGTTTATTACAAAATCAATTTTTGGCAACCTGCAATTAGTTACAATACTTTTTAGCAATAATACGTATTAAAGTTAGCAGTGATTTTATGGTGTTTACGCAAAATCGACGGAGCCTCGCTTGGCGGGGCTCCTATTTCTGGGTGGTTAAAAAAAAATAACCACGAAGGCTAAGGCGGGAGCGGAGCGGAGCGGAGCTCCCGCCTTAGACTTCTAACCTAACCTATCCGAGTCGGGGTACTCTGAGTCGGGGTGTTAACCTCCGCCGCACCCCCGCACTACACTCCTACAATTATTTCACTAAACTTAATCCAGTAATATAATTATAACACTAAACTTGAATGGTATTATAATTATATTCCTAGTAAAATAGTAATGAATCGCTTCCGTTTATCTATGTTACGGTATATAATTATATCCCTAGGGATATAACCATATCACGGCTTTATCTATCTTACTGCGACATATCATACCGAGTGCACGGCTTCTTTGGATGATAAAACAAACGATATGGCAAGGGTTTTCTACATGTGTGGAACTTATTAGAAATTTCAATACATTGATACCAGAGACCGAATTTTTCAAATTAAGAAGAACGAAGAGAATTATCGATTTATTGGCAAGTGACGTGGAAAGTGATGACCCTCATAGTGCTGTGCCACGTTTGTTATTACTGGTATTCAAGTAACATACGAAACCAATAATTTGGGGTCAATTCTGTGAGTCACTCATTTTGAGCTGAAACTTTGCATAGAGAGTCCATACCAGATGTTGTCTTCAGTCCTTTTGGATAGATATGGGGTTTCCGTTACGTTGTATAAAACAGCTGTCGAACCTGAATGTTTGTAGGTTACCGGATAAGGAGACCATAAAGTCGCCTTTTTATATCATACTAGCTTCTACCCGCAGCTTCGCTCGCGTGATAGTTTTTTTTTTTTCTTCCAAATGTAATCTATCTCTACACCAAATTTCATCGAAATCGGGTTAGTGGTTTAGACGATCCAGACAGACAAAAAACTCACTTTCGCATTTAGAATATTAGTAAGGAATTTGGTTTATGTGTAAAACTGTATTCGTGAATCATTACTCGCGATTTTTATTATTTTGCTTTTAAACCATCTTTAAAAACAAGAAAGTCAAAATGGCGAGTTCAATCATGGCCCGGCTTTCCAGGGTCCTATTTGTATTCTTGACAATGCTCGTAAAACATAAATAATGTATAAAAAGGGTGGACATAACAACTTAAACCGCAAAACCACAATGTCAAAGAACGCTATGAAAAAAGGTTGATCAATTCTAAATTTAACTCCATACTAATATTTGCAAACAAGCTTCCAAACTTATATGAACGTAAACGTAACGCCTTCTGAATACCCGTACCGACTGCCGTACTATTGGTACGGCAGTCGGTACGGGTATTCAGAAGGCAGAAAATCTGGCACTGGTCCGGCCAAAAGGTATCATATTATCCAGCTACTGGATTGTGGTACTCAGATAGGTAGTCGCTCCATGTAAAACATTAATACTCAGCTCCGGTTAGACTTGAAGCCGAACCTAACATAGATCGGAAAAGGCTAAGCAAATGACGATAGAAGCCACTCAAAGAGATCAACCTGAATACAAAAAAAAACCTGCGCCTCTGAAATACTAACTTTCAACGGGTCTAGGACGAGGGAAGTAAGGATAGCATCGTTGATGTCACAGATTCCATATATCGAACTCTCAGAATGAAAGGGACTTAACTCAAAAAATAGTATTTTTTGGATTTGAGCAGAATAAAGTAGCATTGAATAAATTATATTCATATATCTCAAGTGGCAAATGTATAAGCTGTCTCTTTATAACTCATAATTCAGATTCATGTTTCCACGGCAATTCAGAGTAATGTTTCAGGCCAGTTTACATCAAAATCTGAAATTACACGAATTTAGAGTTAGGTCACTTTCATTCTAAGAGTGCGATATGCATACAAATAATACGAGGGATCCAAAACTTATAAGGAATCTAGGACTGACATGTTTGGCGATTCTGAAAAAGGTACAACACTGCACTGACACGCTCAGCGCAGTGTTGTGTAGCATTCAGATCTAATTAGTAAATTAATTTAAAAAGATAAGACTTAAGAAAAAGTAACGATATCCCAAAGATAAAACAATATTGCAACACAAACAACTTACAAGATACAACACGCAAGCACTTACTTCCGTGACTTTTTTCAACATGGATATTTCCTTTATAATCTTATCTGAACTTAACAATATACTAAGATAACATCGATCAGCTGTTCAAGAAAGATTAGGCAGAAAAAGTAACAAAAGTCACGTACCGTTTACAAATCATGACCAGTCAATGAGATAAAAAATAGGTAGGAAACGATAAACTTTTATTTTGTAACCTTGAATTCAATGAATGAAGTAGAAAAAGTAAAACAGACGATTGTTAAAGAATAATTGTTATGTATAACGTTTAAATAGTTTTTGCATGTTTGAGTTAATTAATCTAATGGATAAGGTGTGGGACTTGTGATCGAGAGTTCGTGAGTTCGAACCCCACCCATTACACAATTGCCGTGAACCCACTCCAGACACAAGCATATTTAGCTTAGTTAGAGGGGTTAACAAGATTGCTAATAATGTGTATTCTACCCACATTGCTAGTTATCATTAAAACAGACGCCAGCACATCAAGCTACAACAATCTGTCAAATTTCATTAATAGATTTTCAACTTTATAATTAAAGAAATTAGGTTCAATGTTGATTGGGAAAATTTGACAGTTTCGGGTAGCTTCATGTGCTGGCGTCTGTACTTTGTCCTAAAAGCCAAGAGCGCTGTTTATCGGAACCCATCCTAATAAGTGAGTCCCTCATGTTCACGTGACGGTCTTGCCAACGGGTTTCGTGCTACCCAAATACTGTGAAGCCAAGGTCAGACTCGCTCTATCTAAAATACTAAAGTTAAGCCGGTTGGCAGGTAGGTAGATGGATTTGGCTTTGAACAGTTCGGGACGCAAAACATTAACTGCAAATTGGTAACTCCGTAGCTATGATGTTTTACTAAGTAGCATGGTCCCGTGTCACACAGGAATCTTGATGATTATTTTAGGAGAAATATAGATTTAGGTTAAGTTCTGACACTCAGTAACAGAGTAGTAGTAGTAGTAGTTCTATTAGGGAAAGTTTTTTGCCCAATCAAGACAAAAATAAATATGACGTAATATTGCAGTTACTTACATGTAAGTTCTGGTTATTCCAGTTTTTTTCTTTGCTTTAAAAATATTCCATGCCAGTGATCGTGACTGTCAAGTCAGCTAGAGTCAAAATTAATGCTATAGCTTTCTTCAAGGGAGTTAGGATATTTTTGAACGGGAGAGAACGCATAGGACGTTCCCTTGGAATAATTTCCGACCACCAGGCGGGCAAAGCAAGAAGCACAAGGCAAAAGCTAGTTTAGTTATATTTTCAAACATATAAAACAAAATCTTTAGACTTGCATATGCTTTAACGACCAAGACCTACAGCTACTGACCGCCACCATCTGAGAAACCCGAATTACTGTAATTTGTTGTGAGAAAAAAACTATAGGTTCTTGCAGAAATGTTTTTTAGGGTAAGCGTAAGAGGGATCCTGCATTTCTTCGTTTTGTCTTGTTATGTTATGGTAGTATTAAAAGTATTTAATACTACTGTCTACAATTTAAATATTAAATATATTTTATACAAGCAACATGGCCCGGCTTTGCACGGTCAAATTCTGCTAATTCACAACAAAACTTAATAAATTATACATTTTAACCTTCCACATAAATCACTCTATCTATAGGTGAAAACAGCATGAAAATCTATTGGGTAGTTTTTGAGTTTATCGCAAACATACAGACAGAAAGACGCGGAGGGACACTAGGCTTTATAATATGTAATGTTAAATTATAATAAAAAATACGATATAAATAAACCGGTATGAAGTATATGGGATATAACATTTTACTTATAAAAATCAATGCACGTGGCATTAAAAGTACTAAAACTTCTTGAGTTATATTTCCAGCATAATAAAGGAGAAGAGTCACATAGCAATTTCGTAAATCATCTCAGTTCCCTTATCCGTAGAGATGGTAGATAAAGAATGGTGTTCCACAGGGAAGTATTTTAGGACATTCCCAATTTACATTAATTTATGACTTATCTCTGTTCAAAGTGTACCCGACGTGCTTATCATCGTCATAGTCAAGTCAGATATACAGATAGACAGTCAGATAGTCAGATCAATTTAATCACAACAGACGCGATTATACTCAAATTTGCCTAAATCAATACAAGATGACACCTACGCAAAAAGTGTCTCATGCATGGCTTCCGACAAACATAATACATTTCAGAAAAAATTTGCTCATGAATGAGTTTACATAAGAAAAAAAAAACAACGAACGAAGCTACCACCATGAACCGTTAACGAGTTTGAGGAAGAAACTTGTCATTACATTTCGAAATATTTGACCCAGAATATAATTTAAATTATCATTTTTCCTGCAAAATAAAACTACGTCAGCAAAAAGGTCGGGTCCATAACCAAATAATCCTTAGGTAGTGTAGAGCCAAAGTCCTGATGTCCTTCAATTACTAATCAATGATACAGACCTGGCTTCGAAATCTTCCTTCACGCATGTGATGAGCATTTCAAGAAAATACCTTCATAGACTAGTAATTTATTCGCAACGGAATGCATCTGGACTTAATAATTCATGAAGCCATCTGTTGCAATACGTGGGACAATGATAGGATTCTAACTAGTCACTAATTAAACATCATCAGACCTCGGTCAAAGTGCATTCAAGAATGACACATTTACTACCAGGTCACACTTGTTTTTATCTCAATACATATGCCTACACAGATAACTGTCACAATGTTTTGTTGGTAATAAGCTTAGAATACAGAAAGAAGTATTATATTATAAATTGATTACAGTGAAATTAGGTCAATGACTGTATTTTTCTGCGCTAAATATCGAGAATATCCTCCTATCACACCGAGTCAATTGTAAATACTTAATAAGGTGCAATAAAACATAATAATGTATTCATAAATTAATTACGAAGTTTTTTTTTATATCCTTGATCTTATAACTGGTGTAAAATACATACGACAAAGCCAAGAATCATTTATTCTTCCCGTCATAGTTTTTTTTTTTGAATTTGATCATACCTGAAATCTTATGGTGACTCGGGAGAACTTCCAAAATTAATAAGTTACATATCCTTGTACATACGATGCATCCGTAAGCCCAATATTTAACCTTTCTATCGCAACCCAGAACGTTTGTACAAATTAAAATCACTTCCCAGCAATTATTTTTCTACAAAGTTAATTCGTTTGATGCACGGAATACAACATGGAATTCGATAAGTTGCTTAAAACCCAGTCAAAACATATCTCATTATTTAGTTAGATCCAGATCTCTGATTTGCTTACTGATTTACGTCAATGCATAAGTATGTTTTGTGATTAGCGACTGCTAGTTGACTTACAATAAAAATAATAATAAAAAATATATCATATAGCAATTAAGGAACCTTACACTTTTCTATTACAGTAGCAATTAGCCCGCGACCTCGTCTGCGTGAATTTCGCAATAACTTACAGCCTATAGCACTCACCAATCATGCACCTTACTACCAATGAAAACATTTACATAATTGGATCATTAGTTCCGGAGATTATCCCCTACATATAAACTTACAAAAATGTTTACCGCAATATTAAACCATCGAAGGTTGCTAAAGTTTTTCTTAGAAATGTTTTTGTTTACCGTAACGTTGATGGCATGGCATCGATTATCTATAGGCCATCATGGCCTACAACGTTTTGGTTAGCTAAGGAAAGATTTGAATCTAAATGAAAGTTTTAGTAGCTAAAAAAATAACTTACATATTGCTAGCAGTACCTCTGACAAAATTGACGTTACCCAGACACTCTATTCCGTCGTCCTTTACTTGTCCTATTATTAAACTGCAAGTAAGTGAAGCGATGTATGATAAATATTATGTTTAGACTAGACAATGACCCATTAATTTGATTGGTACCGGTATCTGTTTACGTATTGCGAGCACGTGCATTCGTGCATTAACCTAGCGCTTTGGCGTCTTACCAAACATGGGCGGTGACGAGCCTGCGACTATCCCTTATGTTCTGGCGTCATCATTCCTTCATCTATCATCCATGGGAGAATCAGAAAGTATGCTTTGAAGCCACATCATGAACCCAAGTTACGGCCCGGTTCTTATCTGCAGCTGAAAGCATTAAAATTTAATCAATACATGTATGCATTGTTCCTGTATCTACAAAAACGTATTTTTTTTACCTAGTGCTTTTTTGTAACGAAACAGTCGCATAATCCGGTCAAACCTTCTTATTACAAAATATTTAAGGGCGTATAATTCATCCACAATACATGACCAAATCGATCTTAATTGAGTTGTTTGACAACTTCTAGCTGTATTACATACGATGGGGTAATAGAAATCCAAGATAATTATTATTTAATATACATACTATTTCAATCATTTAAAGCCAAGCTACTTTCACAGAATAGACTCGCTGACCTTAAGTGATGATATACATTTCGACTAAATGTTTATAAAAATACGTTTATAGGGGAATAATGGAAATCTCAACGGTTCCTTTGCAGTTCTACCATGTAATTTTGATAGGTGAAATCTCGAAAAACGTTACACTAACTTTCAATTTAAATACCAAATGTCAAATTTAAGCGGCAATAGCCTAACGTTAGCTAAGGTGCCTTGTGATCCATAGGTCACGGGTTCGAACCTAAAAATTACTCCCGTAAGCTCACTCCAAACACAAGCATATTTATTATTTAGTTTAATTGTTGTTAACAAGATTGCTTGTAATGTGAACCCTCACGACTAGTCATTACAACTCACATATTACAGTTACACATTTATTATACACATTACATCACAACAGCATCATTGCTCTTTTTTAAAAGAGTTGGTCAAACTGCCGAATACCAACAGAAACTAAGTCAAAAAAATTTAAGTCGATTACTGACATTCAGCCATTTTATTTCTAGCGACAAGTACAAAAATTTTATATAGCTATGACTTACTCCAGAAACCAAGTCAATTTTTCAACCATATCAAATTGGATTCGGAAAATGCCCAGACCCCAGCAGACTGACATCTCAATCTGTATTAATTCATATGGAAATTGAAGCTGATCGACACATCCGCATAATTCACACTAATCGAGTCAAAAATTTTAAACAAGCATATCAAATCAGTCTATTATCCGATTAAAACGAGTACGTAACAACAATGTAAGATGTTAAAAACTAATCTATCATATTAATAAAGTGATCACAGTCCAAATAATTTCGGAGATAGCTTCACTGACTACCTCAATTGGTCTGCTAATGACGTGAACAATGCTGTAATAGGAATAGACTTGGCCTAGCGCTGAGCAGGGAATTGCCAAGAGCCGATACATTGCGAGAGACAACGTCCATTATATCCCAGTGTACCAGATTATTGACACATGTAGTGTATTTTCCTTTATCTCACATTCCCGCCCTTATCCTGTGGCTTCACTTACATATGTTCATAACTTCTTGGTGCCATAAAAAATCAGTGGTGTGATTTATTAAAATTAAGTGGTGTAACCGAAAAATTATTGATTTTCATTTGTCATGAAATAATGTTTTTACGTTCGTTTTTGTTTTAAACTATTTTGACACGCCTCAAGGTACAGGAGATCTGAGATTAAAAGTGTTAATCTATGTCAATATTATAAAGTGGTATTTTTTTGTACGTTTGTATGTAAGAGGTAATCTCAGGAACTAACGATCCAATTCTAAAAAACAAAAAATTGGTAGTAAGGTGCATTATATCCTAACAAAGGAAACGTTAGTGGCACCCTATGTTATGTTTAGTTCTTGAATGTGACTAGGGAGATAAGGTATTAAAAAATGTATACTAATAGTAGAATCTCATTGCGCCACGTTTTTAGGCCTGGTTGCAGGAACAATGTTTTTTTGTTTGTTCTTAATTATGAATCCGATATTAATTTAAACAAGCTAGGTCTACATTTGTAAAAAAAGCTTGCCTCGTATGGTTCGATGAACTTTATAATCAGGATCACGTTCCGGTGATCCGAATGTAATGGGCAGGGAACGTACAACCCCGATTAAGAGTTAAGTCTTTAAAAGGGTAAGCCATTTATAAGGTTACCTTTATCATGATGTAACTCTATGAATGGGTTTTAGGCTTGAACCCATTAAAAGGGTTATCTCTTCAATATGGATAACCCATTGAATGGGTTCTATACAAGAACCCCAGTGAAAGGGTTACACTAACATTATGATAACCCATTGAATGGGTTCTATACCTAAAACCCTACATTAAGATAACCTATAAAGTATAAGTAAGGGTTTTCTTCGGGTTACCATATTATTATGGTTATTCAATAGACTTGTGCTAAGTAGGTGCTGGATGGAGCACCACACACACCATCGCTAGCGCACTGACTTTATTACACTAGACATTGCAGACATGTAGACGAAACACGTGTTACCTATAATATTTAGATTTTAGATACTCTCATATTAAGGTGTGTGTCCTCCTGAACTCCCGCATTTGCGACAAGTGTTACATATAGATGTAGACTGATATCCTCTAAAGTAACGCAAATAATGTTTTTAACGCGTTGTAAATACGTACAGAAAACATTCGAGTAAAAAAAAAATAAAAAAAAAACGATAACTACGTTAAAAGATAACTAGATGACTAAAATTACGGAAACTAAATATAAAATTGCTTTCATAATGACAACAATAACAAAGAGAATACATGCATATACATTCGCGATTTATTTGCCAAAAATTGAAACAAAGAAGAGTTTATAGAAAAATAACTTTAATTCCTACATAATAAAGTTCAATTTACGCTACAACGTCAGATATTTCTATACTTTTTGAATAGTGCTAGTCACTCTAAAATCAACTTAATTACTATTGAAATAAAGTTGATATTTGTGTACCTTAAAATAACATCAATTTGAGACATTAGTTTGAATATAAAGGGCCTTTTCAACCGACGACAAAAAAGGAGGAGGTTATCTATATATATATATATATATTTTTATAATGATCACAGATTACTCGAAGACGGCTGAACCGATTTGGAAAATTCTTTTTTTGTTCGAAATTAGTCCCATTGTCACCAAGTCAGGATCGGATGGTGGGATCCTGGAGAAATCGAGGGAACTCTTCAAATATTATAGGTACACCTATAGTGATTTGAGTATTTTTATAGTAACTCAAACTTGTGTAGTTGCATTCGAAAAGCACCATTTGTGAAGTGGACCTAATGATGAAGACCACAGATGGCCACTGGAACTACTCAATATACATATAAGTAGGAATAATAAGTATTTCATGTGTTCCGCTTCGATTACTTGAATGTGGTTATTATAAGCACAATATGCTCGTCACAATGCATATGGTAAAGTGAAGCTGATGGTGAAGCACCAGGAGAACTCCTCAACAATATTAACGGCCCAACATTGGGAAAAGCAAAATTTTGTAAATTAATATAAGTAGTTGACATTTAGGCTCTTGTAACTAGGTAAATTAAAAATCGACCAACTAAAAAGTGAGAAATAAAAACTTTTTACCAAAAAATTAAACCGACGCCCAAAAAACACTACAAAGTAAAAAATAACTTTAATTTCGGAAGTCGGTGCCAAAACCGAAAATACAAGACTAAAGACACCGACTACCGAAATTAAAGTTATTTTTTACTTTGCAGTGTATTTGGGAGTCGGTTCTACTACTACTTACTAAACCATTACCTGAATGTTCGTTTTGAATTTCGAGTTTATAGCTACATTATATTGCCTTTCTTATTGATAAGTCTACCATATATTACTCTTTTGAATTTAGATTGATGAATTATGTAACATAAGTACCTACCTATTGTAAGGTTTTACATTTAAATAAGTAAGTTGTCAGGATAACTAAATATTAGAATATAACCTTACCTTTAAGAAATTTCCACATAAAGTACCCTTACCTACTTATATTATTTGATGCATCATATAAATAATAGCGATATACTGCGTCTCGTTTCGTTTTTAGAATTTTTTCAATATGAATTGTTCAAAATTCGAAATAATAAAAATAATATCGCAAAAAACGTCCGGCTTCACAAACTCAAACAACAAAAATGACAATAAAGTAGTAAACAAGTACAGACATGAAAAATCATAATAATAAGTCATTTCGATATCCGGCTAGCAAAGCCAAAAAGAACTATACTACATGCAATAATGATCATAGATCCCTGTTTGCAAGGCTCTCGGTAAGTAACCCCAAAGGAGCCACCCCAAAGGAGCCCCGCCACCGCTGACGCTTAACGCGTGCTATGCCATTTTGCAGCGTATGCCTACCATCGAGATATCATATTACATTGCTCCGAGTTGGAATTTTACGCTGTTATCGTTTTCAAAAGAGTTGAAAGTGTAAGGAACCCTTTTGAACGACTTAATTTAAGTAGTTCAAAAGTGTTACCCACGTCGTATGGGTTTTTGAATAACCAAAATGGTCCATTAAGCCATTTAAAAGGTTACCTACATCATATGGGTTTTAGATTAACTGCTTAAAAAAACCCTATCGAAAACCCTTCCTATAAATAACCAAAATGGTCCTTTAAGCCATTCAAAAGGGTTACCTATATCCTATGGGTTTTTGATTAACCGCTTAGAAAAACACTGTCGAAAACCCTTTCAATGGGTAACCAAAATGGTCCCTGGTAATGGGCCACATAAGTCCATTAATTTCAGTTCTTTCCGTTTTAACGTAAAGAACTCTGTAAATTTTTTTTTTCATCACTGAAACTGTCGTCAGATTAGGCAAAATAATTAGTAATCCCTTAAGCCTACTTTTTTTATTATTTTATTAAACTTTTTTATAGAACTCTTCCCTTTTTCAGCAAAATATCCATTTGATTTTGCAACATGTATGCAAAATGTAAAAAGTTTAGTGGGTAAATAAGGTAAACACTTTAATATCATTATTTATTCATTTACTATATACTTTATTCTATACCTAACAATATATGTGTACAAATTATTTTTAATTAATTTTTATTTCTACCAGAACATGCGCCATCTGTCGGCCAGTGGATTAACTAAAGCTTCGAATTGAGTTACAAGAATCCGTCAGGGTCAAACGTAACTATGCTATTGGGTGATAGATGGCGCTACAATCAAATATTTAACTTTGCAGACTTGCAGTGGCATTATCTGTGAGTGCTACAAAACAAACTTAAAAAAACTGCATGGCGCCGGCGGTATTCCATAAAAGGTTGAACAGAAAATATATTAGTACTTATATAGCAGACATCTCAACTCTCATTCTAATAATAAATTAAGTTGACCTTAACTTACAATTAAATGCATTCGTCTCTGTAGGCCGATATACCTACCTAGCAGTGGGATGTTATTTTCGCCAGTAGGAAAAACTTTTACTAATTATTATAATTCATCTTAAAATTTATAGTTTAAACATAGCATTAATATACGCCGTACTTAGTTAAAAAAATATTTGTAATACGTATGTTTAAAATTGCATAGCACATCATTTGATGCATAAATACGTAGGTATAGGTACATATCCCGGATGTGCTATCAAAACAAACACAAAAATAATAACGAAAAAATGCTTCGCTGCAATACATGACATCATAATCATGACCTCATGATCGCAACGTCACGCCACGTCCGTACATCTATCTTCCATTACCATCAGTATTAAGCTACCTAATGAGTACAATAAACGTAGTCGGCTTATGCTGGTCGAACGTAGACAAACTCGACGTCTAATATAAGCAAATGTTGGGTAGCCGAAACTCAGTCTCGTGTTTAAACGCTTAGAGCGACGTCGTATTGTGAATCCTATCAATAAGTGGAAAATATATCGATAATTGTATAACAATGGTAAAAAGTGAGTACAGCTTTCATGATTTCTAACCTTTAAGAAAATAAGCGACATAATCTACTTAAATAACATCTGAGTAACAATGATAAAATGTTGTTTTGGAAACGTGATGAAGACGCATACCTTTTTTATTTCATTACAATTGAGTCAACAGTTTTGAAGGTCGTATTATAAAAACAAACATAAAAATGGATATCAGATAATCATGTGCACACCTTTCTTTTGTGTTAATTAACTGTTATGCTTCATTGTCACCTTAATTTTTCGATTTGATAGGTTTTTGTAAATATTAAACATTGAAAGGTACCCCTATCTGCTTTTATTTTTTGATAGTGTTGATGTTGACGGTATATTGTTATTTCTTTCTGATTTACACATGATTTACATTAACAAATCTTCATAATAGCAATGACACTATTGTATTTTGTTTTCACCGAAAGCATTTTTCTGTCACACAAACAGCACGTTCTGTATTCAAATGTTCTGCAGAAAATTTATTTAATAAGCAAATGGTATGGATATGTATGTATGTATATATGTCGTATATACGTCTAGCAAAAACGTTGTCCCCCTTTACGTATTACGCGGACGGAGAAACACATAATTATGAAATCAGGCATCACTTAAGTTAATATGGACAAGGAGTGGAAAAAGTGAATATCGTAATCCCCTAATGAATGAATTTGAATTATGGTCGAATCGCGACCACTGGGCAACCATTATTTAAAGTAAACCTGATGATTCCTATATATCTCTGGCTGATTTCAATGTATGAATTTAGGTTCCTATAGGTATACCTACGTAGGTAGGCAGTAAACCTAATCTTAAACTCGGTGTTGGGTAATTCAAATAGCTGATCATTATCGCTCAATGTGTCCATTCACATTCTGTAGCGCCTAGTCACTGAACTAAAGTAAGTAATTTCTGATATGTGCCACAGCCAGCCAACCAAAATTACTTCCAACAGAAACGTAATATTGCAAGGATAAAATAAATAAATACTGCAACATATGATATTGCATAGCTGGATAAAAATTAAATGCCTAATAATATGTCAATAACTGCCTCGTTGGTGTAGTGGTGGCAAGCGCGACTGCTGACCACGAGATCCCGGGTTCGATTGCTGGGTAGGCAAAAAGTTCTATTGGGTTCTTCTATAAGAAATTTCTCAGTAGTAGCCCGGAGTTTGGGAGTTGGCGGTGTGAAACCCCATGCCTCAAAAAGCATGTTAAATTGTTAGTACCGTGTGTCATTTATTTATGTACACACATGACACTAACAAAAGAAAAATATAAATACGGACAAAAGAACACAAAAATGCTGCTTATTTCCTAAGAAACTTCTTCCAGCAGACCTGCGACAGGAGAATTTAAGAAGAGATAGATAGATAGTTAGATAGAATACTCTTTATTGTACACCAATATTTTAAACACACACTTGATTTACAATACTGCAAAATATGGTTACAATGGCGGTCTTATCGCTGATAGCGATATCTTCCAGACAACCTTTGGATGGACTTTAAGAACATAAAACAAAGAGGGGAGAGGAAAGATTATAATGATAAAATAAACAAATATATACATACATAGAGTTAAAATACATATTTATATTAATCTCTTTGACAGTTGTTACGGGTATTCAGAAGCCAGAAAGTCTGACAATGATCTGGTCAAGGGTAATAGTGTACAATTACCCTTACCCCATGGACTACCCGCCTTTTTCTCCTGCTGTGACAAATCCATCCAAAGGTAGTCTGTAAAAGATCGCTTTTAGCGATAATACCGCCCATCGTAACACCTTTTGTAGTTTTTAAGTCCTCATTTAATTCTGTTATGGTGTACAATAAAGAGATATCTATCTATCTATCATTATCTATCCAGCTACAGGGTTGTATCAGGGGCGTGCATAGGATTATGACAGGGCATGCGGCGGAGTAAAAACACACAAAAACTTCTTCTTTTATAGATTTTTAGCACAGCCACAGCCACGCATCGTAGCATGGTGGCGATGCGTGGCTGTGGCTATGCTAAAAATCTATAAAAGAAGAAGTTTTTGTGAGTAATCGGTCACAAAAACTTCTTCTTTTATAGATTTTTAGCATAGCCACAGCCACGCATCGTAGCATGGTGGCGATGCGTGGCTGTGGCTATGCTAAAAATCTATAAAAGAAGAAGTTTTTGTGTGTTTTTACTCCGCCGCATGCCCTGTCATAATCCTATGCACGCGCCTGGGTTGTATAGGTCAGATAGGCAGTTGGAAAAAGCCTAAGCAGATGGTGATGAAAGATAAAAAACAATATGCGATATATGTACTTGCAAATGCAACATATCACACTACTAAATACAATACTAAAACCAGCGCTGGGTGTCGTCCGCCCAGCAAATGTTGAGTTGGTGTCCCTTTCGGTGTGGACATGCTCAACAATTATTTTTATCCTTTTTTTTATAATGTGTGTAATTTTGTTTTGTATGTGTTGTTGTGTGTGTCTTCGTCCGAATAAATATTTTTCAATTTCAATTTTAAATGTTTTTTTTTTCTCGAGGTGTATTTTCTCAGGGATGCCTACCACCCTAAAACTGACGA
Source organism: Tholera decimalis (assembly GCA_943138885.2). Lineage (NCBI taxonomy): Eukaryota > Metazoa > Arthropoda > Insecta > Lepidoptera > Noctuidae > Tholera > Tholera decimalis. The sequence continues at coordinate 12,009,376 of OW964553.2, read as the reverse complement.
AAGGGTCTGTTAGACTTCTACTGACTAAAATCACCCCGTATTCCATTGCACACTTGCGCCGGGGGCTGCGGGAACATTTTAACAATATTCAACGCGGCCCTCAACTCAAAATATAGGAACTGTTTAGTTTCTCATTTTTTTTATTTATTAAAAGAGAACTATCAATATGGGTGGAAATTACAAGCACTGTAATGTGAATTCTTGTTTACCCTCCAACTAAGCTAAATATCCTTGTGTCGTTTAGACTGGATTCACAATCGCAATAGTGTAATGGGTGGGGTTCGAACCCGTGACCTCTCGATCACAAGTCCGACACCTTAGCCACTAGGCTATTGACGCTTATCTTCAAACGCTGTGACTGTACGTCCTTAACAGATTCACTTAATGATTGACAGTTTCAGGGGTATATGCGTATCCTCTCTTTTTTTAGGTGTACAATAAAGTATATAATAATAATAAATAAAAATTTATATTTTTTTTTATTGATAATTGGCTCGCGTTTGACCACCATCTCACCTGATAGTAAGTGATAATGTGGTCCAAGATGGAGCACGCTTACCTAAAAGTAACCTATTCAATCTGGACTTAAAGACTCCTAGGTTGTAGCTGTCGGGAAACACAGACTCCGGCAGGAAATTCCACTCCTTAGCCGTACGCACAATGAAGGTATTCCCAAAACGTTTTGTGCGTATGGGTGGGATGTCCACCATGTAACGATGACTCTTCGCCGTTTGTCTCGTAGTCCGATGATGGTAATTTAATTTATTAAGTAATTTATTTAATAAGTAATTTCAAAATTCAGTTTATTAATTAAATTCAGTAGTGATTCATTTAAATCTAACAGTGCGATATGTTCTCTCAGGAAATTCACATTGCCGTAATTTTGAATTGATACGTTCAATGCGTTCAATATACATTTAGACTTTTAGTAGAACGTATCTACTTACATAATTATGTGTATTATGAATCCTTAATTTCACGGACTGATTTTATGAACCTGCCAATGGGCCATCGACTATTTAAAAAAAGTATAAGGGAAATGATTGGAACGCGTGTTTTTTTTTCTATTTATATAAAAAATAGACCACATTACTCTTAACCCTGCGATAGTAACATAATTTAAATGAACACGCACAGTAACAGGGGTGCAACGTCACCATGATAATAAAATGAATAAAAAACTTCTATTTAATGAAAAATAAAACTTTTTGTTCTTGAAACAAACTAAAAGAACACTCTTCTTGAGATCAATCAATATCTAAATGGAGTTAGTGATTGCTCGCGTGGGGTGTTGGAGCACCCCTGTTACCATCCTAGGGTTAATAGATAAAAGAACTGTGGAGTGTAACAATGAATTTCGTAAATAGCTCCTTGAACTCACCTCACCTTCATACACACACACCCACCGCATACATAACTCATACACATACTTACATAATTTCACCAACACTACTCTTTTTAAACTCATCCTTGACGGTTGGTCGGAACTTAGATCTAAATTAAATTGTTATTAACAAAGAAAATGTGTCACCTACTTGCAAAATACATTTGATCTAAGAAGTTCACATGGATGGATTCAATGTCCCCATAACACAGGATTTTCCTAGCATGGGGGTCATTAATCTTTTTGATAATTGTCTTTTCTTTAAGAGCTTTGATTGCATCTTTTAATGTTCTGTAAATCTGTTAATGACAAATAAACTTATTATTATAAAATAAACTTATGTAACAATGCAACAGAGTGTTTATTTTCAAATATTATAAACAAAATAAACAACAAATTATTATTTATTTATGTTTATTCTGGACATTCCAGATCGAAACATCTATTGTGATGTGATTGCTCATAGTTATTATTCACTTATGTCACAGTGATGATAATCTCAAACATGCCTACTACAATAATATGTATCTATAGGTAAATTGGATAAATAGGTAAACAATTAGCCGACTCTTCACATGACCAGAAGGCTGGCCATTTGTTCTGTCAATGAATCAGCATTGACATTCATACTGACAGTGTTTATCTCATTAAAAGAAAACCCCATAATTTTCCATTTTTATAATATAGTTACGAATATTAAACAGTAAAAAATGTACTCATAATGCGCTGAAGCGATTCAGGGGTAGCCCCAGCAACAGTCTAGTTACACTGGCGGACAAAATCGATGGGCTATTTGTCAGGCACTGGGCTGGTAGGCATGTGCGTGCATGTCGCCAATTAAATTGATGTTGTGTTTTAATTTATTGTATTAACAATAGGTTAAGTTTTTTACTAACACTCTATGGATCAATGGTCTGAGACAAATAAATAAATAAATAATATAAATATAAATACTGAGTTAGTTATGTAAATTTTTCGCATTCTCATGATTGTTCATTAAATTGTCTGACTACTGCACTTGCCAAAGTTTATTGAAATTAATTCAGATTTTTTGAATATTTTTATGTCCACTGAAGGACACTAATCTTTTGGTTTAAATAGACCAATAATACTACTTAATCATATTTATAAATAAAACCACACATTAAACGGCCCTAAAAACATCCATCTATACTTATAATAAATCTGTAGAGAGGTCAATTCTGTACATAAAATATATTTCCAAAATAACTATCAGGGGGTGATTAAGGATCGATACTCATGCCAAAAATGCAATCAGTTAAATTTTTGTCTGTCTGTCTGTCTGTCTGTCTGTCTGTCTGTCTGTCTGTATAACCGTTATAGAAACAAAAACTACTCGACGGATTTTAACGAAACTTGGTACAATTATTTTTCATACTCCTGAGCGGGTTATAGTATACTTTTCATCACGCTACAATCAATAGGAGCAGAGCAGTGAAGGGAAATGTTGGGAAAACGGGAGAAGTTACTCCATTTTTTAAGCTTCCGTCGCGTGTGCAACCTTAATGGTTAAAGCTACACAAATAATTTCATGACGGAAATGTTCTCCTTAAAATTATATAAAAAATATCCCACGACAGCATATGTCTAACTTTTATGGTTGACTCACAATAACACGTGTAACTCCCGATAGCTTAGCAGTTCGAAGCTTTCTGATTATAATATTTGTCTACTCTTACGTTTATAACACTCTCAGTCACCCCTAATTGAAAAAGTTAACATTATTAACTATTCCATAAAAAAAATTGGCCAAGTGCGAGTCAGACTCGCCCATGAAGGGTTCCGTAGTAACTATAATATAATATGCAAATTTATTTGACGAAAAAAAAACCTTACAAATTTCTTAAAACTAGCTTATTTACATTTTTTACAACTGCGCCAAATAAATTTGTTTTGAAAAAAAAACCTTACAAATTTCTTAAAACTGGCTTTTTTACATTTTTTACAACTGCGCCGAATAAATTTGTTTTTCATAGTGTTTGTATGAATTACAAAGTTATATTTGCGGTTTTAGAAAATATGCTGTATCTAAAAAACTGCTGAACTGATTTCGTTCAAACTAATTTTGGTTGAAAGTTTATATTAAGATCTACAGACATATATTTTTTTTAGATTTTTCACTCCATTATTATAGAAGTTAGAGGTTGTGTCCGCCACACACACATTTTACCACTTTGGAAGCTTATATCTTTTAAACGATTGACTTTATGGAAAAGTGGTTTTAGAAACCCCAATGTCGTTTTTAAAGAACTGTATATAGATACCACACATGCATCGATTTCATGAAAAAAAATATTTTCAGGTTTAGTTCCATGTATGGGGAGCCCCCCTTTATTTTAAATATTTTTTAATTTTTTTCTCAAAATAGGAAAGCGGTTCACAGAATACATCTACCTATCAAGTTTCACATGTATAGTCCTAATAGTTTCGGAATAAAATTGCTGTGACAGACGGACGGACGGACAGACAGACAGACAGACAGACGGACAGACATGTCGAAACTATAAAGATTCCGTTTTTTGCCATTCGGCTACGAAACCGTAAAAAGAATCATATAAATCGGTATAGAAACACCAAAGTTATACATGAAATACGCTTATAATAATAAGCCATCGCGCGAGAATACTGAATCATGCTATAAGGATTATTTTTGAGAATCGGTCGCCGCGCTCGACGCGTCTCGCGGTCGAAGCGTTCTCTAGGTACTTAAGCCTCATGTGAACGTGATCTAAACAATATTACCAATACATTAACTTACGCTGACGGAGTCGCGGGCACAGCTATATTGTATCATTACGCTAAGGCCAATAGGAGCGGAGCGCCAATGAAGAATGCTTCAAAATCGGGGTTAAATTTAACGTTAGCCCAAAGTAACTATTCCACGCGGACGAAGTCGCGGGCAAAAGCTAGTATCAAATAAAATTTGTTTTCTGGTTGGGAAAATCATCAAATGGCTCCTACCGCTGTGAGTGGAGTGGACAGGAGTGTCAGACTTCTACTGTCAGACTGCCTAAAAACTCACCCTGCTCCTTCGGTTACCCTTCGGGGCCGCGGTATCTCGTTAGAACATTCCCGCAACCCCGGAAATTACAACAGCCTAGATCCATGCCTTCAATGTAAACAAACAAAGAGTAAAAAGAAGCATCTCGCAATCGTTTCATTTCATTCCTTGTGTTATTTACTACATCCAATGCCTAAATAAAGCTAATGGAAAAAACAATAATTCGATGATAACTAGTTGTGTTCTACTTATACTTAGATCTCATACGGAAGGTTTAAATTTTATAAAAATATTCCACTGTAATTAAATTGGTATTATGACGAGGTTATGGTTCGAAAGATTAATAGATAATAATATGTTTTGTACCTAATAGCTAGTTTTTGTACGATCGAATGACGTATTTCTCACTACACAAATAATTGGTTTGCTCATAAAAAAAATTGGACGGATGTATTGGCTTCCTTTTGTTAATTCAGTTATTTGAAAGGGAGAGTATTGTTATCGGACCTACTCGGAGAGTTTGATAACATTTTTTTATTTATTTTTCAGTCATGTTTGATGTTATTATGAACAGTACACGGATATTTAAATGAAATACAAATCTTGCAAAATCATACTTAATATTTAAATGTTAAAACACATAAGAGTTCTTCATTATTAACGTTTATTTTTGCGTCGGGCTTCGACCAGTTAAGCTAAGGTTACCTCTAGATATTTTATTTTCAGTATAGTCAGTCACCCTAAAGATTAAACTTTATTTATCTTGCCGCGTTGACCATTCACGAACATTATATTTTTATATATTTTTTTATTGATAATAGGCTCGCGTTTGACCACCATCTTACCTGATGGTAAGTGATGATGTGGTCGTAGATGGAGCACGCCTAGAAGTAACCTATTCACTCTTAACTTAAAGACCCCCATGTGATAGCATTGAAAATAACGCTCCACTGCTAAGACACAGGCTTCTTCACTATAAGAGGAGTTGAGCCGTAGTCTATCATGTGGGCACAGTGCAGGTTGTTGGATGTTCCATGTCTTCGGATTTTTTAGGTCTTGGTACCTAATGAGCCTGCGCGGGTGGTGAACTTATAACTAGTCAGTCGTGCTTGTAAGCACTGGGTCACCACTGATTTCACCATTCAACAAATATTTCACAAATATTCTCCTCTATTCCAGTTTCGCAGCACATGCTGACGGACTTGGAGAAGATCCCTGGGGTGCAGCTGGGTGACTTTCTGCTGCAGTTCGAGCTAGACGAGCCCCGAGAGTCGGTGCGGGAGATCGCCAGGAAAGAGCTCCGTGAAACGCCGGAGATCGTCAAGCCTGCCGTTGAAGAGCTGAGGAGGCTACTCGAAGGTAAGAAAAACTGACTCAGTACTTGCCCGCTGTTCTTTTTTGATTAATCTGTATGACAGTTGAATCGTTCGTTGATAAGTAAGTTCTAACTCGCAAGTCAGTAGTTGTAGTAACAATGTGTAGATGGGAATACATAAACTGTGGTGAAAAGGGGGATAAAAATGTCTTACTTTTAACGTCCTGTCTAATTCAATAAATAACTTTTGGCTGATTTCGGCGATAAGCCGAGAACTGGTAATGAACTCATGTTAGTGACAATGACATAAAATTTAAAATTTGCTCCAATTAACATCGATTATATTCTTTATTCCAGTGTTTGCGTGTGAACTGATCTGAATGTCAGGACTGTTGGCACTGTACATGTATATGTTGAATGGAGCTTATTAACATCGTACCTAATAAATATACGCAAATACAAAATAGAGTAATATTTACTCATTATAAAATCGGAGGCCACCTTAACTCAAATCAATATCACCAGAGCTGGACCGCAATCATTTAAATGTATTTTAAAATCTACCTGGACGAAATATTCTATCTAGGTGGGTAGATACCTTAAAAATCCCTTTTTTAAGATACCCACCACCGCACGCTAGAGGACTGTGAGATTTAGAAAACCTAAATGAAGTTGACAAAGTATGCAGAATGATAAAATTACAGTTGAAATTCGATCAAAAATTTACAAAATATGTAAATACTACTATTGCGCTTATACCTTGCTCCATTTACTCAGTGAGTGATGTACCAAGTTACTTAGACTAAGAACAATTAAATTGAGTAATAGTAACCTTCAAATGAGGTATTGTCTAAATTTAACATTTGTGTTGGTAATAATGAAGTGCTAGCAAAGTTCATACTTACTTAATAGTACTCGTATTATAAAGACCAGGTAAAATTACAAGCTAATAAGTAAATAAGCTAATAAGCAAACCTAATAAGCAGTGATCGGAATAGGTAGAGCTATTTAGGTTCATTGATCGTAAACATTGATGTTAATATGGATATTCCACGGTGCACGGGATTCCTACTGATACTACGGGATTTTATTGAATTTCATTATTTTTGTCAATATGTATAAAATAAATAGTTTTTATGGTAATATGTTTTAGTACAACTTCAGAATAAAAATGTTTAATTGATTGTTGATTCTTGAATAAGAAATTGTTACTTAAAAAAACATATGTGGTTTTATGAATCAAGTTTATCTATTTATTATACTATCCTTAATCCCGTCTTCTTATATTTACCCGCCAGAAAGGAAGTGTAATCTTTCATTAGTCCCGAAGGCGAGAAAGTTTTTTTATGATTTTACTACTTAAAAACCAAATCCCGGGACTCGGGGAATATCCATATTATTCTATCCTATGGCAAGTACATAAAACAGCTCTACCTATTCCGATCTATGCTAATAAGGTACTTATGACAGTTATTCCTATAAATTTCAATCATGTCAAAAAAGAAAAAAAAATCGTTAAAACGGGTAGGTTTGACAGAGCATAACTTGAAAATGTGTTGATCGATTTTGCTTTTTGCTATGTGTAAGCAGATATTTCATAAAAAAACTAATGAAAAATCTGTCAAAAATGTAATTGCACTCGTGCGTAACAGAGAGATTATGCTAAAATCACGACTTGGCGCTTGTCGGCCATTTGTCAGATCTGTTGTAGTTTTTATTCAGTTCTAAATTTGAATCAGTCTCGAGAAGTAACTAGAAATATTTTATGATCGCCTGTTCATTGTAAATGTGTCACAAGTACTTATATCGTACTGTGACACATACCATATATGCGTTGATACCAGGATGATACCAACGCCTATCTGTTTGTGATGTCTATTACCTAACCTCCGTAGGTAATAAACATATAGATACTAAAGATTTGTTTCTACATAGGTATATCCGGCAGCTTAAAATAATGAAGAACCAATAGATTACAATCAATGATCTTTAATTATAACGTAGGTGACAATAGGTAAATATACAAACAAAAAACACTTAACGCTATCAAGTATTCAATATTAAAAAAAAATAAAAAAAAAAATATATATATATTAATAATTTAAATATACATAATATAAATCCTTACTAATATTACAAATGCGAAAGTAACTCTGTCTGTCTGTGTGTTACACAATCACGCCTAAACCGCTTAACCGATTTAGATGAAATTTGGCATGGGAATAGTTTAGGACCCTGGGAAGGACATAAAATAGTTTTTATCCCGGAATTCCCACGGGATCGGGAAGTATGCGGGAAAACCCTCCTACGCGAACGAAGTCGCGGTCAAAAGCTAGTTAAATAATATAAATCATAGAAATCTGTATTTTACAATGTAAGTACATGCTTTAACTATGTCTTCAGTGCTCTATAAGGCACAAGGCCATTATCATGCAAATTATTAAGAATGCAACAGATCTGATACGTTTATCACGGGTTAAAAAAACAGAATTCGAGGCAATTATCAATTTTTGAATAGTAAATTCTATGCTGTACTTTACATGGTTCAAATTGCAGCTTATAGAGCTCTGCTATTTAGCTCCTTATAAACCCAAGTATCGTGAGAACGTTTATTTTAGCGCAATCGAATAAAATCTTTAAAACTCGCACTTAGGTTACAGTTATACTTTTTGGCCCACTTTAATTTATGCATCGCCGTGATCAACCTGGCCTTTGCTCCTGCAATTTCAGCGAAACATAGACTTTGATCGTGCAATTTAATTCCAAATTCGCCTGTTAAATGGTGAGAGACCGCATGAGTGAGTCATTCACTCAGGCACTTATTCCGTAGGTGTCATCAACCGATTGACGTTCACTGGTGACCATAGATACAACGAACAGATCGCGAATCTGAGACATGATGACGATTAACTATGGACTATTGTGACCGGACCTCATATGGAAACTGGTGACAACAATGTTCTACGGCTCAAATTATTGTCGAAAAAGGCGTCTGAGTTATTTAACAAGCCAGTTAAATAAGACACATCATTATTTGATTAAGTATACAAGCCGTAGGTATATCCGATATTGTCACCAAAAATTGCTAATACCAGTTGTGAGCTTGTCACGAGGCGAGGCGATTACATTACGATTCCGATTAGTGTGCGTTGCAGTAGAGAGTTTTACAGTTTCATACAAATAATACTGAACGGCTCGAGTTGATACGGTGACGCTCTCTTTCTGAGTTGATATATGTGCCAGCCTTAGTGTGCTGAACTACGAGTGGACCTATGAAAAAAAAAAGAACGCAGCAAACCGCCCGTATTAAATACAATTTGGGTTAAGCGCTGATAGCGCCGCGCCGTACCGTGGTGGCGAGTGTATAAGCAACTAGCATCTGTCCGCTACTTCGTTCGCGTGGGAAGGGTTTCCCGCGTAAATCCAGATCCCGTGGGTATTCCGATATAAAAACTAGCCTATGTGTTATTCCAGGATGACAACTATCTTACCATATTTTATTCAGATCCGTTCAGTAGATTTGGCGTGATTGAGTAACATTCATCTAAACTTTCTAATTTATAATATTAGTATAGAAATTTTGTTGATGCTTTATTGTTTTGTTTAGTTTAATTAGTTTATATATGTTTATAATATTTATGTTAAATAGAAAATAAAAGACTTGAAATTTTTAAATGAATGAAAAATCATATGCCTGTGAAAAAAAAAACTTTAATATTTGAGACCTAAGGCCTTGATCTTTTCTTATTTAAAACTACTGGATAATTCTGGTCGTTCAAAGTTACAAAAAAATCAACGAACACTGTTTTTTGTCTATACATTAGCACTTCTGTTTTCGATAGTGGTTAACGTAGTTAACGGAAGTGTGGTTGCGTCAATCTTAATCACTTAGAATACGTTATTATTCTAAGCTTAATCATAAGTTAGGATCGACGGTGGCATGTCATGGGGAATCTATGCAATGTCGGACTTCAACGTAATTGAATCTTTCCTTGATAATGAACGCTAACAGCTACATACATACACTGATATTATGAAACCTCGGAAAGTTTCTGCGTCAACATAGACTACATACACCGTTTCCAATATAAATGTATGTAGCTCCTATAACCAAATGTATAATTTTGTTGTGATGAATGCGAAAGAAACTATTACAGTCTTCTGTCTATCTGCCTATTTCCGTTGCTAGTCTTATACTAAAAAAAAAAACATAGTAGACGGTCTACTATGTTTCCGTCGGCCAGCCGGCAGTCTGGTCTACTGTAGACCAGACTGCCGGCTGGCCGACGGATTTGAAGGAAAACTTGGCACCCAGAAAGATCGTCTCCTTGGATAGAACATAGGATACCGTTAATTACGGGAATATATACCCTTTTAACCCCTCGAATGTCGCATGTTTAATGCACTTTTTGATTTTTGGGTAGGACTTCAGAAAAAATGATAAATCTGCAATTTATGGCCATTATCATGGTATATATTATACCTTCCTGGCTTCGTTATGAGTTTTTCTAACTATTTATATCATTCAATAAGCAAATCAAACTGACCGTATCTCGCAGTGATGTGATATGTTTTCACTTTTATAATTTTCACTCACATTCGAAGTCATACACACGAAAAAACACATATTCACGAAAAAAGACACACGATAACACAATAATATGTAGACAATGTTAACACAAATTATTCCACTTATCTGCGGCGTCACAACAAAAACCACAGGTGCATTTTGTAAACATTTTATTCGTTCATTTTAGTGGTGTTCCCTTTAAAATGTTACTTTAGTAACATTTTAAATTCATTTGAATTCGAATTAGTCGAATGATACAGCCGCATCGTGTTACTTGCAACATAAACGTAAAATACATCGTCCAATGCGAGCCATGACGTTATGTACAAACGGTGTACCGTTGACGACACTTGAGGGGTTAATAAAATCTGATGTTCACTTACGAAGTTAAAACTGCCCTTAAAATACCACAAGTAATGCCAAGCTCCTTTTTTCATCATCATCATCCAATTTTAATGACTCCTCCTGCACTTGGTGGAGCGGAAAGGACTGTCAGACTTGTACTGAATAAAAAACTGATCCCGATCCTTCAGTTACCTTTGCCTTCAGTTCCTGGTATCTCTTTAGAACATTAGCGCAACCCTGGCAGGCTCCATAACCCCGGCAAGTTAATGCCAAGTGCCTTCCTTTCGCGTCATTTTACACTTCGTTTATCTTCAGCCCTACAAAAAAAGAAGAAAATATTGCTCAATGCTACATTCAGAAATAATTTTCTCCTTTCTAGATCTCTTTACTATCATTGTTAATCTAATTGTCGTATACGCTGCGTACATCATAACTAATAACATTTCGATGAAGTAAGAGCAATGTAGGGGAAGGTGGGGCAGCTTCATACAGTTTTTATATTTCGTCTTATAGAATGATATTTAATTATTTAGATAACGAAATTTGTGTAAATACACTTGTACGACTTTTTGTAACACTTGAAAGAAAAAATTTAAAATGTATGAATGTACCCCACATGCGGGGCACTTACATACAGCCTATGGGGCAGATTCATACATGTGACAAAATACACAAGTTTTGCGTGAAATATTTATTTATTTATCAAAATCAAAGTATCAAAACACAAAGTTCATGAAAACCAAAGCAATATTAGTCTCTATTACCAAATAATACTTACATAATCATATTATAAAAAAGACAAATATAGTTAGTTTTTATTTTTATGGCACCGAGGGAACTAACTTAACCTAACACACAGCACACAGAGAGATATTTATCTAGTTCTAGAGTTGACAGGGACGAAATTGCCACTCTCAGAAAGGCCATGGTAGAGCGCATGAATTTGACCTTAAATCTCGTTTTCCAATGGGGTGACGACAATCTGGTCAAATTCAACGCTCTGAAAACATAGGCTTGTCTTTTAAGCGCTAAAAGGACCCCTTTTGAATTGACCCCTACTTTCCGAACTACATCTGTGCCAGTTACCAATCGCCTGGATCTTTTGGGCATGGAGTTGACGTCAGACCTCAACTTCGGCTCAACCATCGAGTCCAGAGCTCAGACTGCAGCAAAAAAGCTGGTAATCCTACACAAGGTGAGGCGGTACTTCACGCCTGGACAGCTTCTAAATCTGTATAAAGCACAGGTCCGTTCCTGCGTGGAATATTGCAGCCACTTGTGGGATGGCTCTGCAAAGTACCAACTTGCTGCATTGGACTCGATCGAGCGCAGAGCTAAAAGGCTTACAGGCGACGAGGTGCTGGTAGACAAGCTTCATAGACTGGCTCATCGGCGAACCGTTGCGTGCCTGTCGGTTTTCTACAGATTGTACTTCGGGGAGTGTGCGCAGGAGCTCCATGACCTGATTCCTCCATATCCCTTTCACTACCGGACTACCAGACGCACGGCTGGGTACCACCCACACTTGGTTCATATACCGTCTTGTCGTACCAAGCGCTTCTCCTTCACATTTATTGTGCGCACAGCCAAGCTGTGGAATTCTCTGCCGGCTTATGTGTTCCCTGCCACTTATGACCTTACAGCCTTTAAAGCACGAGTAAATAGGCATCTTCTGGGCTCGCTCGTCCGAGTCCGTCGCTAAGGTCTAAGATGAGACCTCATCTATCGCTTACCATCAGGCGAGATCGAGGTCAAGAAGTGGGCCCACCAGTAATTAAAACAAAAACAGTCTTTCTGATCAGTCACATCACTTTTTAAATATCTACATCCTATTGCTTAATTCTTATTTATTAATACTCCATATTTGGCTGCTGATTTCCGAAATTAGAGTTTGTTTTCCAAAAGTTTATCGATAGCTCTTGCCATTGCCTCTTCGTCCACCTCTCCACTCCCTTTTTCTTGTAATTTCTGACCATAATCGTTGTGCAAAACAAAATTATGGTATAAATTAAAACAAACAAACAAAAAATGGGGCACATTCATACAGTATGAATGTGCCCCGTACACTCCTGTATGAATGTACCCCATCACAAGAAAATGAAATCAAAATAATTCTAGAAAAAAAGCAAGCATATATAAAATTATTCACAGATTAATTCACAAACTTGACCCTATTATCTTTTAAATAAAATAGAACTGAATAATCTAGAGAGCAGCTTTTATTTAAAAAAAAAGACTTTAAAGTGAGCTTATAAAAATACTTTTGCCTGGCCGAATCACGTTCCGTGTTACACCGACGCGCGTTTCCCACCGACTGCTTTCAAACTCCGTGAGCAACCACACACAAAAGTAAGCTACGCATACACGCATAAGTTATTCTGTTGATGTGCACCTAACATCAGATATATTTGGTGTATGACGGTGCCCCTTGTATGAATCTGCCCCACTTTCCCCTAACATCTTTTTCAAATACGTAGATGGTGATCCTAACAAATAATATACTAAACTAGCAGTTGCTCGCGACTTCGTTCGCGTGGGAAGTTTTTCCCGTGTAAATCCCGATCCCGTGGGAATTTCGCAAAATCCTTTCTTAGCGGATGCCTACGTCATAACACCTACCTGCATTCCAAATTTCAGCCCGATCCGTCCAGTGGTTTGGGCTGTGCGTTGATAGATCACTATGTCAGTCAGTCAGTCAGTCACCTTAGAGTTATTAGATAATATAATAATAAAATAAAGGTTTAAGTAAAAAAAACATAAGAGAACTAATCAGGTAGGCACGACTCTTGCAGGATGAGATCTCTTGTTTATACATGTACCCATACCTTATTAGATCATATACGAGAAAGCAATTTGAGTGTACGTTATAATAAAAAACAGCATGACAACGAATACTACTTGTATAAATGCCAATGTACCTAAATGATTTACCGGAAATTAATTAATATTTAAAGGTTTACGAACTATATACAATGAGATTTAAAATTCAGGGACAATCTTTCTGGAGGTGAAAGTATTACATATTCATTTCAAGATAAATTTAACAATGGGAACTTCTCTGAAACAGGGAACAAAAACAAATTATTTATTCATAAGTCAATTAATTAAACCATTGTTACCATTTTTTTTTAACCGAAATTAAAATTAATATCTGCAACATTTATTAAAAGGTCCATTTATTAAAACTATAATAATAGTATCAATCGTTTATGTGTCCCGTTTTTTTAGCTGAGAAAGGGTCAGATTTAAAAATATTATATATAACTGCAACGAGATTGTTAACCTAGATGTGTTTGGAAATGGAGGTGAGATATGAATAGACGATATTAGAGGAAGTTAATCCACCAAGCCACACTGGAACCGCATTGTGGATTACGGCCCATTTCCTCTCATAGAAAGGAAGTCTGTGTCTCAGTACAGGGAACATTACAGGCTGACTATGTGTATAGAGGAAGTTTGAAATAGAAAAGTTAAGAGAGTACCGGTTGTCCTGGAATGGTAGAGGGAGAATTTTCGTGAAAGTATTAGAGTAAGGTGTCTCCTCTCACTAATACTTTCACGAAAATTCTCGCTCCAAAGAAAAAAAAAGATTAATGATTGAAGAGTAACATTAAAAATAAGGGAGTTAAGTGAGTCCCCGTCAACCTATAAAGCAAGAGTGAATAGGCATCTTCTGGGCTCTCCTTCCATCGTAGACCTCATCTATCGCTTACTATGAGGCTTGATCGAGGTCAAATGCGGGCTCATACGAAATAAAAATAAAAAAGAATGGAAGTAAGAATCGTGTCGCCGACGCCAAGTAACATGGGCCACTGATTTGCATTCATAATTTCATTTACTGATTCATCACAACCTACCCTTTCCCAATATTCTGTACGCAATATAGTTGTAGATACCACTTCATATTAAAAAGTCGTCATCAAATAAAACTAATAGCTGATAACCATCTTGTACACACATCAAAAGTGTCTAGGGATCAAGCATTTTTATGCGGATTTCTTGAGATTGAGATGTGGCTTTGTAATAAATTTATGATTTTGTAAATTTATATGGATCCTTTTTGGTGCATTTCATAATTTGAAACAGGAACTGTTAATCAAATTCGAGTAAAAGATGAAAATCAGCTGTCAATATTTTCCCTATAAAAACATACAACGCATTGAAGACATTATTAGTGCTACTGTTTCCCTACTACTGATTAAAACCAACGTTATTATGGAGCGGCGACGTCATTTAAGCAGGGAAGAAATGCTCAGAGCCGTGGGAATGATAGAAGCTGGTTCCCGGCAACGTACTGTGGCTTTAGCTCTGAATACAAGTCAGAGTGTTATCAGTCGACTTTGGACACGTTACCGAAGCACTGGTACCGTGGCTGAGCGCCATGGAGGACGGTATCGCTGCACCACACGGAGACAAGACCGATACATTCAAATCTTAACTCGAAGAGCTCCAACAATAACCGCCATGATGTTAGCCGTGAGGCTTCATCACTCTTCAGGGAACTTAATTAGCGACCAAACAGTCAGAAACCGCTTGCATGAAGTGAACCTTCATTCCCGAAGACCGCTACGGGTACCACCTATAGCAATGCACAATCGTAGGATTCGATATCAATGGGCTCTTGAACACAGAAATTGGGCAGAAGAACAATGGCGTTTCGTGTGCTTTTCTGATGAGTCTCGTTTTAGTATGAGACCGGATACAAGACGTATACGACACTGGAGAACCCCTGGACGCCAACAGCGATTAAAATCCTGCCAGGAAGTCCATCCTTATAGTGGTGGAACCATCATGGTATGGGCGGGTATTTGGATCGGCGGAAGAACTGAGTTGATTTGGATCAGAGGCAACCTCAACGCACAAATTTATGCTGAGACGGTTGTATCTGACGTCATCGTTCCTCTACAAGTGCAAATCGGTCCCTTATTTCAGTTAATGCATGATAATGCACGACCGCACACCGCAAGAGTTGTAAGACAGACTCTCGCCGCAGCTAACATCAATGTCCTGCTCTGGCCTGCTCAGTCGCCAGACTTGAACCCGATTGAGCATGCATGGGATATGCTACAGAGAAGAGCTCTGCCGAATATGCAGGGTATCCAGTCGCAAGAAGACCTTTTTTTGTTGTTGCAACGAACATGGGCGGCCATTCCACAGCGTGATTTGGATGAACTCATTTTGAATATGCCAAACCGATGTTCTTGTGTTGTTAGTGTTCGCGGTAGAAACACGGATTATTAATTGTTTAAGTTACCCAATAAAATTTTAAAGAAAACTGTTATTTCAGTCTTTTTTTCGAACTTTAATGTTAGTGGTTCAAATGTCAAAAATCCCTTTATTAGGAAAATGGCAAATTTCTTTATTAATGCAAAGGTGACTTGGTTTATCGTTACTGTGACAAACGAAAACACTTTATTTGATGAATCCTTAAAGAAAATTTTAATTAATATCAATCAGGAGAAAAGTTATTGCAAAAATATATGTTGATCCCTAGACACTTTTGATGTGTGTAGTTATTAATTAAGCTGTATCAATGTTTGCGTTTCTAATCTGCGCTCGAAGGCTGCAATCTTAGTATTTTTATGATATAATTGATCTCACGTTAGCATTACGTTTTATTGTCTACAAATCTATGTAATTTTCATAGTTGTAAGAATATATGTTGCATCATGTTTGAGAAAGGAAAACAGTCATTTATTTCATTCGTAAAGATGGTATCGGTATTCTTCTATTTCTTCGGACAGTTGTAACATATTATATCTAAGTTTTCTAATGGGGTATTTAACTGAATATTTCTAATACATTTTTCTCAACCTCAATTTATTTTTTGAATAGTCAAGAATAAACAGAGACAGTACTTATTGCATGATTGTGACGTCTCTACAAGTCCCGCCATTGTGAATTTGCACCGTCCAGTCCACACTATCGATGTTTTACTTGCCAGGGACAGCAAAACAACTGCAAAAGTGGTATTTAAGTATCCATTTTCTCACTTATTTTATTTATTTGTATGCCAGGTTTTTGTTAGAAGACAATTTCATTTTTTTTTTCGGTGCCTAATACATCAAATGCCTCCTACCGCTCTGGGTGAACCAAGGGTGTCAGACTTCTACTGACTAAAAACCCACCGTGTTCTTTCAACTGCCGCTACATTCCAGGTGTCTCGTTAGAATATTCCCGCTACCCGGGCAGGCAATGGCCCAATCAGGTCCGTCATTGCTGCTAAATGTTCTTTAAAACGCGCGTGGCCCTTCCTCCCTCGTTTCATTCCCCCTCGCCCCACACCATGGTCCATCGACCAGGGCCGGACGCGAAAGCTCGCCGTCGCCAATCGCTTCTACGAAAGATACTTTACTTTTAGAAACCCTACTTTTACATTTATTGTAATTTTAAATAAACTTAATATTTGTCATACTTTATCAAATGTCTAAAAAAGCAATGATGATACCTAACTACCATGTCGGTGTCTTATTTTTTACGATTATAAACTCCAACAAACAATAGACGATTCAATCCGGAAAAACCAGACATCAGTATTGTAAATAATTAGGTACAAACAAATATTATTTTATATGTTTGCCTATGATATAGTAGTAGGGGCAGGAAATGTCGCAGCACGAGATTAAACTAAAAAGTTTATAACCGCTAAAATTACCGTTAGACCAGACATATACATAATACCACTACCTGTCATTTGGATTCCCAAATTTTATCTCGGACGGTTGATTACATTACTGGTCTATAGTGTTGCCCAAACGAGAGTCTCGCAAGAGTCTTGCAATTAGCGATTATCCCATTGCTATTTATTAAACGGTAGTTGAGATCTCAGAACAATGTAACAGACTCTGTTACATACTCAACTACCGTTTAATAAATAGCAATAGGATAATAGCTAATTGCAAGACTCTTGCGAGACTCTCGTTTGGGCAACACTACTGGTCTACCATGTCCAATCATTGAACCATTCCTTTTTTCTCCGGCAACCTTGGATGATATCAAAAAGATTATCCTTTCCATTAAATATAAGGCTGTGGGACATCAGTCGTTATATGATCTCCTTGATCCTTGACTCTCTCCTTCTGCCAATTGCCTATATTATCAACTTCTCCCTCGATTCCGGGCAATTTCCAACCCTGTGGCGAATGGCTTACGTTCTTCCACTTCCTAAAATATCCAATCCCTCCTTGCCTATCCATTTTCGACCAATTTCCATTCTTTCTTTCCTGTCCCAAGTACTAGAGGCCTGCGTCCATAGACAGTTTTCTGGATTTGTTCACCGAAACAATCTTGTTAGTCCATTCCAGTCTGGATTTAGGCCAGGCCACAGTACGGCTTCCGCTCTCCTTAAAGTGACTGGGGACATTAGAGAGGCGATGGAGAATACAAAGGTTACTGTTTTGGTGCTTATTGATTTCTCCAATGCTTTTAATGCCGTCAGTCTTGATATTTTCCTATCTATCTTGTCACATCTCATGGTATCTTCCGAGTGTCTGGAATGGTTCTCTTCTTATCTTCAGGGACGTCAGCAGTCGGTTCGTGTCGATGAGAATTCTTTGAGTTGGCGTGACCTGGATGCTGGTGTCCCACAAGGTGGTATTCTTTCTCCGTTGTTATTCTCAATCTTCATAAACTTTAAAACTCTCTATCTTCGGTGTTCCTATCATCTTTACACTGATGATCTGCAGTTGTATGCATCTGCGTGGGTGGAAAGTTTATCAGACGCTATAGGAGATGTAAACCGAGATTTAGATGCTATCAAAAGCTGGTCTGATAGATTTGGGGTGTCTGTAAACCCCTCAAAGTGTCAGGCCATTGTGATTGGAAGCTCGCGTATGATTAGTAGATTGACAGTAAGTTCGCTCCCTCCAATCATTTTCAATGGCACCGTCATCCCTATTAGCTCTAGCATTAAAGATCTCGGTTTGCATCTTGACTCTGTGCTTAGCTGGCAACGTCAGGTCTGCAGTGTCAGTCAAAGAGTCAACGGACTTTGCGATGCCTGTATCGTCTGAGGAACTTTTTACCTGCAAAAACCAAGACAATGCACAAGCATTGTCTTGGTTTTTGCAGGCAAAAAGTTTCACAAGCAAACACTTTAATTCTCCCTATAATCGACTATGGTGACGTGTGCTACTTTGACTTGAATACGGTCTTGCTAGATAAGCTCGATAGGCTCCTTAATAACTGTATCCGGTTCAAATTTAATTTAAAAAATATGACCACGTATCGAGGCACAGAACCGAGCTCAAATGGATGCCCATTCACCAGAGAAGAAGTTTGCGCTCTTTGACTACGCTTTTCTCTTTGCTGAACTCTCTTACCCCTCCCTCTTACCTTATTTCTCATTTTCAATTTCTATGTTCCTCACACGCTAAAAGTCTGCGCTCTTCCAATAATCTTCTCTTACTCTGTCCTTCTCATGCTTCTGATTTTATTCATTCTTCCTTCTATATACAGTCCATTCTTCTGTGGAATGCACTACCTCTCGATATTAGGACGGCGGGATTATTTTCTTAACAAATAGTGGAAGCAGAGTTTTCATAACCCCCTTTCTATAACTTTTTATTAATATATTTCCCGACAGCTACAACCTAGGAGTCTTTAAGTCCAGAGTGAATAGGTTACTTTTAGGTAAGCGTGCTCCATCTTCGATCACATCATCACTTACCATCAGGTGAGATAGTGGTCAAACGCGAACCTATTTACAATAAAAATAAAAATAAAAATATATTTGGTATCTATTATGATAAATATGTATGAAAGTTTATTTTAGTTATTTATGTAGGTATATATATACTTGTAATAAGACTTTTACGTTGAATATATTTATCTACTTAGTTTATTTTTTTATGCACCGGCCATGTTGTCTCTTCACCACCCATGGTTGACTGGTAGAGAATGCCTATGGCATTGGGTCCGCCTTTGTACATTTTGTGTTGCATAAAGTTTTAATAAATAAATAATTAAATAAGTGGGTAAATAGTAACTAGTTGTGAATATACATACTTCTGAGATTAATGTACATGTGCCGTTTCCAATTCACAGGGCTCTACATATATAAAAAATCCAGCCACGATTAGTTAGTTGTAGTAGAAGTAGATAGTTTAACTATTGATTAGCTGATTCTTTATTCGAAATTGAGTAGCAGAAACTTTAACATTAATAATTGACAGAGAATATCTTGCCTAAGCATAGACAATGCTATATACCCAATATATACCATTATCTTATGCATTCTTAATTCAAACCTGTAGAAATCATGACTTAGGAATCTGCTCATCAGTCGTTCATCAATCCTTATTTGAACCAATCATATAGACATACATACATAGTTAGATTATTTTTATAAACAACTAGTTGTATGCATTGCAATAGTTATGTGGTATAATAGTAAAGTAATAAAGTGTTTGATTCCCTTTTTACCCGACTGCAAAGGAAGGGTTATGTTTTTCGCGCATATCTTGTATGTATGTAATATTCTTTATTACCTTATATCTCCAGAACCGTTCAGCGGTTTCACAAAATTGAGGTATCGTTAGATTTGTCTTAGCAGCCCGAGTGTTCTTAGATAGGCGACATTTGAAAAAATCATACATGGCGGCTGTGCGAAGCCATTATATATAGCGAAAAAAACAAAGATTTGTTTCGAATACCACAATATGGGTATCAAATTAAAGGGAGGATTATTATCTTATCGCAAGGATTTCAAAAAGGTATATCATATTTATCATTAGTGTAATAAATAAAATAAATAAAAATCATTTATTGCAGGCACGCAGACCCATATAAAAGTTAAAAAATAATATTAATAATTACTAGCAAAAATATTACAAAGAGAAAGTTTAAAAATATGGACTTAGACCTCTTTCACTTTCTTAATCCGGTGGGGTGCCAATGTGACATGACCGGGAAAATTAAAAAACTGTTAATTAATAGTTTAACTGAAAAGTTGAAAAAAAATATTTAAAAAATCTAAAAAACCCGACTGCTCAACTGAAATGCAAGAAACAAGCACATTTTTTTTTTCACTCGTGTTTTTATCCAGAAACCGTCTCGCACGTCCGCAGAACATCCTGCCAAACAACTCACCACTCAAATTTGATCACAATCTGATCGACGGTTTTTAGAACGCACACAGTCACAGGACCAACTTACAAACATTAATTTTTATATTGATGCCGCATATTTTGAAATTTGTCAAAAAATATTTTTTCTTAAACGTGATTTATGATGTTTAAATAAATGGTGGCATGTTTTTGATCTTTTGACCTGACTATGTTAAATATAATGACTACTATAGGCATTTACCTAAGTACTTTTAATTTGTCTCAACATTGTGTCGGTTTGTACGTTTTTGTGTCTCTTCTCATTGTTGTGTCAATATACAAAATGTCATGAGTAACATGTTCAAGAACAGACATAACAATGACAGAGGTTGTAACTAGTAATTAGTTAAGAGTTTAATGTTATACGTCCCTACATAAGATTAAATACATTATTATATTTTTTTTTATTATTATAATCTTTGTAAATGCTAGTCTGATAACAAAATATTCCACTATTATGGAAACTAGTCAGGAACGAGTATCACTTACTAACACTTACACTTGTAACCGAATATTATGCGGAAAATATTTAGCACACATAATATTTTCCGCATAATATTCGGTTACAAATAAAAAGGTTAAGCAAATGATGATAATGATTCGGTTTCTATGGTGTAGGCTTCAGAAAGCATAGAAAAATGTTAGTAATCTCTGCTGGTATCCTTTTTGGGGGCGTGTAGTTATCAAACGACTCTTACTGACCAAAACCCGCCCCGTTCCTTCAGTCTCCTCCCTTTATATGAACGCAAAAACAGGACTTTTTAAGATTACAAGCGATCTCCGTACAATAAACATGAAATTGTTTTACCCAATTGGAGTTTAGCCAAGACTAGCAAGTCATTCCTTATAAACAGCATACGCTTTTATAACAAGTTGCCAAAGTCTGTGACAGAACTCAGCGAGGGAAAATTTAAAACCTATATTAAACGTGTCCTTATGAAAAAAGCATATTATTATTAGATTAAGAACTTCGTTGATAAGATAAGACTGCTTGGCAATTATTTCTTCGCTTTATGTGGCTTCCCTGGCTTATTGTGACTGAGTTCGTTATCAACTCCACATTTTCTTGTGTGTTTGTTATTTTTATTTTATTTATATAATTTTTATGTAAGGCACATAAAAATTATATAAAAGTTTTAGTTTATTAACAGTTTTGTAAAGCTCATTTTATGTTGAATGCGAGAACACTATGGATTCTGAGAACCCTTTCTGATTAATATTAACTGTCCTCTCATACCTAAAAAAACTGTACCTATTACGCAAAAATTGTGGAAATCAATTATTTTTAAAAGAGCAATCGTGGAATTTCTTGCCGCAACTTCTTCATATTAGATGATGATGTGAAATAAAATATTTTTTATTTTGAACTCACCCTTGCATTCGAGGGCCATGGTATCTTGCTACAACATTTCTGTAACCCATCCATGAGTTATCTTGGTATCTAACAACCCGTGTGCTTACTGTTTCAGAGGATAAGGACTTGCACGTGCCAACTGGTAGTGACGCTTATCTGATAAGATTCCTGAGACCTTGCAAGTTCTACCCCGAAAGCGCGCACGATTTGGTAAGTCCTATCGGCATTGTTATCGTTTTAATATAAATAAATCCACTGCTGGACGGATATTAGACCTCTCCAAGCCAGCCAACACTAGGTAATCGACCCACCATTCATCATGATGTTGGGCTAGATTAGTGCAATATAATACACGGAACCCGTAGAGACAGGTCAGCTTTAGTCGGGGTCGACGTTGATGGGTATTTAATTTAAGTTCTCATTCAGCCAAAGGCCCAAGTGTACGTGGGAACACGGGTTAGTTCAGTTAAAGCCTGATCTCAATAAAAAATCCGTGAGGATTTCCAGACCTTTTGACCTAAAAGTGCAGCAAGGCTAGGTAGATATATTAAGATGTAACACTTACTATATAAAATCAAACTAAGCATTTCCCAACTTACTGGTACGTTATAGAGTTTTTAAATGAAACCCGTCTGAGGAAAATTTTATACAGTATGTTAACTATCAGAGGGCGTTCCCGTTAACCCGCAATAGTATAGCATCCATACATACTAAAAAAATATTACCATTCGAGAACAAAATGATTTTTTTTTATTATTAAAATATTCAGTAAAAATGTTAAATTGATACGTAAAAGAAACTCTCTACACGCGTACGCATTCATAAATAAATTGCGACGTTGCCGTCCTTCAAGTACGCGTGTACAGAGTGTTTCTTTTACGTATCAATTTAATATTTTTAGTGAATATTTCAATATTAAAAAAATTCAAAAATTTTGTTTTCGAATGGTAATATTTTTTTTAGCATGTATGGATATATTGCGGGTTGACGGAAACGCCCTCTGTTAGTTAACATACTGTATGTAATTTGCACAAAGGTCTTTGCGTTATTATTGCTAGTAATTTTCTGAACTTCGAAGCAAAACCATTGAAAATAAGTAAGTTAAGTAAACAGACAAAGAAAAAAAATGTTTATAAATGATACTTTTCATTTACACATGCATTTGTTGATTCATTCATATCATGCAAATGTAATATTTAAAATTGACAGGATGATAACCACAACCTTGTTACATACATAAATATATATTTACTTTTGAAACAACATAGTATAGTCATCTTTATTTGACTATTTACACCATTTAATACCTATTATTTATAAATGAAAAACACTACACATTCTTTAATATTATTATACTAGCTTTTGCCCGCAACGTCATTCGTGTGGGAGGTTTTTCCCGCGTAAATCCCGATTCCTTAGAAATTTCGGGATAAAAAGTAGCCTATGAGATATTCCAAGATCTCAACTATCTACTTACCAAATTTCATTGAGATCCGTTCAGTAGTTTTTGCGTGAAAGAGCAACAAACTTCCTGACAAACTTTACCCCCGTAGATTTACCCCCGTCCGTATGTCACTGTATGGTGCCAACTACAAATTTTATACTGAGTTGGTAGCCATTTTGCCCGTTGTTGGTAGTCGGAAATGCTCAATGCATTTTTTTTTTTATAATCTTTATGTTGTAAGTTTATATTGTAGTTATAAGTTTTTAAGCTAACATGGTCACTAACAATATCATTTGAACATAAAACGGGATATTAATAAACATATTATTACATATACATATATTTATTGTTTCGAGTTTATATTATAGATATTTCGGCACTTTTGCAAGGGCCATGATCATGGATCAACTCATATGTTCATCGAGTTCATTTGTGATCATGGCGCTCTATACTCGGATAAATATTTTTCTATTCTATTTAAAATCTCTTTCCAGATTAAACGTTATTATGGGTTCAAACTCAAACACTCGAAGCACTATGATGGGCTCATTCCCAGCAAGGAGACCAACGTGTTCAACCAGAACGTGCTGACGGTTCTACCAACTCGTGATCAATTTGGGCGACGAGTTCTAGTGCTCGAGCTAGGAAGTAAGTATCTATTTAACTATCTAATTTCACCAAGCTCGTTACATCATCGGACTACAAGACGAACGGCGATGCCATCGTAACACGATGGACATCCCACCGATACGCACAAAACGTTTTGGATATCCTTTCATCGTGCGTACAGCTAAAGGGTGAATTCCCAGCTGGAGTCTATGTTTCCCCATAACTACAAAGTGGGGGTCTTTAAGTCAAGTTACTTCTAGGTAGCGTGCCTCATCTTCGACCACATCATCGCTTATCATCATGTAAAATGAAAAGATAGTGACCCTTAAGCCAATAAATAAAAAAAACAATAAAAAGAGCTATGGTGATGGATCAGTAGATGAAAAAGCTAGGAGAGACTATTGTGGACAACCCCAACGTACTGACCGTCCTAATGTAACGACTGTGTTTATATGATCTGTGTTAACGACTGTGAATGGGAAGGTCACCCTTAAATTAGCTTCATATTTCCATTATCAATTTACAATTAACTATTTTGTGACAGTGTTCAGCGTTATAAGTAGTATCATCTACAGTAATCACAATGGCCGCCTTTAATTAACATGAATCTATATGCAAAATCTGCCTATTTTTATACGTATGATAACCATTAAGATAAATCACATTAGAATTTCTGGCTACTCACATAGTCACGCAACCGTACTCGAGATAATGATGATGAACAAATAATACGTTGTATACGATACCCACACTCGGACAAAGCATAGAATATCTGTTTAGATATGTACCTTATCATTATTATTGGTATAATCATTATTTTAATAATAATATTCATGTAAATAATTAATTGATCAGAGGCAGAACAAAAACATTGAACTTTGTCGGCAGGTCATTTATGGTAATATCCTTATTTTTTCTTATAACACGGGAAATCCCAAAGACAAATCGGTTGGCTTGACTTGCTTGAATTTTATGACCTCGTCAAGCAAAAAAATATAATTAAACCAGTAGTCACACAAGGTTCGCTCCTGTAGACTTTATCACGATAAAACATTACCCTCCTTTTTTGCAGTCGGGTAAAAAGTAACCTATAGCCTTCCTCAATCTTCAAGCCGTTACCATACCAAATTTCATCCAGATCCACCCAGAACTTTCGAAGATTAGCGCGTTTTAACAAAGAAATTTGACCAAGTGCGAGTCAGACTCGCCCATGAAGGGTTCCGTAGTAACTATAATAATATAATATATATATTTATTTGACGAATAAAAAAAAACCTTAAAAATTTCTTAAAACTAGTTTATTTACATTTTTACAACTACGCTAAATAACTTTGTTTTTCGTAGTGTTTGTATGAATTACAAAGTTATATTTGCGGTTTTAGAAAATATGCTGTATCTCAAAAACTGTTGACCCGATTTCGTTCAAACCAATTTTGGTTGAAAGTTTACATTAAGATCTACAGATATATTTTTTTTTAGAAGTTTCACTTCATTATTATAGAAGTTAGAGGGGGGGACACACATTTTACCAGTTTGGAAGATTATATCTTTTAAACGATTGACTTTATGAAAAAGTGGTTTTAGAAACCCGTATATCATTTTTAAAGAACTGTCTACAGATACCACACACGTATAGGTTTCATGAAAAAAATATATTTTCAGTTCTAGTTCCACCTTTATTTTAAATATTTTTTTATTTTTTTCTGAAAATCGGAAAGCGGTTCACAGAATACATCTACCTGCTAAGTTTTACGTGTACAGTCTTAATAGTTTCGGAATAAAATGGCTGTGACATACGGACGGACGGACAGACAGACAGACAGACGGACAGACATATCGAAACTATAAGGGTTCCGTTTTTTGCCATTCGGCTACGGAACCCTAAAAAACAAACTTTTCCGTCTTATAATATTAGTATAGATCTCGAGCATAATTGAGGAGCGTTTTCACAAAGCGATACATCAAACAAAAATTCAAATATGTTTTTTTTGTCGTTTCGTACTCAATTCTTATAGGGTTCCATGAGGGTCTTAACTAATTTTCCGTAAACGATACATAAATCAATCATAAAATACAGCAAAGTGCCTTAGTTTTTTCAAAGTGATACATCTACATAGAACTAATCTCTTCAAAACGATATATGAAACGTACAATGTACATTGATTAATATTTTTGTTGCTGTCTCTTTTTAACAAAATCGGGTGATTATTGCATTAGTATTTAAATTAGTTTGATTGTGTACGTCTGTCAAATTTCATGGCTTGTAGTAAAGTTTTTAATAAGCTGTACCACGTTTTCCCTATTCGAGGCCATAGCTTTATGCCTCCTGATAGAGTATTTGGAAGGGTTGAAAAGGACTAACGTCGACGTGAAGTTATTGCATCACCGAATGAATACTATTCAATTTTAAATAAACATGGCCATGTCAACGAATTGGGTAAAGATTGGTTTAGTTATGACATGAAAGCTAAGGTCAAAGATATAATAAAGGCAAAACTTCCATTTAAAATAAGCCAAACACGAATAATACACTATACTGTAGTTGGATCCCGCGCTATAAAAAATGTTGTAGTTGGTGTTCAAGATGTATATTCTGCTGAGCCAGTGACAGTTGAAGTTAAGAAGAAAGGCATCCGATCTTTCTTGCAATTCGACTGTGTTCGGTGCTTAAAACCAACATGGTTTCTTCAAAAAAGAAAGCAGATGTTGAAAATTTTCTGAAATACTGTGATATATCTGATGATCCTGATGCTCAGACATTTTATGCAGATGTGCTCCAGGGTTCTGCTCTCGAAGATGATCATATTCGACGTAACTACGACGATGAAGATCCAGTAATATAATATGCTTTGCAAATTTAACGAAATGTACCACGTTTATATCAACGAGACATCAACAGTAGATGTATCAAAGTTGAAAAAACTCGTAGTTTTTGGTGTCATTATTTTGGTATGTTTATGTGAATTATTATTTTTTTGGTCAAATTAATAGTATCTCAGTAAAATAATTAATAAATTAACCGGCAATTTAATTTAACATACCCTATAAATAAATAAACCCTAAACCCTAATAAATAAATAAATTACATTATTCAAAAATACATTATTTTACGATGTGTCGTTTTGTAAAAACGCTCCTCGAATCGAGATCGTTGTGCTTTTGAGGTTATTGTTTTAATATAATCAAATATTGCTGAAGAACGAGTCAATATTTCAAAAGGTGCCCTTTGAATTTAGTTTTATTTTTTACAAGTCGACCGTTCTGTTACATAAAAATAAGAACGCATTTGTCTGTCTATAAATAGAACAGAAATGACTCAATGTTATTTCCATAAATTACCCAACATAAAGAATAAATTACTTACAAATGTATCGAGGTCGGTATCAAATTTAAGAAATACTCTCATTATAAAAAACACAACATAATAAAAAATACACAATTTAAAACGTTGGTAAAAGGTAATTATTTTTTCGGAGTCCGATTTTAGTTAATTTGTATATAAAATACATAAAATATTATAAAACAAAGTCTTCAGCTGCGTCTATCTGTACGCGATAAACTCTAAAACTACGAAAGAACAGATTTTCATACCGTTTTCATCTTCCTGGTTAAGGTTTTAGTGTATCATTTATTAAAGTTTTGTATGAATTTGCAGAATGAGACCGTGCGAAGCCTGGTTGGGCGTATATTTAATGTATAAATCATGCAAAAATATTAATGGCAAAATCAAAATGTACCATGTTCTATGCTAACCAAATACTCTTACTTCACCCATTACTCCTTACAGAAAAATGGAAGCCAAGCAAGTGTTCTCTGGACGAAGTGTTCAAGGGCTGCGTGTTGTTCCTTGAGGCAGCCATGTTGGAGCCAGAGACGCAGATCTGTGGCGCCGTCGTCATCTTCGACATGGACGGCCTCTCCATGCAGCATGTCCTGCAGTTCACGCCTAGCTTCGCCAACAGAATCGTTGATTGGTTACAGGTTAGTATAGTCATAAAGGATAGATGACATCACTTGTTTTCAGAAGTAACGAGACAAATTTGTTGGAAGTGTGCAATGAAGTGGGATGCATAATGATAATAACTTTGAAACATAGGTATTTTTATATCTATTAATATGCGTTATAAATAGGTACTTATAAATATACAATAAGTCAAGCACATTCATTTGGGTAATTTCTATCATTACGGCTCGCGCTGCTCTCATAACGATGACAGATACATCTTAGGAAATCGATATATTCAAAAAAGTTGAAAGCCATTTGTCATCCACAAAACCGGACTAGGCCCGCAATAGAGTCCTGCATCCCAACTGTGAGTACGTTATGAGCTGTTTATGTAGGTAGTATAAGTTACTAGCTACTAGCACTATTTTAAATACAAAAAGCCAGATTTTACTTAGTCGATATACCGTCTTTTCGTATTTCTCCACCACATTTCCCGTGCGCATAGGCAAGGAGTGGAACTCACTGCCGGCTTCTCTATTCCCTATCGCATATGACCCGTCCTAAAACTTAGAGCTGGGCTCACCAATCGCTTACCATCAAGCATAATCAAGGTCAAGTACGGGCTCATCGGTAATAAAAATAAACTTTCAGTACGGACCTTTAAGCTCCTATAGCTTAAAGGTCCGTACTGAAAGTTTATTTTTATTACCGATGAGCCCCTAGTTGAATAAAACAAAAATTAATTGCGTGTTTCAGGAAGCCATCCCCCTCCGCATCAAAGGCCTCTACATAATCAACCAGCCCTTCATCTTCGAGATGGTCTTTAAACTCTTCAAGCCATTCCTTAAGGAGAAGCTGCGTTCCCGCATCGTGTTTATGGGTAGTGATAGGAAGATGTTGCATGAGTACATTAGTCCCAAATGTCTGCCCGACAAGTATGGAGGCACCCTCAACATTCCAAGTGTTACTGGAGGGCAGTGGCTCGAACTACTCCTCATGTGCGACAAGGAATTCAGTGGTAAGCACTAATAAAGAAAATGTTTTTTATTGATTTTAGGTTCGCGTTTGACCATTATCTCACCTGATGGAAAGCGATGATGAGGTCGAAAATGAAGCACGATTACCTAGTAGTAACCTATTCACTCTTCGACTTAAATACTCGTAAGCTGTACGCACAATGAAAGTTTTGTGCGTATGGATGAGATGTCCACCATGTAACGATGGCACATCGTCCGTCTAATACTCCGATGATGGAACGGACTTGGTGGAATAATGTAATGTTAATTGAGAGCAATTTTATCACATAGTTACCCCAGAAATGTAACAAATAAGATTTAAAAAAAATTAAACTTTTATTCTAAGTAGCCTTGGTGCGGGCATGCGGACAGCGAGTAAAGGGCAACTCGCTGTCCGACCATGGACCATGCCCGGGTCGACGGCGCGTCGTGTTCCACGCGCGCCTCAAAGAGCGTCAGCAACATGACGAGGCCCTCCCTGTAGAGGGCCAAAGCCTGCCGGGGTCGTGGGACTTATCCCATTACCGTGACCCCGGAACGTAAAGGGCTATTAAAGGAACACCGTGGATTTTAGTCAGTACAAGTCTGACAGTCCCTCCGGCCCTGCCCGGGGTGGGAGGACTCATCTGATGATTTTACCACGTTAAAAAAAAAGTAGCCTTGGTGCAATACTTCGTAATATAGAATTCATAAGCTTTTAGCAGATCCAAATGAATTGACAACTCAATCATATCATAGGTTAATACTTACGTGGATATACGTGACCAGGATATTAATACGCAACAATGAAATTAGTATATTGTAGTCTTGTATGTATTGGGTATGTAATAAGCAGAAATTAAGTGTCAGTGACTAACAGACCGTCGAATTTAAATCTGATGATGATGAAAAAGAGGACGGGAAACAGCAAAGGAATTATGAATATATGGTGTAAGGAATTAAAAAAGGAAATTAAATAACAGAATAGGATATGATAGCGCGAGGGTAATGGTGAGTTAGAGAAGATTGCTTGCGAGAAGAAAACTTCGTTTTGAATAACTTTTTATTCAAAACGAAGTTTTATTCCTCATCGTGTCTCATACAAACTGGCAAGTTTTTATTCTTGGAAATACATGAACCGATTGTAACATTGTGACATTTAACTTTTGCTCTCTCTAAACTCTTTTTAGGAAAAGTACTTCTTACAAACTGATTATAAGATACTCGTAGCTAGGCTATCTTATAATCAGTTTGTATGAAGTACTTTGCAGAGTAAACGCTCTGAAGCTGATCTTAGAATAAGAGCTAATTTATTATTTTTATTAAATATTCAAATTTAGGTATGTTTTGTATATATCTAATTAAAAATTGAAAGAGTGAAAGCAGAAAACTTGTTCGGCAGACTCCAATTAACCACTTCCAATTGACCTTTTAGAGGAGGATGATGAATGTAATACCATGTATTTACTTTTTTTTATTTAATAGGCTCGCGTCTGACCACCATCTCACCTGATGGTAAGATGGTGGTCAAATCATGGTACTCACCTACCCAATATCGTAATTTTTCTTTTCAGCAATCAACTCATATGGATACAAGAAGAAGTGAAGATTGCGAGGGCGCACAGTGTGACGGACGGTTTTATGCAATGTGATAATGAATATGCATATCGTGATAAAGAAAGTATATTAAGATAATTATTACACGTACAAACCATAGATTTAAGGCCGTAGCCATTGGTATTTTCGAGTACGTAGAGGTATGGTGTAGAAAAATATTAGTCGCGAATTAGAATTAGATTCTTTAAATAAATGGCTTGAAATTAGAATATTATTTGATACATGCATTTTTAGTATGTTGGACCAATAAGTTTATTTTTAATATGTTTTATGCAAAACTAGTTTTGCTCAAAACTTATATTTTATCAATGTTTTGCATTATGATTCGAATAGCAATTTGGCATTGATTACCTAGTTACAAGTTATTAAAGGATATTTATAAAGAGATTTCTTGAGACATATTTCGTAAAATAAAGCAGGCTGTGATTTCGTAAAATGTGCGATATTATTGTTAATACGCTCCAAGACAGCACAATATTGCTTTTTCATAAAAGTGAGCACACAAATTTACTAAAATAATTAGTTTAATAAATCAATATAGGACAATAACAAAAAATTACAATCTATTGTTGTACTGCCAGGCTATAAGTAAAAATAAAATATAGGCCTTTAATTAAAAAAAAAACGCAGGTATCTTACAAGTCCATGACAAAAAGAAATGATAATTTATTAGTATGTAGGAAAGTATACATTAAGTAAGATGCAAAAAAATATATGGATAAGGATCCGTCCATTGATTACGTAATGACATTTTTGCTAGTTTTCGGCATTCTTACCCCCTCTTGTTTAATATGTATTACGTAAGAATGAGACGGAAAAAATGTACACATTTGTATTTTTTTTACGTTTAGCTTTGTTTTTAATTTAAATTATTCTTATTAGTAAAATAATTTTTTTATCAGTCCAGCGGGCTCAAAGGAATTCGCAATTCCAAAGTAACTTCGTACAATTTTATGATCAAATGTAAACACCAACAATAAACCTGTAATCGACCATATCTTATTTATTTAAATAAGATTTGGTCGACCCGCACCCCTAAATATTTTTTTTCTTTTTTTTTAATCGTCTTACGTAATAAATGGATGGATCCAAACTGTAATATCAACAGTATTTATAATGTATATATAAAAAGGCAGGTAAGAAGGTATCATCGCCACTCATGAGATGTACCTATCAACATTATATGTATGCTTATGCCAAAGTTGGGATAATCTTACTCAAAATATATATTTTTATAATTCCTTATTATATACCTGAATTATTTTTTAAATAGTAATA
This sequence comes from Tholera decimalis, assembly GCA_943138885.2. Classification (NCBI taxonomy): domain Eukaryota; kingdom Metazoa; phylum Arthropoda; class Insecta; order Lepidoptera; family Noctuidae; genus Tholera; species Tholera decimalis. The sequence continues at coordinate 11,977,391 of OW964553.2, read as the reverse complement.
TTATTATACCATATAAATAATCTCTTTATTTATTAAGCTAGTAAGAAAGGTACCCATAAATGGAGTAAGTAATAAAACAATTTTATATTTAAAATCTGGTTTCTTATTTAATAACACCACCTACGTTGTACTTTTACGTCACATCATTACAAAAATATTCTTGTTTATTTAGTCTACCTATACAATTATTTTAGATCTATAGAATTCATACAGCCTACCTACATTTTAACTTAAATATCTTACTATACCTTATGTATTCAAAATGCAAAAAATACATTGTTAATGAATATTTCGCAATTGCTGTCTTGAGCGTTTGAGTTCCATTTTGTACTTGATGACATGATGTGTGTTCTACGCCTTGTTATTGTTTACATTCTGCACGTAGCCGTAGGAATTTGCCACTGAAAAGGAAAGTTTAAGTATTTATAATTTAAAGCGCAGTTTAGAATGACAGTGACCTAACTCATAAATTGCTATTTTTGGGATTGAAGAAAAAGATTATCATTCATATGTCTCCTATGACCGATCGATAGGCTATTATAAAATTAGATCCCACCGGAGATTTAGACTACCTTTTTTTGGGAGGGAAAAATCATCGAATGAACCCCCGCTCTGAGTGGAGAGGAAGGGAGAGTCAGACTTCTACCGACAAAAAATCCACCATGTGCCTACAGTTACCCTTGCGTTTTTAGAGTTCCTAGTGTTTACTATTGGTCAAAATCAAAAGTAACAGACATTTAGAGTTAATTTTCATTCTAAGAGAGTGATTTCATCGCCTACCTTTTCAAGGTATAGCTTAGCCGAGGAAATTAACGCAGTAACTTGTAGATGTAAGTGATAATCGTTGCCTTTCACCCACGCCATCGCCACAAAAATCCTAGTCACAGTCAGTCTAACAGGCTATATAACGCCAGTTACATCTGGAAGCAGCTTAGGAGACTGATACTGGTAGTTACAGCAGGTGTTTTATGTACAATATACTCTGATATAGGTTAGATCTTCAAAACATGGGATTGTGTAAAGCTTGGTGGTTTAACACAAAACCCATCCCTATTCACAATACGTATGAAGGCAAGCTCACCTATTTCAAATAGATAAACATAAAACCACCCTACATCCACGAAAATTTGACAAAGGCTATTTTCCAATGCCCAAGACATAACCGCAGAGCGTTCTCAAAATGTTTCACTCCCCCGGACCTCTATCGTTCAAGTCAACACTGTCACTTAGGAGCATCATCGACATCTTTTCCCCACTATCTTGGGCCAACTTCCATCTAATCGAATGCAGCTGTGTACCACTGTTTTACATGGAGAGACTGCCTATCTTACTCCAGAACCCCAGTAACTGAGTAACAAGGGGTCCCCTCGTCTAGACCAGTTTCAAATTCAAAATTTCTGGCTCCTGACTCCCTGTAACGACTGTCAATTTGTTTTATTTTTATTGATAATAGTTTCGCGTTTGACCACCATCTCACCTGATGGTAAGTGATGATGTGGTCGAAGATGGAGCACGCTTACCTAAACGTAACCTATTCACTCTTACTTAAAGACCCCTAGGTTATAGCTATCGGGAAACAGACTCCGGCAGGGAATTCCCCTCCTTAGCCGTACGCACAATGAAAGTATTCCCAAAACGTTTCGTGCGTATGGGTGGGATGTCCACCATGTAGCGATTAAAAAATTTACAAATGACAGCCGGGACCAACGGCTTTACGTGCTTTCTAATGCCGGCTCTTCACGTTGGCCAATATAGTGGCAAATGTAGTGGCCAATGCCTATTGGCCAACGTGTAGAGGGGGTATTTGTTTACCTTGGGTGCACAAACACTCCCTCTACTACATTCGCCACTATGTTGCCCAACGTGAAGAGCCGGCATAAAACACAAAGGAAACTCGATATGTTACGATGGCCACTCATCCACGGATCGGCCTTGCCAAGCGTTGCTTAACCTAAAAATCGACCCGTGCGGCTGTTATTATTTAGCCACAAGCTCCTGTCACTCACGACAACTAAATCAAAAGAGATGTACAAAAAATACTGACATTTATACTGCTCCTCGTAATGCCGCAACATCTTCCATAACACGTCGCCCGTGATCTCCGGCTCAGGCAGCAGGCCACCATGCCTCTTCCTCAACGCTTTAGGGTCCACGTGCTCCATCAGCGAGCTCATGTTGGTGCCGTGGAAGTGGATGCGCGACCGCAACTTCTCTCTCATGAACGGCTTGAAGATGGCAAAGAGCATGTTGAAGATGTACGGTTGGTTTATTATGTGGACCGCCTTTACGCGAATGGGCACGGATTCCTGGAAATGGAAACATGGTTTAAAACTTTGATTAACGGTTAAATTTTGTTCTTGGTATGTGACGTTAGGAAAAAACAAACATAGGAACAGAGTGGGTTTTAGTCAGCAAAAGTCTTTCGTAGTTTCGTGTAGTCCTTTCCACTCTACTCAGAGCGGAAGTCGTCATTAAATGATTTTCCCACCGAAAAAAAAACTGGCTAGAATTGTCGCCGGCAATCTAGTGACAATTCTACATTCAATAGTTATTCCATCTGCATCATAATAATCGATAAAGCTACTACGGAATGCTGCCGGTTATTATAAACAAACGTTGCGATGTTTTTTATATGTACAGTCCCCGGCACGTAAGTTGGCAAGGTTTTGGCGTAGTGGGCGTAAGTTCGCACATCGTGCACTTAGTGGAACAAAAACGTGGTCACTTTTATTGCTTGTCATTATTCTATGGATATTGTCATCGTTTATTTTTAATCATGTCTGTTTGGAAGAAAGTTAGGAAGTTTTTTGTTTGCAGTTAGTAAAACTGCTATCCTTTTTGTTCCTCTTTTTTACCGGTGCCCTAAAGACAGTGATGAATTCGGAATTTCTATCTTCCTTAACTATACGTCTAAAGCCTGCAATACATGTTGGCCGAGCGTAGGCCAACGTGAGCGTTGGCAAATAGGTACAAGGCAAGAAATAATGTCCACACGTTTGACAAGTTCGTCGAACGCCAATGCAGACGACCAATGTAGAAGAGGGTCTGTAGAGTCTATATGTTGGTATTGGGCTTCACTCGACAACGCTCGGCCAACATGTATTGCAGGCTTTACTGACGTTTTAGTAGTCTTCATAAAACGGTATTTGATCCCAGAATTGTAATCAAAGTAGGTAACAAAAACTAAATTTAAAACAACAACTCGTAACAAAAACAAAGTGTACATCTTTCGTGCATGTAAGTGTAATCGTGAGCGAACGGAACGTAGTCTCGATGCGGAAGGCAAGATACTACTGAAGCACCAATCGCGCGCTCGTATCGGCGCTACCCCGTACCCTGCGTCCCGCTTACAACCAACGACACCTAAAAAACGACTTCTGCGCATCTAAAGACTCTTGCCAAGTTACGTGCCGGGTACTATATGCATCTTGAAAGAAAGTTCACGACCCAAATAGAACTGTGAAGCAATCAATCGTCACACACCTGTAGGTGATAATATAATCTATAATAATCACCTATAATCATTACAGTCAAGTCCGGCCAGTCCCTGTCTAGACTAAACAGCAAATATGCTAAAAAAATTGAAGTGAACCAAAACCTACTTTCCAATTTCTTAAACAAAATCCATAGAAACATGACCTACATGCATAGCTGACTGGTCAAACAGGTTGCCTGCTAGCCTACTTCACGTGTTGCCTTCATTGCGTAATGTATCACTACGGGTCAACGGCCTCCATTCGACCAACTATACTACTATACATAATAAAGTCTTGAACAACTTCGTAGCGAGAAAAAATTCAAAAGGGCTGGCGATTTAGACAGATATAATAATTACTTCGGTATTTATGAAACGTTTCTCCGACGAATATCCGTTTTACCAATCCGAAGAATACACCTATTACATTGCATCAGCCAAATAGATTATACCGTCAAAGCAAATATTTGCTGGACTTTAAACGAACTCTTTATTTAGTGCAATGATACTTATTAATTATCTATATTCATCAACCTAATTAGTGCAATAATACTTATTAATTATTTATATTCATCATAGTAACCTTTAATTACCCTTGACTGTAAATAGGGATAGAGATTATATTATCGAGCGTCTTTAGAAAGATTAAGATAGAAATTATTGTGGCTGTGAATTAAATAACACAACTAATTATAGCAAACGGTTCCTACGTGAACAAAATGCATACATTCAGCAGTATGTCGATTCAAAATTCACTTATGTGTACATTAACAATGGGTTATGGTAAGAACGTATTGAGATTACATATCGATATGCCAATTCTATTTTTCGAGGGAGAAAATCATCAAATTTCTCGCTCTAAGTGAAGCCGAAGGGTTTGTCAGTTTAAAATAAACCCGCTACCGTAGCAAGCAAGGCCCTATCTGCCAGACCGCTGACTGCTCAATTAAGGTAGTTTCTAAACAACTGTCAATTGAAAAACCTGCTTGCTAATGAGCCTGGCTTTAACCTCGATCACGCCTGAAAGTAAGCGATAGGCGAGGTCTACGATGGAACGAGTGAGCCCAAGAGATGTCTTATATTTTAATTAAGCTAACCTGTATCCAATCGAGCACCATCTTAGCGTAAGAAGGCGTGAACTGCATGATGTGTTTGAAGGACAAGCCTTTCATGTCGAAGATGCTGATGACGCCGCAGATCTGTGTTCGGGGCTCCGCCATCGCCCCCTCCAGCCCCACTTGGATGCCCCGGAACACATCCCGGAGTGGTACCTCTTGTGGATTCCACCTCTCTGGAAAATTACCAGGGTAGCATAAGCATTGAGTAACGCATTCACGCTCGTATTACAACATCAGTTCGAACACGTGAACTTGTTTTGACCACGAGGTTATGTAAAAACCAGTAACCCCAAATTAATTATTTTACGTCAGTATTACACTTAGAACTTTTCCATTATCCACGTACCGCATAAAATTCCTAATGGTGTAAAAACAATAAAGAATGCAACAATTATGTAAGTCGTTCATTTTTTATAAGAAAGGTTTCCTTTGTAAGTAGGCTTTTTAAAGTCTAAAGTTTCTAAAGTCACCAAAACTTACATAATTTCAATCGATCATTTAATTTTTACCAACCTTGCAGTATTAAATTTTGCAAAACATTTCACTTTCCGTAAAGGTAGAGTTGATAAAATTATTAAATAACGTTTAAAGTTTTTTTTTTATATAAAAGCAAATACCATTAGAAAGGACACACACTAGGGATGTTTTGCTAGAATTGGAACTCCTATATCATTTTTTTGTTTTTTTTTTTAATTCAATTTGAAATTAAGATTTAAGTATTTTTTACATCTTTCTGTAAGTTTGAGGACTCATAACTTTTTTCTTGCTAACATGAATAAAGCATTATTTAGTTTTATAAGAATCTGCCAACATTAAAGATTAATTATAAAATTTTACTTTAAAGTTAAAAAAGTGGTGAAACTAGAAGAAAGCAAAAAAGTTATAAAATATCCAGGGGGCCAGGGCCAAATAAATTAGGGCTAAGTACAGCAGACCATTTTCGTATGTTCAACGTTCTGCCAAACACCCTGTATACATTTATGAACGTTTTCACGTACTAATTCTGTTTTAGAAAAATTTAATTTATAGTTACAATCTCAGCTACAATGATAAAGTTCGTCTAACAAAATCAAAAAGTTCTGCATTCAATTGCACAGTTGTGTAGATCTGTATCTAGGCCGAGAATTGCGTGTGCACATGAAATTGATATCTACAAAGAATTAAATAATGCATGAAGTAAGGCTACAGCTATTTATTTCTGATGCTAAGGCATGTTGAACAGAACACCGATAGTTATATTGTTAAATTGTGAATGTTATTCAACATACATATTTATGTCCCTTCATTTCTAAGCAGGTTTTGGAGGAGAAAGGAACAACTTAATAAGTTGTCGTGTTTGATTATGATAACCATATAAATCATTAAAAGTGAATATTTAATAGTTATAGTTAGTGTATATAAAGCTGTGTTAAGTTGTATTAGAAATGGACTGCTTTTGAAAAGTTGCTAGTAACAGTACTAGCAACAACAAATAATATTCCTAATCTAGCCTATGACATCATCCGCACCCGAAGCGCGTTCCTGGTTTCTTCTTTGCGAGGAAGGCAGATACTTTTTAGGGTTCCGTAGCCAAATGGCAAAAAACGGAACCCTTATAGTTTCGTCATGTCTGTCCGTCTGTCTGTCTGTCCGTCCGTCCGTATGTCACAGCCATTTTATTCCGAAACTACTAAGACTATACATGTGAAACTTGGTAAGTGTAGAAGATGTATTCTGTGAACCGCTTTTAATAAAAAAATTAATAAATATTTAAAATAAAGGGCGGCTCCCCATACATGGAACTAAAACTGAAAATATTTTTTTTTTCATGAAACCTATGCGTGTGTGGTATCTATAGACAGGTCTTTAAAAATGACATAGGGGTTTCTAGAATCACTTTTTCATAAAGTCAATTGTCTAAAAGATATACGCTTCCAAAGTGGTAAAATGTGTGTGTCCCCTCTAACTTCTATAATAATGGAGTGAAAAATCTAAAAAAAGTATATGTCTGTAGATCTTAATATAAACTTTCAACCAAAATTGGTTTGAACGAGATTGGGTTAGCAGTTTTTGTGATACAGCATATTTTCTAAAACCGCAAATATAACTTTGTAATTCATACAAACACTATGAAAAACAAAGTTATTTGGCGTAGTTGTAGAAAATGTAAAAAAGCTAGTTTTAAGAACTTTGTAAGGTTTTTTTTTCGTCAAATAAATATACATTTCATATTATATTATATTATTATAGTTACTACGGAACCCTTCATGGGCGAGTCTGACTCGCACTTGGCCAATTTTTATTTATTTCGTTTTCAAATTTGATTCCATTGAGCTAGTTTCTGGATTCAGTACTTGTATTGCAATTGGTTTTTGGCTCCAAGTCAAAATCAGAACATCATCTAAATAATACTTGTTTTTTTAACTCGTGTTTAAAATTGGAATTGTTTTGATTTCTATTTTCAGTGCCAAGTTTCATCAATGTCGTTCAGAACAATGGACGTAAAACGTAAAAGACAGGAGCGCTTTCGCATTTATAATTTCTTAAAATATAATATCTTGGTTCTTTACCTGAACCATAGACAAGTACATATCAAACGTTACTCAAGCGTGGTAATTTACTAAGCGAAGCAATCTTAAGCGGTACAACGCAATCTGATGGCAATCTTCAACTTCACGTTAAAGTATTTTCAAATCTGGTTACATTGTTATACATTAATTGTTATGTTGGGTTTTTTGCATTCCAAATTATATGGGTTAATGGGTACATGTTAACCCTAAACTTCCCCTGTAATTGAAATTGGTTCTATTGTTGGCATTATCCAAACGTTTTGTTTATTGTATACCTCATTGTACCTAAAGTTCATAATTTTTTCAGGAAAAAAAAACACACAGGTATACAATGACTAATGAGATAGTGTTATCGCACAGGGCAATCACTTACAACCTTTGGATGCACAGAATGAAAGGAGATAGATTTAGGACTGTCAGTATAAACACCATGTATCGGTTTCGGTTTAAGAAACTTTATTCCCAATAAAGACATTTGTCACTTGCTTGAGAACGATATTTAAAATATACATAAATAGATTACATAAGGTTCGTCATAAGTAGGTATAACACGTTAATAACCCATCCAATGCATTCAATTCTCTTGTACTCTATGTATGTACTACTAGACTTCTATGTGCTGGATAAGTTCAGTTTTGAATGCATTGAATGAGTATAGATTTCTTATACAGGACGATATTTTTTTTTAATTCAGTATGGACTCGTGTTTGACCACATCACACCTGATGGTAAGCGATGATGTGGTCGAAGATGGAGCACGCTTGCCTAAAAGTAACCTATACACTCTTGACATAAAGCCTCTCAGGTTATAGCGATCAGGAAACAATTATTATGGAGTTGTGCTCCTTCAAAATTTAGCATTTTTAGTATAAACTTAACATCATTTATAATATTAATTAAACATAATATTATGTATATACAAGCTGACCTGACAGAAAATAGGCTGCGAGTTGCAATATATTCTCAGACCGTCCAAAGATACACAAAAAACCATAAAAATCTCTTGACTGGTTTTTGTGGTTTCAAAGGATTTCGACAAAAACTGAACAAACACTGTGACACGATGTTTTTAAATATTATATATATTATTATGCATGTATTATTAAACATGCATACAACACGAAAACATGGCGAGCATTTTCCAGACTGTTTCTTTATACGTGTAGTTGATAACCTAATTCTGATATGTGACTTTGATGATCTCAATTAATTTGTGCTACTTGTTTTAAAAGGACGGCGCGGCGCATATAGGGAATTATTCCTTCATATATTGTGCTTAACACGTTGAACGCCAACGCGGTCAGTACTGACCGACAGTGAGCTTTCCCTTTAGGCCAAGCAAAAATCACAGTTCTATCCAAATTTTGACCAAATATTTTTTTATTGTTGGTTTGACGGGAAGCCAACCTCAAAAAATAAATTAGATACTTATATCTAATGTCCAAATGTATGTTTTCATTAACAAAAGTCAACTTTAGTCATTAATTATGGAGATATTAAACGCCGGGCAGCAGTGGCCGACGCGGCCCGAACGGCAAGTCTAGATGTCGACCATCACTGACCGACGCGGCGTGAACGGCAAGATGCATTTTTTTTTTCTTGGCGTTCAACGATGATGTTTTGAAAAGAATAACCATGGAGTTTATTGCCGGTTCTTCTTCACTATGAAACGATCAATTTCGAACTGTGCACTAGCTTCTGACGTTTTATAAGTGCCTATGTAGGCCTTAGTGAAATAAAATATTTTGAGTTTGAAAAAAAAAAATTATGTCAAAAGATATGCCATTAATACCAACCTCCAGATTCAACTAAAATAATGCGGCGGCCATCCTGATCTCGTGGCGCCAAAATTGACACGATGGAATGCTCAAACGGCGCCCGAATGGCTGACGGCAGCAGATCACGACAGTAGTCCGCGTGTGCTAGCCTGAACTTGTAGTATGCTTGAATCTATAATAAGAACCAGATAAAACATGTGAATATCGTCGTTGCGCATGCGAAAGTGGCTATGACGTGTTATTTAGTCATTTTCGTTTTTTTATGCAGTTTCAATCGTTATTTTAATACACACATAATGAAAAAACAGCTATCTGATGAACGCAATATTTAAAGAGTTACCTTTCTATTGAAAGGTTTATCAGATAGCTGTTTTTACAGCATGTGTGTATTAAAATAACGATTGAAACTGCATAAGAAAACGAAAATGACTAAATAACACATAGCGACTTTTGCATGCGCAATGACGATATAAAAAACAAGGTCACGCCTGTATTAAGGTTGTGGTAAACACAAAGTTTGATAGTAACATTAGTAACGTCAAAGGCAGATAAGATAGGGGCAAGCCAGGTAAACAATTTTTTTCTAAAGAGAATTAGCAATGTCAGTGGAATAGTGCAATGGGTGGGATTCGAACCCGTGACCTCTCGATCACAAGTCCGACACTTTAGCCATTAGACTATTGGCTACTTATAAGAAATTCTAAATCACATAACCTAATAATATATTCTTCGACCTGGAAATCAAACCAAGGATTATCGAGCCCATCTCAGCAATTGCGACGATATTGAGAACAGCAACATTTGCATTCAAAATTCACATTGATGATTTTGGTGAGCAAAAACACACAGGTACGGCGCAAAGTATGTTGATTGCTTGTGCACGTGCACACACACTCAAATGAAAACTACGTAAAGCAGTTCACTACAAACATCAATATAAGTGGGCATATTGCCACGACCTATTCAAACAAACGACGTTTTAATATACAAAATAGCAACAATATTAAAATGTTATTCAAACACAACGGTCATCGCAATTTTAGTTCATCAATGTATTAAGTGGGTCCATAGACTATTCATGACCGTATGTCATACGGAAAGTGTAACATAAAAAAAACTTTTTAACAAAAAATTAAACCGACTCCCAAAAAACACTACAAAGTGAAAAATAACTTTAATTTCGGTAGTCGGTGTCTTTAGTTTTGTTTTTGGCACCGACTTCCGAAATTAAAGTTATTTTTCACTTTGCAGTGTTTTTTGGGAGTCGGTTTAATTTTTGTTAAAAAGTTTCTTTTTCACTCTTTTTAGTTGGATGATTTTTAATTTACCTAGTTACAAGAGCTTAAATGTCAACTACTTATAACCTTTTACAAAATATTGCTTTTCCCAATGCTGGGCCGTTAATTGTTGAGGAATTCTCCTGGTACTTCACCATCAGCTCTACATCACCATATGCATTGTGACGAGCATAAAGTGCTTAACATCCATATTCAAGTAATCGAATCGCAATCCACTTAATACTTATTATTGAGTAGTTTCAGCGGCCATCTGTGGTCTTCATCATCAGTTCCACTTCCCCAAACGGTCCTTTTTGAGAGCAACTGCACAAGTTACTATAAGAAATACCCAAAACGCCATTGGTGTACCTATAATATTTAAAGAGTTCCCTCGATTTCTCCAGGATCCCATCATCAGATCCTGACTTTGGTGATAGTGGTACCAATTTCGAAGTATACCCATTCGAACAAAAAAAGAATTTTCCAAATCGGTTCAGCCGTCTTCGAGTACTCGATGAACATACATAAAAAAATAAAAAATAAAAAAATAATATATATATATACGCGTCGAATTGATAACCTCCTCTTTTTGTCGTCGGTTGAAAAGTAAATAAAGTTTGTTTGTTTAAACGCTAATCTTCGAAAGTACTAGATGGATTTAGATGAAATTTGGTATGGAAGTAGCTTGAAGCTTGAGAAAGGTTATTAACTACTTTTTACCCGACTGCAAAAGAAAGGGTTATGTTTTATCGTGATAGTCTACGGGAGCGAAGCCCCGCGCAGCTCCTAGTTAGGTATTAGGTAAGTAAAACAAACCTTTTTAAATGCGCTTTCAGGGTAAAACTTGCACGGTCTAAGAAACTTCAGCAGATAATCGTCTTTTTCGATGGGAACATAAAGCGATGGCTCCTCTGAAAAAAAGATTACAAATCATATCAATATATTGGTCTGACACCCTATCGTGAACTGCAGAAAAAGTAAAAGATTTCACTTGGAACTAAAGCCAAAATGTTTGTCCAATTACGATTTTTTTTTAATAGTTAGTCTTTATTTATCTCCACAAATTACATATCAACGTGAGTATAAATTACAGTCAGACACAGAAAGTTTGGCAAAGTGTGTAATTTGTGGGAGATCTGGAGTCTAAACTAAGCCTAGGCCTGTATTTTAGAACTCCAGGCCCCCCATTAAATTATGTTGTTCAGACTGTTGACGTCGTGAGTAAGCAGATATGTGTGTGGAATTGTGGATGAATGAGCTAGTATGTGCAATGTGAATACGTGCGCACATGTGAGCTTGTGTGTGTGTGTACTGTGTACAGGTGTGTGTGTGTGTGTGTGTGTGTGTGTGTGTGTGTGTGAGTGTGTGTGTGTGTGTGTGTGAGTGTGTGTGTGTGTGTGTGAGAGTAACTAAATAAATGAATAGTAAAAAAAATTGATGTTGTTTTCGTATTCGTTTCGTAAGGTAGTGTCCTGACTATAAACCCACCATGCTCCTGCAGTTGCCCTTGCGCTACGGGGCCGCCATATCTCGTTACAACATACACGCTACCCCTAAATATGGCCCTGGAAGGCCAATTTTAAAGCATTGTATTTTAAACGGTTGTTTAAAATAAAAATAAAGAATGGAACCTACATGATTTCTACCTATTAAACGATACCCGACTAAACGACGAAGGAAAAACAAAAAATTGACAAAATTCGTCAAGTTTGTCGATTTTTAGTTTTTCCTTTTGACATTATGACGTCTGGTTATTGCTATAGTGAATATTAGTAGATTATTAACCAAGGGGATAAAGCAGTGTCTTCTGTCGCGGGTGACGATTTAAATCGCGAGCGTAAGGAAGGATTCGAGGTTTACTCCCGAGCGTAGCCAAGGTGTTAAAAACTTAAATCACGAGCGAAGCGAGGGATTTAAGACGAGTCCTGAGTGTAGCGAGGGATTTAAGTTCACCCAAGACTAAGACAGCTTTATCACCGAGGAAAATACTCTACTTTTCGTACCATTTGCGAAAAAATTAACACAATAATAATATGAGATAAGCATTTATTAAAAATAATGACAATTAAAAGTAAAAGTTAACATTCGAAACATTGGTCCAATTATTGATAGAGAGAGTTACATTTTTGTTTGGTACATTTATTGTTGATGAGTTGATTTGAGTATTTAATAATCATAACTGCATAATAAATGCGTATTCCTTTTTCAAAAAGATGTATAATGCTTTATATACAAACTCAATGGTGTAAACACAGATGTAGTTCAGTATCAATTTCGGTAAGTATTCCAAATTTAAATCACATTCTCCCCCTAGAGGATGAATGAAATTCAGTACAATTTTCTTTCCGTAGACAGAGAAACCTATAGACACAAGTGATATCTTTTATCGCAGTCACACAAGAAAAAGAGCAACTTACGCCGATGTCGTGTAAAGAAATGAAACAGAACGTTATGATTTTTTGTTTCACGAAGCGTGCCACTTTTTTCAAGGTTAGCATACTACTTTGCTAAACAAAGTTTGACAGCAAACGTGTAGCTAGCTATCGTCTTCATAAAAAATACAGTTTTTACGTGCTTCAGTGCAGTAATTCGTGTTATATTTTGTTGTGAACTCTTTAGACTTGAGTGTTTCGACTATTGTTTAAAAAAACATGGTGCGGTGTTACGTTATAGGGTGTAAAAGTGATAGTGGAAGGAAAATGCCAGGATTGTCTTTTCATTCGTAAGTATACCACTCTTCATCAGTTACTAGGCATTCAGTAACATTTTATTAGGTTCACAAATTGTGTATAATGTACCCTAGATGTTAATTTATCGTTAAAAAACGAAAAAAAATACTATTGTACATTCTAACCGCAAATCTTTGGTGTTGCCAACTTTTCTATAAATTATTAACCTCCGTTATGGGAAATAATATTTTGTGATATGTAATCTAAAAGATTTATGGCTTGTTTCAGTTTTCCTGAACATGATAATTTACGCCGCAATTGGATTGAAGCTACAGGACGAACAGATTGGACACCGAAACCGTCATCAAAAATTTGTAGCAGACATTTTGAGAATAAAATGTTAATCAAAAAGAAGAAACTTACTCTGCTCTTACCTAATGCTGTACCCATTCTGGTAAATATTCAGTCAATGACATATTAAGTCTCGATTCAAGTTTTATAAGATTTTTACTTATGTTTAGTGTTTTTAAATGTGTTTAGCATGATTACCGTGTTAGTTGGGAACATTATTTGGTGTATTTTATTAGCAATAAATGTCTGTGACAAGCTTCTCTTAGATTGAACGCGATTCAAGTTTTAATAATCAATATAACTTCAATCTCGTTCTGAGATTAAAATATTTAGAACTTAAAATTATATTTTTTGTAAACATCACTTTCCTACAACTGTTTTGTATTAATTAATGTCTTAAAGATAATTAACTTTTTTAGGAAACCATGGCCTGTATTCCATCATCTTCTTCCATCAGCTTACATGAAGAAACAATTATGGAAATTGAAGATAACTTAAACATTCATGTAGGTACACAATTTTAAATAAAAACAAATAATGTTATTTCCCCTGAATCAATACAGTATTTTGCAACGTATACAGTATTTAGTAATGTATATCATTAAAATAAATAACCATTGTTAAAATCTTATTACATAAATTCATTATCAAGCGGTTTGATCAATGGATGTTATGAAACCAAAAATGTGGCAGATATAACATACAAATTGCATTATTTCAGATTGATCCAGTTGTTGATCTTTTGACGTCAACTAGTGGTCAAAATTCAGTTGGAGTAGTAAACCCTCCAATTTCTAAACAACCATCTGTAGTAAGTATTGCAACCGAAAAATATTGTCTGTAACAGTTATGTTGTAGTTACATTGTTATGTATTAATGGGTTGTTGGGTTTTAGGACAAGACTCCAGAATACACTCCTCGAACGTTGCGAAAGAAATGGAAACACTCAGAAAAAGTATCATCTGAACGACTGAAAAAATTAAAGTCTCTTCGAGAAAAAAGTAGGCGTTTAACGAAAAAAGTAGCTAAACTTGAAAATGTTATTGCAGAACTCAAAACAAAATTTTTAATAAGTGAAGAAGATGGGGATTTATTGGAATCTGTTGACCCTGTCAATAGAGACTTCTTGCAAAAAATGTTGAATCCGACTTCCAGTGGTAGAAAGTATTCACCATCTTTACGCAAATTCGCCCTTTGCATGCAATTTATAAGTCCTCGGGCTTACAAGTATGTTCGACAACAATTTAATACTTGTCTGCCTCATCCATCCACGCTTACCACATGGTACAAAAGTGTAAATGCGGACCCAGGGTTTACAACAGAATCCTTAGAATGCATTAAATTAGTGGCAAAAAACAAAAAAACCGAACTGTATTGTGCAGTAAGCATGGATGAGATGGCAATAAGAAGGCACGTTCAGTGGGATGGAAAAAAGTGTGTAGGTCTGGTGAACTATGGGGCAGCCTTGGATGGTCACAATGTAGCTGAAGCTAAGGAGGCATTGGTATTTATGGTAACATTTATAAATAGTGGATGGAAGATGCCTATCGGTTATTTTTTGATTGATGGTTGCACAGGCGAACAGAAAGCAACATTGATTAAACAGTGTATGGGTTTGTTAGTAGATTGTGGTATTTATATAGTATCCCTAACTTTTGATGGCTGTCCGGCTAACTTTTCGATGGCAAAAAGCTTAGGTTGCAATTTCGACGATTTGGAAAATATTACTTCGCATTTTGTTTGTGATAAACAGCACATAGTTATTTTTCCAGATCCAGCTCACATGTTAAAACTTGTTAGAAATACACTAGGTCAGAAAAATAAGTTAACAAATCTGCACGGTGGAAGAATTTCATGGCATTTTATCGAAAGTCTCCATCTCGCTAACCGTCTGAAAAATCAGCATATTAACTTTTCAAAACAAATAATGAAAGTTAAGTTGGCGGCACAAACATTCAGTAATTCCGTGGCAGATGCAATAGAATTTTGTGACAAACAATTGAATCTGCCAGAATTTTCGGGTTCTGATGATACTGTTGATTTTATAAGGAAAATAAATAATTTATTTGATATTCTCAATAGTCGGAATCTAAATATGTATGGATTTAAAAAACCTATTAATAGTAAAAATGGCGACAGCATACTAGAGTTTATCAATTTAATGGAGATTTACATCAGAGGGTTGCAATTAGAAGGGAAACCAATACTGCAAACAAATAGGAAAGTTGGATTCATTGGTTTCTTGATTTGTATACAAAGTCTTAAAAAAATGTATGCTGATATCATAGTGACGGGCAAACTTACATTTTTACTAGAGTCCGACCGAAACTGGTTTTCCGGCCGAAACCGAAACCGAAACCGAACTTTCGGCCGCGACTTCAGTTTCGGCCGAAACCGAAACCGAAACCGAAACTCACGTGGTCAAGTATAAAATTCCTTAAAATACTGAAATTTGGTGCATTTTACCCATTATTCTACATTAATTAGAACATGAAATGGAAACACAGTATATTAATTTTGTTGTAATCATTTATTTACTTAATACAATATAAAAAATATGAATAATATTTTTATTATTTTTTCAAATTAAGTTCTCATAGCAAAATGTTTATCAGTTATCAATAATCAAATCACTAATTGTTACTGTTTCATTTAATACTAAGTAGTGGTATTTTGAAATCTTATTACAATCTTATAATATCTTTTTTACATGTGACTTGATTTGTTAATAACAGCAAAACAAAGTTACTGACTCAATATTTAACTATATAAATCATTCAAGTACCTACAGAAACGAAACAAAAACTTACATGTAAACAGTTCCATCAAAACATAACCCTAAAGTATGTTTGCGTCGGGCGCACTGACTAAGTTGTGTTGCTAGAGAGCTATCCGAACGGTGCACGACAATTCCCGAACAGGGCCGCCAGCGTCCGCCAAAGCGTTGCCGCGAGAAACAAAGTTAGGCAAGCGTGCACGACAACTTCCGAAATCAGTTTCGGTTTCGGCAAAAGTTTCGGCCAATTTTGGCCGAAACCGAAACTGCCGCCGAAACTTGATTTTTGGCCGAAACTTGGCCGAAACCGAAACCGAAACCGAACTTTCGGTCGGACACTAATTTTTACCTGTGTACAAACTTAGCCAAGACCACCTGGAGTGCTTCTTTAGCTCGATTCGATCAAAAGGCGGCTATAACTACAATCCAACAGCTTTTCAATTTCAAAGCGCCTACAAAAGACTAGTTATACATGGGGAAATAAAAGGTATTGAGTCAGGAAACTGTATACCTCTAGAGGAAATAAAAATGTTGACACACACCGGAGTGCGATATGAAAATAAAATTAATATGTACTGTGCTCAAGATGCTGAAGAGACGATAAAAGATTTCCCCCCCTAATAATAATTTATTTGTCGATGATGATCATGAGTATATTTTTAACCCCTCGAAATTAACAACTTATGCTGAAGAAATAGTTTCATATATCGGTGGGTTTGTAGTTAGGAAATTAAGAAAAACTATAAAATGTGGAGATTGTTTGCTAGCTCTTATTAGCGACGAATATTTAGGTCTTATATTTAAAAAAGACAAAGGTGGCCTTATTTATCCTTCATGTGATGTTGTTAAAATATGTAAGTTGGCAGAAAGAATATTTAAGTCTCATTCACATGAAGGGATATCATTCTTTGCTGAAAAAAATCTTTTACCAAAACTAATTTTAACGACTTTTAAACGATGCCAGAATGTATTTATGACCGATCATTTTGAAAATCAACCTTTTATTGGAAACCACAAAGTTTTACTTATCAAGGCAATTTCTATGCACTATTTTGAACTGCGTATACATCACGCAACAAAAGGATTTGAACCCAAGCAAAAAATTAGAAATCTTTATACCAAGCTTGTTTTATTCAAAGGACAATGATCTGTACAATCAATAAAAGCTAATTATACATAAATATGTTGTATTATTTGCTCACAAAGCCAGTGCATACTATCACATAAAAAACGGCAGTTTAAACTACATCGTCATCACTCTCCTACCCTTATCGCAAATAATTTTAGTTCGGCAGCATGTCTTCCCCCATCTCGTGTCTATACTATACCGGCCTACCCATTATAATCGATAAAGCAGTGTCCCTGTCCAGGATTAGTGTCGTTATTTTTAATTCTATCACTAATTCATCCTTCCACCTCAATTTCCCATCCCATAAAACCCGTTTCTATTCCCACTCCTTCTCGTTTCATGCAGTAAGACTGTGGGAACTCACATCCCGCTAAAATCCGTGAAGTTAAATCCATTAGTATTTTCAAAAAGCTGGTCAAAGATCATTACCTATCTAACATCCCGTCATTTTATATATTTATTATAGGTAGGTATATATTTGTATAGCATTAATATAAATATGTATTTTAACGCTATGTATGTATATATTTGTTTATTATATAATTATAATTTACTTTATTAGCTAAGTATGTTTTATTTATCGTTAGTAGTTATACACACTGTGTCTATCATCTTTTCTTCAATTCTCCTGTCGCAGGTCTGCTGTAAAAAACTTCTTAGGAAGTAAGCAGCACCTTTGTGCTCTTTTGTCTGTATTTATATTTTTTCTATTGTGTCATGTGTGTACATAAATAAATAATTATGGGGTAAATTATTCCTTACACGGTAACCCTTAATACGGTGACGTACTTATGTTTTGTCTCTTTTTGCGACACGCTCTGCCGTTGTCTATAGGATTCTCTGTCTACGTTTCTTTCCCTGTTTTTAACAGATTAAAAATGACTATTGTTATGTTCGCTTTTTGTGGCATAGAATGTCACTTTTTTGAGCAAGTGGTACGAAAAGGTACTTTTCCTATCTCAATGATATTAATTGCTGTCATGTCGTGACACTCGCAAGGTTAAGACTAATTGACTAACGCAAGAATTACTAAAATCGGTATATGCGTTTTGGCTTCTACAACCCTATCGTCTTTCAAAAACTTAGTAAAGGATATTCATCTCTCTTCTTAAATTGTTGTTGTTATGTATGTCTTTGTTTTTTTTTTTATATGTATATGTATATGTTTTGAGAATTTTATTCACTATTTTTATATTCTATATAGATAAATAGTACACCGTGGACTACCCGCGTATTTATTTTCTACTATGTGTCAAATCCATCCAAAGGTTGTCTGTAAAAGATTGCTTTTAGCGATAAGACCGCCCATTGTATCACCCTTTTTTAACACGCTTTTATTAGGTCGTCCTGTATGTAACTAACTATGTAATGGAATCTAAGGTAACTAATTTAACTATCTTCCAAGGGTCGTAGCGTAATGAAAATTGGCAGCTGTATGTAGGTTTGATGACAATACAAGAATATGGTACTGTCAAACTGATCTGATGATGGAGCCGGAAGATATGAACTGGAACTTCATGATGGAAAATCGTATTATAGCTGTTTTGGATTTCTTAGAAAAGTCTTGTAATGAACTTTGACCACGATTAGGTTTAAAGGTCTCATGATGAACCGGAAGATAGGCACTGGCATTCCATGATGGAATATCGTATCATAGTCGTGTTTGCACTTGTGAGAAAAGGCACGTAATGAACTTTGAACACGATCCGGTTTCAAGGTACAAACCTAAAGAAAATCCGTTATCGGTTTTCTTAACCTTTTTGAATTACCGATAAAATTAAATCTATGGATTACGTCCATAGATTTATTTTTTATAGATGTCACTTTCAAATCCTCTGGGGTGATCGACAATTTAATTGTTTACTACTCGTGGGAATAATATGGCAAAAACTACAAAAAAAGAAACAGCAACACAAAGAAAACGGAGAATACAAAAAAAAAGGAAAAGCGCGAACAATTTTTTGTTTTTACGTGCATTTATAAAAGCGATTCTAGTGATTTTTAAGCTATTAATTTTTATTAGTTGTAAAGTCCTTGTTGTTTTACTGTTATGGTGTACAATAAAGAATATAACTATCTATCTATCTATCTATCATACATAAACATGATAAACTCATCATCATTTGCATAGCGCAGTCGGGTAAAAAGCACCGAATCTTTGACAAGTTAAAGGGTTTATTTAAGTTTAGCAAGTCAACTTGCTGCAAGTATTATACCACAAATTACTAGGTACGTAGTGGAGCAATACAGCACGAAATTGAAAGTATTGACTTGAATCGCTCATTAGATCATTACTTATTGTGTAAATGCAGCAAAAAAAAAATTATTGTTTCAATTATGAACCGTACATTTTTAACATATACGAATATTGCATGAATATGCAGTTATTTAACCATATATGCAGTTATTTAACCATTAAATATCGACCATATATAAAAGTAAATTGCGCTGTTGTAAAGTAGGTAGTTGACATCCTGGAATAACACGGGGGCCACTTTTTATCCCGGAATTTCCATGGGATCGGAATTTACGCGGGAAAATCCTCCCACGCGAACGAAGGCCCGAGCAGAAGCTAGTATTTAATCAATATGGAAACTATTTTTCCGGTTGGGAAAATCATCGAATAACTTTTCCCGCTCTGGGTGGAGCGAAAGGAAGTGTCAGACTTCTACTGACTAAAAACCCACCCTGTTTCTTCAGCTGCCCTTAAGTTCCGGGGCCGCGGTATCTCGTTAGAACATTCTCGCAACCCCGGCAAGCAATAGCCCTATGGGGCCCCGTCACTAGTGCTGACGACTCTTTGAGGCGTGCGTGGAACACGATGCGCCACCGCCGACCCGGGCCTGGTAAGGACCACTGGTTAGCTCACCGTCCAGTAAGGACTGGACGGTGAGCTAACCCTGCTCGGCGTCCGCAAGCCCGCGCCTACGGTGGCCGAAGATCGGGTAGCGGTCCCCGACCCCCGGGGCGTCTCTCGCGGTGGCTGGGGTGCATGACTGCTCCGCAGAAGGAGGCGACTGCATACCATTTCCTCTCGCCCCGCACCATGGTCTGAACCAGGGCCGGGCGCGAGAGGTCGCCGCCGCCAATCGCCTCCATATGGACACGACGGTGCTCCGCCCAAGCAGGCCACACCTCAACCGTATGCTCCTCCGTATAAATATGGAAACTTGGAAGATTCTACTTGAGATCACATATAATCTACATTATTTTGTTGGAAAAGAAAGCTTGGCATTTGAGATGATTGAGAAAAGAAATAATATACCTACATCGAACTATCCACAAGATAAGGCCTATACAAGGTGGGGAAGATGATACGACAATAAATGAAAACACCGACTATACTAATCCCGAGGAAACCATAGTGAGGATAAAATAAGATGCTTTGACATGGTGTGAACTCTCAGTCTCACACGCGTTTTTGTGCTTAAACGTAGGATATTTGAACAGTTTATAATAGTTTAATTAGCTAAATAGAGCCTATGGAAAAATATGAAAATATAAAAAATATCCTGAATACATTTTTTTGTACGGACTAAGATCATCATTTAGGCTATGGTAAATTTATGATCGTATTATCTTCTCCACTTAGTATACTGTTGCACACGCCAACTAAACATGAATTGAATCTTATCTCACTAATTGCGA
This sequence comes from Tholera decimalis, assembly GCA_943138885.2. Lineage (NCBI taxonomy): Eukaryota > Metazoa > Arthropoda > Insecta > Lepidoptera > Noctuidae > Tholera > Tholera decimalis. The sequence goes on along the minus strand of OW964553.2, from coordinate 11,956,621 downwards.
TTAATCAAGAGCTGCATTATTTTATCAAAACCAGTGTTATCTATTCATTAACGTTATTATACTTCTCGTCACTGAAGCGTAGAAAGAAGATAATTTACTAACATTGAACAGATGTTCAATGTTAGTACATTATCCCGACTAATAATTGTGAAGTAACGCAAGATAATAAGAAATCGCATAACTAGTCCTTTTCAAAGAGAGTGTGGCCATTTAATTTATACGTTGCTTACATAAGTATAACATGAATCGGGTTGCTTTGCTTACCAAGCAGATAGCTTTTATGTACGCTAGGTCATTTTATTTATTTATTTATAGTTAATTAAAACGATTAAAACCAATTACATTAATTAACTTAGAAATAAAAGGTACATATAACAAACACATAAACTAGTATATACATTACAAACTATTACAAATTATTTTGAAACTAACACGGAACCGAACTAACACGGAACAGTGGACACTCTCGCATACTTTCTCTCGCAAAACATCAAACACACTCGTATAATTTCTCTCCATCCATCAACAAACACATCACATTCAGGATATTCAATCAGGAGGGCGTTGAGCACCTCAAGGGTGCGACAGATTGGGGACTGGGCTCTGGCGACTGTATGACATAGTGGCCGCGCGAATAATTTGTGACGTTGACTCCGACGACCAAGATAGTTACCGGGGACATTCAGTCTACAGAAACGATTGTCTTGTTTGTCATGTCTTAGGTCAGGCTATTTATTATTTCAGACTGCATTAATTACTATACTGTTCATAATTGAATTCATCAAGATCATATGAACCCATCACCATCAAGTCAATATATTACCACCAAGTCAACTATTTGTATCGGTGGCAATGGAATTTCAACTTTGTCTAATTATAACACAGAGTTTGCTGTTCTATTTGAAAATTCTTTATATTAAACAAAATCCCGTGACATATAATATTAAGATGTACATATATATGTATTATGGTATACGTATTATGTATCATAGACTCAGCATCAAAACTGGAACTACTACTAGTTTTATACTACATGTACATACAAGGTGTAACAGATTAAGCGCAATTCCTCAGACACCCCGATTGGAATATTAAATGATAAGTCTAAAACAACATCTGTAACTAAATAAATTGAAACCAAACCTAGACATTTTTTACTAAACGCAAAACGTATGTGCGTCATACAATATCCTTACGCAGATGCATACACTCATGCAATATTAGCGGCCGACACGCACACGAGCGCATTTCCTTGAAAAGATTGTATTAATTTGTCATAATTTTAAGTTAAATGAAATATTTTTCGTCAAAATTTAACACCTATTTTTTATGACGGCAATCGATTCAGGAGCCGATTCTGAACCAACTACTTTCAGGAATTGCGTTTATTCTGTTACACGTTGTATATAGTATAAAGTACTACTAGTATTAACAACATGGCTTCTGGTCTTTATGTGCCAAAAAATGTTAGTAAAAAAAGTAGGTGGAATTTTTGGTTAATAAATAATTGAATACCACTCCGTGGTTTAAGTTTTAAATCCGATATTTCGGCACTCTTAAGCCGGGTCCGCTGCGCCAATTTTCTAACAAAACATGTTATCAAAATATGTTAGCAAAACATGTTAGTAAAACCGCCCGTCCGCTGCGCCTATTATTGTAATGTTTTTGTTTAGTTTTAGATGTTCAGAAAGTGATTATCAAGAGCTGTTATCATTAATTTTACCAGATATAGAGAAGAAAACAACTTGGAGGAACGATGTGATTCCTCCTGACATGAGATTAGGTGTGACAATTCTATCTCTGAGATTAAAAAATAGAGATAGTGAGCGCGAACACAAAATGCGTCACTTTCCCCCTCCCCGCAGTCGAACGCGTGGGATGTTATCCATTCGTCTCGGCAAACATGTTATTGTGTTTTTACTAACAAAACTGTTAGGCCACGCCTATATTCTGTTAGCAAACAATGTTATACTGTTTGCAAACACGAAAACACGTCGCAGCGCAAACTCGAAACAATAAAAACACATGGTGATTATCCCGTTTTAAGTTCTAATGACTGCCTGGTTAGTCTAGTGTCCGACCTAGACGTGTACCACCTGGGGTTGCGGAATTGTTCGGAAGAATTACCGCGGCCCCGGAACACGAAGGGCAAACGACGTAACACGGATGGGTTTTGGTCAGTAAAAGTCTGACACACCCTCCCACTTCGCCCAGATCGGGAGACAGCCATTGGCTGATAAAAGTGTACCATGATAAACCAATGTATTGATTTGAATTAAGTAACAATATAACAATTTATTCTTACTTACTTCTTAATTTTCTTTAATTTAAATCAAGGAATACTATTGTTATTGCATATTTCTTATTTTTACCGGACTGCAAAAAAAGGGTTATGTTTTTCGCGCGTATCTTGTATGTATGTAATCTTTTTTATTACCTACCTCATGTCTCCAGAACTGCTGAACGAATTTACATAATTGAGGTTTCTTTAGATTCATCTTAGCAGCCCAACTGTTCTTAGATAGGTGACGTTAAAACATGGCGGCTGTGCGACGCCATTGTAATTAATGAAAATAAAAATATTTTTTTCAAATACTACAATATGGGAATCAAATTAAAGGGCTCAACACAAGGATTTAAAAAAGGTATATCATAATAATTATCATTAGCGTAATATTAACAAAAATAATACATCATTGTGGGATGCCAATGTAACACGACCGGGAAGACTTAAAAATTGTTAATTAATATTTGGGGCCGTTCAAGTATTACGTAAGCACATTTTTTGGAATTATTAACACACCCCTCCCCCTAGTCAGCAAAAGTAAGCAAAGCTCTTACCCCCCCCCCCCATGCTTACGTAAACATTGATTGGTACAATTGATTGATTCATGAGCAGCAGTTATAAATCTAGAAATAAGGAATAGGTTTGGAATAGAAGTCTGTAATGTCTGTAACGCACATAATATTCATTTAAATAAACTTTACTGACACGGAATTCAACAATTCATTATTTGTAGGAATCCCCGAAAATGCATTTCGTTTTGAAGCATAGACAATGTGTGTTGCTATTAGGGCTTTCAGTCTTGATGCATTACTGAGTCCCGGAAAAAAAACGAGACTAGGTGTGGTCTCGAAATTCCCGGAAAAACGAGACTTCGAGACTATTTCAAAACTACGTTCCTTATTTATAAGCTATGCAATAAGAGAATCAAATCAAGATATTTTAATCAAGTAGTTACTTTCATAAACAAGTGCAAATAAAAAAAAACATTTATTACACATTTTGTATCATTTTTGTAGCGGGCACGTAAAAACAAAGGGCATTTAACCCTAATTTTGTTACAAAAGTAACCCGCATTAGTAAAAGCACTTGCTGCTTGTACGCTAGAGGGATACTACTTAGTACCACTTCGCGCTTCCACAATGAAAGGTGATAGAACCTATCTGGCGTATCGACGTCACCATTTTGGTTTTTTTAATCGGGGCGCATGATGAAAGTGGTATGCATGGCTAGAGGAACAAAAAATGTCCAGTAACACGGTACCTCAAAGTGTCACGTAAACGTTTGAAGGTAAACATCGACATATAACTTCAACGAAAATCATTAAAAATACTCATGACGCGTCCATACGCTTATTAGTATTTAGCTTATTAGTCTAGCAGTACGACAAAACCGCTACTATAATTAATTATTTGCCTACTAAATCGCATCGCATCGCAATTAAACGCATGTCAAAGAATACCACACGCGTGTGTTGTTTAACCATTTGTTTAACTACTGCTGAAAAACGTTTTCAAGCTGAGTAACATGTCACATGATCCGCCACACGATAGTGACATGTCGACTGCGTTTCATTGCGATGCGATTCAGTGGATAAATAATTATTTTTAGTAGTAGGTATTCTCGTGCTCATAGTAGCGTGTAATGTACCTACTCTCTTTCTATAAACATTAATAAGTCTACTTTTAATGATTGTCCTTGTAGTCATATGTCGATGTTTACCTTCAAATATCTCGGTAATGTGACATTTTGGGGTACCATGTTACTGATATTTTTTGTTAGACACGTGCCGTTTTCAGCATGCGCCATGATTTCTAAAAATAAAATTTAAATGGCAGTGGGTCGACATGCCAGTCTTCATACAAAAAAGTTCGGACCCCTTTCAATTCAATCAGAATAGTTCCATAATTCAATTTTTATGGCATTCATAATTATGTGTTAACAAGATCTTAATATAAGTAGGTAATAGTTAACATGGACCCTTTCGGGCACAGCAATTTACATTTATAATATGTTGACAAAATCTGTGTTATTTGTGAATAAGGTTATTCAACCTCCACAGATAATACTAAGCTTTACTCTACGCTCGACCGTGCTGCCATTGCCATACCCATAATAAAAATTTACTATTGGTTTAATAAATTATTTAATACAGTTTTTATGTTACTGAAGTCTCAAAAGTCTCGTTATTCCCGTGACCGAAAATGTTAGTCGAGAGTCTCGAAAATACTAAAAAATCGTCGAGACTCTCGAAATTTTCGAGACCGAGATTCCCGGGATGAAAGCCCTATTTGCTATATGTGGAAAAAAAAAAAATAATTACCGCTGACGTAATCCATGACCATGTCCATCTAGATCCCCCCACCCCCCATGTCAACAAAAATAAGCAAAGCAAAGACCCCCACGCCCCCCTATAGTACTTACGTAATACTTGAACGGTCCATATGAACTAAAAAGCTGAAAATAAAAAAAGTTATTTAAAAGTCTAATAAACCTGTCTGCTTTTTTAAATGTAAAATTAAGGACTACTATATAATTAATTACTTTTTATTACATTACCGATGATTGTAAACGTTTATGTGCGCAGTAATTATCATATACATCAGACCATTGGTCAAAAATTGTTTTGTAGTAGTGCTCTTAATATATAAATATTAACACGAAAAAAATAGGAAATGATCCAGAATCCCAACCAAGCTCCCAACAAGACACGCCTAAAGAAGATCATGTGACAGCTGAAAAACCACTGAATGACTCACAAGTCGACATTGCTAGCGAGCCAACATCTGCTGCAGATAATGATAATAATAATGGGGAGTGGACTGTTGTAAAAAAGCGCAGCAGCAGACAACGACCATCGCCACTATGTGGAACTGCCAATCCTATTACAATCAACTTGAAGGCCATGGAAATTCGCAAACATTTTCATCTGTGGAACATGGCCTCAAGCGTCGATGAAGTTCGGCAGTATGTTACTCACCTGTGTCCTGTAGCCAACTGTAGCATGGAAAAACTAACTACCCATGGAGATTCCAAGTCATACAAAATTGGTATTACGGCTGCATTCTATGATCAATTATATTCTGCCAATGTCAAGCCAATAAATGCTAGAATCAAACTGTGGATAAACTACAGAAGAACAACTCCCACAACCAAGACTAACGATGCAGCGAACTTGTCATCAGACCAATCCCCTTTCGTAAATCTACAACTTCGCAACACTAGTTATAAAAATGTTCACATCAGTCTTTTCTACCAGAATGTACGTGGCCTAAAAACGAAGCTTTTCTATGTGGCGTAACAACCTAGCCGTACTAGAAAATAGCCTGGTTGCTGTTACAATTTTTTTATTTCTTGATTCCTCTGTAACAAATTCAGAACTGGAAATCGACAACTGGAGTATTCTGAGTCGTGACAGAAGTATGCCTTGCGGAGGAGTTTTACTGGCAGCACGAACTCCGATCGTATTACGCAGGAGAATTGAATATGAAACTGACTGTGGCGAAGATCTGTGGGCATCCTTCACGTGGAATGTTCGCCCACATCTTGTTTGTGCTGTGTATATAAAACCAAGTGCTAGTGATGAGGAGTATGTGCGTTGGTTCTGCAAAACTGAAAATTTCGTGAACAATTTTAAAGGCTTTGTAATTATAATGGGTGACCTTAATTTAAAAAATGCTTCAACGAATGTCACGAACTACTACTGTTATTTTTTGTCATTCTGTTCACTAGAAGATAAAAATGTTATATTGAATCTTCATGGTGGAATGTTGGATGTAGTATTAGTTCAGGATGGCTTTCATGAGGTATGTGTCTCCAGTACTGATAGCATTGTACAACCTGACGCATATCACCCACCGCTGGAAATAGAGGTAAGTATCGAATCAGTTCACTGTTCAGATGTAATAGATCCAAGTAATATTAATCCTATGAGAGATTGGAATTTTAAAAAATGTGACTATGAGCAGCTCTATTTCTTAATATCAGAGATCTCTTGGGACCCTGTATTTCAAGCAAGTAACGTCATGGATGCTGTAAATATCTTTTACACAACTATTTACGAAATTTTTGATAGCTGTATGCCTAAAAAGCGTCGCGCTAAATCCACCACTAAACGCTACCCTATATGGTTCACACTTGATATCATTAATGACATCAAACGTAAACTCGCCCTACATGAAATCTGGAAGCGCTCTAAAAATCACGATGATTATAAAACGTACTGTCTCATAAGAAATTCCTTAAAACATAGGATTGCTCAAGCTTACCATTCCTATATTAGACACGTAGAAAATAATATTAAAATCAATCCCCGTGAATTCTGGCAGCATATCCGTAGCTTACGGTCTAAGGGTGGGTTTGAACCTCAGGTAAACTACCGTGGCCATTGTTATACAGGTGCAGCAGCGGCTGACGCTTTTGCCAATTTTTTTTTCAAGTGTTTTTCTGACAGATATTCCACAGTTAAATGCCGCAAACTCAAATAGTTGCGATGTTAGTCATAACAAGAACTACATCAATATTTTCCAATTTACTACCGAGGATGTCCTATACGGAATTAACAAATTAAAAACCAGTAGTTCTGTAGGCCCAGACAGCATACCAGCCCAGCTTCTCAATTATTTGAAACACTCATTCGCTCAAACCTTTATGTCACATATTTAATATGTCCCCGAAAAACCGGATTATACCCCCTTCAATGGAAAATCTCACGTGTAACTCCTATACCTAAAACTTCTAATAAATTATCCGTAGAAGAATACCGACCTATTGCAATATTATCTTCACCCGCAAAAATATTCGAGAATATTCTTCACAAGTTAATTTACGCTCAAGTTGAAAAACACCTAAGTAATGCTCAGCATTGTTTTAGATGCAAGAGATCCGTAGACACTAACTTACTGATATTATCTGAATTTATATCTGTACAACTTGATGCGAGGAAGCAAGTAGACGTGCTATATTTTGATTTCCGGAAGGCTTTTGATCGAGTCAACAATGATATTCTTCTTTCAAAACTTAGCGCCATAGGTTTTTGCCCTAGCCTTCTCCGACTGCTAGCTGATTACATTCGTGATCGAAAGCAATACGCGAGGCTAGGAATTTACGAATCTAGTGCTTATCATACTCGTTCTGGCGTAAGTCAGGGCTCAATTCTTGGTCCTTTATTATTCCTTCTGATGATTATAAGGTAGGTCATTCATTACCTACCTTCTGTTCTCAAACATACAAAATGTCTTCTGTACGCAGACGACTTAAAACTTTACGCTAATGTCAGCACAGCATCAAATTGCGAAAGACATAGATGCAATTTATGCTTGGGGAGTAGCTAATAAGATGGAATTCAATTCTTCGAAATGTTATGTCATGACTTTTGGTCGAATGCGGCATCCAATCTTCTATGAATATAAAATTGATGGCACTATTATTGCCACTGTAAAAGACTTGGGTGTCGTATTTGACCAAAAGTTGACATTCCATGACCACATTTCCACCGTTGCTAAGGAATCATTCAAAAGACTCGGGTTTGTTCTCAGAAACGCACGGGATTTTCATAATATACATGTCGTGCAACTCCTATAAAATACATATGTCAGAAGTAAGTTGGAGGCGAGCTCTTGCGTCTGGAACCTACATGAGGCTTCTTATGCTCTTCTACTTGAAAAGGTCCAAAAAGCATTTTTGAAATTTCTATATAAATTCCGTTTTGGATACTATCCGTATCCCACCAATTTTCTCATAGGATGTTTAGGATATAATATGTTACAAACTAGAAGAGCCTATGACCAGCTAAGTATTATGCTTAAAATATGCAAGGGAATAACAGATGCTCCTGATCTCCACAATGAGCTGATTCGCCTTTACGTTCCAAACGACGAGCCGTACTGTCGCCCGCGCTTCATCTCCGGTTCCCCGCGTCCTGACTGCACAGATTTTGATATATTTGCAGATGATTTTAATATAGTAATGTCTGTTTGCCTTAAAATATACGAAAGCCAAATAGTTTAATCATTACTATTCTTTATTATTATTATTTTTTTTTTTAATGGTGTTTTGTATGTTTAAGTCGGGTTTTGTTTATGTATATTTTATTCTAATTGTAATTTCTGTTTTTATTTCTCATTTTATTTTTGTTTTTGTATTGTGTTTTTGTATTATGTTATTGGTTTTTTGTAAGCCGTTATAACATAAATCAATAAATAAATACATATATAAAACTATTGAGCTGACTTCAATGCCTTATTGAGACATACGTTCGCAAATCGAACCTAAATCGATTGATGTAAATTATGGCGAGTCAATTTATTTTATTACTAAGCATCGCATCGTAGCTGTCTGTACATGCACTCGTGATAAATGAATACGTTTAATTCTTTAGAACATTAATAATCCGTTCAAGTTTGAAAGAACGAGAATGGGAAGGTATTAATAATATAGCTAAAAAAATTGGCCAAGTGCGAGTCGGACTCGCCCATGAAGGGTCCCGTAGTAATTATAATAATATAATATACATAATATATTTATTTGAAAAACAAAAAAACAAAAAACCTTACAAATTTCTTAAAACTAGCTTATTTACAATTTTTACAACTACGCTAAATAACTTTGTTTTTCATAGTATTTGTATGAATTACAAAGTTATATTTGCGGTTTTAGAAAATATACTATATCTCAAAAACTGCTGACTCGATCTCGTTTAAACCAATTTTAGTTGAAATTTTACATTAAGATCTACAACATATCGTTTTTTTTAGATTTTTCACTTCATTATTATAGAAGTTAGAGGGGGGGACCCACATTTTACCACTTTGGAAGCGTATATCTTTTAAACGATTAACTTTATTAAAAAGTCATTTTAGAAACCGTAATGTCATTTTTAAGGACCTATCTATAGATACCACACACGTATAGGTTTCATGAAAAAAAAATATTTTCAGTTTCAGTTCCATATATGGGGAGCCCCCTTTATTTTAAATATTTTTTAAATTTTCTCTTAAAATCGGAAAGCGGTTCACAGAATACATCTACCTACCAAGTTTTACATGTATAGTTCTAATAGTTTCGGAATAAAATGGCTGTGACATACGGACGGACGGACAGACAGAAAGACGGACAGACATGTCGAAACTATAAGGGTTCCGTTTTTCGCCATTCGGCTACGGAACCCTAAAAACATCGTGGTTCTAAAGCAACAACAAATGCCAATAGGTTTCGATTAAAGGTCGTGCTGCGAACCGCTGGTGAGCAAGTGTGAATCGCACTTAACAGTTTTGTACCTAATTATGTTTTATTATATTTTAGAATAAGCACTAATAATATATTTGATACATTAGTTTGTTGCTTTATAGCGAGCGAAAACCAAACTAATAATACTTCTGTATGCTACCAAAAAAATATTTCTTTGTTGATAGTTATATTGTCAATGGGAAGATGATAGGAAATAAACACCTGATGAAATTACAACTATGTGAGTACCTACAAATTACAATTCACGAGAAAGAGCCGGATAACAAACAGATGGACTGACAGCTGAACCTCAGTAAAAGGGTTCCGTTGGAAAACCCTTCGTATACGGAGCTCTACAAAAACGGAATCATAGATGAGTCTCTTTTGTTCGCAAATCATAATATTAGGAATTTATGCGCGAATTCTAAATTAGATCGACCTTTATTGTTCTTTTTTACAGAACTGAAACAATGAATTGACGACAAAGGCCACAGTAAACGGCTGCAGCATTTTAATACATAGATATTAAATTACATTAACATTTATTATACGCTACAAAGCTAAGTACAAGTAATAAGATGCTTGTCACTTCTGTTACAGTACCTCGCCCTGTTTTTTAACCGACTTCAAAAAAGGAGGAGGTTCTCAGTTCGTCTTGAACTTTTTTTTTATGTATGTTACCTCATAACTCGAAGACGGCTGGACCGATTTGGAAAATTCTTTTTTCGTTTGATAGGGTATACTTTCTAGTTGGTCCCATTGTCATGAAATCAGGATCTAATGATGGAATCCTCCAGGATTCACTCCAGTAATCGAAGGAACTCTTCAAATATTATGGGCACACCTATAGCGTTTTGGGTATTTCTAACAGTACCTTGTGCAGTTGCTCTTGAAAAGCACAATTTGAGGAAGTGGAACTGATGATGAAGACCACAGATGGCCACCGAAACTACTCAATAATAAGTATTTCGTGGATTGAGATTCGATTACTTGAATATGCATGTTAAGCACTTTATGCTCGTCACAATGCATATGGTAATGTAGAGCTGATGGTGAGAACCAGGAGAACTCCTCAAAAATTAACGGCTCTGCATCGGGAAAAGCAATATTTTGTAAAAGGTGATAAGTAGTTCATATTTTGGTTTTTGTAACTAGATAAATTACAAACCGACCCACTAAAAAGGATGAAAAAGAAACTTTTTAGCAAAAAATAGTAAAATTTGCCTTTGTAGTGTTTTGATATGGAAGTCGGTTTTATTTTTTGCTAAAAAGTTTCTTTATTATCATAAAGGCAACCCACAAATAGTTTTTCAATTTCAAATTCACGAATACAATGCAACTTCGTTTTTAGTTTTTTTAAACTGCGACTAGAATAATTAAATGGCTACAAATATAAGCCGAACAAATAATCTTTTATAATGCTTGGTTTAGTAATAATGTTCCCCACAATACAGGTTATTTCGGAGAAAAAGCCGACTAAATATAGACACCAGTGCTAGTTGAGTCAGTACGTTTTTTAAAGCGCATATCTGCTAAAAAAGCCTGAAAATTCATATTATAGAATAATTGTTACCTAGAATAAGTAGGTAGGTGAGTGAGTAGGTCATATTTGTACAATTATATTTAGACAATATCTATACATATAAAATTCAAAGTCCTAACTGACTAAATTTAGAGGGTATATTCTTTGTGAAGAGTAAGTACGCACTAAGAAAGGGCTTTTTTAATTGAAAAGTTAAAAATGGGGTCAAATTTTATATGAAGCTTTTTATTTCTTGGATGGATTCACTTGAAACTTGGTATATAGGTTCCTCAAGTGGTTTAAATTAACACTAAGAAAAGATTCTTGGAACTTCCTCCCCCAAGGGTAAGGACGGGGTACGAGTTTATTTGAAACTTGAGTGATGTAAATGAGCATTAATGCTAAAATTAATTAATTAAATTAATTAATTTTCTAAAATCCTTTCTTAAGAAAGGATTTTAGAAAATTCAGCTCTTAAGGAGTTAAAAAAGCAGGTACGACATTATTTATATAAAAAGATTCGCATTTATTTATTTCTTAAAAGGATTCACTTGAAACTTTGTACTTAGATTCCTTAAGTGATATTGCGTACCGGGGTATTGGTGGAATGCTCTAACGAGATACCGCGGCCCCGGAACGAAAGAGCAATTGAAGAAACAATGTGGGTTTTTAGTCAGAAGAAGTTCGACACTCCGTTCCATTCCGCCTAGAGCGAGAGAAGCCATAAGAAAATTTTCCCTCCAAAAAAAAGGTTCATCAACTGATGTAAGTGAGTACCTACTTAGGATATTTGGAAAGTTGAAAAAAGGGGAGTCCGAATTTGAATGAAGTTTCTCTCATGTGTCCATGAGAGAAACATACATAAGATAGTTTTAATCTCGAAATTCCCACGGGATCGGGATTTACGCGGGAAAACCTCCCACGCAAACGAAGTCGCGGGCAATAGCTAGTTTGCTTATAAAAGTTCTTAGGAACGGAATTTATGGAAGACTCTCAAAGACTCTCCGCCCGACGCTCGCCCGAGACGGTCGTGCCGCTCTGCGCTCCCGATCGTTCTGTGTCTGTGTCATCGCTACGTCGCGCTCGCCGTGACGTCATTCGTAGTCGCCGACTACAACTCCCGATCCGGAACCGCCTTTTTCAAGGCAGTGAAGGATATTTTGTTTCTATAACAGAGTATCGTCAAAAACAATTTGGTTTGGCCCCTTCAGGGTAAAACCACAGTTTCGTGGTCCTTGGTTGGAAACCTCACGGTGTCAACAATACCAAGGGGGTGCTGACCCGACGCACCCGCTGATCCCCTTCAGGGTGAAGCAGTCAATTGGAGTCGAGTGCTAGGTTTTGGCCTTGGGGGATCTCCTAGTCAAACCTAGTTACTGAGTTTCCTTTTCAGCTACACACCTAGTGTCGGTTGGGTGTGTCTACCCCTTCGCACTAGACCCAATAGGGCCCGGTTCGCACAATAAGACTGGCGACCGGTTACAAGCTTAGGGCTCACCAATAGGTACACACCTCCCAGTCTCCACCCGACTGGGAGGCTAACACATCCTCGGACCCATCCATCCGGGGAGTTAGGCCAGTTAGGCTTTAAATAGGCCCCCCGCGGGAGAGAAATCTCCAAAATTCCCCGATAGATATTTTTTAATCCCTCGTCATGGAGGACGCCTTGCAAAAGGCGCACCTCTTGGACGAGCTAAGAAAGGACCCCGACTTTTGCGCCAGATATGGCGGAAAGCTCGCTGCTTTGCAGCGAAATATTTCCCTGGCTACTAAAGCCAAAGTCACTGATTTTAGCGACGTGCTCGATAGCCCGCTATCTCCCCCGCTCGCGGATCAAGGCCCTCCGGTTGGCTCATTCACCGAAAAGTTTATTGTTTCGGACCCCATTGTTCATCGAACAATGAAAAACTCCGAAACTAATTGCCCCTTACCGCCGCCGCCCGCTGACAAAGACGTACCTGAATTTTACGATATGGACACGTCGGCTCCGTTATCTAACCCACCCTCCGACCAAGACGAAGCCTCTTCTTGCCCTTCGTCCTCCGAAGACGACTTTCAAATCGTCACCGGAGGCAAGAGGAAGAAAGGTAAAACCTCCCAGGCCAGCAAGGCCAAAAAGTCCACCGCGTCGCCCCAGTCCCCAACTCAAACGCCCGTACGACCCGTTAGCCCAGTCCCAACTACCTCTGCTCACGCGCAGAATAGTCGTCCCACCAGCCCGATAGCCCAAACTTCCTCAGCCCAAAGGAAGCAACGCCCTCCGCCCCCCTTTTACATCCAGGACAAGGGTAAATGGACTGATGTGTCCAAGATGTGTGTTGATCGAAAGATCAACTACACAAACGCCCGTGCCTGCCAAAATGGCATTAAAGTCACCGTCCCTACGTCGAACGACTATAGGGAACTATATCGCGCCCTCCGTGAAAGGAATATTTCCTTTCACACTTTCTCCTTCCCCGAGGACACGCCCACTCGTGTTATTATTAAACGTGTCCCTAAAGAAATCCTAGTACAGGATATTAAAGACGACCTTGCCGATCAAGGTATACCAGTGATCGCCGTCCATCGCTTACATAAAGCGAGAGGCGGTGAATTGTACGACATGGTTCTTGTCATTTGTGAACCAACCGAAGGTCATCACCCGATTTTCAAGATTAAGTCCATTTGCTCCCTATCCGGTATCTCAATTGAAAAGCCCTACAAAACCGCAACAGTGGGACAATGCCACCGTTGCCAACTGTATGGCCATGCGCAGAGCAACTGCTATGCGACTCCCAGATGCGTCAAGTGTCTGGGCGAGCACAGCACTGCGGACTGCCCTCGGCCCAAAGACCGAACCCTCTGTTCGGAACCACCCAGCTGCGTTCTCTGCGGCCAGACCGGTCACCCGGCAAACTACCGCGGCTGTCCCAAAGCCCCCAAACTCGCTCCTAAATTAGCGAAGCGCGCCAACGCCCGCCAACAAAGAGAGGCACCTTCCTCTCAAATTCCCCAACGTCTCGCTCCTCAGAGACCATCCCCGTGGAACAGGCTAAACCACGACAAAGCCTTTCCCTCCTTGGCCCCTGCCAAACCTTTGCAGGCACTGATGGATATACCCATCGCAGCGCAGATCCTGCCTAAAGCCGTGGCTCCAGAGGCCACAACCAGTCCCAAACCCGCGCCTCAAACCACTGCTGCTCCTGCAGCCAAACAACCGCCCAAACCCTCACCCGTCGGTAACGGCGAGTCTTGCGCCCAGACTCTACTGCGCCACTATAAAATATTTATGACCCGCCAAGCCAGGTCTCTCCGCGATGCCCTTCTGGCTGCCGAGCAGCAGAATAACGGCAAAACTACGACGAAAATGTACAGCCAAATATTCAGCACACACAGTGATGTCGTGCTAGGCCTCGACCAGATGGATGCGATGGACTGATCCAATGGATTCCCAGCGCACAAACCACACTAGGCCTCGATCCGTCAAATTAGGTTTTTTCAACGCCAATGGCATTTTCAACCAACGCGCCGAAATAACTAAATTCCTCCGCGACCACCAATTAGACGTCCTCCTTATACAGGAAACCCTTTTGAAACCCCACCGCGCTGACCCCAAAATTGCGAATTACCGTCTAATTCGCAATGACAGAACACGCTGCCACGGCGGCGGTACCCTTATTTATTATAGGAAGGAGTTATACTGCATCCCTCTGACCCCACCCGCGCCTCTCTCTCACCTAGAGTACTCTGCCTGTCGACTAGGCATGACTGGTCATCCTCCGATAACTATCATCTCTGCCTACCATCCCCCACCGTCGGTCGCGTCTCTTGCTTCAGACGATCCTATCGCGCTCACCAGCGATCTCACGACTCTCTTTGGCCTGAGTGACTCCGTCTTACTAGCGGGCGATCTCAACGCCAAACACCCCGCTTGGAACAGCAACACGACAAATGCCAGAGGCAGAATCGTGTATAACCTAGGCGCGACCCTAAACTATGACGTCATCGCTCCGATGACTCCCACCCACTACCCACACGACCCCAACCATAACCCCGATGTCCTCGATGTGGCGCTCCTAAAGAATGTAAACCTTCATTTACACTCCATAGAAGCGCTTCACGAGCTCAACTCGGATCACCGTCCCGTTATCCTACACCTAGGTTCCCGCTCGGGTAACCATGATCCTACCCAACCTCCTCCGACCCAATTGATCACCGACTGGAGGAAAGTAAGTGAAAAACTGAAATCCACCACGTCGCCTCAATTGGACACCATTCCTGACCACATAGTCTCAGTCGCTGACACGACGGCGGCGATCGACTCGCTTACAGATCACGTACAATCCGTCCTGAACGATTGTTCAAGGGAAGTTCCTGTAGTGGAAGACCACCGCTGGAAACTCCCGGACGATGTACGGAATCTGATAACCGAGAAGAACGCAGCCATCCGTGCGTACAGCGCTTTTCCCTGCGCCGCAAACAAAGCTCACATGCGCAACTTACAGCGTGCTGTAAGGAAACGCATTGCCGAGCAGCGTAATGCGAGCTGGGACAAGATGCTGAGCGAACTTGAGCCCACCCATCTTGCCTTCTGGCAGCTTCAGAGGAAGTTACGATCCACTGAAGAGGCCACAATGCCTCCTCTCATTCGTCCCGATAAGAGTGTCGCCTTCGATAACTCTGAAAAAGCAGAATGCCTAGCCGACAGCCTAGAGTCCCAGTGTTCTCCCAGCTCTCAACCAGTAGACCAAGCCCACCTCGATATGGTGAACGCCGAAGTCGAACGTAGAACTTCCCTTCCGCCCGTCGAAGATCCCGATAATCCACTGGCCCCCATCACTCCTGATGAGGTCCAGGATATCATTAAAAGACTCCAACCGCGTAAAGCCCCTGGCTCCGACGGCATCACCAATAGGGTTTTCAAACTTTTCCCCGCCCAGCTTATAGTGCTAATGACTGCCATCTTCAATGGCGCATTGAGCAATAATATGTTCCCTACAACCTGGAAACAGGCCACCGTGATAGGTATTCCCAAACCAGGCAAGCCCAAGTCTGACCCGTCTAGCTACCGTCCCATTAGCTTACTCAACGTCCTCGGTAAAATCTATGAAAGGCTTATATATAAGCGGCTCAAAGATTTTGCCGAAGCAAAGAGTCTAATACCCAATGAGCAGTTCGGATTTAGAACCGAACACTCATGTATCCAACAAGTCCACCGCATCGTAGAACACGTCAGCGCCGGCTTCCAACGGGGCGCAATAACGGGAGCCTTATTCTTCGACATAGCGAAAGCGTTCGACAAAGTCTGGCACAATGGCTTAATCTATAAGCTATACCAACTCGGCGTGCCTGACCGTCTCGTGCTCATCCTACGGGACTTTTTATCGAATCGCACCTTTCGTTATCGAATTGAGGGGGAGCTTTCCTCCCCCCATCCCATTCGCGCAGGAGTTCCTCAAGGCTCCGTACTATCCCCCCTCGTTTTCACGCTATTCACTAGTGATATTCCCAAGCATAAAAATACCCAGCTAGCCCTATTCGCCGACGATACGGCTATCTATTATACCGGTCTTAAACCCGATGCCATCGCTCGCACTCTCCAAACTTCCGCAAACACTCTGGCCAAGTGGTTCCGGAAATGGAGAATCGAAGTCAATCCAGATAAAAGCCAGGCAGTCCTCTTTTCTAAACCGCGGATAAACCCACCCTCCCCCCGTCCGATTACCATGTACGGCAAGCCGATCCCTTGGGAAAAGCAAGCCAAATACTTAGGCGTGGTCCTCGATAGACACCTCTCCTTCGCTGAGCACATAAAGCAGGCACGTTCGCGCGCCGCTTTCGCTCTAGGTAGGCTCCACTTCATTCTTAGCTCTCGCAGCAAGTTATCACTCAGGTGCAAGCTGCGTATTTTCACCGCGGTCATCCGTCCCATCATGACCTACGCCTGCGTTGTTTTCGCACACGCAAAGCCCTACCTCCTCCACAAGATGCAGACCCTCCAAAACCGATTCCTCCGTAGAGTCACGGGAGCCCCCTTTTATGTTCGAAATGAGCTTCTTCACGTAGATCTCAAGATGCCCACCATCCAGCAGTTCATGAAACGTGTCTCCAAGCGTTTCTTTGAAACTTCAATCCAACATAGTGTAATGTTTCCACTTACGTTTTAAAATCATTCATGGTTTAGAATTTCCTAATATTCTGATATTAAGTTATTTTTTATACAATACTTTGTTTGTTTACGTTTCTGTAAAGTCATTAGTGACAGGACTAGTTTTCTTCTTAATTCATTGCTGGAGTTAGGTTAGGTCGTATATGTAAATGATATTGTGTACCTCGTGATAAATTACTTTATTTTTCTTTTTCATTCTAGAACCTAATTCAAACCCTAGAAAGTTGATGTAATGAGAGAGATGACGAGGAGCGGGTCAGTCTACGCCTGGAACACAAACAGTGAAGAAGTCTGCAAGTAAAACGGCTTGGTCGCCTCCTAATACACAAGCCGTGGTCCGGACCTCCAGACGCCCTCTTCGTTCTGCTGCTGAGGCCTACCGACTGAAGGCCAGCCGTCTGCAGCCACCTCTTCGTGCTGCCCTCTTTGTTCTGCTGCTGAGGCCTACCGACTGAAGGCCAGCCGTCCGCAGTCACCTCTTCGTGTTGCTCTCTTCATTCTGCTGCTGAGGCCTACCGACTGAAGGCCAGCCGTCCGCAGCCACCGCTTCGTGCTGCCCTCTTCATTCTGCTACTGAGACCATTATTCAAAAAAAATTTTCCGGGGTTTTCGGGGTAATGTAATGTTTCCACTTACGTTTTAAAATCATTCATGGTTTAGAATTTCCTAATATTCTGATATTAAGTTATTTTTTATACAATACTTTGTTTGTTTACGTTTCTGTAAAGTCATTAGTGACAGGACTAGTTTTCTTCTTAATTCATTGCTGGAGTTAGGTTAGGTCGTATATGTAAATGATATTGTGTACCTCGTGATAAATTACTTTATTTTTCTTTTTCATTCTAGAACCTAATTCAAACCCTAGAAAGTTGATGTAATGAGAGAGATGACGAGGAGCGGGTCAGTCTACGCCTGGAACACAAACAGTGAAGAAGTCTGCAAGTAAAACGGCTTGGTCGCCTCCTAATACACAAGCCGTGGTCCGGACCTCCAGACGCCCTCTTCGTTCTGCTGCTGAGGCCTACCGACTGAAGGCCAGCCGTCTGCAGCCACCTCTTCGTGCTGCCCTCTTTGTTCTGCTGCTGAGGCCTACCGACTGAAGGCCAGCCGTCCGCAGTCACCTCTTCGTGTTGCTCTCTTCATTCTGCTGCTGAGGCCTACCGACTGAAGGCCAGCCGTCCGCAGCCACCGCTTCGTGCTGCCCTCTTCATTCTGCTACTGAGACCATTCGTCGAAGACCACTCGTCCTGCAGCCACCTCTTCGTTCCGCTTTTATCATCCGCCCCATTTATCATAGACCCTCCCGTCATCTCTTGTGCCTTTGGATTCACATTGTATAAATTTTATAAATAACGTTACATTTCCCCACTTTGATTTCTTTTCCTGGTCATCTTCCTCCTAATTAGTTATTGCAACTTTACGATTTCCCTTTACCCAGGGAAACTGTAACGTTACAATAGGAATCCCCTTATCGTATCGGCCGCCCAATACGAACCCTCGCGTATCTCTAAGATTCGCCGACCAAGGCATACCCTAGTCACTCCCGATGACGCAATCACCCTGCTCCAAGAGAGCCGTAGGGAAACAAGTACAGTGGCACACAAACACAAAAACCGACCATCCTTCCGTCCTCGCCGCCGAGGCCCGCCGCGACGTCCCCGTAATAGTCCACCCCGACCCTTGCCAGAGCCAGCCCGCGACGCTGAGCCAGTAGCTTTAAATTCCCTTATTAATAATAATAATGATATGATCCAGCCTGTCCCTAGCTGCCCTCCCCTGCGACGCCCTAAGCCGAGGTCCGTACCCCACAGGGGGTGCCCTTAGCGTGTAGTCGCCTAGTTTGTAAGTTTTTTTTTTTAATAAGCCCTGGCTGGAGGCTTTAATTAATTTATTAATTAAGGCAACCACAGGCAAGTCCGGTTAAGCAGCCGACAACCTCAGAGGTTGACCTGCGAGATGCCACACACAAAAAAAAAAAAAAAAAAGGAATTTATGGAAAAAAATATGTTGACAAATTGACGTGACGTGCATTGAAGCTGTCTTCTTTGATTATTGGATGTATAACATATGATAACGTAAGTTTTCTTGCGTTTCCTTTCAAGATAACGAGTCTGAAGCACGTAATTACTAAATGCTGATTAGCTACAGTTAAAATCATATGAAACATTGAAGAGATCTTAAAAATAATTTAGTTATCCATCAAAGGATATCTTGGTATCATTTATTCAGCTATCAGTATTATACCTACCTCTTTATTTGCCTTTATTGAATTAATAACGTAGAGTGACTGTACTGACTGTAGTGTGACTGTGATTATACTTACTTATTACTAATATTACAAATGCGAAAAGTTTAGATGGATGTACTCGTATAAGTGTAATTTGGTATGCTGAAATCCTCGAATAACTTTTTATCACGGAATTCCCACTGGATCAGGATTTAGCTGACGCGAGTATTGAATAAAATCAGTACAAACATCTACCATATGATTGAACACAAGCACGAACCGGTTATTAAATGTCGGAAAGTATCGGTCAAATTAAGCAATGGCTCAGATAAGTGCCTAGACGGAGCATAAGCACTAGAGTTTCACTTAAATTGTATTACTTACTATTCACTTCGTATACGAATGTCTCAAGCCTAATATGTAGGGAGTGGTGTGTCTTACTAATATTTTTTGTGAACCAATGCCGCATATACCTCTAGTCGTATTTTATTTTTCCTTTATTTTTTTCTTAGCAATGTGGGAAGAATTCACATAACTAGCAATCTTGTTAACCCCTCCAACTAAGCTAAATATGCTTGTGTCTGGAGTGGGTTCACAGCAGGAGTGTAAGAATGTGTCTTTAGAGATGTTTGCAAATCTGCTTTATGAACACTATTATCATCTAAGAAGTTGCTACGCAGCCTACGCGGCCACGTCCACGGCTGCTTCTCCCAACGTCTACCGTATGGCTACGCCGCTTCTCACGGTTTGCTATGTAGAGTCCAGGGGCATTCTAAGGCGCAGAGACGCGGTGTATAATCTAATAATATACCTACGGCTTTAATTCAAATATAAGATATCATTAATAACAAAGAAAAATCTTGTTCCTTCAACCTTCACTAAAACTCGTAGTACCGAACACTGTGCTGCAGTGTTAATTATAAAACGTACTTTCAAGTTTTGTAAACTAGTTTTGAGTTCTTGAAACCGCCGGTTTCAGGTTTGCCTGTTGTTCTTTACGGAGAATTTAATTTATTTCTATTTTCTACTTCACTGATGACTAACTATTTACTAAACTAAGCCCCTTCCCGACCCTATTAAGGAAAGATTATACATAGGACTTGTGTATAGGTAGTCATATCTTTCATTTGAATCTATTCAGACTTTTGAGACGTTGACCTCTGAGTTTGTTGGGTATTTTTTCTCAGGGTAGTCAGGAAACACCGGCCTTATCTATTTAACTTTTCGAAACAATGATGTGTAAAAGTATTATTTATAACCTATTTTCAGAATATACATCATTATTTAATTATTATTATTTTATAGAGCATAGTAAAATGTCTTTCGAATAGTAGAGGGTCGACTCTTTTTTACGAAAATTACGCAGACGGGGTGTATGAAATTTAACACATTTCACAGTTTTTATATTTAAACTTTATTATATTCTTTTACCATTCATTACTTTACAGTTGCTACATACAAGTCTTTATTTTTGTCATACTTAACAAAAATACATAAAGGTAAATGCATCCCATAATGCCGACGCACTTTAAGCTGTTTGATTGTTTTGTTAAATGTATTTATTAACATGTAACAAAACAAACAGGGATAATTTAATCGATATTATTGGTAGTCAACAAAAGAATTTTTAGGTACCTATTTCATGCATAAACCGAAAACAATCCATCGCAAACATTATTTATTATTATAGTATAGTACTTTATTGTACACCTTACAATAATTATTTCATTGCATTAAGTATACTGTATAAAACTTTATCGTTACAAAATTATTGCTTCTCATGATTCATTTGGGTTATTTAGAAAGAAAGAAGAGAACTTTCAGCCTTTGACTGCGTTTAAAAAACAAACCAACGTTCTCTTCTCTTGTTTTTATCGCGTTTCTTTTCGAGATGTGAAAGGGAAAGCATTAAAATCTAATTTTAATACCAACTTTCATTTTACCCATGCGTGCACTTTGTTATTACGTGCCAACTCTCGCTTTATTTACAATGACTCACATTTTATAAAGTCTTTTTCCGTGATTTTGAGCCTAAGACTACTTACCGATAGTGTCTTTAATTATAAACAAGGATAATACTACATATACCTAACACTAATATTGGTCATAGAACTGAAATACGAAACATTAAACTTTAGTAGTAAGACTTAGGTGCATTTATTTATCGATATGATACATGCAACTAACTATACTAATACAGTAAAACACTGTTCTTATTTAAACTCGGAGACAACAGAAGTAGATAAATATAAATAGGGATTGATAAATTGTTCGTATGCAATTATAATCTCTATGATAATCTTATCAACAGACACAAATAAGAACATGCTTCTAACAGAATAATAATTACTAGTCCAAATAATAGTAACTAATATTATTATAATATAATAAACTCACTTTTTAAAAGTTGTCGTAACTCTGTCAAAGCGTGCTCGATCACTTCCGGAGTTTCTCTCAGTTCCTTCTCAGCTTTTTCTTTGCAAACTTCATCATCTATCGGATTTAACTCCAACATTATTTTATTCTCACCCCATGTCACAAACGGTACGCCATCGGATCCGAACTGTATTTCCATATTTATTTTAATTATTTTCACTTGATAAACAGTACAATAATCTTGATATATTTTCGCTGAGTTTACACTATTGTTGGTATTGCTAATCCACGTCTGACTTATAATGCGTGTCAGCAGATTGTCGCCAGTCGACCACTCAGCACAGTTTTTACAATGTTACTTTACGCGTGAGAGATTAATATAATTAGTTATAGCGTAAGCAAATCTCTTTCGTTGCTGCGCTCGCGTATAAGTTCCCGGAGCGTTTGAGTCCGTGATTAAAAGTTGTATATATTTAATAGAGACAAGCACGAGCGTCCGCGCACCGTCTGCGGCGATATTGTGCTTATTGGAGAGGCCATTGTAAGCCCATCTTAACGGTATCCCTCCACCACGGCACCACGGTGGAGACGCCGTTCACTTGTTTTAGTACTCTTAACAAATATGTCTCCACAATGCAATACAACATTTGCTATGTAAATACTTGTTCTGGATATTTATATCTACCAAGTATATTATTTCTGACATTTCCTGTTTAATGATGTCACATATTTTATATTTACAGGAAGTAAATATATAATAAAATATATGTCTGTTGGTATAATAATAATAGTAAAACGCTAATTATCAATATTTTGCCCTATATTCTCTAAAATGCAGTGTCTGGCTATAATTATTGAATTCTGTCTTGTCACAGTTGTTCCGTTCTATACAAGGAAGCTATATTTAAATAAGGCTTCTTCTGATAAGTTTATTGAATTCCTTTGTAATTACTAATCGTTGCATCATGTTTCATCTGAACGCCAAAATGGCTGAACGGATCTGGAAGTGGTCCGAGATTATCGTCTAGAATAAGACATACTTAGGCTACATTTCATCCTGGGACAATAACTACGCGCGATTAAAAAGCAGTCTATGTGATCCTGCAGTCTAAAATCTATCTCTGAGCAAATCCACTTACCCATGACTCAGGCTTGATTGGGTAGCAAACAAAACTTTCACATTTATAATATTAGTATAGTGAATGAGTACGAAGACCTTGCCCATATGTACATATTTAGGTCATACGGTACAAAAGTCATTTTATAACAGAACTACAATTATAGAGTGAACGCAAAAGCTTCATTGTAATACACCGAAGACGGAGCTCTGATTGTAGACCCTAGTATGAACTAATAATTATATCACAAAGACACAAACAGACTTTGAAATGAAATAACTGAACGCCTGTTTTAAAACTGACGGCATCGTTTGGCTTGTTTGTAGTTACTTCTCACATAAAAATTAGCATGTGCGTAAAAATAATATATCATAGAACCAGCCAATAAAGTTCCCACTACTGGGACACTAGAAAATAATATCAGAACAAAATTAGTAGGTAAGTACTTCTGCTTAACCCTTACAATGACCGGTCTTTTTGTAGTTGGACCATACTTAGGTATCTACGTAAAAAAATGCTCATCCGTTGAACACTGTGCCAACTATTGTTACAGAAATGGTAAACTCACTTAAACTAAGCATAAATCTACAAGACAAACTTGATATTGAATGACGTTTACAAACGTGTTCCAGAATAGAACCTCGGGATACACCGTAATCAATTGTTTCAGCATTTTATTTATAGATAAGTAAAGTAATTTTCTAACCAATTTTTAAAAGTACCAAATAGGTCGCCGTAAGTCACAAAACCGTTTATAATGAGGGTCTAAAAGAGTTTAAATAGGTATAGGATATTTTATGACGATTAATGCCAAAAGAATTTATTTAAAAAAGTTGATTTTCTTTCAATAAATTGCGACTTGGATTTTCTCCTGAATCGTAGGTATGGTAACAAATATTTGAACTCCCATACACATACAGTCAAACACGGAACAAACATAATGTAGGCCATTCAAATATCAATGCCAGGCGGGAATCGAACCCGCGATGCGCAGCACAATAACCAATCACTCAGCCAACCGTAATCTCTCTCAGTTTAAAACGCAGTTTATAATATTCTTGACTGTTTAATCAATAAAATAACAGATGCTCCTTATATGTAACACAAGTTTTCAGAATCACCCGAGTCTACGTGTTCGTGTTCCACGTGTGCCCCAAAAAGCAATCAGCGTTAATGATGCCGTATAGTACTAATGCATGCTGGTCGGGGTTGCCATTCTAATAGAAATAACACGGCCCAGAACAACAGAGATATAAGGAACAGGGTGGAGATTAGGAGTAGGAGTATGAAAACCTACTGAAAACCCTAGAGAGGAAGGACCACGCTCCACGGACAACAGCGTGCCTATTCAACGGGGAAATCAAGAGAATCTGCCTTACACAGCGTAATATCAAAAATTTTATACGCAATTAGGGCTTGCAATCCGGATGTCTGCCAATTTTCAAATCCGGATTTTGTTGTGGAAAGCAGGCAAAAGGATTGGGACAAACACATTCAGCCGGTAATTCTGTCATATCGAAGTGCAGTTCATGAGAGTACAGCTGTTACACCTGCTTTCGTGAACTTGGGACGGGAGGTTAGGTTGCCTGCAGACCTAATCACTGGAATACCGCCGGATGCACCTTATAGTGTAACAGAAACCGCGAGTGAATTGCGAAACAGAATGAACGACGTATACGAACATGTCAGACAATCCGGTCAACAAATGTCTCAGAAGGTGAAGACTCGTTACGACCGAAAGATGAACAATTCAGGATTCGATAAAGACTCATTCGTCTGGTTGCATAATCCGGTGCGCAGCAAATGAAAGTCGCCGAAGTTACAGACAAAATGGGATGGACCATACCGCGTTGTGACTAAGATTAATGACGTCACTTATCAGATCCAGAAAGGTCCACGAGCTGCGCCAGAGATTGTTCATGTTGATCGACTGGCGCGTTACTACGGGTCTAACGATGCTCGGGTCGAGCATGTCTTAGGAGGGGCAGTGTTACGCCAGTCACTTAGCGAAGTACGTTGAGAAACTTCGACAGAAATCTAGAATGTTCGAGACACTAACGTCACCTGGTGGCGAATAGTAGTACTGAGTATATCGAGAACGTTCGACTGACTTCTAATACGTTCGAGACGCTACCACCATCTAGCGGCGAGTAGCAGTACTGAGTATCTCGAGTAACTTCTGGAATATTCTTATCAGTATGGGCAGTGAGTCGATTTTACAAGAATATTCTAGAACTCATAGACCGGGGTATAAATAGATCGCACAGGAACACAGACGGCAGTCTTATTTCAAGATACGAGGCGATATAATCGAAGCTTTACAAGTGAATTTCGGTGCAATTTAAGTGTTGAGTGACAAGTATTGTACTGTGAATAACTGTGTTAATTTTTATTTGGTGTTTATTTAAGTAAAGTGTTAATTTTGGTCTAATTGCGTAATTATTTCTATCATGAACCCCAGCTCGTAATAATACTATATTTTAAAGGGTTATTTGATTCTTTTGAGATACTACTTCATTTATATTATAACGGGTCATTCATTTTTCGATTTCGAAAGTAAAGCTAAGCATTTTCGATGAAAATTTTATTTCATTATCAAGTTTGGACTCTGCCATTAAGTGTGAGAAACAATATCATTCAAATGGCCGTTCCGAGAGTATTGCAGCATGCGATTTTTGAGATAATTTTTAACCACTTTTTCGCACATTTCGTGCGGTATCTCGGCCATAACTTGAGTAATGTTGGTTTTTAATACGTCTAGAATTCGGGGATTATTTGCGTAAACAAGGTCTTTTGAGTAGCCCCACGGAAAAAGAATTGAACGGTGTCAAATCGCATGATCTTGGTTGCTAATTTCTTTATTGCACAATACAAATTTTATCGCACACATTATAAAACAAATGGAAGTCTTCTATTTTATTGACAAATCAGGTGATAATATTTGGAACGTCTTATTTTGCAAAATAGAATATTTTCTATTTAGGGGGGTCTGATTTTTGGGGGAGTCGTGTCCTCTGTGACCCCCCCCCCCCCCCCCAATTGACGACGCACAAACGTGAAATTACGCGACCAGGAATATTCTCACGTAAGAAAGCCAAAATTGGTCGTGCTGTGTGGCTTGTTGTTGCCCCGACTTGTTGAAAACACGTATTATCCAATTCATGATCTTCAATCACCGGCCAAAAAAATCGGTTATCTTTCGATCATATCGCTCCGAATTCACTGTAACCGTCCGCCCATTGGCATCTTCGAAGAAATATGGACCAATGACACCTTTCGACCATAGAGCACAGTAGCACAGTAACGCTTGCACTCTTTTCAAATTTCTTCACAATTATACCAATTGCATGCGTAGTTGGTTGATTATGACGACCATAATTATCGCATAATGCGCGAAAAGGGGGACGACACCAGACATTCGCGTTCGTCGGAGGAGGAGGAAGACAACGATGAAGAGGTAGGTGATCAGTCCGCACCTGCCCCCGCCACCACTTCTAATGCGGCCCCCGCCACCGCTTCCAAAGCGGATAATGGCGGCGCTCGACGGCAAAAACGGCCTCGATACCCTCCGCTGGTAGTGGAGCGCCTGCCGAACTGGGCACACCATTTTAGGATCATTGCAGCCAAGCTGGGTCGGCCACCAAGCGCTCGCCCATACGGCACCGGCGTACGCTTCACGCCGGAGTCCGAAGGTGAGTATCGGCTGATCCAGCGGTACCTGACAGAGCTGGAGAAGGAGATCGGAATATCATGGTTCGCATACTCCCTACCAGCGGAGAAGCTTGTGAAGGTGGCCATTCGCGGGCTGCCGGCTGATACAGAGCCCCAGGAGATAGAGGAGGAACTCCGCGTACTCGGATACGAGCCGGAGTACGTGCGCCACATCAGGGCGCGCCAAGGAAGACCCGGCTGCGTATTCTACGCCATGCTGAGGAGGACCCCGGATATCCGGTCCATATACGACACCTCCGTGTTCCTGATGATGCGAGGTGTCAAAATAGAAGCATGGCGTGGGAAACATGGGCCCGCACAGTGCCACCGGTGCCAGAAATTCCGGCACTCATCGCACCAGTGTCACCGCCCGCTCGCCTGCGTGAGGTGTGGAGAGGGACA
This sequence comes from Tholera decimalis, assembly GCA_943138885.2. Taxonomy (NCBI): domain Eukaryota; kingdom Metazoa; phylum Arthropoda; class Insecta; order Lepidoptera; family Noctuidae; genus Tholera; species Tholera decimalis. Next base: position 11,929,606 of record OW964553.2, on the reverse strand, counting down.
CGCGGCCAGAGACTGCCCACGACCGAGGGAAGAGCCGGCCACCTGCGCGAACTGCGGTGGCCCACACCCGGCGTGCCATGTCAAGTGCCCCGTGTTCCAACGGGAAATTCAGAACAGGCGGGCGGGGACTGTCGCCATCACGGCAGCCAACTCGCGCCGCCCCAAACAACCAGTAGACACAGAGAAGAACCAAGTGGAGGACGGTCACGGCGGCGCATCACTGATGGCGGCAGCCAACGGACCCACGGAACGCGGAGAGGCCACTTCCTCCCGGCGGAGGAGGAGGAAACGCGGGGGGAAGGGGAAAGCGCAACCCCCCCCGCAAAACACAAACACGGCGGCTTCACAGCAGACCTCGCAGGCCGCCCCTGCCCCCGCCCAGAACAAGGCGCAGGCAGTAAACAAGGAGGTGAAGAAGGGCGCCGTTAATAAACAGGCACGGCCGGCAACGCGCCAGCAGAAGGCGGACACCGCAAAAACCGGCGCCCCAGAAACAAGTACAAACAAAGAGTTCACTGCCTGTGCCATCAAGATCCTGATGGACCTCATACAGGCCATCAGGCGGGGGCAAGACCCACAGCAGGCCATCCTGGATGGCCTGGCAACGTTACTTGAGCTTACCAATGGATAAGCCAATCAGAATACTCCATTGGAATGCCCGCGGCCTGCGGAATAAGGTCGCCCTCCTCCGCCATCTCCTACGGGATCAGGACATCGACGTGGCGCTGATTAATGAAACGCACCTGGGACAGGAAGACAGGGTCAAGTTCCCAGGTTACGTCATCTACCGCCAAGATGAACGATCGGCATCCACTCAGATCCGATACCGTAGTCTGGCAGTACTGGTGAGGCGAAGAGTCGTCCATCAAGAGCTGCCCCCCACGACATCACTCAACCACCTGTACACGCTGGGTGTACAGATGCACGTAGCCGGCGAGGATATTCAGATCTACGCCGCGTACAAGCCTTCTGACAAGTCACTGGACCTCACTAAACTTCGGGACATCCTAACGTCGGAACATCCAGTAATCCTCGCCGGAGATCTTAACGCAAAGCACCCAGCGTGGAACTCCAGCAGGATCAATCCTCAGGGGAGACGACTCTTCGCGGACGCGGAAGCCTTTGGCTACACAGTGTCCGGCCCAGAGACGCCTACCCGGTACCCAACAGACCCCAACCACATGCCGGACGTGCTGGACATTGTGGTCCACCAAAGGCTTAACTGCCAGATCACCCAGCATGTAATAGACGACGAGTTACAATCGGATCACCAGCCAGTACTCGTCGTCTTATCGGGGATGCCGACCCGAGTGAAGCCGCCAGCGCCACGTCGACTCCTGGACTGGAACAAGTTCACAGAAAAGATTGAGGCCACGACGCCGGCTCGGCCTGTCACTACCGCCGCGGACGTCGATCAGTTCGCAGCCGACGTCACTGCTTGCATACAAAACGCGATAAGTGAGGCGGTCATACCGCCGCCGGCGCAGGGGAGAGGGCTATTGCCGCCCCTGTCGCCGAGCCTACGCGCTATGATCGCCGAGAAGAGACGGCTACGCAAGCAGTGGCAACAAACAAGATGCCCAACACTGAAGACCGAGCTGAATCGACTCGCGGAGAAGGTCAAGGCCGAACTCAGAGCGTCGGCCGGCGCGAGCTGGGAGGAACTTATCGACACCGCAGCTGACAGCTGGACGTCAGTTCACAGACTGTGCAGAGCATTCACGAATACCCCAGCCCCGGTGCGCCCACTACGAGGCAACGACGGGGCTCTCAAGTACATAGCGGAGGATCGCACGGAGGTCTTCGCCGAGCACCTGGAGCGTCAGTTCCGCCCGAACCCGACTGACCAGCACGCACACGTCGCGGCAGTCGAGCAACACCTTGGAGGCTACTTCGCGACGCCGATAGCTCCCGATGAAGACCCTGTCTTTTTCTCGCCGGGCGCAGTCAGACGCGCCATCCTAAAAACGAAACTTAAAAAGGCTCCCGGGGCCGACGGCATTACCAACGCCGTGCTACGCCACCTGCCGCACCGAATGGTAGCGGCGCTGGCGCGCCTGTTCACGGCGGTGCTGCGCCCGGGGGCCTTTCCTGCTGTGTGGAAGGAGGGGCGCGTCATCATGCTGCCCAAGGCGGGGAAAAACGTGCTGAAGCCGGAGAGCTATCGGCCCATCACCCTGCTGCCCACCATCTCCAAGGTGTTCGAAACACTCCTGCTGCGACACCTCACACCGCACATCACTCCGAGACCTGAGCAGTTCGGCTTCAGGGCGGACCATAGTACGACGCTTCTGCTGTCGAGGGTACTCTACCAGCTGTCCACAACCATGAACAGGAAAGAGTACGCGGTAGCAGTATTCCTCGACATGGAGAAGGCCTTCGACTGCGTATGGCACGACGGCCTAGTATACAAACTGGCCACCTCCGCCACGCCCCGTCGCGTAGTAAAGGTGGTCCAATCTTTTCTGTCCAACAGGAGCTTCAGGGTGGTGGTCGACGGAGCACTCTCCTCACCCCGCCCCATCGAGGCGGGAGTACCTCAAGGCAGCTGCGTGTCGCCTGCGTGTTACTCACGTTACACGGACGACATCCCCACCACGGCCGACACGACGCTCGCGCTGTACGCCGACGACGCCGCGTACATCACTACTTCGATGAACGCGAAGCACGCGGCGTCGAAGATGCAGCGCGCGCTGAACATGATTCCAGAATGGCTCGCCAAATGGCGGCTATCAGTTAACGTGAGTAAAACGCAGGCTACACTTACAGGTTCATCGCGACTCCCACCACCACTGAAGCTCCAGGGAGCCGAGATCGCGTGGTCGCCGCAGGTCAAGTATCTCGGCGTCACCATCGACCGTCGGCTCTCGATGCGGCCGCACGCCAAGCAAGTCGCGGCGCAGACCAAGGTAGCCCGCTCACTGCTCTATCCAGTGCTATCGTCCCGCCTCCCGGCGCGTGTCAAGCTGGGCGTGTACAAAGCGTACTTACGCCCCCTGATGACATACGCCGCCCCCGCCTGGTTCGTCCTCACTAGCGAGACGACACGCAGGCCGCTCCGCGCGCAGCAAAATGCAGCGCTGCGGTTGGTAGTAGGTGCCCCTCGCTATGTGAGGAACGACGTCATCAGGCGGGACCTCGGGATTGAGGGTCTGGATGAGTTCGTGCAGCGCCTCGCGAAGGCGATGTTCGCGCGTGCCGACGCCTCTGCTTGGCCCCACGTCAAGCACTTGGCGCCACTGCACGCGCGCCCGCCAGACGCGAGGAGGCTGCCCAGAGATCTGCTCCCGACAGACGTCGCGGCCGCATCCCCCCCGGACTTGACTCCTGGGTAAGTCGCCCCACTTTACACGCGGCTTACTCAAACAGTTATACTATTCAAAACTACACTTCACCTAGTACGTAACGTGTTCTAAGTTAATATAGGCACGTTACGTACTAAAAACACTCATTCATGACTCTACATGCGCTATACATAACTAGCACCGAATAGCAGCGCACACTATTCGGTGCAGACGCACTGAGCGGCGACACACAGTACAATGCCGCTCACACATACATACTCGGCTCTGCGGTTCGAAACGTAACCGGCTAGATCTGGAAGCGGGACGGACGGGAGCCCCGCATTCACTATAGGTGCGTCAGAGTCGGCACCCTCGTCGCTGGTCGGCTCCCGCTGGGCTTCCCCTGCATGGGGGTTTCACCTGGCGGGGTCAGACCGCCGGGGTGTCGTGAAGAAACGACGCCGAAAATCGGCGTCGCGGCGCGCCTATAGTTACACAATAGCAATTAATCACGCCGGTGTGCGTTTGCCGTTCACTTTTGAACAGGCGCTTTCAACGCACACCCGAACATCTACGCCGCTTCTAGGCTACCCGATGACGGTCCCGTGTTTACGGGACACGGCAGGCTCCCGCGGGAGTGGGGCAAAGCCCCGTGACCGCTCGCCGCGCCCCTGACGGGGCGCAGCGACTGCCCAGACGGTTTAATCGAACCCGCGATGCGCAGTACAATAACCAATCACTCAGCCAACCGTAATCTCTCTCAGTTTAAAACGCAGTTTATAATATTCTTGACTGTTTAATCAATAAAATAACAGATGCTCCTTATAACACAAGTTTTCAGAATCACCCGAGTCTACGTGTTCGTGTTCCACGTGTGCCCCAAAAAGCAATCAGCGTCAATGATGCCGTATAGTACTAATGCATGCTGGTTGGGGTTGCCATTCTAATAGAAATAACATAGCCCAGAACAACAGAGATATAAGGAACAGGGTGGAGATTAGGAGTAGGAGTATGAAAACCTACTGAAAACCCTAGAGAGGAAGGACCACGCTCCACGGACAACAGCGTGCCTATTCAACGGGGAAATCAAGAGAATCTGCCTTACACAGCGTAATATCAAAAATTTTATACGCAATTAGGGCTTGCAATCCGGATGTCTGCCAATTTTCAAATCCGGATTTTGTTGTGGAAAGCAGGCAAAAAGATTGGGACAAACACATTCAGCCGGTAATTCTGTCATATCGAAGTGCAGTTCATGAGAGTACAGCTGTTACACCTGCTTTCGTGAACTTGGGACGGGAGGTTAGGTTGCCTGCAGACCTAATCACTGGAATACCGCCGGATGCACCTTATAGTGTAACAGAAACCGCGAGTGAATTGCGAAACAGAATGAACGACGTATACGAACATGTCAGACAATCCGGTCAACAAATGTCTCAGAAGGTGAAGACTCGTTACGACCGAAAGATGAACAATTCAGGATTCGATAAAGACTCATTCGTCTGGTTGCATAATCCAGTGCGCAGAAAATGAAAGTCGCCGAAGTTACAGACAAAATGGGATGGACCATACCGCGTTGTGACTAAGATTAATGACGTCACTTATCAGATCCAGAAAGGTCCACGAGCTGCGCCAGAGATTGTTCATGTTGATCGACTGGCGCGTTACTACGGGTCTAACGATGCTCGGGTCGAGCATGTCTTAGGAGGGGCAGTGTTACGCCAGTCACTTAGCGAAGTACGTTGAGAAACTTCGACAGAAATCTAGAATGTTCGAGACACTAACGTCACCTGGCGGCGAATAGTAGTACTGAGTATATCGAGAACGTTCGACTGACTTCTAATACGTTCGAGACGCTACCACCATCTAGCGGCGAGTAGCAGTACTGAGTATCTCGAGTAGCTTCTGGAATATTCTTATCAGTATGGGCAGTGAGTCGATTTTACAAGAATATTCTAGAACTCATAGACCGGGGTATAAATAGATCGCACAGGAACACAGACGGCAGTCTTATTTCAAGATACGAGGCGATATAATCGAAGCTTTACAAGTGAATTTCGGTGCAATTTAAGTGTTGAGTGACAAGTATTGTACTGTGAATAACTGTGTTAATTTTTATTTGGTGTTTATTTAAATAAAGTGTTAATTTTGGTCTAATTGGCGTAATTATTTCTATCATGAACCCCAGCTCGTAATAATACTATATTTTAAAGGGTTATTTGATTCTTTTGAGATACTACTTCATTTATATTATAACGGGTCATTCATTTTTCGATTTCGAAAGTAAAGCTAAGCATTTTCGATGAAAATTTTATTTCATTATCAAGTTTGGACTCTGCCATTAAGTGTGAGAAACAATATCATGCAAATGGCCGTTCCGAGAGTATTGCAGCATGCGATTTTTGAGATAATTTTTAACCACTTTTTCGCACATTTCGTGCGGTATCTCGGCCATAACTTGAGTAATGTTGGTTTTTAATACGTCTAGAATTCGGGGATTATTTGCGTAAACAAGGTCTTTTGAGTAGCCCCACGGAAAAAGAATTGAACGGTGTCAAATCGCATGATCTTGGTTGCTAATTTCTTTATTGCACAATACAAATTTTATCGCACACATTATAAAACAAATGGAAGTCTTCTATTTTATTGACAAATCAGGTGATAATATTTGGAACGTCTTATTTTGCAAAATAGAATATTTTCTATTTAGGGGGGTCCGATTTTTGGGGGAGTCGTGTCCTCTGTGACCCCCCCCCCCCCCAATTGACGACGCACAAACGTGAAATTACGCGACCAGGAATATTCTCACGCAAGAAAGCCAAAATTGGTCGTGTTGTGTGGCTTGTTGTTGCCCCGACTTGTTGAAAACACGTATTATCCAATTCATGATCTTCAATCACCGGCCAAAAAATCGGTTATCTTTCGATCATATCGCTCCGAATTCACTGTAACCGTCCGCCCATTGGCATCTTCGAAGAAATATGGACCAATGACACCTTTCGACCATAGAGCACAGTAGCACAGTAACGCTTGCACTCTTTTCAAATTTTTTCACAATTATACCAATTGCATGCGTAGTTGGTTGATTATGACGACCATAATTATCGCATAATGCGCGAAAAGTGGCTACGCCTGAATCACCATTTTTAGTAACTTTTAATAATTTTAACGCGTTGTTCGATAGTTAAGCGATACATTATCGTAAATGGCAAACATTCAACTGATATTATAACACTTAGATGATTACTGAGTTGGACAGGTATCAAATTCCAGCCATACCAACTTGAAACCAGGAAAATAATTACCCTTTTTTTTATTTATACTATTGTTATTTAATAAATGATCTGATTTGATGACTTTTTTTTAATTATTGTGTTTTTGGGATATTGTGATCTGTGATAAATGTAAAATCTTAAAAGTTATTGTTCATATGCTTGTGTTTAACCATGATGATTTTAGAAATTATACAAGGTGTCCAAAAAGAGTATCGGGTATTTGTTTTAGCGTTGAAGTTGTCTTGAAGCGGCGGGGAGGCGCGGGGAGGGGATTGTCTAATCCGCCATTTTGTGCAATTTTTGTTGCAATGGAGCAGTACGCGGGGACTCATCGCGCATTTTGCGTACGAGTGTATTATCGTAACGGTGATTCAATTGTGACTGCTTGACATTTGTATCGTGCGGAGTATTGTACACGAAATGCACCAAGTTACGATAGCACAGAATGTTCGTAAATACAGGTGCGACGGTAAAAATTCAATACTCTTGTCGCCGAAGAAATAATATTCCACATTCCACAACTTTTCACACAACGCCATCCAGTCCCAAACTAAGCAGAGCTTGTGGTATAGGTACTAGACAACTGATAAACATACATATATATTTCTAAATACATACATATTATAGATAAATTACACCCAGACAAAGAACAAATGACCGTGCTCATCACACAAACATTTGTCCTAGGTGGGAATCGAACCCACGACCTTGCGCACAGCAGTCAGGGCCACTGACCACTATACCAACGGGCCTGTCGAAATGAAGGCGTCAGTTCGTCAAAATCCGTCTTTATCCGTCCGAAAGCGAAGTCAAGCATTGAACATAAAAAATCATCTTTGCATTCAATTTTAAAGAAGGTTTTAACTCAAGAACGTGGCTCCAACAAGACAGGGGCAAATCAATCAATTGAAGCTGTTAATGAATTATTCCCTAATAAGGTCATTTCACGAAGAGGTAACACCAACTGGCCTCCCAGAAGCCCCGACCTTAGCCTACTTGACTATTTCGTATGGGGATACCTTAAAAGTAAGGTTTATGAGCATAATCCGAAGAACTTAACACAATTGAAACAAAACATCAGGTGGAAAAGGCAACACTATCGAGGGCTATGTGTCGGCGTGTTATCAGCAATCTTGGTTCCAGATTAGAAGAGTTCCAGCAGCGTAACGGTCATCATTTGGATAACATTATCTTTTTGAAATAATTTTACATTTTGTATTCAACCAATACCCAATACTCAATACTCAACAAATACCCAATACTCTTTTTGGACACCTTGTATATATATATATGATAATTTTAGAAAATGAACAATTTTTATATGATCTTTACTTAAAATATTAGTATATCAATAAAATATCCGTATTAGCCGCGTTATCGGGAAAATCCGGATAGTAAAATATTAATATTCGTATTATCCGGATAGTAAAAATTAACGGATTTTTCGAGCCCTATGTGTAATACACCACAAATGCTCCTCGATAGCTGTTTGCATAAATATCGAAGGTGCTTTTGACAAGACCACAATCCAGATTATGAGTGCAGCACTCAGTAGGCACGGTGTAGACCAAACCCTAAGTGGCTGGATCACCAACATGTTTAAGCAGAGAGCAGTACAAGTCACAATAAATAGCACATCGAGGGCCATCGTGGCGAAAGACTGTTCCCAAGGGGGCGTCCTCCCGCCACTGCTATGGAACCTGGTCGCAGACAACCTCATCAGGAGACTCAACGATAAAGGATACTTTACGTTGGCTACGCCAATAACATAACATAATAATAAATGGAAGCCATGAGAATACCATAATTATGCAACCTCATGCGCCAAGCCCTAAAGATAGTAGAGGACTGGTGCCAAGAGTATCAACTCTCAGTGAATCCCACAAAAACTGCTCATACTTTTCATCAAAAAATGGAAGCTAGCAAAGCTGAAACTGCCAAACTTCCTTGGCACCACTCTAAGTCTTTCAGCTGAGACCAAATACCTAAGCATCTTTTTGGACAAGCAACTGAATTGGGAAAAACACACTAAGCACATCACCAAGAAAGCTAGTATCTGCATGTGGCAGTGCAAACGCATGCTGGGCAGGAACTGGGCTATCAGCCCCAAACAAACCACTGGCTAATACACGACAGTTATAAGACCAATTATCACGCACGGCTTCCTTGTCAGGTGGCCCAGAACAGACATAAACACGGCACAAAAAGACCTAGAGAAGCTAGAACGACTCGCATGTGTGGCGATCACCAGCAGCATGAGAACTGCACCCACTGATGCCGTGCCGCCCCACAGGCCATGCTGGGCCTACCAGTACTACATCTCATAGTGCGGGAGGTGGCTGCCCTGGCAGCTTTCAGAGAGGGAAGTTGGCTGGATGGAGTGACGGCCGACACGGCTGACGCACAATGGTCCCGTGCAGAGAAAGTGTGGAAACCAAAATAAAGAAGAAGAAGAAGTAGGACACCGAGAGTAGTCAATTGATGACTACCCCCGAAAAAATGGTGGTATCTGAATCATATAGATAGGCAATAACATGAATTGGCAAAACAGACAAAATCAGACTAATATCAAATAGGAAACGTTGTGTGCAGTGCAGGTACCTTTGACAAAGATCAGCATTAGACCATCAACGCAAAGACAAACGAGCTAACTCCTATACTCGTAACTTTTCATATAGTTAGTGGTTCACGGCCGTGTTTGCTCTTTGCTTTTCACATCACATAAGAGCTGCAGATTCTAGCTCTCTACCATCATTACAAGTAAATAAAATGCAGTACATGAGGATAGCATTGGCTTGACAGCATTATCAACTCTAAAAACTCTAAAACTTGTCAACAAGAAAAGTTCTTGCCTCAGCTGAGCTAGAGAAACGTGCTATTATTTAAATAAATTTAACAGCCTTTGTTAATATAGGATGCTTCAATCACTTAGCTTTCTCGCAGTATAATGCGCTTTTCATGAAAATTTGGCTGAATGAGGAGTATGAAATTTGGTAAGGTTAAAGTTTATATACAACTTGTAACAGAATAAACGCAATTCCTGAAAGTAGTTGGTTTAGAATCGGCTTCTGAATCGAATTCCGTCATAAAAAATAGATGTAAAATTTTGATGGAAAAATCTTTCATATAACTTAAAATGGAAACACAGTATCATGACAAATTAATACAATCCTTAATTTAAGGAAATACGCTCGTGTGCGTGTCAGCCGCTAATATTGCATGAGTGTATGCGTCTGCGTAAGGATATTGTATGACGCACATACGTTTTGGGTTTAGTAAGGATAACTATTTTATAAAAAATGTCTAGGTTTGGTTTTAATTTATTTAGTTACGGATGTTGCTTTAGACTTATAATTTAATACCTATTCTAATTGGACCCATCTGAGGTATTGCGCTTAATCTGTTACGCCTTGTAGAGAAGGAGTTCAGAAAGTTAATAATTAAACATAATAAATGATATGGTCAGATTTCGATCTCAATATTTTGCCACAGGTTGCGATGTATACACAAGCATATATATATAGATAGCATATATATACACAGTTACATAAGCATAGACACATTAACAGAAAACCTCTTAAAACACTATTCACAAATATTATAAAGTAAAACTGTTGCGAACACACATTTGCAATGTTTTTTGATAACTTTTATTGACAACCGTGTTATATCGTCAAAAATCATCTGTCATAGAGGAAGAATTTCATCCGTGTTGAAAAGAGTATTTCAACTAAAACCTAAATTTCTATGAATAACACCGTCTACTGTACCCATTTTTGCAAAATAAAATATCTTCATCTTTATCTTTTACACTGGGAATCAATTTAACAGGACAATTTGGTTTTTAGTCAGTAGAAGTCTGACACTCCCTTGCGCTTCTTGAGCCGAACGATTCATTTGAGTTAAGTTTCACTCGATTGCCACTGTGAAGCTCGGTCTGCTTTTTGAATAAAAACACCTTTCAGCCCTGATAAGATATACGACCTTTAATAATGATAAAACTTGTGTTTCCCTAGCTGTGCCCGCGTATCTTTCGAGCGCGTTATTCCCAGTTGTCCGTCCGTCCCCGTCACCGTCGATAACACCACTGGTGGCAAATGAGTTTGGGGGCAATCGAGACAGGCCACCTTTTATTCCCAGTTGGTACCAGTGGTGACAAATGGGAAAAATAAATTAATACGCCCCCAGTCACACCAATCACAACAATTTACTTTTCAGTAAATTATTGTGATTGGTAAGTTTTAAGTAAATGATTGTATTTGTATAATTCGACGTTTCTAATTCACATTATATTTTTTTTCCACAAAAACGCATCAAAATCGGCGATAAAAACAACTCAACCAGACGTTTCACACAAAATGGCCGTCAGACGAGTTCTGACACTGAAATATAGAAGGATACACACTAGTTGACAATTTATAGTTACTACCAAAGCAGTCAGATATCGCTAGCTGTATATTGCAACAGGTTTATGAAGTGGGCCAAATTTGGAATGAAACGCGGTAAAGGGCTACCTACTACTTTTGCAGTCAAGTAAAAAGCCTAGTAAAAACCCTTTCCAAGCCTTTCCGAGTACTCAGTGCACTTACACATATGAAATTTGCTTAAAGCAAATTTCATATAAGTGCACTGAGTACTTTCAAATATCAGTGCGTTTAAACAAAAAAACTTTTTAGCTTTATTAATTATTAGTATAGATATTGTGACGTATAAAAATATGTTCCAAGTGATGTACATTTAATAATAAAATATATAATCCGTAAAAAAATTAATTCACATCACTACACATTCAGCTCTAGCTAGCTCTTTACTGGAGGCATATTAATTTATTTTTCCCATTTGTGGTGGCAACTGGGAACAAAAAACCAAGCCAAAAAGCAAAGCCAGTCCCAATTAAAGATACGGAGTTATATTTTGGGGTAACTCAACTAACAAAGAAGATGCTTCTAAAGCACAGAAGAGATGTCTCAGAGCCATGTTTAATTTGAGTACCACTACTAGATGTAAGCCTTATTTCATACAATATAAAATACTGACACTAACTTCCCTGTACATTCTGGAAACAGTCATGTTCATCAGAAATAATAACGCCTTATTTTCGCGAATGGCAGAATAAATTCCCAGAACTAGCCGTGATCAAAATCAGCTCTGTCAGCATAGGAGTAGGACTGCACTTATGCGCAAAAGTGTTTTCTGCATGGCTCCCGTGATTTATAATAAGTTACCTAAAAGTTGGAGGGAGCTTAATAATATTGAACTGAAAAAACAACTTAAAACGTTTCTAACCGATAAAGCTTATTATCATATTAATGAATATCTTGCAGAACAATTTACTGTGACATAGATTTATTGAATTAAGATTGTATTTTATTAATCTTGACATATATACTTCTGATGTTTAAATTTTTATTTTTAGTTTTGACATGTACAATTTGACTTTATTTTATTTTTTACTTTTGACATAAGTTTTTTTTTTACTTTTGTTTTGTTTTGTTGTGTATAATTTGTCATTTAATACTTTTATTTTTGTGATGTATAGTTTTGAAATTTATTTTTTAATAATTGCTAATCTCTACATCATCATTACATCATCATCATTTGCAACTTTAATAGAAACAAGAAAAAGAAGTACAGCTATGAGATCTCAATACCATAATTTACTGCACACAGGCGTATTTAAAACTACCTTAATGAAAAGAAATGTGATTTGTATGGCTCCTAAAATCTATAATAAAATACCTGACAATATTAAAAACTTACCGTTGCAAAAATTTAAAAAAGACTTCAAACAATTACTTGTTAATAAATGTTATTATTCTGTGCAAGATTTCCTAAATGACAATGATTTGTAATATTTGAATTAATTTCTGTTTGCATTAATAATTTTTATTTTATTTGTTGTAATCAATTTTATTTATTGTAATCAATTTTATTGTTGTAATCAATTTTATTTGTCATAATCAATTTTATCTGTTATAATCAATTTTATCTGTTATAATAAATTTTATAGCACTTTTTTATTTGCAACATAATACATTTGCATGCCACACTAAGGCAGAATGTACACGGATTCTTTATGTATTTAACAACTTATTTTTATGTACCTACACTCCAAGCAAATAAAGACTTATTCTATTCTATTCTATTCTATCAATTTATATTAGTGGGTTTTAATTAAAATTATCAAATTAATTATTTAAAACATTTGCATTTTGCACGCCATCGTATAGGCAAACATGTCTGAACTTTATTTTGATTTTTATGTTATCTCACATGCTTTTTTATTCGGTATGTGTACACATGTTTGGAGCAAATAAAGAAATCTTATCTTATCTTATCTTAATTGCCACCACTGGTGGCAAATGGAATTTTATCGGACCAAATTCCCATTTGTCACCAGTGGTGGCGTTGACGGTGGGGACAACTGGGAATGACCGTTTCGCGGTAGTCGACATTATGTAGGAATTACAAGACAACATCTATATGAAACCCTGTACCCTGCGCCTGGTCCTAGCTACCCTCCCCCGGCTGCCCTTAGCGAGCAGTTGCCTAACTTTTAAGTTAAATATAAGCCTGGCTGTAACCTTGAATTACTATAATTAAGGCTGCCATGCCGCAGGCAACTCTATCTTACAGTGACAGTCTCATTTAAATATGTTCAGCCGTTCTATAGATTAGCTCGGACAAACAGAAATACATACAGACATTTTTTTAGTTTTTGTTTTATGTAGAGTCATCTAAATAATTATAAGCACTTGCGAAAACACAATTCTTTTATAATCACAGACAGACATTTCAACTTTATATAAATACAGGTACAGATTATATAATTGTTACAGCTTAAGTAATAAATCCGGATATTATATATACTATCCAGCAATTATTTATAATATCTACTCAATTTAGACAAAGTGATAATTGACAGAATTAATCACATTAACTAGATAAAGTAATAAAACAAGTAGGTGCAGGTAAAGATTATTTATAAAATTTATTTCAATTTGCCTCAAACATACCTAACTACATGTGTAGCAATATTATATTGTTATTTAAATAGTAATAATTATAATGTTTATTATAAGAGATATAATAACATTGTCATAGATAGTTAATTTTACGTTAATTAAAATTGTCATATAAAGTAATTGAACTTTAATTTATGAAGTATATTTATACCTCATCACTTATAAAACAAAATAATAAACACGGAGTTCAATACAAGTATTTTGTATCACTCTTTAATGACTACAATAATAATATTTAAAAATAACTGAGTCAAAATTATTCTTTATTTTTACAAGTATATTATTATTTATTCTTATATGGCTTGTGTGACATTTTGAGCTACACCTAAAGCTTGAATTTTCACATTATTAGAAACGCGTTCTCCAGTACAGTTGCAATACTGAAATCCTTGGCCACCAAGATGTGACTCTTTATTTGCACATTTCCTGGTGGTAACTTCGTATTGGGGAATGATATCAACTGTAATAAAATATTTCTTTGCAGACAGTGAACTGATTTCTTGCGCAAAATTGATTTAAAATCCCATATTCAGTGCCTAACTTAAACATTCCTTCTGTCTTCTGAAAAATTATAAGACCGCCCATTATACACTAGTTTAAATTTTTTGTATCCATTGAAATATTGTAAGGTGTACAATAAAGTATATAATAAATAAATAATAATGTTTCTAGCATCGGCTTTGGTGCGGTCTACATTAGGAATGGGTATCAAGTCAGTTGGACCGTATTTATTACTTTGGCTGACATTGACCCGCTATTATGGATAATATCCGGATAAAGTGATTAATTTATGACATTGTCTAGATAATTGTGTTATTATATACAATGGCCAGTCTAATTGGGTGCTATATGTTTGACCCGTTTGGGGTTGAAACGTTGGGACCATGGGGTCCGAGTGCGCATCGACTGTTTCGTGAGATCAGCAAACGTTTAGTCGACTCCACAAGTGACCAGAGGGCTGGCCTTTTCTTTGGACAAAGAATCAGCATTGCCATTCAACGTGGCAATGCGGCCAGTATTCTGGGCACTTTTTCCATTGATAGCGATGTTGATGAATTTTTATTTTCACCTGTATTATATTTGTTTTTTATCTATTAATTAAATAAAAAATTGATAGACCAAAATAAAAACGAATGGCCAGTCATTATATATAACAGCTATTAAATCACTATGACTGTAACATAATCATTGATGCATTCCTTTATATCGTCTTCCAAGTGTGGCGTAATATATACCCACCTAATGTCACAGAATAATATTTATTTTGTGCTAATGTAGTGGATAAAAACTGCCTGGTAATAACTTTGTAGCACAATTCACCTTAATCGACACTCTACTCACAGATTTACAAAAGGCTGTTGTAATGCCAAGTTACTACCTACGTATATAGATATAGAATACTAGCCGTATCCCACGGGTATTGCTTCCATGGCCCAACACACCGGAATAGAGTATTTTTCAAGAAAAAGGAACTTTTCTGATGGGAAAATCATCAAATTACTCTTTCTACTCTGGATGGAGCGAAAGGAAGCATCAGACTTCTACAAACTAAAAACCGCTGACTAAAAACCGTTGACTAAATTCCGGGGCCACGGTATCTCATTCCCGCAACCCCGGCAGGCAATAACCCTATCGGGCTCGATCAATGCTGCTGACTGCTCTTTGAGACGTGCTTGGAACACGACGGGGACTGGGATTGTGGCAACCATCATCAATGTGGCCCCGCGGATAAATGCCGCAATATTTTAAAAACGCGCATTAAGACCATGTATGGTGGTGAATCTGAAATGGTGCTAATTCGAGGTGACACGGTATCTATTTGGAAATGAATTTTAATCATTAGTACTTCCAGAAATTTCCTTTACCGAGAAACATGCAATTACCAACTGTATTTCACAGAATATAATCGCAAGTTTGCAACGGATGCTGGCTTCCGTAGTAATTATCTCAGGGACCTCATGTAAAAATAACATTGAACTACAGTCCCCTATGCAATTACCAGCAATCTTCATTATTAAAGATACGACATATGAATGACATTGGAATGAGTAGGTTATAATGTATCCCTGATTACGACTGACAAAAATTAAACGGTCTATAATTGCAAAGATAAAACTTTCGGTTTTTCTAAAGAAATCACCGAAACACAGGTATTACAGGGCTTAGAAAAAGCGGTCCTCAAGTTCCTTCTTCTGCCATACCTTGCTGCTATCGTTGGTATAAAGGTTTTCTAATTTGGACCAGTTTTATGAGACAAGGAGAGTGGAGTTAGCCTCTTATTAGGTGAATAAGAGGTTTAATCTCGATGCGTACACAATTACACACATTGGCGACTAGGACAAAATTCCTGAGACACTAGAGAACTTTAAGCCCATTTTGGGTAGTATATTTTTTACTCAAAGTCAGCAAAATATTTTAGTTCTCTGAGGTAAGCAATTGAAGAAGAATAATGTTCAATTTTTTTTTTGTTAATTATAATGATATTCAGTCTTGAGGAAAAGGAGAGATGAAACCTAAGAAACTATCCAACATCCCTACTGAAGGAAGCAAATAAAAGGCCGAACATTATATTACAATTTTATTTATTAATGAAACGCACAGGAATCGGGTGCATTTCCTATCAAACATGTTATTTATATATTGAGCAAGTCAGGTATATCATCTTTCGTACAATTAAATTATTACAAATCTATAAAAACAATACAAAAATTATATTTGGAATGCGTCTGTTAAAGGCACATTTGGCATCACAGGCGAAACCATGTCGGTACTACAGTCATACACACAAAATGACACGTTTTTTCGAAGATTACATGTAACTCATCGAATTTCGAGATTTTAGAGGCTAGTTTGCTCCTTTGTATCATTGAACTACGCAAGAATACGTACTTCGCATTGGAACTAAAGAACTCTCTCGGTACATATGATCCGCAATCAGATGAAAATTAAATGCGACAAAGTGTAATTCAGTATATCATCGGATATGTTATATCTTCTTGCTTAAAGCTTTCCTCCTGTTGACTGTAATTCAAAAATTGGATCTAAATATATCGAAGAGAGTGTACTGTTTGACGTACCTAATCATCAATCAACCAATTTCTCATATAAACATACAGTTACAAAAATCGCATTCTTAGAATAAAAGTGAACTAAGTCAATAATTACTATCTTTAAATAAGCAGTATTGAGTAAATTTACATGTACTATCTCTCCAGTGATAGACGAAAAGAGCCTCGTTCTATTACTTGTAAATCAGACCTCTATTACCTCGAGGATTATGAGTGGTGTTTAAGGTCAGTTTATATCAAAATCAGAAGATACAGAAATTTAGGATTAGGTCACTTTTGTTGTGACAGTGCGAAATGTTAATTTATGCATTTGGCGATGAAACTGTTAAGAGCACCCACGTCTTCACTGTCACAGCCTTATCGACATGCGAGTTGTGTACAATCCACGGGAACATATTACTTTATATATCGATATATATTATAAAGTGTTCCTACCAACATGTCATGAAATACGCTCGCATCTCCATGTAACACGTTCTTTACCTACCACATACACACAATTATTCTAAATATAATACGAACAAAGCATTCGTTGCACAGTTACATAACATTACCTAAAACCTGCATAGATCAAAATACAGCGATTGATTCCTCAACCACAGCTATCTAGCCTGAGTCGATCAGTGAACATTTAGCCTTAAAATTATAGCCTTACATTATGTCAATATTTATCACAAAATATTTGTTAATTATTCTCTCGCACTATTTTTGGAACTAACTTAAGCTACCAACTATCGTCTTCAGTTTAATTCTAATTTTGGTAATATCTACTTACATAACAAAGAACCCTGATTATGAAAGAGCTCAAGTATTATACTACTGGTGCTCGGGCACATGGCATTATCTAACGATTACCTCATCACCACACTAAGAACTTAAGAAAACAACTCCTATTCGAACACGTACTTCACTTTGTTTAAGTCTTAAAGAAATTATAAAACTAAATTACATTGAGAATAGTATAAACAGGTGCGATCTGCCAAACGTGAGTCATTAGAAACGTGTTGCGTTTGATAAAGAATAATAAGAAATGCATTTTGTAAATTGTTTTAAAGATGATGTTGTCACAACTTAAAGGTTCTTAACATCAGAAAACTGAAAACCCTGGAACTTCCATAAATATGTTGTACTAAAAAACTGATCTAAGATCTTCGCCTCTTACAGTCCATCATGCATAACAGTCGCTAGTTGATGTCTACTACGACAGACCTATTGCTTAACTGAAGCGGCTCTTGAGGACGCGTCGTCTGCCCGGGGCGGCGTGACCCCCGGTTCAAACCATCCCAGTTAAACTTTCGGCCTTATAGACTTGTTATCTGCCTACGCGTCCTTGGCGAATCCGTAGGTGTTCCAGTTGTGAATGTGTGGCAAGACATCGTTGATGACGGGATACCAGTCGGCACCCGAGTAGTCGATGGCGGGCAGCTCGCCGCCGTAGTCAGCCGGCAAGTGCGTCGCCGCCATATGCTTGTGTAGGGATGACATCTTTGAGCCGTGGAAGAAGATCTGGAAACAAAAGAGAACGCTATAAAACAGATGAAAAAAGATTTTGTTTAGTACCGGTACTGCAAATATCACACTATTGCGAATTGTTTGGCTCAAAATACCCAATAAAACCTTATTCTGTATATTTAAGGACCTTAAATGTTTGTACTAACAACCCTATTAACTCATTACATCAATCTAGATGCAAGTCTACGTACAAGTATATTGGGAGAAGCTTTCGCCAATCAAACCTAGATGGCGCTACGTAATCATATACAAGTTAAATTATTACGAAAACTCAACGAAAACACTAATAAAGGATCATCGTATACCATCGCACAAGCTTCTAATGTAGATAAGGCAAAACAAAGGCCGTGCCACGCAGCTTTTCAAAATTTGAATGCAAATTCAACTACTGATGCTTACAGTGATAAACCTGCTAATTATTAAATTAAACACACTTAAGTGCAATTTAAATAAAATGTAGGAGCAAGATTTCCCGTTCAATGTCACAATGATTCAAAGAACATATTTACACAACCGAGTGTTCTCTACCAAACTAAGGTTCATTGACAGTTTTGAGGAACCACTCATCAAAATCCCACCGTGAATATTAAGCAGCTAAGTGATAAAAGTATTATTGTAAACTTGAGATTCTTTGTATTCAGTTCAGTATTTTTTAATTACTTACAACCTATTTAATTAACAAGTGTATATAATTTGATGTACGAGGAGATCGTGGGTGAATAATAAGAGATCATCTTCTAGATTAAGCGACGCTTGCCAAGGTTGTTTGTCGATGGGTGAGCAACGTAGGCAGATAACGAATTACCTATTTACTGAGTTGTGAAAGTCTGATGGGCAGTTGCTCCGTATAAAACCCTAGTTCGTAGATGCATCCGGTACAGAATGGATGCCCAACCCAACAAAGGCAGCAAAGCCCAACAAAGGTAACAGATGATGACTTACTCTGTTCTTCAGCTTTTCCCTGATGAAGGGCTTGAACATATTCCATACGACGTTGAATACCATGGGCTGCTTCACGAAGTGCACCTCCTTCAGTCGGAGGGGCATGGCGTCCTGAATAAAGGTTAGGAGGCGCTTGGAGAACGCTGGCGTCAGGCCCATTGTCTGTGGACAAGTTCGAACAAACGATAAGTATGGGAAAAAAACCTTTAAAGTAAAATATTCAACTTGAACCAGAACTAAACACGAAATCTGATTTAGCATTATACTGTTATAAACCAGTGCTTTAAACCCAGTTACGCACGGACGGCGTAGATAATTTTTACCACCATCAATGCTTTTTAAATGGTGAAGGTAAACATCGATGGTTCTAAGAACAAAAAGCTAAGACACCCACCAACCCACACTGATCCCACGTAGTGTATTATGGCCCCTTCCTTCCATAGAGAATGCCTTTAAAAGACTGTCCCAGAACTGTGAAAGTAACAAACTGATTATGTTTATTTCAGCCTTAGGCATTAGTCTGTCTTGTATTACTAATGCAATATTATCATCTTAGTGGAACCTCTTTCCTCCACATTATTCTAAACCCAGAGCCTCTTGCACAAAGATTCCATTACACAGCTATTTTCCAATTCTATGATAACGTAAGGTTTCTGGATATTCGTGGAATGATTGACATCTGACCTCAAGGCATCAGTGTCGATTATTACCGCAATACAACCGCAAGACATTCTGCTTCTTACCCAGTAAGACATAGTTGGATAAGTAACCTTCTGATTCTGAGAATAGAAGTCAATTTTACTTACGGGATCTTTATATTGAAGAGGCTTGATAAGAGGGATAATCTTTTAGCTTAATATGGATTCGATAACGCTTGGACCTTCTGCAGACAATAGATAAGTCTTTATGAGTAATTTTAACCAGCTCAATTAGACGTCAGTTGGTAAAGTTGGGTGAGTGACCGAATATAGTCGATGACCTACGCCCTACGGCGTGGCAAGCGCGCTTGCGCGACCAGACATCGGTTCCGCCTCGGATAACGTCGGTTAGTGATCCGCGCAAACGCAGCTCTTACATATATTTTGTATGCGTCTATCGTTACTGCCTCTTGGTATTACCATTTATGGGATGCAGCAGATTTGCAATTGTAAGGTTCTGTATCAAATGCATAAATTAAGCGTATCCTAGAGATGTCTTCTTTTGTAACTTGATTCCTCATTGACTCCCTGACTGGATGATAAGTGAATGATTTATATTCTCCATTAAAGGAGAGATAATATATTCTTTAATGATCCGTAATGAGTGCCAAGCTATTGGTCACGGTCATGTTGTGGATTAAATAACATAAAATTCCGCAATGTTTTTGTAATTATGAGTGATAAAGTTACATAAACGTAGGCACAAGATGTAATAAGTATTCATTTTTTGATTTTATGGGTAGCTAAGGACAGTAGCAAGACAACAGCAAAGAAATAAAAATGTAAGTAGCATAGCAATAAAAAAATCGTTTTATCAATCTATAATTATATTATAAATGAGAACGTTTAGATATGTGGATGAATGTGTATCAATAACGCCAAAATTGCTGAATTTCAGGGAAGTGTCCAATATAAAATAAAAATTCCAATTCAAACACTATTGCTCTATAGGTTTGATTAGACATTTATCCCAGGAAAGTGCCAAATTTCCACGCGAACGTAATCGTGGACAATCACTAATAATATATTTAATTCATCAAATACGACCCATAGCACGTCGTCTTAATCCGGAAATAGATGTAAGTCGTGATATAGAGCAATACATTTAAAAAGCCTATTAATCTATACACGAATTATTATCTAAATACTAAATTAATCATTGGACTTTGGAACATAAATAGTTTCCATATCTCATTTTTATACAGTACTATCTATTCACTCGTAAAGCCCAGGGACCTAAAAATAATCCTTAATTCTTAAGGAATTCGTATTTAGAGCTATAAAATAGACAATGACGTAGTTACTACATATAGTATCTAGTAATAACTACGAAATATAATATCAAGAGGATTTGTAGCTGTAAATCTTTATTACACATTTTCTACACCTGAGACTTTTCTAGGCTAGAAGTGGGTCTACACATCCAACCCAATTATAAACCATGAAGGGTCACATTTGAGGACGATGGCGGTCCCAAATCGCTTCATAAAGCAGTCAGCCAGCACCATTGACGGAACCCAATAGGGTCAATGCCTGCGTGATTGCGGGAATGTTCCAACGAGATAACGAGGCCCGTTACTCCAGGGTAATAGAAGGATCATAGTGGATGGAGTGGACTGATTAAAAAGTCTGTAGGAGACGAACACTCCCTTCTGCTTCTCCCCGAAAGTTCTCCCGACATTTTATTTTCAATTACTGATGTACCCACTCCTGACCTCTATCTCGCCTGATGGTAAGCTATAGATGAGGTCTATGATGATAAGAGCGAGCCCAGAAGATGCCTATTTACTCTTGCTTTGACGGCTGAAAGGTCATAAATGGCAGGGAACACGGAGGCCGGCAGAGAGTTCCATAGAGCTTGGCTGTGCGCACAATAAATGTGGAGGAGAAGGGCTTGGTACGACAGGACGGTATTGTAACGGGGACGTGTGTGTACTCGGGATTGAATTATTTTCTAATTACATTTTCACGTTATTTTAATATTGAGTCTGCTATCCGGGCGGCACGGCGTCCCAATCCGTTTTGTCTCTTGTTAAAAAACAATTTCTTCGCATGTCCAACATTGCGATCTAATTTCAAACTATGCCAGTCAATGCGGTAGGCTGACCGCTCGCATAGTGGACCTCCTCAGTATATTAACCAAGATAGTCCGCCAAAAAAACTATATATCAGTCAAGTCAAGAGAGCATCGCATCCCTATTAGTTGCAAACATACTCAATACATCACGACCCAGTTGCGGCCGCATCGACCACGAAGGTCGCGCGCTCGCGCTTTAGGAGCAAACAAGTGGAACCACGATATCAACTGTTTACCCAACGTCCGTGTAGTATTGACCATCGTCCTTAACAAAGGAAAACCCATTTCCTTCCACGTTGGACACAGGATGTTTAACTAAAATATTGATATTCAGCTAAGTTAAATTTAAAGTTGTCTTAAATGGCATCATGGACGAGGTACCACAGGTTCAATTATAATCAGCGGCTCGCTTTGCTTGCCCAATATCCGCTCTGATTTTCGTAACATTTTATATTTAGAACTGTAACACTGCGGTTAGTTAATAGCTGCATGTGACTTCGTTGTTTTATATTTGTTAATGTTATAAAGGCTTTAAGAAGGAGGTCGTAGCTAAATAATATCAAATAATATAGCTATTAAAGTTAAGCAAAGCTTGTTGAAATCGTTCCGTGGATGGGTTACAATGGTTTTAACATATTAAGATTACTACGTGCCTCGGAAAACACTTTGAACCGCCGGTCCTGGCTCTCATTGTACATCCACCATTGTAACGGTGTACAATAAAGTTCCGTAAAACGGGGTTACTTTAACAGTAAGGGTAACTTTGACAGTTTATGGGACTACTTTAACAGCGCGCCAAATAATGATTTAAACGTGTGCGAAACGAACGCTAGTGACCTTGATTGGTGGCGCGGGACCGCTCCCGAACCAAGGGGCTACAACTCTGAAAGAATTCGACACAGAAGAGGAAAGAAAGTGATTCATGAACCAGGTACACAGATATCTTTAACATGCCAAGATATCCCATGCCCAACAATAAATGATGTTCCGGAAATGGAAAACGATGACACAGTTGATGATACTGTCTCGGCTGTCATGGAAGTCCCGATCTTCGAACCTATACCTTCAACTTCTTCTTTGCCGCCTACGACAGGCCAGACTTCTTCTGATGACGATGTTCCTTTGAGTGATTTTTCTCGTAAAAAGAGATTAAGGGGCAATCAGAAGAATAAGGAGAAGGACAATAAGAACAGCAACCTCTGTTACATTTGTAAATGTGATTTCCAGTTCTACTATCATCCTGCTGACTGGATTTGTTGCATCACTTGCAAAAATTGGTTTTGGGGCATGTGTAACAAAGGCTCAACCAATCCGTCCTATGAATGTATGGTGTGCGAGGACACAAATTAATAATTATTTTTAGACTTTCTATTGTTGTTAAAAAATGTTACGATTTTTGAAAGATGATTGTTATAATGTCAATTTGTGTTGATTCCAAAGATAATAATTACAAGACTGATTAACTTATATTTCTGTAACCTAAGTGATAATAAAAAATTACTGATTGATCTCAATAACTCGTTGTTTTTATTTATATTTCCCCTAAAATGCATAAAATATTAATTTCTTTTTATCAAAATGATGTCAAAGTAATCCTAATACTTTAGATCTTTGACGTTGATTGCATTTTAATGCCTTGCCAAAGAAACCCCACTTCGGGGTTACTTTGACACATGAAAAATAAAAATATATATAATTGTGGGGGGCTTGTAGGGCTTGATATTGGTATGGGATTGATAGTTAAAGGACACATTGTTCTGTTGGAACAAAAACATAATTAATTTTGGTTGTTAAAAAAAAGTAATTCCCAAAAAATATCGAAATATGTGCAAAGTAGCCCCGTTTTACGGTATATTCTATCTATCTATCTAACTATCAATCTATCTAACTATCTAACTATCAATCTATCTATCTATCTATCTAACTATCTAACTATCTAACTATCTAACTATCTAACTATCAATCTATCTATCTATCTATCTTTTACAGTCTTTACGGCCGACCCTAACATAGTTTGGAAAAGGCTAAGCAAGTGATGAACAGATAATGATAACGTCTTCAAGGGCTAATAAATCTTGGAATCTGCATGTATACTATGCTCCAATCTACGTAGTAATCAACAGCCTCGGACGTGACGCCCCTTGAGAGGAAACCCTGAGCAAATACGTTTTCCTTAAGTCTTATTAGATTCGTCGTATTTAGATTACTGCATTAATTGCATTAGATGAACTATGCTATTGTTTGGGAGAGTGCAGCTGCAACCACACGTGACATTCTCAAACGTTTCCAATCGCTTAAAATATAAAACATAAAATTCAACAATAGACTTCAGTTTCCGCCATTGTTATTCGATCTATTTATCAAACATTCGGTTGAACTGAGGGAATTAATATTAGTATCAGATGCCCGCTCACGTTTGTAAATGTTAACGTTAATCGATTTAATTTCGCCGTAACTGACCTAAATAATTGCATTAATTTGATTGAGATCCCGGTAGTGGAGATTCACACGGTTTAATGATATCAATATGTTCTCACAATCATGTTGCTAACTACGTGATCAGTGAACAAAGTACGTTCATACTGCAGATTCTAATATAAAGCGGGCGGGACGTCTTACAGCTCCGACCTTTTCGATTCATCGTGATGTGACTAGTAAAGGTATTAATTTGTTTATTTGTAAACACTTCCTTGCTTCGTGGAATGTACAAGTTACGGAAGGAAGATACCATTTATTTGTCATTTTAAATGCCGACCTTCCAATTTCGGTCTTGTATTCATAATATATGCGTTATCTTTTCTGGACTAAGTACGGGTCGGCTTCCAATATATTCCGATGCACTTGAGTGCCAGTAGTTTAATTTAGCTCCATATTATCTACTTGTTCATATCCTTCATATACGCTCCATATACTATATTTAGACTGTAATATTGGCCCTTAAAATAGTGCAATTATAAAAAATGGACGCTCGACACTCAATCATTAAATGACCGACTCAATTGTCCAAACATGCAAAATTAGCATGATAAGATTAGCCTTCAGTGATATATTAGTATCGGAAGAAGTTGATTTAATCTCTTCAAACTAATAAAAGCTAATCTGCTTACAAATGATAGATTACTTTACGTACAATGTTGATAAGATGAACATTCCCCGATAGACTAGATCCTGTTCAATGTTTGCGATTAGTGTTACAATCTTAGTCCTAAGTACCTACGTGTCATATTCTACGTATGTACCATATGATTTGTTTACATAAAAATATAATAATATTCATGATTCATACAAGTGGAGTATGCAACGTTCAAAATGCATCTATTATCTGCATAGAACGGAGTTGCGCAATATTTACTATCCAGTCGCAAAAGTAATATGTTTTTCTTTGGTGCATGGTGCATGACTAACTATTTACTTTGGTATCCATGTAATTTATTTAAAGCACACCTCAAATATACGTAGGTGACATATTATTGCCAAAACGCGACTCAAAGAAACTCTAAACCTGTTAATGTGAGATTATAACAAATCTATGACTGATACTTCGACTTTGAGATGGTTTTAATAGAACTGAGAAATATTCTTTAGATAGGTACAAGGTCCAGGTCTTAAGCCAAATAAATAATAATATGCCTTATATGCACATGTAACTAAGCGTTGGAACAAAGATACGCTAACAATGCAAAGAGCGATGGCACGCTAAGACTTAACGCTTTTCTTTGTTCATAAATACAGAAATATGCACATTGTACTTTGAGCTAGGTACCTACACTTTGTTTTAGGGACTACATGATTCATCGACTCGTCCAGTTGACTTGGAGACTTGTGGATTTATAAACAATAATATTTACATTTTCAGTGCAAAGTTCCATCTGAACAGGTTTTTATCGCAACCTTTAATTCATAATATTAATAAGATACATGACTGCAGGATTCCACTGTAACAAGTATACGAGCGCATTAAAAATATTTGTATTCACGTTATCACAACAAGTAAAATGAGAAGGTAATAACCGATCATCCACAAAACCTTAAACAAATGGAGTGACACAACATGACGGTGAGACGACAGCTCTGCGCTGTTACTCCGTTGCGATATTCAAATCAACGCACGCGCAGTGAAAGTGATCTGTCAACTTCAACATTGATATCGAGTGTAGCCATTATCTCCATGCCCTAGTATACAGATACATTTATAGTATCTACCACTACAAATAAACAATGACGTTATCAATACGGCAATCAGTACATTTTTTGAATGTATGCCAATAAACACTCAAAAGACATTTACAATTCCAACAATAGTTTAAGTAACTATCCAATTTTCCCCCTTATCTCCTTCTGAAGTTGATGTTTCCATTTTCTAGTTGAAAACAGAATAACGCACATAATGCATGCAGAACTGCAGACCCACATAGAATTAAAACAACGACCTAGAATTACTGAATTATTTGTATTGGTAATTTCCTGAAAAGCAAGGGTCTGTTTGTGCCAAAACACTTGTACAAACTACAATGAACTTTATTACAATAGCTACAAGAGTCACCGACATTTGTGATAACTGCGTAATATTATGACACAAACCAGTTTTAGCAAATAAATCGTTGGATGATTATGACGACACGACAAGTTAGTTGGCACAAATAGCGACATTATAATTTCGTCATGAAAGCGTCGGTCTCGGCATTCCATGCATGCGCTTGACGTAAACTAGACAGATGATAGATATGAGATGGGTAATGGGTTACATTTTTAATTTGTTGAACGCAATACTCACTTTTACGGTACGTTGCCTGTTTTAATTACAACTGCGTTGTTATGTGTTGCATATTTTTTTTAAATCTAACCCGTATTGTACTTGTAAATCAACTTCTTCTAAACAAATTTAAATTCTACAAATATTTATATTCATTTTAATTTAAAAACTATGCATACGGAATTGAAATGAATGTTGAAATCTCAATTAAATCTTTTCAGCGATACGCTAACCGATACAATAACAGACTTCGACGAAACAACATTCGTGAAAAATTGTTGAGTACTGACCTGCGCCCACCCCATATCGTGGAAGTCCATGATGACGACGGTGCCTCTGACTTGTGACTCGGGCTCCAACATGGCCGCCTCGTGAATCAGGTAGAATAGTCTAAACAGCTGGTCTGCATTCACTTTCTTTGGATCCCATGCACCTGACGTAGAAAGAACATTCGTGAGTTAAGGTTACAGAAATTGAATAGCTATCTAACCGCAGCTGCGCAGTGCGAAACAAACATCCACATCTAAAGTTACGCATTTATTACATTACCTTTAGTTTTTAGTTTGTTTTAAAAGTTTTTTTTTTTTTTATTGAAAATAGGTTCGCGTTTGACCACTATATCTCACCTGATGGTAAGTGAAGATGTGATCGAAGATGGAGCACGCTTACCTAAAAGTAACCTAATTATTGTTACTCCCTTTTTAAATAAACGTTTCTATATTCAGGACAAAAGGCTATATACATAATTGCTTCATGGCCACCCCTTAAGCTGTCAGTCAGCTGGAGAGAATGGGTTTTCGTAATGTTTTGTATGCGGCGCATCGGCCGACTGTCACTATTTACGCATATTGTGCATACGCTTCGGAATACGGAATCACTTAGATCAAATAATACTGTTGGCGCCTATACAAACCTGCTACTAAAATACAAAGAAAATATAATCAAAAGTAACAACCATCAACGAGATTATTGACTGAAGGAAAACAGAAAAAGATGGCGACATCGACATGTAGAAATATAAAGAATGTTTACTACATTTTATGTTGTCGATACATCTCTGTGATATCGTATCATCGTGCATAGATATAAAAAGTGCTCTTGCAGCGTATCAAAGTACACTCAAAAGATTATTCATTACAATTGATCACTATATTGTTGTCTTACGCAGCGCAATCTCGTCGTCATTGATATTATTTTGACACACTGATCTCTCTTTATTCATCCGATGACTGATACTACGCAGAATTTCGTATTTTCAATACATTACCATGTTTTTAAACAAACTTTTGGAATATTTTTGGGTGAATCTAAATATTGAATAAGTGAGGTGGAGTATTAACTTATGTAGGTAAACGTAGCCTTTAAAACAACTATGTATGAACGTAGTTAGTTGTTTAGAGGTTTATTTTACTTTTTGACTTCAAATGTATATGTACCATTGCAAGAAGGGCAACGGTTTCCCAGCAACTACCACAGTTAATTACTAAGAGTACTGGGTGGCCCAGTGGTAAAATTCTACCATAAGTTATATTAACATTAAGATTGAACGCTTTTATAACACTTTCTGCACTCCTTCCTCATATTAACTTTTTTTTTTAAATTCGTACTCCGCTGATCGTGTTAAGAGGTAAAAAAATTTTGCTCCATAATGTTTAGATTAAAAAAAACAAGAATATAAAACAGAAATGGAAGCTGGATTTCGTATTTTTTCATTTCATCCTAAGCTAAGTTTTTAAAGCTACTGGAACATACTTGCTTATCAACCCTATTCATTGTTTCTATTAATGCCCATTGATTTTCGATTTATACTTATTTAACCCTATTCTTGGCGCTGTATACAATTTGATACGTTGTTCTTTTCAAAAATCTAGACATAAACCGAGATATATTTTTAAAACTTTTATTATTTTAGGGGGGGTAAAATATAATTAAATTTCTACCAAAAATGTTGTTTCACTATTAGGAATACTGAGAAAGCAGTAGAATCCTAGATGGTGAACCGAACAAACGCGTCTACGCATCGCAAGGTAAGAAAATTCATTTTATACTGTATTTTGCAATAATTTGAAACGTAAGTGATATAATTTTAATAGCTTAGAATATTTTACAACACAATTTTTTATTTTGGTTGTTCTAAATCGATTGTAACTATATTTTATTCACTGGTTTTTCCGAGTGTATCAGATCTGATACATTGCCAGATAACCAATATTATAGATATTTTTGACTATGTATCTAATATGTTACATTGCCAGAGGTGTGTACAGATTCATTTATTAAGTTAGTATTTATATTTTTATAATTACAGGTGGTTGGTCAACTAACTATGCAGCAACAAAATAGAGCTCGACAACTTGTGGCTCTTGTACCGAAGCCGGGGGCAAAATCTGATTTGGACGAAAGTGAATCATCGGGAGATGAACTCCAGTATTACGAAGGCCCAGCTTACTCTGACAGTAGTTCACCACCGCTCTCATTACCATCTTCGATGGAAAACCTCCAACTATTATCAGACGACGATACTGAGGTAAATCATATTGCTGCTTCAACATCTTTGGTGCTATACCAACATTCATCGCCGATAACCAACCCTTGTTCGCCATCAATTTTATCGCCAAACGTATCTGCAAGTACACAGCTGCATTCATTTGAGACTACACCATTGTCTCCAGTGCCATCTACATCGTATCAAGTAAGTTTACCATCTCCACTGGCATCGTCCCCACAAGTTCCGGCACCACTCGTCAATAACTTGATGCGTCATAACCAGCTGCTGTCTCCATTATTAGCGGCTACCCGCTCAAGTAGACCTAGAGTTGTCACGGTACGGCGAAGAGTAATACCACCGAAAAGATTAGTACCAAATTGGCGTTGCTGTAAATTTACTGGTTCCGCAGAAGTAGAAGATATTTCATTTGAGCCTCGTGAAGAAAAGAGTACCATTGAATACTTCAAGCTGTTCTTCTCCGAGGTCATCGCTGGTATTTGCCAATCTTCTCACAAATGTTAGCTATCTGCGTAAACAACGCCTGGCTTTTATATAGGCGTGATAAAAAAGCTAGGCATGATACGAAAAAACAGAAGTCACTAAAAACATTTAGTACAGAAATATTCGAACGATTACGCAGATTTGAACGAACTGAGGCGAACGATATCGGTAGACCCCCTTCCAGCTCAATAGCTACGATACAGAAACCAGAAGCTGAAAGACCCCCAGATGCTGTGCGATGTGACCAGGTTGGTCATTATCCCAAAATAATAATTACCAGGGGAAGGTGTATGTACTGCACAAAAAGACAGATGAAATTCTTTTGCCAAAAATGTGAAATACGGCTGTGCTTATTGCCCGAACGTAATTGTTTTTTAGAGTACCACTCTAAGAAGTAAAAATGAGTAATTAATAGACTGACTAGACTGATATGTATACGTTATAAAATTGATCTCATTTTATTCATAAACCCTTTAGGTAAGACTTAAAGGCTGATTATGACTGATAATTATGTTGATTTTTCGAAGGTTTTCTTTTATATTTGTTGATTATGAAAACAGAATTTGTATTATTTTTAGTTTTCCTATTCTAAGCAATGTGTCAAATATGATACATAGTTTCTTTTCTATTGATTATTATAAACCTGGCAATGTGCCTAATGTGATACATATAATAAAACGTAAACTAAACAATTATAATTTTTCTTATTATTTTTTGCCTTTCCAGTGAACACCTATAAACACAAATCAGGCATTTTTTTTCAAAAATTCTGAAAAAAAAATCTCTGCCAAGTATAGGGTTAATTTCGGGAGACTCTTGACTTCGATCACGGCTGGTGGAAAGCAGTAGATGAAGTCTACCATGAAACGAGCGAGCCAAGAAGGTGGGGGTCCACTCTTGCTTTCTAAAGAAGAGTGAATAGGCACCTTCTTGAAAGACAATATAGAGAAGCCAACATAGAGTCCACACCTTGCCTGTACACACAATAAATGTGGAAGGGAATCGCTTAGTACGACAAGACAGTATATCAAGATACCATCCAACCAACCATCTACTTCAGACGTACTGCAGGTTACCAACCCTAGAGTACTTCTGAAGTAAGTATGTAACAAAATTGCGTTTGTCCTAAACAAATTTGTACCAAAGTAAGCAGCTTACCTCCAACGCTAACGATGAGAACCCTCCTGCCCTTGTGGTCACGGCCCTTCAGAACGTTCACAACCTTGTGATCGAGGAACGCTAATTTTTCTTGCTCCGGCAATAAGTTGTCGACTAATGCTGCGTTGTCGCGCTTGAACTCAGCTATACGACGCATCTGGCGAAAGAATAGAAGATATTATCAACCAAAACTAATTTAATAGGGCATTAACGCAAGTAAGCCAACTTAAGTGGAATGGTGCTGTGTTCCAAAGGTCTTTATATCATCCACAGAATGTTTTATCATAATCATAATCATTTATTTGTCTGAACATGGTACATTGTCGATAATAGACTGAAGACAGCTTCAGTCTATTATCGATAAAACATTTTGACTAGAATTATATATACGCTAGTATTTCTATACTTAATAAAGAGGAATGATTTAATTGTTTGTGTGTTTACTTTGAATAGATTCCGAAACTACTGGACCGATGTTGATGTAATTTGGCTATGAGAGAGTTTAAGACACTGGGAATGACATAAATGTTTTTTTATTCCAAAACTTTAAAGACTGCTCAGTAGCGAGATCAAACCGAATTTCACGTGGGTGAAGCCGCAGGCGGAAAGCTACTCAACAATAAAAAGCTCAAGAATTTCTACTAACATACGTCAACGATACGGAACCTTGCCGAAATATCATCAAGATTGATAGAAAAGACACAAACGCGGGCACAGTTTTTAGGCCAACATTAGTAGACTTAAAATGTTGGTGCTCAGAAAGGTCTATCGGTTAAAACGAACAAAAATAACATATGAAATCAAAAAACTGAAAAAGCTATTGCTTTAAAATAAAAAAGAGGATAAAATTACTACTAACCTTTGTTACAATTATTTTGGTTTCAAAACTAGGCGACGCCTGTACGTATCATGGAGACCAATATGTTAATCTAATACATGTCTGAGATTTAAAAATAGCTGTGTTTTCTCAAGTGCTTATATGTAGTTATTTACAAGAAAGCAAAAAAAAAAACAAAACTTATTAACTTTTAAAAATTGTTAACTGTCCGTCTGTCTGTCTGTCTTTCTGTTTGTCCGGGCTTATCTCTGGAACGGCTGAACTGATTTTAATTGGACTTTTACTTGAAGATAGACAAGGTTATAGTGCAACATACCACAGGCATACCTACATATCATTACATACTTTACAAGAACATTATTTTATTCTTACAAGAACATACTTTACATCCCAAAATTCCCACGGGATTGGCATTACACGAGAAAATCCAATCTTAACTAATGAGTGCCGCCCAGATTGCACAAATTAAGGTGATATGGACTCCCACTTGAACAAAGTCGCGGGCATAGCTAGTAGTTACTAAAAGTTTAAAAACTAGATCTACTGGTTAGTGCGTTGGAACGAGAGGGAAATAAGCAATCCGCCGTAAAATCAAGCTCGCAGCAAGTTTTCCATACATTTAATTTATGCATAAGTTATCCATTACTGTGCTTTCCGGCGAGAAACTTCAGCTTCTAAGAGAAAACATTTAATGATATAATTAGAGCTGGGCCAGACGTGCTCGTATACATATACATATTTTGCCGGTCTACCTGCTTGCTGTCTGAATCTAGCTCATTTGGAACCAGTCTCGTGCCTCCAATACTAGTTATTACGAGGCTGAAATAATTTTATCAACTGTTGGGACTTCTTATAAAGTATGTTATTCTTTAGCCGCTCATTGTAAATAACTTATGGAGTGTACATACCACTACTAGCATTCGATAAGGAATGTTTCACTGGGTGACTGGTAGAAAATGCCTCATGCATTAAGTCCGCCATTGTATTTTTGTTTTGCATAAACTTTTAAAAAATAAAATTTATTATTTATTTAAAATTAAACATTTTATTGCTCAGGCCAGGCTCTTCAGGATAAGATGTCAATTTTCCCGTAATCTTTTCTTGTTATCATTGCAATCAGATAGTTTGCATGATCTATGCAAACCACAATGGATCTCATTTCCTTGTTAGCTTCGTTAATAAGCCAATTCAGTGATGAAAGTGACCGCTGAGTGATTTGTTGTGGAGACAAGTGAACAGAAAGAAAAAGTAACAATGTAGCTAGAGCATCCATTGACAGGCCCGTTGGTATAGTGGTCAGTGGCCCTGACTGCTATGTGCAAGGTCGTGGGTTCGATTCCCACCTAGGACAAATGTTTGTGTGATGAGCACGATCATTTGTTCTTTGTCTGGGTGTAATTTATCTATAATATGTATGTATTTAGAAATATATATGTATGTTTATCAGTTGTCTAGTACTCATACCACAAGCTCTGCTTAGTTTGGGACTAGATGGCGTTGTGTGAAAGTTGTGGGATATTATTATTATTATTATCCATAGATTAGATTATATTAGACATACGTTTATTCCACGTGCAATGGTTGCACGCAGCAACTAAGTGCGGAAACCAAAACCTAGGTAAATAATAACCATAGATTAAAAAAGTAAAGATAGTGCCGTCCAAAAGTTTGCTTAGACGAGTTATCCATACAAGAAACATTATCGCCACTTCGTAGAAATATTTCGTCGTAATCGCATATTTTTGTCGCATTGTCATGTGTGTCTGACCGTTTCTGAAGATTATACGGATATTATCACCAGTTTCTGGTGCCAGTAAAACGTGCGGTCCACCTTTTCTTTACTATGTAGGTATATCAATATGCAGGTAGACCTACGTATGTATGTATAGTGTAGCACGTTATGTAAACCACGTAACAACTTGATGAATGGGACAGCTACCACACACCGCTCATACAAACTACAGGTAATCAATAGTCTATTAATTTACTTCTACTTGGCATTGCGCTCACAAATTTTGGGCAAACGAAACAAGCAGGTACTCGTATGTGCCTCAAACATGCTGTTAGAATACTTATACAAAGGTATATAGCTGCATTTTTGTCTTGGGGAAAATTGCTGATATTAAGATAATAAGAAACAGACACGCACGTCACGATAATTTTTTTGATTCTTACATCCAAATTGCTGCAATTTTAGAGTTGCAATCGTATATTTATCCACTTCACGGTCAACTATTTCTTGAAAAATGTTCTAGAAACATTGCTTAATAGAAGACTGTATCGTTTACTTTATATTTATTTGTGACTTATAAGTACGTATGGCCGTCTAAAGCAATGGGTTAAGATTGGTTGCCCAAGCGCAAGTGACCGGGTAACGACTGATTGCAGCGGTTGCAACTCTCATAGTTGGTACGTTCAGTCGTACAGTCACCATACCATCGCAGCGAAGAGTTGCCTAATACCTCTAGTGTTAGCATATTTAATAACGTCTAATTGTGCCTGTCTTTGTGAACTAGTATTCACACGTTATGCAATTCATAACGATCTGTGATTGCATTCATTCTAATTACGTTAATTTCATCTTAAGATTTGAGTCTCTAACGCATTTTTGATATGCAAACAGGTTAAATAGAAAAAAGTACTTAAATAATAATAATTAACTTAAATACTGTTTCTGCATATTAACGATAACTGTGCACATATCATACTCACATACATACAAAGTTTTGGCATCACGTATTATTATTTAAATATCTTTCATTAATAAAACCGATAATAACTTTAAATAACAGTCAATTTACAAAGGCATCCATTGTTGTGAATAACTGTGAACTAACCCACGATCGTTATCAAGAAATGGTGCCTGTCTGTATGTTAACTATTCCAACGGTCAACTGTTATCAAAAACCAACAGCTACACTATCCAATGCATATGTACAAAAGCATATAATTTATTATGATCAATTGACCAATACATTACTCGCATGCTAAGTTTCGTAATAAGGCTTTATCATCCACCTTGTATTATTATTTGCATGCAAGGTCAAACAGTTGCATTTAAATACACAATACGAGTATACATAGGTACACTTAGATCTTGAAAATAAACAATGAAATTCATCAATCTAACCATCATTGTCTCCAATCACTAATCTTACTTATAAATGCTTAAGTTTGCGAGGATGAATGTATAGATGTTTGAATGTTTGTTACTCCTTCACGCAAAAACTACAGAACGGATTTGAATGTTTGGTAAGTAAGTTTATCCCGAAATTCCCACGATATCGGAACTTAAGCGGGAAAACCCTCACACGCCAACGAAGTCGCAGGCAGAAGCTGAAGCCTGTGTTAAATGACAAATTCAGATATTAACGGCTAATTAAAAAATAAACTTAGAACATCCGTCAAGCCCTAATGAAAACAGTAAACAAAGATTTCTCGGTAACAATATTTGTATTGCTGTCGAGATATCCAACCAGCAATATTAGTGTGTAAACTTAGTAATTTAATTATATCTAATGGCATTTGAATAAATAAGATTGCATTTATGGATAATAAACATTCTTATTAAAGCAAATACACTAGTGCGATATACCATTACTACATATGTTTAAATGTAATCCGCATTAATATACTCGTAGCATCTGTCTGTACCGCATACGTAACTCATTGAGTAAGATTGATTTGTTACACGTCAAAGCGCATCATGGACTCGTGTTACAAAAATATTTGCTTAATTACTCTTATTTATATCTCTAGCACGGTTATTAAACATTTTTCTACGCATTATTATAATGAATTAACTTTAATCAAATGCTCCATCAACACTATTAGACATCCTTAGGAAATCATTGCATTTTCTCTAACTTCAAGAAAACACTGTACTACTGAAAACTACTGAAAACTTCAAGAAAACTCAGAACTATGAGTCATACAACGCAAAGCGGAATACAATTTATCGATTCATGAATTAGTTATTCGTCCTTGTTTAATGATAATATAAATCCTTGCTACGCTATAGCAGGTATGCTTTCGTAGAAACAACAGGAACTCTGCACCGACTAAATACAAATATCCACAATGAATGATTCCAATAATTTTCATTATCTAATGATATACTATATTTATTTTCCAAAAAAGTTGCTGATACATAGTAATTAGTTTATAAGTCATTCTTTTTTACCCGACTGCAGCGAAGCAAGGAGGAGGGTTATGTTTTTACCGCATATGTATGTATGTATGTATGTCCGTTCTTTTTTTCCCTCGTAACTAATAAACCAGTGAACGGATTTGGATAAATGATACGTCGTTAGATTTGTCTTGATGTCGCGAGTATCATAAGATAGATTAAAATAAAACCAAATCACCACAACGACAATCGGGCGCCATATTGTCAAAAATAAAAATTAAAAAATCGACAAACTATTCAAATGGTATCATTAAACAGATCTTTAAAAATAATATTGAGGTTTCTTTTACCATTTTTTTATTTTGAGCAATCGTTTAGGAAATATAACGTTTTAAAATGGAATTAAATACTAAAAAGCTGAAAATAAAAAACTTATTTAAAAAATCTAAAAATCCCGACTATTCAACTGAAATGGAAGAAACAAGCACATTTTTATTTTCAAAGTGTCAAGCAGGCGGGACCCAATTGATCATGATATAATTTTAATTTAAAAAATTTGACGGGTAGAATTTTTAAATAAGTTTTTGTAATAGATAAGGCAGGCGTATCTTATCCGACTAACGACCACGGGAAAAGACACCCAAACCAACTCAAAGGGCAAAGTCTTCTAAAGATTCATAAAAATCAATTTGTACAAACTCCAATCTAAGTTTACCATGTACAGATTAAATTCAACAAGAATGGAAATATTGATACCAGTGATGCTTTGTTATCAGTTGATGTAGCCTGGTACAGTGTAATATATATCCGGGTTGTGATAACCCACTGATGAGCAATATGAACAATTCATCATGAACGCGCCCTTTGGACTATAACTATCGCAATCAACATCAAGGTTCACTTTGTTTTGAAACTCTAGGCTTTGTCAATTCTATACCTACTCTAATGTCTTTGGGTTTCCCTTTGTTCCAATTGTTCTTCGTGTACATTTAATTGTTAATTGAAATAGTTCAATGTCATCTAATTTTGAAAGACTACCTTTGTTGCATGATGATTGCATGCAATATTTGAATAAAATTGATTTTTAAGTATTTTACTAAAAATCAACATTGGTAAGGTTTTTGCGTCATTTCAGTGCAGTATACAAACATATTAATTTAAAACATGTTTCATCGCAAAATCAAAGGTATAATCTATAAAATAAATAAAAAAGTTTCCTATTCTGGAATCCAGTCAAACACGTGTATTGCCACGAATTCTCCAGTAAAAGGAAAGCCTCGCACGTGCTGTACTGAGTACGAAGACCTTGCAGTGAGGCGCCGTCGCTCGGCCTGTTTTCCCGACGTTTACAGCACCGTATAACTGGTCTATTGCAAATCTTCCGCGTGAGACATGCAATGCAACTACAGCGCGGACTTGTTTGTAAAACAAAGTGAACAATGTGAACACAGTGTATCAGTGTAGAGTGGTACAACTGTAATCAAATCAGAGAGTAAATACTGAATTATCTGCTCTTCTACTCAACAGAGGCCTTAACTTATGGAGGGTTTCCCGCGTAAATCCCGAACCCGTGGGAATTTGGGGATAAAAACTATCCTATGTCCTTCCCAGGGTCCTGATAACTGATATTCTAACAGATAACTCAGCAACTTTATTGCGCGAAAGAATTTATTTTAATCAATATCTGCATTTTTATAAATACCTGTTGTTGTCAGATTAACCGGCTCAACAACATGTGCAATATATACAATTGCAAATATGTGTTAATTTATAGAGTGGCTGACATTGAACGGAGGCAGTGTTTATCTGCACTTCGCGATATTTGTGCGAAAACAGCGCGGTAGCTATCAAAACAATAATACGTATCGGAAAACACATCAAGGCAGGTAACGCATAGATAGTTTATAAGGTCACAACTCACATAAACGAAGAAAATTAGGCCCGAATGTGTCTTTCAGCTAGTTTTAGACCGTGATAACTATCTTAGCCGGTTATAAGGTTAGGTTATTTATTATCAAAATATATAATCGACTGCCGAATAGGTTTGTGTAAAAGTTGAACAGAAATAATCTGACTTAAAAATGACGCTGACTTCTGAAGTAATTCAAAAGCGTCAAAGTGAAGACTGCCTCGTTATAACTTAAGATATACTACAACATATGAGATGCGCCCGCAGGCTTTTTATCTAATACACAACCATATGCTTACTATACAGAGTTCTTAATCCAATTACAGCTTCCGTATCAAATTATTTCTAATGTTGAACTCATATCATTCCGACCTCCATTATCTCGTGACCCCGACAGTTCGAAAAATAACATTTCTAATGTATTGTTTAAACGCCGACAGTTTAAAAATACAGCGGTATATAATGATAGGTGATAACATTTATCTCGTAGTGATAAACATTGAACTTTGACATTCTGTAGTTCGGCTTATCTTGCCCCTACCGACGGCAAACGGACAGATTCCTTTATATGTTTACAAACAGAGGAAATTGTTCTATCAGTCGACAAGCAGCAGATAATTCGATGACATTACAACTGCGGAATTGTACTCATTAGTAATGATGTTATTATTGTTCTAATATATGTAGTTTGTAAAAGTTCAATAGATTTCTAATGGTGGTATGCTTAGTTATGATAGACGTCGATAATACGTAAGTTTGAAATATTTAATTTTATATTTGGCCCTAAAAATGTTAAGAATATGCTTTCGGATCTTGAGTTCATGTGAGCCGGGCTTTGGGCTGGGTTGTACCTCGAAAAGGGGCTAAGCATTGCTATACAACGGTGCAACGCCGCCAGCTTATTGGACACATTAGGTACCCACCAGTGGACTTTTTCGATGCCATATTTATTTATTTATTTATTATATACTTTATTGTACACCTTACAATACACTTAAGGATACAAATAATAAAACTAGTGTACAATGGGCGGTCTTATCGCACAGGGCAATCTCTTACATACAACCTTTGGATGGACAGAAATTTTAGTTATTTTTTATTATATTAATTTTAATGTGTACATATTGAATCTTTTAAATATAAACGTCTTAAATATTCGTTTAAAAACACGTCAAGGTGAGACAATAAGACTTTAAATATTTTTATTTAGTTGAACAAATATATAACCTACATACAGTAACCTAACCTACATGTATAGTTGTATCAAATATATCTATACTAATATTATAAAGCTGAAGAGTTTGTTTGTTTGTTTGTTTGCTTGAACGCGCTAATCTCAGGAACTACCGTTCTGATTTGAAAAATTCTTTCAGTGTTAGATAGCCCATTTATCGAGGAAGGCTATAGGCTATATATCATCACGCTAACACCAATAGGAGCGGAGCAGTAATGAAGAATGTTTCAAAATCGGGGGATTTTTTTTTCCACGGGGACGAAGTCGCGGGCGGAAGCTAGTCAATAATAAACACGGCAGAATGTTTCCCAAAACGATGCTCATTAAAATAATGTGATAGGTCTTAAAAATCCGTGTTTTGTTTTGTTGATATGCATACATGAATAAAAATGAAATGCTATTGTATGTATAATATATATGCCCCGTGATGCATGTACTTATGTATATAAGTACATGCATCACGGGGGAACAATTACGCGATGTCTATATATATGTCTATTTTAGTTTAAATATAAGTAAAAAATCTCTATCATTAATAAACTTTAACTGCGCACAAATTTCAAACTCCTCCATCCACGTAATTTTCGTAAAAAGTAGTACAAAGGTTTTGCTTCAGGTATTAATATAAAAAAGAAGTGTTATTCTGAGGGAGATTTGTTAAAACTAAGGATTTGGTCAGAACAACGAATGTCGGTTCAGATAGTTGTATATAATTAAAATCATATCTAACTACATAATTATAACAAGTTTTTCTACTTTAATTAGAGAGTCATTCATATTTCAATGGTTGACGGTCAGAATGACATTTCAAAATATTCCATATTTTTTCAAGTTTTACGATTTCATGTTGAGAAACCTATCAAGTCCCAAACGGTATGGAGTTTACGTGACCCATCGTCAATCCATTCGATGTCCACCACTTCAACGTTGGAAAGCAGTAGACTATAACATTCTGCATTGGTTTTATTTGCTGCAAGGCTTGAATAAACGAATAAATAAATAAAAACCAGCAGCGTTAGCTATAAATCTTTGAACTCTCTCTGTGGCAATGCCATCAACGGCACTTACAAATTACTGTTGCTCATTAAATATAATAGCTACATAATAAGTTTCAGAACAAACAGATATAATAGTAAACGTTCTCAAGATATTAGTTATCCACGAGAAATGTTATTGTATAACATTGTCTCTGCATCACGTCGTTTATTATGTAATATTGTATCTACCGGTAATTCCTACCTAAGTACATATCTAATCAATGTAATTAATGACTGCAATAATTTTTTCACATAACAGAATCAACTATATTTAGTTCGTTTATACTCAGTTTACACTAAGTATAAAACCTCGTTGGTTCTACTATGTGTTGCAACACTTATTAAACCCTCTTATTTTTGAGCTGGCAAGGTTTTATTTTCTGTTATGTTGCTTAATGCATTATCACAGTATTACCTATTATACTTTGAATAATATAATCATTAAGGTTGAGATAAACAAAGAGGGCCAAACACTGCCATAAATTGTTAAGTTATTCAGTATGTTATGTAAAGCTTGAATGCAGTAACTAAGTAACTATGTACGAGCTCTCTTGAAAATTAAAGAAGCTCTTTAAGGCAAGTTTAATCAAAAATCAAGTGGTAACTTGGTCACTTTTCTATATCTAATAATATGACATTATAGAAAAATGTGGCAATCCATTAATTTACTGTGTGTTTATTTTGACTAATTATTTCCTCAGAGACTAATGACTCTCTACTTAGTCTTTTGTTTTTTTTTTTTTCTATGATCTATACTTATAATAAATCTGTAGAGAGGTCAATTCTGTACATGAAATATATTTCCAAAATAACTATCAGCGGGTGATTGGGGATCGATACTGATGTCAAAAATACATTCAGTAAAATTTTTGTCTGTCTATCTGTCTGTCTGTATAACCGTTATAGAAACAAAAACTACTCGACGGATTTTAACGAAACTTGGTACAATTATTTTTCATACTCCTAAGCTGGTTATAGTATACTTCTCATCACGCTACAATCAATAGGAGCAGAGCAGTGAAGGGAAATGTTGGGAAAACGGGAGAAGTTACTCCATTTTTTAAGCTTCCGTCGCGTGTGCAACCTTAGTAGTTATAGCTACACAGAAATCATTTCATGACGGAAATGTTATCCTTAAAATTATATAAAAGATTTTTTTGTTGACTCACAATAATACGTGTAACTCCCGATAGCTTAGCAGTTCGAAGCTTTCTGATTAGGTATAATATTTGTCTACTCTTACGTTTATAACACTCTTAGTCACCCCTAATTGAAAAAGTTAACATTATTAACTATTCCATAAAAGAGAATCATATAAATCGGTATAGAAACACCAAAGTTATACATGAAATACGCTAATAATAAGCCATCGCGCGTGAATACTGAATCATGCTATAAGGATTATTTTTGAGAATCGGTCGCCGCTCTCGACGCGTCTCGCGCGCGGCCGAAGGTATCAAATTTCGTTCTATAGGTACTGCCTCATGTGAACGTGATCTAAACAATATTACCAATACATTAACTAACGCTGACGGAGTCGTGGGCACAGCTATTAACAATAATATTGTGCGGTTCCGTATTGCGATATTTTTCAACAGTATTATAGATTGACATACTTATTATATTTCCCTACTAAATTACGAAAGTTAATCTGTCTGTTACATCAAAATCAATGAACCGTGAGGAAGGACATAGGCTACTTTTTTTTACGAAAAACGACGGAAACGCGGACGAAGTCGCGGGCAACAGCTATCTATACTAATAATATAAGGCTGAAGAGTTTGTTTGTTTGTTTGAACGCGATAATCTCAGGCACTACTTTTCGAATTGAAAAAATATTTTTTAATTAAATAGTCAATTTATAGAGAAAGGCTATAGGCTATATATCATTACGCTAAGGCCAATAGGAACGGAGCGCCAATGAAGAATGCTTCAAAATCGGGCTTAAATTTAACGTTAGCCCAAAGTAACTATTCCACGCGGACGAAGTCGCGGGCAAAAGCTAGTATTCTACTAAAACTTTGTATATCTTTTTTTACCGAGCAAAGGGATAAACTCACAATATATGCTAACATTTTAAATTTGAAGTGACGCTCTTGGTATTGTAATTTCAGATGTCAGACCGCGACTTCGTCCACTTTCTTACTTGGATGCCGTACATCTCTGCACTTATTGAACCTTCGGCCAACAACGTACATAACAAAAATGAATCATCCAATTTGATGCAGGCGTTCCGATGTTATGACTTTTGACGATTCATTTATATTCATATAGACAGATAGATAGATTTTGGAGGAGCTCGTGGTTAAATACTAGAATTCACACGGGTATATTTTCAAGGTTAAGTAACGCTTTCCGAGATCGATACGTGGATGGGTATATTATTGGACATGTCGAGTTTCGTCCGTGCCTAGGAAAGTCCGTTAAGCCGTTAATCCCGGTAGCCATTAATCGTCCATATCACACGTCTATGTGATATATGCAAGTAGTATGCTTGATGTGGAACACCCATTATTATATTTTTCTTACTCTATGGTCCATTATGGCGGACGTTGACAAATGGTACTTTGAATTCATCTTGATTACTAATTATTTTGAAATCAACACTGACGAGATCAGAGAGGTTAAAAACTACGTATTAAATCATTTTTTCTATTTTTAATATACAATATTATTTACTATGTATATGTACATGGAATGTACTTTTTGTCCATGTTCTTTGTACACCTTTGACAGTCGTTACGTGTAGTCAGAAGCCAGAAAATCTGACAGCTGTCTTGCCAGGGGATATCGTGTTACTTAGATACTGGGTTCAGACGCGGTCCGAAGGGGGGGTCATGTCACAAGGGACATGACCCCACAATCGTACGGGGTGTACGATAAAATAGAAAAACTTCTAAAATTTTGCAAAATAAGACAATCCAAATATTATCACCCGATTAGCCAATAAAAATAGAAGACCTTCTTTGTTTTATAATCTATACTAATATTATAAAGCGGAAAAGTTTGTTTGTTTGTTTGTTTGCTTGCTTGAACGCGCTAATCTTCGAAAGTACTGGGTGGATTTGGATGCAAGTTGGTATGGAAGTAGCTTGAAGCTTGGGGAAGGTTATAGGCTTTATACGCGACTGCAAAAAAGGAGAGTTATGTTTTTACCGTGATAGAATCCACGGGAGCGAAGCCCCGCGTGAGTACTAGTGTGTGCAATAAAATTTGTATTGTGCAATAAAGAAAACTCATTTACTCGACATATTTTATTGTTAGTGACCCCCCCTCCAAAATTCCAGGCTACGACCGTACCTGACTGGGTTGTGGAGGTTTGAAAGGCAGTAAGTACCCTGTCGTTCCATGTAAAACACTAGTCAGCTGCATCCAGTTAGGATGGAACCCAACCGCAATATAATTGAGAAAAAGCTAAGAAGATGAAATGATTTTAACAAGCACAACTGATGGAGAGGTCGCGGGTTCGAACCCCACCCATTACACTATTGTCGTGAACCCACTCCAGACACAAGCATATTTGAGGTATTCCTCGAAGCGCTACCATTTTGAAGCACACCTAATGAAGCGCTCCTTTTTTATTCCTCGGAGCGCTCCTTTTCCGATAACATGGTATCGGGAGCGCTACTAAAAGGAGCGCTCCGAGGAATAAAAAAGGAGCGCTTCATTAGGTGCGCTTCAAAATGGTAGCGCTTCGAGGAATACCTCGCATATTTAGCTTAGTTGGAGGCGTTAACAGGATTGCTAGTAATGTGAATTCTACCCATATTGCTAATAATCTTTAAAAAAATAAAAAAGTAAACATAAATTACGACATCGTGTTTTGTCTACAAAAGGAAAACAATGCTTACCTAATTAAATTATTGTAAAAGTATCTCATAACCACTAATATACACACATGTATCTTTCAAGGAGAAGCCCCAAACTCAACAAGAGTCGCCATCACATCTAAGTAGATTATAATCACTGTATATCCTTGGTATATACTGTAGGTACCGATAATAACCGGGGTCTAGGACAAGTCCAACGAAATCAGTCGTTAACCGTTTGTAATTGTTGTTGGCAAACATCACTACATTATGTAGTTAAAGTTACGCAAATTTAGTAGGCTGTAACTATTTCACCCGCTTAGCTTGATCGTATGTTAAAGATATTTAGTGACTCTATTAAACTTTAAATCATCATTAACAGATTTAATCTAATATATAAAAATCTCGTGTCACAGTGTTCTGAAACGGCTTCACTGAAATTTTGTGGAATTGTTTGTGTATATTTGATAGGTCTGAGAATAGGTCTTTGGCTATTTTTTTCGCTACAAATAATTTATACGGCAAAACAACGTTTGCCATATTAGCTACTAATATTATAAGAGATTCATTTTGCTTATTCTTTATGTTTTGGAACATTTTTCTAGCATTTTCCTAACTATGTTTGAGTCAGTGTTACGACTTGCAGCTGCGTATCATTATTTTACATGGACCAACAGTTTATCTGACCTCCACAACACAGACGAAGGAGTCTTGATATGTTAAAATGGTCACTCATCCACGGACAGACATTAGAAAGCGTTGCTTAACCTTCAATATCAACCCTTTTTTTTTGGGGGTGGGAAAATCATCGGATGACTTCTTCCGCTCTGGGTCAAGCGGAAGGGTGTGTCAGATTTCTACTGACTAAAAACCCACCCTGTTCCTTCGGCTGCCCTTACGATCTGTTATTATTTAATACACGAGCTCTATTTTGGTACTGTATATTTACTTACATTCTATTTTTTGGACTGTGTTCCTTATTGTTGTTTCTGTATATCCAAA
Source organism: Tholera decimalis (assembly GCA_943138885.2). Taxonomy (NCBI): domain Eukaryota; kingdom Metazoa; phylum Arthropoda; class Insecta; order Lepidoptera; family Noctuidae; genus Tholera; species Tholera decimalis. The sequence continues at coordinate 11,884,867 of OW964553.2, read as the reverse complement.
AACTGCATTTGTACCTCATTTTTCTATTTCGTGTACCTATGTTATATAAGTGTCCATTAATAAATAATGTTATTAGAAAAAAAAAATACACTATGTCTGGGTGTAATTTATCTATAATATGTATGTATTTAGAAATATATATGTATGTTTATAGTACTCATAGCACAAGCTCTGCTTAGTTTGGGACTAGATGGCGTTGTGTGAAAGTTAAAAAAATATATACACGAATTTTACAAGACTGGCCTACTTATATGTAGTACGCGACCGAAGCCCTACTTGCCATGGTCCAATAATCGCACGTGAATAACTTAACATACCAGCATAAAGAAATCAATTTCAGTCACTTTCAATACAGTCGAGTCCAAAAGACACAGCCCGAGAAATACGGATGGATCTTGTGCTAAAATACAGAATTAATAAAATGGGGACATTACGATATTGTCTATATTGTTATCGATAAATTTTTCCAAGTCTCTTTTTTATCTGGAGTGATTGTCAACATGCTTATTCATAAACAAATTCTAAACATAAGGATGACGGCTTCGAAATTCAAATTCCGTAAAAAAAAATAAAGTATTTAACCTAATCATGTGATGTATGAAGTAGCCTGTCAGCGCTTTCGGAAGAGTTCTATTTTTAAAGAGTTTTGTAAACTTACCAGTGCAAGGGCGCTCTCAGGATACCACTTGCAAGGCCGCAAGAAGATTGTGAGTAGCTCATCATCATCTCCGAAGCACAAATCTTTGGTCTCCTTCAACAGTTCCCGTAGCCTCTCGAGGGCCTCGCGGACCCTCTCTGGAGTTTCGCGTAACTCCTTTTCAGCGATAGCTTTCGTCTCCGGCGACAGCTCAACGCTGCGCTCCAGTCTGAACTCAGCTGAACTCATTTTTGTATCTGAAAGAGGAAAATTATTTAAATTACACTTTAACTACAAGTTTGAGATCCTCTAGTTAAGGAGGCAGGAATATCATTATTTCAAACATATTCATAAACGAATGAGATCTTATAAGCTGATCCTTAAGTACCGACATTATTATATAATAACAAAAGTCTTATCTTATTAAAAATAAATATCGTTTAATTACGAAACATCATACACAAAGAGATTTTTTAATCAGCTGGCTTCATCGATCAGATAAACCGAACAAACTCATTATTCTCAAAGAGCATCGTTGAGTTACGGGCAGTGGAGTGTGTTGACATGACACTGGCCGCAAGGCAAGGACTTATTGTGGATTCAGAGCACGGTGCGCATTAGCACGTGTTGTCGCCGACTCCACGTTTAAAAACACATCGTTGCGTTGGAGATCGATTGCACATAATGATCGACCAGTACCCATTGCTAAAATGCCCCGCCGTCTAACAGCCGCTAATAAGTAGATATTATTTCTGGTACGGTTAAGCAACTGAATAGTTTTATATAATAAGCAACTATTTTTAACCAACTTCAAAAAAGGAGGAGGTTCTCAGTTCGTCTTGAAAAGTTTTTGTGTAATCAACTTCGCTAAGTTTTATTTAAAACCAGTTTTCACATTTTATCTAAGTTTGAGCAAATAATCATTCCTTTAGCGGGTTATGCAATATTTCTGATAGCTAAGTACCGAACTAAAACTGACATTGAAAATGTAAACAACATAAAATTATCATTGACATAGGAAGTGTGAATACGAAACCAAGTATATTTCCCAATTAGGGATGGCTGGACAGATTTCATAATGACCATCATTACGAAATATCGTTTACTCTTAGCAACAAAATAAACAACGTTATTTATTTTCTATAGGTACCCAATTAAACTATGTAAACAACACTACAAAGGCGTTTGAAAACAAATAGATATTGAGTGAAGAGCTCTTAGACTACGTGTGATTATGTGCCATTTATCTTGAGTTCAATCAACTCAACACGAGTACATCACTGTACCTACTACATAAAACGCTTACCTAATAATCTACTAATATTATGTCTATTAGTCTAGTCGTAGAAATGATGAAGTATATTATTTTAGTTAATACGCTGTCGAAGCAACCTGAATAAATTGAGCCATAAAATCAAATTCATCAATAATAACTAAATATCGATTGTTAATAATGCTTATTAATCTTTATTTCGTTTAATAGTTGGTAAGCAAGTCAGTTACGTATTATGGCATACATCAAAACAATAGTAAATAAATTCTAAATAATGAGTTCGATTTCCGAAGGTTTGATTTTAATTACTTCTTACGGTATTAGGTAGGTTTATTTGGTTGTTATAATCAGTTAAACTGAACTGCTACATTTCTATAGGTACATGAGTTGATAGGATCCGTTCTAGGAGCGATACATATTTTAGTCTTTACTTAGAATTTGGGACTGACAAGAGCAAAATTTACTTGTTTTTTAAACTTTATTAAAAATATTTTGCTGTTAATCTCTTTAAACAATCTGGGTACCTATTTAATATTTAATTGGTTGTTAATTTCTTTAATTTTGTTTTTCAACCTTTACACACTTATACAGTCCATTCCATACAAATATTAAATAATTATCAAAAACTTCACGAACAATAAACAGATAACAGTTGCAGCCTAACAATAATATCCATGCGTAAAATAATTCACAGGCACAAAAACAATCACAGCACATTTAGAACTCAAATGCTTGCCTTCGCTCTATTTTTCACAAAAAAAAAATAACTGAATTGTGAAAATGCACTAACCTCACTCGCGTTGGTTCACGCGCCGGTGGAAATCAAAATAAAGGGCGGAAAATCGATCGTGCGGCGGTGACGGCGCAAGCGAGTGTGCGCGCGCGCAAGCAAACAGCCAATATATAGACTCGATAAGCGCATACGCTTACTTTGTGCCCCAGCCGTAGCCGCAGCGCCTTATTACTAATGCAGTTTGAAAATAAGCTACCATGTGTAATTTCAGATCTGATTTCTTGTTGAACTTCAACAATTTCACTGTTTTGAGCAACGCATTCTTTGTTGGAACAATCTCTTTCCATAATCAAGGGATGCAACACTCGCTTACTTACCAACAGTGCTTTGAGTTTGCTCAACAATAGTTAGAGTATGAAAACGACTCGAGCGGTTGCTAACTACTTTACTTGAAATCCGACACATCACACTTTACACAATGTTCAGAGCAAACTAGCAAATTAAAAAAAAGATCCCTAGCAATGTGGGTAGAACTCACATTACTAGCAATCTTGTTAACCCCTCCAACTGAGCTAAATATGCTTGTGTCTGGAGTGGGTTCACGGCAATAGTGGGTGGGGTTCGAACTCGTGACCTCTCGATCACAAGTCCAACACCTTAACCATAAGCCTATTGACGCTTGATAATTACTTCATCACTCAAAAAACAAAAGCCTGCATGCCCAAGTATTTATTAATCATATTATATGTAATTTTTATAAATTTGACTATATCATCTAGGCTTTGAAGATAACAAGTTCAATAAAACACTCCATTTCTTTTTATTAGCCCATTCTGTCCTACTCCTGAGCAAAGGCCACCCCCCATTCATTCCAGTTTTTGCAATGTTGTGCCTCCTCTTGCCAATTCCCGAGGGAGGCGTCCAAGTCGTCCCGCCATCTTCTCCTGCCACGGCCCCGTCTAGCTGTCTCAGGCCTCCATTCCAATGACTTCTGGACTCACAGCTGACATGCCACGGCAGACGTGTTGTTTCCAGTCCCACTTCAGTCTTGCGTCATTTTGGCTATCAGCAATGTGCGTTCTGGAATGGCGCGTGGTGTTCCTTATCTGGTCTGAAAGTTTAATATTCAGTAATTTGCGCTCAATCGCTCGTTGGCAAACCCTGTGTTAGGACATCTGGATGTTAGTCAAAGACCAAGTTTGTGCACCATATGTAAGGATGGGGGAACATACATGTCCATTATCTTGCATTTTTAAGGGCAATGGCAAATTTTCCTTGAATAGCTCGTGACCAGTAGCTCCAACAGGCGTTTTCTGTGCGTCTTTTCATTTCTTTATCTTGTCTCGCCTTGAAAAACCTGGCCCAAGTAGATTTATTATTGGATATATAGCGCAGTTAATCCCCGTGTATATGCTCGTTGATAGCTGAGTTGTTAGTCATGAGCTTGATCTTTGACATGTTTATTTTCAGTCAAACCTCAAGGCTTGCGGTGCTGATATCTTGAAGCATTTTATCTAGTCTCGTAGCTGATGAAGAGAATAGTACAATGCCGTCAGCGAAACGTAAATTTGGTAACCTCGCCTCACCAAGACACCCATCACTTACTACTTCCCTAAAAATTGTAAAAAGAGAAAAAGTCGAAAGTATAAGAGGAATGTTGTTCTGAACTGCAGTTACAAGTTAAATAACACCTAGCAAGATATCCGTATAAAAGTAACTAGCTTTTTATCAACTCAGCGTTACGGAACATTAAAAAAAGGATTACAAGCAGTTTTTAAAAGTAAAAGTGTAAGAAATGACCCCTTATTATGCAACCTGGCGAATCACAGACCAGACGTTTGTACATGTTAAATATAGCTTTATAAATATTACCCAGCCGGAGATTCGAAATAAAAAAATGATTAGATAGCCCGATTTACCTACTCCTTGACAAAGGAAATTATCACAATGTGTTAATCACATCACTCATAAATACTAATATTATAATACATTCGATCTGTTACAAAATAGAACATCATGAATATTCTCGTTAGCCAGCCAATAAGTTGCACCCTACCTTTTTTAGTTGTCAGGTGAAACATGCTATAGGCGCCTGTACTATTGGGGGCCACTTTTTGGTCCACCAGGAAAAGATTACAACCACTTTAATAACCACTCCAGTGATCACCATATTATACTTAGACCTGACCGTTACCTCCAAAAAACCTTTCCGGAACCCCTTATGTGCTATGGTTATTAAGAAGATTCTGTACCTTCTGCGTCGCAGACTGACCGTTGAACTAGCCTGTAAGTATGGGCATTCATTTCATAAAATATTAGTACTATAACTCAAAAATCACATGGCCGAAAACTGTCTCCTAAGACACGGGTTGTAATAAAACGACGCCATTTAACAAAATTTTAAATTTTTTAATGCATTTCTTTGCAAGGCCAAATAGTAAAAGTGGTGATTAAAAAGACTAAGCTTCAACATATACCTATCTAGTTACCATTGCCTGTACATATGCCATACAGTTTAGTTCGCTACTCATAAAATCACTAGCTAAGCTAATCCTCTCAAGATTTTAGTTAAATAAGGCTTTTATTACACAACTGAAGACACAACACGCAAAAGTCTGAATGAAGCTTTTGTATTGAATAGGATTTAGGATAGAGATTGAATCATAGTCATGCGTAAAGAACGCAATCAATACGGCTGCAATGTCAAAATGAAAGACTAGGCGGCCGATTACATTCATGTTTGTACAACACAATTAGATGAGCTAAAATTCGATATAAAATCGTGTAAATTTTACAGGACATAGAAATAAGTGTGCATACCGCGGAACAATCAAACCCGCGAACAGCGTGCAAAACTGCGGGACGTCGTCAACAGTATTAGGTACCGAGCGACATACAAAATAACAGTATAATCGAAATATGTTAAGGAAAAAAAAATTATTTAAAAAAACAAAAAACCCGACTGCCCAACTGAAATGCCAGAAACAAGCACATATTTATTTTAAAAAGTGACAAACAGGCGGGACCCAGTCGAGCATAATATATATTTTTAAATTGGATGGGTCCCGCCTGTTTCCCGTCCCGTCCTGTCCCGTCTGTGAAAGAGCTTAGTCCATATTTTTCAACTTTCTCTTTGCATTATTTTTGCTAGTATTACACTAATGATAAGCATGATATACCTTTTTGAAATCCTTGTGTTAAGCCCTTTAATTTGATACCCATATTGCAGTATTCTAAAAAAAAAATTTTATTCTGTATAATGGCTTCGCACAGCCGCCATGTTTGATTTCTTCAAATGTCACCTATCTAAGAACACTTGGGCTGCTAAGACAAATCTATCGATACCTCAATTATGTGAATCCGTTCAGCGGTTCTGGAGATATGAGGTAATAAAGAATATTACAAACATACATACATACAAGATACGCGCGAAAAACATAACCCTTCCTTTGCAGTCGGGTAAAAAGTATACTTTAATCAAAGGATACTCAAACGCCAAAGGATACTTTTAATCCCGACAGTAGATCTCTTGAAATATAGCAATTCACGCAAGCAAAATCGCGGGTGGACGCTGGAATCTCATAATCTATTTATTCCATTAATAGAAAAGGTTCCAAGGTCCGTAATTTTATCTTCATTACGACCAGTCCATAGTTCACAGATCGAAGAAACATTACCCACATAAGAAAAGAACAATGTCCATATAGGTGACTCATGATATGACTTGAGTATATATTAGATTTACTTACACAAAGACACATTTAGTTGTTGCGATAGGGACTACTTCGCCCTAACGCCTTTGTTCCACATTAGAACATGGCACAATGGAAGATATACAAACTCTTATCTTAAAAACCTATGTTCTCTTGATACTGAAAAGTACAAAAGCCTAGCCCAGAAGCAAAGAGGATTCTTTTTCTCTGACATTTTTTTTTATTCAGTGTAGACGAACTGTCGGCAAAAACATGTTTTTCCTTTTTTCCTTTCTATATTTTGAACACAATGTAATTTCAGGCGAAAGAAAAATTGCGAAACTCAAACGGAATTGTAATTGATAACACAGGTTAACAAATTTATTAACAATTTGTGTTGTGTTGCAGCTGAAGAAACGATTATTTATAAAAGTGACACGGTGCGGTGGCGCAGCGATTGAGCCATTGCCTGTTGCCCTGCGTGTGGCGGGTTCGATTTCCGCACCGAAACAAATATCTAGTCTAAGTCTACAAATAATTGTTCCGGTGTGGATTTTTGTAAAAATGCACCCACGATATAGAAGAAATTTCTAGTGCGGGGCAATACATTTCTTTTAAGAAGTGAATAATGCATGGCGTCTTCTAAGAAAATATATGTCTAACTAGCTTGTGCCAGCGGCTTCCCCAGCGTGGGAAGTTTTTCCCGTGTAAATCCCGATCCCGTGGGAATTTCGCAAAATCCTTTCTTAGCGGATGGCTACGTCATAACATCTACCTGCATGCCAAATTTCAGCCCGATCCGTCCAGGGTTTGGGCTGTGCGTTGATAGATCACTATGTCAGTCAGTCAGTCAGTCACCTTTGAGTTATATGTATATATTTAGATAGTTTTATGATAATTATTGTGTAATGTTTTGACAAGACATAGAATTTGTAGACATAGACTTTGTACAAAGTGAATCATTTTATTGAATGTAAATATATTGTTTTGAACTTTGATTGTTATTTACATTTACATACAACAGAGATTTAGCAATTTCTATGGAAAATATTTTCTATATTTCAAACTTTCATATTTCAGAGAGCAGGACTCATTCTTATAGGTACCATATTCATTAAAAATTGTTTCAATTAATGGTTTACTTTATACAAAGTCTGCCTGTTATTTAGTCGCCGCAAAAATTATGTTGGACAAGGTAATACTACCTATAATAAAGTTTACTTACTTTTTTTCCAGGTGGGAAAATCTTCGAATGACTTCTCCTGCTGGGTGGAGCGGAAGGGAGTGTCAGACTTCTACTGACTAAAAACCCACCCTGTTCCGTCAGCTGCCCATAAGTTCCGGGGCCGCGGTATTTCGTTATAACAGTCCCGCAACCCCGGCAAAAGTATACTTAGTTGGAACAATACTTTTGTATTCTAGGGTAGCCTGAAGCAAGCAAGCAACTACCTCCTCGGTCGACAGGTCGAATAGTCGCAAGCGCAATTGAGCACAAGTTTAATTCCTGGATTGGGCAGAAAGTGCTATTGGATTTTTCTATAAGAAATTTCTCAATAGTAGCCCCGAGTTTGAAAGTTGATGGTTGTGTGATAACTGTGCCTCGGAAATCTCATCAAGCCGTTGTTCCCGGATCTCATTTAAACATCTTTGACAGTCGATCAGAAGCCAGTAAATCTAACTAGGTCTAGATAAGGCTGCCCTACACTAACTAAAAAGCAGCTAACCCCAAAAAGTATTTTTCGAGTAAACGTAAAAATAAGTGGGAAATTATTTTTCTACAAAACTACGCTAGCTAGGACGATGGTATTTTTTTTTTGTTACTGTGCTAGCTTCTGTGCACAATATATGTGAGGTTTTTTAAAGTAAATAAAAGTATCTTTTAGTATTGTGTATACAAGTATTGTGGTTTCGTCACTTTTTAACAAAGGAAGTGAAAAATTTTATTTTGTTTAACTGCTCAGCAAAATTGCCATATTTCGAAAAGTATTAATCGTAGGAAAATGATTCTTAGACCAAAAGATAGAGAATCGGAAGTAGTTTAAGTATACATTAAAAAGTGAAAAATGACCTTTTGTGGTTTAACGGCCTTTTAGTTAGTGCAGGGCAGAAGGGGTATTATATCACCCAGGTACTGAGTAGTGAAAGTTATATAGGCAGTCACTCTATGTTAAACCCTAATATTCACTCAAATATATACCCGCTTACACACACACACACACACACACACACACACGCAAACACACTCTTAAGTTACTTTAAAGCTGATTTACATCTGTAGCACGTCCTCACTACATAAGGTCCAGTTGATAACCAGCGTCAGGCAATTTGCATTTGTCTGGCATTTTGCTGAACTTGGCCTATTTGGCACAGCCGTGAGGCACACGCAACGCTGTTTTATTTAATTAAGTTGTTGTTTTAGTTTGATTGAATTACTTTTTTTAGTTTTAGTTTTTATTTTTTTAATTAGTGCGTGGCTTTACATCTGGGTCAAATAAATTTTATTTTCTTTCTTTCTTTCTTCTTTCTCAACTGTATCTGGTGAGACTGGAAGTCGACCTCAAAATGGTGATGGTTAACTGAAGCAAGGGCCAGAAACAAATAGAAGTCAATGGTTTGTGCTATACATAGTAGGGCACCTATTTCTCAGCCATGATCATTGTATTGAGTGGATGCCCTACCCAAGACTTTTGTTTGTTGTAAATTTATACCCACCTCGCTCCTTCAGATGCTTTTGCGTACCAGAGCTGCGGTATTTTGTTCGAACTTTCCCGCAACCCCTGTAGGGCCGAGGCCTTTTTTTTCTGTGAGAAAACGATCCAAAGACTCTTGCTGCTCTCGGTAGAGCGGACAGGAGTGTCAGACTTCTATTGACTAAAATCCCACGATGGTGCGTTATCTCATTAGAACATTCCCGCAACCCCGGAGAACATTTCGGCAACCCCGGTTCTGGCTACCCTTAACGACTGTCACAGATACTTCAGACACATGCCTATTTAAATTGGGTGCCTTTTATATTATTTCTTATTTAGGTACAATATTGTTAATTCCATAATCCTTACTACGTTATCAGAAACCATATGTCTTATTCGTATGTCTTAGGTTAGTAGTCTTTTCGTTAGTAGAGATTGTTATTTTTTTTAATATTCAGGTACTTACTATATCTATACTGTATATACTATGGCTTGGCACATAGCCCAATATATTTTAGTACAAAATATATTGGTAAAGTGAATATTGAATATTCTTTGCATTATAATTTACGAAGACAATGGTTTTGTTCGTAAACTCTATACGTGTATTCTTGTGAACTTAGCCCAAAACATCTTTGTCACAATATGACTCAAAGTCCGCGCATGCCCGCACCACAATGTCCACAACACTACATTATATTGCTTTCTTTATTAAAAATAAAATATATTTATTTATAATTAGCTTTTTATCTTGCGGTTTTGTACGCTTAAAAAGAGTTGCATTTTTTATTGATAATAGGCTCGCGTTTGACCACCATCTCACCTGATGGTAATTGTGATGATGTTGTCGTAGATGAAGCTTATCTAGAAGTAACCTATTATCCACTCTTGACTCAAAGACGGGGAGGTAATAGCTGTTAGGAAACACAGACTCCGGTAGGGAATCCCACTCCTTAGCCGTATGAATGTATTCCCAAAACGTTTTGTGCGTATGGGTGAGATGTCCACCATGTAACGATGGCGCATCGCCGTTTGTCTTGTAGACCGATGATGGAACGGGCTTGGACGAACTAGAATGTGCAATTCCATCGCACTCTCCCCGAAATGCAACCTATAGACAACCGATAGACTTGCAACTCGTCGCCGATGTTCAAGGCTCTGGAGCTTTGAATTGCTACCGGTATAATTACTTTATCCTATTTCCTTATCAAGATCTTCATCTATCCATATGCCATCTTAATCGCTTAGCGCTCAGTGAAAGCGCTGAGCAGATTATAAGTACTAATGAAAATCCGTTTTCCGTAATATCATAAGGATAAATGTTTTGTTTCGAGAGTTGGCTTACAAACACATTATCCAGTAGATAAACAAACTTGACGATAGCTTATCGTGTCAAAATTATTGACATAGGGTAGGTACATCGTTATCACAGACGTAGTAACAGCCAGCACGTTTGCTTGTTTAACGTCATTCATATCTAATATTTTTTAAAGTAATCCAAAGTGACCCCACTTTGGATTACTTTAAAAAATATTTAGATTTAAAAAACTGGGTTATAATTATTGTTCTCGTAAGGATGGGCAGTAGATATACGATAAACATAAGTACGTGTAATAAGTGCAAGAAATAATCCAGTTCCTATAGTATAGGTCAAATATTGCGGCTCTGGTCTATTATAGGGTAGATGGCCCATAGATAGGGCTGCCATCCGTTCCGTTCCCCAAATTTGTCCTACTTTAGAGGCCGTCTAAAACGTCTGGGATTTTTTCTGGTTTGTCCTGGGAAATAATACGTTTTAACCCAAATGTCCGGGGGTTTTTGAAGGTTTTGTCCAGGGCCAACAATTTAGCTGATGACAGTCCGGGTAGGGTTGCCCACTCTACGCCTTCTAGTAAGATCTCGCCATTCGAAAACCTGTTAACCCCAGCCCACCCTGCTTTCTGCAACTTAAGCTTCGAAATTCTTCGCGCTACCGATTCTACGACCAATAACCATTATTCATTCTTTTATTAAGCTATGTTTCGGAACAGAAGGAAAGTCGGACTTCGATCCTCTTTGTTCACTAGACAATCTGGTTTATACAATCTTGCAGTTCGATCCGATGCGGAGATCGATCCCGCAACACGCAGTGCAGCAGCAGCCAATCACTCAGCCACTACGCCAACAGTATCAGCAATAAAAATAAATAAGATTCGAACAAAGCAATACTGAATAACCCTATCAATACCTATGTCAAAACACTCACAAAACAATAGCAATGAGGAAATCTCCAAAGTTGGAGCGAACTGCCATTGTCACTTTTCAAAACAAAACAGAGAATTTTTTTAGTTAATAAAGTGTATTAAAATGTTTTAATTTTTTTTTTTATGAAAAGGACTTTTCTCTTCCGACTTCTAATAGATATGGTTAAGTATAACAATCTATTGATGTGAATTATAAATCAATTGACTTTTAAATCTATTTGACTGCATAATAATGAATATACTGGACATAATTTATTTATTGAATATAATATACTTATACTATAATGTATTGACATCAATATATTATTTATTTCTTGTGTATTTTGTAATTAAATTTAAAATGACTATACGTAAATACAAAAATACTAATATTAAATGTAATTTTTGTACCTACAAAATTTGTACGCCGTGATTGGCAAAACATGGACGCTCACAACATACTATTAATTTAATACCTTGCATTTCTGATTAGTTAGTTTATGTATACGCATGTTTGACAAATAAATTATCTTTATTTCCAACTTCTACGTATCCGGCGATCTAGTCTAGTCTAGTGACCTTTGATACAACAGTCACGTCAGTTCATCATTCATTACAAATTATTTGTACATAATTATTAATTGAACTTGATTGCTAACGCAACACATTGCCCGCTCAAAGATAACGAGACGACACGAAATTGATAGCGCACCAACAAAGCCGGAACTTTCCACAGGTCGTTTGGGACAGGAATATTATGAACTAGGTTTTTACTTTTTTTTGGTCTCCGGAGAAAACCTTTACAAGGCGCCAGGACTTTTGAGGACCAGGGAAAGTGGGACTTGCACGTCACGAAAACAAACTCACGTTAAATCAGTCACGTTATTCCATTCCATTCTGTATAAAAATTCTATTCTCTACAAACTTCACTCTGGAACCCCCTTAGTAACGTTAGGGCACATTCCTGAGGTGGCTACAGCTTCATATATCTACTTTAATAGTATTTCATACCAGAGGAACATGTTCTCTCCTATATCTACAAATCATTGTTCACCCATGTGCCTTGTCTCACACGCCTGAACTTACACCGTGTGCCTTGTCCAGCACGCCTTGTCTCGCAGGGGTAAAAAGGTAGCTGACAGACTTCTCAGTTTCATAATAGTAGCGTTGTTTTTTTGTAATGATTAATATTTTCTTATCACCTTTCGAATTATCAAAATATATTGAGCCTAGTCGAGTAGTTTTTAGGGTTCCGTACCCAAAGCGTAAAAACGGAAACCTATTACTAAGGCTCTGCTGTCTGTCTGTCTGTCACCAGGCTGTATCTCATGAACCGTAATAGCTAGATAATCGAAACTTTCACAAATGATGTATTTACGTTGCCGCTATAACAACAAATACTAAAAACAGAATAAAAAATATATTTTAGGGGGCTCTTATACGACAAACGTGATTTTTTGCCCTTTTTTAAAGATAATGGTTCGGAATCCTCGTGCGCGAATCTGACTCACACTTGTTGCTTAAAAATTACCGTAGGTAGTCAAGTCTCGAACGTATGATAGATATATATAAAATTGTCTCAAGTAATACGTTCACCTCATCCAGACCCAGCAAGAACTTGAAGGACTTTCAGTGACTTCAAATATTAAGAGAAACCAGTAGTGATCCCCCGCATCACTCAACCATCGATTAAGAACAAATGAATTATATTTTTATACCACTTCTGCAATGTTTCCTCTGCTCTTATTAATTGAACTTGAGTTTAATTTTGTACAATTTTTTTTTGCTTGATTGTCAATGACTAAGTTTCATTTAAAGACATAAATTTAGTTTTTTATGAAGATTTCTTGTGATCTTGAATAAATTTTGTTTTTTTTTTTTTATAAATAGTTATGTTCAATTACTAGTAAATACTTGTGTGGCCTACCCAAATATCCCTACTTTGGTATTATTCGTCAAATTGTTGAGCCCCTTAGTTTTAAGTTGAGCTACACGACAACTGACAAATTCTTGCACTGTCTCGTCAGATATAATAATAATAATAATTTATTGTTACAAAATACATGATACAGTTTTTCCACTAGTTTTGGACATACAAACAAAAATGCGACATGGTACCAATTATAATTGGAAATGATCACCTGTGTCCTGTGCTAGTTAAAAAAAAAAGAAACTGTATTACAGGAGACAGGGCCTTCCATTACGAGATAAACATTTTATATCTGTGCAAACTGTTGAAAGTTCAATCAATCAATCAATCCATTCAATCCAAATCTGTGTGCTTCTTCATTCAGCACCGCAGACCTACATGGGTCATAATAATATTAATAATATATGTCTGAATATATGAGTATGAATTATCTAGACTAAGAGACCTTTGAGTTTGTTTCGTTGTTTCTTCTCAGGATAGTCAGGAAATATTGGCCAAAACAGACTAGATAAATAAATAAATATATTATTTATAACCAATTTGCAAAATAAAATATCATTTCTTTTTATAACAAAATGTTTATTTGCTTTAAAGCTGGTTAATTAAACATCAGATCCGTAGTCCGCGGTATCACCCACGCCGTCGGACACAGCACCATCCGATCCATTGGCCGCTCCATCATCGTCCGAATTGGACCCACTGCCGCAGCCACTTGCCTGCAACACAAAGGTTTAATCATTCAGATCAGTTACTAGATGTTAAGTATTGTTACGAGCTGGGGTTCGGGATAGAAATAATTAACGCCAATTAAACCAAATTTAATTTTAATTAATTAAATTTTCATTTCTATATATGTATATACATATATATATATATATATATGTGTGTATATATATATATATTCTTGATATATATAAATTTGCATATGTTATTTGTTATTATTTGTATCTATTATATGATATATATCCTTCCATCATGAATTTTATATACTGATGTCTTCTAAGTGTCTTTTTTATCTTTTGTGGATAACTGTTATTGGCTACTCATGTAATTATAGTTAAGTACCCATTTAAGAACTTTCCTCGATGCATAACATGTGTATTATTTTTTTTTTACTATCCCGTCTGGATAGTAAAAAAAAATAATACACATGTTATGCATCGAGGAAAGTAGCCCTCTCCTTTTTTGAAATTTTTATAGCCGTGCAGCATGCGTACAGCAGCGCGTAATCATATAACAGAAAATTGGACCACAACTTACACGGTAATCGTCTGTCCCACGTACAGCGTAAGTCCGAGGTATAACTGTGATTATGGTATATTTACCTCAAACTTCAATTCAGTATTGTTAATGTTGAACAGGGTATCCTTGACGTATCGGAACATGTGGTCGCGGCAGATCTCGTCCGTGTTGGGGGGTAACCAGCCGTGTTTCTGGTGACACAGGTAGCCCGGGGGCGGCTCCTGGGCTAGTATCTCCTCAACCTCGGGCAGCTGGATGTGGCAGTACTGGGGACCAATGATAAAAAGTATTAAAAATAATTACTAGCTGTGCTTCATTTGAGTTTCAACCCCGTTCATTTAAGGAAAGAAAAAATCGGTTAAGCGGTTTAACAAAAAAGTAGCCTATTTTAGACCCGGGGTCTTCAACAATTTTTATTCAGAATTTCATACAAATCAGTGTTGTGGTTTAGCCGTGAAAGCCTAACAGACAGACAGACAGACATTCGCTTCTTTTTTTTTTAATTAAAGGATTCCTAGCAATGTGGGTAGAATTCACATTACTAGCAATATTGTTAATCCCCCCCAACCAAGCTAAATATGCTTGTGTCTGGAGTGGGTTCACGGCAATAGTGTAATGGGTGGGGTTCGAACCCGCGACCTCTCGATCACAAGGCCGACACCTTAGCCATTAGGCTAAAGACTTTCTATGAATTAAGTTTAATTTGAATTAAAATGATTGAATTTGTTTACAATTGCATTTAATGTCTTATTATTAAGATTTAACATCCATTTTGGGTTTGTTTTGAGTTTACACTTGACTGTGACTTACGCAACTTTAATTCCTTTAGGGTACAAAAATTACGTTAATTAAAAACTGGCTGTTGCCCGCGAATTCGGTGGCGTCAGAGGTTTACCCCCAAAACTCGAACCCTTGTTAATTCCGGGTTAAAACGTAGCCGTATAAGTAATTCCGGGATAAAACGTAGCCGTATACGTAATTCCAGGATTTCAGCTATCTACGTACCAAATTTCATTCAGATCCGTTCAGTAGCATTTGGACGCATATTCCAAAACATATTTCATTTATTTTTTACAACGCATAAATCCATATTTATAACTAATGAAAAATATCAAAAAACATTTATTCATTCATTAATATTATTCAGTAAGATGATAGAAATTCATTCAATAAACGATTCTGAAACTTAGTTGAACAACGATCCACTTTTTCCTGAAAACCTAAAAGCCAACTTTATCTTTAGGGTGGAGAGGTTAGTCACGCCAAACGCTAATTTCAAGTCTAATTTTATGGTGCGAGTGCCGACACAACACGTCGAGAGTTTTTCAAGGAAGAGTTTTGGCCGAAGGGTGTCGTATTCGACGTTTCCGAGGGAGGCTACGCGACACCACGCAACGCAACACGATGTCGCATTTGTTTTATGTTTATTTATTACAAATAATTATGTATGTAATATACAGTGTGAGTCTTTATAATGTGCACATATCGAAATGAGGGAATCTTTACTTAATTTTATCGACGGTAAAAATATAAAAAATAATAACTTTTTAACAAAAAATTAAACCGACTCCCAAAAAACACTGCAAAGCGAAAAATAACTTTAATTTCGGTAGTCGGTGTTTTTAGTTTTGCATTTTCGTTTTTGGCACCGACTTCCGAAATTAAAGTTATTTTTCGCTTTGCAGTGTTTTTTGGGAGTCGGTTCAATTTTTTGGTAAAAAGTTTTTATTTCACTCTTTTTAGTTGGTTGATTATTAATTTACCTAGTTATAAGAGCCTAAATGTCAACTAATTATATTCATTTACAAAATATTGCTTTTCCCAATGGTAGGCCGTTATTTGTTGAGGAGTTCTCCTGGTACTTCACCATCAGCTTCACTTCACCATATGCATTGTGACGCGCATATCGTCGTTGTCAAACCAAAATCTGCTATGTGCCGTTTTTTGAGATTTCAAGATTTTGACCACAGCTTAGGTCACTGCCTTATTTCTTATATAAAAACTTTTTTGCAAAAAATAAAACCGACTTCCATATCAAAACACTACAAAGCCAAAAATAATTTTAATTTCGGTAGTCGGTGTTATTGGTTTTGTATTTTCTTTTTTTTTCACACCGCCTTCCGAAATTAAAATTATTTTTGGCTTTGTAGTGTTTTGATATGGAAGTCGGTTTTATTTTTTGCAAAAAAGTTTTTATTTTCGTGCTTTTTAGTGGGTCAGTGAATTTTCCAAATCGGTTCGTAAATGACGGAGTTATGCGCGAACAAAAAACGCAATGCAGTGTAAACGAAAAGATCATCAACGTAAATATTTTTTTGAGCAAACAGTGATAAACCTTTATTGTTTATTTATGTTTACCCTCAAATTTTATTAGAACTCCGATGACTATATTGCCCTCATAGTTTAACTGTACTCATACGCAGTCAGTTGATGTTATGTTACGAGTGTTAGCTTATAACGAACAGTTCATTTCTCGGTTAAAAAGTTTGCAGGGTGGCTTTAAGTGAACGTTACAATGAACAGGGGAAAGAAAATTGTAGATTTAGTTTTAAATTCGGAGAAGGAATGTTTACGACGAGAAAATGAACAAGAATTACGCCTACCTCACAGAGAATCAATGGACTTGAATAGAGATCTGTCAAGGTACGAAGAGTTTAATAGACCATCTACTTCTTCGGGTGTATTTGTCAGCATGTCAATAGACTCATCCACCATCCCACACATCACCATCGTCAACAGAGTGACAGTCTGTTCATCTACTCCTACAACCACCAAAGGCAAACACGTTACATAATTTATAGTAGTGACAGTGATTCATCAAATGAATATCCAGTACAGGAATCGGACACGACCATCGAAATTTCGAGTAATTCTCAAACTGTACAATTAGGTCAATCTACAGCTAAGCGCCGCCGTTTACTTGGGAAACTTACTGCTTACTTTATATTAGAGTTGTTCACTATGATTTTTTCAACGATTATGATGAACGATGGTGATCCTATTGTAAATGACATCAGATCCTTTAAATACACGCCGTCTGGCGATGTGTATTTCAAACTCCGTCATCAAGAAGATTATACAATTCTTCGGCAGCGAAGGCAGGTTCCCCAAGAGTACCCTGAACCTGCGCCATTGTATGATGGTCCATTGGAAATAACTCAATCAAAGTTTAATCAACTTCAAGAATTGAAACCATTTATAGATCGTGACTACCATCCATTTTATGATTGCCTTAAATATAAGCCTAATTAATACAGTCTTTTTTATGTGTCAACATTAAATATTTACGTAATTTCAATACAATTTTATTTTTATTAAAACCTGTTATGTGCTTCTTCCTTAACTTGACTAGTTAAAATCTGCTATGTGCTTTTTACTGATAACTTTGAAATAAAACACTTAAGAAAATTAACTCACATGTAAAATTTTTCAGGAAAACTTCTTTTGTCAATATCTCAAAAGTATACTTTTTGCACATAGCAGGTTTTGATTTGAGAACGACGATATTGTGCTTAATAACCACATTCAAGTAATCGAAGCGGAACACATGAAATACTTATTATTCCTACTTATATATTGAGTAGTTCCAGTGGCCATCTGTGGTCTTCATCATCAGGTCCACTTCACAAATGGTGCTTTTCGAATGCAACTACACAAGTTACTATAAAAAATACTCAAATCACTATAGGTGTGCCTATAATATTCGAAGAGTTCCCTCGATTTCTCCAGGATACCATCATCAGATCCTGACTTGGTGACAATGGGACCAATTTCGAAGTATACCCTTTCTAACAAAAAAGAATTTTCCAAATCAGTTGAGCCGTCTTCTAGTAATCGGTGATCACACATAAAAAAATATATATACTTGTCGAATTGATAACCTCCTCCTTTTTTGTCGTCGGTTGAAAATCTATTTTTTTATGGAAATTTAAAAATTTTGTTTGCTACTGTGACCCCAGTGTAAACAACACGATGTAACTTTTAAAATAAATAATGTATCACGATGAAACAAACTCCGTAATGATTGGAAGTATTAGTATTAGGAATTAAATGAAAATTATGCAAAAAAAACTACCCGCAATCGAAAATAAACATGTTTTTTCATCAGAAATTTGTTTATTTTTCATAATTTTTTACAATAATTGTAAAATTATCAATAAGACCATTACCTACTTTTTTATTACTTTAAATTAATCTTCATCGTATTCGCTACCCAATAGTAAAAATTGTATGTTTATAACTCAAACATAACCTTTTCTATCAAGTTTTAAAAGATGGCACTCTGAACGCGCAATTTATTGTTGTCTTAAGTGTTGGCAACACCGAGTGAAGCTAGCGCGAGTGGTGCTGTGGCGGGAAACGAAGCGGTTACACCGGTCTACATGGCGCGATCACCGGCTCTCTTTGGGTTGAGCTCTCGACGTGTACGGTTGTGTTGTGCTTAGTTTTGCGTTATTAAAGTTGAGATTGTCTGTATTGTCTATATTTGTGAATATACAAGTTATTCCTCACTTTTGTCTTGTTTATAAATCCTTAATCAGCAGTACCAGTAAAAATAGTTAACATCAGAA